>OX411814.1:19983005-21368019 GCA_948253155.1 Leucoma salicis | reverse complement strand
CGGTAGAACTCTTAGAACCACAATATTGCAATATTCCGCAAAAATCCGAACATAAATTCGACACGTGTTTCACCTCTAAACGAGGCATTCTCAAGAACGCTCGGCAACAAATGAGCGAAGCTTACTCGTGCAACTTGCTTTTATACCTCTTCCACTATACAACAGTTATGACGTATCGCTCGAACGATATGAAAACAAGTTTAGTAGTGGGGAACTACAACTAGTTTGTTCCTTCAACAACATGTTACTACTGACTTTAATTATTTCTAATTGTTCTAAAACGGACAGTCTAATATTTTTATCACAAATATGCAAGGGCTCGAATGTATGACTATTATCTAATGAATGGTTACAATCTAATAAATGTTTCGCAAAATGTGACTTTTCAGGGTAATTATGCCTATACGCAGCTATATGTTCTTTATAACGAGTCTCAAAATTACGGCCCGTTTGCCCTATATAAACATTATTACATATTTGACATTCCAATTTATATACACCAGACTTTTTACATTTATCAATACTATCTTTACCGTTACAAAGATTTTTAAGCGAAAAGTTAGGCCTAAATGCGGGATAGATACCGTGAACCCTCAGTGTCTTAGCTAACCTGTCTGATATGCCACCAAAGTAACACAAAGTGCACGTAAAATTAGTTTGTTCTACTGCAACAGGATACAAAAGTTGTTTTACTATGCTGGACTGTTTTCTTTTAACCAATTTGTCGATCAAGAACCTATTATATCCGTTTGATTGGGCTATATTATAAATGATATTTAATTCCTTATTGTATGCTACCTTATCCAACGGAACATTAAAAAGTCGGTGAATCATGCTATGAAAAGCGGCCAATTTATGCTGCCAAGGATGACAGGACGAGGCGGGTATAACCGTATCTGTATATGTCGGTTTACGATAAATTTCGAACTTATGTTTATTACCCACGCGATAAATGGAAAGGTCAAGAAAATGCAAGCAACGATCCTGTTCTATTTTCTAGTTTAAATTTTATTCCTGTATGCGCAGTATTTAATTCATTAACGAAATGATTTAGTTGTCTAACAGTTCCTGTCCACACTAACAATATATCGTCTACATAACGGTAATAATACAATATTTCAAGGTCTCAATTTGCACTCGGGAGAGGTGGGTGATATATTACGTCTTACAGAACTATAAATGTAAAAAGTCTGTGGCGGTGTATATAAATTGGAATGTCAAATATGTAATAATGTTTATATAGGGCAAACGGGCCGTAATTTTGAGACTCGTTATAAAGAACATATAGCTGCGTATAGGCATAATTACCCTGAAAAGTCACATTTTGCGAAACATTTATTAGATTGCCATTCATTAGATAATAGTCATACATTCGAGCCCTTGCATATTTGTGATAAAAATATAAGACTGTCCGTTTTAAAACAATTAGAAATAATTAAAGTCAGTAGTAACATGTTGTTGAATGAACAAACTAGCTGTAGTTCCCCACTACTAAACTTGTTTTCATATCGTTCGAGCGATATGTCATAACTGTTGTATAGTGGAAGCTCGTTTAGAGGTGAAAACGTGTCGAATTTATGTTCGGATTTTTGCGGAATATTGCAATATTGTGGTTCTGAGAGTTCTACCGTATCGCATGGTTATGTCGGTTGGTGAGTTTTTTGTCATTATCGTGCATGCTACTTTGCTATTATCACATTCTCCTTTATCTGTGAGAGTGCGGATTGGCAATCTTAGGTTATTCTGTCCAAAGATAACCGGGATTGACAATCCGTGGGTGAGTGGTGGGCTCTCCTCCTAAAATCCATTCTTTAATATTAATAGTAAAAGGAAACAAATACGCTGATTCAGACACCGTGCGCGCGATAGTTACCTACGCACGTAAGGTGGTCCATGGGCCCCGACGTCGGCCACCTGCTGGCGCCTCGATCACGGTGGACGGGGTCCAAATTGGGGTGAAGACCCAGATCAAGTATCTGGGCCTGGTGCTGGACGGGCGGTGGCGCTTTCGCGAGCACTTCCGCTAACTGTCCCCGAGACTCGTAGGCGCGGCGTCCGCCCTTGCACGGCTCATGCCGAATATGGGCGGACCCAACAATGCGTGCCTATGGCTTTACGCGGGGGTGGTCCGGTCGATGACGGCGCACCTGTGTGGGCGGAGTCCCTGGACACGCCGAATAGGGCTCTTCTATGGAGACCACAAATACTCTTCGCGTCCAGGCTCATACGCGGATACCGCACGGTGTCCACCAAGGCGGCTTGCGCGTTGGCCGGAACCCCCCCATGGGACTTGGAGGCGGAGGTGCTCGCTGAGGTGTATTGACGGGCGTCGCAAGAGCGGACTAGAGGCGGTCGCCTCCTGCCCAGCGAGGTGGCCAGGTGGCAGGGTGACGCCCGCCGAGCTGCCATGGCCAGCTGGAGGGTGCGGTTGGAGACGTCCTGGGCCGGTCTCTGGACCGTAGGGGCGCTCCAGCCTGTGCTGGAGGAGTGGGCCGGGCGACAGCACGGAGTCCTTACCTTCCGACTGGTGCAGGTGCTGTCGGGGCACGGTTGCTTCGGCAGATATCTGCACATAGTCGCAAGGAGGGCAGCGACTCCGGGCTGTCACCATTGCGGCTGCCGGCCCGGCACACGCTCGAGTCGTGCCCGGCTTAGGCCAAGCAGCGCCGTGAACTCGTCGGGGCAATAGGGGGAGACCGCCGAGCGTTGTCAGAGCGATGCTCGGCAGCGTCAGGAATTGGGCCGCGATCGCTGCCTTCTGCGAGGAGGCTATCTCGCTGAAGGAAGCGGTGGAGAGGGCCACGGAGGAGGATTCTTCCGCTGACCCAAACCGTCGCCAGCGACAAGGGCGCCGCAGGCGCGAGTACTTACGCCTCATGCCGCCCTAGCTGAGGTTGCGGGTGGATGGACTCCTGCGAAGGAGCGACGCTCCGTGTGCGGATGCGTCGCTCAGTGGAGGGTACCCGAAAGGGTAAGCCGCCGGCGGGCCAACACAGTATCAGTGGTCCGCCATCACAGGCGGAGAGATAGGGTTTCTTTAGTGGGTGAAGGCCCCACACTACCCTATTCGTTGCTCGAACGACGAGGTGTGCAGTTAGGTTCACTTTTTCCCGCATAAAAAAAAGGTGGTCACTTTTAGTTTATTCAATGGTCATAAATACAGAGCTAGTTCTTATATACAAAATTAAAATAAATGCTCTTGAAACTTAGGCATAACATCAGGGATCCATAACACAAAGTTTCTTAATTATATGTTTTTATTAATTATACATTGGTTTAATGCATGTAAATGCATTCCGATAGATGGTGTTGGTCGGAAAGACAAATGTGACGAGGAGATTGGGATGATCGAAAGATCTGTACGATAGCTCAGTGGCTTAGAGCACTTCCCCGGATTGGAAAAGACGCGAAAAATCTCTTTTTCCTTATTCACAAATAATTTGTACTTTAAAAAAGTGGCGGAGCATGTCAAATGCTAAAAAATATAGATCAAAAATGAAGATAACTTACTTTTTTCCTTTTACTATGCTAATACCAACTTACGACAGGTATACTACACATTAAAAAAAAATATTATTACAGATGATAACGCAGTTTCTCAGAAGTTATTTATAGAAACACTCCAAGGAGCCCGTTTATTAATGGTCAATGGATACACGTATTGCCGTAATAATCACGCAAAGAATCTTTACTACTGTTCAAGGAGAATATACAATTGTAAAAGTAGTGTCAAACTAAATGACAGTGGAGATATTGTTAGTTTAAAAGAGGAACATAACCACCTGCCACCTGTGTACAAGGAAATTGGCGGAAAATATGTTAAGAGAAAATTTTAGGGAAGTTTGAAAAAAAAGTTTTTATGGCATTTGCTCGATTTTCTACTATTATGGGCTTTCGGGTACTATAAGACATCCATGATTATTGAAGCACTTAAAGTTAATCCTTTATTCCTAACCCTGAAGAGGACCATCGGCTAGGTACTTTTTATCTCAAAAAAGTGTATTGTTCCTAATACTCGTAACATCTGTTCTTCTTCTCTTTCCAAGACTATAATTGCACGCCTCATAGGCGAAGCGTTGAGGTGGGTACTACTGTCGCTTCACGCAGAACAACTGAATTTTCAAACTTAAAATGTCTCTATTTATCATATATTGCACTTGTAAAATAATATATACACACAAATATCAAGAAAGAACACTATTTTTATGACTCATGATATTTTTGATGCCATTTTAAACTTAGAGAAACACATTACTATTTGATATTACCTAGTGCTATCTATGTGATTTATTGAAAACTACTTAGTATGACCAATACATTAGTTACTTAACAAATAATCAATTTTATTGAGAAAAATTAAGATTATGGCGTGCACTTTTGGGTTTTCCAAATTTTGGTTTTGCTCACATTGAAATCCCCTTTTTTACAATCTTCTGTCTTTACATCGACTAGAGTTTGCAGGTCAGTCGCAGACTGCGCTAATAGGAATTAACTGTTTGGCATGTAGTAGATAAATAATAATAATTACAAAAAAACTAATACAAATATGTACCTACTTACTGAAGTGCGTTTTAATTGGATACCTATGTTAATTTAATTAAATAGAATGATGACTGTTAAATACTTCTCTTTTGTTCGATTAGCAATAGCTAAAATAAAGGTATTTACTTGTTGTATGATGCCCAAATCCCCATCCTATTCTCTCTTTATTATCCCTCATCCATCCATCCATCAGCCTTTCGTCGTCCACTGCTGGACATAGGCCTCCCTAAATTGGGGGTATAGTGCCGTAATCGCCACGCTTGGCAGGCGGGTGGGCGATCGCAATGGATGTTGTTAATACTCGAGGGAGTGCTGCTGCCCACTCCCCCCGGAACTCCCTCAGTCGGCTCTTACTACTCCCATGGGTGGAGAGGTGTGGGACAATTCTAAAGCCGGCCCCACACGGTCAATTATCCCTCATATCCTCATCACCATCTGGTATTCTTTTTTGTCACCCACAATGTAATCACACAATTCAAAATTTCATACGACTGGTTATAACTGGGAACTTGTATTTCAGATTTCTATAGATATCACAATACGAGTATGCAATTTATACACACAGCTGACGGGCGACACCTATTGATGGTAAACGGATTTACATATTCGAAGAATAATCACTCGAAGCATATGTATTATTGTTCAAAGAGGACGAACACCAAATGCAAGAGTAGTGTCAAACTCGCTAGTAATGGAGAAATTATTAGTTTAATTGAGACTCACAACCATCCGAAGCCTCTGTACACAACAGTCAATGGAAGATATATTAGACTAAATTAGTGAACCAGTTCCGTATATTAAGGCTGTTATTGATCTCGTATCTAGTCTTTAACTTATCTAGTAATTAGACATAGTTTATGATCATTCATTGTAACTATATCTATACTTCGTTGTGGTAAATTTTTAAGCTAATGTAAAATAAGTAGACATGCTTTTTGCTTTAATGTAATGAATAAACTTTTATTAAATACTTGTATTTAGGGTGCAAGTTATCTTGGCATACATATATACATTTCATTAAATTGGTTTTACTGTATTATTAATCACAATTAGGTAGTAAATAATGACGATTGACGCGGAGCAACGAGTAACAAGGACATTCGTAATTCAGTTTAAGGTCTATAGATTATCTACTTGATATAGTGAGCATCATTGAATAATTACTTTATTTTTATTGGTTCTGATGAGAGACTAGCGATGGCTCACCTGATGGTTAAATGGTGACCACCGTTCTTGGACGCAGCAATACCAAAGTATTGCCAAACCGTTGTCCACCATAATTTTTCACCAATTAGCTTAATAGGATTAGGTTTGTATCAGCTATCTTCTGCAACCGAAATACATTGTAAAGCTTCACGGTTCCTCCTTTGAATGTGATACACAAAATCGTATTGTCTTATCATGATTGGTAGAGATACCGACGCGTGATGTCGCAATCGCTCACCCAATCATGGTGATCCCTCAACCAATCAAAATGACATGATGCGTTGTCGATACGATTTGGTGTGTTACATTTTAACCTCCCTGGGGTGTTAGACGGAATCTCATATCTCACAATCGACATTGTATCGTGTTCACTGTGATTGGCTGAGAGATCACCGTGACTGGCCAGCGGCGATTATTGCGCCATCACGCGTCGATTTCTCAACCAATCACAAGCGAGACGATACGATGTCCATTGTGAGATATGAGATTCCGTCTGACCCCTCAGGTCTAACAAAAAATGACGGCTTTCACTCGGTAAACCAAATCGTATCCAGTGGCCACATAGCTACACCCCGCATAAAAATTAATAGTCAAGGAGGCATTAAATTATTTGTATAGGTAATAACATTTACAGTATCATTGGTTACAGATTCCATAAAGGCACGCTTCATAAAAATATCAAGTGGAGGAACGTTGTTAATGGTTAACAATTATACGTACTGGAAATCTACCAAGAATATCTATTATTGTTCCCGGAGGCGCTCCAAGTGTACGAGCAGTGTCAAACTGGATAATAATGACACTATAGTACAATGGACTGAAGCGCACAACCATCCCCCGCCTGTATATAGAGACGTAAATGGAATTTATTTTAAAGTGTAATAAATAATACCGTTTATAACAAAGTTGTTTTATTGATTACTAGATACTACTCGTTTCTGCGTAAGCGTGGACTTCAGGATGTACCATACGTATTTAACATTGCTCTACGGCACATTAACCATCTGTATGTTAAAATATCAATCCCACAGGAACCTTAATTTTTCGGGATAATAAGTTTATATCCTTTTCTGGGTTCCAGATTATAGATACGTAGAATTACATGATGAATTGGTTACAGCATGAAAGCGTAACCAACAAATAAGTTCGCATTTATTATAATTATAATAATAAAATTTTGAATTAGACATAGTGGCGGCCTTATCTTATGCTGACAATATAACGGACAAGACTATGGGCGTTTGTAATTTACTGATTTTGTAAATATAAAAACCCACAATAGCAAAAATACATTTCCTCTGGTCTGGTATTCCAAAATGTTATAGTCCCAACACTACACAATTTAGTACTTCGTTACAGCAGTAAATACGTTTGGATGTAAGCCAAGACGACTACCGATTGATTCAATTATTTAATATTTTAGAGACATCTTGGTTCTCCCTCCGTCGTCGGACTACATCTTCTTGCTCAGATGATACATCTTCTAAAAGTAGCACCTGTTCTAAAAGGACTAAGCATGCATCAAAACATAAACAATTCAAAAAGAGATCAAAAAGGATTACAAAGAAAAAATGTAAGGATCAAGAGAGAAAATATAGAGCTAATAGGGGTCTAGAATATATAGGAAGAAATGGAAAAATACACACGAGAAGAATTCTAAAATCACCTTGCTCTACCACGTGCCGCAGAAAATGCAGTGAGAAAATTTCAGAACAAATTCGACAAAGAATTTTTAGAAAGTTTTGGAATATGGGCGACCATGTCGAACAGTGGAATTTTTTGGCTAAATATACTGTTAAAACAGTTAAGAGGACATGGAAAACAGATAGAATAACTTCCCGACGACTCTATAGTATTCGTTATTACCTTCCAAATAGCGAAGGAGATGATACAGAGGAGACGAAAACATTAGTTTGCCAAACAATGTTTACGAATACTCTTTCAATCAGCACAAGAATTGTTTATACAGCATTAGTAAAATTAGAAAAAGGGAACGGTATTATTGAAACAGATAGGCGTGGACGACATAACAACCATACTAGAATTATAACACCAGAAGTGAAACGAAGCGTTATTGATCACTTTAAGCAACTGTCTTCTGAAATAAAAAGTAATTCAAGTATCAAATCAGCTAATAAAAGTTTCAACCGTTCGTTGACATTCCCTAAAATGTTTGAATTATATCAGGGATGGTTTGACCCAAAGGTTTATTCTTCTAAAGCAAATTCTGTTCGACAATATCGGGATATAATTAACAGCTTACATAATTCAGAAGACTAAGAGACATGATATTATCACGCCATTTCCCTTTCGGGGTAGGCAGAGAGAACAGAGTGCCAAGAGGCTCTATTCTTGCATACATCGCTCGCTTCCTCAACATTCATAATTCTCTTCATACACGCTCGCCGATATCGGAGACTCCTGACTCCACCTTCCTTCAATACATGACCGATTTGGTCTAGGTAGGTGAGTCTCGGTCTCCTCCTGTACCTACATCCATCCATTTCACATCTTAAAAATATAAATTCAAAAAAATATGCTTTTCATGTCTTAGTAATTATAAATTCTGGGGAGATCAACGATTTCGTCCAACACTGTTAATTTTTTTATTAATTGTAATTGAAAGCATTGTATTACTTTAAATGCTATATTTAGTGAATAATTTATTGACGTCTTCTTCCTATGATTCAAAATCTGAACGAGAATAACTCCTACAAGAGCTCCAAATGAATATCAAAAACTAAAAAAAAACCAATTGTGTGTACTTATGTACACTCGTTAGAAGTTATACTTCTTATTATTCTTTATTTAAATATCACAAAAAAAACTAAAATGTTGACTATAACTAACTACAGGGTGTCTAACTTCATGTTGTCGGTTTTTCGTGACGGTGTGCGCGCGTATCGTAAAAATTTACTCTCATATTTTTTCCCTAACGCGCCAAAAGAAGTATAACTTCAAAAAATAAGGGATTACCAAGCAAGGCAAGTCTCCGTATTAGATGTTTTCACATAAAAATATTTATTAGGATTATTATTGTGACATCTCTTTGCCTGTGACCTCCCGAAGAACTAGATTTAAGGCATTTTAAGGTTTTTTTTGAATTTGGATGACCATATGAAAAGATGGGATTTTCGGGTGATCTAGAAACTCTATAAACCCCTCTCACTGAGAGGAGACCCGTGCCGCACAGTGAGACAGTGTTTTGAAAAAAATATTTGAATAAAACTTTTTGTATTACACCAGTTTGGAAAGTACATTGGTGCTTGTGCGACTGCAAAGAAAATTTTAAAAGTTCTTATTTTGAAATTCAAATAAATTATATTTGCCATTTTTTGTTTTTGCATAGATTCTATCCTAAAAATTAAAAAAAAATCTTTTAATAAACTGTAACTTAAGGGATTGTGTCTTTTGTTTTCGTGATAAGTGTAGTACTATAAAATATTATGTTATCACTCTAGAAAAAGAGCGATTTCTGATTTCGGGTGTGTTATTTAAATAACCGCCCTCGTCGGTAATCCGTTACTTTGTCTTTTCGGTGAACAATGTACTTGAGATAGTACTATTTGATTATTAACATTATGTTGTTTGTTGTTATAATTTTCAATAGTTGACGTTTCATTAACCATACTTTGTGACAAATAAATATTTTAACTACAATAATCGTATTATTATTGTTTTACCTACACGGTTGATTATATTATTATCATCACATTAATTTTGAATACGCACTTCCTATGACAATGTTTCACATTATATAGCCGCTCGTTTGTTTCAGGTACATTGAATGTAAATACTGCGCCAAGCACGACGCAACCTTCTAAACCTAATACTGCAAAGATAGAAAAGCAGAAAAACGCTATATATCTGAAAGTCCAAAAATGTGTTATATCTAAATATAAGAACTATTTTACATCATCTTTACCTAGTATTTATCACCCTGTATATAAGTGCATCCAATCAGACCTCAGTTGTATTTATAAGTGCGAGATGTCTGTTCATGCTATTTATTCTAGTATACAAAGAAACAAACGATTCTTTTTTTACTAAGCAATTTTGATTCATAATAGATATCTATTATATAAGTGCCGTTTATAAATTACGCTAAAATATATTCTCTTTTAGACCCCTTGTCCTGTCTCTGAATCATAATATTCCCGAACTTCCCTGTAAATATTACTTTATGAAAGCTAGCCCATTCCTTACCGTTTACAGATTTGCATGAATGCGAATTCGATTAAATGAAATTTGTAAAAATATGTAATGTAATGTGTACGTCAGTTTAGTTAGAGGCATAAATAAACCTCTGTGCAAGAGGGTAATATTTTGTCACACCATGTCCCCCTTATATGTAAACGTATTTTTAAACGGCCCTAAAGGAAAATAGTAGGTACTCTAAAATACATTTTAGCTATACGATAAATAGATTAAGAGACAAGCCGGTGTATCTAGTCGAAATGATAAATAATTTCTAGTCTGTTGAGCAAATTAAAAATATAATTGCAATTCTGGTTTTTATTTCCCTTTGTAACATCGTGTGGAATTAGTTAGATCCCAACACCCTATTACTATTTATATAATCAAATTTTACAAGACTTTATGCCGCGAGTGAAGGAAATAACATACATAGGTACTGGTACTAGTTTTAGTAAATTTATTTATTCCTCCCCGCTTCTACCCCCCAGCCGGTAGGTATGGTTTTTCCCGACATACCTATAACAATAACAATAATAAACCCCAAGATGTACATCTCTCACTTTTAGAAATTAAATTTATTACTGCTCAGTGAAGCAAAATTTTGCGCAACTGCAGGTATAAGAGATTTTATCGGCGTCTTCTGAAAATCAGCGTAGTAGAACATCAATGTAATGATGGTAAACTATGCCAAAATTCCAGTCATTCTTAGAAAGCCGAAAAGTACCACCATAATAGGTCTAGAAAAGACATAAAGTTTATATTTTCGTCTAATTGTTTTTTGTAGTAAATATATGGAGCTACTTAACGCATTTCTATTTCTTCCAGGTGATGTCCACTACCAGTTCATCGAAACAGTCGCGGGCAGCACATTACTTATGGTCCACGGCTACACTTATACACAAAACAACAGATCGAGGAGATGTTACTACTGTTCTCGAAGATCTTGCAAGAGCAGTATAAAGTTGAATGAAGATGGTATCATAGTGTTCTTAAAAGAGGTGCATGATCATCCAGCACCCACCTATACAGAAATACGTGGAAAGTACTATAGAATAAACAATTGCAGTCTCCGTAAAGAGTACTAAGAGTCCTTCCTATTATGGTATTTAAAAAACAATAATCTGCTCGTAATTTCGTCTGGTTAGAATTTCGTTTAAATGATTTAGGTATATACTAGTATATTATCCGCGACATCGCTCGCGTATTGTCGACGAAAAATCAATTTCGGTTAGGATTCCTAATATTAGGTATTAAGCGTCGCTACGCTAACAGCCGGTTTTACCCTCCCTCCGCATTAGATGTTTCACATCAACAAAAATAGGTTCCAGATAAGTAATCACCAATATATCATATACTAAAGCCATCTCCGAAACACGCTGCATCTTATGGTATAAGTATTGTTCCGATCGGTTAAGTAGTTCTCGCAGTATAACCGAACACAAAAACCGGCTCTCCATTTATTAGAATAGATATTTTTATGTAAGTACGTCATTCGTCGTTTTTATGGGGTAAAAAACTTTCGATATCAAAGTGGCTTCGTGGTTTTCAAGAAAAATAGGTGCAGTATTTTGCAGCACTTGCTATTAGTAAAGATTCTGTTTGAAATATCTGATAATATAAATTAATAATGTAATGCTCAGAAATAAATTTGACTGTACAGATGGCCAAGCAGTTGAGATACCGATCTCCCGAGTGCTGTGGGTTCGATTTCCACACAGCACAGTTCTTTGCGATCCAACGTCTGGGTGCACTTTGTGTTCGTTAATTTATGTTTGTAAAGTCCCCCCCGATGCAAGGATTATTTCTTTGTACAAGATGTTTTTTAAAATATCAAATAAATATATACCTACTAGCAGAGCCGGACACGCGATGCTGTGACGCACATGTAATTTGTTTAGTTATTATTTATCTTAAAATACTTAATTCGGGACAAAAACTATCCTTTAAGTACTACCTATATCTTTTAAGTTGGAACAAATCACATAGGTACCTATTTAAAAAAGCCTTTAGATTGTATAAGTATGTAGTTCATAGCAGATAAACACCGTGACACAAAATTTTTAAATACTCGTATCGATTATCAGTATTAATCTGTAATCTACTAAGGGCGGATTTGACCAAACAAGAATACATTTTATGCCTAGAATAAATCGCTACTTACTCGAGAATAAATCAATTATGTATATATTTTACCAACAACAATTCGAAGAATAGCGAGCCTATTTGGGAATAGTCACTATACCACCAAGCATCGAATAAGGAGTTAATCTAAGAATAAAAAAAATGGCGTCATCTTTTTTGTGCTGTCATTTTTCGAAACCAATATTGGTTTCGGGCGCGTGACAGCTACTTTCTCACGCTATAATACAACAAATAAGAGTTGGGATGAGTTAAGCTATACACTGTCCCGTTTGTAGAACAATTTCTTTTTGCTGGGTATTACATTCACTTCGCTATTCGCGAATAGCTATTCCAATTATAAGCGATACGTCAGATGGCGTGGAAAAACGACTGTTGATTATTTAAGAGAATAAAATCGTGGAATAGATTATTGTCGGTATAGTTATTCTTGTATATATTCGAGTTTGGTCGAATCCACTCTAAATGATTATGTCTTAGCGTAATATTCACAGATTGTATGTGTATGAATTAAATCAAATGTTGTTGTGGTTATCTATGTCTTAGCTAAAGTTAAGGTTAGGTAAAAATAAATGTAACTATTTTCGATAGGTATCATTATAATTATTGTGGGATGACCTTTTTATAACATCTAATCGACAAATTGGACGTTAAACACGCTAATCCATTTTTTTATTTTTATTTATTTTAGGTAGACAAAAATGTCCTACCGCACACCTCGCTGCCCGGGGAGACAACGGGGTAGTGTGGGGCTCTCACCCACTAAAAACCCACCGTGCGCCTCCACCCGCCCTTGCTACGGCGGATCACGGGTACCGCGTCGTTTCGACCGCGATCCGCAGGTGGCAGCCCCTTCAGGCACCCTCTCTTGAGCGACGCCTCGCGCACTTGGGCGTCGCACCTTCGCGGTAGGCTTCCGCGGACGGCAGGGTACTCCCTGACCCCACCGACCGCAGCCTCGGCTAGGGCGGCAGCGGCAGTCCAGGCCCTGTCACTGCCAACCATCGCTTGCGCAACGGCCAGCAGCGACAGGTCCACGCCTATGACTGCAGCGAGTTCCTGGCGCTGCACATCCCAGGCCGGGCACGACTCGAGCGTGTGCTGCGCCGAGTCCTCGTCGCAGCCGCAGTGGTGACAGCCTGGGGTTGTCTCCCTCCTAGCGACCATGTGCAGGTATTTGTCGAAGCAACCATGCCCCGACAAAACCTGCACCAACCGGAAGGTCAGGACCCTGTGCTGCCGCCCTGCCCATTCATCCAAGATCGACTGGAGTGCCCCAACGGTCCAGAGACCAGCCCAGGGCGTCTTCAGCCGAGACTTCCACTTTAGGACGGTGGCGCGGCGGGCATCTGCCCGCCACGATGACATTGCGCTCGGCGAGGGGTGGCTCGGTCCGCCCAAATTCGGCATCAGTCACCCGAGGTTGGACGCCGTGCTGACGAGCTTTGGCGCAAGCCGGCGGAAGTGCTCGTCAAAGTGCCACCGTCCATCCAATACCAGGCCCAGATATTTGATGTGGGCCTGGATTGGGAAGCCCACACCGTTGACCGTTATCGAGGCACTGGCGGGCGGGTCCCGTCGGTGCCCATGGAAGAGTAGGGCCTCCGACTTTTCAAGGGCCACCCTAAGCCCCAGCGCCTCGATCCGCCTGACCACCTCCGCGGTACCTGAGGTGGCCAGCGTTGCCGCCTCATCGAGGGTCCAGCCCCGGGCTGTGACGAGCGTATCGTCTGCGTAGCAAATTACGCCCAGCCCGGGGGGGAGCTGGCCACGGAGGACCCAGTCGTAGCCGATGTCCCACAGGAGTGGCCCAAGAACCGAACCCTGCGGGACGCCGCACGACATAGCCCTCCTTACAACGTCCCCTTTCCGGTCCACGAAGAGGACGCTGCGGCCGTCGAGGTAGTCTGCCACCAGCCGCCTTAGGTAGAGGGGCACTCCATGGTACCGGATGATGCAGCCGAATGGCAGACTATTGAAGTCGTTGACGATGTCAAGTGACACCGCCACCAGCACATCCCTCGAGGTGACGGCCTCCGCAGTCGCGGCCTTCAGGCGCAGAATGGCGTCGACCGTAGACCGACCCGCCTGAAATCCAAACCCAGACGGCACCCACACCACCTGGACCTGGGCGAATGGTGCCCACCCGGACGGCGTTGATGGGAGACCCGGTTTTCGAGACGATTGCCTCCCGGATCTCTTCGGCCGTCACGGAATCGTCCAGCCCGGAAATGCGCAGTTCGGCGCACTCCACGGGTCTGGCGACCCGGACACCACTCTCATCTGGGAACAGGCCCAGTAGCCTCGCGGCCATTGCGTCGGCCGTCTTGGTGCCCTCTGGCCCCAGGTATTCGAAAATCCGAGCACCTTTCCGGGCTTGGCGGGAGCATCTCCCGCCGGGCACGCTTTAAGACGGCCTCGTATGTCAGGCCCTTTTCTTTACCCTCAGGCAGCACGGTGATCACCACCGCAGCTGCCTTCGGGATCTTCAATTTCCGCGACTTCTTCCTCCGCGGCTTCGGGGCTTCCCCTCTCTGATTGATTGGCGCCGCCTCGCGCTCTGAGGCAGCGCCGCGGCCCTTGGCCCGGGATCGCCGGGGCCCAACCACCTGCCAGTCCCCGTCTGAGGACGTAGCAGTGGCAGGGGTGGCGGCAGGAGCTCGGGGTGCGACCGCCGCAGCCCGTGAAGGTGCGACCGTTTGTCAAACACGTTAATCCTACCGTGGCAATAAATGATGTATTCGAAACGCCGGAATAGTAAGATTTTATACCTTACTGCAGCGTAGGCGGTATTGCGGCCTGCGGCTGCAGTTGCCCACATTGTTGCGTGAAACTCCGTCTCGGAATAAAAAGGCCGCGACCGGAAGCAAAAATGTGGGCAAATGCAGCCGCAGTCCGCAATACCGCCCGCGGCCGTCGTCTCCAGCCCGTTTCGTGCTTGTGCTTGTATAATTTTCTATTTAGAGTGATATATTTCTAAAAAAAATAGCTTAATTTCGTAATAAGCAGCTGTTAATATTAGCAATTTTCTAAGTGGCAGCTTATTAAGTGAGCCTCTGACTTACCCACCGTCAATAGTACGTACGTAGATATGAAACGAACGAATATATTTTATACTTCCTTTAAGTAGGTAAAAATAATTGGGAAAACTTAGTTTCTTAAGTATTTAGTATAAATACAGGGGACAACTGTGCAACAGTAACGGGTTTGCGAAAATAATTACAGGATTGAATGAGATTATTTACGTATAGATTTGAATAAATTTAAGGCTCAACAATTTGTATGTATACAGATTGTCCCAGAAAGTAACGATAACGTGGCATCGGGAAAAATCCCTCCTAGCCCTCTCCTATTAAAGGTATAAGAAACAAATGCAGTTGTTTGAGTAAGTTATGTATTAGTGACGCTTTTATCGTTGGAAATAGATAGTAATGGCACTTTATGCAATTAGAAAGAGATAGATAGTGACGCCTATGGCACCGTCATTTTGTTATTAACAATGATGTACTACTTACTGTGTGTAGAACGCTGATTCTTTTTTACTGGCTCATCTTTCACCCGATGGCAGGTTGTTGTTACCTTCTGGGATAACCTGTACCTATATCTTAATGCATTTATTTATTTATGATCTATGAAATAAATTAATTTTAGTGTGCGTATTTTCGTATTATTAAACTTTTAGTCTGTGTGTATGGACTGAAAATACGTAGTGTACTTATTATTTTTGTTTAGTCAAACCTTATAACATTCTTTGGGTGTTGCAGTCGCTACACCTGATGGTAAGTGGCTGCCGTAGCGTATAGATGTTAGCAACACCAGAGGCATCACTCGCGCATCGCCAACTTTTAAAAGTTGATTGTTGAAAGTTATACTGGAAAGGCTCACTCACCATACGAAACAACATTAGGAGTACTTACCAATTGTGCCTTCTCATACATGCTGCGATCAGCATGGCTCTAATACTAAATTCTACCACTAGTAGAAGGTGGAGGCCTCCCGCACTCTCACTCACAGTACGAAACAACGGCAGGAGTACCTATCGTTGACTTACGACGATCTTCTACGAGAAGGTGATTCTTCCCCGGTCGAGCCGGTCCATTTATGCTGCAACAAGCGAGGATCTACTGCAAAAAAGAAGAATGAAAAGAAGCTGGTGTTATATTACATATAAGTATTAGTAGGCTCAAATTTTGCTTTAAAATATAATTTTCACTTTGTGTTTAATGTATAGTGCTAAGCATGTAAAATGCTAAAAATATATATAAATATCTAAATATTTATAGGGTTTTCGTCATTATTAGGTAAAATCTTATTTATAAAATTAAGTTTACCTGGTCGGTATAATGTATGAAAATACTTCCGACAGATGGCGCAGACGTCACCCAAAGACGTTAAGTACGAATGTGTTATCGAAGTTAGCAGTCAGGAGCAATTGTCACGATGGCTGAATTGGCAAAGCATCTGGACGGTATCCAGGAGATGCAGGTTCAAATCCTGCTCGTGACTGTTATTTTCGATTTCACATTTTTCACTTTGTGTTTAATAATTTAAAATATAAATGATATTGTCCCCATTGAATGATAAAGTGGTTGTTTAATACTATTGGCAATAAAAAAATGCTGACACTTAGAACCTCTCGCACAGTTTAGTTTATATGATGATACCACTGGTTCCCGATATACTCGTAATAGCAAGATAAAAGTGCA
Organism: Leucoma salicis; assembly: GCA_948253155.1. Classification (NCBI taxonomy): domain Eukaryota; kingdom Metazoa; phylum Arthropoda; class Insecta; order Lepidoptera; family Erebidae; genus Leucoma; species Leucoma salicis. The sequence continues at coordinate 21,351,229 of OX411814.1, read as the reverse complement.
TATTAAGCCGCGTCTGGACTAGTTGTAACGTAACATGCAATGTAATGCGAATGCTTTGGACGGTCTACGCGCTTCTGACGCGCACTTCCTACGAACACCCGTTCCCGCCAGTCTTTGCGCGCACGCCATGAAGTCAACAACACAGCAAGTACAACTCGTAGAGTTCACTATTCTGGGTGTCTCAATTTTATTGTTGTACCATTATAATGGTCATCATATATGAAGAAAAAGAAAAGTCCCAGCCTTCATGATCTTCCATTTTATTAATTTCTATAAAAAGTTGTACACAAATAATTTGTACTTTAAAAAGTAGCGGAGCATGCCAAATGCTAAAAAAATATAGATCAAAAATGGTTAAAAAAAATTCGTGCCATCAAATAGTATGAATTTTAATTGCAAAATTAAACTTACTATATTGGATTGATGCATGTAAATGCATTCCGATAGATGGCATTCGTCGTAAAGACAAATGTGATGAGGAAATTGGGATGCCCGAATAGGTCTGTACGATAGCTCAGTGGCTTCACTTCTCCGGATTGGAAAAGACGCGGGTTCGATTCCCGCTCGTAAAAAAAATCTCTTTTTCCTTATTCACAAATAATTTGTACTGTTAAAAATTGCTAAAAGTAATGCAATTAAGCAAAAAGATAAGAGTTAAATAAATCGTACTTTATTTTGGTACTATGTACTTATTTTTTCCTACATTTAATAACCTGTGTACTTTATTTTCACAAAAAAAAGGTGGCAACCCTAGTTGCGAATGCCCATCCAATGCTCACTGTGCGCCTCTTTGCGTTCGTCCGAAAAACCGACAATTGACGGATCGCTGCGTGCGCGCTACGAATGCGCGTAAGAGGAACGTAGTTGTTCGCGAACACACTAAACTGTATGGGAAATGTTATATTGCATGTTACATTCCAAGATACATTGCATGTTACATAGCATGTTGCAATGTAACATGCATACATTGCATGTTACATTGCAAGATACATTGCATGTTACATTGCATGTTACATTGAAAGGTACATTGCATGGTACATTGCAAGTTACATTGCATGTTACATTTCATGTTACATTGCATGTTACATTGCAAGATACATTGCATGTTACATTGCATGTTACATTGCAAGATACATTGCATGTTACATTGCATGTAACATTGCAAGATACATTGCATGTTACATTGTATGTTACATTGCATGTTACATTGCATGTCACAACACAGCTATTGGACGAGGCTTAATATACATACATATATTAACTAGATATTGTGACCAGCGGACAAATTGTGTTTGGTATAAGAGATTACAATGAGGTGCTTACAAAAATTAAATTATTTGTGAAAATGGAAACAGGGAACTTAGTAAAGTTCCCTTTTCAGTAGCAAGCAGGATTCTAACCTGCGACTTATCCAATCCGGGGAAGTCCTCTGGATCGCTAAGCTATTGCAGTCACCCAACGGTGATTCCAAATCTCCATTTCACATTCGTCTTTACGACCCACGCCAACTATCGGATGTATATACATACATTATTTCCAATACCTACAGTAATTTTAATTTTCCAATTAAAATTCATACTATTTGATGGCGCGATTTTTTAAAATATATATTTACCACTTGATATGCTCAGCAACTTTAAAGGACAAATTATTTGTGAAAGTGGAAAAAGGGAACTGTGCTGCAAGCAGATTTCGAACCTGCGTCTCATCCAATCCGGGAAGTCCTAGGGTGGTCCGCTAAGCTATTGCACTCACCCAAAAGTGATTCCAAATCTCCACTTCACATTTGTTTTGAACGTCTTAAATACTGTAGCCCGAGCACGAAATACTTGCGAAAAAGTATTCGTATCCGTGTGGGGCCGGCTTTAGAATTGCCCCACCCCTCTCTACCCATGGGAGTCGTAAGAGCCGGCTGAGGGAATACCGAGGGAGTGGGCAGCAGCACTCCTTGAAGTATTAACAACATCCACTGCGATCGCCAACCCGCCTGCCAAGCGTGGCGATTACGGCACTATCCCCATTCCCCATTCATGGGGAGGCCTACGTCCAGCAGTGGACTTTAAAAGGCTGATGGATGGATGGATCGAGCACTGTCGAAACTTTTTTCACTTAGAAATTGTCGGTGAGAAAAGATTCGAAACATATTAAATCTTAGGATTTTGAGTATTTAATGTTTTAAAATTACTAAAATTCGAAAGCCAATTAATACCACAGTAATATATGACGATGAAAAAGTACTTAGATATAGATGATAGATATAATAAAATAAATTTGTATAAAAATATGCCGTTCGTACCTACCTAGTAATAGCAATGTTCACATAACAAAACGGGCTATTTTGGAAGTAGCTTATTTGTGGATAATATAGATGTAAAACCTTGCATATTTCTATTAGTCTCACATATTTTATCATAATGCATAATAAAGGGATCTTTCACTTTAGTGTTCATAAAGGTGTAACTAAATAATTAAAATAGATGATTTGTCAACTAATAAAAATAATGAGTCTATATAAAAAAAGTTATACTGAGCCAGCATATACATTTTGTTCTCATTTTAACTATAATACAATAAAATGCATTAAAATTAAAATACGGCATAAGAATACCTAACTATCACTGTCACTCGGAAAACATAAACAAACAAGCTTGCCTTCGACAATGTCACAGTAAATATATAAACCAGTACGGAAACTAGGAACAAATCGTTAGAAACGGCACACTCACACAGACGCGCGCATCTACGAGAATCTAAGCACCCCTGGCAGTGCTGAAAGTATCGGGTGCCGCGTCGGGATGAGTGTTTGTGTCATGCGTTATTTGAGCTGTTCTATGAATCGTAATAAATTTATTACTAATATTATAAAGAGGAATGATTTATAATTTTGTAAGTATACAAATAACGGGCTATATTATTACTATAAAAATTAATTTGAAAAAAAAAACCGGCATAATGATACATTTACATTATTTTTATCCCAAAATGTTAAAAAAAATAAATGCTCTTGCGAAGCCAGGGTGGACCGCTAGTATATAATAAAACACTTTCCAATTTTTATAAACATTAAAAGCTTTTGTTTGCGGCTTCGGCTCATACAAAAGCTAGTTTATTAAATTATATCTCAATATAGTAGTAGCAGGATGAAAGGCCGTGTGGGGCCGGCTTTAGAATTGTCCCACTCCTCTCTACCCACGGGAGTCATAAGAGCCGACCGAAGGAATACCGAGGGAGTGGGCAGCAGCACTCCCTCGAGTATTAACAACATCAACAACATCCACTGCGATCGTCAACCCGCCTGCCAAGCGTGGCGATTACGGCATTATCCCTCATGATGGGACTGCTCGTTGTGGCGTTCTCTTGGGGAGGCCTATGTCCAGCAGTGGACGTTGAAAGGCTGATGGATGGAAATGGAATGGATGGATGATGAAACCAAGAAAGAAGAAAAAAAAAGACACGCATAAATAGCCTAATATAGTCATATTTACTACCTTCGATGTACAGACATAGCTCTGTTACAGATTTAGTTATAAAGATAATCGTAAACATTGTTTCACACGAACCACAACAACATGTGGTCGGGTGCTAATTTGTATGAACTTACGGGGCAACCCTAACGCTCCAACGAAGCGTAGGTAATTATTTCAACGAATAGGCCTAGTTTCACTACTGCTTTAGCTTATATATTTACTGTGACAATGTCATGTATAGTTGTTCGAAAACCATACAATATTTGTTATATTATCGTGGACTCGATACGTTTACGATACGAATTCGATAGTTTTTCGTGCTTAGGCCCCTGATCTAAATATTTGAAGAGCTGCTAGTTCGTTAGAATTATATTATTTTTTGTTTCAGATATAGTGCAATGCGAATTTATACAAACTTCTACTGGTTCTAATTTACTGATGGTCAACGGTTACACTTATTCTAAAAAAGCGGGCAGAAACATATACTACTGTTCCAAGAGACTTTTTGGTTGTAAAAGTACCGTGAAATTGTATAGCGGGGAAATTGTTTACTATAATTTTGAACATAATCACTCTCCGCCTACGTACAGGGTCGTCGATGGAAAATATTTTAAATTCTAAAATATTAAAATAAATAAAGTTGTACTTGACAACATTCCAATTGATGCCGCCATTAATTATAATGCTGGTAAAACACCGTCTTCGTATATAGATCTTCGTTTATGTAGCATACGACTATCTGTCGTTCAACCAAAAAAAATAAATAACGAATACTGAGACATCATATCAACGAGCTTTTGTTGGATATATTTTATGTTATCTTAAATTTTTAATGAAATATAGTTTTATACGATCTTTATTTTTGCTTTCATTTGTATAATTTTTACTGTCGATATCTTTTTTACCTACATAATGGTGCTAATAATCTTAATGTTTTTCGCTTATCTGGCGGTAGAGCCTTGCTTATCCCAGCTTGAATGGATCCTCGTTCGGGGAAGTACCACCCTCTCACAAATGATCAGCGTGAAACAACAGTAGGTATGAGGGAGTAGGGGGTAGGTAGTAGGTATTCCTACCGTTGTGTTTCGTATGGCGAGTGAGAGTGTCGGCACCGGCTCTGGTGTTGCTAGTGTCTCTAGCCTACGGTAACCGCTTACCATCAGGTGGCCTACTATATGTCTACTATCTGTATGCTTGTTTGAAACCCAAGTAGTGTAAAAAAATGCTAAAGCCATAACTGCTAAACTCTTATTATTCTTCTGTGCTCGCAATGTATATTGTTATATTTTTAAACAATGATATTTTATAATTATCCCTTCATAAGATGAAACGACGATCTAGTCAAAAGCTGCACGTAATCTTTGAATACATGACCTCTCATTGAGGCGTTTGCTAGGTGTTGACCTATGTCAAGTAGCATACAAATGTAATGGACGATTATTTTGTATTTAACGGACAAATCTTATTCTTTCTGACCCAGTTGATCTTGTAGAGAGCTGTTTGCATAATCCTTCATAAGGTCCATAAATAAAGATTGAACTAATTATAATTTGTTATTATGGTATTTTCTGTATTAATATGATTTATTTCGGGCAGCAGTAGTGAATAGTTTTGTCAAAGCATTTTATGGTATGGGTTGCAGTGTAACCTACAATCAAGTGGCATGTAAGTAAGTATTGGCTCTATAATTTTATAATATTACTAGCCTTTGCCCGCGGCTCTGCGGCAGCCAAAGCTAGTTTTTAGGTTATATCTCAGGTTCCCGATATAGTAACGGGATAAAATGTATACCAGTTTGTAAGTCTAATCAAGGTCTTTCAAATAAAAAAAGTTGCATCAAAATCCGTCCAGTATTTTTGCGTGATGCGCGAACAAACAAACATAAACAGAAAAAATTCTAAAAAAAATTGTTTTGGGTTTAGATACGCCTATATAGCCTATTACAGCCATTTTTTCTCAAATATCTAAATGTACAGACACAGCTCTTTTACAGTTTTATAATAGTATAGATATAAAACATATTTCACAACAGACATACGTATGGCACAGAACATGTAATAATACTATTACACTGTGACTTTCGTAAATGATACTTCAAGTACGTACAACCCATAGATATACTATACCTATACTATGTCTATCGTACGACCGTACGTAGAGGTAATTAATTGAACTAAGTCTGCCGTATTAATAAACGTTGTATTACCTCTGAATAGTTATTCAGTATTTTGTCTGTCACTATTATGATAGTTTGACGTTGAAAGAACGGAATAAAACACTGAATAATTATTTGGAGCTTAAACAATGTTTATTAGTAGATAAGGGGGAGTACGTATATGTTTACTAGCTTTTCCAGAAGCTAATTTATGGATATATCTCTAACCCGAGATCTCGATATAGTAGCGAGATATAATGAACTTTTATACCAATTTTTTTAAACCTAATCCTCAGCTTTCAAATAAAAGTTTCAACAAAATCAGTTCTGTAGTTTTTGTGAAGTACGAAGAAACAAACAGACAAGATATAAAAAAATATATTAGGTTCAAAAACGCCTAAATGCGTAACTAAGTATTTTTTCTTAAAGAAAAATAAACAGCATTATTTAACATATAAATAGGTCTGTTACCGTTTTACTGTAGTACCTATAGATAATACATAGATTATAGGGTAGGTTTAAAAAAAAAAGGCACTAATAAGATGTATAATTACAGGTGCTGCGCATTTTAAGTTCATTCAAACTATTGGCGGTAAAACTTTGTTAATGTTCAACGGTTATACTTATACGGAGAATAATAGGGCGAAGAATACGTATTACTGTTCAAGGAAGTACAGGAGTTGCAAGTCTCGAGTCAAGTTTGGTGCCGATGGAAGAATTGCCAGTTTGATCTCAGAACACAATCATTCTCCTCCCAATTACGTATCAACAGGAAATGGTCTTTATGTGAAATGTTCGAACCCCAATTTCACGTCTACTAGCTCAACCAACTTAGGTTATCCACCATTTTGAAAAACAAAAATGTATTAACGTTTTTTTATTAATTGTGGACTGTTTAAATGAAAGCTTAGTGTTTAATTTATCATTGTAATGTAAATTTTTATTTGTTAATGCCTTTATGTTATTAGATATTTGCAAATGACTCGTTTTGTATGAATATTCTTAATTAAATTGGTTGGCAATAAACGTCTCTTTTCTGCGTTGAAGTAAAAAGTCGGTCCGATGCTAGCATTATTAGTTTAAAACTTGATTTTATTATTACTTGATTATAAACTTATTAGAATCAACTCAAAAATGTAATATCTTTGAGAACATCGCCTTGAACATTAGTTTTTATTTTACTAGCGATTATTTGTTTATTGCCCTTGCTTCGTATAAATGCAATTTATTTATTTAACAAAAACTTTATGTCGACTTGTTTTCAAAATTTTAATTTGTGAAAATAATAACTTATTTACTTAAAATAAGTTTATATAGGATTTATTATACTCATAAATTTTTGTTGAAAGTGCCTAAATGACAGTAAAAAACTATTTAGAAATATTTTGCGTAGTTTTGAGGCATATGTTAAAACATACAGATGCGGACAGTGACTTCATTTTATACTTACTACTTAGATATAGATTGGTGAACGCTTTTTGAACGAAATATTTTAGCTATATTGTAATGTTCTATTTTAGGTAATATACATTTCTAAACGTATACGCTGTTATTTGTTCTGTTATTCAATATAAACCGTAACTTGAGATTTTTATTCACACAAATATTTTTTATTTTATTTATGATGCTATAGTTTAACAATTATTTATATTTCAGGCTATACATTCTTCAAGACACCTTACGGGAAGAAATTACTTATGTTAGATGGTTACACGTTTGCAAGCAAGTCCTCGACTCTATATTACTGCTCCAAAAAGAACAAGGGTTGCAAGGCGAGGGTGAAGTTTGATAACAACATGAAGATGTTGCTGTACGGAGACATAGAACATAATCACAAGCGCCCGCAGTATATGATAACAGACTCTGGAGAGTATGTAAAAATCTCTTCGTAAAATAGCCCTACAGATGGTCTATCGTAAGCGCCTGTTTCTTCTAATCAAATAAATATGACATGTGTTGTCAAAGTGTATAAAACCCGAGTCATCCATGGCATTAGGAAGGAATGTGTTATCGAGGTTAGTAGTCTCGAATGGGTGTCACCGTGGCTGAATTAGCAAAGCATCTGGAACGATTTTCCTGAAGATACAGGTTCAAATCCTGCTTGTGCCTGTTATTTTCGATTTCACATTTTCGCATTGTTCTTATATAAAACCTCTCGAGCGCAATAGATGCGTACTACCTAAACGGTACCAGTTCCTTGATGCTCAAAGGTTTAAATTTGCCCCTTATTTTATTGAAATCGACACATGGTATTTGACGAGAATTAAAATTTTTAATTAAATTTTTCAGTAGTTAACTTTTATACCTTTTATCATTCATATTATGCTTTTAGTACATAGGTAACTAGAATTGTAGTAGGGTTTAAAGTGTGAAAATTGCAGTTTCGTATTAATTTAGTTTTTAATGGATTTGATATATTTATTTAATCTGCATGATGGCGGAGTGGTTTAGATACCGGGCTCTCGCTCGAGTGTTGTGGGTTCGATTCCCACACAGGATAACTATTTGTGTGATCCACAGTTTCGTTCGTTAGCCGTACCGTCTACAAGCAAAGCATTGAAATTACGAGCAGTTTCTGCTGCGGTAATCCTAAATCGGAACTGGTACTCCAATATTGTTCTAATTTTCACTGTATCATCTTAACGTAAAAGCTGAATGTACAAAAAAATTGTGTGTTTTTTAAATATTTAGAATGTGTTTTCGTATCAAAAAGTTTCACACTAGATTATACAGTATCCATGATCACGAGAACCGACTGGGTCCCAAGTATTTAATCAAGCAGTATATGATGTGAAATAATTTTCCTCTGTGGACAGGTGGGACTGGGGTTTTAGGTAGGTTTTTGCTGAGAATATTTTTAGTTTTGTGATCGTTGATAAAATTATACTAGATATAATTTACGGTTGAATTGAATAATTTATATAATCTTATCGTATCTAATTATACTACATATTTAACATTATACTCTAATACTATTTTGTGTATAAATAAATAAATCCACAAAGTTTCGTAGATGTGTCTATTATTTAAATTAAAGATTAAACAGCTACCTGCTTGTAACGCCCATTTCGTTCCATGGGCCGAAGAGCCTGCTCTAGAAGTAAAGTGAAGCAGCCGATACTGCGCGCGAGGGGAAGCTGTAAGCAAAACCCTGTTATTTACCATCTAACCATTAACCAGCATTCAATATTAAGAGATATCTTAATCATTATCTTGATAAGAGATATCTTTAGTGCTCATTTTCCGATTAGTTTCGGATCACTTTAATTACACACGTTGACATTTCAAATGACACATTATTGTTTCTGGATACAACCATGTCAAGTAACGTCACGTTTGGCACTAACAGCATTGGGATGAAAAGTTCACCCCAATTTTTTTTGACGCGTTCACAACGCCGTGTGTCCATCTAGACATATTATTAATCTAAGTTCCTACGAAAAAAATTAAACGTCTTGTTTTTCCTATATTTTTTATGTCTATTAATTAAAATAATCACACATACAATCGGTGCATCTTTGTCAACACAATGGCAGTTTATTGATGCCCTTTTTGAAGAAATCAGCTGGACGGGAGGTAAGAAATTCTTCAAAGTTGTTCTGTACTGCTTCTCGGGTATTGAATTTTTTTTACGCCAAGAAGTTATCCAAATTCTGGAAAAAGTAGATGTCTGTAGGCGGTTGAAAGTTGAGTTCACTATAAAAAAATATCCCCCTGGATATCTTTCCCCTCTCCACCCATGGGAGTCGTAAGAGCCGTCTGAGGAATATCGGGGGAGTGAGCAGCAGCACTCCCTCGAGTATTAACAATATTCACTGCGATCGCCAACCCGCCTGCCAAGCGTGTCGATTACGGCACTATCCCCCATTCTTGGGGAGGCCTATTTTCAGCAGTGGACTTTAAAAGGCTGATGGATGGATAGTAAAAATGGATAGCGCAAATTGCTTTTTGCCGGTCACAATACAACTCTGACTTTAAATCCCAAATAGCCGGACGCTCTTCGATATCGGAAATAAAAACATCAACATAAAAATGAGAGCGGGGGGATCGGATCCGTACACATCGTGTACGTGCATTCAGTACGCTGCTTGCAACAAACTTGAAACGCGGTAGCAGGGAGAAGCCGGCGACTGTGGCTGTGAGTGCGCGTGAGTCGAACGACAAACGCGGCCACAAGTAGCGAGCGCGGTCGACTCCCGCAGCTTGTGGCTCGGACGCGGCCACTCAAACGCTCGATGTGCGCCGATGCTAAACAAAATGTATGGAGAAACGCGCCCGCCACTTGTGGCGGCCACTTGTCGTTCTAGTGTGGTCGCCTCTAGTGGCTCAATGTGCGCTCGCTCTAAGTAGCCTATCTATTAATCCAGGGTGTCAACTACCTGTATACCAAATTTCATCAAAATTGGTCCAGGCGTTTGAGCGTGAAGAAGTAACAAACATACACACACACTCACAAACTTTCGCATTTATAATATTAGTGTGATTGCTATAATAAGGGGTACGCAGGTTTGAGGTCTTTTTTGAAGTGGTACGCAGCAAAAACTAATTGGTAACCACTGGTGTATATAAAAACCACAGTAGTGACTAGACGTTGCCTTTTTAAAAAAAATAAAATTTAAACTTTATTAGCTCTCAGTAATTCCGTACAAAATTTAATAATCCATAACAGTTGTTGCCTACTGAGTTTTCTGGCCGGATCTTTCTCAGTCAGGCCGCGTTCCGATTCGGTGGTAGCTTCTTAGTCTTAGCTTTTGGCAAAATCAATATATTTAATAATATAAACTAATAACCAAGATTGTCTTCTTACTGGTAGTAATTGGTAGTTTGTGGTAAAATTTTTGAGCACTAAATAAAAACAAAAAATTTACAATTTGAATCGAATTTACAATTTAAGTCGAATCAAACGTGTATAAACTCGACGGACTTGCGTCGTTTCATTAAAGAGTTACTGTTGCCACCTTCCAGCTTCATCATCATCCCCTGGATACCATCTGGACACAAAGTACTCGGCAAGAAAAATCATACGAGCCCAAACTCGATGGGGTTACGCCGTTTCATTATTGAATTCCTATGTCCACCTTCCAGCTCCATCATCAGATCAGCTCCATGTCTGGAAGTGTGTCAAATTTAACTTGCAAGATTTGAACGCGACAGGTAAAATAAAAGTGCCGCCACGCTAACAGCCGATTTTACCCTCCTTTTTTTTATTGTAACGCTTGGATATCCTTTATGGACTACCGTCCGCCGGTCAGGCGGAGGGGTTATGCCGGACTCCCAGTAGTAACTCGGCTACCTGCTAAAACCACGCGGTGTTCCTTCAGACTACCTTTCGCTAGGGGTGAGGTATATGCTCTATGCATGAGTTCCTCCACCCTAAGCAGGTCTGGGCCTCCATTCTGGTCACACAACAGACGGGGGCCGTCTGTTTTGGAGGGCCAAGCCCTCCCTCATCGAGAGGCGCTCGCGGAACACGTGCCGTCTCGGGCCTGCTTCTGCTAGGGCGACAGACTGCCTTTGGCCTATCACCCTCAGGCCTGCGCTCATGGGGGCCGGAGATCGACTAGCGCCCTTTGACGCCCAGTGCGTCTTCTGCGGGACGGGAGACGGCTGGTCATCTCCCGCTCACGCTCTGCCGCCTCCTTTGCATGTATCACCTGCTCGCAAAAGAAGACGGCGGCGTCCCACCTGCTCTCACTCCGGACCATGGCCTTTACCACGGCCGGGAGCGAGAGGTTTTCCACCCTGACTGCCGCGGTGAGTTCACGTTGCTTCTCTGCCCAAGCTGAGCAGTCCACCAGCGTGTGCAGCGCCGTATCCTCAGGGCAGTCCCCGCAGTGATGGCACCGGGCTGTCTCCTCTCGGCCTATGCGACACAGATACTTCCCGAAGTAACCATGCCCTGAAAGTATCTACGTCAGCTGGAAAGTGAGAGCACCATGTCGTCTCTCCAGCCACTCGTCCATGACGGGACTTACTGCCTCTATAGAGGCGTGCCCTGCGCTTGGTTGCACAAGTCGCTCCTTCCACTCCACCAGCAGGATCCGGTAAAGCTCATTTTGGTAAGCCCTTATCTAACGGGATGCTGGATCCACTCTTTGCTCACGCGCCTTCTCACTCCACCAGAAAAGTGACGCAAGGGACCTCGCCTCTAGATCCCACGGTGGAGTTCCGGCAAGGAGGCTCGCCGCTTCATAGGAGATCGTACGGTATCCCCTGATTACCCTAACGGCCATTGCTCTTTGCGGTTTCCGCAGAATTGCAGCATTGCGGGCCGCCAGGGTACCTGCCCAAACTGGGGCTCCATATAACGCCATAGACCGTACGATTCCCTTGTAGAGCCTCCTACAGGAGGTGTCGGGTCCACCCAAGTTAGAGAGCAGCCGCGAAAGCGCGGCCGCTACGCGTGTTAGCTTAGGGACCAACCCCCGAAGATGAGGTCCGAAGGTCCATCGGCTATCGAGAACTGTGCGTCATGTGGGAAGTTTCTAAATGTGAAAACGGGAGCTATATGTTCTAATATCCCGTGTGGAAACAGTTACCATTTCGCCTGTTTACTTTTACCAGACACAACACAAATTAGCTGCAATTGGAAGTGTCCAGAATGCAAAAAGAAGATCCCCAAAGGTGATAACAGTGCTACTCCGGTTAAAAAACTGGATTTGATCACACTGATTTCGGAATCTCGACGACTGATCGGTCGCTACTGACCCAGTCTCTCGACGACGCTGCAAGTTCCTCAGATACAGGCGAGTACCCGTCAATCCTTTTGCCCCTTTCTCTAAAAGAGGAGTTAAGCCTCTTCAGATCTAAACTACGGGAGGCAAGGACAGAACTGCGTGAATTTCGTCGTGAGGTCAAGACATCATTCGGCAATTGCACTTTACGAGTCGATGGCTTAGAGGCTAAGATTGAAGCGCTCAAGCGCAAACAATCAGCCGCATTTACAGACAACCCTATTATAACTCATCTTCAGCACACCATATTGCAATTACAGCAGGAGTTAAACTTGATCTCTATTCAAGAGGCACTCACTTCTGATCTGGAGATATCAACCTTCCTGAGATCCCTGGCGAGAACGTCATCTATACTATCGGGCTGGTCGCGGCAAAGCTCGGTGTGACCCTTGAAGAGCGAGACATAGTGTTCGCGCAACGGCTGGGTGTCCGCGTCGAGTGCGAGGAGGGAGATGACAAAAAGCGCGTTCAGCGAGTAGTGGTACGGCTAGCAAGGCGCGGCACTTCCGACGAGCTGCTGCGGGCAGCGCGCGTGCGGCGCACGGCCACCACGGCAGAACTTGGCTTTGCCTGCGCCCGCGCGCCGCTTCTATGTGAACGAGCGGCTCACCAGGGTCAACAAACATCTTCTCTACTTGGTGCGCGCCGCTGCTAAGCGACTCAACTGGAGAAATACGTGGACGAGGCATTGTCGTATACTAGCCAGACAGGTAGATGGTAAACAGACGTATTGTATTCGTATGGAAGAGGATTTTGTTCGTGTTTTTGATATTGATACAGCTCATAACAAGGACGATTAATGGCATAGTTAACCTATTTAAAAATAATTATTTAATTACAGATAGTTATTTTAACAAGCATATTACTCGTCTACGTTTTAACCGTCACGGACATATGACTATTTTTTTATCATTTGTTTTCTCCTTTCATGATATTATTTTTAAGAGAATACCTTGTCGTCACCTATTTCTTAGATTACTCATAATTGCTTATCTCACTTATTCTTACAATAATCAACTTTTTATTTTACAAACATATGCTATTGCAGTTATTTTACTCTAATAGTATAGGTATTTATTTTCTATTGCATCCTACTCTATTTTTTCAGTTGTTTTTAGAAATATTATCATGGTAAAATTTTCATTTCAAACTCACTAATTAAAAAATACGCTACAACACTTATGAAACAATTAAGTTTTTCAATCGTTAATTATAAATTAATTCATTTACTATACAAATTGTACAATGCCTAAGACTAAAAAATAAAAAATTGGGTTATTCAATGCCGGGTCGCTCGGTACGAACCATGAGGAATTCATTGTAGCTGTAGAAAATATTAACGTCGACATAATGGCGATTAATGAGACGTGGCTCAGAGAAGGCCAGGAGGGCTGCGCGCCTGCTATTGCCGACTATCAGCTGCGGCATGTGCCCCGCACTCACGATGTGCGCGGTGGGCGCGGAGGCGGCGTCGGCTTCTACGTGCGGCGCGGGCTGCGCGCGCGCACTGTGCAGCACCCCCATGCGCCTCTTGTTGTGCAAATGTGGCTCTGTCTTAAAGTCAACGCGTGCACGCTCCTTATTGGTACTGCATATTGGCCACCGTAGATGGACGTAAATAACTTCATTGACGCGATCACGGAGTCTATCACATCTTTCACTTATGCCGATAAGGTTATTCGAGATTCTTCTTGGAGATTTTAACATAAACGTGTTCGACCCTTCCGATAACAAAACGAAACTACTCAATAATTTTCTAGATTACAGTGGTCTAAAACAAATAATTAATCAGCCTACTCATTTCAATGACCACAGCGAATCATTGATCGACATTGTGTGTACTAACTACTACTAAAGTCTGTTCAGCGAATGCATCACACATTCCGGCTTTGGGGCACCATGCTATTGTATCAGTTGAATTGAATTTAAAAATGGAAATCCTTATGCCACTCTGGGTTACCTATAGACCTTTAAAAGAAATCCTAAACGACCTCTTTAATCATGACCTCACCAATATTCGTTGGGAATACATTGAGATGTAAAAGGATGGTGACTCTATGGTCACTTTTTTTACTACACATATGATAAATTTATTTAATTTACTCGCACCTTATAAAACAGTTTTAATCAATAAAAAATCACTACGTTGGATCACCGATACAGTTAAATTAATGATTAAATTACGCGATAAAACACATGCTAAATTCAAGTCAACTAAATGCGAACGTTATCATGCCTCCTATAAAAACCTTAAGTATCTTGTACGAGCAGCCACTGAATCTGAAAAACGTGCATTTTTTAAAACTCATATAAATAAAAATATTAATCGTCCAAAACAATTATGGCGTCTATTAAAAGCATTAGTAACTACTAATAAAAAACCAGTACATGAACTGCCCCTTGGTTGCAATGACCCTGATACGCTTAACTCGCACTTTCTTGACATTCCCGGTGATGGACAGATATCATTGTCTCACCTTACTTATTTCGAATTCAACCGCTTTGGTACAAATATTTTTCAGTTTCAAAAAGTAACTGAAACAGATGTCTTAAATCTCATAGGGAGTCTAACTTCTAATGCTACGGGTATCGATGACATATCTTTGGATATGCTAACTATGACTTTCCTCACTCACTTGCAGCAATAACTTCGATTATCAACCAAGCCCTCGTAACTGCTACTTTTCCCAACAACAAAACCAATACCAAAGACTTCTAATCCTATTAGTTTACTATGTTGTCTCTCCAAAATTTTGGAAAAGATTGTATATAAACAGCTCAGCACATATCTTGAGAAAAATAATATCCTACCATCTAACCAATCTGGTTTCTGGCAGAAGCACAGTACGGCTACGGCCCTTCTTGATACCACATCAGACAATATACTTCAAGATAGAGACCAAGGTATGACTACTATTCTTGTTTTGCTAGATTATTCCCGGGCTTTTGATTCTATTGACATTTCTTTACTCCTTTCAGAACTCGCATACTATGGATGTTCAACCAAGGTCATAAATTGGTTCCATAGCTAATTATCTAATCGATTTCAGCATGTAAAAATTGAAACTAACAATGGTAGCATTGCATCTTCCTCTTTAAGACAGGTAACTAGGGGTTTTCCCCAGGGTTCTGTTCTTGGGCCGCTTCTTTTCATCCTCTATACGGCTGATATCTCCAATTGCATAATTCACTCAAAGTTTCACTTATACGCAGATGATCTTCAGCTGTATCTTTCTTTTCGTCCCCAAAACTCTGAAGAAACAGTTAATAAAATCAATCATGACCTCCGGAGTTGAAGAAAAAGTTAATAAAATCAATCATGACCTCCGGAGAATCTCATAATGGTCCTTTAGAAATAGTCTGGTACTGAATCCTGCTAAATCAAAATTTATTATTATGGGTTCTCGAATTATGTTAACTAAATGTAAAAATATTAAAATATTGGTCAATGGTTGTCCTATAACGCCAGTTCAAGAAGCACGTAACTTAGGAGTCTTATTTGACGGTCAGTTACGTTTCGAAAGCCATGTGATGGAAGCTGTACGTAACTGCTTCTATTGACTTAAATTATTGTACCGTATTCGTCCACATTTGAGTGTAGATATGCGGATCATGCTATGTGAGTCCTTGATCCTATCAAAGCTTAATTATGCTGATACAGTCTATGCGTCTTGCATTCTTGGCAGAACTGAAAAGTTAATACAACGTGTTCAGAATGCATGTGCCAAATATTGTTATCATATTCCTCCTAGGTCTCACGTAACTCCTTTTTTAAATCAAAGCAATCTTATGAAAATGTCGACACGTAGGAAGCTTCATTTAGCAACACTTCTCTTTAATATAATTACCTCAAAAAAACCAGATTATCTTTATCATAAGTTTACGTGGTCGAGGGATTATAATAAAATTAACACTAGAGCTTCCAAATACTTACTTCTCACACCTAAACATAGAACTGCTGCCTTCCGCGGCAGTCTCAAATTTGCTGCTTCACGTTGTTGGAATAATCTACCTCCTCCACTCCATGAGATGAAGACAGTTAAAAGTTTTAAAAATAATTTTAAGCATTTTCTTTTAGTCCAACAAAAGGAATCCAGCAGCTAATTAGGTACTAAATACCGAACTACTACTAATTTCTATCTACCTCACACACTATTTTAAGGCGTCCGCACGCTCGGCTGGCACACAGCAGACTGTCATTGCACAGTTCACACTTTACTGTCACTAGGATGGCCGTTGGCTTACCCAAACCGAGCATGGTACTGTTACAATTTATTAATGTGTCTTATTATATTTTTCCATTTTTAGTTGCATATGTTAGTTTGGTTTTAATTAACTGTTTTGGTATTTGCAATTTAACAAATATTGTTAACTATTATCAACTATTTTATATGTACCTTTTTTAACGTCTTTTCAAATATGTTATAAATATACATACCTGATATGTAATTCCCCTCTCCACCCATGGGAGTCGTAAGAGCCGACTGAGGGAATACCGGGGGAGTGGGCAGCAGCACTCACTCGAGTATTAACAACATCCACTGCGATCGCCAACCCACCTGCCAAGCGTGGCGATTACGGCACTATCCCCCATATGAGCGAAACACATGTGGCGTTCTCTTAGGGAGGCCTATGTCCAGCAGTGGACTTCGAAAGGCTGATGGATGGATGGATGATGATGATGATATGTAATAACTATTTTGTTCATCCGTTTCGTCACTAAGGCTCCCATTGAAAATCAGCGTTGCAGTGTAATTTACGTTACACTGCAGCAATATTGCTCAATGCGCCCATTTAGCCTTATATGTAATTATGTTATGTTTAGCTTTACCTAATATGTAATATTATTCTACTTGAGATTCGTGACAATAAAACTTAGTTTTCTTTATTTTCTTTCTTTCTTTCCACACCGCGATGAGTAATAATGAATGGTGTAGTACTAAGAGCATTTATTCCTTACTAAATCTCGGCATAATCATATTCAATACAAATTTATTATGATGTTATGAACAGCTACCTATTTTATCTTATGTTTTGGTAACTTATAATATACTTTCAGTTCAATTGCATAACGATACCATTTCCTGACCGAGCCTACCCTATCCTGTCTTGCCTTGAGCTACCCTGTCGTGCCCTGAGCTACCCTGAGCTGCCTTGTCCGGCCCTTCCCTACCTTACCCCCCCTTATCCTTATTACATGCTTGTATTATATGGAGAAGGATAACGGTTACCACTTAACACTTAATTTGTTAGGTCACTAACATCTTGTGTATGTGCTTTAGAAAGGGACACATATATAAGCACAATCCTAAAAAACTTTTTTTTACAGAAAATACCGGAGCTATAAAAACCTATGGACACATTTTTGAAAAGGGTCCAAAAAGAAGAAATTGTGCACAGTGCTACGAAAAGCTGAGGGTGACATTGACTTCCTTAGAAGCTAAGAAGAAAGTCAAAAAAATCAAGACTGTTTGTGTCAAGTGCAATCAGTCGCTTTGCATATACTGTTATAAAGATAAGCATGCACAAATTTAAGTTTGGTTTTGGTTTTTAGCTTTTTATTATTATGTTTGGGTTATGTATGGTTAACGCATTAATAATGCTTGGCTTGTGCTAATTAAAATTTTATAACATTAATAACTTCATATTTTCTTTCCTTTCACTATCCCATCACTGCAAAAAGTACACTTTAGTGCGGTATCGGGCCTTGTCGACCTGACACTTTCGAGTGCTAATTTCTCATTTTCTGTTTGGAGAATCCAGAGGCGGAGCCAATGTATACATAAGTGATTAATGACGATTTTAATAGTATAAAAAATGTTATATACCATACGCCTTGACTAAGATAATTGAGCTTAATATTACTAAGTGGCGTCGGGCCGAAAAAGCCTGCCACGCATATTAAGAAAGTCAAGTGGGTTCTTTTTTGGACTGCCACCGCACCAGCTGAAATTTACTGATTTTTGTAACGCAGTGAACGTGTTAACGCTTGTGATATGGGTACCAGATTACGGATATAATACATATATATTTTTTTTGTAAATATAGATCAAAATGTTAAAAAAATCGCGTCATCAAATAGTATGAATTTTAATTGCAAAATTACACTTAAGTACTATTTTGGTTTAATGCATGTAAATGCATTCCGATAGATGGCGTTGGTCGTAAAGACAAATGTGATGAGGAGATTAGGATGACCGAAAGATCGGTACGGTAACTCAGCGGCTTAGAGCACTTCCCCGGATTGGAAGGGACGCGGGTTTCCTCATTCACAAATAATTTGTACTTTAAAAGTAGCTGAGCATGTCAAATGCTAAAAAATATAGATCAAAAATGCATAGAGTTCATAAAGTAAAATATAAAAAGTTTTTTTGTGGAGTCATTAGAGTATTCTGTGACTTTGGTGATTAGTTACGTAACTCTTGAATGTATTCATGCACAAAATTAAAAAAAATTTTGGTAGTAAATTTGTGTGTTTTATTGCAATATATTTGAAATAGTAATATTTTTTTAGTTTTAAGTAATTCAGTAGGATTTTATTTCTACGATCATATCAATCACTTGGTATTACCCCGTTTTTCGAAAATCGAGTTTTCAACGGATGTTGACGTTTTGAGATCCTAGGAAGCTACCTCGAATGTTTCCGTGATGATGTCTGTATGTATGTGTGTGTAGAGAATTAGACCATAGACAACCACGCTGCGGGTTGGCAGACTTCAGAAACTCAAGAGTCTCAGCCGTGCAGGTTTTTCAGTGTGTACCAAGCAATGATAATATTAATGTACATAACATAGCTTCAAAAAGTGAAGCGTGTGTTGTGAAACGTGTACTGGATGCCCTTTGTATTCTTTCATATATCGTGTAAAAGTAAATAACATTCATGCATGTATTTCAGAATACAGATTCATTGATACGCCTTATGGAGGACGTTTGCTGATGTTAGACGGTTATACGTATTCGAAAATGTCATCAAATTATAGCTATTACTGTTCCAAGAAGGACAAGTCCTCAAAGGGATGTAGAGCTAAAGTGAAGCTAGATAAACATATGAGAGTAATAAATTATAGTGAAATACAACATAACCATCCTAGACCCCAGTACATGGTGACGAGCAGTGGCAAATACCTTAAAATTTCCTCATAAAATCATAGTACATAAATAAATTATTTCTGTTAATAAGTTCTCTCGGCACTTTGATATAAATACTTTCAAATTCCATATATGTCTTTTAATAAATGGCAACTGTATTAAGTCCAACAATTTAAATATAAAAAGTTTTTTGTGGAGTCATGTGTTCTTTGACTTTGGTGAGAAGGTAACTCGTGTATCTATTCATGGCCAAAATATATTGTTGTGTTAGTAAGGTTGTCCAAATTTTATTGTGTGTTTAATTGTAAGAGAAACAACTTACAATTAAACAGTTTGTTAAGTAAGTTAATTGTAATCAATTTAAAATATTAGGTAATTATTTTTTTAGTTACAATTATTCAGTACCATTTTATTTCTACAAAGAGAAAATAGAAAAAAAGAAATGTTGGTATACTTAGATTAGGCCAGCTATGTCGAAATTTTGTCCCAAATCCCTCCTATCGAGGGATTCGTGTCCAACAATGGGAAAGTAATATTTTGAGAGAAAATCTACTTTATATTGCCATTAAACGTTTACATTTTTAAGTATAACTTATCATCTAGATATAAAGTCCCTAGTGATGAAACGAATACTGTAATAGAGTATTCGAATTATTTTTATTCGAATTATCTTACTATATTATTTGGTAATCACAAATACGTACAGCTGATTGTTATTATAAAGTATTTAATTAAGTGATTATTGGATTGAATAATAGTATTGGATTAAATAATAGTATTGGATTAAATAATTATATTACTATTATTTTAGTAGTAATATCATTTAAAGTGTTTATATCAAAACGATTTCCGTACAACGTGGCAATGCTGCCAGCCTTCTGGGCACGTTACCAAATGACGATGATTCGGAAATTCTTCGATGCCTAGAATGAGTTATTTGTAATATTATTTTATATATTATTAGGTTAAAATGATTATTTATGTAGTAGCGAAATAAACATAATAAAGTTTATGGCAATAAATATTTCATGAATATATCCTATTATTATAATACATATAATAAATGAGAATATTGAAAAAAAAAAACATTTCTTATACACCACTTTTACTCGATATTTCTTCATTTAAATTGACTAGGCGTAATTTCACATCACAGTATGATATCTACATGCACTAGACGTACACGAATAAGTTCACGGGTGCGTTTTGTTTATATTAATATGTTTACAAATACCATTAGATTGTTTGCCGAATATAAGTTCAAGATAATTGGTGAATAGGAATATTCGTATTCCTTGCGTATCAATTTAATAATATGTACTATATTTTCATAGACACGTTAAACTCCCATCAAGGACTGCTACAATCATTTACATAATTTCAGGTTACGAATTAGTTAAAAATCGGCAAGGAGGTTATAGTGTGTTGTTACATGGCTATACATTTTCGCGTATGACATCGCCTTATATTTATTACTGTTCTAAAAGGCAGAAGGGATGCAAAGCGAAAGTGATGCTCGACAAAGAAATGCAAATAATCAATTATGAGTACATAGTCCACAGTCATACCTAAAATTAATAATAGTAATGCTTAGTGCTCACAAACTGTTGGTTTTTGGAATAAGTTAGTGATTTATGTAACGTTATTTACTTAAAGTGATTATTGGATTAAATAATAGTATTAGGTTTTTGGAAGGGAGTTATTAGTTATGTAAATTTAATAATACCTTTATTGCTATGGCATAGCAGGCGCGTCTAACTTCTGGTGAATTGTGTATGCCTACTGTTATACAAAAATGTACTATGATAAAAAATTATTAAATAAATTGATTTAAGAAATCATAACCTGTATTTCTATAAACCTTTTCCTTTTAGCCCTGCACCGGTACCTGTGTATATGTTAAAACTAACAGCGAATTCTTCTAGTTCAGTAAGCGAGATTTCTTTGCGAACGACTATGGCGCCTAACGACATATATGTGCGGTTTACCACTGAACGACGGGGTATGCGGTTAGGAACATTTTTTCCAGCCTTAACAAAAAAAAAGGGTTGCGTAGCAAGTAGGAGTATTGGGTCGTAACGTCTTCCATGTAACTGACAATCCGCAATGTGGTTACCACTTACCCATCAGGTGGGCCGCGGCTCCTCTGCTACCATTACCAATATTATAAATGTGAAATAATGCATTTGGATGAACATGGATGATGCACTGGATATTTATTTTTATTTTATGTTACATGTGTGGCGAACAAGCATACGGCCCACCTTATGGTAAGTGGTTACCGTAGCCTATAGACGCTAGTATCACTAGCGCGTCGCCATCTCCAAGGAAAGGGATAGGAGGGGGATAGGTAGGATAACAAGTATAGGTAGAATACTAAGAAGAGGATAGGAAGGATAATAGGAAGAGGATAGGGAAGGGATCTGGGGCTCCGGTGCTCTCACTCACCATACGAAACACAACGGTAGGCGTAGCTACTGTTGTTACACACTGATCTTTTGTGAGAGGAGGACCCTATATTTTTCTGGTTATCCCAGCATGAATGAGTCAGCTCGATCGGGGAAGTACCACCCTCTCACATAAGATCAGCGTGTTTCGTTTGGTGAGTTAGTGCGTAGGAGGCACAACCCCCCACTATAATCCTTCCTATCCTCTTCCTATTATAGTTCCGCTCCACCCCTTATCGCTTTTATTGAAGATAACAACACACGAGTGATGTCTTAGGTTTTGCTAGCGTCTATAGGCTACGGTAACCGCTTGCTCGCCATCCCTGTATTATAAAAAAAAGTTACGACGCAAGTCTGAAATCTAGCAGGCAGAAGCGTAAGTAATAAAGAAAACACAGGCTAAGACTAAATATTTAAAATCAGTCTAGATAACAGGAACAACGAGGCAGCCTGACCAACAACTCAGCCTCGTGTGTGAAATATTTATTTTATATTTTAATATTGGTTCTGACTGAATTTTTATATTTTAGATTACGAATTTGTTAAAACGCCTCACGGCGGCCACATCATGCTGTTAGGTGGCTTCACTTATTCGAAAATGACGTCACCATACGTATATTATTGTTCAAAACGAAAGAAAGGCTGTAAAGCGAGAGTGAAGCTCACTAAATACATGAAAGTGAAGAATTACGACGAGTTACTGCATAATCATCCACCTGCACCGTACCATAGAAATAATGCCTTCGCTTATATGCACTCAATTCTTAACAAGAAAATTTTAATTCCTTAGTAGCCTGACTTAAGGAAACACAAATTATAACCATATTGGTGGCTGGGTTTTGTAAATGCTAAGTGAAATGCACAAAATCTCAATTATTTAAGTGGCAAAGACGCGAGATTGCAGTGAGAAAGCATAGCTTTTGCTTTCAGACTGCTCTACCGTGGTAATGGTACAAATTTTTCGTTAGTTGACCTTATTTGGTCCTTAGTATTTACGTACTGTTTGTGTATATACACGTGGGTACGTGTATATACACAAACGTGTTTGTGGAATAAGCTTAATTGATTAACTCAACAGTTACCTGGTAACGTTTGGTGATAAGAATAAATATCAATTTTTACGTTAATGCCTTATCAAACTCACAATATCTATGTGTCCAGGGGGGTTAGGCAGAATCTCATATCTCACGTGTCGATCGTATCGTCATCACTGTGATTGGTTGAGAGCTCATCGTGATTGGCCAACGGATTACTGTGACATCACGCGTCGGTTTCTCAACCAATCACAGTGATCTCGATACGGTCGACACGTGAAATATGACATTCTGCCTAACCCCCCAGGTTAATCACCGTGAACTAAAAGTTGACTGGAAGTTTGGTGACTGGGATGTTCTAAAGCAGCGGTCGGCAACAAGCGGCCCGCGGGCCACATGTGGCTACTCTCTTGCGGCCCGGGATTGTATTTTTTAGCATTTTAATTTATGTACCTAAATAAATAATAATAAGTAACTATAACGTAAATAATTATGGTACTTAATTGTAATGGGAAGCCGCTTAATATGGCAAAAAAAAAACCTTACTATACAAAAAGAGTATAACGTGAAAAACCATCAGATGATACCGAGCATAATTTTCTTAATTTGTTTGAGTTTTTTGTTATTTTTCGTTATTTCTCTTAATAAAATTAAAATAAAATGTCATTAAATTTTAAATAATGTTAAAAGGCCAAAAGGTTGCCGGCCCATGTTCTGAAGAAAATCACAAATGACTCCAACTAAATTTATTAGCGACAAGCGACCGAAGCCTGCCGCTGCGCATTCTTCACTGAATGTGACTTATGACTAACATAATGGTGTAACTTAACCTAACTAAACATAAAGATGACCCCACATGGGTATTGCTTCCTATTAACCTGTCGAAAATGTGTCAGGATTTGGTGAGAATTTACAATGATGCGAAAATTCTGTCATCAAATAGTTTTAGATACCAACAGGAATCATCTGTCGACTATTTGGATTCAGTTGACGTAGTTCACCGTGTCAATAGAATAACTCTTATTATTGTCTTCGCCCGAGAGTGAACCAAGTATCAAGTTGAGAAAAGCCCTTATTTATCTGTTTTGACAGACTTCATGCTACATCGAAGATCTCTTGAAGTGGTATATTACATAAACGATATACTTATGGCAAAGGTAAAAAAATCGTAATGAATCCAACATGTCTAGAAGATAGTGTTATCATTCAATTTGCTCGTTACTTTTAACATTGTTATACATAATTCAGTGTTTTTTATAAAATGTTTATTATAAAGTTTATCGTTGGTTCTTGTAACTGATAGCTACTTGATTTTATTATTGCTTAAGATTATGAAATTATAATGTTTGTAGATAATAAAAAAATATTTACTACTTAATATGTTTTTAATAATAATACCCGTAGAGTACTCATACTACACAAATATTCAAACAAGCAATTTACTAACGTTTTATATTACAGAATATAAATTAATCAAAACATCGCATGGAGCTTTCATAATGATGGTATCCGGGTACACTTTTTCAAAGATGACTTCAACTTTGTATTACTGTTCGAAGAGACTCAAAGGTTGTAAAGCTAAAGTAAAAATTGGCCAAGACAATAAAATAATATATTCAAATGATATAAAACATAATCATCCACGTCCAGAATACAGAATAACAAACACCGGGGAGTATATAAAACTCTCCTCTTAAATATTATATTATAAAATTCTCCAATAATATTACAAAAACAAAACAAATCTTCAAAAGAAACTTGAACAAGAATGGTTAATTTTTGCTTACTTGCTTATTCAGTATAAACGCTTATTATAGTTAAAAAATGACAATATTGTATTTGTAAATATTTTGTTTTTGATTTAAAATAAAATTTTGTGTGTGTGTCCATCACATAAAATATCAATTTATTTTACCACGTATTATAAAAAATATTCATAGTGCATAATAATGTCATCAAAACATACATATTTTAGATTTTTTTAAGTACGAGGATGGCTAACAAGCCTCCTTGTATGTAAGCGGCATAGCCTATACTCGCGCGTCATGAATTCCAAGGAACGGATAAGAGGAAGGACAATAAGGAGATGATGAGGAGAGGGGGGTATAGATAAAGCTGAAATTATTTTTATTAATTTTGCATTTATCTACCAGTTTCTATTACCTAATTCCTGTTGAATTCCAGGTTTCACATTTATTAAAACTACGTGCGGAAGAATCTTAATCATGTTAGATGGTTTTACATTTGCAAAAAACACGTCCACTCTATACTACTGCTCCAAAGTAAAAAAAGGTTGTAGAGCAAAAGTAAAGCTCAGTAGGTATAACGAACTAACTAATTATGCAGACATATATCACAATCATCCACCTCCGCAGTACAACATAACTGAGAGTGGAATGTACAGATTATGTAAAAAGCCTTTATATGATAATGATAATGTATGGTAAACGTTTATTGTATATTAAAACATAAGTGTAAGGTAAAAACGAGAATAAAATCTCACATGCTATTGCTTATTGTTATAAGTATGGTACTACGAATAATAATATCTGAAGAAATATAACTGTCATACAATTACCATTTCAATAACATAGTTGGCGAATCGTGGGTGGGTAATACACCCTTTTTTTATATTTTTTATTTTATTTTAGGTGGGCAAAAATGTCCTACCGCACACCCCGCTGCCCGGGGAGACAACAGGGTAGTGGGGCTCTCACCCACTAAAAACCCACCGTGCGCCCTCACCTGCCACTTACTACGGCGGATCACGGGTACCGCGTCGTTTCACCGCGATCCGCAGGCGGCAGCCCCTTCGGGCACCCTCTCTTGTGTGACGCCCCGCGCAATTGGGCGTCACACCTTCGTGGTAGGCTTTCGCGGACGGCGGGTACTCCCCGACCCCACCGTCCGCAGCCTCGGCTAGGGCGGCATCAGGCGCAGGTAAGCGCGCGCACGCCGCCCCGCGCGCCGGCGGCGAATCGGGTCCGCGAAGGAGGATTCCTCCCGGGCCCTCTCCGCCGCCTCCTTCCGCGAGTTGACAGCCTCGCAGAAGGTGGCGACCGCGGTCCAGGCCCTGTCACTGCCAACCATGGCTCGCGCAACAGCCGGCACCGACAGGTCCACACCTATGACTGCAGCGAGTTCCCGGCGCTGCACATCCCAGGTCGGGCACGACTCGAGCGTGTGCTGCACCGAGTCCTCGCCGCAGTCGCAGTGGTGACAGCCTGGGGTCGTCTCCCTCCTAGCGATCGTGTGCAGGTATTTGCCGAAGCAACCATGCCCCGACAAAACCTGCACCAACCGAAAGGTGAGGACCCCGTGCTGCCGCCCTGCCCATTCTTCCAAAATCGGCTGGAGCGCCCCCACGGTCCAGAGACCAGCCTGGGGCGTCTCCAGCCGAGACCTCCACTTTAGGACGGTGGCGCGGCGGGCATCTTCCCGCCACGATGCGATTGCGCTCGGCGAGGGGCTGCTGCGCGCCGTCGACGCCCGCCGATAAACGTCGGCGAGCACTTCCGCCTGCAGATCCCACGGGGGGTTCCGGCCAACGCGCAGGCTGCATCGCACGAGACCTTGCGGTACCCGCGTATTGCTCTGACCCGTAGCGGCCCTCTATGGATGCCACAGAAGGGCCCTGTTGCGAGCGGCCAGGGATTCCGCCCACACGGGCGCGCCGTACAGTGCCATTGACCGTACTACCCCCGCGTAGAGTCGTCGACACGCGAGACTCGGTCCACCCAGATTGGGCATCAAACGCCGGAGGGCGGACGCCGTGCCGGCGTGTGTAATACACCCTAACCTAACCTACCCCTTTGGGGAATACAAGCGTGATGCTACGTTGTACAATTACCACTTCAAGTGTGGATCCGCTTACGCAAAGCAACTGTTGGATAATATGGCGCCTAAACTACTCACACGCAATTGGTCGTAATTAAGACATTTTGGCACCATCTGTGGGGGATGAACGTGAAATGCGTGGATGGTGTTATGCAGAAATAAGTAAGCTTGTTTACGTGTTTATTTTTATTGACTACTTATTTAGAAAAGAATATTAGGGATTTTTAAAAGTTTAAATGCAGCAAAAAAAAAAAAGTACCTACCATATTAAAGTTACATAAATTGAAAAAGAAAAAGGATTTACTATGTAAATTGTATTCTAATATTATTATTGTTCTTTTGAACTTTTAACTAAAAACCAGACTCCGAACGAGAAACAGCAAAGAGACGAGCACGCCCTGTGAGGCCACTGCAGGTTTGTAAAAGATTACTTCATTTTTTTGGAGATCTGTTTGTTATACTAATCCATAATATCAATTTTCTTTGTTACTAAAAATATTTTTTTTTAATTTTAAATCAAATTTTAAAATCTGTCAATAAGCTTTCATGTGGACGTTCATATATTGCATAACACTTTATATATGAAAAGTAATTCTAGAATTCGTATCAAGTGCGTATGGCTTCTACATCACTTAGGGACACACGACAGCATAATTGAAATTTAACAACGCAAAAAGGAAATCATAAACACTGTAGAATCTTCGCGCAAAACAACCGCCTGACTCGAGTGACACGGCGGCATAGATAATTCACACTATTATGCCATCACGGCGGATTGTCAGCGCTGCGTGGTTATAGTTTTTAGCAACGCCCACCGCGTTACAGTTTGCGTGGTGCCATTTTTGAACTTGATTTACCACTTCTTCACATAAGTATTATTATTCGTAGTGTGCTATTAATAGCTGATTTATGAGGTTGTGATACAAATATGTTAAGATATCACCTACAGTCACACTCGATAACATTTACTGTGTTTCATTATGAAATATTATTATTAGGATTGGTCTCAATGCTTTATTAAAATGTTCTAAATAAAATCATTCCAATAAATAAATAAATGTAGGTACATATATTATAAATAATAGCAAATATAGTTGTATCGAACTTACGAGTAGGTGTATGTATGGAAAGGGTCAGTACCTATTATTCAAATAAATTATAGTTCGTGTTGTTTTATTTGTGAGTTATTTAAAAATATTTATACATATATGTGAAATTGGCTAAATAGAGCTTTACTTACTGCGAGCAGGATTTGAATCTCGGCAGCTCGAATTATGAGGGAAACTTTAGTAACTTCAAGTAAACAATATTTAGTCTAAAAAAAGTGTGTGTGTGTGTGTACTTATGTACACGCGTTATAAGTTATACTTCTTTGGCGTAACAAGATAAAAATCTTTTCAAAAATTTTATCTTTCGCCTTATTCTACGTTTGTAGAAAAAACTACACTAACAATAAAAAAGGTATTTAATACATTGAAAGTTTTATTATGACGCATTATCTAGTTAAAAACTGAAATGTTGATTATAGCTAACTTCAGGTTGTCGGTTTTTCGAGACGGTGTGCGCGCGCATCTTAAAAGTTTACTCTCATAATTTTTCCCTAAGGCGCCAAAAGAAGTATAACTTCAAAAAATGTTTGCGATATAATGTAAAATAAATAATTTGAGAGAGTGCATCGCAAAGGAATGGGATTGTTTTACGCTTATTGAGGGACCACTGAACGAGGATCGTATTCACGAGATTATACAATATTAATTAAATAAGTAGGTCATTTATTTTATAGTTTTTGTTATTTTTAAGCACTTGAAATGCTCATGTATCTTTGTAGAAGAATTTCTGTGAAAATAGAACAATATAATCCGGCTCGAAATTATGCTTTAATATTTAAATCCTTCACATATTTTTATCATCGTCCATTCATCAATCTACCAGCCTTTTGACGGTCACTGCTGGCCCCCAAAAGAACGCTACCCATGGTGTCCCAACAGAGCTCTATCACTAGAAAATATCTTCCTTAGGTTCCCGAACCCGGAATTCGTGAGCCGTGGCTTATCTCTGTTACCAATAAAAATAATAATAAGTACAACTCACGTCCTCAATTGCTAGGTACGTAGTACAAGCATAGATAAAAACAAAGTTAAGACCATGAGTGCAGTTTCTACGTTTAAACAATTTCGTTAATTAAAGGCGAAACCGTTTTATTTGCATGATCTATTTTATTCACGAACCGATTTTAATAAACATGAACTGAAATAGTTAATTGCTTTTCAGAATACAAATTCCTCAATATGGTGAGCGGGAAAAGAGTTCTTATGTTAGACGGATATACATTCGCTGGCAACACACCGACTCTCTTTTACTGCTCTAAAATAAAAAAAGGTTGCAAAGCTCGGGTGAAGCTTGGCAAAGATAAGAGAGTTACCAATTACGATGAAATTTTTCACAACCATCCTCGTCCTAGGTACATGATAACAAGCACTGGAGAATATATAAAACTTGCTTCGTAAAAACCATAGAGTAATTTAAC
This sequence comes from Leucoma salicis, assembly GCA_948253155.1. NCBI lineage: Eukaryota > Metazoa > Arthropoda > Insecta > Lepidoptera > Erebidae > Leucoma > Leucoma salicis. The sequence goes on along the minus strand of OX411814.1, from coordinate 21,321,939 downwards.
TTATTATTTGGGAGATTTGCATATCATCTTCAATTGTGTGATGTGTGTGTATTGTAAGTAACTCGACGTAGCTGCTATAACATGGTATTGTATTCATAAGCATGTATCTAATTTATTATATATTTATACAAATATACCTACTTTTTTTTACCTATACAAGGCTCAGTCCTTTAACCCTAATATTAATACAATTAAAAACTGAAATAATTCGATATTGCTTATAAATACTATACTTACTTATGCGCTTCAGACGAGTACATTTGTAGAAGATATTATGTTTGCTTATCTATTCCCCAAAAATAAAGTATTGTGAAAAAATAAAATAATATATTACAACAAGAGTTATTTAACTCTACGTCTTATGGAGGTCCATTCAAATCCGTGAATGTATTCCTTCTGTTTTCTAGCTTTATAAAGTGAAAAACTGTATAAAGAATTCATAAGCTAAACTCTTTTCTGATTACATTGTTTTTGCGTATAAAATATTTATTGATATGTAAATAAGTAACTAACGTCTATGACTGCAAATATTAGGCAGTCTACAAACCAAAGGTAACTAAACAGGCAGATCTCCAAATGTATGCGATGCGACATTCGCCATTTTAATAATCTTTGTATTCAAGAGGCGATGGAGTGGACCCAAGGCTCAAAAGTATTCGCTCTGATCTGTCTGTTAGGAAAAGTCTTTTGAACCAAGCTGATGACCAATGACGGCACTGTCATTTCATACCATGTCATTCTGACTTCAGGACAAGAGTACAAAACCGATCCAACTGCAGACAGGTGTTAGACTGTGAGACGTTATGTCCCCGATACTTCACCTACACCTGCTGCATTGGAAGATGTTTTCAAGATTTTGGACTGAATCGGATCCGGCATCAACAGCCATGACAAATACATCACTCACCATAGATTAGCTGACGATGTCGTAGTCATGGTAGAAGCGCCGGAGGACCTTACATGTTCATTGGCCTCAGCAGGGTTTCTCGACTTGTGGGTCTAAAAATTAACATGGAATAAAAGTCATGTGTAATGCCCATGTCATTTCAGCTTCGGGTCTACTCGGGAATGCGCTTCAAATAAAACAGAGGCGTGGTCCTTAAATGTAGGACTCCTAAACAAGCTCAAACGCACAGCATGCCATGGTTATGATCAGTATTTCTCTACGCGATAAAATCCGCAACATCAAAATCCGCAGGTAAATTAGAGAGACAGACATAGCCTGCTGGGTTGGCACGTTAAAGCTCTGAAGTGGCAATGGGCAGGCCACATCGCTCGACGAAACGGTTGTTGTTGGGGAAAAAAATATACTTGAGGGGCGACCACGTATCGGACGGCGCAGTGTAGGACTGCCTTCTACCAGGTGGAGTGATGTTCAAAGTCACAGGCAGCCGTTGGATTGAGGTGGCACAAGACCGTTTGTTGTAGCGCTCTTTTGGAGAAACCTTTGTCTAGCAGTGGACTATAGAAGGCGAGATAGTCAATTGTGGTAACATGTCCTAACTGGGGTCTAGTCACAAAAAGACACAGCTCGTCGGGGTAGAGTCGGCGGCAATATTTTCGAAAATCATATCTAAATAGTACGAGATTTGAATCCGCCGACAACAAAGCAGGGCTGTGTCGGCAGGTCCGGCGACTTTGGTAAGTAGCGAACACAGATTGCGATGCAGAGGAATGAAAAACATTCCTCTAGTAAGTCAAGTGTAAATGTATCTACATTTAGGTAAAAGGAAAGTCGGAAACTGTGTGGAGCAGAAACATGATGTTAAAGGAAGTACCTATTATAAAATAAACTAAGATCCTTAAATTAAACGTGATATGTAATTTAAAAAAAAGCGTTGAAAAGTAAAATATTTATCCGAAAGGTCGTGGTAGTAGAAAATTAATTAAAAGTTATAGATTCCATGGAACTAGTTTTATTTCATTATAATATTTTTGTTCAAGCGGGAAAAATGTTCCTAACCGCACACCCCGTCGTTCGGGGCAACGAACAGGGTAGTGTGCGGCCCACTCACCCACTAAAGAAACCCACCGTGTGCCGTTTCTCCGCCTTTATTGGCGGGCCACCGGAACCATATTACATTTCAGTGGTTATATCCTAACTAATATTAATATATAACGTATGTTTCACTTTCACGCCATAACTAGGTACTTATCTGATCATGAAATGTTGCATAGGTGCACTGTTTGTAGCCCAGAAAAGGACAATCTTTTTTTATCTCGAAAAAATAGACTACATTTTTGCATAGAGTGTTTGTTTGTGTGCAATATACCATAGAGTGACATAATTGTATTAGATTAGTGAAAAAAAATCAAATGAACTTGGTAGATAACTATTTAAAGGTTGGTTTAGAATAAAAATAAACACCGTGATTACGCAATACGTAATCTTTACCACATTTTCCAGAATATACTTTTGTTGAAACGACGCGCGGCGGCAATTTGCTCATGTTAGACGGTTATACGTTTGCAAGAAACACCTCAACTCTTTACTACTGTTCGAAATATCTGAGAGGATGCAAGGCCAAGGTTAAACTGGATGCGAATAAAAAGGTTATTAATGGGTTCGAGATAACACATAATCATCCTCGACCAAAATACATGGTAACAAAGAGTGGTGAATATATAAAACTTTCTTCATAATTCCTATGTTGCCATGATTATAAAATGTTGTACTAAAATTTTTATAGCTTAAATAATTTGTTCATTGGATTTATTTCGACGTTACGGATTGGAAATCAAAATAACTGGTAGTTGTTGTGAATATTTTTCTATTTTGAAGATACTACCTGGTGCATTACTCACTACCTACTTTCTTATTTTTGTGCTTAAATTCGACATTAGGTGCAGAGGCAGTATAAAGTATTAAATGTTACTCAGGATAAGGTGCGATGCTTAATTGTGTATATATTAAAAAAAGAACTCTTATAATAACGGCTACTTTATTCCTCCTGTGAAAAATCTTGACTTTATAATTTTTCTAGTTATAAAATAGCTATAAATGCCGTGTGTGTGACACTTATCACACGTAGTCGAATAGTCAGATACCTACGAGGAGTCTTGTTGACCTCAAAATTTTGTTTGTGACTAGTATATTCCTTAAAGAATACATTTTACTCTAATACACAGATGTAGTAATTTTATAAATCTGATTAATACAACTCGTAGAATATTGATGCGTTGGTGACTACTATAATAGCTTTTATTAAACTGTATTGTAATATAGTTTTAGTCTTATAGTTTTATTTTTTAGTTATAAAAGAAAAATACATTAGATTGATGTCTTTACAGAAGATTTTTGTTTTGAATTATATCAACATCCCTTCCCTCATAGGTTACGTTAAGTGGCTTGTCTCGAGTTGAAGTTACCAGTTCAACAGTCTGGAACTGTGCCCAGCAAACGGCAATAGGCTCTTCATCTCATATGTGACACTAAGTTGCATAAGCGAACTGTGAGTTTGATTTTCAGCCTATCTTTAAGGGTACGTAAGAATAAAAATAAATTCAAAATAAAAATAATGTTTGTTAACATACTTTTCTTTTTAGACTACACATGGATACCAACAGCTCGGGGCAAGAAATTATTAATGCTAAACGGATATACGTACTCTCAGAGGAATCTCTCTACAAACTACTATTGTTCTAAGAAAGACAAAGGCTGCAAAGCGAATGTTAAATTGGAAGATGATGGAAAAATAAAGTATTCACACTCATACACTATACATTTTCACGAGCGTCCGAAATACGTGATGTTGCCACAAGGCGATTATTTTAAACTATCATGAAAAGTACAAGAGGGTGACGGTATGATGATTTTAATTATAGTGGCAATTGTTGTGATGATCACTACACAAGTATTGCTACACAAAGGCAACTAAGACGCCATCTCGCGCTAACTTTATGTAGCAAAGCTACTACCTACTGATAACATTCTCAACAAGCAGGTCCCTTTTTTGTTAAGGCGGGAAAAATAAATCCTAACCACCCACGCCATCGTTTGGGGCAACGAACAGGGTAATGTGCGGCCCTGACCCATTAAATAAACCCGCTGTGTGCCGTATCTCCACCTGTACCTGGCGAATCACTGGAAGCAACAAGCAGGTTTTAATCTCAATTATTAATTGTCAAAATTCCTGCAGAGCTTGGCTATGTTTTCTGGTTAAATCATGGGCATATATAATTTTCAGACGGAATAAAGGCCTAAGCTTGGTAAAATTGTTACTGACAATTATCAAAATTAGTTTTACGTATTAAAACGCATTTTAATAAAATAATAGTAGCGTTGGCGGTCCAAGAACTTAGTACAATGGGTTTTAGACCCGGGCAGGTCTACTGCTCAGTTGAGGAGGGCGGTTGAAGTCATGCCACCAAGCTGTGAAATTAATATGATGTACCAACGGAACGTTGAAGTACTTTCGTCATCATCTTTTCTTCCGTATTCCCACAACATGCATGTTTATGTTTTTCTGACTCAGCATTCAAACCTGTTTTCTCATATCCTCTTTCGCACAATCCACTCAACCAACCGCTCTACGCTCATCCACCTTTATGTCCAATATTCTTTTACTTGTATGACATTCATCTCTCCTCATCACACTTCCTATAAAGTAATACATGCACATTTAACAACTTTATTATATTTAAAGTTATATCAGTTATATCGATGCAAGTTGAGGGGACTGAAAAAAATTTAATGTTTCTAATCTTGAGCGTCCGTGTTCCTATTTAGGTATTGATTTCGTCTCCTCTTTTGAAACCATATTGAAACATCTATTGCCTTCTTACAGTCATATAATAACGGATGCTTTTAACATTTGCCTGCTAAAAGACCACCACTTTAAATATCTAAGTCTAATATAGATATGTAGAAAGAATTTAAGATCTCATAAAATGAGTAAATATTTAAAAAAATGTTCAATTATTATTTCTATTAGTTTTTATTATACATATTACATGACGTGATTTTCTGTCTGGAATTAAAAATTTTCGTATACTTAAAAATATTAGGTGTGTGTTATAGGCACTTGACGGCTACTCATTAGAATAAATTGTTGTGGATAGGTTATTGCGGGCGTTATTTGAACCCGTGACTAAGCAATATTACTCCATATGCTTTACCACCATGCTACCGCAGTAATCAATTTATGCCGCACATCCTTTACAAACAAACATACAAAATAATGTGGAAGCTATGTATAGAGATCGATCCCCAGTCCGCGATTCAACCCTCACAGCACACAACACTGAATTAACGAAAATTTCAGAAATTATTTGTGTTATTTGTTTACAAATTATCACTACACAGTGATGAGAGATTGTCTCGACGGCTAGTGGAGTGAATCTGCTAGGTTAGCATAGTAGACCATGGCCTGAATCCTTCTCACTTAGACAGGAAACCCGTGCAGTGGGAGAGAAGGTAATGGGTCGAGAAGAAGTATGGAATGTATTATTTTGCTGTTATTCTGCAGTTTGTATAAATTTCATTGTTGCAAATGTAATATAATAATAATAATGTTATACCTTAATGTGTTCATATTCTAAATAAAGCGCACTTTATAATATCCAATTACAATACCATAAAATAATAAAATATATTCGAAGTTATATATATGTATAAAAATATAAAAGATTTGTAATTAAATATACTTTATTATACATGTGTTTACATTTCAAATAGATACATAAATATTCGGTCCTATTAACATAATAACGTAAAACGAGTACAGTGTTTGTGGAAGTCGTAGCTAAGTTATGCACTTGCCGCTGAATGATCGGCAAGGTTAGGCAACTTTCGCTCGGCTGGCAATCAGATGGGTAACAAAAAAGGGAACACCTATTAGTGGACACCTTACCTCCTCTATGTAGTGGAAGGTACGTTAATCAGTGGGTCCCGGCTGTCAACCGGCAGTTATTGCAGATTGCCTGAATATAAAATCTGACTCCGGTCTTGTTCTAAAGTCGCTGATTGGCAGTCGGTGTAAATACTGGTGGGAACACATCGGAAGCCGACCCCCAACAAGACTAAGTATATCAAACTATGTCATCATTTTTCAACGCTTGGTTTATTTATAAGGCGATCCTAACAAAGTAAAGCTAGTCGGATGATGCGGATCACGGTCGATACGACGCGGTACCCGTGATCCGCCGTAGCAAGGGCAGGTGAGAACGATGGGTTTTTAGTGGGTAAGAGCCCCACACTACGCCGTTTTCGCCCCGGGTAGCGGGGTGTGCGGTAGGACATTTTTGCCCACCTTAAAAAAAAAGTCGTATGGAATCCGTAGGTATAATAAGATGCTGGCACACTTCTCAAGTAGGTACATGGATCGGCTGCATATCTGAACTTCGCGACCCAACTAGTGGGACTAATGACGACCATGCAACAAAATTGGTGTCAAGTTTTTATTCGAGATCGACTGACAGGATGTTAGTCAGCCGGGACCCAATGCTTAACATGGCTTCCGAAGAAAGGCGTTCAGGTATTAACAGATAGTTGTCACATTTAGTTGGAAACATGCCCAATACTGCCAATCGTTTGAGTGGCAAGTACCTACACAACTCTACGGCCTTTTCATAGAAGCTGTAATATATACAAAAATATATCCATTCCAAACGAGCGGGTACTTCATCAAAATAAACTCCTGGAATTTATTATAGACGTCGAGCTACATTTAACAAAATTAGTTCTTATTAGATTTAGAAGGTGACTTTAATACATTTGGAAGTGATAATAATATAGTCTTAATATACTCGTAAATCAATATTGCTGTGAAAACAACAGCAAGAACAACGATATGTTTTTAAAATTTATCTCTATGACTGGCTTTCTTTTGTGTGCTTCATTGAAAAGTTTAAAATTGAGACATGTATTATATTTTTCTTAATCATATATTAAATAGTCCATCCACCATCCATCAGCCTTTCAACGTCCACTGTTGGATATAGGCCTCCCCAAGAGAACGCCACAACGAGCGGTCCCGTTATGGGGGATAATGCCGTAATCACCACGCTTGGCAGGCTGGTTGGCGATCGCAGTGGATGTTGTTAATACTCGAGGGAGTGCTGCTGCCCACTCCCCCGGAATTCCTCAGTCGGCTCTTACGACTCCCATGGGTGGAAAGGGGTGGTACAATTCTAAAGCCGGCCCCACACGGCACAACTCTATTAAATAGTACACTATATATTAAATAGTAATAAATTTCAATTGCTAACCTATTAGGTATTTTCTGTTACAGATTCAATGTTGACTTACAAAATGATTCCGACAAAACGAGGCAAACATTTGCTTATGTATCGAGGCTACACGTTTTCCCAGCAACACTTGACAAGGAACTTTTACTGTTCTAAAAAGGACGCTGGATGTAAAGCAAGAATCAAACTTGATAGCAATGGAAGGATAATGCCTGTTTCACATCCAGTACATTTTCATCCTGCACCGAAATATTTTATGATGCCACGAGGAAATTATATAAAGTTATCTTAAATTACTGTCGCATTTTTATAAAGACTAGGCATTAGCTTTAATATGTAGTTTACCATAAAGTACTCATACCTATTTCTACGAAAATGAAAGGTTGGTATGGTGACGAACTAACAATATATCTGTCACCACCCAATTCTTTACCACAGGTGTCTTACGAGGCGACGAAGTAAGCAATAATCACTCATTACTGGTGGTAGGGATGGGTACTGAGTGGGAGTAGGAACTCGCTTGTTACCGGCACCGAGCGTGTCGATAACTCTTGTCTCCCCTATGACCAAGCGTGTCAGCTCGCTGTGTTTTGGTGATTCGACGAGTTAAAACTGGCCCTTATTAGGCAGCTGTATTGTGACCAATGCGTATTAGCATTTTCAGAGCTATGTAGTGGTATATTATATCACCTTCAAACTAGGAAAGATTTATTGATAGTTGTGTATAGTTTAGTTTTAAAATATGCACTTAAATTTATAGATTATTAGTATTAGTTACTTATACGTATGTATACACAACTATATATTATTACATGGTTTTGTAGACTTTTGTATTTTATTTTTATCCTTGTTTAGTAGTTACAAATCTGTTCTTGGTATAATAATACTAAACTGTCTGCGCAGATAAATGCTAGTATGTAGGTTATAATCAAGAGCTATAAAAAGTTTCACCGAAATCCGTTCAATTGTTTTTGCGTGATGTGAGATCAAAAAAAATAATTTGTGTATTCAGAAACGCCTCAATAACCTTTTTTTTGTTAAGGCGGAAACAATGTAGCTAACCGCACACCCCGTCGTTCGGGACAACAAACAAGGTAGTATGGGGCCCTCACCCACTAAATAAATCCGCTGAGTGCCATCTCTCCGCCCGTATTGGCTAGCCACTGGAACTATGTTACATTACTATCTTAAATGTACAGACATAGCTGTACTGACAACAAAACATACATACATAGCATCACGCCTGTATTCCCCGAAGGGGTAGGCAGAGGTGTATTACACACCCACGATTCGCCAGCTATGTTTAAGTCCCACGTAATAGGGGGCGAGCCTATTGACGTCTACCGGGCACATTTCCAAACTCCGGGCTGCCACTGAGAATTTCTTTTTTTTTTTACGAAAAATCTCAATAACATTTCCCGACCCGGATTGAACCCGAGACCTTATGATCAGCAGTCGCTTACACTACCGCTGCATCTTAGAGGCAGCAGGCATAGCTGTACTGACAACAAAACATTTTCTATAAATCAAAATAAGCGTTGCACGTGTCTTTGACTGTGACCTTCTGCTTTGATCAATGGAGATCATAAAAGGCGCACGTACGTACTTCTTTCATACATAAAGCGTACACTGCGATGCAGCTCAAGGGAGGGCTGCATTTTAAGTCACAGACCTATATAGTCCCTAATGTAAGTAAGATTCGACATTAACACAAATGTCCATTAATAAGTCATCACGACGATGGTTAGCATTAGAGCATATAGTGAACAAATAGCAATATTACGCGTTATATACGTTATGCTCACTGTCGACACTGTGAGAATTGTCAAGCGCTTAAGATTGAGACGCCTTCTAATCATAATTTTACTAATTTCTATAACCATAACAATAAAACACGCCTCTCGAAAGCTGCAACCGCGATACTGTTTAAAAACTATTGCGATATAAGAATTTGAAGGCATAATTACTACTCTACAATGTATGCATTTTTGTGGTACATTTTACTGAGAAACTATCACACTTTTCTGTTTGGGCTTTGACATAGTAATTTAAATTTATTTCTAGATGTGTTATCTATCTATATTTTATACCGCTCTGTTATCATACGTATTCGTAACATCTGTTATATTTACTCTAAACAACATTATACCAACTATCGATCTAAATAATTTTAACTTTGTATGCATTTCATCTAAAACTTGTACACTAAGCTTAACTACTGCTTAAATCTATGAATCTCCATTTTCTTAATATTTTATATAGCAATGATAACCATGTTGTAACTAATTATTTTTTTAATTCAGGTATACCATACGACGTGATCACTTCAGTGAGGGGAAGGCAGTTGATTTTAATTAAGGGTTACACTTACGCATGCAAGCGTCGATCTTACTGGGTATGTTCGACCCACTCTCCTGATTGTAAAGCAAAACTACGTTTAACAAACGAAGGAGTTGTAATCAATGTGATGGGTATACATTCACATCCATGCAAGAGATACTACAGAACGGCTGAAGGAAGAGTAATTCGAGTATAACATGACACTGTAGAAATATAATTACAATATATTAGATTTTTTTTATTTTTTTATTTTACAGTAAAAAATATAAAGAAATATAAAGAAGCCCAAGTTTGCTTTAGCTTATTTGGTTTGGCAAAATTTTAATTCTTAGTTTTAATTACATGGTTACTAGTGTATAATTTACAGTTTTGGAGAAAAGGGGGTTGGGCTTCTATCCCTTTCCCTAGAGTTGACAAAGAGCGAGTAACGCTCCTGGTGTTTCTAGTATCCATACCATTTACTGTCTATTAGCACAGCTAATGCTTGTACCACACTTGCCTATGAAAAGTGGTCGATAATCAACGTAGGTGTAGTTTAACTTGCATTAGGTATATTACGAATTTTTTTAGTAACACAGTGGCTGTGTATTTATTACACCTTCGAGAAAAACTTGAATGACTACGCTATCATAGAACCACGTAACTAATGTTGTATTATACATAATAAAACAAATTTTATTGACATTGTCAGTATTATTTTACTTTTATAACAGAAGATACCACATTTCGGAGGTATATCAATAAATGTCTTTACTGAGTGGCCAGCAAATAATTGTATAATGTGGTATATTCTTACAGATGACACGGGTTTCGACTACCAGTTCATCAGATCACAGATGGGTAAGCAACTGATCCTCATCGGTGGTTATACGTTCTCCAAAGCGAGTCAAGGGGTTACATGGGTCTGTTCGACGAAAAATCCCAACTGCAAAGCTAAGTTGAAGATGGATTCCAATGGAAAAATTTACAGTCTGTTTAATGAACATCCGCATCCGCCGAGACAGTATTATATGTTGAATGGGCAATATATTCGCCTTTGAGGTCAACTCCGCTTAGAAGGCTTAAGTATCTATTAGCAGGATACAAATATTTGTATCGGTAACACTAATAAAGTCCACTTCTTTTATTTGTTCTTAACTTCCACAGTAGTGAATGTCACGAGCTTTATATTAAGTTGCAATGTTTGTGAGTTGTCCGTTTCAAAATTTGCAAACCATTTTTCAACCATTTAGACTTACGCCTCTGCAATTTTGTATGCTTATTTAGTTCCGATGACAATTAAAAAAAATATGGGGAATTTTTAAAATGGCGTCCATACAAATTTTAGGCATAATTTCTATCCATCCGTTAGTCTTTTAAAGTCCACTGCTGGACATAGGCTTCCCTAAGAATAGGGGATAGTGCCGTAATCGCCACGCTTGGCAGGCGGGTTGGCGATCGCAGTGGATGTTGTTAATATTCGAAAGTGTGCTGCTGCCCACTCCCTCGGTATTCCCTCAGTCGGCTCTTACGACTCCCATGGGTGGAGAGAGGTTGGACAATTCTAAAGCCGGTCCCACACGGCTTCTAATCGAGCTGATTTTTGAAATGCATGTTCAATCCTAATGTGTATAATATATGACGTATAGGTTTGTACCGTACCGGTTTGTCCATGCCTTGAAGGTATTAGTATAAAGTAATTAACGGATTTTAATGAGACCAAAATATAGGATTTATTTCATTGCAATAAAATGTCAGGGAAAGGTTAAGTTAAGTGAATTCTTATTTAAATGTCCACGGAGACGAAGTCACGTGTGATCATATTATAAAAAGAGTGCGAAAAGTGGCCAGTTGGCGCGGATTGGCTGAAGACGCCCCGGGCTAGGTAGTCTCTGGACCGTAGGGGCACTCCAGCCGGTTCTGGAAGAGTGGACAGGGCGACAGCACGGAGGCCTTACCTTCCGACTGGTGCAGGTGCTGTCGGGACACGATAGCACCTGTACCAGTCGGAAGGTATCATGGACGTCAGCCTGTACGAGATCAGAATGGCTTTCAACCAACTAAAAGCTGGAAACCATTGAGATATGACGGGAATACCACAGAACTTCTGACGGCAGATAGAAAGCCGGTTATCAATGCCCTCCAGAGGTTTTTCTATTCCGTCGTGCTCGGGGGTGACAATTCAGAGTCGTCAACCAGGAACGTACTTTTGATCAACAAAAGTGATAGAACACAAGAAAAAATAGACATGTCTAGAAGTTATTGTCGATGGCCATTACTAACCGACTGCCGCACAGGCTCGATCAATTTAATCCGTGTGGTGACGGACTAAGAATACAAGTGTCACCACCACATTCTTTCCCGCGGGTGTCGTATGAGGCGACTAAGGGAAGTAAGCAATTATCATCCATTGCATGACTGGTGGTAAGGCTGGGTACCAAGTGGGAATACTTACTTGGTATCGGGCCCGAGCGGGTTAGTACCACCATCTCCCGTGTGACCGGCTATGAAGCACATCGTTGTGTTTGGCTGTAGCAGGAGATAGTCGTTTATTCTTTCATTTCATACCTGTGAAATGAAATGGTAAGCAGCGGCTTGGCAATAATATCGAGAGGTATAGTTGTGTCCATGAGCGACGGTTATCATTTACCATTAGATGGGCCGTGGCTCGTCTGCCACTACATGCAATAAAAAAGTGTATATTAAAGTAATTATAGAATTAGTACTTGGTATAAGATTTGAGAATGTAAATTTATTCTATGTTATAATAGCAAATATTTTATATTTATTTTAAGTTTAGTTTTAGTTACACAATATACATGTATTAATTTTGTATAATGTTCTTTTTATTATTACTTAAAAAATATTTTTCATGAAACATACAAGTTTCATCCTAATCCTCTAATCCGACTGAACTTCAATCTAATACAATATTTTGATATATATTTTAGCACTTGACATGCTCAGCTACTCTTAAAGTACAAATTATAATTTGTGAATGAGCATGTCAAGTGCTAAAATATATATCAAAATGTTTAAAAAAAATCACGCCATCAAATAGTATGAATTTTAATTGCAAAATTAAACTTACTATATTGGATTAATGCATGTAAATGCGTTCCGATAGAGGGCGTTGGTTGTTAAGACAAATGTGATAAGGAGATTGGGTATGTCTAAAAGATAGTACTGTAGCTCAGTGGATTAGAGTACTTCCCCGGATAGGAAGGGACGCAGGTTCGATTCCCGCCTGTACTAAAATACTCTTTTTCCTTATTCACTAATTATAATTTGTACTTTAATACAATATTTTTAAAACGTGTGTGAAAATCACATAAAGTATAGGACTTGAGTATTTTTTTGTATTTTTCGTGTTGGTGGTGTACGAATCATTTTAGATACCGCGTCTTGGTCACAATCTTTACTTCCTTATCCTTGTCCTACTTACTTAATATTATAAATACGAAAGTGAGTTTGTTTGTTACGCTTTCACACTGTAACTACTGAACCCATCGTCATTAAATTTTGCACACAAAATCTGGAACGCAGAAAAGGACATAGGTACAACGAGCGGTCCTGTGCGCTCATATAGTGCCGTAATCGCCACGCTTGGCAGGCGGGTTGGCGATTGCAGAGGATGTTGTTAATACTCGAGGGAGTGCTGCTGCCCACTCGCCCGATATTCCCTCAGTCGGCTCTTACGACTCCCATGGGTGGAGAGGGGTGGGACAATTCTTAAACCGGCCCCACACGGCCGGCAAAAAAATGGATAGTTCCTGTTTATTTATTTTATTATGGGAATCAATATCTTTATATAGATACATTAATAAGATACAACACTAGTGTTATCCGATAGATATTATAGGTTCTCGCGGTTAGTAGTAGTCTAATGTAACAAATGTGAATATTGTAAATCACACAACATTACCTAAAAATAACTAACTTGCGCATAACGTTAGATACTTCAAAATTAACTTATAATTAACTGACTGTCGGATAGCTCTATTTTTGCAAAGAGACAATTAGTGTGTCCTAGAGTGAGGTGTTTATGTACTGAAGTCCACGCGAACGAAGTCGCGGGCAGTCACTAGTTGTTATATAAATTACAGAGGAAAAAAGATTCGGGCGGTGGTTATGCCCTTTTTTTTACTACGCGGGCGGCAAACATGCATACGGCCTACCTAATGTTTAAAGGTTACCGTAGCCTTAAAGACTAGCCACACCTGAGGTATCACGCGCGTCGTCACCTCCAAGGAATGGAATAGGAGGTGGATTAAAAGGATAATAAGGAGAGGATGTAGAGTTAATATAGGCTTCCAGCGCCAGGAAAATCAAGGTTATACCACTAGCAAAACACCTGCACCTGACGATCTATGTCAGCCCGTTTATGGTAAGTGACAACAGATGCCTGATTGTGTGTGATGGTTGTTCCCACGGTAATGGTAATTCATGCACAATCTCTCAAGATCCAACATCTCATTGTCGGTGACGGACTAAGAATAGAAGTGTCACCACCCCATTCTTTCTCACGGGTGTCCTATGAGGCGACTAAGGGCAGTAAGCAATTATCATCCATTGCATGACTGGTGGTAGGGCTGGGTACCAAGTGGGAATACTTACTGTATCGGGCCCGAGTGGGTTGGTACCACCATTTCCCGTGTGATCGGCCGATCACATCGGGCGATCGAAGCACATCGTTGCGTTTTGGCTGTAGCAGGATAGCCGTTTATGTTTTCATTTCATATCTGTGAAATGAAATGGTGAGCAGCGGCTTGACAATGCTTTCGGTATAGTGCCGTGGCTTGTCTGCCACTAAATGCAACAAAAAAAAATCGAACCAGTTCTTTAATTGGCTACTTTATCCTACTAAATGATACACTAATGTTTTACGTTTGGCTGAAACAGATTGAACGTTGTTACTGCTGTATGACTGAAGCCCACTGCATGTACGCATGTTTTGTTCGATACGGATGTAGTGGTATTTGAAGGAACCCTAAATATGAATACACCACCCTGAAATATTTTATTTTATATGAGTGAGGATATGTTATCTTTTTTCTCAAAAACTATTGGATGTATTGCAGGAACGCTACACTATGAAATAGTAAGATCACAGAGAGGTAAAAACCTCATATTGTTCGACGGGTATACATTTGCTAAAACTACGCCTCGTCGCTGGATTTGTTCGACCCATTCCCCTGATTGTAAAGCCAAATTGCTGCTGGATAATTATGGAAAAATAATTTACGTGACCAACACACATATTCACGCGGCGCGGAAGTTGGTTATCACTTCAGAAGGAAAATATGTCAAGATTAGTCCGTAGCTATGCTATTAAGCTTTGTGCCGCTGATTATGCTGACTTACGGGTGGTAGGCTTGAGTGGGAGTATGCGCTAGTTATGGCGCCCTAGTGACCGACCTCGAAACACTTCGTTTTGTTTGGGTTGTAACTGGTGATAACAATCCATTTGTTGATTTCCCACTAGCGAAATGAAACTGTGAACAGCAGATTGGCACTCTTAGTATTCTACAGTCTATGACTTGCCATTTAAGGCAGCTAAGACGTCGCTTACCATGAGTAAAGTGCTCTTCTCAAACCTCGATTAAAGAGGGATAAGTCGTAACGCTCGGGAAACACCGCAGCATGAAGCTCATACCAGATGTTACACGTACGTGAAAAAAAGGAACGCTGAAAACAAACCGTCTTGGACAAGATCGTCTTCAGGTGGTATGGATGAACTGTACTACGGCGTCTCGTGGTCCGGTGGTAAAACGGTGGCCAGGATAAACAATAAAAAATGCCTGTTACTCAATTAATCATTACTGCTAACTATTTGGCTTATTTCTAGAACATGAAAATCTGTGGATTTAGTAAATCAAATGTTTAATGCATGTGACAACGTCTCTCTCTCTCTCTCTCTCTCTCTCTCTCTCTTTCTCTCTCTCTCTCTTGTGTTTTTAAATATAGATAATATATCAATATAATTACTGTCTTTTAATTATTATTCCATTGCTATTTAAGTTACCTTAGATTAATTAAAAAGACATCTCATCTTATAGTTATTGCCTTGATTTGTTTTGAACTCGTTTCTGTGGTTGTACCTATAATTTTCCGAGGACATTGCACATATTTTTAATTGACTGATCAGTTTGGACATACCAATATCGATGTGCCGGATGAGTGATAGTATTGTGTGGAGCGAGGGCAAATCATTTAAAAATATAAAAAAAAACTGCTAGGATCTCGAATTCTTTATATGTATTTCAACCTACTTGTGTGTGTATAGAATGTACAATGTGTATGTCAACCTATTCCATAAAACAGCCTCTCTGAAGGTCTTGATGAACTTTGCGCTTTGCGTGAGCAGTAAAATGTGATGGTGTCTTGCCACTATCGTCTAGGACCGGCGGCAACAATGAGCATTTGTCCACGACGTATAAAATCACCTATCAATTGGTTTCGCTTTCTGGAGTTAGTGCGTGTGCTTGAAATTGTTAAATAAAACTATGGATACCCATCGTGATTTTTTTACTATTTCAACACCCACTCGCGAATTTTTTCTATAATACTTTCGAATAGTTCACAGCATCTATTGTGAGGAACGAGTTGTTTGATGTCCATCCATCCATTCATCCATCAGCCTTTGATCGTCCACTGCTGGACATTACTCCCCTAGGCCATAATCGCCACGCTTGGCTGGTGGGTTGGTGATCGTAGTGGATGTTTTTAGTACACAGGGAAACGTTGCTGCCCGGTCCCCCGGTCCCCCGGACTAAGGGATAGTCGGCTTTTAATACTCCCATAGGAAGAGACGGGGTGGAGCTATTCTTGATGCCAGCCCCACACGGCCGATGTCCATTAGTCATCAATTAAGCTATAGTTAATTTTCAGGATATCAGTTCATTTTGTCTCGACGTGGTCAAAGACTAATTCTGCGCAATGGCTACACTTATGCCAGGTCAAGTATATATACGTGGCTCTGTTCCACACATCACCCAAAGTGCAAAGCTAAGTTGAGGTTTTCTAGAGACGGCAAGGTTTTTGATGTGTTGGAGCATACTCACCCACTGAAGAGATACGTGACTATTAAGACATAAAAATGTTATCCCCGGTCTGAATATATGTAAGTCTATATAAAAGTCTAGCGATGTTCCGTGAGCACCAAGCCTGCCACCCGTAAAGGGATGAGCGGTAACTGCTGTTTACTTTCCTTAGTTCCCTCGTATGACATCCGAAGGTTTTTGAAGTTTACAGGAATATTTGAAATACTGAAATAAATTAATGTTACGAATTTTATTGCGTTTAATTAGATGTTTAATATCCCGCTTCGCGTATGACGATGGTCAATAGTCATATTTTAAACTGTAGCGTATTTTTAGGATATCAGTTCGTGCAATCTCAACGCGGGAAACAATTAATCCTGCGAAACGGTTTTACTTACGCCAAGTCGAGTGAGTATAGCTGGGTCTGTTCCACACATTACCCGGAGTGCAAAGCTAAGCTAAAGTTAACTAAACGTGGTGAAATTGTTAATTTCATGGAACATACACACAAAGCAAGAAAATACATGATAACTGCAGACAAGAAGTATATACGAATTTAAGAGTATCTATGTGGTAATTATATAAATAAGCGAATACCACACATTTACACATATCGAGATCGCCAAAACAGCATAGATATTTTTACGTGGAACTAATAATGAGCAAATCTTCGTTAAAACTTAATTCTTCCTCTAGAATAATGGCAATCTAATTTAACACGCAGTTGCGGGCAATAACTAGTACCTAAGCTATATATGCAACATTACCACCCTATATGTTTTTGTACGGCGCACTTTCCTGATAAAGTTAATAAAATTAAAAGTTTTGTTAATTTTTGTGTTTTGATTTTGCGTTACATTCTTTATGTCGTCTCGTGGTAACATGTGCCTTGTATGTCTATCAAATTGTAGAGATCTTCTATTCTAAAACTATACGCTCACGAGTGTTAATTATTTTGTTCTTAACGCACCAACATTAACGGCTATGTTCACTTATATGTGTTTTTAAAAATAAAAATAATCGTCGCTGGAACTATAAGCTCCTTGAGAGACGAACATAAGGTGTCCTACCTTACGTTTACCTGAGTAAACGTTAGCTGACTAAGTCTTCCAGCCTAATGCACCAATGTCTGGAAAAGGCAATTGAAGGATCCAGTCCGGATACGATAGGTACAGTACTGGGAATTGTGAGATGGGCAAATTATGAGAGTTCATTATAAAGCAGGGGACTCCAACAGACTGTTTGGTTGTATTAGCATTATCCTATTAGTGTTTTTTACAAATTTGCAATATCAATTGGGTATTACGAATTCATTATATGTAGGTACATGATCGATTTACGAATCGGTTACTTAATTCGGTAATTCTAGAGACGCTTTGATCTAAAGCTGAGGATTTAAGTAGTTTTTGCCCATATTCTCATTTCATATTTAGAGTTCAACTGACAAATTACCAAAATACGGGTAATATACAATTCACATACTGTCATTATTACAATAAATAAATAATAATAAATATTCACGGACATTTTTCACACAACGTCCTCTGGTCCCAAACTAAGCTTAACGCTTGTGGGTACCAGATTTCGTATATAATACATATACTACTTTTTTTTCCTGTAAATACATAAGTACATATAATAGATAGAAAACACCCAGACGCAGTACAAATATCTGTATTCATCACACAAATAATTGTCCTGAGTGGAAATAGAACCCACGACCTCGTGCATGGAATTTGGTTACACTACTGCCTACGCCACGAGGCCCTGTCATTACAATGCTCACCCTCAATTTTCCCAAATGTAACTTATGCAACTGTGCTGCCTTTCTAGTAGATATATGTAAGTACGAAATAATACCAATTTTTTCCACGCAGCCTTTGCTATGTGACAATTCAAAGAGATATCAATATTGTAAGTTTGGATTTCAGGTTAGAATTCACTCAACAACTTACATTAATGTTCATAAACAGGCTTTCCAAAGCGTCGGCTTATCATGACATTTTCTAATATATTTGGTAAGTAATATAATTGAATGCGGACATGGTTAACTTTTGTAAATAAATTGATGCAAAGGTGAGATTATGTTCAAAATAACAAAATTTATGCATCGCACAAATATAAATCGTCTGTAAAAGTATCTTAACTAACGGTTTCGTTTACAGGACACAATACACCTTACTTTGGCGTGAAATCACAGAGGGGCAAGAATCTGATACTGGTAGACGGGTACACCTTCTCTAACGTTAAGGATTCTAACCGATGGGTATGTTCTTCAAAGAGGCCGGACTGTAAGGCAAGGCTTCGATTAAATGAAATTGGTTTAATCGTTAGCATTCACAATAAACATTGTCACCCCCCAAAGGTGTTTAAAAGGGCCAAAGATGGTTGGTATTACAGAGTCAAATAGCACTTGTTACTGAATTACTAAAGTTATAAAGGAATGATAGTTATTACAGGGCTATATTCTGGCTATGACGACTTTTTTTTACTTTACTTCGTAAGCGATGTCGCTACGTAAACATTTTGTTGAAAACCAGCAATGTGATATATCCAGATTAGACTGCATAATATGCATGGGTTTAATGAAAACCTGGCACTGGATGAAGGCAATGGAAGTAGATGAACAAATACGGGTTAGTCCCGAAGCGACTTAAAAATATTTTTTCATTTATTTTTGTTAAATGAAATTATACATTTTGTTATTCATATTTAAGTTAGTAAAAAGTGTTTAAGTTACTGCTTTTATTTTATTTTAATCAATGATTTGTTATTTTATGACTACTATGACTGTTTAGTTGTTTGTTTATTTTGTGTTAGGTACATGTTTATAAATTCAATTTAATATATTTCAATATCAGTTATACTATGTTTCATTTATTATACTAAACGAATGCTTAGAAATTATTACTGAATTACTTGTGATTATCTCTTCTTTATTCTTATCATTCATTCTAAAGAGGATGTGTACCAGTGCCGCCGAACCGGAGTTTTATTGAATTTGCAAGTATTTTATTTTTATTTGCTTATGGTTGCAGTCCTCACTTGATGTTAAGTGGTAAGTGCCGCTCATAACAATACTGCTTACCATTACACTGTGCTCGCTACAAAAACTATAGGTACTGATATACGTCACGATCGGTCACATGCGGTGGTACCGACTCAACCAGGGGGCTTAGAATGTAAAACACATTGAATGGACATTGCATCGTTTCGTTGATATTGGTTTAGGGATCCCTGTGAGTGACTAAAGGATTATTGAGAATTCACGCGTCGGTGTCTCTACCAATCACAATGTGTCGATACGATGTTGATACAATTTTGTGTTTGTACATTCTAAAGGGGTCGATAACAAGTGTACTCCCACTTGTTACCCAACATTACCAACAGTATTCCAAAGTGCTGACTTCCTTTAGGCACATCTTATTACATCAGCTAGAAAGAATTGAGTGCTGACACTTGTATTATTAGACCACATGGATAAAAAGACGCTCTCTCTGTCCCAAAGAAGGATTCCGAAAATATTTTTAAAATTAACTAAATTTGTAAAGTTGTAAAGTTTTTTTTTACTAAATATTTTTTTTTTTACTATTTTCAGATTCCATGAAATTTATAGTTCTGTCGGGCAATAAAAGATTACTAATGGCTAATAATTACACTTATTGTCAAGTAAGGAAAAACTACTGGTATTGTTCAAAGAGGAGCAAAGGTTGCGGTGCCAGAATATTTCTGAACAAAGATGACACTCAAGTAGTTTATCATAAGGACGAACACAATCACTTACCGCCTGTATATAAACAGCTAAAGAGCGGCTTTTATATAAAAATAACGGGATGAAATTTCCAATGTTCTGCATTTGGTCCTTGTGTAGTATGTGATATTTAACTTAATGCGGTTAGAGAATTCGTAAGGGTAAAATATTGATGAATAGATTAAGCCGTAAAAAAATCTTAGATTACGTAATTACATAATTATGTTAGTCTTTAATGCTGGTTAGCATGTTATTATGGCATGTAAAACACATATTTATGTAGTGCTTTTTGTTGCAATTTAATTTGTCAATAAATATAATTGGATAAGAAATCAAAAATCTGTCATAAGCCTTCGTAACTTTGCAATATTCCGAAAAAATACAAATACAAATTTGACACGTATTTCTCCTCTAAACTAGGAATCCTCAGGAATGCTCGGCAACCATCCATCCATCCATTAGTCTTTTAAAGTCCACTGCCTGTCCACTGAGGACATAGGCCTCCCCAAGAATGGGGGATAGTGCCGTAATCGCCACGCTTGGCAGGCAGGTTGGCAATCGCAGTGGATGTTGTTAATACTAGAAAGTGCTGCTGCCCACTCCCCCGGTATTCCCTCAGTCGGCTCTTACGACTCCCATGGGTGGAGAGGGGTGGGACAATTCTAAAGCCGGCCACACATGGCAACGCTCGGCAACAAATGTGCCAAAATGCGCCGCAAAAAAAAAATGATTTGATCTATATTTTTAGCACTTGACATGCTCAGCTACTTTAAAGTACAAATTATTATTTGTGAATGAGGAAAAAGGGAACTTTAGTGCGAGCGGGAATCGAACGGGAGTGGAAGGGACGCAAGTTCGATTCCCGCTCGCACTCAAGTTCTCTTTTTCCACATTCATAAATAATAATTTGAATTTTAAAATGTTTACGATTGTATATTTTTCAAGTATTGTCTCTTCGCTTATTACACTAAATAAATAATTCACACTAAATAATTATTTTTGTAGGCAAAGTTTTCTTCATAAACCTAGCAGGCAACAAGCGGTTGCTTATGGCTAACGGCTTTACCTTTGCTCAAACAACTCCTAGGCATTGGTACTGCTCAAAGAAAGGCAAGGGTTGCAAAGCGCGTATCTTCTTGAGCAAGGATGAAAGCGAAGTGCTTCTGTATAATAATGAACATGAGCACGAACCACCGGTATACAAAAAAGTTGATGAAGGATATTATGTGAAAATAATGTAGTATTTTTATCTTTTTCTGTTTTATTATGTCAAATAAATTATCTTGGTAAAAGCTGATAAATATGTATCACGGAACCTTAGGAGCGATGAATATTATTCTCGAAGGTATTGCATTCAAGCTTTTGTGGTGATTACTGATTTTGTTATTTCATAAATTCAGTTTAATATAACCAGCTATTGTTAAGCATTTCATTTTATTATTTTATTTTTTCTTTTTTTTTCTTTTAGTTTTTAGCTGATATCCTACCTAGGTAGAAAATATATAATAATTTAAAACGTGGACAATTAACAGTACTTATGTTACTGGTCTGTGGTAAATCTGTATTTATGTCGTAGGTATAATCTGTAAAATATTAAAAGTAAATCCTTACATCAAAACGGTCGCTCAAAGTTTCTGAATTTAGTTATTACTATTTTGTATTGCTGAATTTGTTTGCATGCGATTTATTTATTAATAAAAGAATTACTATGCGAGGATATGTTGTAATTTTTATTTATTGCCATTCTTGTTGCAGCAAAATGTTGATTTTGATGAGCTATGTGTACCGATGTGTAACTAAGAATTTTTTGATATAACCAATAATACAGAATTAAGGCTATCTTTTAAAAATCGCAGATAGGTATTTGTTTGACCTGTTAAGCACATCCAGACTCTAGCTTTCGCCAATATTTGAGGAAAATTTACCTACTGTCCCTTGCCATCTAGAGAAGTTGGTTTAGGATACAATTTTGAGTATACCTTAAACGTGATATTTGCAGCATAATTTGACTCCTATTATAACAAATACTTTCATACATTTTAGAGGGCCGGGCGAGAAGACCAAGGTCATGGGGACCTAAACAGATGAAAGACGCGGTCAAATGCGTTAGGAGTAAATCTATGAGTATCAGACAAGCTTCAAAAGTTTTTTGTGTACCAAGAACTACTTTAAGACGGCGAGTATTTGATGACCAGTGGTGAAAGTGTTTTAGTCAAAACTTTATATAGTCATGATCTCTAATTCGAGGTAAGTACTTTAAAACCAACGAACGGTAGAAATAATAGATAGATCAACTATGCTCGCCCTCATTATAAGTTGTTCTGTATGTTGTCCTGAGCGGTTGGCTACGTTGAGTAATCGACAATTTGCGTAGGAGGACATCGTAAGAGACAATCATACGAAGTTAGTTATCCAAATAATACGCGTGACAAATATTTGTGGAAATCACAAATGGATATCTAGGGTTTGTTTTCAATTTTGTTGTTGTTTTGAGTATTTCGATTTAAACCAAATTAATATTGTGTGTAAACCAGTCCATATTATAAATATGGTTCATAGCGCGAATTTTGGTGTAAAATTAGAGAAATATGTAAGTTGTATAGTAAAACGGTGAAAGCATTCAATAAAACCGTGGTGGGCGCCAGCTTGGAAAAAGGGGTTTTCGCGCTGTATCTCGTAAACTAACAACCCTACAGAAAATGTTGTAAGACATTATCTGTAGCAAATTAAGTTGACTACAACTTTATTCCTACTACTTACTTTTATCGTAAAATTGAAAATAAAAAGTTATAAACAAAAATAACTGAACATTTTTGAACAAATTTTCTTTTGGGCGATAACTTTTTCCTGATCATTTTACAATAAAATGACTTCAAACCATCAAATTCAATCTTATAAGAGTTTTTCAACAACAAAATAATTTCCACTAAAAATATGTTTAATTTCATTAATTTATCTGGGTTTTCCAGCGCTCCCAAGTTGACCAGTTCTTGAATACCTACTCGTAAGAATACGATAAAAACGAACCATTAGGCTTAGTTTTCTATTTGGTATATATATTATTTTAGTCAAATAATTTATCATTTTCTTAACATTCTCATGTTAAGTATTATTAATTTATTATCGACCCTTTTCCCCACAACAAAACTTAGAATATCATTGGTTTTTACAATAATTTCTGATTAGAGTGTAGATTCACGAGAATCCTAAGCAGGTAGAAAAAGCCCAAGTTACCGCTTGGGGACAAATGAACATCTGCCTGCTATTACTGTTATTATTATAATTTGTATTGTAGTCACAACGAATCTTTGTGTCTCTGAAGTTAGGCACAGAGCGCGAAGTGGGGATTTTGACAGAATCATACGACAAGTGCTGACCAATTCAAATTTACTCGATTAACAAAATAATCGAAAGAGATCATAATGTTTTCATATCTAAGTATTTAGGTTCTATTTTTTTTATATTCAATAAAAAGTATACGGGCGATTTGAGAGAATAACCTTTAATTTAGATTTAGAAGAGTCCACATCATTTAGTACGATCGATAAATTACATAATTATCTATTACAATTGTTAAATTATAATAGAACATTTTTCGATTAGTGTAAATTTTAGAAGACGCACATGCCTTGTGTCACAAAAATGGCTACTGCGCAGCGTCTTGCAGCCAACTTCAAAGGCACAAAGATCCCTTGTGATTACTGTAGGTACAGCTGTTTCTGCCCCCTCTACTTCTACTTATTCTAAATTCTAGTAAGAGCTGTGAAGGAAAAAGAGTGAAAACTTTGCTTGATCCAGCGAAAGCTAAATCCACAAAACTCTTAATTGTACCTATCAAACTCAAAATACTTTTCACAGTTTTCAATCAAACGTATGAGTGCAGACGCACGTGGCGAAATATGTAGCATAACTGAAAGAATAAGTAGAGGGGGAAGAAACAGCTGTATCTCCTAGAACAAAAAGATGGCGGCCGGGGGACAAGGGTGGCGACCCCACAAACTTAAACTTAAGCTTATACTAACCTCCCCTACACATCAAAAAAAATTAAATTGCGTCCTCTGAAAAACGCACGCTAAGGCCTAAAAAAAGTAGCATTTCAATGAACTAAAATGAGTACAAAATATTTGTGCGCATCACAAATGGTTATGTCATCATCTGTATTTCATGTTCAATAATTGTGTTTTTGTAAAATTACTATAAAACAATATACTGTGTAAACTAGTCCACATTATAAGTTTAATAGCATGAGTTTGGGTTATTAAAATTAGAGATAAGTATATTGCTGTAAAAATAGTAATAGCCTTGAGCAAAACCAAATGATATTGTAAAATGTTGAACGGTTTATATTATAAACGAGCATATATTTGTGTTGGGGTTTTGCCGTGTGGGGCCGGCTTTAGAATTGTCCCACCCCTCTCCACCAATGGGAGTCGTAAGAGCCGACTGAGGGAATACCGGAGGAGTGGGCAGCAGCATTCCTTCAAGTATTAACAACATCCACTGCGATCGCCAACCCGCCTGCCAAGCGTGGCGATTACGGCACTATCCCCCATTCTTGGGGAGGCCTATGTCCAGCAGTGGACGTTAAAAGGCTGATGGATGGATATGTTTGTGATGTTTATTGGTATAACTAGTCTTTTTTTGTATTTGACCTAGATATGAAATAAATAACAATAGGTGATATTTTGTTTGTGTTTTTGTGATATAAATCAAAATCTCGTTGGAGTTATACGCAGTGATGCTACTCATTGAAAAGAGACATTCCATTAGTCCGAATTTCGTTAGCGTCTTGATTTTAATGCAAGGAACAATCGGTATAAGTTGTCAGTATCTGAAATCCAATCTGTTTAAAATATCTCTCAAAGTCATAGGTATGTCTTTGGGTATGTTTTTTAAAGGAAGAAAGACATGGCGGTCGAAGAAGAAGGTGCGACATCCTCACAATATTTAAATAAAGAATATAAAAATCGAATGAGTTTTTGTTAGTTGTAACAACCATTCACAATAAAAATCCAAATAAATACGATAAAAAGGATATTGCAACACAACAAAACCCATTATAAAAAAGCAAAATCAGTAAATTCACTGAGGAAGAAAAGCTTGTAGGAAGAAAGACATGGCGGTTGAAGAAGAAGGTGCGACATCCTCACAATATTTAAATAAAGAATATAAAAATCGAATGAGTTTTTGTTAGTTGTAACAACCATTCACAATGAAAAAACAAATAAATATTAAAATAGCTCACCTTAATAAAATTTATAAGGTCGGCACTCAGTTTTTTATTTATTTAAATGTTTTGTTGGGTCTAAAATTTGTAGCAGTCAGTCTTCATAAAGAGTTATAATATTTAGTATTATAATCTTTTATATCATTTTAGTCACTATTCTTTCTGAAATAAATATTTGACGAAGACATAGGTATGTCTTTGAGATGAAGAGTAAAGAAGTTTTTCTCAGCTGCTCCGTTGTAACAATGATGTATAGCAATCTCACTGCTTAGTATAATGTGTATTATATTCACGCCTTTATTATTTGTGAGAATAAATAGAATAAACCTGTCAAAGTTTTCTTCAAAATGATTCATTTTTAATTAATCTGAGGTAAAGCATCCATTTAACGGAACCAAAACTAGAGATATTTAGTCATTAAATTGAGAAGAGTTTAATTAAATTTCCAAAGATAATCGGAATTTACAATCCGTGGGTGAGTAGTGGGCTCTCCTCCTAATATATTCATTCTATATTAATAACAATGGACTTCCGCTAAGTGTCGCCTTATTCAGTTAATTATCTTCTCTTAGAAATATACAACAAAAAATAAAC
The DNA here is from genome assembly GCA_948253155.1 of Leucoma salicis. Lineage (NCBI taxonomy): Eukaryota > Metazoa > Arthropoda > Insecta > Lepidoptera > Erebidae > Leucoma > Leucoma salicis. The sequence goes on along the minus strand of OX411814.1, from coordinate 21,295,817 downwards.
GTTCTAGAGAACGCCTGTGTAGAGCAAATCCAAATAAATACGATAAAAAGGATATTGCAACACAAAAATCCCATTATAAAAAAGCAAAATCAGTAAATTCACTGAGGAAGAAAAGCTTGTAGGAAGAAAGACATGGCGATTGAAGAAGAAGGTGCGACATCCTCACAATATTTAAATAAAGAATATAAAAATCGAATGAGTTTTTGTTAGTTGTAACAACCATTCACAATAAAAATCCAAATAAATACGGTAAAAAGGATATTGCAACACAACAAAACCCATTATAAAAAAGCAAAATCATTAAATTCACTGAGGAAGAAAAGCTTGTAGGAAGAAAGACATGGCGGTTGAAGAAGAAGGTGCGGCATCCTCACAATATTTAAATAAAGAATATAAAAATCGAATGAGTTTTTGTTAGTTGTAACAACCATTCACAATAAAAATCCAAATAAATACGATAAAAAGGATATTGCAACACAACAAAACCCATTATAAAAAAGCAAAATCAGTAAATTCACTGAGGAAGAAAAGGTTGTAGGAAGAAAGACATGGCGGTTGAAGAAGAAGGTGTGACATCCTCACAATATTTAAATAAAGAATATAAAAATCGAATGAGTTTTTGTTAGTTGTAACAACCATTCACAATAAAAATCCAAATAAATATTAAAATAGCTTACCTTAATAAAATTTATAAGGTCGGCACTCAGTTTTTTATTTATTTAAATGTTTTGTTGGGTCTAAAATTTGTAGCAGTCAGTCTTCATAAAGAGTTATAATATTTAGTATTATCTTTTATATAATTTTAGTCACTATTCTTTCTGAAATAAATATTTATATCATATTAATTTTGTTTTGTTCTATGGTAGAGAAAAATATGGTCAACACAAAGGTCTACGTTGCTGACGAATCCTTTATGCCGAAAATAAAACACGACTGGTATCAGACTGAATCCTATGTTGTGATTATAATATTTCTAAAAAATGCTCAAGGAAAAGTACAAGTTAAGTACGGTAAACGAATTCTATCAGTAACAAGAACACCTTCAAACATAGATTCAGAATACAGATTAGAGTTACATTTGGCACATGAAGTTAACCCTAGGATGTCCTCACATATAGTTACTTCTTTTAAGATTGAGGTGAAGCTGAGGAAGAAAGAAGAACTGAGATGGATAGAATTAGAGAATGACAGACATCATCAGAATACATCAACATCGCAAAGATTACCACAATTATTCAAAACAAATTGGGAGAAGATTGAAAAGGATCTTAAAACGGAAGAGAAAAATATGCCTAAAAGCAATAAGGCAGTAAACGCCTTAGTGCGAAAGATATATAAGGAAGGATCGGATGAGGTCAGAAAGGCAATGAATAAGAGTTTTATGGAGTCCAAAGGCACAGTATTAAGCACCAATTGGGACCTAGTCGCTAAAGCGAAGGTGGAGATGAAACCACCAGCTGACGTCGAATTCAAAAAGGTGAAATAATTGCAGATCTTATATCTGTATATTGATAAGATACCTTCTAGAGGTACAGCTTTGTTTATCCCAGCATGGATGGGCCGGCTCGATCGGGGAAGGACCACCCTCTCATAGAAGATCAGCGGGAAATAACGGTACGTACTCCTACCGTTGTGTCGTATGGTGAGTGATAGTGTCAGAAGGTCAAACCCTCTCCATATCATCTCCTTATTATCCTTCCTATCCTCTCCTTAGTATTTTTACTATTCTTCCTCTCCCCTTGCTATCCTTTTCCTTAGAGTTCGCAACACGCGAGTGATGCTTTTGGTATTACTAGCGTCTACAGAGTGCGGTGACCGCTTATCATTAGGTGGGTCGTAAGTTTGTTTGCCACCCACGTAGTATAAAAAAAAATCTTAGTTTAAATGCTTAAATCATTCTTCTATCCCTAAAAGCTAATAAAGAAATTAATTATTAAATTCTACTGCCCCCTGTTGGACGAGTGTGGTGTACTTGGTTTTAATCTATTCTGAGAGAAGACTTACTACTAACAGTAGAACAACAATGGCTCTATCCATGAGAATTGTTTTGGTTCATAACAAATAAACATCGTGTTCAGTGATGCTTTAATGAGAACATTCTGTGTTTAAATATGAGCCTGGCAGATCTGTTATCTCATATAAAAAGTTTTCGGGTAAACTTTGAGAGCCACATGGTAAGGCGAAGAGTGCCAAGATTGTGGTATCAAATTCCAACAACTTCGTATACAATAATGGAGTAAAGGATAAGGTAAAAAATATAAAACTTTTAAAATTGTGACCCAATAATTAATTATTATTTGCAGTAAAATCGAAAAGGCCGTTGACAAGTGCAACAAGACAGAAGAGATTTAGGGAGCGCATTTATAGAGAAAATCTGCAGAAATTTGAAGAATTAAGAAAAAGGAAAAATAAATTGCTTTTTGTAACTAAATATGGCTATAAAAATTAAAAACATAAATGAAAAAGAAAATTTGACGGAATTAAAGTGGCAAAGCAATTTTCTGTAAGTGTTGAAAGTATTAACATGAAAAGTAAAGAAACACTAACAATCTTGTATTAATATAAAACATAATTTAACATAAAATACCGGTATGTATTTTTTATCATAAAATCATCACCATATTATTATTCTGTGGGATCATCTTGGTAATAGACCTTATCAAAGAAAGATAATATAAATCGGCTCAGAAATATGTATTTATCTAGTTAGCCATTAACTAAGAAATTGAAATAAGTATTTGTCATTTAAGAAGATTTGTGACATTCTGTCTGCAGAAGCCAGAAGAAAAGAATTGAACACAAGAACATCTCTAGATTCTAGACACTATGGTGCCATACACATTTTAAGAATAGAACGGATACAAAAGAGGTTTTCTAACATTTGTCGCACTTACCAGCACTACGCATAACCAATTCAAAGATAAATTAAAAACCTACATTATGGATACACTTAAAAAATTACGTCAATTATCTAGACTTAATTTTCTTATATAAGCTTGTCCATAATAAAATACATTATCCACAGTTTCCATCCATCCATCAGCCTTTTAACGTCCACTGCTGGACATAGGCTTGCCCAAGAATGGGGGATAATGCCGTCATCGCCACGCTTGGCAGGCGGGTTGACGATCGCAGTGGATGTTGTTAGTACTCGAAGGAGTGCTGCTGCCCACTGCCTCGGTATTCCCCTCAGTCTGCTCTTACGACTCCCAAGGGTGGACAGGGGTGGAACAATTCTAAAGCCGGGCCCACAAGGCCACAGTTAGGTTGTTGGCAAAAAAAAATTTATAAGTTCCACACAAATGCTCTCGAACACATATCACCCCACTTTACCAGCCACTTCGTAGAGCTGCGGGTCTAGCCAAGTTGCATTCTATGATCGCTAACGCTAATAGAAAACTATTAAAATGTATGGGAATTTGACATCTCTAACGTTAAGTCACGTGACTTAGCGTTATAGATATTGTTAAAGACTTAGATAAATATAGATTCTTTATTTAAGGTTAAAGATGTCAAATAAAACACTGTTTTTGGTTCCACTTCTCCCATCCCCCGTCGGTGCAAACTTCTTAATCAGTGCAACAATTCTGTAGATATATTTTGCAGATTATCTTATTTTCGTAAAACAAAACAGAGTCTTCTATAACTAGTGTAAACACTCTTCAAATTATCATGTACATTAGTAGGATAAGCAGTATAGTTATCGTAATTGTATATGTAGTAGGGGTTGCTTATTATTGAATGTAACTTTTTTTAATTTTTCGTTACATCTAATATGACTTATTTAGATATTTTTGTATATATTTTTAGCATTTGACATGCTTAGTATGACCTAGTTATAATTGTGTTTAATATGACCTAGTTATAATTGCTTGAATTTTTGTTCCATTGTTAGCAAACTCATAATAAATAATAAATATTATCATTTTACTTTCATATTATTAAAGTTCTCTATCAATGAACGGTATCACACGCTTATTGTCTTCAGACTGTTTTTGTAACACCCATGGAACACAAAGGGATGCTGGTAATTGTAATTTGAATCCATAACCATAAGGAACTGGTGCTACCAGTTACACTTAGATTTTATAACAACATCAGTAGTCGGCTAATATTTAAAAATAAATTAAAGAAGTTCTTGATGAAGAAGGCCTAATACTAGAACATTGAGGCATTTTGTTCTGATAAAAATAAATAGGCACCGGTAAAGCTAAAATTTAAAAACAAGATTTAATTAATGTTACACAAACACATTTATTGTTCACAGAGTATACTTTAATCCCGTCCCGAAACAATAGAAATTTATTGATGCTAAATGGTTTCACGTTTTCCATGGTGACACCACGTCGTTGGTACTGCTGCAAAAGGATTGGGGGGTGCAAAGCTAAAGTATTTTTAAATATTAATAAACGAATAGAATATGCACATAACGAGCACAATCATGCCCCTCCTCGGTATCATGTAACGTCTTCTGGGCAATATATACAAATTAAAATTCGTAATTAAAATTAATTTATCAATACCTGTTCATTATATTGTTCGGTTTAGGGAGGAGAGGAGAGTGGGAAAAATGATTACAACATATAACATTCCATATCTTTCATCATTCAGGTCAACTTTTTCCCCTATACGGACCTACGTGGATAAACAATGTTACCTAAGTAACTACTAGTAAAAAAATCAAAACAACAATGTGTGGTGCCGCTATTTGTGATTAAGTAAATATAATTATTATTCAGAAATTATTATAATTTACTATAAATAAATGTTAAACATTTTTTATTTTATTAAATGTGATTTTATTAATAATATAAGTGGTTTTATTAATAAACCCACGACTTCGTTCGCGTGTAATTTCTGCGCGGAACCCTAATTCCTTTACCAAAATAAAAATAGTAAGCATTACTCCTTATAATAACAGCTAATCTACCAGTGAAAGTCTAGCTCAATACAAATTTTCAAAATAGTTTTCTTATTATAGGTTCTTACCATATATTATCTATTTAATACATAAAAAACTGTTATTTAGACACTATAAGCGGACACCTTAATATAAGAGAGAACTGGTATACAGACGTCACCACTGAAGAAATTTCAAACAGTTCCAGTTCGCCAATACAAGCGGACAGATGGCGCATTATTTTATTGGGTGAGGATGGTGAGGATAGAGAGGGGATTTGCGGTATTAGGATATCTAGCCTTCTCTGAACAATTTTTTTAGAAATGTTATCTGTTTGTCTGATAGTTAGTTTGTTCGGGCACCACGCAGAAACTACTGACTGGATTTTGATGAAACTTGTTTGATAGCTAGTTCTAGATTAGACTAAAAAGTGGTATAAGTACATTTTATCCCGCTACTATACCGGGACCTAAAAACTAGCTTTTGCATGCGGTGAAGTCGCTGGCAAAGGCTGGTGTTTCGAAAACAAATCAGAAAATTAAATGAATGCAATAGTACAAATTATTATTTGTGAGCATGTCAAATGCTAAAAATACAGATCAAAATGTTTAAATGCTATAGATTCTCTAAAAGTAGTAGACTGTCAAGTAGGCCTTGTTCCCCAACAGGTATTATCCGCTTATATTTAGCGGTACTAGGAGGCCGATGTCTAGTCTACTATGGGGGGTTAGGCAGACTGTCATATCTCACATGTCGATATGAGATCACCGTGATTGGCCAACGGATTATTGTGACATCACGCGTCGATTTCTCAACCAATCACAATGATCTCGATACGGTCGACACGTGAAATATGACATTCTGCCTCAGGGGGCTGCCCCCTTAGGCAAAAACTCATATCTCACATGTCGATCGTGATCACTGTGATTGGTTGAGAAACCGACGCGTGATGTCGCAATAATCCGTTGGCCAATCACGGTGATCTCGATACGGTCGACACGTGAAATATGACATTCTGCCTAACCCCCCTGGATAGACAAGATATAATATTTTACCCTTCATCTGAAACAAATTTCAAGTGAAAATCTCAACTAGTAGCAAGCCCTATCAACAGGTTTGTTTCTTCTCTTGAAGTGCTATTCAGTAGAACATTTTACTCAATTTATAATTTAAGCACTTGATTATATGAGTACTGATCTACCCCCAAAATGGCAGAAATTTTGGCCACGCTGGCTCAATGTGGGTGGCAGACTTCAGAATATACACGTACGTTTCCTTACTGTTTTCTTTCATAAAACAATGATAGTTTATGGAAAGTTATCTAAGCATATAATTTCGTAGTAAATGCTTCAGTCACGATCTAATTTTGCATCGAGCTCGATACCAGTCTTAACTGTGTTACCACTAAACTAAATGGACAATTTGTCTACTCTTTAGTCAGCTAGCCGTGTGGGGCCGGCTTTACAATTGTCCCACCCCTCTCCACCCATGGGAGTCGTAAGAGCCGACTGAGGGAATGCCGGGATAGTGGGCAGCAGCACTCCTTCGAGTATTAACAACATCCACTGCGATCGCCAACCCGCCTGCCAAGCGTGGCGATTACGGCACTATCCCCCATTCTTGGGCAGGCCTATATCCAGCAGTGGGCTTTAAAAGGCTGATGGATGGATTAGTCATTTTGAAAAGGAGATACAGGCCCAGTACTAAACGTGTCTATTCCGTATTTTAACACGGTTACGAGATCTAGCAATAGCGACAAGGCAAAAAATATAAAAAACTGGCTGCGAAAGGTAATCAAAATACTACATATACTCGTATGTATACTGAACTATACTGTTTCATTTAAAATTTCAATAAGTGTGTAATTTGTAGATCGCACGGGGTTTTGTAAGTAAAAGGTAGATCTTGGGTCTAATCAAGTTGGCTACCTCTGCTATATAGTATACCTACTATTGTACGTTAAAGCGAGGACTAAAATGGTTTCGAAAAATAATGTTGGAATTAATATTCGGAACTACTTTAATAAATGCAGAGTTTTTAACAATAAAAATGAGAAAAATATTCCAAAAAATGCATTTATTTCAGCTACAATTGTGATATTTACCGAAGTTCCTTTTGAAATCAAAAAGAATACTACTGAAGTCATCCCGGAACACAAATATATAATAAATGATAAAAGAAGACGCTGTACTGGATGCTACAAGAAAGCAAGACGAACAATGACAAGTAAAGAGGCGGATAAAAAAGTAAAACAAATCAAAGGCTTTTGTATTGGATGCAATAAAACTTTGTGCTTAACCTGTTTTAACGAAAAACATTGAAATAAAACGACCTTTCCGGAACCTATCGCGTTTACTTGGTTTCCTACTATCTCGACGTTTCGAATAGTTTACAGGAATCATGGTCACGGGTGGAATGCTGTAAAGTATTTGAAATGTCGTGATAGCAGAAAATCAAGTAAACGCGATAGATTCCGTAAACGTAGTTTTATTTCATAATGTGTAACATTCGCGTAAATATTAGAAAAACATTGATTCATATGTGTATTAATAATAAATAATCCATTTCTTATTTCTCATCAATGCTTTTTTGATCTAAACCCATCACTATAGGTTTAATTGATATTTAGATACATGTGCGTTACGCCATCTAAAACGTCTCGTAAATTTCTTACTTTCAGTGCATTGCGGGATCAATGTCTCGTGATTTGGTTTTTCTAAATTTATTTCCATTCTTTCTATGATCTTTGGGCTAGTGCATATTATTTGTGAATAAGGAAAAAGAGATTTTTTTGTACTAGCGGGAATCGAACCCGCGTCTTTTCCAATCCGGGGAAGTGCTCTAAGCCATTGAGCTATAGTACAGATCTTTCGATCATCCGAATCTCCTTATCACATTTGTCTTAATGACCAACGCCATCTATCGGAAACGCATTTACATGCAATTATCCAATATAGTAAGTTTAATTTTGCAATTAAAATTCATACTATTCGATGGCGCGATTTTTTCAAAAATAATTTGCACTTTAAAAAGTGGCGGTGCATGTCAAATGCTAAGAAATATAGATCAAAAATCTTTGGGCTAGTTCATAATCTCGCCCCTTCATAAGAAAAAAGCAATAACAATTTCCTTTAGACCTTGTGACGTACCTGTAGCAGGTAGTATAATTCTGGCTACGCAGTGAACGTGTTATTAAGTTCTTAAACATTAATACATGAACAAACTTAATTGTTACAAGTGTATAAAAGCTAATTTTGGAAATGTGCCCGGTAGACGTCAATAGGCTCGCCCCCTATTACGTTGGACTTAAACATAGCCGGCGAGTCGTGGGTGTGTAATACACCTCTGCCTACCCCTTCGGGGAATACAGGCGTGATGCTATGTTTCTATGTTTTATAAAAGCTAGTTTTTAGGTTATATCTCAGGTTTCCGATACAGGAGCTTTAACAAAAAAGTTTTATTAAAATCCCTTCAGTAATTTTTGCATGAATTACCAACAAACAAACAGACTAAAAATAAAAATAAAAAAGTTTTTTATTACAGTTTTTTTTCTGAATTATCTTCAATTTACATATTATATAGCTATGTTATAGGTTGTGTGGGGCCGGCTTTAGAATTGTCCCACCCCTCTCCACCAATGGCAGTCGTAAGAGCCGACTGAGGGAATACCGGGGGAGTGGGCAGCAGCACTCCCTCGAGTATTAACAACATCCACTGCGATCGCCAACCCGCCTGCCAAGCGTGGCAATTACGGCACTATCCCCATGACGGGACCGCTCGTTGTGGCGTCCTCTTGGAGAGGCCTATGTCCACACTGGACGTTGAAAGGCTGATGGATGGATGGATGGAACTATGTTACAGCTTTGTACATACACATACCGATATAATATTAAAACCAATTTAACAATCCCCTTACTCAATATAATATTTTGTGCTGTAAAAATTTATGATTTTTGAAAAAAATACGCTCTGTTTTCTATAAAAAAGTCATTTTTCTAAGCCATATAGTAAGAGAGAGAGAGAGAGAGAGAGCAAATATTCACAATTGTGGCGTTATTGGGCGTTTTGGTGACTTGGGGCAACAACGACATTAATTAGTTGTGATGTAACTAAAGATAGGTTAATACCGATATTTGTCAATATCAGCTAATATGAATATATTCTTCAAGTAATATCATAATATGTATACTAATATATGATTTAATACGGAGAATATAGAGATCATGCTGCATATCAACAAATTTGTGCTATTCCCACCACCATTTTTAACTCAATGATACGTACGATTATCTGACCGATATGATACGTACGATGTTCTCACCGATATGCGATTCTATCTAGTCTATGGATATAGCAACACACCCATATTCAGTGATCACTGTTCATGTCCACGATATATTGTGTATGGCATATTACTATATTAGCAATAAATTAGCATATCAGATTGAATCGGATTACTGATACATGAATACATCCAATATCACTGATATCTTAATGGATATGAATATATCGGTTTCCATCTTTAGATGTAACAGTACGAACTTACGGTTGTACTTGTGCTCTTGAAGAACGGCATTTTTTACGTTACAACGATCTTGCCGGTAAACAAAATTTATTTAAATATTTATTCAAGAATAACGTATTTATTATAAATGTGTCGTTAGTGCTTGATAATATTTAAATAAATCAGTATACGCATATTTCGTGTTATGACAATATTGCTGAGAAAATTAACAACCATTGAAGTATTATTATAGATGATGACGTTGTTGATAACAAGGAATTAATATTACAATAAAAAATATCTACACTTATGTCTACTTAAGAATAACTTGCTTTACATATTTATAGTAAAATATTGCAACAATTTGTAATAAAACGTTTTGGATAATAATTCAAGACACGTTTTCTCATTTATGGATTTTTCCTAAATATATATTTTTTTGTATTTTTAAATGACAATGGTGTTTTCACATACTTCAAGAGGCAACAAAATTTTAGCATAGATTGACAAGCATGATAATTCGCCCAATGAGGTTCCAATGAGGTTAAGCCTTTGTTTTTTTTTTGTTTTCGCTTTAGAAATGCATTTACGCACCTCCGGTGAGAAACAGGGGGTATGTAGGGCTCGCCGAGCGCTCGGATCTTAGTTGCGCCCGGAATACCCACGAAAACCACAGCGGCCCCTTCCATACCTATTAGCAGGGCGCCGGAGGGTCACTTTCTTCATTCTACTCCGACGCCCCAGGCGGATGGCCTACTAGCCACGCCCTGTCGTCATCAAGGTGGTCACCGCCGGCGGAGAGAGTCTGCATGGGCCTATGCCTCGCATTCCCGCTCCGCGGCCTCCTTCCGTGCAATTACAGCCTCACAGAAGGAGGCAACGGCCGACCAGAACCCGTCGCCGCCGAGGATTTTGCTTATTACGGCAGCGACAGGTCTCTTCTGATTGCCGCCGACAAGGTGCGGCGCTGGGGCTCCCAGGCGGGGCATTCCTCCAGAGTGTGGCGCGCGTTATCGACTTGCGCGCCACACTCGTGGCATCCGGGGGCCCCTTCTCTGCTAATTTGATGCAGGTACTTACCGAAGCATCCATGTCCGGTAAGTACCTGCGTCAACCTGAAGCTGAGGTTGCCGTGCCTTCGATTTAACGAGCGGTGGAGGTGCGGCCCAACCGCTTCTACAGTCCCCTGTCCTTCTCCAGGAGACTCCAGCTCTTCGCTCCACCGCCGGATCGTTGCCCCTCGGGCAGCCTCACGTGCTCTGCCCAGACTCCTTGTGGAGAATTCCTCTCCCCTGGCCCGCACCGCGGCACAGAGCCAGTAGACCTCTGCCGCTGCCTCCACTTGGAAAGCCCAAGGCGGGTCGCCTGCCAGCAGCGTCGCTGTGGCCCGTACGGTACTCCCTCCTAATGGCCCTTACCGTTATTACCCTCTGCGGTCGTCGCAGAAGGGCCTTATTAGAAGTGGTAATGGTGTCCGCATAGATCGGGGCACCATACCGTGCTATAGACCGCAGAATACCGCTATAAAGCCGGCGGCAGGACGACCCTGGACCTCCAATATTTGGCAGGAGCCTACCTAACGCCGCGGCTGAATTAACAAGCTTAGGGGCGAGCTGGGTAAAGTGCGGCCCGAAATTCCATTTACTATCGAGGTGCAGACCCAGATATTTCATCTGAGTCTGCACCGGCACGGCAACCCCCTGTACATTCAGGCATGCTCCTCGGGGGGGACCCCGGTGAGGGCCATGGTACAGGAGGGCCTCAGATTTAGACAACGAGCCCCTTAGGCCCAACATATCGATCCGGTCAACGACGAGCGATACTCCTATTTCCGCCAATCGGGCAGCTTCCTCGAAGCCGGCCCTCCTCACGGTGACGAGGGTGTCATCTGCATAGCAAATGACCCCCATCCCGGGAAGGAGCCGGCCCCGCAGGACCCAGTCGAACCCGACGTTTTACAGGATCGGACCGAGGACGGATCCCTGTGGAACGCCGCGCTCCACCTGATGGCGATATAGGCGCCCATCGCCCCCCTCCCAGAGCACGTGCCTCCCCACGAGGTACGCCTCCAACAGTCTCCGGAGATACGGAGGCACTCCATGGAACCGAAGCGCCTTCTTCAACGTCTCATGAGGGAGACTGTTGAAGGCATTCTCGATGTCGAGCGAGACCGTTAGAACGACGTTCCTTCTGGCCGCTGCCTCGGTGGCCAAGGTTTCCAGCGCATCTATTGTGGAGCGCCACCACCGACGGAGGTGCCATTGTAGAGGGAACATGTCCCGCAGACTACGGGAATAAGCCCCCCACCAGCCCCGACGGGAATCCTTGTTCCATCGATTCTATGATAGATCCCTATGGCCTAGAGCGCGGAGCTTGTTCCGCGCCGGTTGGTATGGGCGCCCCCATGGATCTCTGTCGAGGCTCACCAGTAACGAGGAGGTTAAGCCTAATAAAACCAGTATTTACTTTTGTTTTTTTTTTGTAATTACGAGATGAGATATTTATCAAATGAGAGTAGTTCTTCTACCAGCTCGTCATCTGATTCAGATTCATCAGATGACACGTTTATTGAATATTAGTTGTTTTGTTATGTAATGGAATTCGTTTATGAAAATCTTTAGTTAAATACTTATTATGTTTACATTTATTTTCCAGATAGTGACGATTCTGTCAAAGATCCGATATACATTCCACCTGAGCAACTTTTTCAACAGAAAAGTGCCGAGTTGTTAGAGACAATTGAGTATTCAATTCCATTACCATCTACTTCAACGACAGACAGAGTCCTAACTATTTCTGAACTCTCTCCTCAGTGGCGCAGTTCTGAGTTATCATTTGAAAAGACTAATGAGAATTCCGATGCAACTAAGAATTTGGAAAGCATAATCCATTTGTCATCAACTTCAACAGAAAATAGGACCATAACTTTGTCTCTTGCAAGTGCGAAGGTAAAACAAAGAAGAAAACGCAAAAGAAATGAAGCAAATTGGAACAGTAATGTGAAGAAAATGCTACGGAATACTGGACAATCTTACAAAACTGCTAACAAGAAAATAAAAGAAAAGAGAAAAATGAATGAGCCGTGCGGGGATAAATGTCGGTTACAATGTAAATCTAAACTATCTGAAGATGAAAGGAAGTTATTATTTAAGAACTACTGGGCGTTAGGTGATAACAAAAAGCAATGGGAATACATCTCGAAGAGTATGACAATCATTACACCAAAATATCGTTACATTCGTGAAGGAGGATTAAGAAAACCTCGTCAAAAGAATCACGCATTTCATTTCAAGCTGCCCGATAAATCGGTGAGAGTTTGTAAAATGTTTTTTAAGAACACCTTAGGAATTAATGATCGGCCCATTCGCACCGTTTTAGAAAAAGAAGATCAAGTGGCAAATTTTTTTTTGGCTGATGACAAACGTGGTAAACATGGCAAACATCGCAGAGTTAATGAAGCAATAAAAAATGGCATTCGTGAATACATAGACGCGATACCAAAAATTGAGTCTCATTATACAAGCACCAATACAAGCAGGGTTTTCATAGATGGCAGTAAAAATATAACAGATATCCACAATGACTATGTGGCAATTCAACAACAAAAAAAAATTGGTTTCGGAAATTATGCCCTTTTTTACAAAATATTCACTCAAGAATATAATATATCTTTTTTTACCCCAAAACAGGACACATAACCGATTTAGTCTAGGTAGTTGAGTCTCGGTCTCCCCCTGTACCTACATCCTTCCACTTTCGCATTGTATACCTTCTTAACCAGTCACACATCCGGCATTTTTTCCACATGTCCGAACCATCGGAGCATTCCCTTTCGCATCTTTATACCAATGCTCTCTTTCATACCTACTCGCTCTCTTACGTCGTCGTTACGAATGCGGTCAGTCAGCTTCACTCCACAGATTCTGCGCAGAGATCGCATTTCGACAACATTGATTTTACTCTCATGCTCTTTTTTGCATACCCAACTCTGGCTTCCATTTATTAACGTAGGGACAAGCACTGCGTCGTGTATTGTGACACGTGCCTTCTGGCTGAGGTGATAGCTGCCAAGAAGTTGTCCCAATGCTTCGTTCACTCTATTTGCCGCATTTACTTTTATCAGTGGTGTACCTTCCATCCCGACTGAATCCACATCTAAGATATACAACATCACACACCATTGCCTGTTGATACTCTAATCTCAGTTCTGGCTTCTCTTTCAAAAATTATTATTTTAGTTTTGCTCACATTCACCCGTAGATCCTTTTTCTTACAATCTTCAGTCATTACGTCGACTAGGGATTGCAGGTGAGTCGCGGACAGCACTAATAAGACCACATCATCTGCACATAGCAGAGAGCTAAGCACTAAGTCGCCCATCTGAACTCCGACATTAATTTCATTCAACCTCTGTAAACATTTATCCAGATGTATGATAAACAGTCTGGTTGATAGAACGCAGCCCTGTTTAACGCCGATATTTACAATAAACCACGGCGATATTCCATCATCCAGCCGCACAGAAGCTCTGCAGTCCATGTAGGGTAAACTGTAGTATTGCTGGCACCCCCTTAGTCATTGGCACTTTGTATTTTAAATGCAAATATTAAGAACTGGTATAGCAAAAAACATTTGTTCTACTTTTTTTCATAATCTGCAATAGTAAAATTGTTTGCAGAAAAAAGTAGGTTTTATATTATTATAGCTGGCAGCACTAAAGAAAATAAATGTATACCGGCGCCATGCAGAACTGTTAAAACATCACTTTCTAATAAGGGGTCATCAATTAACGACTGTAACATAGATTATTTATTATTATGCTTAGGTTTTAGGTAAATAATGGCAATGAGTGCTTTTTCTGACCAATTTTCTGTTATAATCTTACTTTATTATGTGCCAATGACTGATTTCTATGTGTTAATTACTTATGGTGCCAATGACTGTAATTTCAAATATTATTATGTTCCTTTTTGTTTTTCTATTACAAATCTCTAAATAAATTGATTAATACATTTTCATTTGAAAATAAACATACCAGAGAACCCTTTATCAATGTTTGCTGACGTTTTAAACACCTATCAATTTAAAATATATATATATATATATATATATATCAATCTTTAATATGCTTAGAGTGCCAATCATTACACAGTTTACCCTAGTTGGAGTGCACTGCTTGCAGCAGTCTACCGTTAATACCATACTTCGGCAAAATGTCCCAAAGTTCCTTGCGTACAACCGTGTGAAATGCTTTCTCCAAATCCACAAAACATTGAAGTAAGTATGTAAGTCATGTATTGAAGGAAGGTGAAGTCAGGAGTCTCCGCAACCGGCGAGCGTGTATGAATAGAATTATGAATGTTGAGGAAGCAAGCGATGAATGCAAGAATAGAGCCTTTTGGCACTCGGTTCTCTCTGCCTACCCCGCAAGGGACATGGTGTGATAATGAGTAAGTAAGTAAATAAAGATATGTGTGATGTGTGTGCTGTCTTTGAAAACTCTGATAATAAATAAAACCTAAAAGTAGAAAATGATAAACATTTAAAGCAAAAATATTTATGTCGCGCAGAGAAGGCAAAAGGTAAAGAAGATGAAAATATTGTAACAGTGGTCTATGATCTCCAGGCTGTATTTGAACAGGTTCCGTGTCCTGTGATTCATATATGACACATAAAAATTAAATGTCTATTGTGTCTATAAGCGGACAGGGAATGGGTTAATGCTACAAAGGCATCAGTCTTTTATTAGAAATGCAAGTTGAACGTATTGAATTTTACAATTTGTGATTTAAAAACAAACAAAGTAGAACGTTTCGTTTGGTACGAGCCCAATGCTAATAGAGGTGTAAATGATTTGGGAACTTGCGTATACAAGTATCTAGAACATCTTTCGATACTTAATAACGACTTGACATTGTCTTTTACTCAGAGAATTGCGCAATCCAACAAAAAACAAGACAATGATTGCAATATATTAAAAAAGCTGGACTTATGTCTTCATCGGTGATATAAAAATTGCTAGAAAAAAAAACCTGAACCATTTTACGTGAATGAAATGTGTACGGAGGATTTTCTTGATTGGAAAGATGCATGTACCTAAATGGGAGTCAATTTGACGAAGGATGAAGAAGAAAATTCAGTTAATATTGTAAGATATAAAAAAATTATGTTGAAAAAGATAAGCCTCGCGTTTTATTATACTAGAACTGTTACGGAGAAAAAGAATTTAAAAAAGCAGAAATTATGAAAAAGAAGGAAAGGATAGACGTGAATGTCAAGAAAGCTTATAACTGTAAACCAGGCATATTGAACAGAAAGAAAGCAGATTTGATGGACTTGTTAAACAAAAACCTAATTCCACAGTTCTATGCTCCGTTTTACTTGAACTTGTCGCAAACCGAAAACCGACATGTAGAAGGAGCATAAAATAAAGATACTATAAAATTAAAACTTCTAATCTTAAAGTCCTTCGAATCTTGGTTTATGTAAAAATTCTTCTGAAGTACAAATTATTTGTGAATAAGGAAAAAGAGATTTTTTGTGCGAGCGGGAATCGATTTTCCAATCCGGGGAAGTACTCTAAGCCACTGAGCTATCGTGCAGATCTTTCGATCATCCCAATCTCCTTATCACATTTGTCTTTACGAGTAGCTCGATTCCCGCTCGTACAAAAAATCTCATTTTCCTTATTCACAAATAATTTGTACTTTAAAAAGTGGCGGAGCATGTCAAGTGCTAAAAAATATAGATCAAGAATTCTTCCGAAGTTATGGTTTGCCTTTGATTATCCCTACGAAGACAAAGGCGCGAGGTATGCTAATCTATAATATGAACTCACTTAATCATATTCGTTTTTCATTTTCAGATTACGTATTAATTCCATCCGGCCTAAAAAATCAATTATTAATGCTTGGTGGTTACACCTTTGCTCAGATGAATTCAAAACGTCGCTGGTATTGCTCCAAAAAGAAGCAAGGCTGTAAAGCAAAGATCAAAATGGCTGAGGACGAGACCACCATACTTCAGGCTCTAACTACACACAATCATGATCCCCCGAAATATCATATCACAGATAGTGGAAATTATATCAGATTAAATATTAAAAAATCTTGGAGAAATTATGTGTAAAATATTACGTTACAAGGATGGAGCAGGGACAAAAACGGAGAGTATTATTCAAAGTATCATCTACGAGTATTGTAAGCAAGCCTAAAGCCGTTGGCGGTGTTTCATTATGAGTAATAGGCATATATAATACGATCTCTACAAAATAGGTATATAAGAATATTTTTTTAAACATCATGATCTCATGATGACTCCACGAAAATTAAAACATTTTTTGTTTCTTTTATACTACTAGGGTGATAAACATGCATAAGGACAGGTAAAATAGGGTAGATAGTTACAGTAGCCAATAGACG
The DNA here is from genome assembly GCA_948253155.1 of Leucoma salicis. NCBI lineage: Eukaryota > Metazoa > Arthropoda > Insecta > Lepidoptera > Erebidae > Leucoma > Leucoma salicis. The sequence goes on along the minus strand of OX411814.1, from coordinate 21,278,992 downwards.
CCAGCAGCGCCAGAGGCATTATTCGCATGTCGTCAGCTCCATAGAATGGAATAGGAGCTGGGGAGGAAGGATAATAAAGAGGGGACAAGGAGGGGGGTTTAGGTTTCGCCCTTGAGCGCTATGAAACGCAAAAGTACTGACCGTTGTTTCACGCTAATCTTGAACGAGAGCGAACCCATTCATGCTGAAAGAAGCTAGACTTTTATAATAAGGTCATTTGTAATTTTTGTTTCGTGATTTTGAGTATCACGTAGATAAATATGTGTATGGGGTGGATGTCACTAACATTACTATGGGTGAAACCACACGTTACAACTAATTAGTACACTACTTGTAGTTGATTTAATATACCTAAGCAACTTTAAAGAAATCCTAATTATTCAGAGGGGAAGATAAAAGTTATATTATTATGTTGCATTTTGGCAGGCCTAATTATTTTTTTGTATCATAGTGAAAGTTCTCAAATACTATGTAATGTATGAATGGTTTATGATTTATAATTTATGCCTATGGAAAACCATTATAGCGTATTATGCTTAGAAAAACTACGCCCTATTGAATAAATATCACTGTATCACTTTAATTTTATAATCATATAATTTGAGGCCACAAGGAGTCAAGTCAATCACTTGTGCGGACTACACAAATGTTAGTGTGAAGTTCGAAAGTGGACACAGAAAGTCGTTATTTTTACCGCTACGCTGTCTTCCAGTTAAATAAAATTAATTAATGTTTGCTTTTATAATTTATGAAACAGTAATTCTTCTTCACCTTAGTGTAAGGGAATACAGTTTTATTTACTTCAATTCAGTACCGGTTAATAAATAGTAATACAAAAAACTAGGACATAAACCTAAGTAGTACTTATCTAAATATTTAATATTCCTTTTTTAACAGGTCCAAAGAAGATCCAACTATACGGTGCGAAACCGTCGTATTTATATAAAGGTTACACTTACTCGCTTGATAAAAGATCAGCAATTATGAGATGCTCCAGAAGATTCCGCGGGAAATGTCTAGCACGACTCAAACTGGACAGAGATGGTTCTATACTTTATGAGGAAACTAATCATAATCATTCACCACCTGAACGTCTCAAGAGAGCTTTGAGCCAAAGTAATGCCGATTGCGATGACCAATGCTTGATCGTATTGCAGTGAAAATTGGATATTATCTATTATTATTATAAAGCTGTAACAGAGCTGTGTCTGTACATTTAAGATATTTGAGAAAAAATGACTGTAATAGGCTATATAGGCGTGTCCTAAACACAAAACTTTTTTTTTTTCTGTTTATCTGTTTGTTCGTTTGCGCCTCATGCAAAAACTACTGAAGGGATTTTGATGCAACTTTTTTATTTGCTAGCTCTTGATTAGGTTTAAAAACTGTTAAACATTTTATTCCGCTACTATATCGGGGACCTGAGATATGACCTAAAAACCAGCTTTTGGCTGCGGCGGAGCCGCGGGCAAAGGCTAGTATTTTATATATGTACAGTAGATTTAAACCAATAACGAGCAAGTTCTAATGTCAGATGATAATAATGATTATAAATTGCATCGTTTTTACCTATTTAGAGAGGTGACTCCTCAAGCGACAAAAACACAGATCACGAAGGAACGTCCAATCAATGTCAGTACTGGACCTGTTACAAGGCAGTACCTTATCTTTTCTTTAACTAGTAGTTATGTATAAAATATTGTATAATAATCATACTTATGTAGGTATAGTAGAGTGGATTTATGGGGTTTGACTATCGATATTCTGGCAATAAGTTGCGTCACTTGATCGAGTGCATATACTTTTGTGCAATTAATATTAATGTAACTACGATTTACACAATGAAAACGGTCTGTTGAGGCTAGAGCTGAATTAAGCGTAACATCGGACTTGAACATTAACATAGAAATCGTAATTTTAGAATAAGACCATAGAAATGATAAAGTGCAAAATTCTAGTCAACAAGTTGTTGTGTTTTTTAAAACTGCAGTTTTAATTTTATGCTTGCATTACGATAGATAAACAGGCCAAATAGATATCGGTGATAAAGTGGCGTGTTGTTAAGATTTGAAATCCATGTTACAAGTTAATGATAAAACATTATTCCTTTGTGCGTAACGGAACCGGTTTTATATTAAACTGGTTACTCCTTATAATTTAAAAAGGATTCTGAATATTTATAAGTAGCTTGCGCTCAATTTTTCAGAAAAGCACCATCTTTATCCATCTCGCAATCCATTGTGATTTTGTGACGTAGATGGCTCGTGTTTCATTTTAAATATTTTTTTTATTTTACTCAGCTCTTAAAAGTCTTAGCGTTATTTTAAATAGTCTGCCTAAAAAATGTTTTTATGATTAACGCAAATAAATTCAGCTTTATTATGTTAGTATAGATATAAATATGTGATAGAAAATATGGATTATAGATAAATTATACAAAATATGATTGTTTCATTAATTGTATAAAAATGTGCAAACGGGCCTCGTGGCGTAGTCGGTAGTGTAACCGACTTCCGTGCACGAGGTCGTGGGTTCGATTCCCACTCAGGACAAATATTTGTGTGATGAACACAGATATTTGTACTGCGTCTGGGTGTTTTCTATCTATTATATGTATGTATTTACAAAAAAAGAAAGTAATATATATGTATTAATATCCGTAATCTGGTACCCATAGCACAAGCATTAAGCTTAGTTTCGGACCACAGGACGTTGTGTGAAAAATGTCCGTGAATATTTATTTATTTATTAAATCTAATACAATTATATTGTACTTTTTACTAGTAGTATGCAATGTTGAGAGAGAGCGAGGGTGAGAGTGAGAGATGCAGTGCTGTAACTAGTCATTTATACGCCCGGTGCTAGCTTCGCCCTTAAAAAATGTTCTAATCTTACCTGGTTCTGACAATAACATCTAATGTTTATAAAAATAAATCTATCATCTAAAAACTACATTTTTGTGTACTTAATTATAAGTATTTGTACACAGCAGTGTGATACGGGTGTACCGTATTACGCTATGAATAATAGGTTTTGTTTGTGGTCTTGGTCGGGTCATTTGCCCCCTTCCAGGGTCTGCGCCCTGTGCCTGGGCACCGCTGGCACCGCCCTAGTTACGGCACTGGAGAGATGTCATTACTGCATTTAACTTAGATTTTAGTAATTTGCTTCTATCTTGAATGTCTATTATAAAAAGTATACCAAAATACGTATGTATATGTAGCTATACGAGTATGTGTCCAAATATACAAATCAGTTTTCAAACAGTCTGTTTTTAAAGTTATAAAAAATGTTGTTCCTGTAATTTGTATGTTATTTAACTTCCTTTTTGTAGGATTTTCACATTCCATTTTCGAATAAGTTGTATTTTTTATAGTTTGACTTCAATTTTTCTTGCACTTTTATTCTTTCGAGGTTTTAATATCACTTGTTTTTTTTTATTTATAGATGTAAATAGAGTACCTATTTAAATATAAAATATTTGATGTTTACGCGTGTTAATATTTTTAGACAACATCCTATATTAGAGAACAATTCCTGTATTACAGGATTTGCAGGGGGGACTTTACAAACATAACAGCCACAAGGTACATCCAGACTCAGACAGACATTAATGAAGAAAGATTATTTATGTAAGAACACAAATCCTGTATAGATATGGAACCCACGGCGTTCGGGGCGGCAGGTCTGTATTTTAACTACGCCATTTGTGCGACGTATATTATCTTTATGAAACCTTATCCAGCCATCTATCCATCCATCCACCAGCCTTTCAACGTCCACTGCTGGAAATAGGCCTCCCCAAGAGAACGCCACAACGAGCGGTCCCGTCATGGGGATAATGCCGTAATCGCCACGCTTGGCAGGCGGGTTGGCGATTGCAGTGGATGTTGTTAATACTCGAGGGAGTGCTGCTGCCCACTCCCTCGGTATTCCCTCAGTCGGCTCTTACGACTCCCGTGGGTAGAGAAGGGTGGGACAATTCTAAAGCCGGCCCCACACGGCCAACAAAAACATATCATAAAACAAAAAATTTACGAGGCGACTCAGTGGTTAGGTCTCTGCTATGCGGACGATGCGGTCTTATTAGCACACGCACTGTGTTATCTATAATATTAAACAGTAAATAACTAAAAGGCCGAGATATTTTACCTGGATGAATCTATATTCTTCTACGCACGAAAACGAGAAGTTCACGGTTTTGTCCGTGTGGTGACGGACTAAGAATACAAGTGTCACCATCCCATTCTTTCCCACGGGTGTCGCATGAGGCGACTAAGAGAAGTAAGCAATTATCATCCCTTGCATGACTGGTGGTTGGGCTGGCTACCAAGTGGGAGTACTCAGTTGGTATCGGGCCCGAGCGGGTTGGTACCACCATCTCCCTTGTGACCGGCCATGAAGCACATCGTTGCGTTTTGGCTTTAGCAGGAGATAGCCGTTTATATTTAATTTCATATCTGTGAAATGAATTGGTGAGCAGCGGCTTGACAATACTCTCGGTATAGTCGAGTCCATGGGCGACGGTTACCATTTACCATCAGATGGACCGTGGCTCGTCTGCCACTACATGCAATATAAAAAAAAAACTGTGGTTCATTATGGTTGATTATCATACATAATCTGATACTGCGTAGGTACTAGCTTGTCTAACTTTGATAGATTTTTATGTAAACAATAAACTAGGTTTTTTTCGTTTGTCTGCTCAGGTGCGATTCTGGAATACTTCCCGAGCAACCGTGGAGGCACACTATTAAAATATAAAGGCCACACATATTTCCATATGCATAATCAAAGGAGGTGGTATTGTTCTAAGAAGAAGTCCACTGGTTGTACTGCTAGAGTACTTACTGATTCATATGGGGAGTTCGTACAAGAATTGAACTGCCATACTCACGAACCTCCAAGAATAGAAATTACACCAATGGGTATATACAGATTTAGGAATTGAGTTCTTAAAATGTCTTATTAACAGGTTGTTGAAGCTTATGTTAATAAAATATATATTTTTGGGAGTATTTTCTGTTCTTTCTTGATAAATAATTCGTTGTTCCTTATTTTTGTCACTTATTTGAATTAGTTTCTTATTTAGTGGAGAATCATTAGTTATAGATTAATGATTGTAAATAATGTATGGATTTATAGTTTAGTTTAAAGCACCAAATTTTCCGTTTCTAGAAACTATTTTGATTACGCTCTTAATATTTCTGTAGTAGTATAATAAACAGATATAATATATGGTGCAGTAATATCTAGTAATCATGTGAGTTAGAAGTGGTTTGAACAATAATAAATCTACGCTAATAATCTCTTCTGTTTCTAGATTTCCAAAAGGATTCTAATCTTCGATTTTATCCTAGCAACCGCGGTGGTACAATTTTAGTGTATAACAACTATACGTACGTCCAAATGACCAGCAAGACTAGATGGTATTGCTCAAAAAAAGCTTCAGGATGCAAGTCCAGAATACTCCTGACTGAAGAACGAGAGTTTGTCGGTGAGTTGTGCGGGCATAATCATCCTCCAAGGGCAAAACAACTTTTTTTGTAACAAGTACCACATTTTATAAAGTTTGATGAAAAATGAAGTATTGTGTATTTATTCGTCTTTTATGTAGGTACTAGAAATTAACATGAATTTTATTTTCGGAAAGTTTTCGTATTTTGTTTGGCTGAAATAATAAAATAAGTATGCGCGCGGTTGAACTTTGAATTTTATGGTAGATATTACTAAAAAGATTGCTAAAAAGTAAATGGAGCTTCGCACTTTGAGCTCTTATACTACCAGTAGGATCATATCACCAATCACGTCAGTAGTTTTTTTATCAACACACCATACTATATCACTACATAAAAAAATATTTTTGTGTTAGGTAAAAACCTAATACGGCAGTGAAAAAACTTATGCCAATGTTAGAGTTAATAGTTGGAGAGTCCATCAAAAAAATTGTTATGTTTATGAGTAATTCTGATTAATGTCTTTCCGTGAAAGTATAGTACTTTAAGTAAGAAGTATCATTGAAATATCATTATACTATTATAATGGTTATTATTTCTTACTCTTATCTAGTTTTGTTAATATCATAATTATGATAAGATGTCCTACTCATAGCGTTCGAATTGTACGGTAAGTACAGCGTTTTACTTGAGAATTAATCCTTTAATTACGTTTTTGCTTAATATTTGTAAAAAAGTATTCAGACAAGACTGAAAGGAAATACTTTATGATTTGTTGTGATAATAATTTTAGTGTTATGTTAAATTTCAGGATTAGAAAACATTACACATTTTCTAAGATACTACAGAGAGTATAGAAACGTAAATCCCGAACGTTTTATGAAAAAGGATTTGGAAATCCACAAAGAGGAGCAAGGAACTCCCAGGAACCCTGCAGGAAGAGTCAGTGCTATCCTTAACTCTATCATGAAGAGCAAAAAGCCATAAATGCAGACAGTTACACGTCAAAAGGACTCATTAAAATTTTTTGTTTTGCAAAATTTCTATAATAGATATGTAGATTTCGGCTCGGTAGGTAATAATAGCATTCTTAAGTTTTTCTCTTTATATATGCTTGTATGTTCTATGATTGTACTATTAAGGCAAAATTAAAGTTAAAACAATAATTGGAGGTCTTATTTCATCACATAAAAATATAATATATAATGCCACGGATCACAAAAATCCTTTTGTTCGTATGGGAATTGATATGTTAAATATGGGATTATAATAAAAAGGTTTCATTCAATTAACAAATTTAGATAAACTAAATATCCTGTCCAATTAAAAAAATAATTAAGGTTCTTAATTCAAAAGCCGAAATGTGTATAAGCCTATAACCAACTTAGAAACCTACCAAAGTATATCCACGCAATTCCATTGGTAATTTTACACCTTGCAGTTTTTTATAGTTGAATTTATATTTCTATGAAAAGGTAACATACAAACCGACAGACAGGTACAGCACCTAGTATTAGTATGAATTTTGCCTTAATCATTGATACCTAATTAGAACATAGTCATCTTGTAGCGCTGTTCGCGAAAGCAGCGGTCTTTGTTATTGGATAAATCATTAAAGATTAAAATTAAAATACACAATACATAATATATTTCTTTTTTTTATAATGAATTTTAAAAGCAAAAGTTATAAAAATAAATAATATTGAAGTGTTTGTAATGTCTAAATTACAGTTTTTACTAAATACTTTCATATTATGAAAGTATACATATACGTTATCTACTTATAACAAAATGTTTGTTCCGACAAATCTCCGAAACGGCCAAACGGATTTATACGAGAGTTTTACTGGCAAATAGCTGTTGTTATAAGGACTGACTTAGAATACGAGGAGGGATCAAAAAGTAGTGAGATTGAGATAGAATATAATGACTATTGATAACTTAATAATTTATTTTTCTACATAGTCTCCGAGTCTCTCTACACACCGACTCCAGCGATTTTCCAAAGCTTCAATCCCTTTCAAAAAAAAGTTTTGTCTTGGTCCTGCATAAAGCTCTCCACGGCATCCATCACCTCGTTATCGTCTTCGTACCTGTTTCCCCTTAAGTATTCTTTCAATTTGGGGAACAGATAAAAATTGCTAGGCGCCAGATCTGGTGAACAAGGGGGGTGGTCAACCAATTCGAAGCCAGCTTGCTGAATGGCAGCCATCGCAACTGCCGACCTATGCGCAGGTGCGTTGTCGTGATGAAACAGCACGCCCCTTCGTAGTTCCCCTCTCCTTTTCTCTTTGATGGCATTCCTCAACTTGGGAACTAAAGCTGCATAATATTGGCCTGTAATAGTGGTTCCGCGCTCTAGGTAATCAATCAACAATATCCCTTCTGAGTCCCAAAATATTGAGGCCATAACCTTGCCAGCTGATGCCACGGCACGAAACGTCTTCGGGGTCGGTGATGATGGTCGTTTCCATGCGAAGATTGCTGTTTTGTCTCGGGATCAAAATGATGGAGCCATGTTTCGTCCATTGTTACGAAACGAGACAAAAAGTTTTCAGAATCTTCTTGAAACTTGTCCAACAATATCTTCGAAATGTCAAGTCGATTTTGTTTCTGACTGTCGGTTAACATTCTCGGCACCCATCTTGCGGAGACTTTTCTCATATTCAAAGATTGTTTCAATATGGATTGAATACTTCCATATGAAATGCCCGTTTCTCGAATTGAGTATCGGATGGTAACTCTTCGATCGCTCAATACAATTTTCTTGACTTTCGCAACATTTTCTTGGGTGGCTGACGTCGATGGACGGCCGCAACGGTGTTCATCTTCCGTGCTCGTTCTCCCTACACGAAATTGAGAAACCCACCTTGCAACAGTAGAATACGGCGGAGCAGACTCTCCTTATGTTGCCTCCAAATCGCAATTAATCTCTTGCGTCGTTAACTTTTTTAAACAGAGGTATTTAATAACGGCTTGCACTTCGTTTTTCTCCATTTTCGAGAACTCGTTCCGACACGCAAACAAATGACTACATTCAGAAAAAAACAAAAGAGAATCGAAGATTTTTTCTTTATTATTATTACAAATATGTATCTGAGCTATGCCTGCCAGTATTAATTTTTTTCTTACCAAGGAGTATGTCGTTCTCACTACTTTTTGATCACTCCTCGTACTTTATTTTTAAAATGTAATTAGAGCTACAAAAAATAAAATAATCAATTTCCAGGCAGGCGTCGTCGTGGGTAGCAGCAATTAATTAATAAAATATGCATATACCTACTATCCCACAGGAACCATCCGTTTATCCGATAAAAAGTAGCCTATATCCTTGTCTAGGATTGACAAATCTATCTGGTATTATGCAAAATTTTCATGATAATCGGGTTAGAAGTTATAGCGTAAAAGCGTAACAAAAAAAACAAGCACATAAACGCACTTTCACATTTGTAATATTAGTGAAGATTGTCCAGAGAAGAGAAAGATTTTGCGATAATAATAGGGGATATAAATAATTATATCCAATCCAATAAATTTATTCGAAAAATCCTTTCATGTATAAAAATTTAATTTTAATGCACTTTCATAATATCTTGCCCAAATCAAGTTAAAATTCAGGAAATGCAATAGTAAGTAAATTTTGGTTGACAACGCATACGAAATATTTGACGTTTTGTGTTGGTGTTTCAAAATTATGTATTGGTTGAAACATCGGGATAAAGCAAATATAAATTAAACGCATTTAAATTAGGGGATCTGTGCTTAGCATGTTATACTAACTTTAATTACTTATATGCTTAATGTTTTTCAATATTATAATTTTGTTTGAAATTAGCCAGCCGATGTGTGTACTAAAACCATTTATAAAGACGGAAAGATGATGCCTTTTTATTTACAGAATACGAAATAATAACATTACAAAATGGGAAATCTGTAATCATGTACCAGAAAAATACTTTCTCACACCAAGGACCGAAAGATATGAAACGGTATTTTTACTGCTCGAAGAGATTATCTAAGAAATGTATGGCGAAGTTGAAGTTAAATGATCGAGGAAACATTGTTGATACCTATTTAGAACATAACCATCCTCCGCCCCAATACGCCAAGACAACCAGCGGTATTTACTATAAAATACATGATTAGAATAAATAATGTGTTTGTTATATTTATTGATGCGTTCGCAAATATTAGACATGATTTAATTTTACGGGTAAAATGAGTTTTATTTCAATTTTAATATATTTTTTTTTTTTGTTAAGTCGGGGAAAAATGTACTTACCTAACCCTGTCGTTCGGGGTAACGAACAGGATAGTGTAGGGCTCTCACCCACTAAATAAACCCGCCGTGTGCCGTCTCTCAGCCATTTATTGTCGGGCCACCGGAACTATGTAACGTTACTTCAGTGGTCTGCTGGTGGCAGTGCCTTATCGGGTACCCTCAACTGTCATTTTTGATATCCTGATGTTTTCTTTAGTGTACGCAATCTGATCCTGATTGTAATCCAGGTCAGAGGTTTACAACAAAAATAAGTATTTTTTAAATTCAATCAATGAAAGTTTATTTCAAAATAAAAACATCGAAATAATACGAATACGAGATACGGGTTTGTTTATATTTTCATCGAATTACTATATACTTTTCTAAATTTAGGACAAATGCTAGCTGCTATATTATGTATTCGATGTGTCGTTTAGCAAGCGAGTTGTAAATCATATTATTTCACATTTCGTGGCAGACATTTTGGAATGTGGCGTATAGCACCAAAGAGTGATATAAGCTTTGATTTAAGTTTGTCAATGTTTGGTGTCCGGTTACGACGGTTAGGTATCCACAATTGATCCGAGATATTTTTCATTCGATTTTCTATTAATTGTAATGTTTTTTATTGATGGTTCTTTATAAGATGTACCTAATCTTTTTGTTTTCTGAGAAGATATACCTGTTACCTCACTTTTATAGTGTCTTCCATAACTCAGTTTCTAGATTACCAAATCGCGCAAAATTTTATAGTAAAATGTTTCAACGTAAGCATTTAAATGGTGTAAATTTGATTTTTTCAACACCTTTTTTTTTGGTTAAAGTGGGAAAAATGTACCCAACTGCACACCCCGTCGTTCGGGGCAACGAACAGGGTAGTAAGGGGCCACCGACCAAATAAACCCGCCGTGTGCCGTCTCTCCGCCCGTGTTGGCAAGCCACTGGTACTATGTTGCATTACTTCAGTGGTATCTTGTTAACACCGTGGTCCAAAAATTTGTAGAAAATGTTTCCGATTCCTTTAAAATGTAAGTATGTATTTTATAGCGTGAATTCTGTATTTAATAAATGTTTATGTTTTATAGGTCGTTTTAAACTCCTGGATACGCCGCGTGGGCAAGTTATATTGTATAAGAAGTACACTTACTCCTTTCGCAACAACAAGAGATTTATGTGTTGTTCTAAATCGTTAAGACTAAAATGCAAGGCTTTTGCTAAACTAGACATGGATGGCAATATAATATTAGAGAATACTTCACATAACCATGAACCGCCACAATATTGTATAACTAATATTGGTAAATATGTACTATTGTAATAAATGAGCCATAACTGTAGTAAATTCAGCTTCGTTGACTATAATTTTAAATTATGAATGCCCTAAAAAACGTTGCGCCTTGCACCTAAAGTTTGCTACTGATTAAGCTAAAAACCCAGCTTTGATCACTCTTTGACTTAGGTACTGTCTGGAAAACAGTCGTAAATCTATTTATGGCTGGTAAGTATATAGTAGTGGCATTTATTATTAACTTGCTGTTTCGGCGTACTTAATACCGTCTAATAATCAATAAAATGTTGTTTTAACTTATTAGTAGAGATGGGCCGAATGTGATTCGAACCGAATACGAATTTCGGGCCGAACATTCCGTAAAAATACAAAATTCGGCTGAATTTCGGTCATTGTTTTAATGGTTACTTTGCTATTTCGGGTGGAGAGAACAAGTCATAGATCGTAGAAATCGATCCAGCTTTTCTTGAGTTAGGGTGTAACTTTGTTTTATATAGGTACCTACCTAATATTTATAGATTTAATGGGTGGCCATAGATCTTACAAGTATCCCAACAATCATCTACAAATTCTATTTAGATACTTACATAACATACGTTTGGCAAAACTTTTTATAAATACCTTGACATATCATTTCTAATCGAAGACAGGAGGCAGTGGCCTAGTTTTGTACTTGCAATTCGAACGATCGACAAGGTTAAGTAACTTTCGTTCGGCTAGTAGTCAGATGGGTGACTAGAAAGTGATACCTATTTGTAGACACCTGATCTCCGCCGTGCTTCGGAAGGCACATTATGCAGGGTTGGATCCCGGCTGTCACATCACATCCTGGCAGCCGTTACAGGTTGTCAAGCCTGAATAAAAAATCTGACTTCGATTGTGTTCTAAGGTCGCCAGCTGTCGTCTTAGTTGAAGAAAGAAAGGACAAGGCTAAGGAGATCGTCTCTAATCAAACTTTTTACACAATGATTAATTTAAGACTGAACACACGTTTACAACTATTGGCTTTATTAATTACCACACAAAAGGGTTCAACCTTCAGAACTTTCGTTTCACTTCCTTGTGATTATTTGTGATTGGTCACCTGAATCACGCGTAGAAATCTCGACTAATCAGAAATCACGCGTCGGACTGTTGATCAATTACAATGACTCGAAACGAAAGTTCGTCTAACGTTTCGTTTTTCATTCTACGGGGGCTGTACCTACTGCAATTCCCGTGTGTATGACCGTGAAAGTGTATCTATACTAATATTATAAAGAGGAAAGACTTGTATGTAAGTATGTTTGTAACGAATTGGCTCAAAAAGTACTGGACCGATTTTAAAAATTCTTTCTCTATTTAAATGCTAAATTATCGCTGATTAATATAGGCTATTATAATTGCAAGAAAAAATAAATCCTTATTTTTTCTAAAACTACAATAATGATGAAAAAAAAAATGGCTATAAAATATCTTTCATCGCATGCGCTGCGAAAACTATTGATGATAGAACAAAAAAATGTTCAACAATATTAAAGAACATATCAATATCTACAAAAAATATCGCAATAGCATGTGTCTAACTATTGTAGTTATGTCACTATAAATATGTGATAATAAGTACTTATAGGCATACATTCTCTTATATTATCAGACACAATTGCTTTCTTAATCACTACATATGAGTTTTGACTGTAGATTGTACAGTAATAATAGGTACATAATGTATCTAACTATACTCTAAACCTCAGTGAAATGTTTTAAAAAATTACCCGTTGATGTAATTTATTCTGTTATCATTTTGTTTTCAATCATCAAGTCCCGTACCCAAAGGGAGTCAGCGATACACTATTGCTAAATACATTATTATTTAGGTATGTCCTTTTTTTTTATAACGCGGGAAAAAATGTTCCTAACCGCACACCCCGTCGTTCGGGGCAACGAACAGGGTAGTGTGGGGCCTTCACCCACTAAAGAAACCCGCCGTGTGCCGTCTCTCCGCCTTTCTTGGCGGGCCACTGGAACTATGTCACATTCCTTCGGTGTTTAGGTATGTCCTGCATGTACTGTACGTTTATGTCAAAATGTTTAAAAAATAAATGTCCACCCGTGCGAAGCCGGGACGGGCCGCTAGTCATTCAATAAAGAACACTGTGGCAAACATAAGAATAGTAAAAAATCAGATATTTAGTGATTTTTTACAAGATTGTATTTATTGGTCTGTGGGGGACGTGCTTCAACAGATCTTTCAAATCGGTACAGTTATAAAACTATAGGTAAATTACCCATCAGTAATATTTCAAAGCCCCACTACCCTTCCGCCAAGTCCGCATATTTTTTTATTGCTTTTGGTGGCAGAGAAGCCACGTCCCACCTGATGGTCATTGGTAACCGTCGCTCATGGACTCAACTGTACAGAGAGTACTGTCAAGCTGCTGCTCACCATTTCTTTTCACATAATTATATGGAATGAACAAATTTTTTGTAGTGAACTATTATAAAAAATTTGATAGTGCTTAAAATATTCTAGATACATCTCTCACTCTAAAATGTCTACCAGCTCCTAGCTTAATTCGCCATATATCGGATTGTTACTATATATAGTTCTGCATAGGCTTCTAGTGTTCAGATTTATTATTTTGTGACAGATATGTCCATTATTAATGCCTGATTATTACTTGTATAAACCGGATCGGAAGTTGCAAGGAACACGTTCGCAGAATACCAATCTATACTATAACCGAAGATATATTGGACGATTACCACTTGCTTTCAGAAAATGAAATGGAACACGTATTTGCGGAGTCTATTCACGTGTTGGAAGAAGTTACAAACGCTTCGGAAAGAAAGCCTCCAGTGAAAGCATCCTCCAATAATTTACGACAAAGCAGTGCCCTTCACTCGCCTGTAATAGGATCCTCTCGACGTAGGTGCAAACGGAAGGGCTGTGGTATGAAGACTGCCGTCTACTGTAAAACCTGTGACAGAGTTTTGTGTTTTACTGCAAAAAGAAACTGTTTTACAGATTTCCACTCGGGTATTTAGGTGTGTTTTCAGTTTTATACGAGGTTTTACAGAAAGGTAGACATATTTATGTTTCCGCAGCGATTAACATTTACATGAATGTAAGAAATGATTATACAGTGCCCGATATGTTTCTCACTTGGTTAGTGTTCTTAAGATAATAATAGTTACGTTATCAGTTTATATTGTTAATTTTGTGGTGGATAAATAAATTTATATTGGAATTGATTGCATAATTTTAATCGAATAATATTGAGTATTTATGGTTCGTTCTTCTTTTTCGTCGACAATGACCTGTCTTCTCGATGAAATAAATCAGTATTCATCTTAAAATATTCAGTTACTAAGATTTTCTTTCATAAAAAATTACCTTACAATATTACCATTATAATTGCTTAAAATTCCCATACTTAATATGATTTATTAATATTTACAAAATTATTGTGACATAGTGGTCAAAAATTGTGACAGAGGTGTATTACATACATAAAAGTGATGTCCCTCGGCGGCGCCTATTGTTACTAAATGGTCTTATGTAAAAAACCTAATGGGCTCATTTAATATAAAAGCATTATTAAACTTCTAAAAAATCGTAAACCAACTATTAAGAAGAAAACATATTTACGGTTGAGAATTTTAAATAAAAAAATATTTTACTGGATGTCTCCGCCAGTATATGATTTTGGTTGCTATCTTCTGTCACTCATTTAACAAAACAATTAATTTTTATATTCAGGCATCTTAACATAAAATATTACTATAATATTTTATGTTAAGATGCCTGAATATAAAATATTATAGTATCTTAAGGTATCACACACTGTTATGTTACGATAATATATCCGTTCGAATAATTCTATCAAAGGCTTCACTAGGGGTTACACGTATATTATTTGTATAAGGGTTTGCGATATATTTTGTATCTTAAGATAGTATATTAAGACATATTTCGCATCTTAAGATGACATCGTTGCATCGCTCGGCATCTAAACATAAAATTTCCATATCGTTCGATAGCTTATGATAGTGTAATATGAAAATAAATAGTATCTTAGCCGTGTGTGGTAGTTCATACAAACTGTATAGTGAGCAATATTTTATCTTAACATAAAATATTATAGTATCTTCGCCGTGTGTGACGCCCTTTAATGCGGGCGAGCTATTTAGACCTTGATTGCCAGGCAACAGTACGCTTCCTTCTTGCCCGTCGCACGGCGCAAGGACGCATGAGACGCATGCGTCCTTGCGCCCTAGCGAGCCGAACCAGTCGCTCGGAGATAGTGGAAAGTGCGTGTGTTTATTTGGCGACCGCTCTGTCATGTAAGTTGTTACTTTTAAATGTTATTAAAGTTCTGTTCTCTGGTATTATTCTATTGCTTTGTAGTAAATATATTTTATGTGTGATTTATAATTAAATAAAGGCTGTGCATTTCAAATTCTGTTTTTTACACCTCTGTCACGATACAACTGTCACAAAATGTGTGACAGAGTGGTATTTTATGTGACAGAGTTGTAATTTTATATAGAATTCTTAAAATTTGATTGATTTCTACAATAATTAATAATATTTTTTCGTATTTAAGGTAATAACATCAGCTGCATTAAATACATGCCATTGTCTGCAGCGGAAAGGCAGCGACGCTGTCGTGAAAAACGGAAAAAGAACCCTGAAAAAGTTGCCGAAACGAAACAAAAAGACTTAGAGAGATACCATGCCCGTAAAAAACTAGTTAAAGATATGACCCCAAAACAACACAGAGAAATGAAAAGAAAATGGCAAGTTAGGAATAAAAAGAGAATAGAAAAACTTAAAGCTCTACGGAACGCTTTTGAACACTCCACCTTCTACACCTACCTCAAGCCTGAGCCGAGCCGTGTTCATTGACTCCAGCCTTGTCCATTGCTAGCGAAAGAGGAAGAATATTGAGCTGCTTTTGCAGAAAATTTTGTTCATGTTACGATATAAGAACTTATAGTCCATTACCTGAAGATGTGATAGAAGCTTGTCCAAGGACAGTAGTCGTAAGTCCTATCTCTAATTTGGATGAACCGCTGGCTGATATAACCAATATCCTCAGAGGTCCTACAAGAGGATTTTATCACACAGTATACATCACTACTTCAGAAGATGAAGATGAACAGCCGCTCATCAATCTTAAAAAGCCTGTAGAAATAATACCTGGTATATCATATGACCTCCCCATGAAAAAAATTCAGCCAATATTTATAAAGGATGGTAGGCTTATCTTTTGGAGAAAGTTCTAAGCGAAAGAAAAGCCCATTACAGTTACTTAGGTGTTGCAGAAAGTGGGGTCGATGAAGACGGAGATGTTCGAGTGATGTTTTACAGAACTGTTGGTGACACTGGAAAACTATTCAAATTAGTAGAATCAGATGTATCTCATGTGATGTTCGAAAATTTGCTTAAAATAGTTCCAACTACTAAGGAAGTCAGAAGAGGAAGGCGCATTTTTTACGACTTCGATGACCCAATCGAAGTATTCGAAAAGTAGGTGGGTTTTGCAGAGAGATTATTAAAATCACTTTATTTCGACCAAAGAGTAGTTCTACCTACAAATAGAAGTTAATTAGCATTTTATGAGAATTTGTGTGTTTTGTAGAAAGTTGTTTTAGTAACTCAAAGTACTAAAAATGTTAAGTTTGTTCATCAAATATCTACCACTCCGTCACTTAACTAACTACTCAGTCACAAATATGTCCCCCTTTTGGATAAGTATTAATATAGCGTATCATTCCATATATTGCAAGGATTTAATAAAATAACCTATTCAACTATTAATGTGCAAAATCTAAAAGGTATTAACTTACGTTTGACCATAATTTATTTTGTACCTTGCACAATATCTTAAACTTTGCTGCCTTTACAATATACATATAATGTGACGGAGTTACTAATTAATACTTTAAGTAATCATTTTTAATGTTTATAATAAGAAATACGTTGTGTTTCTCTAGAACAATTATGAGTGTTTGTATGCTACTTAAGCATGAGAATAATAAAAAATAGATTTGATTTTGCATGACAAGTAGTATAGTAGAACATTTTTGTCACAGATGTGTTTATTTTTGTAACCCTTTCAACAAATCTTTAATTTTGGAAAAAAATACAAGTATTACTTCGATGCATAGTATTTTTTCTAATTCTACGATAGTATCTAGCAATGATTCAAAATATAATTCATTGACAAAAATACATGTATTTTTTTTATCATAATGAAAATTTAATAGCTCAGATTGTCGACAAAAAAGAAGAACGTCTCTTATACGTATTCTTCGGTCGGTTCGGGGTTATGTAAACAAAGTGTATAGAATTATATAATCAGCTAATGGGAAAACTTTGAACGCTATCGCGGACTTGCCGCTAGTTTTTTCCTTACCTACTAGTACACTGCTATTTACCGCATTTTTTTTATTGCTTGTAAGCCAGACGAGCCACGGTCCATCTGATGGTAAATGGTAACCGTCGCCCATGGACTCGACTATACTGAGAGTATTGTCAAGCCGCTGCTCATCAATTCATGTCACAGATGAAATGAAATATAAACGGTTATCTTCTGCTACAGCCAAAACGCAACGATGTGCTTCATGGCCGGTCACACGGGAGATGGTGGTACCAACCCGCTCGGGCTGGATACCAAGTGAGTACTCCCACTTGATACCCAGCCCTACCACCAGTCATGCAATGGATGATAATTGCTTACTTCCCTTAGTCGCCTCATACGACACCCGTGGGAAAGAATGGGACACTTGTATTCTTAGTCCGTTATCACACGGAAACGGTTCTTGACGAAAAACCCAATAACTTTATGTTGGCCCGACCGTATCCAAAACCTCGTGATCTGCAGTCGCATACATTGCCGCTGCGCCACCAAGACAGCCAATTGTCCTTTATAGGGTTGATTGATTTGTTTGTTTTTAATACCTGGATGAATAAGGCGGATTGAAAGCTGCAAGAAGCAGGTTCTCTTACTTAATAGTTCAAGTACCTACGTGCTTTTGACCAATTTATTACAGAAGAGATATTGGATGATTAACTGCTTTCAGAAGAAAAAATTTAACGCGTATTTACGAAGTTTGTTAACGTGCTGGAAGAAGTTACAAAAACTTCGAAAAGAGGAAGACCTCCAGTTAAACCGATTCCCTCAATTGCTCTTCGACGATGCGGTCCCTTTCACTCACCTGTGATGGGATCCTCACAACGTAGGTGCAGACAGAAGGGCTGTGGCATGAAGACTACCGTCTACTGTAGAATCTGTGAGATAGCTTTGTGTTTTACTGCAAAAAGAAATTGTTTCACAGATTTCCACATAGGCTCTTAATCCATCTAACAATGTTTTGAAGTTCATACGAGGTTATTTATTATAAAGAAACAAGATAAGCCTAAGTCTGCGATTTCTGCGGAGAATCTGTGGAGTGAGGCTGACTGACTGCATTCGTAACAACGACGTAAGAGAGCGAGTAGGTATGAAAGAGAGTATTGGTGTAAAGATGCGAAAGGGAATGCTCCGATGGTTCGGACATGTGGAAAAAATGCCGGACGAACGACTGGTTAAGAAGATATACAATGCGAAAGTGGAAGGATGTAGGTTAGGGTGTGATCACAACACAGAATTTGCACTTCATCTTCGATATTCCACTCTGTAATCGCATTCCAACCTGCCTGTGCCCAAACTTCCTGTAGAGTTATCCAATTTTGGCACCGGGGTAAGTTGTTCTTTACCCTCATACGAAATAATTATCAGCGAAGACGTTCTTCTTTTACATTTGCGCACATCTAAAGCCGGCAACAGTTTACCATCCCAATAGACAGTTACAGTGTGAGATACCTCGTTTTGAAAATCGACCTTTATAGCTTCTACGCGCTCTTTTCATTTTTCCGTACGAATTCTTCGAATAGAGGACTTGCTTATGTGAAATTCGTCAGTGTTGTATCTAAGTGCTTCAATAATAAACACAGAATTGCAACTGACACCTATCTAAAGCGGCCACTAACTTTAGAGTAATAAAATTTTTCCTCACACAAGTTTTATTAGTGTCCGAACTGTGTGTTCTCAGTTGAGACGAATAAATTTTCTTGTAAATCCAATACTTCAGAATCAGAAGACGAATATTCTTGATAAGATGATGTCGAAATAGTTTGAGCAAGCAAGGATGAACTGTAATAGTCAGCATGCCGGTTTTCTTCCTCAATGTTTCTAAGGCGCGCCTATTCCTCTTTTTCGCTCAATTTTTTATTCACTCCAGCTAAGTGACCTGGTCGACCTGGTTCTCTCTGACGCTGCAAGAAGATCCTATCTTCATTTATACTAATTGATTGAACAGAATCGGTATGTGCAATGTCAAACAAATTGTTCAAGTTTGTAACAAACTCTTCGCTACTCGAACACATCTTGTGTTTTTTTGATTTTTTTTTGTAAATCTCTAATGGTGACTAGTTTCTTAACACAGTTAGGTCGGGTCGGTATACGTGTCTTTTCCCAATAGATAATACACTCGCGAATAGAAAGATTCACAGTTTCATTGACACTTAAATTCACGAATGTTATAGAACATTATTGTCCAAAGGGAAGTTTTGATGATAATTTGATGTTTTACATCCCCTATTAAAAAAAATCTATTTTAGAACTGTGTAATTCCAATGACATGTTGATTGAATGAAAACTATGCGTTTATTAATAAAACAAACATGTAATAATAATCACTTCGACATGTTAGCTTGTGCGCGCCAAAGTAAGTGAGTACAGACATATATCGATGCAAGTCGGCAGGGGTTGCTTTGGTTCTAAGTATATAAAATTTTGTTAACAATTGTTTTAACACCAATTCAAACATAATTACAGGGTATGCGTTGAAAAAAAAATACTTTAATTTTTTTGGGACACCTAATGGGGGAGACCGAGACTCACCTACCTAGACCAAATCGGTCATTTATTGAAGGAAGGTGGAGTCAGGAGTCTCCGAAACTGGCGAGCGTGTATGAAGAGAGTTATGAATGTTGAGGAAGCGAGAGATGTATGCAAGAATAGAGCCACTTGGCACTCTGTTCTCTCTGCCTACCCCGCAAGGGAAATGGCGTGATGATAAGTTAGTTTAGTTAGTTGGATAAGTCTATGCCTATGTTATGAAAAAAACATAAGTTGATATTTTTACCGTGAAACCATCTTCCAAGAAAAACTTTTTCACAGTTTTTAAGGACTTCACGAGGTAAGCCTAACTGAAAAACTCCTTTATTTTCGGTAGACACCTGTTGTAATAAGAATTTAGAATAGATTTTTTTAGAATTGTCCCACCCCTCTCCACCCATGGGAGTCGTAAGAGCCTACTAACGGAATACCGGGGGGGTGGGCAGCAGCACTCCCTCGAGTATTAACAACATCCACTGCGATCGCCAAACCGCCTGCCAAGCGTGGCGATTACGGCACTATCCCCCATATGAGCGAAACACATGTGGCGTTCTCTTGGGAAGGCCTATGTCCAGCAGTGGACTTCGAAAGGCTGATGGAGAGATGGAGAGTGGAGACATTGTAGAATCATAACATATCACAATATTATCTAATTTTATTTTTTTAAACTCGTATTTCTTTTTCATAGAAAACATTTAAATATCGGCTATGTCAGTAGCGTTCGTAAAGAAAAAACCTTCGCCTGTGTTTTTGTCGATTTTGGTTTCACCAAATCCCCTTTTAATTAATTGAGATAATATATTAAAGTACAAATTATAATTTGTGAATAATGAAAAAGAGTATTTTAGTACGAGCGGGAATCGAACCTGCGTCCCTTCCTATCCGGGGAAGTGCTCTAATCCACTGAGCTACCGTACAATTTTTAGAAATACCCAATCTCCTTACCACATTTGTCATAACAATCTTATTCACAAATTATAATTTGTTGTTTAAGAGTACCTGAGCATGTCAAGTGCAAATATAGATCAAAATGAGATAATATATTCTCCCCAAATTCTGTTTTATCTTATTGATTATTTTTTATAAATAGCAAGTGCACTTTCAGTGATAACCTTTAAACTTGCCAACATCACCTCAATAATATACATATCCCTATAGTATTTTTGAAAACGTTATTGGGGGACACCAGAGTAGTTCAGTTTTAGCAGCGATAATATTATTGCAGGGAAATGTTATTATTCCCGCGACTTCGCCCGTCCTTCCTCATAATTGGGACGATATAATAGGAATATATTACTCTACTGCACCATGATTATGCAAAACCAGTTATAGCCCACATGTACCAACTTTTTTTACAGCAGTGTTATGCAGTATACCTATGTCCTTTTCTGGCTTCTGTCGTATAGGTTTGTAAAATTTCTTTTTTTATTATGGCGTGTAAGCGCTAAGAACAAACGAATGCTATTTCGAATTTATTATTTTAGTAAAGATTGTTTTTATCATGGATGAGGTAGGTTGGTCCTGGGTCAAACTCTGGCCATACTATAACATGTTGATACGTAAGATATCACTAAACATAATAAGTAAATACAAAGCTTTGTTTATTTAAACGAAAATATTAAATCGAATGTACAAAAAGACCTTATACTTTTTAGATATTTTGTAAATAAATATTGTTGTGAATTTAGTGACGGAGGCTTCATGGTAATCAATTTTTTTCTGCAGGTATAGCAGTGGTTCCGCTATCGAAAATGAAATCTGTGGTGATGTACAAAGGATATTCCTTCAATTCTGGCGGTAGACAACGAAACATGGTATGTTCCAAAAGAAGACGTGGAAAATGCCCGGCTTTTATTAAATTAGCAAAAGATGGGAGCGTTAGGTTTGCATTAACAGAGCATAATCACCCGCCGCCAGCATTCTATAGGACAAAAACAGGGGAATATATAAGGATTTAAATAAAAATATTTAAAAATACTGTAAAATACTTTTGAAACGGTAATACTAGATACCGTTAATACTAAGCTATGAGCAATAAATGTGCAGAAAATTGTTATGTGTACTTATTGTTTAGAGAACGTTGCTAAAAACGAACAGTGGGCTTAGCCAAGTTGAATTCTACGCTAATAGAAAACTATTTAAATGTATGGGAATTTGACATCTTTCACCTTAGATAAAGAACCTATATTTATCTAAGTCTTTAACAATATCTATAACGCTAAGTCACGTGACTTAACGTTAGAGATATCAAATTTCCATACATTTAAATAGTTTTCTATTAGCGTTAGCGATCATAAAATGCAACTTGGCTAGACCCACAGCTCCCTTAGAATGAAAAACGAAACGTTAGACGAACTTTCGTTTCGCTTCATTGTGATTAATCGCCTGAATCACGCGTCGAAATCGCGACTAATCAGGAATCATGCGTCGGACTGTTGATAAATCACAATGACGCGAAACGAAAGTTCGTCTAACGTTTCGTTTTTCAGGTTCGTTAACAATCTGGAATTCGATCATTGGTATAAAAAAAAATAATAAAGTACTCAACTAACCGCACATCAATACGTACGTAAAAGTATAATATATTGAATTTGCTTAATATTTAGATGTCTAACTGGTGCCAGCAACGAGAAAAAGGATTTATGCAATAAACATCATAATTTAGTTTAAATAATGCTATTTTTATATACACAACTGTATATATATCCTTAACCCATTGCATTACTGAACTGGTCCGTTGGGGGTACCCAACCACTTGGTAAAGTAGGAATGCTCTATCGTTATCGGGCCCTAGCATGCGTACCACCGTCTGCCGTGGAGTGCCTCGGTTTTGTTTGTAGTGGGAATTAGCCGTCCATTCTTCCATTCCTTTCCCATTCGCAAAAGGAAAGTGACAGTATTCCAACATTAGTGGTTACCTGGAAGAGAATGCTCTGAGCGATAAGGTCGCTAATTGAAACACTTGTACAGTTCAGCCTTTAACTTTGTTTGTAACGCTATTTTAAGGTTTCAATAAAGATTTATATATCTATCTATCTATTAGTTATTCAGCTCGTTTTGCAGCAGAAGCTATAAGTAAGTAAAAAAGCACTTCAGGTACAATTGCGGTTTTAATATCCACATTGAACGAATACTGGCCGTATGTGTATTTTGAATGTATTGTGATTTCCTTGCGAACACGTAGTACCTATTATTTTGAATACCTATCGAGTGGGATACGTGTGTAGATATGCACATAACGCGGTAAAAAACAAGATCGGTGGTGTTTATATCAAACTAATATGGTTTTTTGTTATATATTTTCAGGTGTTCCATACAAGATCATAACATTAAACAGCAAAACAGTGCTACTTTATAAAAACTATACATTTTCTAAGCGTGGCCTCTCGGTTTATTGTTCTAAAAACAGAACGAAGAAATGTCCGGCGAAAATGATTCTTAAAAAGGATGGAGCCATTAAGTCGGAGTACACTAACCATAATCACCCACCACCGAAGATTTTACGTAGGAAGGATGGGCAGTACTTAAAGTATGAATGCTATAATTTTACGAACAGAAAATGATGGAATAATTTGATATTATTTCTAGTCAGATGTTGTCATTAACCATCAGGTGGCTTGTAGCTCGTCTACCATCATAAGGAAAAACAATTTCGGCCATTTATTAGTTACGAAGTGATTCTGCACCAATTGCATTTTGACCTGGTGGAAAGACTGTTTATTGCAAATACAAACGGTATTCAATCCTCATCCAAGTCAGCAGTGGCTTGTTTTATGAATAATAATCATATATACATTAAGCCTCTTATTTATAAAAACTAACAGCTCTATAGCACTGATTTTGAAGAGGGGTTCCCACCACACTATGCAGGGAATCTTTTGAAGACTGTTCGCTTCTTTAATACCAGTAATAATAATTAATTTATTTAGATATTTTTTTTATACTCGTATATTTTAAGCATTTGACATGCTTAGACATTAAACACAAAGGGAAAAATGTGAAATCGAACCGAAGGAATGTAACATAGTTCCAGTGGCCCACCAACAAAGGCGGAGAGATGGCACACGGTGGGTTTCTTTAGTGGGTGCAGGCCCCACACTACACTGGTCGTTGCCCCGAACGATAGGGTGTACGGTTAGGAACATTTTTTCTCGCCTTAACAAAAAAAAGGCGTCACCCAAAGACGTTAAGTATGAATGTGTTATCGAAATTAGCAGTCAGGAGCAATTCTCACGATGGCTGAATTGGCAAAGCATCTGGACGGTATCCAGGAGATGCTGGTTCAAATCCTGCTCGTGACTGTTATTTTCAATTTCACATTTTTCGCTTTGTGTTTAAGATTTAATTTCAATATTGTTTTGTCACTTCTAAACAAAGTACAATGAAATATTGTCAGAAATTGGCAAACCATCTGTCAGCTTAGTGTATTAAATCAGTGTTATGTTTTTATGATGAATGGTCCAAAGGTTTTTTTTATCGTGAAATATATCTCATGTTACCCAAGATATCTTTCCCCTCGAAGCCGGAAAAACAAGCAAATAACTTAACTGAACAGATGACGGAGTGCTTAGATACTCCGACGGGCCTCGTGGCGTAGTCGGTAGTGTAACCGACATCCGTGCACGAGGTGGTGGGTTCGATTCCCACTTAGGACAATTATTTGTGTGATGAACACAGATATTTGTACAGCATCTGGGTGTTTCCTATTTAGGTATTATGTGTAGGTAAGTATTTACAAAAAAAAAGTAATATATGTATTATATCCGTAATCTTCTACCCATACCACAAGCGTAAAGCTTAATTTGGGACCCGAGGACGTAAAACAATATTTATATTTTGAAATAAAACTACGTTTACGGAATCTATCGCGTTTACTTGATTTTACTACTATCCCGACGTTTCGAATACTTTACAGCATTCATGATCACGGGTGGACTTAGATGATAGACGTCCAAGGCTGATCAGCCTTAAAATAATGTAAACGCGATAGATTCCGTAAACGTTGTTTTATTTCAAAATGTGTAACATTCGCGTAAATATCAGAAAGTATAATATTTATATTATTTATGCTGACTCCCCGTGATCAGTGTTGGGGACAAATTTTCCAAACCCGACAATTCTTTGTGTTTGATGTGAACGACACGAAGCATTGTGTTGAATTTCAATTGCTTTGTAAAGACACCCGTGATATAGCGATTATTCACGAGTGCCTTTAAAAAAAAGGTTAAACAATTGATTATGTAGCGTGTATCTAGATCTAGAATACCTGATAAGCAAAGTGTTGCTACGTTAGATGATAGAGATAAAAGTACCATTGCTAGGATATAGGATTGTTAGCCATATCTAATAGTTAATATAATTCTGTGATTTTTTTTTGTGACCCGTAGTATTAAAAATATATTCCATAAAAATTAATTCCATAGTGTAACTTTGGTTGTCCGTTGTTTTAATAGCTAATATAAACACTTGCACTTTACAAATGTAACATTTTTCTTTTAATATTCTCTATGGAATGCTCATCCAAATCACCGGTGGCTGGGATTTTATGAATCCCAAAGACTAAATCGTTTTGATCTTCAAATAGAGTAATAATAATTTTATTTCAATAAAAGAGTGTACCTATATAAAATATCATTCGAATGAGTATATATAATTCTTTCATTAATTGCATCAATACCATGAACTCGCTTAATACTCTATGAAAATAATATTCGGAACGATGGATGAGGAATATTCCAGAAAATGTTTTAGGCTTGCAGATTTCCTTAAGATGTTTTTCTTCACCGAGCAGTAATAATTTGTTAATAAATACGTGTATAATTTCGAAAAATCAAGAATAAATAGAGGTTTTTGCCTTGCGCGGACCTCGGGCTGGGATCGAAGCCGATACTACTGTTATTGCAGTCCTTGGTTTTACAACTATGCTATAACGGCATAATCTCCCACTAATTTACTAAAAGGTCCTTCTCTTTGATACTAAATATTTCGGGGAGTCATTGGTTTTGGTACGTTAATGTAATTTCACAGGTCTTTCAATTAAAGGTTACAACATGCGGGGACGGCTCACCTGTCATAATATTAAAGACAACAACTTGCAATGCAAAGCGTATTTCTATCGCAGCGTCTCTTTGTTGCATAAACCTCAAAATAACACGATTGAATTTGATATACTTACAGATGCTGAATACAAGATAATAGAATTAAACAGTAAAACAGTATTGCTATTTGAAAACTACACCTACTCGAAGCGGGGCTCTTCGATGTTGCAGCAGTATTGTTCTAAAAAATCAACTATTAAATGTCCAGCTAAAGTCACTCTCAATAAGGATGGGGCCATTCAATCTGCGAATACGGACCATAATCACCCACCACCAAAGATTTATTGTATGCCAGATGGCCGGTACTATAAAGTATGAATATGCTTACGAACAGTGGAAAAATGAAATAATTTGCCATCGTCGTTGTTGTCTGATTACAACGTGAGTTCTCTTTAAAATAGGGAATGGAATGATTAGCTTGCTTCGCTTTGCTTATCTAATTACAATTTTCTTTAAACTCAAAATGAACAGGGTTTTACGAGCGTCTTTACTGCGAGCAGTAAAACTCTTTTTCTCATATTCACAAATAATTTGTTCTTTAAAGTAGCTGAGCATGTCAAGGGCTAAAATACAGATCACAAAACTTAATTTAGGTATGCTAAATGATAGAAAAAAATCTAAAATCACCTGATCATGTTAATATCGTTGCACGGTGTAATAGTTGGAAAAAATTACAATATAATCACTATAATATATAATTTTTATTATGGCTCATGAATTTTTACTTAAACCTATCACTGTAGTTTGTCAAATATTAGATTTAATTATACATTAGTCGAGTGAGATAGTCTTAATAGGGATTTAAACAATTTCATACAAATTAATATAATTGTAAATTATTTGCAGTCACTGAATACAAGATCATACAATTAAGTGGAAAAACAGTGTTGCTATATCAAGATTATACGTTTTCGAAGCAGGGTTCCTCAAGCTGCCACCAGTATTGTTCCAAAAAGTCAAAGAGCAAATGTCCAGCTAAGGTCACTCTTGACAAGTGCGGGTACATCATATCAGCGAACACTGACCATAACCATCCACCACCGAAGATTGTTTGTACGTCCGATGGCCGGTACTTTAGGCTCTAATTATAAATGAGGTCTGCTGCTGTTTCTGTTTTTATGTTAAATAGTCGTCTGACCTCGCTTCAAATGGATCTATTTGACTAATAAAAATATACTTAGGATTTTTACTATCTCTCTATTACAGTATGTTTAAGTATTTTTTAAGGTGTATTCAATGAATGCCGAAAATTAAACTAGTTAATAAAGAATAATTCAATTTATCTACTTAAAAAGTAGACAATTATGATGGAGACATATAAAAATTCAATGAAACTAATTAAATAACTTATCATCACGCCATTTCCCTTGCGGGGTAGGCAGAGATAACAGAGTGCCAAGAGGCTCTATTCTTGCATACATCTCTCGGTTCCTCAACATTCATAACTGTCTTCATACACGCTCGCCGGTTTCGGAGACTCCTGACTCCACCCTTCTTCAATACATGACCGATTTGGTCTAGGTAGCTAAGTCTCGGTCTCCCCCTGTACCTACATCCTTCCACTATCGCATTGTATATCTTCTTAGCCAGTCGCTCGTCCGGCATTCTTTCCACATGTCCGAACCATCGGAGCATTCCCTTTCGCATCTTTACACCAATACTCTCTTTCATACCTACTCGCTCTCTTACGTCGTTGTTACGAATGCGGTCTGAGCCTTACTCCACAGATTCTCCGAGGAGATCGCATTTTGACCGCATTGCTTTTACTCTCATGCTCCTTTTTGCATACCCAACTCTCGCTTCCATATAATAACGTTGGGACAAGCACTGCGTTGTGTATTGCGACACGTGCCTTCTGGCTGAGGTGGTGGCTGCCGAGAAGTTGTCCCAATGCTGCGTTCACTCTATTTCCTGCATTCACTCTTCTCTCTATATCAGTGGTGTACCTTCCATCCCGACTGAATTCACATCCAAGATATGCAAATTCATCCACTTGTTCTAGCACACCATTTCCTATTGCTACTCTAACATCTGTTCTGGCTTCTTCTCTTTCAAAAACCACTATTTTGGTTTTGCTCACATTCACACGTAGGCCCCTTTTCTTACAATCTTCTGCCATTACGTCGACTAGGGTGTGCAGGTCAGTCGCAGACTGCGCTAATAAGACCGCATCGTCTGCATATAGCAGAAAGTTAACCACTGAGTCACCCATCTGAACTCCCACATTCATTTCATTCAACCTTTGTAAACATTTATCCAGATATATGATAAACAGTCTGGCTGATAGAACGCAGCCCTGTTTAACGCCGATATTGACATCAAACCAGGGTGACATTCCATCATACAGCCGCACACAAGCTCTGCAGTCCATGTAGTTGGATAGCACCGCTTGTAGCAGTCTACCGTTAATACCATACTCCGGCAAAATGTCCCATAGTTCCTTTCGTACAACAGTGTCAAATGCTTTCTCCAAATCCACAAAACTGCAGAAAACCCTCTGGCCTACAGCCAGATGCTTCTCCACAATGTTGCGCAGAGAAAACACTTGATCCATATATCCTCTTCCGTACCTGAAACCTCCTTGTGCCTCACACAAAAATTCATCAGACACTATCCTCATTCTCCTTTCAATAATCTTACCATACACTTTGGCTGCCAAACTAATCAAGCTTATGGCTCTGTAGTTTGCACAGTCATAACGTGAACCCTTGTTTTTAAACAAGGGCACGATGACTGCGCTTCTCCAGTCCTTGGGAAACATTCCTGAGCTCCAACATAAATTGAGAAGCATCAGGAAGGATTCCCAGACACATGAGCCTCCAAGCTTGATCATCTCAGCAGACACCATATCAATACCAAACAAACAAACATTAACATTGTTTGAAACATTACCCAAACTACAATTAAAATCGGTTTTAAATCTGTTGGCTCACACAGTCTACTACGTTATACTACCCTGTCAAGAAAGTACCGGGAAAAGATCAATAATACACAAAAATTTTGTTATTCATCCAAATTTATTTTATCACCTTCAAAGTATGCTCCTTCAGAAACGATAGACTTACGCCAACGAATAATCCAATCATAAAAACATATTTAAAACGATGTTTCCGGAATTGAGTTCACTTCTCGCCGCGATTTCTCCTTTATGTCTTCTACCGATTGAAAACGGGTGCCACGAAGTGGTAATTTGAGTTTAGGAAAGAGAAAGAAGTGGGCTGTAGCCATATCTGGTGAATATAGTGATTGCTCGATGGTATTTGTTGAGTGTTTGGACAAAAATTCATTCACAATGTTGGCCTTGTGCGAAGGCGCATTATCGTGGTGCAAAATCCCACAATTTTCTTTCCGCAAATCTGGCCTTTTTCATCGAATTTGCTCTCTTAAATGCCGCATAACGCTCAAATAATATTTTTTATTTACCGTTTGACCTTCTGGCAAGAATTTCGAGTGCACAATACCGCGATAGTCAAAGAAAACAGTCAACATGACTTTGACTTTTGATCGATCGACTTTGGCGTGGTTTTTTCGGTTTCGGTTCAGTTGGAAGTCGCCACTCCGAAGCTTGTTGACTAGTTTGCATATCAAACTTGTAAACCCATGTCTCGTCACCAGTAACAATGCGTTTCATGAATGTTGGGTTGGAATTGACTCGTTCTAGCATGTC
Source organism: Leucoma salicis (assembly GCA_948253155.1). Classification (NCBI taxonomy): domain Eukaryota; kingdom Metazoa; phylum Arthropoda; class Insecta; order Lepidoptera; family Erebidae; genus Leucoma; species Leucoma salicis. Next base: position 21,249,292 of record OX411814.1, on the reverse strand, counting down.
CTCAGCGACTCTCATGCGATCGAGTTTTTGGAGAAAATTCAGGTCTTTTGGGATTAGCCGAGCAGAAACATGTTTCATATCCAATTGATTATTTAAAATAGTACGAATCGCCTCGCGGGACACAAAGTTCGGCGGCTATCTCTCTCAAAGTTGAATGAGGATTTTCAGTCACTATTGCCTTCACTTTTGCAATGTTAACTTCAGTTGCGGACGTTGATGGCCTACCAGAGCGAGGCAAACCTTCCATCACATCTCGACCGCTTTTAAACACTTTTTACCACTCACAAGCACGTGTTTTTGATAAAGTCGATTCACTGTAAGCCTTCTGTAACATTTTCACTGACTCCGAACACGAAATTCCATTGGCGATTCAAAATTTAAGACAAACTCTTTGTTCGATGTTTTTGTCCATTATGAAATTCGCAATACACACTAGATATGATATAACTAAAAACAGCACTGTATCATATCATACTAATATTATAAATGTGAATGTAAGTTTGTTTGTTACGCATTCACGCGAAAACTACTTAACCGATCATCATGAAACTTTGTACACATATTCTTGGAGGTATTAAAAGTAACATAGGATACTTTTCATTATTTTTTTTTATGAAAGATAATAATATTGGTTGTTATTTCAAGGGTTGCTTTATTTATTTTTTTGAAATTCCTCGCGGTCGAAGTCGCGGGTAACAGCTAGTTTAATATAAATAACAAATGCAACTCCGTGCCAAAATGGATAACAGTTGTGCCAAAAAAACAAAAATTTGTATTTGGAACCATAAACAGATCATCCTTTCCCAATACTTTCTTGACAGAATGTATGTTTAAGATTTTATATGTTAAGTGTTTGTAGATAAAACTACACGAATATGCTACTTGTTGAATTGTTGTGATGTAATGATTTATATTAATTTTGCTATTACAATAAACTATAATAGAAGAAAGCATGTTTTATTTTAAGTCATCTATGGCACAGATAATATGTATATATTTATTGCTATTTTTCGCTTATTGTCTTCTCTGTACCTATTCCGGAATATGTGTGTAGGTATTATAAAGTATGAATACTAATACGAAATAATGAAATAATTTCTCAGCATCGTTGGTGTAGTCTGATTACGATGTAGGATCTCTTTCAAGCAAAAGTTAATAGGGCTTTACGAACCTAATATATTATTATAGAATGGATATTTTAGAAAGACAGCCCACCACTCACCCACGGATTGTCAATCCCAGTTATCTCTGGACACACACAAAATAAACTAAGATTGCCAATCCGCCCTCTCACAGGTAGAGGAGAATGTGATAGGATGCACAATAATGACAAAAAATCTCATCAACGCAACACAACATGCGATGCGGCAGGTCTCTCAGAACCACAAAGTTGCAATATTCTGCATAAATCCGAATACAAATTCGACACGTGGTTCGCCTCTAAATGAGGCATCCTCAGGACCCCGGTACTTTGCCACATAGACTGTATTGCTGTTGATATAGAGATAGATGCATCTCAGCACTGTTAATAATAATCTCTCACTATGTTGCAATGGGTACACCTTCCTACCGTTTTTCATTGATGAAATCTAAGTAAGAGCAGATAAAATTCTGGTGGTAGAGCCTTGCTTATCCCAGCTTGAATACTAACATAATACTACAAAAAATACAGCAGGTACCCTTGCCGTTGTATTTCGTATGGTGAGTGAGAGCGTCGGACGCCCAAACCTCCTCCCTATTCTCTCCTTATTACCCTTCTTATCCACCTCCTATCCCTTTCCTTGGATATGGCGAATCACTAATGATGCACCTGGTGTTGCTGGCATCTATAGGCTACGGTTACCGCTTACCATCAGATTACCCGTTTGCTTGTTTGCATCCACGTGGTATAAAAATAATAATAATAATGTTCATCAATACGAACATGAACTTACAAACTTACATACTTATAACTTTGCAGTAGACCTAGTCCTTTCTTGTTTAGGCGGGAAAGCATTGTGTAACTAACCGGGTCCCTCACCTACCGTTGCTTCGCCTTCATTGGCCAAGTGTGTTGCATTACTTTAGTGGTGTAGACAGTCTTAATAGTGATGAAATCAATCTCTCTTAGTAAATTAACATAATTGTACGTTATTCATTTGCAGTCGCTGAATACAAGATCATAAAATTAAATGGAAAAACAGTGTTGTTATATCAAGATTATACGTTTTCGAGGCAGGGTGCCTCAAGTTTCCTACAGTATTGTTCCAAAAAGTGTGCAAGCAAATGTCCAGCTAAGATCACTCTTGATAAGTGCGGGGGCATCAGATCAGCGAACACTGACCATAACCATCCACCACCGACGATTATTTGTACGTCCGATGGCCGGTACTGTAGGGTCTAAATATAAATAAAAAAAGGATTAATTTTTCTTTTTAAAATTACCGAAACCACAATAAAAACTTTTTCAAAGTCTGTTGCGTGCCTCAGAAGGAAGCGTATAAATAGACGCGGATAGTGACTTTATACTTTTTAAAGATGTAGATTCCGACAGGCGAGCATGGCTCACTTGATGGTCAGTGGTTATCGTTATTCTTAGACTCTGCAATAAATGTTTAAGCCATGACTGGCCCACTATTGGGCACGGGTCTCCTCTCATAGTGAGAGGGATTTAGGCTGTAATCAATCATGCTGACCAGTACGGATTGGCAGACCAATTGATATTAATAATCAGAAATTAATGTGATTGTAAATAGTTTGTTTCCGACGTTAATTTTAGATTTACAGGCACGATATATTATGCTTCTTGATTGTATTTATTAACGGGCCTCGTGGCGTAGTTGGTGGTGTAACCGACTTCCGTGCACGAGGTTGTGGGTTCGATTCCCACTCAGGACAATTATTTGTGTGAAGAACACAGATATTTGTACTGCGTCCGGGTGTTTCCTATCTATTATAAGAATGTATTTACAAAAAAAGTAATTTAAGTATTATATCCGTAATCTGGTACCCATAGCACAAGCGTTAAGCTTAGTTTGGGACCAGAGGACGTTGTGTGAAATGTCCGTGAATATTATTATTTAATTTTACAATTGATGAATCGTTGTGATGAAATTAATTATAATAATTATATGATTACAATAAATAAACTATATCTATTAGAATAGGCTATTTTTAACTCATCTATGGCACACATAATATTTCAAATACATTTAATACTTAATTGCTATTTTTCGCATATTGTCTTCTCTTTACCTATTCCGCAATTTGTGTATGGTATAAAGTATGAATACTAATGCTTAATAACTGCGAAATAATGAAATAATTTCTAAGCAACGTTGGGGTAATCTAATTACAATGGAGGATCTCTTTCAAGCAAAAGTTAATAGGGATTTAGGAACCTGGTATAATATTATACAATTGATATTTTAGGAGCACCACTCAACCACGGTTTGTCAATACCAGTTATCTCTGGACACAAACAAAATAAACTAAGATTGCCAATCCGCACTCTCACAGATAGAGGAGAATGTAATAGTAGCAGAGTAGGATGCACGATAATGACAAAATATCTCACCAACGCGACCCAACCATGCGATACGGCAGGACTCTCGGAACCACAACGTTGCAGCATTCCGCAAAAATCCGAACTCAAATTCGACACGTGTTTCGCCTCTAAATGAGGCATCCTCAGGACCCCGGTGCTTTGCCACATAGACTGCATTGCTGTTGATATAGAGATAGATGCATCTCTGCACTGTTAATAATAATCTCTCACAATGATGATAAATTTCTAGTGGTAGAGCCTTGCTTATCCCAGCTTGAATAGTAACATATACTACAAAAAACTACTGCAGGTACCCCTGCCGTTGTGTTTCGTATGGTGAGTGAGAGTGTCGGACGCCCAAACCTCCTCCCTATCCTCTCCTTACTATCCATCCTCTCCACCTCCTATCCCTTTCCTTGGAGATGGCGAATCACTAATGATGCACCTGGTGTTGCTGGCATCTATAGGCTACGATTACCGTTTACCATCAGCTTGCCCGTATGCTGTTGCTGTTTGCATCCACGTGGTATAAAAATAATAATAATAATGTTCATCAATACGAACATGAACTTACAAACTTACATACGTATAACTTTGCAGTAGACCTAGTCCTTTCTTGTATAGGCGGAAAAGCATTGTGTAACTAACCAGGGCCCTCACCTACCGTTGCCGTTGCTTCGCCTTCATTGGCCAAGTGTGTTGCATTACTTTAGTGGTGTAGACAGTCTTAATAGTGACGAACAACATAATTGTACGTCATTTATTTGCAGTCGCTGAATACAAGATCATAAAAATAAATGGAAAAACAGTGTTGTTATATCAAGACTATACGTTTTCGAAGCAGGGGCCCTCAATGTGTCACCAGTATTGTTCCAAAAAGACGAAGGGAAAATGTGTAGCTAAGGTCACTCTTGACAAGCACGGGTACATCATATCAACGAACACTGACCATAACCATCCACCACCGAAGATTATTTGTACACAAGATGGCCAGTACTTTAGAGTTTAAATATAATAAATAAAAATAAGGTTTGCTGATGTTTTTTATTTGATAATTAATGGCCTGTCCTCGCTTCACACGAATCTATTCGACTAATGAAAATATCTTTAGGATTTTTAATATATATATAACTCTCTATTACAATATTTTTAGTATTTCTCAAGGTGTAGCCAATGAATGTCGCAAATTAACCTGAATAACAATTCTACTTATCTACTTAAAAGTATATATTTATGATGGAGACATACTGGATGAATTCTTTTTCCGTCTTGATAACAATGTGGTGTATTATGTATGTGAAATAGAATCTATTAAATACAGTATTGGTGTAGCAGCACTTCATTTAGGAAAGTTTCTAAAATCCTATAAAATATATAAAATGAAAGCATCCTACAGGGCGCGTGCGTAATAGTAAAATTGGAAAATCCAAAAGTGCACGCCTCATAATCTTCATTTTTCACAATAAAATTGATTATTTGATAAGTAACTAATAATGTATTGGTCTTACTAAGTAGTTTTCAATAAATCACAAAGCGCTAATTTCAAAAAGTACTAATGTGGGTTTCATGTCTTATACTCCATCTAGCCCTAATTTTAAGAAGTACTTCTATATTGGTCTATAGAAATAGTTTTCATGAAAGGCGCTGGTTTTAGTGTCGCGTCGAGCGTAAAAATTCAGTATTTTTTTGTTTATTTAAAACCAATTAAACCACATCGAATTAGACCGTGAAAAGTAATAGGGTTCTATTCGTAGTAATTCTCAAGTTAAAACATTTAAAAAAAAAAAGAGTGAGAGTGCCAAAAATGTTTTTAATGTTATTTAAGTAGGTATTTATTATGAATTGTTTTTGATACTTTTGGACTTGGAACCGGCTTCAAACACATCAGTAGGTGTCTAGCACGGAAATCGTATCTAAATACCAATTATTTATTGCTTTTTAGTTCTGGGTGCACTTGAAGGCGGTTTTCTTTTTTTTAATGTTTTATTTTGTGCTTTTTAGTGATTTTTTTATAAAATAGCTTAGAGTAGGTCGTACATGATGGGGAGGCCTCACTAAACGAAAAAAATCAGACAACGAAAAAACGTTAAAATTGCCTATAAAATTTTAAGAATTCCACCAATTTCTCAAGGATACCATCATCAGATCCTTACCTGATAACTATGGGACCACCTGGGAAGAATAACCTATCAAACAAAAAAAAAATTTGCAAATCGGTCCAGGCGTCTTTGAGTAATCGGTGAACATACATAAAAAAAAATATTCCGACGAATTGAGAACCTCCTCCTTTTTTTGAAGTCGGTAAAAAAAAAAGAAACTCGATTAGTAAAGTATTTCGGTTGTTATCGTGTTAACATTCATTACCTACAACAAACGGACGTCCAAGACAGTTTTTTTTTAAACAGTTTTTTAACTAGTTTAAATAACAAAAATGCCATAAAAAATATCATGAGTGTCAAAAATAGTGTTTTTTCGTAATATATGTCTATATATTGTTTTACAAGTGCAATATATGATAAATAGAGATTTTAAGTTTGAAAAATCAGTTGTTCTGTGTAAAACGGGAATAGTACCCACCTCAACGCTTATGAGGCGTACAATAAATGCCTACTAACCTAATCACGATCCGAACGTGCATGAATTAAACGTACGAAATGACGTAAGTAGCTACCTACGCCTTTATACTGTTGTGGTCTAATAAACTCCGAATTGATATTTTAAAAATTTAGATTTTCCCTTAGTAGTTTTAAGCGCTTAGGACCTTCTAACATGCTGTAGCTGTATTTCATGTAAATCTTTACTTCAAACACATAGTTAAAAATGTGAAATCGAAAATAACAGTCACGAGCAGGATTTTCGATTTCACATTTTTCACTTTGTGTTTGATGTATTAATGCTAAGCATGTCAAATGCTAAAAATATATATAAAAATATCTAAATAAATCTTTACTATTAGTTATCATAAGTTAATAATAATCTCTCAAAATGATAGATGGAATGGCATCACATTCCTACCGTTATTCATTGACTGAAATTTGAATAAGAGCAGATAAATGGAATTGATGAACATCAACAAAAATATTATACTTGTGCACTCAATAACTGCGTGTCTTGATAGTGAAGATAAATTAACACAATTGTATATTATTTATTTGCAGTCACCGAATACAATATCATAAAATTAAATGGAAAAACAGTGTTGCTATATGAAGGTTATACGTTTTCGAAGCAGGGTCCCTCAATGTGTCACCAGTATTGTTCCAAAAAGTGGATAAGCAAATGTCCAGCTAAGATCACTCTTGATAAGTGCGGGGGCATCAGATCAGCGAACACTGACCATAACCATCCACCACCGAAGATTATCCGTACGTCCGATGGCCAGTACTTTAGAGTTTAAATAAAAATAAGGTGTGCTTATGTTTTTTATTTGTTAATTAGTGTCCTGCCCTCGCTCTATACAAATGTATTCGACTAATGAAAATATCTTTAGGATAAATTATTTGTGAATAAGGAAAAAGAGATTTTTAGTACGAGCGGGGAACGATCCCACGTCTTTTCCAATTTGGGGAAGTGCTCTAAGCCACTGAGCTATCGTACCATTCTTTCGATCATCCCAATCGCCTTATCACACTTGTCTTTACGGCCAACGTCATCTATCGGAATGCATTTACATGCATTAAACTAATATTGTAAGTTTAATTTTGCAATTAAAATTCATACTATTTGATGGCGCGATTTTTTAAACATTTTTAATCTATACTAGAATTTGACATGCTCCGCTACTTTTTAAGTATAAACTATTTGTGAATAAGGAAAAAGAGATTTTTAGTACGAGCGGGAAACGAACCCGCGTCTTTTCCAATCCGAGGAAGCGCTCTAAGCCACTGAGCTATCGTACCATTCTTTCGATCATCCCAATCTCCTTATCACATTTGTCTTCCCGCTCGTACTAAAAATCTCTTTTTCCTTATTGACAAATAGTTTGTACTTAAAAAGTAGCGGAGCATGTCAAATACCATAAAATATAGATTAAAAATATCGTTAGGATATTTAGATATTTTTTATATATATTTTTAGCATTTGACATGCTCAGCACTATACATTAAACACATTAAGCTGAATTGGTAAAGCATCTGGACGGTATCCAGAAGATGCAGGTTCAAATCCTGCTCCTGACTGTTGTTTTCGATTTCACATTTTTCACTTTGTGTTTAATGTATAGTGCTGAGCATGTCAAATGCTAAAAATATATATAAAAAATATCTAAATATTTAAAGGGTCTGCGTCATTATTAATTAAAATCTTAATTGTAAAATTAAGTTTACCTGGTCGGTATAATGTATGAAAATACTCCCGACAGAGGGCGCAGGCGTCACCCAAAGACGTTAAGTATGATGTATTATCGAAATTAGCAGTCAGGAGCAATTGTCAGGATGGCTGAATTGGTAAAGCATCTGGACGGTATCCAGAAGATGCAGGTTCAAATCCTGCTCCTGACTGTTATTTTCGATTTCACATTTTTCACTTTGTGTTTAATTTATCGTTAGGATATTTAAATAACTATAACTATCTATGGGGCTTGCACAGACTGGTTTAATATCAGAAAAGGTGTTAGACAGAGATGTGTAGCCTCACCATCGCTGTTTAATACATAGCCTATGTTTGAAAGATTTAAAAGAGAGCTCGTATGGATTAAGAATGAATGACTTAATCATCAAATGTGTTCTATACGCTGATGATCAGGTCATCCTTGCACCATCAGAGGAGGAGTTGCAGGCGATGGTTAACATTTTGAAAGTAAAAGGGATGTCAGTAAATGTGAGCAAGACGAAAGTAATGGTTTTTGAAAGGGAAGATAGTATGACAAATTGCGAGATTCTGATTGCAGGAGAAAGAGTGGAACAAGTGAAAGAATTTCTATACCTGGGTTCAAAGTTTACGAGAGATGGAAAGTATGACTGTGATATTGAGCGGAGATCGATGGCTGGCTAAATAAAGTGAATGGGGCACTGCATGACTTTATGAACATCCAGAAAGTGTCCAATAAGCACGACTGGCTGTGCATAGGGGGGTGCTGATCCCTACTCTTATATATGGTAGTGAATGTTGGGCATTGCAGAAGAAGCATGAGAGTATAATAAATGCCGTGGAGATGAGAAGACTGAGAAGCATAGCCGGAGTAACTCTGATGGACAAAGTGAGAAATAGTGTGATACGAGAATGCTATGGTGTGAAAGAAAATGTAGTGACAAAATAGAGAAAAGAATAATTAGGTGGTTCAGACACGTAGAGAGGATGGATAAAAGAAGATAAACGAAACAGATATACAAGGTAACTGTGAATGGGCAAGTTGGTAGAGGTCGACCTAGGCGAACGTATTTTGACCAGATCAGAGACATTCTTAAGGAAGGCCAAGGTTAAGAGTACTCTAAACCAACGAGCATGCATGAAAGCGCCGATGAAAGTACATGAAGCAAAATATGTGTGTCAGTATCGTAGCAACTGCAAAGAAGTGGTCTCTGCCTACCCCTACAGGAAAAAAGGCGGGACAATATGTATGTATTTATAACTCTCTATTAACAGTATTTTTAAGTATTTCTCAAGGGGTGGCCAATGAATGCCGCAAATTAACCTGACTAATAAATAATAATTTATCTACTTAAAAAGTATATAATTATGATGGAGACATCCTTCCATGAAAAATTAACTACCCGAAAATGAAAACTGTTTCAAAGTCTGTTGCGCTGACTATTATGACCAGTGCGCGTTGTGACCAATTAATAATATTAATCACAAATTATTGTGATTGTAAATAATTCGTTGTTTACCATAATTTCATATTTAAAGTTGCTTGATTGTATTGAATTTTACTGTTGATGAATAAATTGTTGTGATGAAATTATAATAATGATGCGATTACATTAAACTGTATTATAATTGGCTATATGGTTTTTTTTCACTCATCTATGGTACAGCTAACATGTCAAATACATTTTATTTTTAACTGCTATTTGTCTCTTATTGTCTTCTTGTACCTATTCCAGAATATGTGTATGGGAAGTGTATGGGCGGTATTATGAACACTTACTAATAGCGAAAGAATGAATTACTTTCTCAGCATCGTTGGTGTAGTATGATTATAAGGTGCGATCTGTATAAAGTAAAAGTAACCAGGGCTTTACGAACCTACCGTAAAGACAAATGTGATAAGGAAATTGGGATGACCTGGTCTGTACGATAGCTCAGTGGCTTAGAGCACTTCCCCGGATTGGAAAAACGCGGGATCGATTCCCGCTCGTACAAAAAATCTCCTTTTCCTTATTTACAAACAATTTGTACTTTAAAAAGTAGCGGAGCATGACTTCAAGCCTTGAAAATTATTTATTTGCAGTCAACGAATACAAGATCATAGAAATAAATGGAAAAACAGTGTTACTATATGAAGATTATACATTTTCGAGGCAGGGTTACTCAAGTTGCCACCAGTATTGTTCCAGAAAGTCGAAGGGCAAATGTCCAGCTAAAATCACTCTTGACAAGAATGGGGTCATCAGATCAGTGAACACTGACCATAACCATCCACCACCGAAGATTGTATGTACGCAAGATGGCCAGTATTTTAGTGTCTAAATATAAATAAGCCTTAGCTGGTATTTTTTTTATTTTTGTTGCGGTTAAATAACAAATATATAGGTATTTAATTATATTAAAACCTCGTTAAGCTTTTATAACGAGAAGATTTTATTATTTTGACATTGGTTATTCTTTTTCTACATTCGAATATTAGTTTATTTATTAATGTCATGGTAAAAATGTTTGAAGTAAAATAAAGAATATATTTATACAAGTATGTTATTTAGCCTACAATATAGCTATATCTTCAAGAATTTTAACTACCGACTCAGCTGGGCTCACTTATGATGGACTTGTTTATAGAACCTGAAAAACATTTCGCACTCTTTAAATCTGAAAAAGTTAAAGCCTTGCTTGTCCCTGCATAAATAAGCTGACTGCATCGGGGAAGAAGCACACTCGCACAGAGCGCCAGAGGCCGAAACTTCCTCCTTATCCTTCTTCTCCACCTACTATTCCTTTCCTACGACGCGTGAGTGATGTTTCAGGTGTTGCTAGCGTCTACAGGCTACAGTAGCCGCTTACCAACAGGTGATCTGCATGATTTTTTGTCATCCTCGTAGTATAAAAAAATATAAAGTAATACTTTCCTTGAAAAGATATCTAATCCATTGTATAGTTTAAAAGAAGTAAGCGAGGAACAGTGATTGTAGTGGTAAAACCGAGGATTACAAAGGCAGTGGTACTGAGTTCAATCAGCGGTCCAAGGCCCTCGCACTATACACACACCTCTGATCTTGCGACATTTTTGTCGAAATTATGTTTGTTGTGTATTGTTTATAAATTATCACTGTTCCGTGAATGAAAACATATTGAGGAAACCTGCATGTATGAGAGACTTTTTAGATGACTTGTGAAGTCTACTCTGGGATCATGGTGGTGGACGAAAACTCTCTCATTCTACGAGGAGATCCGAGTCCAAGAGCGGGAAATCAAAGGGATGAAAAAAAATAGCAAACGAAAATAACATACCTACCTACAGACACAGACAGCGTTATTAGCAATTTTTAATAATAATTAGAAATTACCGTGATTGAAATTACTTCAATAAACTTCAAATAGTCATGTTTTTTTTGTTAAGGCGGGAAAAAATGTTCCTAACCGCACACTCTGTCGTTCGGGGCAACGAACAGGGTAGTGTGGGGCCCTCACCCACTAAATAAACTCGCCGTGTGCCGTTTATCCGCCTTTATTGGCCGGCCACTGGAACTACGTTACAGTCCATCAGCGGTCCGCCGGCGGCTTACCCTTTCGGGTACCCTCTACTGAGCCAAGCACCTGCACATGGAGCCTCGCACCTTCGCGGGAGGCCTTGCGGGTGGCGGGCGTTCCCCGGTCCATCCACCCGCAGCTTTAGCTAGGGCAGCATTAGACGCAAATCTCACGCCTGCGGCGGCCCAAATAATTCATGCCTACCCTTAATTTATATTTACTAGTACATACATATAATACAGTATTATTAGTAAATGCAGTATTATTTTTATAAAAACTTTGTGTTAGCCTTTTATTTTTTCTGCGAGATAACCTCCTCCTCGCAGAAAGCAGTGACCGCGGCCTAATTTCTGTCGCTGCCAAGCATTGCTCTGACCACGCTCGGCAGCGGAAGGTTCCCCCTATTGCCATGACGAGTTAACGGCGCTTCTCGTTCTAAGCTGGACACGGTTCGAGTGCAGGCCGTGCCGTATCCTCGTCGCAGCTGCAATGATGACAGCACGGAGTCGCCTGTACTATGTGCAGGTATCTGCTAAAGGAACCATACTCGGCAGCACCTGCATCAGTCGGAGGGTAAGGACTCCGTGCTGTCACCCTGCCCACTCCTCTAGCACCGTCTGGAGCGTCCTTACGGTCCAAAGACTGACCCAGGGCGCCTTCACCCCTCAAGCCGCGTCTTCCAACGGCCATGGCAGCTCGACGGGCGTCGAACTACAACCTGGCCACCTCGTTGGGCAGGGAGCTGCTGCCTTCCGCCCGCTCCCACGACGCCCACTGATATACCCCAGCGAGCAGCTACGCCTCTCAAGTCCCAAGGAGGGATTCCGCCCACGCGCAGGCCGGATTTCTGGGGATTCGTTAAGGGTCATAAATAAAACCCTTTAGTCAAGTTTTCCCAAGGCTCGGTTCACTCTATTTCTCGCATTTACTCGTCTCTCTATATCAGTGGTGTACTTTCCATAGGGATTGAATGTCTATGTCTGTCTATGTTTTCTAACTGTGTTGTAGGGCACGAATTTTAAATACAATCCTAATAAACTTTATTTACAGACTATGCCGGAAAAATCAGAACTAATGGACATCTTCTGGTTAAGGGTCCAAAAAGAAGAAATTGTGCTTGGTGCTATAAAAAGCTAAGGCTAACATTAAATTCCAAAAACTCAAAAAAGAAAGTTAAAAAGATCAAAACTTTTTGTTTCAAGTGTAATCAGTCTCTTTGCCTAGCATGTTATATAGAAATACACATTTCAGTTACTTAATACATTTTTTTACTTAAATGTTTATTTTGATTCATTATCACCGACTACTTGGTTACTTTCTATTACTTATTTAAGACTCACAATGGTATCACCTACACACAGTTTTACGATGGCTCAAAGTGAATAAGGCTAATTAGAAATTTATTAATACTTTAAGCAAATTAACATACTTAAAAATTATTATTTGCAGTCCCCGAATACAAGATCATACAATTAAGTGGAAAAACAGTGTTGCTATATCAAGATTATACGTTTTCCAAGCATGGTCCCTCAAAGTGTCACCAGCATTGTTCCAAAAAGAGGACGACTGGATGTCCAGCTAAGATCACTCTTGACAAGAGCGGGGGCATCAGATCAGCGAACACTGACCATAACCATCCACCACCGAATATTATTTCTACACAAGATGGCCGATACTTTAAGGTCTAAATATAAATAAAATAAGGCTTTATTAGCAGGTATTTTTTAATTGATTAGCGACCTGCTCTCGTTTCATGCATTTGACTAATGAACGTCTTTAGGATATTCGAAGTACTGCATTAGAGTATTTTTAAGTACATACATATTATGGTAAAGTGTAGCCAGCGAATACCGCAAATTAAGTTAATTATTATTAATAAAAACTAGATGGTTGCATGGTGTATGACGTGATAACGTCATATATATTTTCTAAGAGTTTCACAAAAAATGCATCAGTTGCCGTAAATTTTTCGGAACGTGACACTTTTTCGTGCGTGCGTGTACTAGAGGAGGAAATCAGTAGTTATCGTTATCAATGGATTTGGCAATTAATAATAATAATCGCCAAATAACGTGATTTTTTTATACTACATCGATGGTGAACAAGCATACCGCCCACTTGATGGTAAGCGGTTACCGTATCCTATAGACGCTTGCAACACCAGAGGCATAACTCATGCGTCGCCATCTCCAAGGAAAATAATAGGAGATGGATGGTGGATAGGAAGAATAACAAGGAGAAGATAGGTAGGATACTAATGAAAGAATAGGAAGGATAATAAGGACAGGATAGGCGTTCAGGCCTCCGGTGTTCTCACTTACCATGCGAATGCAAAAACTCAAAAGAGAAAGTTAAAAAAATCAAAACTTTTTTTTTCAAGTGTAATCAGTCTCGTTGCCTAGCATGTTATATAGAAATACACATTTCAGTTACTTAATACATTTTTTTACTTAAATGTTTAGTTTGATTCATTATCTCCGACTACTTGGTTAGTTTCTATTACTTATATTTAAGACTGACACTGGTATCACCTACACACAGTTTTACGATGGCTCAAAGTGAATAAGGCTAATTAAAAATTTATTAATACTTTAAGCAAATTAACATACTTAAAAATTATTATTTGCAGTCCCCGAATACAAGATCATACAATTAAGTGGAAAAACAGTGTTGCTATATCAAGATTATACGTTTTCCAAGCATGGTCCCTCAAAGTGTCACCAGCATTGTTCCAAAAAGTGGACGACTGGATGTCCAGCTAAGATCACTCTTGACAAGAGCGGGGGCATCAGATCAGCGAACACTGACCATAACCATCCACCACCGAAGATTATTTGTACACAAGATGGCCGATACTTTAAAGTCTAAATATAAATAAAATAAGGCTTTATTAGCAGGTATTTTTTAATTTATTAGCGACCTGCTCTCGTTTCATGCATTTAACTAATGAATGTCTTTAGGATTTTTAAGTACATACATATTATGGTAACGTGTAGCCAGCGAATACCGCAAATTAAGTTAATTATTAGTAATAAAAACTAGATGGGTGTATGGTGTATGACGTGATAACGTCATATATGTTTTCTGAGAGTTTCACAAAGAATACATCGGTCGCCATACATTTTTCGGAACGTGACACTTTTTCGTGCGTGTGGCCGGTGATTTATAAGACATTATCACGTCAATAATTTAATTTATTTACTTAAAAGAAAAAGTAATAGTTATGCATACATATAAAAACTATACATATTAAATTATCTAAACGGCAATAAACCCGTTTTAAAATCTGTTGCATTGCTTAGAACAGGGGTCTCCAAACTTTGAAGCTTTAGGGCCTTAATGATTTTTTCAGTATATTCCAAGGGCCAAAACACATTTACATAAATCTCATTAGTGCTTTTTGTTTTACTGTAATTAGTGGGGTTCATTTCAATGATTTGTAAGTTATTAATATGCTTTAGCTTAGATACTTTAGTTTTCTGCTTCATCATTTCTGTCGTTAAGTTTTACCTTGTAAGGAAATAAAGCCGAATAATTAAAATTCTGTGTTTTCTTCTTCAGCGTATCACAGCAATAGTAACAACAATAAGACAGGCTGTCGCAGGCCAGATTGATGACACTAGTCTTAAGCTGTCGTGGGCCGGATTGATGGCACTGGTGGGCCGGATCTGGTCCGGGGGCCGTAGTTTTGAGACCCCTGGCTTAGAAGAAGAAAGCGTACAATCTGAGTGACCTATTGCGACTTCATACTATTTAAAAATTAACACAGATCCGATTTACTAGAGGAGGAAATCAGTAGTTATCGTTATCAATGGACTCGGCAATTAATAATAATAATCGCCAAATAACGTGATTTTTTTTTACTACATCGATGGTGAACAAGCCTACCGCCCACTTGATGGTAAGCGGTTACCGTATCCTATAGACGCTTGCAACACCAGAGGCATAACTCACGCGTCGCCATCTCCAAGGAAAATAATAGGAGATGGATGGTGGATAGGAAGAATAACAAGGAGAAGATAGGTAGGATACTAATGAAAGAATAGGAAGGGTAATAAGGAAAGGATAGGGTTTCAGGCCTCCGGTGCTCTCACTCACCATGCGAATGCAAAAACTCAAAAGAGAAAGTTAAAAAAATCAAAACTTTTCTTTTCAAGTGTAATCAGTCTCTTTGCCTAGCATGTTATATAGAAAGAAATACACATTTCAGTTACTTAATACATTTTTTTACTTAAATAATTAGTTTGATTCATTATCACCGACTACTTGGTTAGTTTCTATTACTTATATTTAAGACTGACACTGGTATCACCTACACACAGTTTTACGATGGCTCAAAGTGAATAAGGCTAATTAAAAATTTATTAATACTTTAAGCAAATTAACATACTTAAAAATTATTATTTGCAGTCCCCGAATACAAGATCATACAATTAAGTGGAAAAACAGTGTTGCTATATCAAGATTATACGTTTTCCAAGCATGGTCCCTCAAAGTGTCACCAGCATTGTTCCAAAAAGTGGACGACTGGATGTCCAGCTAAGATCACTCTTGACAAGAGCGGGGGCATCAGATCAGCGAACACTGACCATAACCATCCACCACCGAAGATTATTTGTACACAAGATGGCCGATACTTTAAAGTCTAAATATACATAAAATAAGGCTTTATTAGCAGGTATTTTTTAATTTATTGACCTGCTCTCGTTTCATGCATTTGACTAATGAACGTCTTTAGGATTTTTAAGTACATACATATTATGGTAACGTGTAGCCAGCGAATACCGCAAATTAAGTTAATTATTAGTAATAAAAACTAGATGGGTGTATGGTGTATGACGTGATAACGTCATATATGTTTTCTGAGAGATTCACAAAGAATACATCGGTCGCCATACATTTTTCGGAACGTGACACTTTTTCGTGCGTGTGGCCGGTGATTTATAAGACATTATCACGTCAATAATTTAATTTATTTACTTAAAAGAAAAAGTAATAGTTATGCATACATATAAAAACTATACATATTAAATTATCTAAACGGCAATAAACCCGTTTTAAAATCTGTTGCATTGCTTAGAACAGGAGTCTCCAAACTTTGAAGCTTTAGGGCCTTAATGATTTTTTCAGTATATTCCAAGGGCCAAAACACATTTACATAAATCTCATTAGTGCTTTTTGTTTTACTGTAATTAGTGGGGTTCATTTCAATGATTTGTAAGTTATTAATATGCTTTAGCTTAGATACTTTAGTTTTCTGCTTCATCATTTCTGTCGTTAAGTTTTACCTTGTAAGGAAATAAAGCCGAATAATTAAAATTCTGTGTTTTCTTCTTCAGCGTATCACAGCAATAGTAACAACAATAAGACAGGCTGTCGCAGGCCAGATTGATGACACTAGTCTTAAGCTGTCGTGGGCCGGATTGATGGCACTGGTGGGCCGGATCTGGTCCGGGGGCCGTAGTTTTGAGACCCCTGGCTTAGAAGAAGAAAGCGTACAATCTGAGTGACCTATTGCGACTTCATACTATTTAAAAATTAACACAGATCCGATTTACTAGAGGAGGAAATCAGTAGTTATCGTTATCAATGGACTCGGCAATTAATAATAATAATCGCCAAATAACGTGATTTTTTTTTACTACATCGATGGTGAACAAGCCTACCGCCCACTTGATGGTAAGCGGTTACCGTATCCTATAGACGCTTGCAACACCAGAGGCATAACTCACGCGTCGCCATCTCCAAGGAAAATAATAGGAGATGAATGGTGGATAGGAAGAATAACAAGGAGAAGATAGGTAGGATACTAATGAAAGAATAGGAAGGATAATAAGGATAGGTTAGGGGTTCAGGCCTCCGGTGCTCTCACTCACCATGCGAATGCAAAAACTCAAAAGACAAAGTTAAAAAAATCTAATTTTTTTTAAGTGTAGTCAGACTCTTTGCCTAGCATGTTATATAGAAAGAAATACACATTTCAGTTACTTAATACATTTTTTTACTTAAATAATTAGATTAAACACAAAGTGAAAAATGTGAAATCGAAAATAACAGTCAGGAGCAGGATTCGAACTTGCATCTTCTGGATACCGTCCAGATGCTTTACCAATTCAGCCATCCTGACAATTACTCCTGACTGCTAATTTCGATAACACATCATACTTAACGTCTTTGGGTGACGCCTGCGCCATCTGTCGGACGTATTTTCATACATTATACCGACCAGGTAAACTTAATTTTACAATTAAGATTTTTCACTTTGTGTTTAATGTATAGTGCTAAGCATGTCAAATGCTAAAAATATATATAAATATTTATAGGGTTTGCGTCATTATTAGGTAAAAATCTTAATTGTAAAATTAAGTTTACCTGGTCGGTATAATGTATGAAAATACGTCCGACAGATGGCGCAGGCGTCACCCAAAGACGTTAAGTATGATGTGTTATCGAAATTAGCAGTCAGGAGTAATTGTCAGGATGGCTGAATTGGTAAAGCATCTGGACGGTATCCAGAAGATGCAAGTTCGAATCCTGCTCCTGACTGTTATTTTCGATTTCACATTTTTCACTTTGTGTTTAATGTATAGTGCTAAGCATGTCAAATGCTAAAAATATATATAAATATTTATAGGGTTTGCGTCATTATTAGGTAAAAATCTTAATTGTAAAATTAAGTTTACCTGGTCGGTATAATGTATGAAAATACGTCCGACAGATGGCGCAGGCGTCACCCAAAGACGTTAAGTATGATGTGTTATCGAAATTAGCAGTCAGGAGTAATTGTCAGGATGGCTGAATTGGTAAAGCATCTGGACGGTATCCAGAAGATGCAAGTTCGAATCCTGCTCCTGACTGTTATTTTCGATTTCACATTTTTCACTTTGTGTTTAATGTATAGTGCTAAGCATGTCAAATGCTAAAAATATATATAAATATTTATAGGGTTTGCGTCATTATTAGGTAAAAATCTTAATTGTAAAATTAAGTTTACCTGGTCGGTATAATGTATGAAAATACGTCCGACAGATGGCGCAGGCGTCACCCAAAGACGTTAAGTATGATGTGTTATCGAAATTAGCAGTCAGGAGTAATTGTCAGGATGGCTGAATTGGTAAAGCATCTGGACGGTATCCAGAAGATGCAAGTTCGAATCCTGCTCCTGACTGTTATTTTCGATTTCACATTTTTCACTTTGTGTTTAATGTATAGTGCTAAGCATGTCAAATGCTAAAAATATATATAAATATTAAATAATTAGTTTGATTCATTATCACCGGCTACTTGGTTAGTTTCTATTACTTATATTTAAGACTGACACTGGTATCACCTACACACAGTTTTACGATGGCTCAAAGTGAATAAGGCTAATTAGAAATTTATTAATACTTTAAGCAAATTAACATACTTAAAAATTATTATTTGCAGTCCCCGAATACAAGATCATACAATTAAGTGGAAAAACAGTGTTGCTATATCAAGATTATACGTTTTCCAAGCATGGTCCCTCAAAGTGTCACCAGCATTGTTCCAAAAAGTGGACGACTGGATGTCCAGCTAAGATCACTCTTGACAAGAGCGGGGGCATCAGATCAGCGAACACTGACCATAACCATCCACCACCGAAGATTATTTGTACACAAGATGGCCGATACTTTAAAGTCTAAATATAAATAAAATAAGGCTTTATTAGCAGGTATTTTTTAATTTATTAGCGACCTGCTCTCGTTTTATGCATTTAACTAATGAATGTCTTTAGGATTTTTAAGTACATACATATTATGGTAACGTGTAGCCAGCGAATACCGCAAATTAAGTTAATTATTAGTAATAAAAACTAGATGGGTGTATGGTGTATGACGTGATAACGTCATATATGTTTTCTGAGAGATTCACAAAGAATACATCGGTCGCCATACATTTTTCGGAACGTGACACTTTTTCGTGCGTGTGGCCGGTGATTTATAAGACATTATCACGTCAATAATTTAATTTATCTACTTAAAAGAAATAGTAATAGTGATGCATACATATAAAAACTATACATATTAAATTATCTAAACGGCAATAAACCCGTTTTAAAATCTGTTGCATTGCTTAGAACAGGGGTCTCCAAACATTTGAAGCTTTAGTGTCTTAATGATTTTTTCAGTATATTCCAAGGACCAAAACACATTTACATAAATCTCATTAGTGCTTTTTGTTTTACTGTAATTAGTGGGGTTCATTTCAAATGATTTGTAAGTTATTAATATGCTTTAGCTTAGATACTTTAGTTTTCTGCTTCATCATTTCTGTCGTTAAGTTTTACCTTGTAAGGAAATAAAGCCGAATAATTAAAATTCTGTGTTTTCTTCTTCAGCGTATCACAGCAATAGTAACAACAATAAGACAGGCTGTCGCAGGCCAGATTGATGACACTAGTCTTAAGCTGTCGCGGGCCGGATTGATGGCACTGGTGGGCCGGATCTGGTCCGGGGGCCGTAGTTTTGAGACCCCTGGCTTAGAAGAAGAAAGCGTACAATCAGAGCGACCTATTGCGACTTCATACTATTTAAAAATAAACACAGATCCGATTTACTAGAGGAGGAAATCAGTAGTTATCGTTATCAATGGACTCGGCAATTAATAATAATAATAAGCCATTTATTTATCCTTAACAATAAATCATTTATTTCTAATCTACTATGTTATTTTTCTGCTATTTTTTTAATCTCATCAAGCCACTTATCAACGGGCCTACCCTTCTTCCTTTTTCCAAACAGGCCAACCCATTGTGTTACTTTGTTTGGTCATCTATCTGTATTCATACGTGCTACATGGCCTGCCCATTTCCATTTTAGTTTTTTGCAATCAAATTCGTAGTAGATGGCTGCTGCTCCGATACTATGGAGGTTAATGCTAGCGTACCACAAGGTTCGGTGCTGTCCCTAACACTGTTCATCCTGCATATCAATGACTTGCTCTCAATAGAGAATATACATTGCTATGCGGTTATCAAGTTGTCTTTTCGGCTCGGTTCACTCTATTTCTCGCATTTACTCGTCTCTCTATATCAGTGCTGTACTTTCCATACTGACTAAATGTCTATGTCTGTCTATGATTTCTTACTAGCATGGTTTTAACTGTGTTGTAAGGCATGAATTTTAAATACGATTCTAATAAACTTTATTTACAGACTATGCCGGAAAAATCAGAACTGATGGAAATCTTCTGGTTAAGGGTCCAAAAAGAAGAAATTGTGCTTGGTGCTATAAAAAGCTAAGGCTAACATTAAATTCCAAAAACTCAAAAAAGAAAGTTAAAAAGATCAAAACTTTTTGTTTCAAGTGTAATCAGTCTCTTTGCCTAGCATGTTATATAGAAATACACATTTCAGTTACTTAATACATTTTTTTACTTAAATGTTTATTATGATTCATTATCACCGACTACTTGGTTAGTTTCTATTACTTATTTAAGACTCACAATGGTATCACCTACACACAATTCTACGATGGCTCAAAGTGAATAAGGCTAATTAGAAATATATTAATACTTTAAGCAAATTAACATACTTAAAAATTATTATTTGCAGTCCCCGAATACAAGATCATACAATTAAGTGGAAAAACAGTGTTGCTATATCAAGATTATACGTTTTCCAAGCATGGTCCCTCAAAGTGTCACCAGCATTGTTCCAAAAAGTGGACGACTGGATGTCCAGCTAAGATCACTCTTGACAAGAGCGGGGGCATCAGATCAGCGAACACTGACCATAACCATCCACCACCGAAGATTATTTGTACACAAGATGGCCGATACTTTAAGGTCTAAATATAAATAAAATAAGGCTTTATTAGCAGGTATTTTTTAATTTATTAGTGACCTGCTCTCGTTTCATGCATTTGACTAATGAACGTCTTTAGGATATTCTAAGTACTGCATTACAGTATTTTTAAGTACACACATATTATGGTATAGTGTAGCCAGCGAATACCGCAAATTAAGGTAGTAAAAACTAGATGGTTGTGTGGTGTATGACGTCATACATGTTTTCCGAGAGTTTCACAAAGAATGCATCGGTCGCCATACATTTTTCGGAACGTGACACTTTTTCGTGCGTGTGGCCGGCGATTTATAAGACATTATCACGTCAATATTTTAATTTATCTACTTAAAAGAAATAGTAATAGAGATGTATACATATAAAAACTATATATATTAAATTATCTTAACGACAATAAAACCCGTTTTAAAATCTGTCGCATTACTTAGAAGAAGAAAGCACACAATCAGAGCGACCAGATCCGATATACTAGAGAAGGAAATCAGTAGTTATCGTTATCAATGGACTAATTCTAAACGTCAACTGAGTTGTTCCGTGATCATGGCGCTTGCAACAGTGCCGAAATATCGGAAACTCGTAAGTAAAAATTTACATGGTATAAATCCCGTAAAAACGTTTAGAATTATAAGTGACCATGAAAGTTTGAAATTCTATATCAATGGACTAGGCAATTAATAATAATGATCGCCAAATAACGTGATTTTTTTATACTACATGGATGGTGAACAAGCCCACTTGATGGTAAGCGGTTACCGTAGACGCTAGCAACATCAAAGGCATAACTCGCGCGTCGCCATCTTCAAGGAAAATAATAGGAGATGGATGGTTGATAGGAAGAGTAACAACGATAAGATAGGTAGGATACTAAGAAGAGGATAGGGGTTCGGGCCTCCAACGCTCTCACTCACCATCTGAAACACAACGGTAGGTACCGTATTTACACGCTGATCTTATGTGAGAGGGTGGTGCCTCCCCGATCGAGCCGGCCCATTCGTGCTGGGCTCTTTTCAGACAAATTGTGATGATGATTGTATTGTATAATATGATACAATGTATATATAAGTCGCTGCCTACCCTAATTTTATATTTATAAGTAGGTACCTCCATCCATCCATCCATCAGCCTTCTTAAGTCCACTGCTGGACATAGGCCTCCCCAAGAATGGGGGATAGTGCCGTAATCGCCACGCTTGGCAAGCGGGTTGGCGATCGCAGTGGATGTTGTTAATACTCGAAGGAGTGCTGCTGCCCACTCCCTCGGTATTCCCTCAGTCGGCTCTTACGACTCCCATTTACAATTCTAAAGCCGGCCCCACACGGCAACCTCTACGGTACCTATATCTGCATTATTGTACTCTTTAATAGTAAAGTTTTATTTTATAATGCCTAGCATATTATATGTTTAAAAATAAGGAGACTGTACATAAAAAAAAAATTCAAAGCAGTCATGAGGACTGCCGACAAAATTGAAAACTTAAAACTATAAACAAATGGTAACCGAAATAAGACACAAAAATTCTTGATTGAAATTTATGAACATGTCGATGAGGACTTACATGAATTTACTCCCTATCCAAAATATAAATCCTATAGAAGATTTCACTTCAAAATACCTAAACGAATATGCTACTAAATTTATTATAATTGATGAAAAGTTGATTTTGAATTTTATGATTATAGTAACAGTAATAATTAATTTAAAAAAATAATATCACAACCATTACAATTAAAATAAGATAACTTAAATTAAACTTACATATAAAGAACTCCAAATAAATATTATCTACTAAGCCTTAGTAGATAATGTTAGTTAGTAATTAAGGTAAGGTTGATTGTTTGATTCACACTGTCCTCCGTACTAGTTAAAACTGTATCACGGTAGAACAGGCTTCCTCCAACATAATACAAAACATTACTAGTTTATGACAACTTATTAATTAGCTTTGCTTTAGTAAATTGTTTATTTTATGACAAGAACATAATCTAAGGTTACAAATTACAAAAGTATAATCAACTTTTTGGGTATTTAAGCACTTGGGTACTTGGGACGTAAATCCTTTTTTCGATTGATTAATAATTGATTTTAATTAATTGTGTTAATATATTTTGATGATGTTATGACATTATTTTTAATAATTATGTAACTGCAATAAAATATACCTACTAGAATATGCAATTTTATTTTAACTCTTCTATGCCACAGAGTATTTGTCAAATACATTAAAAAGGGGTGGCATTCACTGTTCCCATGGTGAAACTTAATGCAGCTGGGAGACAGTAAGAACTATATGTAGATATCTATGTGTGTATCACTACACTATTCATTCTATATTTAATCTCTCACAAAAACTGACAATGGAGTCACCTGCCTACCATTTCTCGATTGCTGAAAGTGAATAATAGCAGATAAATTGTTTTAATGAACATGAACAAGTGTGATGATTTTAGATCTATTTCTTTTAGCAATTGACATGCTCCGCTACTTTTTAAAAGTACAAATAATTTGTACTTTAAAAAGTGTGATGATATTAACCTCTTTAAGTAAATTAACATGCATACTTAATAATTATTTATTTGCAGTCACCGAATACAAGATCATAAAATTAAGTGGAAAAACAGTGTTGCTATATCAAGATTATACGTTTTCGAAGCAGGGTTCCTCAATGTGTCACCAGTATTGCTCCAAAAAGTGGACGAGTGGATGTCCGGCTAAGATCACTCTTGACAAGAGCGGGGGCATCAGATCAGCGAACACTGACCATAACCATCCACCACCGAAGATTATTTGCACACGAGATGGGCGGTACTTTAAAGTCTAAATATAAATAAAATAAGGTTTAGCTGGTATTGATCTACCAACCAACGGACCTCCTTTCCGCGCTCAAAATTCTCCAAACGCGCCAGTCTCGTTTGGTCGACTGACTTACCTATCCGTTCAATATGCTGTACTGTCTTGTGAATACGTGTAAAAACTGCTCAAATAAATCGAAAAAATAATATTTTACAAGATACTTAAGCTAATAAATTATATTTAGATATTTTTATATATATTTTTAGCATTTGACATGCTTAGCACTATACATTAAACACAAAGTGAAAAATGTGAAATCGAAAATAACAGTCAGGAGCAGGATTTGAACCTGCATCTTCTGGATACCGTCCAGATGCTTTTACCAATTCAGCAATCCTGACAATTGCTCCTGACTGCTAATTTCGATAACACATCATACTTAACGTCTTTGGGTGACGCCTGCGCCATCTGTCGGACGTATTTTCATACATTATACCGACCAGGTAAACTTAATTTTACAATTAAGATTTTACCTAATAATGACGCAAACCCTTTAAATATTTAGATATTTTTATATATATTTTTAGCATTTGACATGCTTAGCACTATACATTAAACACAAAGTGAAAAATGTGAAATCGAAAATAACAGTCAGGAGCAGGATTTGAACCTGCATCTTCTGGATACCGTCCAGATGCTTTTACCAATTCAGCAATCCTGACAATTGCTCCTGACTGCTAATTTCGATAACACATCATACTTAACGTCTTTGGGTGACGCCTGCGCCATCTGTCGGACGTATTTTCATACATTATACCGACCAGGTAAACTTAATTTTACAATTAAGATTTTACCTAGTAATGACGCAAACCCTTTAAATATTTAGATATTTTTATATATATTTTTAGCATTTGACATGCTTAGCACTATACATTAAACACAAAGTGAAAAATGTGAAATCGAAAATAACAGTCAGGAGCAGGATTTGAACCTGCATCTTCTGGATACCGTCCAGATGCTTTTACCAATTCAGCAATCCTGACAATTGCTCCTGACTGCTAATTTCGATAACACATCATACTTAACGTCTTTGGGTGACGCCTGCGCCATCTGTCGGACGTATTGTCAGGATTGCTGAATTGGTAAAAGCATCTGGACGGTATCCAGAAGATGCAGGTTCAAATCCTGCTCCTGACTGTTATTTTCGATTTCACATTTTTCACTTTGTGTTTAATGTATAGTGCTAAGCATGTCAAATGCTAAAAATATATATAAAAATATCTAAATATTTAAAGGGTTTGCGTCATTATTAGGTAAAATCTTAATTGTAAAATTAAGTTTACCTGGTCGGTATAATGTATGAAAATACGTCCGACAGATGGCGCAGGCGTCACCCAAAGACGTTAAGTATGATGTGTTATCGAAATTAGCAGTCAGGAGCAATTGTCAGGATTGCTGAATTGGTAAAAGCATCTGGACGGTATCCAGAAGATGCAGGTTCAAATCCTGCTCCTGACTGTTATTTTCGATTTCACATTTTTCACTTTGTGTTTAATGTATAGTGCTAAGCATGTCAAATGCTAAAAATATATATAAAAATATCTAAATATTTAAAGGGTTTGCGTCATTATTAGGTAAAATCTTAATTGTAAAATTAAGTTTACCTGGTCGGTATAATGTATGAAAATACGTCCGACAGATGGCGTAGGCGTCACCCAAAGACGTTAAGTATGATGTGTTATCGAAATTAGCAGTCAGGAGCAATTGTCAGGATTGCTGAATTGGTAAAAGCATCTGGACGGTATCCAGAAGATGCAGGTTCAAATCCTGCTCCTGACTGTTATTTTCGATTTCACATTTTTCACTTTGTGTTTAATGTATAGTGCTAAGCATGTCAAATGCTAAAAATATATATAAAAATATCTAAATATTTAAAGGGTTTGCGTCATTATTAGGTAAAATCTTAATTGTAAAATTAAGTTTACCTGGTCGGTATAATGTATGAAAATACGTCCGACAGATGGCGCAGGCGTCACCCAAAGACGTTAAGTATGATGTGTTATCGAAATTAGCAGTCAGGAGCAATTGTCAGGATTGCTGAATTGGTAAAAGCATCTGGACGGTATCCAGAAGATGCAGGTTCAAATCCTGCTCCTGACTGTTATTTTCGATTTCACATTTTTCACTTTGTGTCTAATAAATTATTGCAAAGAAAACTCAACACTATTATAATGATACAAGGTTTCAAATTAGAAACACTTTTTCGTGAATTTTGTACTAGACCTGACGTCCATTTTAATTAGGTCAATGTTAGCTAGTATATATTTGTTTTTTGTTAATTACCTGCTTTCGCTACACACGAATGCATTTGACTAATGAACATCTTTAGAATATTCGAAGTACTGTATTACAGTATTTTTAAGTAGTTATTTCGTAAGAAGTAGCAAGCGAAAGCTGCAAATCAACTTAATTAAAAATGGTAATTGTGTTACTATAAAAACTATACATATTTTGATATTTTTTAGCATTTAATATGCTTAGCCATATAAATGAATACAAAGTGTGAAAATGTGAAGTCGAAAATAACAGTTCGCAGGTCAGGCCGTAAAGTTAAGAATGAATGTGTTATCGAAATTCGCAGACCCGAGCAATGGTAACGATGGCTGAATTGGCAAAGCATCTGAGAAAGTTTTCCAGGAGATGCAGATTGAAATCCTGCTCTTGACTGTTAATTTCGATTTCACACTTTCACATTTTGTGTTAATAAAACTATACCTATAGTAAATACTATATAAAATATACTATATAGTAAATTCTCTAAACGACAATAAAAAACTGTTTCAAAATCTGTTGAATTGTTAATGTACTCTTCATTATGTACTATTTAGGACTAAAGGCTCATCAAAAGCTAGTATTATTAAATTTCTTGATGATCTGTTGTTTCTGTTGTCTGAAGTTATGATGAAAACACCATGTGGGAAGATGTCATTATTTTTTACCTTACACATTTTTACTAAATTGTCTAGGTATAACAGTTTTGTAAAGTGACGATCAGAAAGAAAAAAAAAGTTTAAGAATATTAATAGTTTGTTTATTGACGTATACTACTCTGTCAAGAAAGTACCGGGAAAAGATCAATAATACACAAAATTTTTGTATTTCATCCAAATTTATTTTATCACCTTCAAAGTATGCTCCTTCAGAAACGATAGACTTACGCGAACGAATAATCCAATCATCAAAACATTTTTTAAACGCTGTTTCCGGAATTAAGTTTAGTTCTCGCCGCGAATTCTCCCTTATGTCTTCTACCGATTCAAAACGGGTGCCGAAGTGCTAATTTGAGTTTAGGAAAAAGAAAGAAGTCGGCTGGAGCCATATCTGGTGAATATGGTGGTTGCTCGATGGTATTTGTTGAGTGCTTGGACAAAAATTCATTCACAACGATGGCCTTGTGCGAAGGCACATTATCGTGGTGCAAAATCCAAGAATTTTCTTTCCACAAATATGGCCTTTTTCGTCGAATTTGCTCTTTTAAACGCCGCATAATGCCCAAATAATATTCTTTATTTACCGTTAGACCTTCTGGCAAGAATTCCGAGGGCACAACACCGCGATAGTCAAAGAAAACAGTCAACATGACTTTGACTTTTGATCGACTTTGGCGTGGTTTTTACGGTTTCGGTTCAGTTGGAAGTCGCCAAAAAAGTCGTTGTAAAGTTGAATGAGGATTTTCAGTCACTATTTCCTTCACTTTTGCTATGTTAACTTCAGTTGCAGACGTTGATGGCCTACCAGAGCGAGGCAAATCTTCCATCACATCTCGATCGCTTTTAAACACTTTGTACCACTCATAAGCACGTGTTTTTGATAAAGTCGATTCACCGTAAGCCTTCTGTAACATTTTCAGTGACTCCGAACATGAAATTCCATTATGAAATTCGCAAAACACACTAGATATGATATAACTAAAAACAGCACTGTTTTTAATATAAATAACAGTTGCAACACAAACTCCGCGCCGAAATGGATAACAGTTGTGCCAATCTAACAACAACAAAATTTGAATTTGGAACCATAAACAAATCATCCATTCCCAATACTTTCTTGACTGAATGTACATATTGGAGTTTGTTGTGAATAAACAAGTAAGTTGCTGATGGATAATCCTGGCTACTTGGTTATGTCTATGCAAATAATCGCCGTAGGCAAGACGAGTACAACCTGAAACAATATGCCCGAGGGATTCTCCGGGTCAGTGACATGCCCGACAGATGTCAACCATCTCAGGATATATTTCCGGTAATTATTCGTCATAATTTCGTCCATTATCGCAAAGACAAAACCTTCAGTTTCTCCGTAGAGGTATCTTCAGTTTCTTCTTATCACTGAATTGTAGCCAAGAAAGTGATGCTGGTCAGCTTCAGGCCCATGTGAGGCCTGATAAAAACGTCCATGCAGCTCCTTGCTCCTCCATACCTCCCGACGGTCCTCAATGCTAAGTACCGTAGGTTTGTGCCAGTTCTCTTTTGCCAAACCGAGCGAAGTATATCCCTGGTCCACTCTAACTACATCACGATGCACATCCGTGTCAGTATTGAGAAAGTATTCTCGGAGGTTGCATACCTCGCGGTTATGAAGGGTCTTGATGTTAAGAAAACCACGACCCCCGCATTTCCGCGGGATATACATCCTCATTACCGATGATCGCGGGTGGTGCATTCGGTATGCAGTCAGATTGAGTCCATTTGAGTACGCCAAAGGAATATATCAGGACAGGCATGACCCAACTGTTACAGGCTCGTACCTTGTTGCCGCCAGAAAGTAAGCTGTTGAATACTTTTTTAAGTGGCAAAAGAAACGCTCCTGTAACTTTTGTTACATGTCCGCCTCAGTGATGAGTAACGCCTGTGACATACCCAAATATTTGTATGTTTCAGTTGCAGAAAGAGATCGGAGATTTGTGAAATCTGAAAGTTGCATTCCTTCAGATTCCACGACCGAACCCCACTTTACATGTAAGACTGCACATTTATCCACACAAAACTCCACTCTGATAGATTTACTAAAGGTTTCAGTTACCATAGATAAAGCCATCAGTTGGGGTCTAGTGGGGCAAATAGCGTAGAGTACTAAGAGGATTCAGGGCTAGGCAAAACCACAATGGACTCAAGCTGTCCTCTTGAAATATACTCCGCTCAATTTTTATTGGTGCGTCTTCAACTCGAAGCAAGCGACGATCTGGATAGCAAAGGGCCGTTCTCCATTGCCCCATACACGCTTTCAAGAAGGTACGTAGAGTTGCATCTATTTTATACAACTCTAGCACCCTCAAGAGCCATGTATGGGGAACCGAGTCATAGGCTTTCTTATAGTCTATCCAGGGCGTCGCCAGTTCTTTCCGGTTACGAGGAATCTGTTGGCTAATGGCCGTGTCAATTATAAGGAGCTTATAATTGACACTTATTATTATTATAAAACTGTAACAGAGCTATGTCTGTACATTTAAGAGAAAAAAATACTGCATTAGGCTATATAGGCGTGTCTGAACACAAAACATTTTTTTTAGATGTTTTGTCTACTATTATAGAATGGATTTTAGGAGGAGAGCCCACCACTCACCCACGGATTGTCAATCCCGGTTATCTTTGGACAGAATAACCTAAGATTGCCGATCCGCACTCTCACAGATAGAGGAGAATATGATAATAGCAAAGTAGCATGCACGATAATGACAAAAAACTCACCAACGCGACACAACCATGCGATACGGTAGAACTCTCAGAACCACAATATTGCAATATTACACAAAAATCTGAACATAAATTCGACACGTGTTTCACCTCTAAACGAGGCATTCTCAAGAACGCTCGGCAACAAATGAGCGAAGCTTACTCGTGCAACTTGCTTTTATACCCCTTCCACTATACAACAGTTATGACGTATCGCTCGACCGATATGAAAACAAGTTTAGTAGTGGGGAACTACAGCTAGTTTGTTCATTCAAAAACATGTTACTACTGACTTTAATTATTTCTAATTGTTCTAAAACGGACAGTCTAATATTTTTATCACAAATATGCAAGGGCCCGAATGTATGACTATTATCTAATGAATGGTTACAATCTAATAAATGTTTCGCAAAATGTGAATTTTCAGGGTAATTATACCTATATGCAGCTATATGTTCTTTATAACGAGTCTCAAAATTACGGCCCGTTTGCCCTATATAAACATTATTACATATTTGACATTCCAATTTATATACACCAGACTTTTTACATTTATCAATACTATCTTTATCGTTACAAAGATTTTTAAGCGAAAAGTTAGGCCTAAATGCGGGATAGATACCGTGAACCCTTTTTTTTATTTTTTTTATTTTAGGTGGGCAAAAATGTCCTACCGCACACCCCGCTGCCCGGGGAGACAACGGGGTGAATGGGGCTCTCACCCACTAAAAACCCACCGTGCGCCTCCACCCGCCCTTGCTACGGCCGTGCGGGATACCGTGAACCCTCAGTGTCTTTGCTAACCTGTCTGATATGCCACCAAAGTAAGACAAAGTACACGTAAAATTAATTTGTTCTACTGCAACAGGATACAAAAGTTGTTTTACCTGAACACAAAGTGAAAAATGTGAAATCGAAAATTTTCACTTTTTTTTTTCACTTTGTGTTTGATGTATAGTGCTAAGCATGTCAAATGCTAAAAATATATATAAAAATATCTAAATATTGTTTTACCTGTTTATCTGTTTGCTCGTTCGCGCATCACGCAAAAACTATCAATGGATTGATGCACTTTTTTATTTGATAGCTCTTGATTAGACTTACAAATTGGTATACATTTTATTTATCCCGCTACTATATCGGTAACCTGAGATATAATAAACTAGCTTTTGACTGCGGCGGAGCCGTGGGCAAAGGCTTTTTTTAATCACATGTCTTCAACTTTTATACAAGTACTGAGGCATCTTTCTGGGGATATATCCCGGACTTACTTATCTGTTGTATTCAGCACCACATTGGAATTTTAGATAAAATTAATAGTAGATATAAATAGAATTTTAGAAAAAATTAATAGTAAATATAGTAGATATAAAGCACTGGACTTTTATTAGGAAACCCTTGTTTTTTTTATGTGTTTTTGTTTTTTATGGGATTGACAATCATGTAGTTATTCTTATTTAAATGATTTTGCAGATTTAAAACCTTCAATCATAATGCTTTGCGGGAAGCCGGTATTTTTGTACAGAAACTTCACATATTGTCAGCATGGCAGCCAGTACCGCAAGACCTTCTATTGTTCCAAGCGTTTGACATCCCAGTGCCCTGCTAGAATATCTCTCGACAACGACGGGGCTGTAAAAGCAGCGATTATAGAGCATAATCACTCGCCGCCAAAACTATTTCGTATTTCTAATGGAGAATATATTCGTATGTAGTCAATATCGAATTATTACGTAATTATCTAGACAATAAGTTCATTTGTGAAATAAAATAATATACGTAGTTATGAGGCAGAACTCGCAAGGTCTTTGATTTTTGAAATTATGAATGTATTTATTTACAAATTATCACTGCTTGGTAAAAGAAAAAATCTTAAGAAAACTGCACGCCTGAAAGATTTTGTTATCAACTTTTGAAGTCTGCTAACCCGCACCAATCCAGCGTAATGGACTTCGGACTAAATCCCTCTCTCTCTGGCTGAGATCTGTCAAAGAGACTGGTTCTGAAATTGAACCATGGAGATTTATGAAGAAAACATATTCATGATTAGGGGCCAAGGAAAATTCACTATCATCAGTCTAAATATATTAATATTTTATTTGTTTTCAGGGCCCACAATGATAACGATTCAAGGAAAATCGGTTCTTTATTACCAAGGGTATAACTTTTTGCATAGCAAGGAAAATTTAAACCGATCTATTATTGTTCAAGTAGAGTAAGTGCAGGCTGTCCTGCTAAAGTAAGGCTTCATCGTAGTGGGGCTTTGATTATTGCAATTGCGAAGTGCGCAATTGTTATAATGACAAAAGCTATTCACTTATATTTTGTCAAATGTAATAAAAGATAAGATTTTGATAGGAAGATAAGATACCTTATATATTTCTGTTGTTACTGAATATTTACGTTCAAAAAAATATGCATCCGTGGCTGCATCGCAAGCATGAGCGAGTTAATTGATTTTTTATAGCTATTGGTTCAGGTAACCTGCTCCAGTAAAGTTCCCAGTCGATATTTTTTTTCTACATCTTCGACAATTACATTCATACTTCAGCCAATTTATACATGATATAAATCTTTCCTTATGAACTCCTCCGTCTATTGGTGAAAACCGCTAAGCAATTATTTGGGCCTGTAAAAACAACAGAGATAACAAACAATAGCTTAGTTTTTACGTAATCTTATTTCCACCAATTTCACCAACAGTTTGACCTCTTCTGAAGTTGACGTTATTCCTACTAAAACATTAAATTATTGTTACTTTGTTTCGGACACACTTCATCAAAATGTGTTGGACATCTTCAATAGTTCCGTAGTCTTCGCAGTTAGGTTGTCATTTTTGTCATTTAAAATACAATCTATTTTTTTTTATTTTTTTTCACAAAAACAAAGATACAAAATAAAATTAAAATAACGTGCTACTTACACCTACAAGGTTTGTCTGTGGTACACTATAAATTCGTTATCGTATTAACAATAGCAAACATAATAATCCTGATTAACATAAACATTCAATGGAAAGTGTAAGTAAGTAGGCAATCTGTATGAATCTGTGGCTGGATTGTTCACCACTGAACACACAGTCCCAGTGGTCCGCCAATACAAGCAGAGAGACGGCACACGGCGGGTTTATTTAGTGGGTGAGGGTATTTTTGCCACTTTAACAAAAAAAAAACTATATGGTTGTCTGTAAAGTCGGTTTACGGACGATAATTTTACGTGATAAAGTCATATACTTATATTTTCTAAGAGTTTCACAAATGTTAGCGACATAAAAGGGTAGAAAATGTAGAAATTAGGTTTGTACTTTTAAACAATGTAATACTGATAGAAATCGAATGGTACATATAAAAAGGTACCATCGCGCGTGCTGCTATATAATAATAGAGATACGCGTGTTGCCCGGGACGCGTTCGGCCGAAGAATGTGATGTCGGACGGTGACTCGATGTGTCGCAGGCGGCTCCGGCCAGCGCGGCCGCTTCCCTCCCGCAGATGCTCTTCAGCCCGCGGCTTTCATGTGGGCGCGAACATCAAGCAATGCAGCGGTCGGTCATACATTTTTCGGAACATGAGTCTTTTTCGTGCGTGCAGCCGGGCATTCATCGATTTATAAGACGTTATCACGTCAAAAAAATGGTTGGATAGTTCTATACCAGATACCTTTTCCCCGCAATCTCTCATCAAAGTGCCTCTGCCATACTAATCTGCATAAATCTGTGATTGAACTTATGAGAACCGCAAAAAGAGGTTGGATGCTAATATAAATAAATAAACTATAGTTGCCTGTTCTGCTAAAAGATCTTTCTCGTTTTTTTTTTTTGAGCTGAATATGAGACGGTGTTTAATGATATGATATTATTTTAATGATACACAATATTTATTTTTCAGATGCTCAACCCGAAATGATAACAGTAAACGGCAAATCAGTTCTTCTGTTTGAAAACTACACGTTCGCCAAACAAGGCCCTATGATACCTAACTATTACTGTTCAAAGAGAACAAACTTGAAATGTCGCGCTAGAATCAGTCTTGACCAATACGGATCTGTGAAGTTCGTGTTTAGAGAACACAACCATCCACCCCCCAGAATTTTCCGTACGGCTAAAGGGATATATATACGAATTTAGTTCTAAAATGATCTAAAGGTAGAGCCATGCTTATCCCAGAATTCCAGTAATGAACCCGCTTAACTGGAGAAGTACCACCACCTTTTGATCACGTCAACGTTAGATATCCCTGCTATTGCGTTTCGTGTGTGATGAGAGCGCTGGAGTCCCGATTCTTCATGTAATCTTTCTGACCTCTTCATCTCTTTCTATCAGACTTCCTGTCTTTATTATTTTCCTCTCCTCCTGGAGTTAGAGACACACTGACGATGTCCTGGTGGTTTTGCATGCTAGCTTTTACGACTACTATAATCATTTTAAGGCGGGCTGCTTTTATAGAAATAGTAGTCAGTAGTTTCAAACAATAGGTGCTATTTAAGTATTATATAAGTAAGGGGGTTAATTATGTTCTTACTTATGTTAATTAAAAATAAAAGGATCTTCAGAAACAGAAAAAAATTAATATAATAATATCGTCAGGTTTTAAAATCATAAATTATATGATGCCTTTGCTACAGACTACCTAATACAGTTGACTGTGATCTTGGCACTTGTATGTCCCTTCTATATGTCTGTACTGTATACACACTAAGGGTTTTATGCAAAAGAAAGCCATCTATACTAATATAACAAAGGTTAAGGGCTTGTTTATTTAAATGAGCTAATTACAGCAACAACTGGATTGAAACATACTTTTTGCATTTTATAGATTTTCAGCCAGTCTAGACTATTTAATATAACGTCAAGACACTTAAGGACTGAGAATAAATAAAAAAATAATATCAAATAGTCTCCATGTAACGTCACAAAAATAAAATTAGACTGTGATTTGTAAAATATAAATTGCAGCCATGTGGTCTCAGTCCAAGTAATGAAACATGGTTGGTCACCGGCTCTACGCTACTTACGGGGCATTTTCAGCATGAAACATATAGGTACTTAACATAATTAAGCTGAACTTCGGAAAGGTATAGATGTACTTAAGGTTGACTATCCCAACGACCATTTAACCCCTCACTGTCTTTAAAAGTCCCACGCACAAACGCACGCGCTCAGTCGTTGTGGCAGACTGAAGCGAGCTAGGGGCGCATTCCTACTACTCGTATAAGGCATTTTTTAATCACACGTCTTAAACTTTTATACAAGTACTGAGGCATCTTGCTGGGACATATATCCAGGACTAACTAACAAATATAGAAGGAGCATTACGAACAATCCAGTGACGCCATATAAAACCATGCCAAACTTGTAATTACACATGCACACAAATACAAACAAAACCATGCCAAAATTAAGTATCATAAACCACGAATGTTACTAGAGTATGATTTAAAATTACCCCAAATGGCTCGACGATTTCGTACGTACGTTACGTACATGAATACGTCGTCAGCGCCATTATATTCCCTATATGATTTGCTGTAAACTTACTTTATACTTTTCCTCTTTTATTGTTTTAAACATAAAACTTTTAAATATGTACTTACCCAAATTATTTTAATGTACTTATAGACTATTTCTTTCCGGCGACAATACTATCAGGCACACATTTTTAAAAAAGTGAAGCTTCATTTTTTATTTAGTTTGAGATCCCGGACCTACTTATCTGTTGTATTCAACACAATTGGAATTTGAAATAAAATTAATAGTATATAAATCACTGGACTTTTACTAAGAAACCATTGGTTTTGTTGTGTTTTTGTTTTTATGGGATTGACAATTGTGTAGTTATTCTTATTTTAAATGGATTTTGCAGATTTAAAACCTTCAACTATAATGCTTTGCGGGAAGCCGGTATTTTTGTACAGAAACTTCACATACTATCAGCATGGCAGCCAGTACCGCAAGACTTTCTACTGTTCCAAGCGTTTGACATCCCAGTGCCCTGCTAGAATATCTCTCGACAACGACGGGTCTGTAAAAACAGCGATTATAGAGCATAATCACTCGCCGCCAAAACTATTTCGTACTTCTAATGGAGAGTATATTCGAATATAGTTGAATTATTACGTAATTATCTAAACAATAAGTTGTTTTGTGAAATAAAATAATATAGTTATGAGGCCCAGAATGCGCATGACATCTTTGATTTTTAAAATTATGCATGTAAATTATGTATAATGTATGTATTTATTTACAAATTCTCACTGCTCAATGAAAGATACATCATGAGGAATCCTGCATGCCTAAAAGATTTCGTCGTTAGCTTATGAAGTCTGCTAACCCACACAATCCATCGTAATGAACTACGGTCTAAATCCCACTCATCCTAAGACCTCTCAATAAGACTGGTTGTGAAATTGAACCACGTAGATTTATGAAGAAAATATAATCACGATTATGGGTCAAGGAAAACTCATTATCGTCAGTCTAAATATATCAACATTTTTATTTATTTCAGGACCCACAATGATAACGATTCAAGGAAAATCGGTTCTTTATTACCAAGGTTATACTTTTTCAAAGCAAGGGAAATTTAAACCGAACTATTATTGTTCTAGAAGAGTAAGTGCAGGCTGTCCTGCTAAAGTAAGGCTTCACCGTAGTGGGGCTTTGAAGTTAGCGTCGACTGAGCACAATCATCCACCGCCTGTACTAATTCGCTTACTGAGCGGAGATTATGAGCGATATCGTAATACGAGTATGATAGATTAGTTCAGTTAGGTACATAGCAAAACTAATTATATTTATTATACAATAATTGCTTGTATATTTGATTAGTTGTAAATACGCTTTGTTATCAAAATTATACCAAAATTATTATTATTAAAACAACTAAAGAATAAATAACTTAAAATTCTTTCCTATTGCACGCGCAAAGCGTTGAGGTGGGTATTACTCTTGCGCAGAACAACTAATTTTTCATACTTAAAATGTTTCTATTTATCATATATTGCACTTGTAAAATAATATATACACACACATATCAAGAAAAAACACTATTTTTAACACTTATGATATTTTTGATGCCATTTTTGTTATTTTAACTAGTTAGAAAACTGTTTAAAAAGTTCTGTCTTGGACGTCCGTGTGTTGTAGGTAATGTATGTTAACACGATAACGACCGAAATACTTTACCAATCGAGTATTTTTTTTCTTTTACGATTCGGTATAATTAGGTACGAATAGAGCCCTATCACTTTTCACAGTCTGATCGATGTGGTTTAACTGGTATTAAATAAACAAAAAAAATAGTGAATATTTACGCTCGACTCGACACCAAAACCAGCGCTATCCTTATTTCGTGAGAACTACATCGACAGACCAATATAGAAGTACTTCCTAAAATTAGCGCTAGATGGCGTATAAGACATGAAAACCACAGTACTTTTTGAAATAAGCGCTATCTATGTGATTTATTGAAAACTACTTAGTAAGACCAATACATTATTAGTTACTTATCAAATAATCAATTTTATTGTGAAAAATTAAGATTATGAGGCGTGCACTTTTGGATTTTCCAAAGTATTTTTCGCATGTCGGGGCTGTTGTTGTCTGAAATTAAAACAGGGATACCTACTTTTTTGTTGTACTTTATTAATAGAAATAAAGCGTTCCTAGTAAACAACCAAATAATATTCAATTAGTTATTTTCTATTTTATCTATTTACTTTACAGGATACCAATCAATAATATTAAATGGCAAGCCAGTTATTTTCTACAAGAACTATACGTTCTCCAAACAGGATCGCTCCACGTGCACCCGCTACTGTTCAAAGAGGGCACGATCGAAATGTCGAGCTAAACTAACACTTGATACGGATGGGGCCATAAAGTTAGTGAACGCGGCACATAATCATCCGCCGCCAAAGATACTGTGTACTAGTGATGGACAATATTATAGATTATAAATAATATTATTAATAGATAATATTATAGATTATGAATAATAAGAACAGATTCAGTTTTGTTGAATGATAATGCGACATTCTCTGCAAATTAAAGTAATATAAGTCTTTTTAGTTGTATTTAATTTTATAAAATAATAATACTCATTTTGATCTATATTTTAGCACTTGACGTGCTCAGATACTCTTAAAGTACAAATTATAATTTGTGAATAAGGAAAAAGAGTATTTTAGTACAGGCGGGAATCGAACCTGCGTCCCTTCCTATCCGGGGAAGTGCTCTAATCCACTGAGCTACAGTACTATCTTTTAGACATACCCAATCTCCTTATCACATTTGTCTTAACGACCAACGCCCTCTATCGGAATGCATTTACATGCATCAATTCCTTATTCACAAATTATAATTTGTACTTTAAGAGTAGCTGAGCATGCCAAGTGGTAAAATATAGATCAAAATGTTTAAAAAATCACGCCGTCAAATAGTATGAATTTTAATTGCAAAATTAAACTTACTATATTGGATTGATGCATGTAAATGCATTCCGATAGAGGGCGTTGGTCGTTAAGATAAATGTGATAAGGAGATTGGGTATGTCTAAAAGATAGTACTGTAGCTCAGTGGATTAGAGCACTTCCCCGGATAGGAAGGGACGCAGGTTCGATTCCCGCCTGTACTAAAATACTCTTTTTCCTTATTCACAAATTATAATTTGTACTATAATAATACTCAGTAAAAGTTGTTTGCGTAAGTATATTATCCTGTAGCATGAATTAAATCAATTAAAACGATTTTTTTACTTATGTAATGACATTTTACAGGAGCGCCTCAAATGATTACAGTACGTGGCAAGCCGTTGCTACTGTTCGGGGACTTCACATATTCGAAGTGGGGCAAATCTGTGTGGCATTATTATTGTTCAAAGAGATTAAGTCTAAAATGTCAAGCCAAAGTAAAATTCAGTAAGGACGGATGTATAAAAGTTGTGAATTCTCAACACAACCATCCACCTCCGACATTGATACCTACATCTGATGGTCAGTACTACAGACTATGATTCTAAATTTTATTTGGTACTTAATTGTATTTTCCTGATAATAATTATATTTACCTTAATATTTAATTAAAAATAACTTCATAATATCAAATAAAAACAATTTTCACCCATAATATTTAATAATAATAATAATGTAACAACATTAATTTGAATTAGAAAAGGCATTTTAAATGAGTGTTGTGTTTTAATTTACGAATTACCAATGTTTTTGTTTGTGATTTATTTTTATTTATAAAAAAATATAAAATAACATAAAATTACTTACATGAAAAAAGTATATATAGTAGTATTATAAACTGAGTTAGCCATAGTTAATTAATAAAATTTCTTACAGTTTCTTCATACCAGATGATAACAATAAATGGTAAGCCGTTGTTGCTATATAAAGACTTCACATTCTCAAAGACTTCATGCAGGAACTACACCTGTTCTAAAAGACTAAGTTTAAAATGTCGAGCTAAAATGTCGTTGCACAAGAACGGAGACATAAAATCAGTAATTAACGAACATACTCATCCACCACCAGATTTAATCCGCACTTCTGATGGCCAGTACCTAAGACTTAATTTTTAGGCATAATCTCTAGCTTAACGGCTAAAGACTTTTCCTCCCGAATAGACATAAGATGCAGTTTTGAATCCTGCTCACATATATTCTTTAACCAAAATATTTTTTTTAATAAGAAACTAAGCATGTTAATGTTAAAATAATTTAATATTTATTAATGGTTTTTTATTTATCTATAAAAAACATTTTAATTAGACCTATAGACGGTGTAATGACGGTATGTACATCACTTTCACTCAGTTTTTAAGAGTTCTTTATGGTATTATATTACATGTTCATTGCCAATAAATAAATAAATATTCACGGACATTTCACACAACGTCCTCTGGTCCCAAACTAAGCTTAACGCTTGTGCTATGGGTAGCAGATTACGGATACAATACATATATTACTTTTTTTTAAATACATACATATAATAGATAGAATTGACGAGCCTCGTGGCGTAGTCGATGATGTAACCGACTTCCGTACACGAGGTCGTGGATTCGATTCCCACTCAGGACAATTATTTTTGTGATGAATATTTGTACTGCGTCTGAGTGTTTTCATAGCGCAAGCGTTAAGCTTAGTTTGGGACGAGAGGACGTTGTGTGAAATGTCCGTCAATATTATTATATTATTATTATTGCCAATGCACGTTATCAAAAATGTAAAATAGGTATAAAACTCTTTATTCTTTGAAAACCTTTACTTGACCCCCTTTACTGAGTTGTCGTTGCATCGAAACGTATTATTGTAAGTCACTTGCCAACTCCTCTCCGCTAAAATAGAAGTCTGGTTAAACGGCGGCTTTAATATTCTTTAGTTACATAAAATCGATGGCTAAACATTGATACCGAATGAGAAATTAATAAATGACTGATTAAAATATTATTGACTATTATTTAAACTCATTAGTTCGGCATTAGCGTCTTAGTGACAGACGGTGGTGTCCTCAGCAACATGACGTCACGAGTAGACTAAGTAATAAAAATAAAGCTTAGTACCTACTTTTAGATCGATTCGAAATGACCCCAATACATTAACTATGCTAATATTGTGAACTTGGAAGGAGTTGATGATAAAATATTCGTATTGAAATACATATTTTTTTTATTGTAAAATTCATTCATCTACCTACATAATAAAATAATACCTATTGTTGTTCTCATGATTTTTTATAACTTTTAAATCCATTTATTGGTATTTTGCAACCCATTACTGGCTCACTATTGGGCACGGGTCTCCTCTCCAAGGAAAGAGGTATTCAGATAGTCCACCACGCT
This sequence comes from Leucoma salicis, assembly GCA_948253155.1. Classification (NCBI taxonomy): domain Eukaryota; kingdom Metazoa; phylum Arthropoda; class Insecta; order Lepidoptera; family Erebidae; genus Leucoma; species Leucoma salicis. The sequence goes on along the minus strand of OX411814.1, from coordinate 21,208,727 downwards.
AGCCATGTGTCGGTTGGCAGACATTTTCTCAGATTTTTGCATATACTTATATAATTATTGGAGATTTTTTAAATAGATGCTTAAAACATTAATATATAAATCAAATAACGTGGAAATAAATAATTTTTATTTTTATTTTTAGCGTTTGCATACAAGAGGATCTGTATTAACGGAAAACCGGTACTATTGTACAGAGATTTCACATATTCGAAAAGAGATCGTTCAAATCGTACTGAATACTGTTCGAAGAGACTGAGTTTGAAGTGTGGAGCGAAGGTTACTCTTGACAAGCGCGGGGCCATAAAATGGGCGAACACAAAACATAATCACCCACCGCCGCAACTAGTCTGCACTTCTGAGGGACAATATTTTAGATTGTAAGCCTTAATAACCTAAGTAAAATTTAATCTTATTAACCCCTTACCGCATACAATGCCTTATACGGCAAAATTTTTTTTTTTCATTTTATTACAATATTGTTTTTTCGCAACCAACGTGGACTCCTTATACATCATTTTTTCGTTTAACGGAACGTATTTTATGTATAGTAGTGCTATCTGTCTAAATATTGGAGGTTATGTTCAGCGTGTCGGACCGTTAGTGTGCAATTAATTAGTGCTCATTTTATTAATGGGAAAATAACAATAAAATGGTAAGTAAAAAAGCCTAGAATTCCAACATATAATTTTTTAAATATACTTTAATAAGAAATAGTTTGTTTTTGAGCTTTATTTTGATAATGCCATATTTGGCTTCGTAAGCGTTTTTATCAAAAACATTATGTGGCATATAGGGCATATATTATGGCTTCGCATGCATTCAGATGCATTTTCTTTTCTTTGCAGCAATTAACCCTTCTCGGCAATTTCGGAGCATAGGTATGCATAAAGCAGGAAAAGTTATGGACAAAAAACGCGGTCGTCCAGCTAGCAACTTAGGAACACCATCGTCAAGTCGAGCTGATACTCCAATCAGTCGAGTCGACAGTCCTTTATGTCTGGTGGCCAAAAAACGTGGTCGTCCAACGCGCATTCAAGTCGGTACCCCAACAAGCCGAGGCGCCACTCCAACCAGCTTGCCGAATTCGCCTGTACCCAATAAAAAGGCACGAAAAACTCCAGCCAGGCATCAAGACTTACCACTAGATTTTGTACGTTCAGATAACGTGGGTCATTTCCCTGAGTGGATGAAATCAAGTCGAAAAATTTGTCAGAGCTGTTCGAAATTCCGTTCGTTTACCAAATGTGGGAAATGTAAAGTTAATTTATGTTATAACGATAAAAGAAATTGTTTCAAAGATTTCCATAAAACATAATTTCATTATTTAGATATTTTTATATATATTTTTAGCATTTAACATGCTTAGCACTATACATTAAACACAAAGTGAAAAATGTGAAATCGAAAATAACAGTCAGGAGCAGGATTTGAACCTGCATCTTCTGGATACCGTCCAGATGCTTTACCAATTCAGCCATCCTGACAATTGCTCCTGACTGCTAATTTCGATAACACATTATACTTAACGTCTTTGGGTGACGTCTGCGCCATCTGTCGGCAGTATTTTCATACATTATACCGACCAGGTAAACTTAATTTTACAATTAAGATTTTACCTAATAATGACGCAAACCCTTTAAATATTTAGATATTTTTATATATATTTTTAGCATTTAACATGCTTAGCACTATACATTAAACACAAAGTGAAAAATGTGAAATCGAAAATAACAGTCAGGAGCAGGATTTGAACCTGCATCTTCTGGATACCGTCCAGATGCTTTACCAATTCAGCCATCCTGACAATTGCTCCTGACTGCTAATTTCGATAACACATTATACTTAACGTCTTTGGGTGACGTCTGCGCCATCTGTCGGCAGTATTTTCGATTTCACATTTTTCACTTTGTGTTTAATGTATAGTGCTAAGCATGTTAAATGCTAAAAATATATATAAAAATATCTAAATATTTAAAGGGTTTGCGTCATTATTAGGTAAAATCTTAATTGTAAAATTAAGTTTACCTGGTCGGTATAATGTATGAAAATACTGCCGACAGATGGCGCAGACGTCACCCAAAGACGTTAAGTATAATGTGTTATCGAAATTAGCAGTCAGGAGCAATTGTCAGGATGGCTGAATTGGTAAAGCATCTGGACGGTATCCAGAAGATGCAGGTTCAAATCCTGCTCCTGACTGTTATTTTCGATTTCACATTTTTCACTTTGTGTTTAACATAATTTCATTTTTTAAATTCCATATATGGACCATCACAGTTCCACTAGAATGCATGAAATTACATATATGGCTTCGTGTAGTAATTTCTAAAATAAGTACTTAACTTTTTTATTCAGACTGTTTATATATAGGAAATAAAAATATGGTTTCAGTAAAAAAAATTTTTTTCATTATCATAGTTCATGCAATAAGGGGTTAACGTAATAAAAATATGTCTTAACTAATTTGTTATTTTCTATTCACTCTATGTACTAGCTAATAAAACTATAAATATAGAAATTGCGAGCGGGATTTGAACCCGGTAAGCTATCGTGCGTGACCGGGAATCCACGAGTCGCAGGTTCTATTCCGGCTCACAGTTATCATTTTTCAATAAAATATGTTCGACAAAATCAGCGACACTCGAGTTTTATTTGTGGTGCCGCGGCTGCTTGCATGTACAATTTTTTTTTATTGCATCAAGTGGCAGACAAGCCGCGGCCCATCTGATGGTAAATGGTAACCGTCGCTCATGGACTCAACTATACCGAGAGTACTGTCAAGCCGCTGCTCGCCATTTCATTCCACAGATATGAAATGAAAGAATAAACGGCTATCTCCTGCTACAGCCAAAACGCAACGATGTGCTTCATGGCTGGTCACACGGGAGATCGTGGTACCAACCCGCTCGGGCCCGATATCAAGTGAGTACTCCCACTTGGTACCCAGCCCTACCACCAGCCATGCAATGGATAATATTTGCTTACTTCCCTTAGTCGCCTCATACGACAGCCGTGGGAAAGAATCGGGTAGTCACACTTGTATTCTTAGTCCGTCACCACATGGACAGAAGCTTGTGTGTATAATAAAGAATGTTAGCTTCTATGTACAATAAAGAATTTTAGCTGCTGTGTACAATAAAGAATATTAGTTCCTGTGTACAAAAAAGAATGTTAGCTTCTGTGTACAATAAAGAATATTAGTTCCTGTGTACAATAAAGAATGTTAGCTTTTGTGTACAGTAAAGAATGTTAGCTTCTGCGAACAATAAAGAACGTCAGCTTCTGTGTACAATAAAGAATGTTAGCTTCTGTTTACAATAAAGAACGTTAGTTTCTGTGTACAATAAAGAATGTTAGCTTCTGTGTACAATAAAGAATGTTAGCTTCTGTGTACAGTAAACAATGTTAGCTTCTGTCTACAATAAAGAATATTAGCTTCTATGTACAATAAATAATATTAGTTTCTGTGTACAATAAAGAATGTTAGCTTCTGTGTACAATAAAGAATATTAGCGAATGTGTACAATAAAGAATTTTAGCTCCTGTATTCAGTAAAATGTAGGTAAATTAGAAAAAATGTTGTCTGTCAATCCGTTTAGTTGTTAGGTTATGCGAGGAGCGAGATAAATAATCCCATGTGAACTTTTTTAATTAATTTAATCCAAATTCGCTCAGCCATTTCGGCGTGATTGACGGACAAACATCCAAATATATGTATATTGGCACAAGATTTCGCAGTTATGATAATTACATATAAATAAGAAGTAGCATTAGTGTTATTAGACATGTTTATTTTTTTGAAACTTTTAGTACAAATTATGATGTATCCAACCCACCAAAATATTTTTATGGTCTCGATTCCTTATGAAATAAAATCTCGCGTTTTTATCTATTCTATTATTTCCTACAATAAACTGAGCCCTTTTTAAAGGACCGACATAATTTTATTGGTTTTCTTATTACAATTATATTTGCTATAAATGATAGTAGTAGTCCTACAGTAAATCAAAGCAGTAATTTAGCCCTTTTAACTTTCGCTATATACTCGCAAACAGATGAGGTTGAAGTATGTATCCTCATTATTATTAATTATTTAAATGTAACAAAAATAATACAATAATATACAAATTAAAAAATATCACAATAATCTCAAAATATTTTGATACTTTTATGTATATTTTAAGCACTTGTTTATCAGTACACAAAAGTGCGAAAATGTGAAATTATAATTATAGTCACCAGCAGGATTTGAACCTGCATCTCCTGGAAAACCGTTCCAGAGGCTAATTCATCATAAGTATGCAAATAAATCCGAAAAAGTGCAGGAAACACACAAGACATTAAGAATGTGTGGCATGTGTTATCGAAATTCATAGTTCCAAGCAGATATCACGATAGCTTAATTAGTAAAGCATCTAGAATGGATTTCTAGGAGATGCAGGTTGAAATCCTGCTAGTGTTTTTTATATAAATGAGAAAAAATCGGGTTTCTATTGCGTTTACTACGTTTTCGAACAATTTGAGAGTATTTTGCGTATCAAGAATATTTGTAATCAACCTTCTCGGTGCAAAAATAGCTATCCCACAAGAGCCTAATATTTTTGGGATAAAAGTATTATGTGTATTATAATCTAAGTAATAAGTAATAAACTATCTGTGTGCCAAATTTCATACAAATATATTAATAGGTTCAATATTTTTTGTTTGCAATTAATTTTCGGTTGTACTTAAATATAAACTGTTTTGAGCCTCATAAAATTGTCGAGTCTGTCAAATAATGTGTACTGTAAATTATGTGATAATATAATTTTTTATATAATTAAATGGTATTGCAGAACATCCTTTTTTATTCTTATTTGAACACGATTCTCACGGCTTTAAGACTACTAATAGACGTTCCGATTTGGCTGGTTCCGACCACACTGCTGTTGTAGGCTTGCAGAATAAATATCGATATATCGATGTTTTTTGTTCAATATATAAATCGAGTATTGTTTAATGTATAGTGCTAAGCATGTCAAATGCTAAAAATAGGTATAAAAATATCTAAATATCGAAAACGTATCAAATTCGATATATTACTACTTTGACCTATATATTTATAACGAAACGGTAAACAAGCTTATTGCTTAAAAATTAACTAGTTAAATGATATAAGTAACATATTCACGGATTTAACTTAACATACTAGCACTTTTTATATATAAACGAATAATATTATTAAACCTATTATTAATAATAATAGGTTTAATAATATTATTAAACCTAAAAATATTTTGCGAATGTTAGCTAAATTAACTTAGTTATAAAGTACAAATTCTTATTTGTGATTGAGGAAAAACAGAACTTTAGTGCGAGCGGGATTCGAACCTGCCTCCCTAATGCCGGCTGCACGCAAGAAAAAGTCTCACGATCCGAAAAATGTATGTCTACCGATGCATTGTTTGTTAAGAAAACATATATGACATTATCACGTAAAATTATCGTCCGTAAACCGACTTTACAGACACCATATACCTAGTTTTTTTCGATATCTCGAAACCGATATCAATATTTAAAAAATATATATCAATACAATATATTATTATATCGATACTTTTTGGTTCTTCTTGAATCCCTAGACGGTTGTTTAGCCGACTGTCGGAACGTCTATAGCAATGTCGGAATGGTTGGCACGCCGGCCTAATTATGGTCGGAACTCGCCAGATCGGAATGTCTGTTAGTAGCTTTAGAAATAATGCTTGAGAATTGACTTGCTGTTAATAGGCAATACGCTAAATAAAATATTTGGTTCTACAAATACTTAAATATGTTTTACAGTATACGATTACGACATAATTTCTCTAAACGGGAGGAAGGTTCTTCTTTACGACAAGTACACGTATTCGAAGCACGGACGAACGTACCGTAACCAGTACTGTTCGCAGAAGGTCACCAAGAACTGCCCAGCTAAGCTCTCCCTTGACAAAAATGCATTTATAATGTTTCAGAACTCAAATACGGAGCATAACCATCCACCGCAAAAATTGCGTCAAACTTCCGATGGACTGTACTTCAAAGTAATGTAATGATATCATTAAGATAGGCTAGGTACATATGTACCTAGTGGTCTAATGTCTGAATACACAATTATAAGTTACTCGTATAATATCCTTTAACCCGATATGAAAACGAAGAAAATACAGATAATTAATTATGAATATATAAAGACAAAAATTCTTAAAAATATTGTTTTGTGTTCAAATAGGTAGGTATTGTTTCGTCTTAAAGTTTTTTTTTTGTCAAATATCTTAAATGTGCAGCTCTGTTACAGCTTTATAATAATACTTATAGATTATATATCCCGAACAGGTTATTATGACTGACTGAAACATAACTCTACTTATACAGAAATAGTAGAGGACACAGACATTTTTAAGGCAATTTTTTTTTTAGTTTATCTAAACAGATTACAGCTTTGGGTTCAATAAGGAAATTCACTATATACAAGTCTTTGTACCTAGGTATGAGTTATTTGACAAAATAAAACTAAATTCACCGATATCATCGTGTTTATTTTACTTTTAAAGTCCTAGGAAACACTGTGCTTTAGTTATTCTAGAAAATATGCTTAAACATAACATCTATAATAGTATCAATTTATTCGCATCAAGGGAAGTGATGATTCTGTGTTAGACTTGTGTCGAACGTGTATAAATTATTATAATCTTTTTTGTTATTATGGACAAAATATGCTTCTTTTGCACTAATAAGTGGCTGTGATATGTTTAAAATAAGGCCTCGACTGGCCTGGTCTATTAATGTTGTCAAAAAATTTAAAAAGTTGTAATAATGGATTTTCGTACTCTCTCCTTCCGCATAATAGGTAGTGACAGGACTGACTTACTTTCTGCATCATTTTCAAATAAGAAACAAGGTACTTTCCGAGCAGGTATTGTATTAATTTATTATGTTACAGAGAAAAAATATATAACACACTAAATAGGTATTTGTCTACTTTATCTAGATCATTAACGTCATGCTTATAACTATTTACAGCGTATAAAATCATTTCTATAAACGGGAGGACAGTTCTTGTCTATAATACGCACACGTATTCGAAGCATGGACCATCGTTCCGCAACCAGTACTGTTCGCATAAGGCTACATTGCACTGCCGAGCTAAGCTCTCCCTGGATAAGAACGGAGTTATAAATCTTCAGAAATCTATTACGGAACACAACCATCCACCGCCAAAGATATTTCAAAGTTCTGATGGACGGTACTTCAAAGTATCTTGTTTGCATTAAACTATGACATGTCTACATATAAGTAGCGTTACAGTAGTCACAACGGATCTTTGGGTCTCTGAAGTTGGCTGCAAGACGTAGCGCAGTAGCCATTTTTGTGTCGCAAGGCATGTGCGTCTTCCACAGTTTACATTAATCGATAAATGTTCGATTATAATTTAACAATTGTAATTGATAATCATATTATTTATCGATCGTACTAAAAGATGTGGATTGTTCTATATGTATATTGAAGCTTATTCGTATACTTTTTATTGAATATAATAATAATTAGAACATAAACAATTCGATATGAAAACATTACGATCAGTAATAACATATGAATTGGTCAGCACTAATCGTATGATTCCATCACAATTCCCACTTCTTGCCCTGTGCCTAACTTCAGAGACACAAAGATCCGTTGTTACTACTATATTATGTATCTGTAAAAAACAAAGACTAACATAAATATTCTACTAGTAATCTATAATATATGCTTTTCCAATCCTAAGGCAGGAGCAGAAGTATAGTATAGACTATCGACTATGTTAGTTGCGATAAATTCATTCGACTAATATAGGCTATATAACAACTGACATAGTCGAATGAGTAAACGCAGTCAAGTCAGGTCAATCTGCTAGTAAAACTGGAACTTTGATTAATTTATACTCGTACATTGAACGTTGGATAGAAATAAAATCTGTACTCGGTATATTTTATTTCGCTTCCGAGCTAATTCAAATCTAGATGGTTAGCCGTGAAAAATTCATACAAATGGTGTATATTATGAAGTATTCGTACGTAACTATTATTTTTATGTTCCGTATCGGGCGATCTTATTTTGATGCGAAAAAAATTACCTTGTTTGTTAATAGACAACACCATGCACTAAGGAATAATCCTTGTATCGCGGGGGACTTTACAAACCTACAATTTCACGGACACAAAGTACACCCAGAGTCAGAACGACCATTTATCAATCACACAAGGAGTTGTCATGTGTGAGAATCGAACTCACACCACTCGAGGAGGCCGTTATATAAACCACTCCGCAATCTATGCCTATGTGTATGAAGCACACATCTACAAGATACAAGTTCCTTAATTATAATGTTAATAATTTCACTTTCAGTTAAATTTATTCTTTAGCGTTAGAAGTTTTAAGTCATAGAAGCTTGAAATTAAGTAAGTAAAGTGCCGCTGTTTTTATAAAAAATGTACCTACATAAAGTACTCGTGATGTCAAGATTACTCAATATGAATGTTATTTTTTAATATTAAAGTTTGATTAAAGGCAAAATATAATCAAAGTATTTCAAATAAATGAAGTAATGTTACCCACCTCTTTCTTTTTAAATAGCTATGACGCATTTAATTTCTCATTCTCTTTCGTTTGTAAGAGAACTGATAGTAAATAAATATCAATTTATCAGTGCTATCATGCCTGGTCGTTGGCTGTTCGGTTTTGTTGTGTCCGTTAACGTTAAGTGGTACTACAATCAGGTGAACCGTACCTCGTTTGTCATCATATACAATAAAAACAAATTTGAAGAAAAACACTGACTTAACGAATTCTATCATAAATAGCTGATTTAATTTACAGATGAAGAGACACCGATATTCTCTACTTCCCGGTATGGGCATCCAGTGTTATTGCTAGGTGGATACCGGTACAACAAATATATCAGAAGTAAGGGTCCTCGAGCGAGATGGGTCTTTGTCAAGGTTGCTTGTGGGTGTAAAGCTGCTGTCATTACTGTAAATAATCAAATAATCCGAAACCTTCATGAACATATTCATTAAAGTCTAATTCATGTGTGCAAACAAACAATACCTGTTTTATTTTATTTTAACTACCATAAACCTTAAACAGGTCACTACAATGCTGAGGACTTGCTTAAAACAAAACCAGATTTGCAGAACAACCAAATGGATGTGCTTTTTTTTTGAGCAAAGCAACTTAAACGGAAACTATCAGGGCACATAGTAAGAAAGAATCAAAAAGAGAAAAAAAAACATAACGAAATAGAAAACGGCAACTAAATAATGTCTTCTTTGAACTGAAATTACGGCAAATTGTAATTATAATATGTATCTTCGTAATTTATCAAATCTTTATATTACAATTATTCTGTGCATTTGTCATGAACTCCCTCTCAAATGCTGGACCGATTTGACAGAGTTATGTGTGTGTTTATCAGTCCCTGGATGGTTTAGATTCACAATTAGATTTTCTAGGTGGTGTTGCGAACGTAGTCGGATTTTTATTTAATTTTTGCCAACTGCAGATAGGTGTTAGACAGGAAGACATTATGTCCCTGAAATTCTTCATCACTGCACTGGAAGATGTCTTCAAGTTCTTGGACTGGGCCACCATCGATATGGCAACGATATCGTAGTCATGGCAGAATTGAAGGATCTTGGCACCATGCTCAATTATCTCAGTAGTTTCCCGGGGGAAAGTCCTCAGTTGGTTTAAACATAAACAAGACAAAAGAGACATGTTTAATGTCATACACAAATACTACTATCCGGGTCTTAAATCGCGTATATACGATTATACTGGGGTAAATATCTTTACGGGTTAACCGTCCGTGATAACGGCCGTTGCAATACAGTCGAATCATCGGGAAATTAAGGTATTTAACCTTAGTATATAATATACGCGATTTAAGACCCGGATATTAGTATTTGTCTATGATGTGTGCAAATCGCGAAAGTTTAAAAATGTTTATTGTCTATGTCATTTCAGCACCGGCCCTATTCGGGAATTCGCTTCTCGGAGTAATCTACCACTATTTCTATCTGGGACAAACAGTTCAGTTACATAGGCACAACTTCGATAGATGAATCCAACTCGGCTGAGCATCGTTCGGGAAGCTAAAGAAGATCTTCTCGTCCAATATTCGGCAGTCTCTGAAAAAACATGTCTACAACCAGTGTGTGTCATCAGTGGAACAGATATGTGGCTTTTGAATGTTGACCTTATATCAAGGCTCAACGTGCCACGGAGTGAGCTATGCTCGGTATTTCTCTATGTTATCGAATCCATAACACGGAAATTTATTATAACACGGAAACGGTTTTTTCAGAAGAACACGAGAAAGAACTAGTAGCTCATTTCAAAAAACTTGAATAATTTGACTTTTCACTTGTCCGCAAGGATGTTAAAGATATTAACTTATCAGTTAGCTCAAGAACTTAATATTAAAAACCTATTCTCAAAAATTAGTATGGTAATCAAGAGAGGATGACCATGATATTTTACACTGCTGGCTCAGATGAAGAAAATTACTTAGGTCAACATCTGGTCCAAATATTCAACATGGATAAGAGCGACATCCAAATAGATAATACTAAATCTGGAAAAGTAATCGCCAGCAAAGGAACCAAGAAGATGTTTATACTTTGAGAGAATGTAACAGTCATAGCTTGCTGTAATGCTCAAGGTAACTATGCCACCAGTTTTTTAATAGTAGGTAGATACATCAAATCTCAGGTTTTTGATGGACTGCCACCAAGTTCGCAAGTATTTATGAACAGAAAGTCTTCATATATTAACTATGAACTCTTCATGAAATGGTTCGGGGAGAGATTCTTCCAGAAAAAAGGTCGAGGAAAAACCCTATTCATACTGGAGTGTCACAGTTCACACACAACAATATTCGCTTTTTAGAAGTAGCTAAAGAGAACGACGTTAATGACGTCCACACCACTCATGCACTCCAACCACTGGACTGGTATTTAAAGTGCCGACATATAAAGTTAAATAATTGGAAATACCAGTGAATGTGTTTTTTGGAAATACCAATGAATTTTTTTAATATTTGTTTACGTTCTATTAACTTTTGGGATCCAGTATATATTTAATGATGAATACTATTTTTTTTTATTGAAATTAGTTTGTTTACTGATTACTTATTTAATATTTTACAGATTCTATGAACACACCGGTATTTTCAACTTCGCGTTATGGAAAACCGGTAATCTTGTTCGGTCAGTACCGGTTTAACAAATGGAGTGGAAACAAGGGTCCCCGTGCTAGGTGGATTTGTGTGAAAAGCTGGAACGGATGTAAAGCTGTTATGATTACTGTGAATGATATCATAATAAAATGCATGCATGAACACAATCATTAAAGCCTAAATAAATAACATAATTATACAAACGAGTAAAAAGTGATTTTGAATTTAAGTACCATGTTTCTTTGTGTAGTAGTGGAACTACTTTCCGAAGACCCATATCTATTTGTCTATATGATAACAATACCGTGAAAACATAGCATCACGCCAATATTCCCCGAAGGGGTAGGCAAATGTGTATTACACACCCACGATTCGCCAGCTATGTTTAGGTCACACGTAATAGGGGCGAGCCTATTGCCGTCTACGGGGCACATTTCCAAACTCCAGGCTGCTACTAAGTATTTTAATTAATTGTTATCATATTCAAATATATCTTTATATTAACATTCCATGACGCATCTATATTTTCATAGATGTTGTAGATGATGGGACACCAATATTCACCTTATCCAGGTTTGGGAAACCAGTGATCTCAAAAACTATATTAAAAACCCATTCTCAAAAATTATTATGGCAATCGAGAGAGGATGACTATGATGTCTTACACTGCTGGCTCAGATGAAGAAAATTACTTAGGTCAACATCCGGTCCAAATATTCAACATGGATAAGAGCGACATCCAAATAAATAATACTAAATTTAAAAAAGTAATTCCCAGCAAAGGAACCAAAAATGTTTATTACATTGAGAGAATGTAACAGTCATAGCTTGCTGCAGTGCTCAAGGTAACTATGCCACCAGTTTTTTTATAGTAGTTAATCAATTCTCAGTTTTTTGACGGACCGTTGGCCGAACGGTGTTAATGACGTCACAACACTCATGCACTCCAACCACTGGACTATAGTATTTAAAGTGCCAACACATAAATAAAGTTAAATAATTGGCAATACCAGTGAATGTGATATTTTTTGTCATTTAGTGAATGATTCTTTGGTAATTTTTGTGTAAAATGTTAGTTACGTTCTACAAACTTGGCATCCAGTATATATTTAACGATGAATTAATTTTTTTTTATTGAAATTAGGTTTTTCACTGATTACTTACTTAATATTTTACAGTTTACACGAACACACCGGTATTTTCAACTTCGCGTTATGGAAAACCGGTAATTGTTTTCGGCCAGTACCGGTTTAACAAATGGAGTGGAAACAAGGGTCCTCGTGCTAGGTGGATTTGTGTGAAAAGCTGCAACGGATGTAAAGCTGTTATGATTACTGTGAATGATATCATAGTAAAATGCATGCATGAACACAATCATTAAAGCCTAAATAAATAATATATACTAACGAGTGAAAAGTTAATAAAGGAACTACTTTCCAAAGAATATAATTATATCTATTTATCCATAAAACGTAAATGTTTTCACGTTGTATTAATATTATAATATGTTGTTGATATATATCAACCTTGGACGTCTATCATCTAAGTCCACCCGTGATCATGAATGCTGTAAAGTATTCGAAACGTCGGGATAGGAGTAAAATCAAGTAAACGCGATAGATTCCGTAAACGTAGTTTTATTTCAAAATGTGTAACATTCGCGTAAATATCAGAAAGTATTATTATAATCGGAGTTTCAAGTATCAAGATCATCTAAGCCTATAATTTCGGTATTATTATGCTCCCAAATTTTAATTCATTCAATTGTTATCATATTCAAATATATCTTTAAGTTATCATTCCATGACGCATCTACATTTTCATAGATGTTGTAGATGATGAGACACCAATATTTACGCTATCCAGATTTGGGAGGCCAGTGATCTTAATGGGAAAATATCGGTTCAACAAACGAGGAGACAACAAGGGGCATCGTGCCAGATGGTGTTGTGTTAAAAATAGTATGGGTTGCAAAGCCACTGTGATTACTTGGCATAATAAGGTTATCGATTTCGTCCATGGTCACAATCACTAATAATTTCTCTAATCCTTACAAGGGATAAAACCATATACAAATTTCTAACTTTTTCTAAATTATCCTGTAAATTCATACATGTCAACTTGCTTGATAGCTAATAAATATTAAAATACTTGTAAGATTGGAAACGAAAAACATGGGGCGCGTGCAGCAGATACTTGATGCATTAATTGAGCTATTAATGCATAATATTAAACACAAAGTGAAAAATGTGAAATCGAAAATAACAGTCACGAGCAGGATTTCACATTTTCGATTTCACATTTTTCACTTTATTGTTTAATGTATGGTGCTAAGCATGTTAAATGCTAAAAATATATATAAATAATGCATAATATTTTAATAGAGCTATCAAAAGTTGTCAAGAATTAATTTTCGAGGTAATTTTGAAAAAGTTAAAAATCTGTATATGGTTTTATCCTTCATATCTATTATATTCTGCTTTTTAGTGTTATGTAAATGAAATTTCGGAATTGATTTTAAATACTTTGACGACGTTATTATTATTATTTCTGCTGTTTTAAATAAATAAATAAATATTCCCGGACATTTTTCACACAACGTCCTCTGGTCCCAAAATAAGCTTAACGCTTGTGCTATGGGTCCTGGATTATGGATACATACTACTTTTTTTTTGTAAATACAAACATATAATAGATAGAAATCACCCAGACGCAGTACAAATATCTGTGTTTATCACACAAATAATTGTCCTGAGTGGGAATTGGACCCACGACCTCGTGCACGGAAGTCAGTTACACTACTGACTACGCCACGAGGGCCGTCAAAATTCTTGTTCTCTTTATTCTGATTTTGTCTTTTTCTTTTTTTCGCCTTACTCTCCTCCTTTCGTTTTTCTCCTTCTTTGTTCACATTTTCATGCATTGTCATCCACTTCTGAGCTATGGGCCAAATTTCAAGTATTTAGCTCATCGGGAAGTTAGTTTATAATCAATTACAAAATTCCACCCGGACAGATAACAAGAAAGCGAGTTAATAAAAACATGGTAAAATCACTTTCTTGTGATCTCTGTATTTTTTACACAAATATATTTTATGATTTGCAAATGTTATGTAGCATAATATTATATGGGAATATATCATTCGTTTTTGTTATTATATAGTCTTTTTTTATTCAAATAAAAATACTGAGTGTGTGTAAAATTACTATTGTTAGCCTTCGAAACGTGTTTTTTTTTTCTGATAATACATATTTAAGTATTACATAAATAGATAACAAGTATTGTTGTCATTTATTTGTAAACTTATCCCATTCCAAAAAAAATTATATTTTAAAACAGGCCCACCAGCAGCGTCATAGTGACAGTGGTCCGCCAATAAAGACGGAGAGACGACACACGGCGGGTTTATTTTGTGGGTGAGGGTAGTGTGGGGACACTACCCTGTTCGTTGCCCCGAACGACGGGGTGTGCGGTTAGGAACATTTTTACCGACTTAACAAAAAAAAAAGGGTCATAGAGATAGGAACTAATATTAATATTGAGTATTATTATCAGAATATGTATATATATTAAATGCATTATATATTTGCAGGGTTGTGCCAGCTAATAACAGTCAATGGAAAGAATGTATACTTATACAATAAATATACTTATTCGAAGAGTGGTCACTCCACCCGTTTCAGGTATTGCTCGAGTAAAAAGAAGAATTGTCCTGCAAGAATCATGTTTGATGACGACGGAACTATAGGCCATGCGAATACGCATCACAACCATCCACCTCCACACCTCGTTATGGCATCCAATGGGAAATACTTTAAAATAAAATAAACTGTAATTTTTTTAATTGTTATTATTGAATTTGTCACTAAAAAAATACATTTTTTTGATAAATTGGTGTCGGTAATCGTATTAAATTATTATTTTGCGTTTTTATATTGGTGACGGGTTTAAAATACTCCTTATCACCTTTACATTCGTGAGGTTATAGGTTACAACCACTGAAGGAATGTAACATAGTTCCAGTGGCCCGCCAATAAAGGCGGAGAGACAACGTACAGGGTAGTGTGGGGCCCTCACCCACTAAAGAAACCCGCCGTGTGCCGTCTCTCCGCCTATATTGGCGGGCCACCAGTACTATGTTACATTCCTTCAGTGGTGATAACACGTCACCTGAGTTAGTATTCGAGTCCAGTCCACCCGTGACCATTGATGCTCCAAATTATTCGAAATATCGAAAAATCAAGTACTTAAACGGGATAGATTCCTAACTAGCTGTTTTATCTTCCAATCTATAAAATAATAACTAATTGACATATCAACGCTTTTTTTTTATGGCATGTAGTGGCTGACTGGCCGCGGCCCATCTGATGGTACATGGGTAAATGGCTCATGGACTCAACTATACCAAGAGTATTGTCAAGCCGCTTCTCACAATTTCATTTCACAGATATGAAATGAAATAATAAACGGCTATCTCTTGCTATAGCCAAAACGCAACGTTGTGCTTTATGGCACAAAAAATGGTGGTACCAACCCGCTCGGGCCCGATACCAAGTGAGTACTCCCACTTGGTACCCAGACCTACCACCAGTCATGCAATGGATGATAATTGCTTACTTCTCTTAGTCGCCTCATACGACACCCGTGGAAAAGAATGGGGTGGTGATACTTGTATTCTTGGTCCGTCACCACACGACAAATTGGTAATTGGTAGAGCCTTGCTCATCCCAGCACGAATAGGCCGGCTTGATTGGGGAAGTACTTCTCACAGAAGACTAGCGTGAAACAGGTAGGTACTCCTGCCTTGTTTCTTCGTGAGAGAGCCGGAGGCTCAAACTCCCTTCCATACCCTCTCATTATCCT
This sequence comes from Leucoma salicis, assembly GCA_948253155.1. Classification (NCBI taxonomy): domain Eukaryota; kingdom Metazoa; phylum Arthropoda; class Insecta; order Lepidoptera; family Erebidae; genus Leucoma; species Leucoma salicis. The sequence continues at coordinate 21,192,628 of OX411814.1, read as the reverse complement.
TTCTATCCTCTCTTTATTATCCTTCCTATCTTCTTACCAATTCCTATTATCCTTTTTCCACCTGCTATCATCCCTTTCCTTGGAGACAGCGAGGTGCGAGTGATGCCTTTGGTATTGCTAGCATCTGTAACCGCTTACGAATCAGGTGGGCCATGGCCAGGTGGGTATGTTTGTGTGTCACCCACGTAGTATAAAAAAAAACATCACTATGACGGAAGCGAAGCCGCGGATAATGCGCTAGTATTTATATAAATTAAGATAACTTTTTTCCCTGATATTCAAATCAAATAAAGCCTAGTCTGCTTTAAGCCAATCCCTTCTGTAAATTCAGAAATATGCGCTAATATAAAACTAACAGATTATTTATACTTAGTATACAGCTTGAGACTGAGGGAATACCGGGGGAGTGGCTAGCAGCGCTCCCTCGAGTATTAACAACATCCACTGCGATCGCCAACCCGCCTGCCAAGCGTGGCGATTACGGCACTATCCCCCATATGAGCGAAACACATGTTGTGGCGTTCTCTTGGGGAGGCCTATGTTCAGCAGTGGACTTCGAAAGGCTGATGGATGGATGATGGATGATGAATACAGCCTTAGACTTATTGTAACGCTCCCAAGTATAACAATGTGGTTTAATTAATCATTACAAGATAATGAAAAAAAACGTTCCAGCTGAGTGTTAAGTCTCAACAGAACTACAATTTCAAGGCCCTATCGTACTGCACAAATTCGTTAAATAATTATAGATAACTAAGTGTATGACCTGGTGAATCGACAATAGATTCTCTCAATAGAGATCTTAATTTTAGTTATGCTTTACTTAAATACAATTTTATTTACTATTGTTATTATTAATATACAATGTGTTCATCATTCACTTTAGTTTAGATGTTGCGTATTCACATCTCCAAGTGAGTACCTATTTATTCCAATTGTATTTAAAAGTATACCTGACATTTAGTAATGACTTAAAGCATTATTGCTTATTTTAGATAATAATATAGTTAGTAATTATGGTTACTAAACTTTGATTTATAAATGTGTTGTCTAAACTATCTAAAAATAATCGACTGTATTTAAAAACCGTTTGAAAAATTCTATATTTCAAAATTTCGAAAGCACCTAAGATGTGTCATTCTTAAACCCTATATTTAAGTAAGTAGTGCGATAGTGTCTGTTATTGTACGAATATGAATTTTAATTGTCTTTCAAATAGGCTAGATAGTATAAGTAGCCTATGTCTTCCAATCGATTGTTATCTGTTCTTTGTGTAGATAAATGTTTTATTATTATTGTGGTGGGTTATAAATATTATTATTGTATTTTATAGATAGCGTAAACTATTAACATTTACTCTGTTCTTATAGCAAACGGTTCATGGCTTAGAATACTTAAGTATTATAATTTGTCTTCTAAGTGTATTGGAGATTCGACATGACAAGCAATCCCAGCCATTGCTTTTCTTGCCTTAATAATAAGTTTGAAATGTAAAATATACATAAAAAGGTAATTAATCTTTACTTCCTTACTAATATTATTAACGCGAAAGTGAGTTTGTATGTCTGTTTATCACGATATCACGTACATATCATCAATTTCGCATACATATAGACTTTAGTCCAGGAAAGCACATATGCTACCTTTTCTCATGGAAAAATGAAAGGTGCTTGTGTTATAGTTCTACTTATTTGTATGTAGTGATAATATGCCTTAGAGTGAGGTACATATTTATAGTCAGCCTAGCCTTGGCCCTCCGCCGCAGCCAAAAGATAGTTTCTAGATTATGTATCTCAGGTACCCGATATAGTAGCGAGATAAAATGTACCAATTTCTAAGTATAATTAAGAGCTATGAAATAAAAAAGTTGCATCAACATGCGTTCAGTAGTTTTTTCGTGATGCGCGAACAAACAAACAGACAAACATAACACTCAAAGAAAGCGATTTGTTTTAGGCGTATTTTATTAAGTCGTTTCTGAACACAAAACATTTTCTTTAAATATTTGTCTATTTGTTTCGTACATCACACAAAAACATTTTTATCAAATTGGTTTGATAGTTCTTGTTACTTACATAAATATAATAATACTTAATACTTAAAAACGTTGTATACCTACGTACGTTTTATCGCGGCACTATATCGAGAACCTGAGATAGGTATAACTAACTAGATTATTCAAAGCAAAGGGCAAAGGCATGTAACAAATATTATTGATGTTAGGTAAATGACACATTATAATTATTACATTTATTAACAAATACATTAGTGATTAAATTTAAGATGATATGACTCTATATAGAAATTGTTTATCAGGCTTTTGTCTTGCTTATGTTATTAAGACAGATGTATTTTAATATCCGTAAATGTAAATGTATCAACTTAATAAACGTCTGTTGGGAAGGATCCTGTTTTTAATACTAATTCGAAATATTCGTCTTTTAATATCTGAATGTCTTTGCTTTCTTTTCCTACCTTTTTTTTTAGGCGGGAAAAAATGTAACCTAGCCGCACACCCCGTCGTTCGGGGCAACGAACAGGGCAGTGTGAGGCCTTCACCCACTAAAGAAACCCGACGTGTGCCGTTTCTCCGCCTGTGTTGACGGAACACTGGTACTGTGTTGGACTACTTCAGTGGTCCTCCGGCAGCTTACCCTTTCGGTTACCCTCTACTGAGTGACGCATGGCCGCACACGAGGCCTTGCGGGTGGCGGTCGTTCCCCGGTTTATCCACCCGCAGCCTCACCTAGGGCGGCATAAGGCGCAAGTACTCGCGCCTGCGCCGGCCCAGTCGCTGGTGGCTGTTTGGGTCAGCGGAAGAATCCTCTTCTCTGGCCCTCTCCGCCGCTTCCTTCCGCGAGGTAACCTTCTCGCAAAAGGCAGCGACCCCGGCCCAATTCCTGTTGCTGCCGAGTATCGCTCTAACGACGCTCGGCAGCGAGAGGGGGAGACCCCCTACTACCGCGACGAGTTCACGGTGCTGCTTGGCCAAAGCCGGGCATGACTCGAGCGTGTGCCGCGCCGTGTCCTCGTCGCAGCCGCAATGGTGACAGCCCGGAGTCGCTTCCCTCCTTGCGACTATGTACAGATATCTGCCGAAGCAACCGTGCTCCGACAGCACCTGGACCAGTCGCAAGGTAAGGACTCCGTGCTGTCGCTCTGCCCACACCTCCAGCACAGGCTGGAGCGCCCATATGGTCCAGAGACCGGCCCGGGACGTCTCCAGCCGCGCCCTTCATTTGGCCATGGCAGCTCGGCGGGCGTCGCCCTGCCACCTAGCCACCTCGCTGGGCAGGAGACGACCGTCCCTCGCCCGCTCTTGCGACGTCCGCCAATACACCTCGATGAGCACCGCCGCCTCGTCGCCCTCGTTGTAACCGATGTCTCCCCCCTGAACCCTGTGGGACACCGCACGACATGAGTCTTCTCACAACGTCCCCTATGCGGCTCTGATAAAAAACGCTGCGGCCCTCAAGGTAGTCCGCCACCAGCCACCTCAGGTATGCAGGAGCGCCTCCCTGATGCAGCTGAATGGCAGACTATTGAATGCGTTGGCGATGTCAAGGGACACCGCCAACAACACTCCACCGCTACCTACGTATATGGATCTTCAATAATATATTATTTTTGACGTAATAACTTCTTATAAGTCGATGAACGCCGGCCGCACGCACGAAAAAGTGTCACGTTCCGCCTAGAAATGCTAAATCATAAAAACAGTTGGCGGTATTGAAAGTAATCTCACTACGTGGTTCATCTGTGGTTCGTAAGATGGCGATCGATGCATTGTTTGAAACTCTTAGAAAACATACTTATATGACGTTATCACGTAAAATTATCGTCAATAAACCGACTTTACATACAACCATATTTATAAGATGTTTTTTGTAATCTCGAAATAAGTTAATAATAGGGTTTCATACTTAATGTACGCATATGTATTATTTTTCTCTTCCATCCATCCATCCATCAGCCTTTTAACGTCCACTGCTGGACATAGGCCTCCCCAAGAATGGGGGATAGTGCCATAATCGCCACGCTTGGCAGGCGGGTTGGCGATCGCAGTGGATGTTGTTAATACTTGAAGGAGTGCTGCTGCCCACTCCTCCGATATTCCCTCAGTCGGCTCTTACGACTCCCAATTACAATTCTAAAGCCGGCCCCACACGGCAAGTTTAGTTGCAGAATAATAATCCAACATCTTAAATATTATTGTTCTCGTCATCGAATTGGTTAATCCTATTATATTTACGAGTGCTAAGTTTTTACACGAACACTGATAAACATACCGTTGCTAGGCTAGAAGAGTGGTAAACAAACTGTTGCTAGGTAGCGATTGTTATAACGACGACGAAGTGCCAATACCTCCTAACTAAAATTTTTCAAGGAATTAACTTTTTTATAGTTTTTTAAAAAGCACTATGCGCATATGTTTTAGTGAATCTCCTTAAAAAAAACCATGTGGTTGTCTGTTTACGGACGATAATTTTAAGTCGGTTTACGGACGATAATTTTACGTGATAACGTCCTATATGTTGTATGAGAATTTCACAAACAATGCATCGGTCGCAATACATTTTTTCAGAATGTGAGATTTTTTCACGTCAAAAAGTTAAGGTATTAGGATTTTGACAACGTAAGTTAGAAGTTCAATTTAATTTTACATGTGGTTACAAGCTTAGTTAGTTATGAATGTCAGATCATCTGTTACAGTTGACAATTAAAGCTCTTGCCCATCCAAGGTATTGCGATTAATAATTTTGCATCTGAGTTAGATATTTTTTAAACACAAAGTGAAAAATGTGAAATCGAAAATAACAGTCACGAGCAGGAAATGTTATTTTCGATTTCACATTTTTCAATTTGTGTTAAATGTATAGTGCTAAGCATGTCAAATGCTAAAAATATATATAAAAATATCTAAATAGATATTTTTTTATCTTTTCAGTTACACTTAATCATACTCGGATAAAGAACCACATGTTGCTAAACACCAAAGAAGAGCTTTTTAGCTTTCCCTTTCAAAAATTCCACAGACCAACTGTTTCATGCATCAGTGACCAAGCTATTCTTCACTACCACCTACAATTACAGCACACTATAAGGAACGAAACAATTTTGAATATTTTCAGACATTTTCGAGATGATAAAGGACGTCGTTTATCAATGCCAGCTCTTGATTGCGGTAATACCAACGACTACACTAAAAAAAGATGCTCCTCAATTTCACCTTCATGTTTCCGTAATTACGAGTATATATACAGTTACTAGAATCTGTACCTATTAACTTCATAGACTATAACTGCTTCTCAAGATGGCGACTATTCTAGCAATCGTACTGATATGACTTACTGTTCTACAGATGTTGATCAAGATTCGAATGATTCTAGTCCAAGGTTGCTTTTAGAACAACCATCTACTTCATCAGAGATTAACTACAGTGATCCAAACAAAGGAAGAAAACGCCAAGCTAAATGTGACCCGAATAACTGGAAGAGAATAAAAAGTAAAAAACTTCGTATGCTAGGAGAGGAATATTGGGGATACACAAAGCCAAAAAATAGAAAATCAAAACAAGATAAATTAAGACCTGCTAGAAAATTAGGTATTAGGTGTATTTCGCAGTTTTGCAGGAAGAGTACGCTCCGACATTGTGAAAAATTTGATGATGAAAAACGAAATGAGATACACAAGAGTTTTTGGAAAAATATGAATTGGGACCAGCGCAAAGTGTACGTAGCCGGACTTGTTAAGCGCAAGGATACGATACGCAAAACAAGTGATCAGAGATCGAGACGAGAAGGCACGTTTGACTACTTTTTGCCAATGAATGGAGGCCAAAATTTACAGGTTTGCAAAACAACATTTTTAAATACTTTGTGTCTGGGGTCATATACCGTTCAATCTTGGGTCAAAAAACACTTTATGGAGTAATTCCTTGTCAATAAGTTCAAAAGGCAAACTTACTAAAAATACCACAATCTGGAACACAATGAAAACTTCTAAATATTCCTAAGTTACCATCTCACTATGCCAGAAAAGAATCGTCGAAGTTATATTTAGAGCCCATTTACAGTTCTCTTTGAGTGATTTATATAACCGGTACAAAGATCATCGCGCTCAAAACAAAGGATCTCTGTTATCTCGTTTTACCTTCGAGAAACTATTGCACGAGAAAAAGGACATGTGCGGTATCTTCTGTTGCCATGCAGTAGGGAACATTATTAATTTCGATTATCGATTCTTAAGCGCAAAGTTAATACCTCCTAACTAACTGTTTGCCGTGTGGGACCGGCATTAGAATTGTCCCACCCCTCTCCACCCATGGGAGTCGTAAGAGCCGACTGAGGGAATACCGAGGGAGTGGGCAGCAGCATTCCTTCGAGTATTAACAACATCCACTGCGATCGCCAACCCGCCTGCCAAGCGTGGTGATTACGGCACTATACCCCATTCTTGGGGAGGCCTATGTCCAGCAGTGGACTTTAAAAGGCTGATGGATGGATGGATGGATGGATGGAACTAACTGAACACAATAGTTATGGCATAAGTTATATAAATTAAATTAAACCATAAGTTATATATTATTCACAATAATTAAATAGTCAAACGAACTTACCTGGAAGTGAAGTTCGACTGTAATTATTCGACTTGTTATTCCTTCCGAAGATGAAGATAACTAGGTGCAGCCCGGATCTATGACTCGCTGGCGTCACATATAAGTTTAAAGACAAAAAAAACGAAACGCACCCTTTCCGCGCTCCATCTGTCTTTATAATCTATGGTCATTCGGTTTTTATGTCAACAAAGGCGTCACGTCTACTCGGATAAATAAAATTATTTTACAGTTTTCTTACAATCTGAAAGTAAAAATCAACATGGGAAAGAGATCTGCGGAGAGGAAAAGAGACCGATTACTTAAATAACTAAGAAAGTTAGACGATAAATTGAAACTTACACAAAAAGGTATGTACTCGTATAGCGTCATCTTTTGTTTTCTAAAAACAAACAAAAATACTTGTAACTGTGGGGTATTCCGTGGGAATACACGTGTTACAAATGATTTACTGTACCTGTGGGGTGTCACGAGGGGGCACACTGGTTACAAAGACATTTTTTCATAACCTAAAAGGGGAGTATTTTTGATACTCACGTTGGTTATGCGGCATGTAAAGACGAGTTACAATATGCCATACATAGATGATGTACGCTAATATGTTACCCATATCATAAATAATGGTATAAAAAAGAAGGAAAAGGAGAAATTGTCCCAGAAAAATCCCCATTTTCAAAACTGTGGAAGAATGGTCGCCCCTAAATTAAATCCAGAAGTTGCTGCAGCATTATCTGAATCTGGAAAAAGGAGAGACCAGATTATAGAAAAGCGACAGACACAGCTGGCCACAGTGTTATCTTGTCTGGGTACTGCCATGCAGTACTGCATCAAGGGAGACATTAACTCCCACAAATTAGAAATCATTAAAAAACTTAATGACGCCTCAAGGCTAATCTGTGATTCTCTATTTCTTGAAACTAAAGGATGTCGAACACTAATATTGATGTCCATTAATAAAGACATGAAGGTGTCTCTGGAGGAATCAGAACCACAATCTTATTTATTTGGGGAGAACCTCTCAGAGAAGATTAAGACTGCGAAATCAGTAAACAAAATCGGGAAGTGAACTAAAAATTCCTGAAAAGCCTACTACTACCACAGCTAAAGCAACACCAGTACCCTCAAAAAATTCTAAAAATAAAACTTTAAACTGGCGGGGCCCTCCTCGAGCAGCAGGATCCAAGTACGTGAGGCCAACACAGGGTGGCCAAGCACCGGCAGTTACAACAAACCTCCACAACAGAAATAGAGACTCAGGTGGGTAGACTTCCATACTTTTATGAAAGATGGAAAGAAATCACCGAGGACAGTACCATCCTTAATTGGATTAAAGGTTATCAAATTATTTTTTAAGAATATGCCGTACCAGTACCAGAGCTCTATTCCAACAAATAATATTTTTTCTACTAGTGAAATTTATCACCTTAAACTAGAAATGGATAACATGTTATCTAAAAAAGGTTATTGAGCTGTGTGAACCACAAAGCAACCAATTCTGTTCACCTATTTTTCTTGTGGCAAAACCAAATGGATCTTTCCGTTTTATACTTAACTTGAAAAAATTAAATAACTTTATTGAGAACAACCATTTCAAACTAGAAGATTATAGAACAGTTTGTAAACTTTTACAAAAAGACAATTTCCTAGTTTCAATAGACTTAAAAGATGCATACTATACTTTTAGTATACATAAAAACAGTAAAAAATATCTTAGATTCTTTTTTCAAGGTAAATTTTATCAGTTTAATGTACTCCCATTTGGCCTGTGTACTGCCCCATTTATTTTTACCAAAAATCATGAAACCTGTACTAAGCCACCTAAGGAAAAATGGTTTCACATCAGTGGTATATCTAGATGATTGGCTTTGTTTTGGCAAAAATTACAGTGATTGTTTAACAAATATGCAAGTTACAACTATTAGAACAATTATAAATAAATAAATATTCACGGACATTTTTCACACAACGTCCTCTGGTCCCAAACTAAGCTTAACGCTTGTGCTATGGGTACCAGATTACGGATATAATACATATATTACTTTTTTTTTTGTAGATACATACATATAATATATAGAAAACACCCAGACGCAGTACAAATATCTGTGTTCATCACACAAATAATTGTCCTGAGTGGGAATCGAACCCACGACCTCGTGCACGGAAGTCGGTTACACTACCGACTACGCCACGAGGCCCGTCATTAGGTTTCATAATAAATAAAGAAAAAAGTGATTTTGTTCCAAAACAAACTTGCCCATTTCTAGGACTAATTTTTAATAGTACAAATATGTCAATAAACATAAGCAAAGAAAAAAGGGAAAAGTGCCTAAAATTAGTTCAAGAATTGTCTAATAAAAGAAATATTAAAATAGCTAAAGTAGTAGGAACATTGGTGTCTGTTTGCCCAGCCATCAAATATGGTTTACTTTATACTAAGAACCTTGAAAGAATAAAATACTTGGCCTTGAAAAACAATAATGATAATTATGAACAAATAACTCCATTAGATAATAACTGCCTAATTGATTTAAAATGGTGGACAAAGAATATAGTTAGGTCAGAGAATTTCATAAGAAAAAATAATTTTAAAGTTGAGATATTTACTGATGCATCAAAACAAGGCTGGGGAGCCCACTGTGGTTCACAGACGGCTAGTGGCACATGGAATGATGAAGAAGTATTACTTCATATTAATTCCCTAGAATTGTTAGCAGCCTTTTTTGGGTTTAAATGTTTTGCCAAAGATTTTAACAACTGTGAAATTTTGCTTCGGATAGACAATATAACAGCTGTTTCTTACATTAATAGGTTAGGAGGAGTACAATTCCCTCATTTACATGATATAGCAAAGAACATCTGGCAATGGTGTGAAGCAAAGGATATATGGATCTTTGCATCATACATAAATACTAAAGATAACATAATAGCACATTTTGAATCTAGAAAAGAGTTAGGTCACACAGAATGGGAAATTGAGTCTACATATTACAATATTATTGTCAATTCATTTAATACACCAGATATAGACTTATTTGCATCTCAAACTAATGCTAAATGCCCTCTATATGTGTCAAGGCACCCAGACCCAGATGCTTTTGCAGTGGATGCTTTCACGTTATGCTGGACTCAATATTTCTTTTATGCATTTCCTCCATTCTCAATGATCCTTAAGACACTAGAAAAAATTGTTACAGATAAAGCCATGGGTATTGTAGTGGTGGTACCTTATTGGACAACCCAACCTTGGCTACTGCATCCACTCCACAAGACATTATCAGGGATGGCAGGGATATTATCAGGCAAACATTCTTAGAAGAAGGCATTAGTGAGGACGCAATAAATATAATGATATCCTCAATTTCAAGTAACACTCTTAAACAATACATACCTAGTATTACTGATTGGGCAAATATTGTAATGCAGAAAATATATGTATCAGAGATCCACAAATTCAACAAATAATTACTTATTTAACAAAGAAATTTAATGATGGTTTATCTTATGGTAGTTTAAATTCATACAGATTATAGGTCCTCATATTGGAGAGAATTCTCAAATTAAACGCTTATTTAAAGGTTTTTTCAAATTAAGACCTACTACACCAAAATACAATTTGACGTGGGATGTGTCAACCCTTTTAAACTTTATAGAAAATAATTATTCTGATCAATGCAACTTAGATAATATAGTCACGAAAAAGACTGTTACTCTATTGCTTCTTGCAACTGGCCAAAGAGCTCAAACGATTTCTTTAATTAATATTAATAATATAACTATTAGTGATGATTGTATAAACATTAAAATTGATAAGCTAATCAAAACGTCGGCACCAAATAGGTGTCAACCATTTTTAACTTTACCCTTCTTCAAAGACAGGGAGAAAGTTTGTCCAGCAAGGGCTGTGATTAATTATTTAGAAATTACAAGTAGTTTAAGGTCTATAGAATATTTGTTTATATCATTAAATAAACCGCATAAAGAAGTGACTGCCAGCACAATCAGCCGTTGGGTTAAAAATACTATGGAACAGAGCGGAATAGATATAACAATCTTCTCTGCACACAGTACACGACATGCATCAACTTCCGCGGCTTTTAAAAAGGCGTTAGTATTGATGAGGTGAGGAGAACGGCTGGTTGGAGTGGTGAGTCTTTAACTTTTGCATGGTTCTACAATAGACCAATTATAAATAATAGTCTTTTTGAAGAGGCTATCTTTAGAGATTAGAGGTTGATCTCATATTTGTTCTTTTTTCTTGTAATATGTTTAAAAACGCTATGTTTAATTTATTATGTCTATAAGACCATAATTTGTAATTCAAAAAATGTTATTTAAACTATTTTTTGAATAAAACTCTGATTTTACAACTTGGCTTTAAACATCTGCACCTAGTTATCTTCATCGAGGAAGGAATAACAAGGAGAATAATTAAATAGTCAAACGAACTTACCTGGAAGTGAAGTTCGACTGTAATTATTCGACTTGTTATTCCTTCCGAAGATGAAGAGTCCCACCCTACCCAGAGCAATTTTCAAGAAAATTACATATACCCTATTTTGTAAAATCAAAGTTTTCATATGCTAATGACTTTGAACTTAATGACCATAGATTATAAAGACAGATGGAGCGCGGAAAGGGTGCGTTTCGTTTTTTTTGTCTTTAAACTTATATGTGACGCCAGCGAGTCATAGATCCGGGCTGCACCTAGTTATCTTCATCGAGGAAGGAATAACAAGGAGAATAATTAATAATATTAACAAATTTTTAACTTGTCAAGAAATCGAACTTATTTTTCAGTTTGTGTAAAATTTTGACTGGCAGTTGGTACTTCGCCGTCGATAAATGTATGTTTGTTATATGTTATATGTTTCCTATGTTCCGAATAATTTTTTTGCGTGCGCTAAGTATAAGTTGTGTAATATAAGTAATAAAACGTAGTAATAGTAGTACTATATAAATATGAATAGCAAATAGCTAAGTATACTCGTATGTTATATGTCATTGCTGCCCAAGTGCCTAATAAATAAGTTAGAATATAGTACTGCATCATCATTTGTTATGGATCATAATTATTATACTTAAAATATATATCAATACTTTAATAATGATGATGACGGGTCTCATGGGTCCCGCCTAATAAATTAATAATTTTTTGACGATGTAGTTTTAATGTTTTGTAAACAACATATACACGAAATAAATATACCTACTATATGGGAATATAATACCGGCACTAATAGACCCTTTTTTTTGTTTAAGCGGGAAAAAATGGTCCTAACCGCACACCCCGTCGCTCGGGGCAACGAACAGGGCAGTGTGGGGCCCTCACCCACTAAAGAAACCCGCCGTGTTCCGTCTTTCCGCCTTTTTTGGCCGCTCGGGCCCGATAGCAAGTGAGTAAGTACTCCCACTTGGTTCCAAGCCCTACCACCAGTAATGCAATGGGTGATAATTGCTTACTTAGATTGGTCGTCACTTATTATTTCAGACACTGTAGACTACCAGGTAAATTACTTCACTAACAGTCTCCTTTACTACACTACAGTCTACTTTATGACAAACATGCTCCTATAAGACCAGTGAAAATTAAACATCAGCCTTCTCCTTGGTTAACTGATAACATATGGGCGCTTATGGCAAAGAAAACTACTGCTAAGTTTAAATATAAGACTCGACCTAGTGCATCAAACTGGGACAAATACTGCACTATACGAAATCACTGCAACAAGGTGTGTAGAGATGCGCAACGCCAGCATATTCATAATTCAGTACAAAACGGAGACTCAGCGAAAGTCTGGAAGTCCTCAAAACATTGGGTATTGGAAAATCGCGTATCGATTCAATTCCTAAAAATTTGAACAAAGATTTGCTTAACCAAAATTTCTCGGCTTCGTCTAATCTTGAAAAGATAACTAAGGAAAATACAATGAAATCTCATTCAACATTTCCAACGCCTAACTATCCACCATTTGCTCTAAACCAATTCACTGCCTGTGATGTCAAAAGAAGCATCCTATCCATGACATCTAATGCCATTGGTTGCGACTTCTTGAGCCGCAACATGATCCTTCCCATCCTAGACCAAATCCTTCCTATAATTTGTTTTATCTTCAATTTTTCTGTTTCCCGAGGCATCTTTCCAACGCAATGGTAGGAAGCTCAACTCACTCCTCTACCAAAGAAACCAAAACCTTCTTCCTACTCAGACTATCGTCCCATTAGCATAGCCCTTCCTCTCCAAAGGGCTCGAGCGCCTTGTCCACAACCAGCTTAGTTCCTTTCTTCTTGAAAATAACCTCCTCAACCCTTTCCAATCGGGCTTTCGTTCTTGCTATAGCACTATTACAGCCTTAGTTAACGTTACCGATGACATTAGAACTGGTATGGATACAGGCAATCTCACAGTACTATTAGATTAGCTAGTAGTAGTAGTACTATTAGATAGCATTATTAGATTTCACTAATGCATTTAACACAGTGGATCACGATATTCTACTTAGCCTGCTTAGCTTTCTTAACATATCTCCAACAGTGATTGGCTGGTTTCGCAGTTACCTGTGTGGACGCCGACAACGTATTCGTATCGAAAATAACTACTCGTCATGGTGTACTACAACTGTTGGTTTTCCCCAGGGTGGCGCGCTCTCCCCTTTACTTTTCTCAGTATTTATAAATACTATTTCAAATCGACTTCTTTCCTCCTACCACCTTTATGCAGATGATCTTCAAATATATACTCAGGCACCATTAGCAGACCTATCAAATGCTGTGAACACTATAAACCCGGACCTAGAGTATATCAGTAGCTGGAGTAAGTCTCATGCGCTTGGAGTGAATCCGTCTAAGACTCAGGTTATTGTTGTGGGTGGCTCTAGGTTAGTATCAAAAGTGCATTTAACTCAGCTACCCTTGATTGTGTTTGATGGCACTGTAATACCGGTCAGTGATAAAGTTAAGAACCTCGGTATACTGGTTGACAGAAACCTTTCTTGGGATCCACAACTACAGGAGGTTAGCCGCAAAATGTTCGCAACAGCTGGGTCACTAAGACGGTTGCGTAATTTTCTTCCCACTGCCACCAAAACTGCGCTTGCAAATTCTCTTCTCCTCCCCATCCTCGACTATGCCGATGCTAGCTATCCAGATCTTACCGAGAACCAACTTGATAAACTTGAGCGACTCCAAAATTTTTGTATAAGATTTATATTTGGTTTGCGTAAATATGATCATGTCTCAGAATTTCGATAAAAAGCTCAAATGGTTACCAATACGTCTTCGCCGGAATGCTCATATACTTTTCTTATTATATAGTATTTTGTTAAACCCGTCATACCCTTCCTATCTCAAAGGAAATGTTGAATTCCTTCATGACACGCATGAGAGGTCCTTGAGGTCATCGCAAAATCTTAGACTTAAAATACCAGTCCATTCCAAGAAATACTTAGGAAAATCTTTTTGAGTGGTGGCTGTTTGTTTGTGGAATGAGTTACCTTTGCAAATCAGGCGTGCGCAAACTTTAGACAAATTTAAGAAAATGGTTACAGATCACTACCTGTCACTGTAGCCTTATGCCTAACAATTTATTAAATATTAAGTTTGTGTATGGTATAAGTATGTATGTATTATATGTACATATTTATGATAAAATCATTATTTATATGTGTAGATATATTTTTATGTAGTCTATTCAAGTACACCTACAACTTGACTACTACCTCCTGCTTTAAACTCCATCCAAAGGTTGTCTGGCAGAGTTTGCTATTAGGAATAAGATCGCCCATTGTGCATTTACTTGTAAGTTTCATTATTGTCTCATTATCTTATCTTGTATTTTGGTGTACAATAAAGTATACATTCATTCATTCATTCATTCATTCATTTACTACCCTTAGCCGCCTCGTACGACACCCGTGTGAAAGAAAGGGGTGGTGACACTTGTATTCTTAGTCCGTCACCACACGGACAACCATTTAAAAACATCATTTAAATCTATTATGTGTAAAGGCGTCATTTTAATCTTTTATTTGTATTATAACTTATATAATTTGATAAATATTGTATTTTAAATTTTCAGGATCATTCGAATATATATCAATTAGTGGTAAACAGTTAATTTTGTATAACAAACACACCTTCTCGAAGAGTGGTCACAGCTCGCGGTTGCGTTACTGCTCCAGCAAGCTGTCGAAGAGTTGTCCCGCAAAAATAATAGTGAGAGATGAGAGAATTATAGTCTACCCTAATAGTCACAACCATCCACCGCCAAGGCTATACAAAACCTTCGATGGGAAATATGTGAAATTTAGATGAAAATTTTATAGTATGAACTTTATAATCATCATGTATTTTAGCAAGCGCAAAATGCAAACTGAATGTGTAACATTATCTTTATATTAAGTTTTCAAGCGCTAGGCTTTCTTAGACTCACCTACATTAAACAAAAAATCGAAAATGACAGTCACGAGCAGGATTTGAACCTGCATCTCTTGGATACTGCCTAGATGCTTTGCCAATTCAGCCATCGTGATAATTGCTCCTGACTGCTAATTTCGATAACACCTTCATACTTAACGTCTTTGGTCTTTGGGTCTTTGGTTATTTTCGATTTCACATTTTTCACTTTGTGTTTAATGTACAGTGCCAAGCATGTCAAATGCTAAAAATATATATAAAAATATCTAAATACTTACCTACATTATTAAATAATATAATAGATAATAAGTATACTTTTATTTATGTATAAATAGACTTATTTATACATAAATAAACTCATCATCAGATTTGTTTAATAGATAAGTACCTACTTTTACTAATCAAAGTGGGTGGCTGTGTTGTTTTCTGCAATATCATTATTAATTAATATACACTGGAAATATTCTATCAGAATTATTTTAAATTATTAAAGCGTAAATTATAAATGACTCTCACGTTCCAATGACAGATAATTTGCTAATACTCGTACCTACTTCCTAATGTTACCAGTAGACTTGCACAATGGAGCACTGGCTAAACGAGCACTAGTCGTATATCTAAAAAAGTTTTCGGAAAATCCAGTTGCTAAAGTATTCTATTTTTATTTTAGGGCGCTATGAAATCATCAAGATAAACAATACAAGTATAGTTCTTTATGACAATTACACATACTCCAAGAATGGTCGTACGGCTCGTTATCGCTACTGTTCAAGTAAATGTGCAAAGAGATGCCCTGCTAAGATTATGTTAAACGAAGATGGCACAATTAGCCTGGGAAACACTTCTCACAACCATCCACCTCCGAATCTTGTTAAAACTAACAGTGGACAGTATATTAGGGTAGCACCATGGCGCACTATGATCAACAAATAAGTTTACCACTATCGGTACAAAACCACAATGGTGTTTGGTAACACGGTATCAAAACGAAGTAATAGTATCGCACGATTTTAATGATGTTATTAGTTTTTTGTCTTACCGTTACTTACTCAAGGGAGCAATTCCTATATCAGGAGGAATTTACCGATACAACGGAATAAGACAACGGGGGTTTTGTTTTATTTCCTTTTGCGAAATGGTTCCTATTTTGTTTACTCGTAAATTTATTAACTGTTACGAAGTTAATTTATATCGTTGTGCGTCAGGCTTCTGAGATGTTGTAAGGCAATATCTTTATCTATTATAGAAGAATTCTCGTCCTGGGCTATAAAAATGTCTTTTTTCATTTTGTATGCCAAAATTGTATTTTTTAGGATTATAGCACTGTATCTGTAATAGACAAAGGTATTATGTTTCAAAGTTTTTAATTTTACTTCTGATGAATGCGAAAAAATAACGATTAATGAAAAGCTATAGTTTTATATAAAACCTGGGTATTCTTATTCAAGACAGGGTCGAGTGAGCAAAAAGTGTAAAGCTAGTCTATGCATCGACAATGATGGCAAGTTTGTAATTGCACAGGCAAGCCATCTCATCCACCACCGACAATTGTTAAAACATTTGATGGCAAATACTTTAAATGTCGTACTAATTTTATTCCATCCATCCATCCATCAACCTTTCGACGTCCACTGCTGGACAAAAGCCTCCCCAAGAGAGCGCCACAACTAGCTGGTCCTATGCTGACTGCATCCAACGGCTTCCTGTGGCTTTAACCAGATCGTCAGTCCATCTGAAGTGAGGCTGTCCGCTGCAACCCCGTCCAATACGTGGTTGCCACTCGAGAACTTTTTTCCCCAACGGTTATCGATGCGACGAAAGATGTGACATTGCCACTTCAGCATGCCGACGGTGAGTCCTGTTCTCCTACGGATTTCCGTATTACGGATTCGATCACGTAGAGAAACACTCGTTGAACGAGTTTGAGCCTTGGTATAAGGCCAACATTGAGAGACTACGTCTCTGTTCCATATGACATCACCGGTAAACGACTGGCTAATTTTATTACGAAACGAAATTATTTTATTGTGATTTTTAGTATTTGAAATGCTTAGCTATTTTACTTGAACAAATTGTTAAAGTGAAAAACGAAAATTTTATACTAGAAGGATTCCAATAATATTTCTCTTTATTCACTTCTACAAAAAGTTGTTCTAGCTAGTAGTTGGGTAAGACGCAAGTTAGAATCCTGTTCATAGAATATTTCTCTTTCTTTCACAAAAAATGTTTACGCAATTAGTAAAAAATTGGTAATAAATAATACATTTCCTATGATAATATAAAATAATAAACGCTCCGTAGCTTGGGGTACATACATGCCATGCAGTTTTTTTAGTGTAATTGTGCAATAATTTGAAAATCACTTCCTTTTTTAGGCTGTTCAATTTTGACGTATCTCCATATCTGAATTTAGAATTACAATTTGTTATATATGGGTAACTAGACTAAAATATTAATAGTTTATTATATACATTAATCTATATTATAAGAGGTGATCCATTTCGAGGTTCCCTACTTTTTTAAAAAAGAAAAAAACAGAAAATTCAAATTTAATGGAGAATGTTTATTATGAGCCAGTCGCCAGTTACCAGTCGAAATGCTCGAACGAGTCATCGGAAATTGGACTCAACGGATGGACCATCTGCGACGTAGCAACGGCCAACATTTGATAGACATAATCTTCAAAAAATAAATGCCAAAGAATGTTCTTTCAAATGATAATAAACATTCTTCATTAAATTTGAATTTTCTGTTTTTTCTTTAAAAAAGTATGGAACCTCGAAATGGATCACCTCTAAAACAACTCAAACCATTTATAACTCAGTAATGGCTGGACCGATTTTTACGATCTTTGATTTGTTGGATTTGTCTCCATTCGGAATAGCAGAATAACTATAAAAACAATGGAAAAATGTTGTTATAACTACATTTTGTATGGAACTGTTTTGTTTTGATGGAAAAACAAAATTTATTGATGCTGAGGCGGTATGAAGTTCCCGTCAGCTATTATCAAAATAAGAAAACATGTATTCTTTTTACACGCTCGCTTTTGTTCCGTGTGGTGACGGACTAAAAATACAAGTGCCACCCCATCCTTTCCCGCTGGTGTCGTATGAGGAGACTAATCCATCCATCCATCCACTGCTGGACATAGGCCTCCCCAAGAATGGGGGATAGTGCCGTAATCGCCACGTTTGGCAGGCGGGTTGGCGATCGCAGTGGATGTTGTTAATACTCGAAGGAGTGCTGCTGCCCACACCCCTGGAATTCCCTCAGTCGGCTCTTACGACTCCCATGGGGGGAGAGGGGTGGGAAAATTCTAAAGCCGGCCCCACACGGCAGGCACGTTTGAACAGTGACCGTCAAATCATATTATCAGACTAAACCCGCAACCACTTGCCACCAGTACTACAAGAGACGTCCCGTGGAGTAATAATGAAAATATCTAATGAATTTATAGTTTAGATTTTTTTGGAGACTAAGGGGAGTAAGTAGTTATCACCCATTGCATTATTGATGGTAGGGCTGGGTACCAAGTGAGAGTACTCACTTGCTATCGGGCCCGAAGGGGTCGGTACTACCATCTCCTGTGTGACCGGTCATGAAGCACGCCAATGTGTTTTGGCTGTAGCAGAAGATAGCCGTTTATTCTTTCATTTCATACTGTGAAATGAAATAGTGCGTAACGGCTTGACAATACTCTCCGTATAGTTGAGTCCATGAGCAACGGTTACCACTTACCATCAGGTGGGCAGGGGCTCGTCTGCCATCATTAACAATTAAATAAAAACCTATAATCGTGTTACAATAAATTAGAAAGTTATGAAATACAAGATGACTTTTCATAATTATAACTTTTCAGGTTACATTCCGTACAAGACAATACCTTCGGGGAAAGGGAGGAATTTGATTCTCGTTAAAGGACACACATTTTCCGTACAAGGCAGCAGCAAACTCACATACTATTGTTCGAAAAAATGTAGTATTCGTTGCAAGGCCAAAGTACGCTTGAACAGTGACAGTCAAATCATATTATCAGATTTAACCCACAACCACTTGCCACCTGTACTACAAGAGACGTCCCGTGGAGTGATAATGAAAATATCTAATGAATTTATAGTTTAGATTTTTTTTTTAAAAAGCCCTTGCACTTTAAACACTGAATAAGGGACTACTCACACTTATTCAGTTCTATTCAGCTTATACCCATAGAAAACAACGATTTTGTATGGAGACACGTATTCGTTTAGCTTTCTGCGTCTATTCAGCTTTCGCAGCTTTTATCATGCTAATGATATAGATAGAGTTGAGCGTTGTTCAGCCGCATTCTGCGTTGAACGCGTCAGAACAGCGCTAAACGAATGGTTCTCGACTCCTTGTCGACAAGTTGCAATCTGCATATTTCCTGCATAATTATTTGATTTATTATTACGTAATCATTATGCAGACGTGTTTTAAAGTAATTATATTTATTTTAATTATGGAAATAATGACGGCTTTTCTCAGTCTTATGATGCTGTATGCGGCTGATAGAAGCAGAACTGTATAAGTTTGACCAAAATTGATCAGCGAAACGCGAATGGAGCTGAATAAGTGTGAATAGTACCTAATCCTTGTATCGCGGTGGATTTTACAAACATAAACATACGATTTCACGGACAAAAAGTACACCCAAACTCAGAACAACGATTTGTGGATTACACGGAGTTATTCCGTGTGGGAATCGAATCTACAGCACTCAGACGGGAAGCCGGTATCTAAACCACTCCGAAATCTGTGCAGTCAAACCAGTATATAATGTACCTATACACATTACTGGCGCTGTATCTGTGATATCATAACGCGGTTTAGCAATCTTGGCACAGCGCCATCTATAGCATACCAGGAATACTTTATTCCAGTATTAGAATTGCCACTTTCTTACAAACACAGCCTAGGTAGTATCTACATAAAAAGCATAGCCTCACGCCTGTATCCCCGAAGGGATAGGCAGAGGTTAATTACACACCCATGGTTCGCCAGCTATGCCTACCGGGCACATTTCCAAACTCTGGGCTGCTACTGAGACTTTTTCTTTTTACGAAAAAGCTCAATGACACTGCCCGATCCGGGGATCGAACCCGAGACCTCATGATCAGCTGTCGCTCATACTACCGATAAAGGACCTAGGTAGTTCTCGCAAAATATTAGCAGACATATCATCGCACAACTACGAGTATATATACTAGGTCCTTACATATGAAATTGACGTTTTGTCAAACTGGCCATTTTGATCTCAAATATCTGCCGTTTGGTTAGGAATTCCAAATTCAAATTTATTTCAAATTTAGGCTTGTGTATTTGTGTTACCAATTTAGTGATTCATTTGTTGCGCATTTGATTTTTCTTTGATATCTATTCTGATTACAATATGGAAAACTTAAAATATCGGGTTATTTACGAATACGAGTTCTTGCTTCAGGACAATGCTAGACTACTACACTGCACAAAAGACGGTCGCTAAATTCGGGGAACTACGATTGGAATGTCTCCGACACCCACCGTCCTCCCCGGCCCTTGCTCAACAGATTACCACTTTTTTCGAAATTTGGACAACTTCTTGCAAGTAAGAGGTAAGCGTTTAAACAAAAAGCGCCTAAAAAAGCGTGTTTTTCAAAAAAAGTCTCATAAGCACGCTTACAAGTGTAGGTAATACGTTGTAAATTTTAAGCCGTCTTCTCTACTTGCAAGGAAAAAAATTCAATTCCGATGAGTCTGTCAAAACCGCCTTCAAATATTTTATTGATTCTCACTCCCACAATTTTTTTCAGCAGAGGAATCGATGAACTACCGATAAAATGACGAAAGTGCATAGATAACAATGTTACATACTTTGATTGATTAACAATTAAAATAATTTCATTTAAAAAAAAAATGTTTTGTTTTTTCTATACATAATGGCAATTTCATATATAAGGACCTATTATATTTATATCACTGCGATAATAGTTCAATTTTTATTGCTTAAGGTGGCAGACAAGTCAGGGCCCACCTGATGGTAAGTAGTAACCGCCGCTCATGTACTAAACCACACTAAGAGTATTGTCAAGCGGCTACTCACCATTTCATTCCGCAGATGTGAAATGAAAGGATGAACAGGTATCTCCCACTGCAGCCGGCTCGAAGGACCATGTTTAGATGTATGTTTATTGGGATTGTATATAAGGGGCTGGTAATAAAAAGTCCGGAGGTGTTTTGACTTCGTGTATTCGCCATTAAAGTTGGAAACGGAAGAGGAAATTACAATATCCACAGATAACATAGTAGACTTAGCATAGATAATAAAAATAAATTAAACTAAAATGTTGGAGTTTCCAACATACTGCCTATTTGAGAAAAGAAAACTTATTACTAGCACTGTGACTCGTTTAAATTATGTTACGCAAATAAAGGAAATTTTTCAACAATGTGTTTCAATTAACCTTTTCTAACATGAGATATAATGAACAAGCATACAATAAAGTCGACAGTACCTATATATTAGTTTGCTATTTTTAGATACAAAAATAAAGTTCTAGTTTCTATGAGTATGTAAAGAAAAACTTAAAAACTCTTTAAGTTAAAAAAGGTTACAATTGTGTAAAGATTTTTAAAGGTCTGTAAGCTGTCTGTTACCAAAATGGCACAAAACAGAACGAAACAAAAGTAACACTAATAAGCTGTGAAATTAAAAGATACAAAGCTATTTTTATGAAAACAATATTTTGTGTTTTGAATATCTGTGACTTATGTGAATTACACAGTAAATAAACTAGGTATTAACTTGGTTAGAATGAACATAACATAAAATTGCTGTTATCAGCAGGCTACCACTCGAGGGAAAAAAATAAACAGTAATATCGTGAATCATTTTAAATCATTTATGTTCTAAATGTGCTTACTATTTAGAAATAATAACAACATGATCACTTTTTTCCAAGTAGGTACAATATTATTGAATTGGAAGTGGGCAAATTTTCACTACTGAACGCCTATGTACGTGCCCATTTGCGGTTTTTACCTCCACAACTCTGACCTTATTGTCTGCACCAGGAAATACATTAATAACTCGGGCCATTGGCCAGAACATAGGAGAAGTATTATTTTCTTTTAAAATAACAAGTGACCCAACTGTTACATTTGGTTGCACGGTTGTACATTTATTACGTGTCTGTAGAATGTAAAGTAATGCTTATGCCATACTTTCCAAAATGAGTTTTTTATGTGTGTACAAATTTTCCAAAATTGCAACCTATCATGATGTACCTCTACATTTTGTTCTGAATACATATTTAAGGCAGAACCTATCAGAAAATGACCAGGAGTAAGATATGCATATTCACTTATATCATTTGACAGAGGTAAAATAGGTCTACTATTTAAAGTTGATTCAATTTGACACAATACAGTATTTATTTCCTCATAAGTAAGATAAGTGTTTTGGACAACACGTTTTAAATGAAATTTCATGCTTTTCACCCCAGACTCGGCCAAGCCTGCAAATATCGGGCTATAACAGGGGAGAAAATGAAAATTAATACCTTGTTGAGCTGAAAAGTCATGAACTTCCTTTTGATGTATCTTACAATTCTGTAACTTATATAATTCACTTAATTGACTACTAGCACACTTGAATGTAGACGCATTGTCACAATAGATATCAGTTGGGAGACCTCTTCTAGCTACGAATCTTTTCAAACAAGCCAAGAATGTCTGAGTTTTTAAATCAGAGGCTAACTCAATGTGTATAGCTTTAGTTACAAAACATACGAATATACAAACATAAGCCTTGGTTTGTATAGATTTTTGGATACGGCTTTGTTTTATTAATATGGGGCCAGCTAAATCTAATGCTACTTTTTGCATTGGCCTACACATATTCACCCTATCAAAGGGTAGAGCACCCATCAGCTGTTTAGCTGTTTCAGCCTTGAGCTTAAAACATATGCACTTATGTATTACCTTTTTAATCTCCCTTAATCCAGTGCATGGATCCAAAATGTTTGATTAAGGGTTGAAAGAATCAATCTCTGCCCTGCATGGAGGCTTTTAATATGCTCACTGTAAATTAATAAATGCGTTACACGAGATTCTTTCGGTAGAATGATTTGATGTTTTTGATCAAAAGAAATAGATGCATTTTCTAATCTAACCAAACCTTGTGCATCCAGGAATGGATACAATGCTTTATAGTTACCTTTAACAGGCTTATTCAACTTAAGATCATGAATAACATCTTGCAAATATTTTTGCTGTTCAAACTTAATTATAAGTAACAAAGAATTGTTCAGTTCTTCACTAGATTTGTTTTCTTTTTATTGTCTATGCTAAGTCTTCTATGTTATCTGTGGATATTGCAATTACCTCTTCCGTTTCCAACGTTAACGACACCAAGTCAAAACACCTCCGGACCTTTTATTGGTAATAAAAGGTCCCCTTATATACAATCCCAATAAACATAAATCTAAACATGGTCAATGCCATCATACTTATTCATCACGAAATACTTCACGGTCGGTCACACGGGAGACACGTACAAAAAAATATGTAGTATTATAATGTGATAATGTTTTCTATACTTACCATCTTTTATAATGAAAGATTTTTACATATATCCCAATTTTTATTTTTTTTAGTTTTTTATATATTGCAGGTCTTTTGAGATTTTTCGTAAAAAAAAATAAGAAAAATTCTCAGTAGCAGCCCGGAGTTTGGAAATGTACCCGGTAGACGTCAATAGGCTCGCCCCCTATTACGTGGGACTTAAAGATAGCTGGCGAGTCGTGGGTGTGTAATACACCTCTGCCTACCCCTTCGGGGAATACAGGCGTGATGCTATGTTTATTTTTACATATCAGCGCTATGAAGTATGAGGTAGGTAATAAATATATTTTCTTTAGATCGTTATTTTTTTAAATTTCACATCTACTAAACTTCATGAAAATTATTGTTCATCTATAATGTTATAAAGCTATAATAGAGCTGCAGATACAGCTCTTAAAAATATTAGGGAACACAAAACCGTTAGGCTGTTTAACCGTCTCATACCCAAAACAATATGTTTTCACGCAAAAACTGTTGAACGGATTTTAATTCAACTTTTTTATCGCTATTGATTAGACTTAAAAGCTGAAACCATAGACGAGAAGTAGGAAATAGTATCTATAAAAACACTAACACATCGGTAACCTGTCTTCATTATTTGGGACTCCAACAAAGAAACTTAGACGGGGCATTGCTTCTGAACACCCAAAACTACACTGTAATAGATCACCATGTTTAACTGACTCTCGCAATCTGTTAGCGACAACGTGTGCGCAGTACGAACGCAATACAACGCAGATTTTAATCGATTTTTTCGTTAGACGTGAGCCAGACATTAGACTGTTATTGTGACCTTGAAGAGGTCTGGGAGAGAGTTTCGTTTCTTTATAGTATTATTCTTATGGTACAATGCTGTTTTTGAGTTTAAAAATTCAAAAATTTTCAGGGCTTCCTTACAAAATGATATTATCAGATCGAGGGGTACAACTCTTGATGGTAGAAAATCACACCTTTTCAAGAAGTAATAAGACATCATACCTGTGGCGTTGTTCGAGCCGAGTGTCAAAGCGTTGCGAAGCCAAACTAACGTTTCGCTTTAATAAAATAGTACCATGTAATCTGGAACATAATCACCTTCCTCCCAGATACATCCAGAACCAATTTGGAACTTATGTTAAGTGGTAGTTATGTTCCTGATTTTTGTGAGACGAATGAGAGCACAGCTTAGTCAGAATCAAAACATATGAATAAGAAAGTAGTAGATATCTTGATATTTGTTAGAAAAAATATGATTTATTTCGAAAAAAAAAAGCAAAATGTTTTAGTAAATGCTTCTTTAATGCCTTCTCACAGAATTTCAGTTACTAGTTTACTAACAATTAATAGCAATAATGTGTTGCCAACTGTAAAGATACACGATATGGCGTTATAAAAGTGCTGTTGCGTTATTTTTACGATTAACATATCCATCCATCCATCAGCCTTTCATCGTCCACTGCTGGACATAGGCCTCCCCAAGAGGACGCCACAACGAGCGGTCTCGTCATGGGGGATAATGCCGTAATCGCCACGCTTGGCAGGCGGGTTGGCGATCGCAGTGGATGTTGTTATTACTCGAGGAAGTGCTGCTGCCCACTCCCCCGGTATTCCCTCAGTCGGCTCTTACGACTCCCGTGGGTAGAAAGGGGTGGGACAATTCTAAAGCCGGCCCCACACGGCCCAATTTACTGATTTTTTGATTTAATTATTAACATATATGTAGATAAAAATAGTAACTACATATATTAAGTAAAAAACATCTAAATACAAAATTTCATCTAAATAGTTAGAGCCGTTTCCTATACATCCAAATCAAATATGTGTACAAGAATATACAAGAATAGCTCATTAAAGTATTTTAGGTATCTCACTAGGTTGTATTTAATGTAATTTACGAGTTAATATAAATAAAAATAAGTTAATATAAATGAAAAGCCTTTAATGTTTTTACCTTTGAAAACAAAAATTACTTTTGCTCAATGATTTATTCAACCCATCATAGACTACGCAGATGCCTGCTATTTAAATGCCACTGAGGAGGTCAAAGATAAGCTTGATTAAGAGACTGTAAAACCTGTGTATCTATACACATTCCGCCTTATTACAAAACATAGTCTAATTCCTAAACCAGGTCTATATCTTCAGACCACGGTTTAACAAAATTCTTATTACAAAATCAGTTTTAAGCGTTAAACCATGTACTAAAAGATAAACTACCGGGAAGCCTAGTTTCAGTAGTTTAGGCTGGTCTAAGTCTAAATGTCAAAGTAATGTCAAATTATTTTATTGGAAGTTATGATCAGGGACAGTAATATTAAATTATGATTTTATGTTTTTTTATGTGAAAACTGAATAATAATTTGTTTGATTTAATTTATGTGAAAGATATTTAAGTGGCCGCTCTCCCAGAAATGCCATGCCGAGTCAATATACTACCTATTATCTCCTGTAGAATTGGATTCAATCAAGGTAACGTAATTGTGTATGTGTTGTGAAATGTATTGAAATACAATTAGTTGGCGCACATGTTTTGTGATTTAGCTTTGTACATAAAAGAAGATACAAAATGGAAAAGGGATGGGGAGGTCTTTGCCAAAGGACAAACAGAGAGGAGAAATAAAATACAACAATGCAATTTGACATTATACCTACTACATAACAACTATCACATTTGAATAAAAAATCCACTGGTGGACACTAAAGACAAATAGATGAAAATCAGCTAGCAGTCTCAAGATATTAAAGTTTATATTTTATATAATGAGTGAATTTGTATTAGGAGAAATAAAATTCTGGTTCATTATCTTTTTTTGCCATACAGTAATACCATACTATATAGTTATTATTATACTAGTATTCCACCTCCATATTTATCATTGCTTCATTTTCAAATCAAATGCATTATAATTATATTCCTTTCTTTAAATTCATATTATTTATTAAATAAATTTAAATGGCAATAATATATATAGAAAAATAAAACAGTATTAAATGATGCACTATTGTTTTATTAATAATAAAGTTTTAGCCTCACAATTATATTTATACAAAAATGTTTCCATGGTATTCAGTGTTACATATTCAAAACGAACTTTTGTTTAATATTAATTTAATAAGATTCATATTGTATCCTGAGGTTAAAAAGGATTAAACACAAAGTGAAAAATGTGAAATCGAAAATAACAGTCAGGAGCAGGATTGAACCTGCATCTTCTGGATACCGTCCAGGTGCTTTACCAATTCAGCCATCCTGACAATTGCTCCTGACTGCTAATTTCGATAACACATCATACTTAAAGTCTTTGGGTGACGCCTGCGCCATACAATTAAGATTTTACCATATAATGACGCAAACCCTTTAAATATTTAGATATTTTTATATATATTTTTAGCATTTGACATGCAGCACTATACATTAAACACAAAGTGAAAAATGTGAAATCGAAAATAACAGTCAGGAGCAGGATTTGAACCTGCATCTTCTGGATACCGTCCAGATGCTTTACCAATTCAGCCATCCTGACAATTGCTCCTGACTGCTAATTTCGATAACACATCATACTTAAAGGGCCTTTAAGTTATTAAGCATGTCAAATGCTAAAAATATGTATAAAAATATGTAAATATTAAAAAGGATTAATAATAATTCCTTATGAAATAATAGCATGGTCCAGTGCATTCCAGAGGTCTATTTCAATTTGCGTACCATATATAACTTCGCTAGTTAGAGAACTGAGATATTTATTAGTAGGTACTACGAAAACACAAACATACATAGAAGTAATTCCGAACCCTAAAAAAGCTGAAAAGTTAACTAAATTATGTTGCGATGAAATAGTTTTGTTTGTTTATTGTTCAAGATTTCACAAATTCATATTTTATTGTCATTATGACATATACTAGCGCGACAACTTTATTCCGTTTTACGTTCAGAAAGATTTACGCGGGTAATCGTGTAATAAAGTACCAGAATAATTAATTTATTTACCAGAATAAATGATAATCAAAAGAAAAGTGTTAACTGATGTAAAATATACTAATTTCTATTAATTTACTTCGTTTCTAAACAAATCACCAATATTTTTTTCTATAAAACACGTTCCTTTCTAAGCGTACGTAATGAATGGTGACACACTGAACGAACAATATTATTAAGAAAGACCTAAATCGCGGTACTAGGAAGTCCATGGTTTAATTATTTTTTGTAATAAGACTAAGTTTAGACAATGGTTTATAAGTTAGACCTGGACCAACTAGTCCGGTTTAAACCGCGACTTAGTCCGTGTTTTGTAATAAGACGGGTCATGTTGCGATGAAATAGTTTTGTTTGTTATTGTTCAAGGTTTCACAAATTAGTGTTTTATTGTCATTATGACATATAGTGCAACAATTTTATTCCGTTTTACGTCCACAAAGATTGACCCAGGTAATCGTGTAATAAAGTACCAGCATAATTAATTGATGTATCAGAATAAATGGTAATCAAAAGAAAAGTGGTAACTGATATAAAATATACTAATTTCTATTTATTTTCTTCGTTCCTAAATAAATCGCCAATATTTTTTCTACAAAACACGTTCCTTTCTAAGCGTGTGTAATGAATGGTGACGCACTGAACGAACGATATTATTAAGAAAGACCTAAATCGCAGTACTAGGAAGTCCATGGTTTAATTATTTTTTGTAATAAGACTAAGTTTAGTCAATGGTTTATAAGTTAGACCTGGACCAACTAGTTCAGGTTTAAACCGCGATTTAGTCCGTGTTTTGTAATAAGGTGGTTTATGTTTAATCTTAAAAAGTAAGATCATGTTTCCCACCTTCGCAAAGAACTCAAGTGGCTCCCCGCGTGTGTTTGTTATGTGTTTTATTTAATGTCTATGAATTCCCATCTAGCATTAGAGAATTTACAACTTCCTCTCTATTCAAATATAAGGTTTGCCAACATTATCTGTCTACTATTCCATAATCTATACCCAAATCTTTCATTACTATATATTTGAGTACCGATATTTTATTGTATGGTTACTACCTATCATTTAGATATTTAAGTACCTATATATTATATATGTATGTATATGTACTGTGTCTAATAGTATAGTATTTGTATGTATGTAACTATATCCTAAACACAATGATATTTACAATATTCACGTTATCCTCTCACGGGTCTGCTGGAAGAGAGTTCTATTAGAAATAAGCAGTACCTACCTTTTTACTATTACTATACGTTATCCTTTTGTATATTGTGGTTAAGATATGATATAAGATAGGCAATGTGTGTACATAAAAATAATTAAAACAATGTTACTGTACATTTTTGACGTTCATCAATATATGTCAAAAATGTAATTGGCGTCATGTAATAGATATCAAAAATGGTAATAGTGCTTTTCAAGTATGTAATGAAACTATTCCCTCTCTTTTACATCAAAACCATAGAAATCCGTTAGTTTTTGCACAAACAAAGAAATAGACATAATTTCTAAAAATACGTTTTATGTTCAGATATGTCTAATGAGTAGATATTTTTGCTTAAATTCCTCAAACATACGTACAGACATAGCTCTGTTACTTTATAATAGTTTTAGAACAAATTATTTGTGAAAATGAAAATAGTGAATCTTACTGCGAGCGGGATTCGAACCTGCGTCCCTTCCAATCCTGAGAAGTGTTCTGGACCGCTAAGCCACTGTAGTCACCGATGCGGAATCCCAATCTCCACTTCACATTTGTTTTAGATGTCTTTACGACTCGCGCCACAGGATGCATTTACATGCATTATTCCAATATACGGTATTTTAGCACTTGACAGGCTCAGTTTGGATTTAATTTAGTGATGGCCTAGTGGTAAAACTAAGGATTGTAAAGACAATGGTATCAAGTTTGACTTCCACAACTCTGGATTTTCAAGATTTTTCGAGAATATGGTGTGAAAAAAAAATCATCATGCGGAAAAAAACCTGCTTATCTGTGCGATTTTTTCTTGACGGCTTGAGAAGTCTGCCAAATAGCATTGAGACAGCGTGATGGACTCTCGCCTGAACCCCAAGAAACTTCGATGGGGCATTGTTTCTGAATTGTGTCTGTAGAGACAATTGGGTGTACCCAACTAAACTGCAATAAATCACAATTTTTAACCGACTAACAATCTCTCAGCGACAACGCAACGCAAGTTCTCATTGAATTTTACGTTAGTAGTAAGCTATTATCGTGACCTTGAAGAGGCCTGGTGAAGAGTTTCGTTTCTATATCGTATATATTATTATTTATTGTTATGGTACGATGATGTTATTTTTTTGGAGTTAAACTAAAACTTAAAATCCAACATTTTTCAGGGCTTCCTTACAAAATGATATTGTCAGATCGAGGGGTACAGCTCTTGATGGTAGAAAATCATACCTTTTCAAGAATCAATAAGACATCGTACCTGTGGCGTTGTTCGAGCCGAGTGTCGAAGCGTTGTGAAGCCAAATTAACGTTTCGGTTTAATAAAATAGTGCCGTGTAATCTGGAACATAATCACCTTCCTCCTCGATACATCCAGAACCAATTTGGAACTTATATTAAATGGTAACTATGTTCTCGACTTTTGTGAGAGGAATGAGAACACAGCTTAGTCAGAATCAAAATGTATGTATAAGAAAGTAGTAGATAAAATATATGTTAGATAACTCACTAGGTTGTATTTAATGTGATTTAAGTGTTAATATAAATAGAAATTCAAATCAACGTTTTAGTGTGGCATTTTTTTAGAATCTTACCGAACCAAATATTAGGCGTTCAACAACTTACCTCAAAAATGTAAAGGGTTGACATGACCTGACATCGAAAATTGTAACAGTGCTTTTCAAGTATAGTCAGTTTCGCTTCAATATAGTATTCAATATTCTTATGCTAATATTATAAAAGTGAAAGTGAGTTTGCTAGTTACGCTTTCACATCATAACTACTAAACCACTAAACCAAACATCACGAACGTTTGCATAAACTACATAAATATAGTCTGGAGTCCAGAAAAGAACAGGCCATTTATAATAAGGGGAACGCTATAAAAAAGGAGAAAAATAGAAAAAATATATATTAGTAACTTTGTATGGGTATTTGGATTTTCTAGACCGCAAATCCATCGCAGTGACCGACGGCCATTCCCAATCTTTGAGCACTTCCCCGGATTTGAAGGGCCGCAGGTTCGAATTTCGCTTGCAGTAAGGTTCTTTTTTCGAGTCGTGGGTGTGTAATACACCTCTGCCTACCCGTTCGGGGAATACAGGCGTAATGCTATGTTTTTTTTTCTTATTTCTACATTCACAAATAATTTGTTCTTTAAAAGTAGCTGAGCATGTCAAGTAGGTAGATACTAAACTACAGATCAAAATATTTAGTATGCGGGCTGTACCAAGTCCCGAATGATAAAGTACATTACTCCACCTAGTTTACTAAAAAAATGCTTTAAGTAGGTACCTACTGAATCCTCAATTATGTCTGCTCAACATATACAAAGGCCGAGAACACAAAACATTTTATTTTTTATTTTTTGTCTGTTTGTTTGTTTGCACATCCCGAAAAATCTACTGAACGCATTTTGACGCAACTGTTTTTATTTGATAACTCTTGATTAGAATTAAAAACTGGTATACACTTAATCCCGCTACTATATCGGGAACCTGAGATATACCTAACCTAAAAACTAGCTCTTGGCTGCGGTGGAGCCGCGGGTAAAGGCTAGTTAATAAATAAATTTGTTGTTAAAGCAATTTTCAACAAAACATTTCAAATACCTCGGTCTCTATACGAAAAAAAAACACCAATAAATCTTGAATTTAAAAAAAAAACTTGCATTGTGTCCCGTAAGGTATGTATATCGAGCTAAGAAAGGAAAATAATACATTTTAAGTGTCAGTCTGCGGGTAAAAGATTTTAAATACCTTATGTTTGCACATTATTGTAGGTATTTCATTCCGTATTGCTTTTAGTTCCTGTGCTCAAACTAAATTTGTTTTGTTAGGATCGAATGATCACTGGGAGGAACTTGGATGGATAAGACCAGAAAATCGCTCTACTATTGACACAGATTCTCTACATCATGGAGAAATAGTTTTAGAAGTTCTGAACCCTATGCTACAAATGCACAGAGCACCAGCATATCCGACGTCCGCATATAATTACAACTCCGTAGGCCAAATTCAATGTGATTTTTGTGACCGCGTCTTTAAAACAAAGTTGGGATTTTCGAGTCACATGCGAGCGTTTCACAAATAGGATCAAATAGTTTAATGAGGATATCTCCACTATTGTTATTTATGACTAAATAACGCATCATGCACATGATACCAGAAAATATGTTGGGAAAAGCCACCTGATAAAGCTGAAAACAAATGATGGAACTGTCATTTCGTCCAAAGATGAGATATTGAGAGAGGTTTATAAGGTCTATGGACAGTTACACAGATCCCAGAATAGTTTTGTCAGCTTGGTTCAACATCCCAGATCGAAACTAACTTGGCACTTTACCGAAGATATATACCGGAAGTCAGCCTGAACGAGACCAGAATAGTTCAATTCCGTCGTTCTCAGCGACCTTTCAGAGACACGGACAAGAAGCGTAATGGTGTTGTTCTTCAAGAAAAGTGACAGTACCCTCTTGGAATAATCGAAGACGAATGATAAACAAAATTACACATTATTTGTGGTTGAAGCTATGAATTATAACAAAAAAAGAAATTATTATTAAATTATTTTCTTTATAATGTCTGCATTTGATTACAGTTTCAACCGTATTTATTAAAATGTAGGAGGTATGACATTATTTTCATAAACTGAAATGAACTCACATTTCTAGAGCTCCTTGAAAATTAAAAAAAGCAAATTCTGCAACCGCCATTTGTTCTAATAATACTAACTTTTGTTTGTGGAGAATATTTATAAGTTGTTAGATATGAAGTAAGACTTCATACATACCTATATATATATATGAATTATACTATGTCCATTTCATTTACTGGTAATTTTTATTTGAGAATGTTTTCGCATACACGGGAATGATAATTTTACTTAGCTAGGTATTAATATGCTCAGCAATACCATGCAGAGCTTAATGAATACCTACAAACTTAGTAGGTAGTCTTGTACATAATGTCAAATTATCAAAGCAACATCTTTAGGTTTCAGAATTGAAAAGATCCAAATTGGTGGAAGAAAGAATCATTTCCTAAAAATACAAGACCACTTATTTGCCCAAACAACAAGCAATCCTCGATATTGGAATTGCAGCAGAAAATATTCGACTAAGTGTACAGCCAAGTTGCGGTTTAACGACTCCGGGGACCTGATACTTTATGAGCTCGAGCATAACCATCCGCCGCGACCACTTTTTCGCAGTCATGATGGAAGCTATATTAAACTGTAAAGGATTATTTTTTCAGCTTACAATACTCATAATACGACATTTTTTCTTCAATTATCCCAAATAGCCATTGGCTTTTTTATTATAGTTTAAAATGCTGCTCTTGCTTTGCAGATAACATTTTTTTTAATTAAGGGAAAATTTTAAATATGTAAGAGGTAGGTCCTCTCATCAGGTCAGGTTTTCAGAAAATTCGTTATTAGACTTTTTTTTAAAGACAACACCCTGCATAAAGGAATAATACTCACACACTCTCTTCGTCTTACTTTCAAAATCAACCCTCTGATTTTGATTTTATACAGCCATAATGTAGTAAAAATTGTATACTTGCAAAATAAATATAAATTATATTTGTACTTGGAAAAAGAAGAGAACATCGTGTAAGATACCGTCTTTCTAATGAGGCTAGCCTAATATAAGTATTAACAATAGTAAACACAAAGTGTGAAAAAATATTAACAATAGTTTTAATATATTACTAAAAATCTATGGTAAAAAACTAACTATTCACGTTAATACAGGAGTGTTTTATTTAAAAAATAGGTTTGTTTATTTAAAAAAGGTTTGTTTGTAAAATAAGTTTAGGTGCAATAAAACATTTTTTTTAAAAAGAAAACCGCCTTCAAATGCACCCAGGAATTAAAAAGCAATAAATAATTGGTATTTAGAAAAGATTTCCGTGCTAGACACCTACTGATGTGTTTGAAGCCGGTGCCGAAAATGTTTTTAATGTTATCGAAGTAGGTATTTATTATGAATTGTTTTTGATACTTTTGGACTTGGCACCGGCTTCAAACACATCAGTAGGTGTCTAGCACGGAAATCATATCTAAATACCAATTATTTATTGCTTTTTAGTTCCTGGGTGCATTTAAATGCGGTTTTCTTTTAAAAAAAATGTTTTTGGTTTTTGTGCTTTTTAGTGATTTTTTATAAAATAGCTTAGAGTAGGTCGTACATGATGGGGAGGCCTCCCAAAACGAAAAAAAATTAGACCACGAAAACGTTAAAATTGCCTATAAAATTTTAAGAATTCCACCAATTTCTCAAGGATAGCATCATCAGATCCTTACCTGATGACTATGGGACTACCTGGGAAGTATACCCTATCAAACAAAAAAATAATTTTGCAAATCGGTCCAGGCGTCTTTGAGTAATCTGTGAACATACATAAAAAAAATATATTCCGACGAATTGAGAACCTCCTTTTTTTGTAGACGGTTAAAAATTGCCAACAGTACATAGTAGGTACCTATGATGAGATGTAAAATGGAACGTAGTTAGTATCTCATACTGTGTAAAAAATTTAATAAATTTTTATGTAAAAGGAAAAGTTGTTTTATATACGTTATCAATAATTTACCTACATACATAGAATCCGTTAATAATATGAAATAATTTATTTATAACGATGTAATAAATCTTAATTTGAAATGAGTGAAAAAGAATAAATAAGGTCTTAATTTTATTTCAGGTTGTCATTATGAGATTATAACAACATCCGATGGTAAGAAAAGATTGATGTTGTTTCAAGACTACACCTTCTCGAATAGTTGGAACCTAAGATTTTGGTACTGTTCACGGAGGAAAACGCTCAAATGTCCCGCCAGAGTCATACTGGATAAATTTGGACAAGTGTGCAAATACAACGTCAACCATAATCACTAAGAACATCCAGAAACGGAAAACCTTGTTTTTATTTCGGTCATAATTTAAAAATATATAATAAGCGAACACAAAGTGCAAAAATGTGAAATCGAAATTAACAGACTAACATTTGAACCTGCATCTTCTGGAAAATACCATTCACCCACTCATCTTGTGAATTCCTAATCTATACATCCGATTAACTTCAAATTTTCCATATATATATTCTTTTTTGATCAAAGACTAAGAACGGATAATAGAACGGATATTGAGATAATTCATTCCGAAATCAATTTTTCCTCCAAGATAAATACAATCTAATTGAATGAGAACATAATTCAATGAGAACAAAGTCGTAGGCAAAACCTAGTCATTAAGTATAATAATAATGATCTCTGACACTAATTTCGGTCACGTCGGCCAGTGTTGATAGACTAGTGTCAAGGCTAGTGCTATGTACACAGGATATGTTATAGCGTCCGAATGTGTACAACAAACATAAATGCACTCCCTGTCCCCTCACTCTCATAGTTCGAGGACATTCTGACACTACCGGAGAGAAAGATCAGGCTCAGGAGTCTCAGAACCCGTAAAAAAGTAATTTTCTCAGATTCGTGTGAAACAACTTTGCAAAGCTTCACTGCATTTATGGTCTAGAAGGCATTGATTTTTTATTTTCGTAGATATCGTTTTCAAACCAACACTCTCCCAGACTTTTAGCAAAATTTCAACGAAAGTTGATGTATGATTAGAACCACCACCAACGTTAATCTATACGTATCTATAAGTAAACCTATATTATGATAAGGCAAACTTAATCCAATATCTCAACCAATATTTAATCCAATACCTATCTCATAAATATCCGCGAGGGGTGCGAAGAATCCCCGGTCGCCCTGGTAACGCACAACGGTCGGACACTTCGGACCGACGAGAGAATCGCGGAGCTGAAAGAGGAATTGAGCAAGATGGGCTGGGGATGTCAGAAGTCCGAAGAGAGGGTGAGGGCACGACAATCTTCCAGTCCGGGAACTTGCTCTTCTACTGGGAGGGCAACCACCAGCCCCAAGAGGATGTCTGGTTTATCGTTAGCAGGTTTCTCGTAGTCAACGTGGAGAGAATTGAAAGTGTGTTGGGTAGGGTAGCGTACCTTTTACTCAGAATAACCAAACGGTATTGGTTGAAGGTCATACAGGTTTACACACCGACCTCGACACGCTCCGACGACGAGGTGGAGGCCCTATATGAGGACATCTCGAAGGCCATCCAATTGTCTAAGCAGCCTGTCGGGAAGCAGCCCCAGCGGAAATGGACCTGGATTAGCCCTAATGGTTCAGTAAAAAACGAGATTGAACTTCACTTTGTCGGACAAACGACACCCTATTCCCAAAAGGGGTGATCGGTCGGACCCGTCGAATTACAGGCCAATCGCGATAACATCCCTGCTCAGGGTACTGGAGAGAGTTATCAACCGCCGACTTCTGCAGTACCTTGAGGATCACCAGTTGATCAGCGATCGCCAATACGGCTTTCGTCAAGGTCGATCTGCTGGTGATCTTCTCGCGTACCTCACTCATCGCTGGGCAGAGGCCTTGGAGAGTGGGGGTGAAGCTTTGGCGTTCAGCTTGGACATCGCGAAGGCATTCGACAGGGTCTGGCATAGGGCCCTTCTATCGAAGCTACCATCATATGGAATCCCTGAGGGGCTCTGCAAATGAATCACCGGCTTCCTCCATGGTTGCAGCATCAAAGTCGTTGTAGACGGATGCTGCTCTGATACCATGGAGATTGATGCTGGCATACCTCAAGGCATGGTGCTCTCCCCAACGCTGTTCATCCTGCATATCAATGACTTGCTCTCAATAGAGAGTATGCATTGCTATGCGGATGACAGTATGGGTGATGCGCGATATATCATCAGAAAGTCCCTCGGAACATGCTGGAGGAGAGGCGGATCCAACTTGTGTCTGAAGTCGAGCGCTCTCTAGGGCGGGCCTCGGAATGGGGAGAAAAGAACTTGGTTCAATTCAACCCTACGAAGACACAGGTTTGCGCGTTCACTGCAAAGAAGGACGCATTTGTCGTGACGCCCCAGTTCCAAGGGGTAACTCTCCCGGTCTCCGAGAGTATTAGGATCCTTGGCATCGACATATCTAGTAAAGTCCAGTTCTGGAGTCATTTGGAGGACAAAGCCAAACACCGAGGCAGCGACTTGTGCTGCATAAAGCACAAGTCCGCCCTCACGTGGGGTACTGTTCTCATCTCTGGGCAGGCGCACCAAAATACCAGCTCGACCCACTTGACTCCCTGCAAAGACGCGCTGTTCGAATTGTCGATAATCTCAATCTCACGGATGAGCTGGAGTCGTTGGGGCGGTGGAGAGACTTTGGGGCTCTCTGTGTGCTCTATCGACTCTTGAACGGGGAGTGCTCTGAGGATCTGTTTGAAATGGTACCAACATCGCCGTTTTACCACCGGACCACGAGATGTCGTACTAGGGTTCATCCATACCACCTCGAAACGATCTCGTCCAATCTCGTCTCGTCGTTTTCAGCGTTCTTTTCTACCACGTACGTGTAAGATCTGGAATGAACTTCCTGCTGCGGTGTTTCCCCAGCGTTACGACTTGTCCCTCTTTAAACGAGGTTTGAGAAGAGTACTTTACTCACGGTAGGCGGCGACTTGGCTGTGTCCCTGGTGTTGCCATAGTTCGTGGGCGGCAGTTACTACTTACCATCAGGTAGGCCGTTTGCTCGTCTCCCACCATTGGCAATAAAAAAAATATATTCAATGATGTCTCAATCATCAGCAGGATTAAAACTGGGAGTGATCACCGACTAGTCGAGAGGTCGCGCTTGATGAAGACTACGCTCCGACCAACACCTGACCTACCAGAACCCCGAGACCTTGCAGCTCGAACTACATAATCGCTTCCAATGTATAGATGAGTGCGAATCAGCGAGCGATATGAACAGCAGGTTCGTGCAAGCAGCCCATGCGGTCGAGTCGACCTACTTCAAGGCCCGTCGCGTCAGTAAAACTCCTAAATTCTCGGACCATACTCTCAAACACATGGAAAGAAGAAAAGAAATGACAGTCCACTCCTCAGCCGATTGGTCCTGCCTAAGGCAGTTAAACAGACAGCTCTCCAAGGCTGTGCGACACGATATTCGCCAATTTAATATTACGCGTATTAAAGAGGTGATAGAGCGAAACCAAGGCTCAAGTGTTCGCAAGATCTGTCTGTCGGCCAAAGCCAGTTAACTAAACTGAGGACCAACGACGGCACTGTCACTTCATCCCAAGATGAGATCTGAGAGAGGTCCAGCAGTTCTATGGACAGTTGTACAGATCCCAGAGTCCTGGCTTGGTCCAATACCCCAGATCCAAGGTAACTCGACACTTTACCGAAGATATCCTGGACGTCAGCCTGTACGAGATCAGAATGGCTCTCAAACAGCTAAAGAACGGAAAGGCACCAGAAGACGACGGAATCACCACAGAGCTTCTGAGAGCAAGCGGAAAGCTGGTTCTAAAAGCTCTTCAAAGGCTGTTCAATTCCGTCGTTCTCGGGGGCGACGTTCCAGAGTCGTGGACCAGAAGCGTGGTGGTGCTGTTCTTCAAGAAAGGTGACAGAACCCTCTTGAAGAATTATAGACCCATCTCGCTCTTGAGCCCGTCTATAAGTTGTTTTCGAGGGTCATTACAAATGGACTCACGCGCAGGTTTGACGACTTCCAGCCTCCCGAACAAGCCGGTTTCCGAAAACGCTATATTACCATAGACCACACCCATACGATACGCCAGATTA
Source organism: Leucoma salicis (assembly GCA_948253155.1). Taxonomy (NCBI): domain Eukaryota; kingdom Metazoa; phylum Arthropoda; class Insecta; order Lepidoptera; family Erebidae; genus Leucoma; species Leucoma salicis. The sequence continues at coordinate 21,154,136 of OX411814.1, read as the reverse complement.
TATAGATAACCGAGGAATATAATCGGCCTCTGTGTCTGGTGTTTGTGGAAAAAACGTCCTCCAGCGATTCTGCCATGTCTGCTCTTTGGTTGGAAAAGACGCGGCATCGATTCCCGCTCGTACAAAAAATCTCTTTTTCCTTATTCACAAATAATTTTTACTTTAACAAGTGGGGGAGCATGTCAAATGCTAAAAAATATAGATCAAAAATGTTTAAAAATCGCGCCATCAAATAGTATGAATTTTAATTGCCAAATTAAACTTACTATATTGGTTTAATGTATGTAAATGTAAAATGATATACTTTATTATTAAGTTACTTGTGATTTCTCAATATTTAAGTGAATTGTATTCTTTTTTGAGAAATAAAGTCTTTAACCATAAATGCATTCCGATAGATGGCGTTGGTCGTAAAGACAAATGTGATAAGGAGATTGGGATAATCGAAAGATCTGTTCGATAGCTCAGTGGCTTAGAGCACTTCCCCGGATTGGAAAAGACGTGGGTGCCATTCCCGCTCGGACAAAAAATATATTTTTCCTTATTTACAAATAATGTGTGCATTACTTCAGTGATTTAAGACAACCCCTGCAATAAATAATTATCTCTTTCTTTGGGGTAACCAAAACGTGATACTTGCTTTGCTATTGTCTATAGGCTACGTTAGCTGCTTAACATCGACTAGTTATATTTTTACCACCCTTTTTATATGAACACAAAATAGTTATACTTAATTATTAATTTTTCTGTGGTTTCATAAAATGACAAAATTATAATCTGTTAGGTAAAACGTCACTAATCAATAACGTTGTTGCGCAGATATTTTTATGCGTGATCTTTGACGTAAAACAAAACAAAGAATGTCATGTCATGTCAAATCCTTACGTCAGGTTGACGGCTAGCGAAATAAATAAACATATTTGTTCTGCAATTTGCTACATTTAAAACTGTATTAATATTATTTGTTTAATTCTTGTGAGTGTAATATGAACAATAAAGAGTAATGAAAGTGAGTTTGTGTAACATAACCTAAAAATGATTGGCATAAAGAAAGTTTCATGTTTCGAATATTTTCAAGCTAATGAGTCATTGAGATAATACAACAATATTATTAAAAGTTTCTAGCAAATTTTTCCATATAATATTAGCAAATAGTGGATCTTTTTAACTGTCGGTAAGTTAATTTTCCCTAATTATACTTTATGATATTCAAATCACAGTTTCAAGCAATCCCTAGTGATACATTTCATATTATCTGATGTCTTAGTAAAATTTTGTATATTTTATCATTACTTATAAGGTTTTATTTATCCATTTTTACAAATATTTGTGAACATTAGAATTTTTTATGTAGGTAAGCATAGATTTCTAATATAATTGTGCCTTTAAACTATTATATTGAAACCATAGGAAAAAGTTGATAATATATTGCCTTTAAAACAAATCCTGGTTTAAATATGTGATGTACTTCTCTATTATTAAATATATTTGTTTTATTTGGATCAACACATGATTAATTTAAGAATATGCCGTCTTGTAAGTGCCTTTATTCTATTATAACAATATAAGTAGAAACAGTAGTCTTGGTGAAATGTGTTAATTATATTTCAGCTTTATTGAAAGGACAAGACTGTATTAGTAAAAGCAAAGGCTGTCATTTGCCGAGATGTAGATATTCTTATTATGTTGTGCTAAATATGTGAAAGTATTACACCACTGCTTATGTAATAACTATACCACATAATTAAATTCAAAATATAGCAATACTAGGTACTAGGTTCTTTGCTGGCAAAACTAGTTCTATACCAATTATGCCCCTGTTATAGTAGTGATATTAATAAAATATAATATGTTTTAGGACCTATCAAGAGCTATCAAACAAGATAGTTCCATAAATCCCATTTAGTAGTTTTTGCACAATAATCACAAACAAATAGATAGACATAATATTTTTAAAAATAATACAGCAGTCATTTTTTTTTTGTAATATCTTTAATGTATAGAGTTAGCCGCCAGCTTTGTCAGAGTTTTATAATAGTATAGCTTGTTTTTTTATGACTTGAATGCAGATATTTACACCATTCTGTCAAGCACAATATTGTGGGTATGATTCCCACACAAGATCATTATGTATAGGTATATTTGATCCACAATCAAAGTGTGCATCCATTGTTTGTTGTGTGTATTTTGTGTATATTATAATATAGCTGTATGTTGATTGTCTTCATAGTTGTATTTTTTCATAATAGCATTGGTACTTTATATTAACTAAAACCAAGGATATAAGCTTTATCTTATAAAATCTATGGTTCATATTGGTAACTTTTCTTTTTTTTCTTTTCAAAAGTGTTATAACGTGTTATTGTTACTGTTATGATCATTTTTAATAGAAAGCTAACTTTTATAATTTAAATTTTATATATTTTAATCATTATTTTTATATTATCATCATATAATATGCGTGAGTTTTAAAATAATTTATAAAATAAATAATTATTTGCAATATTATTGTTTTATTGCTATTATAGCACATATTTATAGATAACACAGTATTACTAGTATAAACTAGTAATTTATATATATAAATAAAAAACAAAGAAATTATAATGTTGTCAACACATACTTTACAGCTATCAAACAACTATTACAAAATCATATATTACCAATGAAAACGGAATTCAATAACAAGGTAACCAGACTTCTGAGCCGGAAGAAAAGCAACAGTGTATACCTCATAGATACCCAACGTTACCAAGACTTTGTCAAAGAAATTAAGGAGATAAAGAATAAAAGAAATAAAAGCTTTGTAGATTATAAAATGCTTGCAAGTTACGATGTATTAAATATAAATGGCAGGGAACGACTGATTCAACCGAAGAATGATGCCTGTTGTAGCATTAAGTTCTATGTATCTACTGATGAACTGTTTGGTGTGTTACATACTATGCATTTGTTATTTAAACATGCAGGTAAAGATATACTTGATGCGGAATTAAAAACAAAATACTGTAATGTATCTAAGGAGGTTATAAAAATATATTTAAGTTGCTGTAAAATTTGTACAGAAAGAAAATAAATAATCTTAAGACTCAAACGAAATGCCTTGTAGTTTATTAATAGCCTGTCAGTACAATACTGATATAATAATGAATTAGTGGATCGGTTTATCTATAGTAGAAATATTTACAATGCTGCTGTTGCCTTTTAAAAATGTTAATAGTGTATATAATAAATTTTTCTATTAATAAAAAATGTATAAAAAATGATTTTTTATCAGATCCTTGTTTTAAAGAAAACTTGAAATAACCATAAGCCTATAGATACTCGGACTATCTGGCCAGCATGGAGTAGAAAGTAAATTTTCCGTCCACTGCGCAGGATACTCACGTCCAACAGTAGCAAACATATGGGGTAAGTACTTACTAGAGGAATACATGAATTTTGTCATTTACTGTGGCGATAGATCACCATAAGATGACATCGGGCGCGGGAGGTGTTAGCCCATGCTTATAGGCCATTCCACCACATTATTGTAGGCAGTGGAGTGAGATGTAGCAGAGAGAAGAGAAAGAAGATCTCTTTAAAGGTGAACGCACACTTATCCGAGCCGAACGAGTCGAACGAAATGAGTTAGAATTCTGTATATGAAATCTTATGAAACCTCTTCCAGATTCGGACGATCAGACGCGTGTGCGAGGTTTCATGAGATTTCATATACAGAATTCTAAAATCAGTTTCGTTCGACTCGTTCGACGCGCTCGGCTCGGTGCCGTAGTGTGCGTTCACCTTAAAAATAGCTTGCGTAGCGAATTTTAAGGCTTATTCACATAAGTAAAACGTAATACTACAAGGTAACGAGTGAATTTGTACACAACAGGTCTACAACTGATTGCAATAAAAACCGGCTTACGGCGACCGTTGTAGATGTATTTCAGCTTTCCGTGTGGTGATGGGCTAAGAATACAAGTGTCACCACCCCATTCTTACCCGTAGGTGTCGTACGAGGAGAATGAGGTAGTAAGCAAAAATCACCCATTGCATTACTGGTAGTAGGGCTGGGTAGAATATTTACTTGTTATCGACCCTGAGCGGGTTGCTATATACTTATACGTAACTGTCTCTCGTGTCACCGGAAATCAAGCATAGTTGTAGTGGTAGATGTCCCTGACTGTTACTGTTCGCTCGTCTGCCACCATAAGCAACGTTTGTTGTAGGTTTGCCAATAAGTGAGGATTCTTATTGTTGAATCAAGGATGGGTATTTTTCGTTTCTAGCTACTTCTATCACCACTTAAGATGGGTATCTTTCAGTGTTAACAAAAAAAGAAAATGCGCCGTAACTGGACGTCTCGTAGCTGTGAAAACATCGATCTTCTTATATTACTTCAAATATTGTTCGATTCTTATATAATCCTTGATAAGCGTCCTCTCGTTATCCATAGACGAATTAAAACTGTTATTGGTTTATTGATTGACATTATACTTTCCTTGTTAGATGATTTTCTCAACAGATGGCATCACAAAAAATTTATAAATTAAAAAAAGGTAGTTTTACCCTCCCTCCGCATTAGATGTTTTCACATCAAAAGTAATCGGCGTCTTTTTATCCTTGTACTATTTAGATATACAACATTAAAAAATCTCATACAGAGCTTTCCCTTCCAGTGAAATTCATGACCTCAAGAGGAGGCGATAGACTCATGAAGCTAGGTGATTTTACCTTCACAAGGGTGCAGTACCAAGGAGACCAGTGTTATTGGTCCTGCTATACACATAACAACCATGGATGTCCAGCCAAAGTGTACACCGAACGAAACACCCTCATGTATGCTAAGAATCTGCATAATCATCCTCCTACAGAATTTTTTGTTTGACGGTACGCCTTACAAGTAGCATAATAACTCCTGTATATTATAGAAACATTACTAAACTAAATACTGACTTACGGGTCACTTTCATAACCAGTTTTTAATGTATAGGTAATCAAAACTAAATGGTTTTATCGAAGTAATCTGTTCGTAAATACAGGGTAAAGTGTACTAATACTTTGCTAGTGTCAGTAGATAAATGATTTAATAATTAATAAAAATAGACAACGGCTGTCCGAGCCCGATGACTATGAGAGCCGGTTACCACTTAAGCTTAGGATCCGATAAGTTTAGGTATGAGGCGCTGGTTCGTCTTCTTGCGAAATGCAAAACAGTAATTTTATTGTTAATAAGTTTCAATAGATCCGATATTTTAAATAGCAGGGTTTCTTAATATCACAACACCACAGATTACTTTTTCAAAATTTCAAGTCCCTTTCCAGCGAGCACTTAAATGAGCAATTGATAGGTACCTATTTATTTACAAGTACAATTTTAGATGGATAATATTTATTGTGTTTTTCTGAAACAAACTAGAGGAGGGTTACTACGAGTTTGTGATCCTTTATTAAAAAATCCTGCCTCAGAGATTATGCACAAACGAACTTGAGAGTGAAATTTATTTAATGGGATTCAGTTTGAGTGTTCGTTTTTCTAATTCTTAGCTCTAACGTATAAATAATTAGATGCTGTTTGAATCTTATATCACTTTAGTGGCAATTCAGAAAAGAATATTTAATATATGGAAAAAAATATTGCAGTATTTATGATTATTTAGTTTTCCGTGTACGATACAGGTTAACAAATAAGACGTTACTTTAAGGACTAGATTTAAGAAACTCTGAGTAAATGCATAATGTCGTCATTGCTATATGTATAGAGTTTTCTTTTAAATCGTTAATTTAACTTAACTTTTCTTCAAGACTATTGGAAAATAATAGACTGTAAAGAATTACTGGAATAAACGAATTTATTTGTAAACAGAGGCAGTGCAGACATATCTTACGTTATAATATTATGTTATATTTAATACTCTAGGTGCTAATTTGTGATATATAATATTTTGTGATCTCTGTATTTTTGTAAAATCTTGCCTATAACTCACTAGTTATTCTAGTACAAAACGTAGTGTCATATTCGATGTATTTCAGTATTACTCACTTGTGTTCTAACGCTCTCTATTTTTTATGAAATATAATTTAATCCATGACAAAGTGTCTTGTTTTATTTTTTAATTAAAGAAAATCTGATAAAACGTTTGTAACGACCAGTCTGCAGGGCGGCCCTCTTATATATATACTAGATACTATATTAGAATCAAGTGCGACACTGTGATTTAGATATCACACAGCGCTCAACGTGATGGCTTAAAATCCTCCTTCAATATATTTTTGATCCCAAAATCATAATGGTTCACAAATAAAAATAGGATTGGTGAAGACGATTTAAAGAGCAAGTAGGTACTTATCAAACTTAAACCTGCACTTTCCAGAAAATATAATCAATTTATTTATCGACCCATTGGGCTAATTATTAAATCTAGGCAGTACTTAGTAGTAAGTTCCCTTTAAAATATTAGCAAAGAATCGTAAGTGATAATTTATATTATTTTTTGTTTATAGTTTATTTCGCGTTTTTCTTAAGAACCCGTCTGAGATATTATTTTTGTTTCAGGAAAAAAAGGAAAAAGAGGCAGAAAACCCAAGATTCTTATAGGACGAGACGCGTTCTTTATCGAATCTCTACGGGGAAGACCATTGATTGTATTCAACAAATATACATACTGCAAGCATTCAGACCGCAATGGCATCGTTCGTTGGACTTGTTCAACGCATTCTTACAAATGTTGCAAAGCTATCGTGAAGACCGCAGGAAGGAATATCATAGAAGTAAAAGGCGTTCATAATCATGATGCAAAAGAACTTCTTATTAATAAAACGAAACCTGTCAATCGTGATCTCTCGCCATCTGGCACTCCACTACCTAAGGAATCAATACCTATCAAGTCTTTTAACAGCGAATTTGTAAAATAGATTTAGGTTACTTCACTGTTACGGGTTAACTTTAGAAATTTGATCTTTTAGTGATGTAGTCAGTCATGTTTATGGTATGAAGAATATAAACAGATCTTTTTTCTAATAAAACTGATTAAACATTAACATTAAATAAGGTTACTCATATGTCTCAAATGCATAGTTAAACAATTACCTATTAAGCAAAACATTTCTTAAAGCAAAAAATTTTAATTATATTAAGAGGTTCAATCACGTTTTTATAGGATTTCGTCTTTCATATAGCCAATATTCTCGCTATTTGTGATATACACAAATATTTGTGTAAATTAACTATTGGAATCCCTCATTGGCTGGGTGTGGTATAGATGTTCTATTAATTACAGGTACATAATTATGTTTTATATTTATTACTTCGTATTTTGAAATAAAACTTCGTTTACGGAATCTATCGCGTTTACTTGATTTTACTACTATCCCAACGTTTCGAATACTTTACAGCATTCATGATCACGGGTGGACTTAGATGATAGACGTCCAAGGCTGATAACGACGTCTCCGTCCCGTGATCATGAATGCTGTAAAGTATTCGAAACGTTGGGATAGTAGTAAAATCAAGTAAGCGCGATAGATTCCGTAAACGAAGTTTTATTTCAAAATGTGTAACATTCGCGTAAATATCAGAAAGTATTACTTCGTAATTAATATTTCATAATTTATCATGTATTTGTAGCACTTTCCTAAATATTATGACATGGCTTCCTTTTTTTTCCGTGTGGTGACGGATTAAGAATACAAGTGTCACCACCCCATTCTTTCCCACGGGTGTCGTATGAGGCGACTAAGGGAAATAAGCAATTATCATCCATTGCATGACTGTTGGTAGGGCTGGGTACCAAGTGGGAGTACTCACTTGGTATCCGGCCCGAGCGGGTTGGTACCACCATCTCCCGTGTGACCGGCCATGAAGCACATCGTTGCGTTTTGGCTGTAGCAGGAGATAGCCGTTTATATTTCATTTCATCTCTGACATGAATTGGTGAGCAGCGGCTTGACAATACTCTCGGTATAGTCGAGTCCATGGGCGACGGTTACCATTTACCATCAGATGGACCGTGGCTCGTCCACCAATACACGCAATAAAAAAAAAAATAACTGTCCGATCCATATTGAGTTACTATGTTTTTATTGTATGTATTTAATGTATTGTACTAGTCCGATGTAGTAGTCCGATTTATACTCGTAACTGTTGTGATAATTCGTCGTGTTTTTAATATTTACTCGTATACGGGAACTTATATTAATGTGTGGCTATATAGTAGACAGTAATTTCGAATACTTCTATGTCTAGAATATGTATATTAAATGTAAGGATAGACAAAAATCCACAAAGAGCAAGACGACCTCTAGCGGTGGAACAATCTTTTTTTGGGTTACTAATAGAGAATAAAGTTTAAATTGATTTGCAGCAAAGTAATCGAAGCACTATGCCGCGATTAGTAGCGCATCGAGGCGAGACCTTCATTGCGCGTAGAGCGATTCATTGTCCTTTGTTTTTGCGTTGATAAGAAATCGGAATTAAAGTTCAAATCGATTAATCAACTGTAGCGAAATATATATTTTTTATCAAACAGATACATACACATTGTAATCTCTCAAATTGTTATTTAGCACCCAAAACGCCTGCTGCACGTCGTTGCTCTTTCACTTTTACAGCAGCTATTTACTTATGGATGAACTGCAATAACAATAGTGCTTTAGTATTCAAACTTATAACGGTCGCGCAAATTTGCTTCCTGCGTTGTTAAATAAGAATCATAGTGTGATAACGTTTCATTAATGCGATATTTTTTTTATTTTTTTAATGCTGCACAAATGGTTGATTTATATTATGGCAATTGTTTATTTTTCTTTTTGTCAATATGTGCCAATTTCGATTGACGTAGGCTTCCTCAGTTTTTTAAGTGAAATAAGTATTTAGGTTGTAACCGCAGCCAGAACGTTTGTTAAGAGAAAATGAGTATGTTGTGGTATAGGTACATGATTACGAAATAAGATTTACTTAAATGTTTGAATTATCTACGAATTTATTATTGATCATAAATATTAGTATGAGGACTTTTCCTGACTCATCAACTGCCTGTTTACAAAAAAAAAAAACATATAAATTATTAGAATTTTAATCGATTATTATAGAAGCATCAGTAGCAGTAGTATTTATTACCTTAGTCTAGTCAGTATTGAGGTATTATCAATCCAGAATATCACTCGAATGGTTCATGATATTAGAATTCGATATAGTGTGTTTACTTTCATGTAGTTTATTTAATTAGACTCTATCCAAAAGTACGGTCACGGTTGAAGTCTTGTGGAGCCAGTTCCACCGTATTTCCTAGTATGTAGTTTTATTAATAGTTTATAATAAGAAATTGAAGATCTCAGTGTATCTAGTCATAGAGTTAGAGGAGTTAGAAAGTCATTTATATAATCTATAAATATTAATTAAATTTTATCTCAATAATTATTCTTTATTGTAGGTAGTAGTTTCTTGGCAAATTAAATATTGAAAAATATTAGGAGGCATTTTATTTAGTTCCCTGTTATGTATTACCTATTGCATTTTTTTGACCCGGCACTAATGAAAAATACATGTATCGCGGGGGACAAATTACACCCAGACTCAGAACAACCATTTGTGATCAAACAAAGAGTTGTCCTCTGTGGATCCGAACCAACACACGACCGGGAGGTCGGTACCTAAACTACTCCGCCATCAGTGCGGTCATTCTCGTACTAAAGATTTTTTAACTAACTCATTGATCAAATAATAAATAAGCTGCTAAATTATCTAACGCTCTTTACACAATATTATAAGAGCCCCTTTAAAATAGTGCGAAACAGAATCATAAATATTTTGTTGAATCATTAGACAAACAAAGTACCTACTTAACCTACACATTGTTGTTGACTATTTTGAATGCCAAAAGTATGCCGTCGATTAGATTGTAGGATTAATACATGCAATATAATGCCCGACCCATGCCCTGTTTAAAAATATATAAAAGTATCCACCGCCCCGTCGCGTCTCTCTTCTCAAAAAGTAGGTACCAAAAGTGTTTTCATGCAGTTTTCAGCAATGGTTGGAGTAATTCACGAGAAAGGTTTGCTGGATCACAGACTAAAATTACAGATGCTACGTTGTTATTATAGTTGTTGCATCTGGAGCGGATGTTTTCGTCACCATGTAAAATATGTAATTCAGTGGAATACTATGTGATATCTCATTAGGTTTTGTGCACATTGACTGAAATATAACGATGACTGTCGAAGATCTATGAACCCGCATACCGACTGTGAGAATAATTGAATGGAGGATAGGGACGGGGCTTAGTCCTGGTACGAGTAAGTGAGAACACTTACCATATGAAACACACGCTTATGGGAGAGGGTGGTACTTCCCCGATCGAGCCGGCCTATTCATGCTGAGACAAGCCGGGCTCTACCACTAACGAAATTTATCTTCTTTTCAGTAAAGTTCGAACTATCAAAAAACCGAAAAATAATAATGGTTGTAAACGGGTACAGATTTTCTCTGCACTACTCCCGAAATTCCAAGGAACGATGGCAGTGTAGCAGAAGAAGCTATTTCGGCTGCAAAGCTGTCGTACATCGAGTGGAAAAAACAGTCACGTATTGCAATATATTCCATAATCATGCACCATGATCAAAATGCAGCTAACTTATGCTCTAATAGGGACACTTTAATTCATGCCAGTGTATTATTGCTCGAGCAAAGATCTTGGAACTGTGATAACAATAATATATTTTAAGACGTATCATGTATTTTAAATTAATTCCTTGTAGTTTAAGATAAATATAAATATGTTATAAAATATAATTTGACGTATATCATTTTCTTAACTGTGGCACCGAAATATTCAGGTAAGTCTGCACCGGTTTTATTTGAAATATGTAATGTATATTAATGTTTTAGCCACATGTATTGTAAATGATTATATTAGAAATTGGTATAGCACTTATTTATATACAGAACTAAGTGGCGCACACTAGTAATATATCTAATTGAATGATAAAGTATAGCTGAGGCATATAGCGTTTTTTTTATTATAATAGTTTGAAAGTTTTTATGTTAGTCTTTGCTTAATGATATAGTTAAATATTTTCAACAGATTGGTGTGTGCAGAAACAAGTGAAGGATGTAACACAAAGTACAGAAAAATACCAAGAAGAAGAGTGCGGAACAAAACTTTGTCCAGTATGCGGAGATGTCGTTAGTGGAATTCATTACGGCATCTATACTTGCGAATCTTGCAAGTCATTCTTCAAAAGGACTATAACATATACAAAATTTACAAAGTACAAATGTACTCTGGGTGAAACATGTATTGTTACACGAAAATCGCGATCTGCGTGTCAGTATTGTAGATTTAATAAATGTATGCAAGTTGGCATGAATCCTAATTTAATAAGACAAATGAAGGAAAGGGGCGGCAGAGCCACGATATACTTGAAACGAAATAAAATGAAAAGTGCGTTAGGAACGGGATAACGTATTTATCCCTATTTCGTTCTACATTAGGTTTTATATAGTTGCACGGAATAAAGGAATGGACATTAAAACAGTCTTCACGACATGGCACTTTTAACTGAATTACATTGAAAATCTTGTTGCACGACAATAACGTCACTGAAAATCATGCATGATAAATAGTTTATTTACAACTAAAACTTCTGCTACGGCGTGATTCCGGCTCAAGGCAATTGTATATTCTTTATTGTACCAACCTACTGCCGTTAATAGTTTTGTACGAGAAATTATGCACTTAAGATATGTTAACTAAGTTACCAGATATACATTGTGATGCATAATATTTTATATACTTAATTATAGCGATATTTTTTTTCACTGCCAGTTAATTTATAAAACTAATGTCAAATTTTATTTCTATTTTTTTTTGTGATTTAGTTAAATTTTACATACACAAACATAGCATCACGCCTGTATTCCCCGAAGGGGTAGGCAGATGTGTATTACACACCTACGACTCGCCAGCTATGTTTAAGTCCCACGTAATAGGGGGCGAGCCTATTGACGTCTACCGGGCACATTTCCAAACAGTCCGGCTGTTACTGAGAATTTTTCTTTTAAGGAAAAAGCTCAATAATATTGCCCGACCCGGGGATCGAACCCGAGACCTCATGATTAGCAGTCGCATACACTACCGCTACACCACCGAGGCAGTTAATTAAATTTTACTTCTCCTTATATATAATAGTAACAGTGTTTTGAATGGGTTAGTTCGTGTACCAGTATGTTCTGGGACCATCTTATGGTTAGCTTGTAAAAGGAAAACGATCGCGTTATTGTGATCTTGTATGTTATAATAGAGCTGAAATATTTATTTAGAAATGTTTGATCGTAAGTGTTGTTCATCATTAGACTAAGTTTTTCTTGCTAGATTCAATTACCATTTACAAAAACGGCAACAGATTTTGATAATTTTTTATTTATATGAACGAAGAAACGTAGAAGAAAAGACTAAGAAAGCGTTAGTGCTTAGCGCTTTTAGATTGTGCCTTCACTAATATGGCTGATAATTTAAAAGGAAGATGGTTGTTTATTGTTTTGAACTAGGAATAAGCGAGCGAAATTCACATTCACTCGTCTTGTTTAACTAAAGATAATGATAATTATTTACTTAATAATAATAACAACGGTTGGTATCCAATATGTACATTGTTATTATTAATATTAACTAGCTCACACGGCGAACTATTTTTTTTTTCGTGAATGATGTGCAATGAAAATTATTAAAGTACTAATATCGCTTTTAAAAAACAGGGGTTAGCAGTATAAGGGTAAAAATTTAGGGTTGTATGTATTTTTAATGCCGAATAATAAAAAAAATTAAATAAAAGCTATTGTCGACAAAATAAAAAAAAAATTTGTTGGTCACCCTTGTCACTTAGGGGTATGAAAAATAGTTTACGTCCTATTCACAGACCTACCTACTGAATATGTCACACAAAATTTCATAAGAGTCGGTCAAGCCGTTTCGGAGGAGAATGGCTACAAACACTGTGACACAAGAATTTTATATATTACATAAAGTCCCCTCGAATATACTGTAAATATATTCTGTTCTCTAAGCACATAAGCACATATATAATATGATCAATAAGGAAAAATTGGTTTACTTATTGATTATATTATTTCTAATCATTATGTAAAGAATATTTTATATAAGTATTAAACTGTAAACTGTATTTATGCTCGGGACATATTAATGACCAACTAACATGCCCATAATATACAATAATTATCGCGTTAATTATTGCGTTAACGCGATAAATTGAATTGATTGGCCACACTTGAACGTTTAACTTCTTTGACGTACCGCCACTGGATTTATCGCCTAACCTTAAACGGCAATATGAATGCCGTTGTCGTATTTTCGCGATAAATAGTGGCTACATCGATAATTAAAAGCGTTTTCCATTACTGTGGCCCGAGCATTAGACAAATTCAACGTCAAAAACCCAAATGGGTTAAATGTTTCTACGTAATAACTTTTAAGGCAAATATCGTGAGTAGTCTTATATATTTGGGAGAATTCCTTGTAGCGTGATGCACTATAGCTAAAATCCCTCTCATTCTGATAAGGTGTTTTCTAAATAATACATGTGGTAGCATATCTATGTAAATCCATTATTGAAGCACTAAAGTGGGATCCGCACGGCTTAAGCAATATGTAAGCAAGCGTTTAAGCAAGGTGCCCTTGTCGGGACACCAGCGGATTGTGTTTCGGCTACACGGCTTACATCACGGCTTTAAAAAAGATGTAAGCAAGCGTTTCAGCAAGGTGCCGGTCACAGCGCAACTGTCTTTGGTAAGATTTAATCCGCTGGCCAGACGGTTGTAAACATGAATCCGCTCGCTGTAAGCTCGCATGTAAGCACGCAAGGACGTTGAACGTCAAACAAAATTTGGATTACATCTGCTGTGATCTGCTGTCACACGTCTGGCAACAAACAATGTCACCCCTGCTGGAACGCTTGCTTACAGCCCTCTGGTCCTTGCTTAAAGAACTAGGTACCTACGCAAGAAGTTTAAAGTTCCGAGTACTACTAGAAGAGCGTTTTATACAATGCACATAAATATCTGATGTAGTAATCTGACATCGATATTTAAATAGTCAATATTATTATTGAATTTAGGTAATAAGAACGTTCAGTAGAAACATACAATGCATATAAGAGTATTTACACTGAAAACCCATTTAAAATAATGCGCCAAATTAGTGTTAAATACTCTCATGTGCGATAGAGCTATTTAAAATGTGTTCAACTATAAAATGTGTTCATAATTTATAATTTTTAAGCTAGATAAATGTATAGGTATTTACACCTCTTGGAGTTTAAAATTGGGTGGTTTTATGAGAAAAATGAATATTATAAATTACATTAGAGAGACTTAATAAATGTTTTGTTGTTCAATTGTTATTTTATTTATTACCTTTTTTACCAGATGGAGAACAAAGTAGTGTCTTTTACAACCGTATTCTTAAGTACTGGTCGAACCTAATTTATTTATTTTTCGAGTAATATTGTTTAAAATAACTAAAAACTACACTAATATAAAATAGTAATTGTCAGTAATAGTATTTTGATGGTCTGAACCTAAAATAGGTATTCGTATGTTATGCGTAGTCTATTGTGCATGTAGATCTGTTGCAGGAAAAATAATAAAGATTTTATAGGTAGGTAACTTTTTTTTTTCTACATGTGTGTAATACTCTACGACAGGGGTATTAATTTGTATATGGTGTTAGTGACATTTTACACATTTTAATTTAAAACTGTTGTTTAACGGCGTATTTATTAAAACGACGTATAACACGTTATTTTGTTTTTCAGTACATAACAATAGGTGTCCTGTTTGCGGCGATATTACTTCAGGAATACACTACGGGATCCGAACTTGTGAGTCTTGCAAACTCTTTTTTAAGCGAACCATTCAGCTGGAGAGGGAGGAGGCCTACTATTGCAGTGCTAAGATGAACTGTAAGGTCAATGTCCAGACTAGAGCATGGTGTAAATTCTGCAGGTATCAAAAATGTTTGATTTCTGGCATGCTACCAGCTTTTGTAATGAAGAGAAAAAATATTTATCGGTGAATGGATGGTAATCAGATTTATTTTCAATGTGATTTATAACACGGCACACACACAGCACATTTTATGTAAGTACTTAATTCTCTGCTAAGTGGGGCCTAAGTTTATCCAAATTATATACCAGTGTATTGTGGTGTTAAATAAAAACATTTTAAATGCAGTGTTAAGTTTAGTATACTCTTTATAACGTCACTTGATTTAACGAATAACTCCTTATTACGTCGAAATTACTTGACTTTGTTTGTTTTCTATACAATAATACTCACACACGCTCATTCTATTTAACGACAACAATACGGCATTATAAATAATTAAGCAGGAGGTACTTTCTAGGTTGCCGAAGTTGATAAGAACTGCAACTGTTTACGTTATTTTGTCTGATGTTTTGTTGTTTTATTATCTAGCACGTGTCTACTTCGACTGACGTTCCGATGCTAAGAAATGTTGTCTTTTGTTTTTATAATTATGATGAACTTGCATAATGTTTACCTCGCGCACTAGACTTTTGTAAAGTTGTTGCACTTTATCATTATCGCAGTTACTTACAGACTTTCGAACTGTTAACATGACGAGTAAACGAAAATCTTTGTGTATTGAAGAAAAAGTTTTATTAATACGCTCGATAGAGAAAGAAGAAAAGATCAGTAATGTTGGTAGACGCTTTGGATTTAGCCCCTCTACCGTGTCTACAATATGGAAAAACAAAGAAAAAATTCTTCAAGCAGAAGAGAATGGAAAATCTGTTAAGAAATTAAAGAAACCGCGATACGAAGATCTGGATAAAGCAATGCTATCATGGTTTTTTAGACAACGCGAGAATAATATGCCTGTCTCGGGGCCGATCGTGAAAGCTAAGGCGGCAAAATTTGCAGAAAAACTAGGATTAACTGCTTTTAAAGCATCAGAAGGATGGCTCGGAAAATTTAAACAACGTCACCATTTAAATTTTAAATCAAAATGTTGACCTTTTGCTTGTGTAACTAATATTGCAAGTAAAGCACACATGTATGATACCTTTTTAGAATCTACATAAAGTGGCATGTTTTAAGATAATGGGCAGCTATAGTGTAGTACATTTTTTTCACAGACAATGTTAAAATTTTGACATAAAGAAAAAAAATAACTTACAAAATGCTTAAAATGTAAAATTTTACAATATTTTACATTAATAGTAATCTAATAAAATAATACAAGTATTCAGGAGTCAGATACAAAAAAAAAAGTACATAAAAATATGTTACTTTGTTGAAATGGTGACCGAATGAATGAGCATAAAAGTAAAATTAAAAAAATACAAATATGTCTATCATTTTCACACCGTTGGCAAACCTTTTTTTTGTTAAGGCGGTAAAAAATGTTCCTAACCGCACACCCTATCGTTCGGGGCAACGACCAAGGTAGTGTGGGGCTTGCACGCACTAAAGTAACCCGCTGTGTTCCGTCTCTCCGCCTTTATTGGCGGGCCACTGGAACTATGTTACATTCCTTCGATGGTACCGTTGGCAACCCTAAAATGTCGATTTTCTTGCAGCTTGACTTCAGGGCTAGCTCCAATTAACGGGTTATCCATTATTTACGACAGACCCTGCATATACACATAATATTCGTATTTGGTACTAGATGTTGTTTATAAAAAAAGCTTTTGAAACAAAACGTTTACTTCAAAAAAAGTATTTATAATATATAATTAACATAAAAGATTTGAACTTATACTAATTAAGGTTAATTATAAAAAAATATACTTCTTATTACTGTCGGAACTTAGTATTAACTATTAATTGAAGCCATCTCGGCTAATGTCACAATTATGCAAAATTGTGTGATGATCGATTTTATAAATAATTACTGTAATTATAATTTGTTCAATAAATAAATGACAATACTATTAAATATCTAATGCTTACGAATACAATGTAACAACTAATATATGTTAAATAATACATTGTATATTATACATACATTGCTATCAACATAAAATATAACATGTACCTAAGTATAGTTTTTAAGAGGCAACATTCTTTCAACTTCCTTTAGATAGTTTGTACGTTAAATACCGTCATGATCTGCCAAAATATATATAATTAGTTGTGTTTAATTAGCAGAACATATACAAATAAGTGATACGTGGACCAGGACATTGTATGGCTTTTTTATTTGGCAGTTTTACCTATTAGGTAAGTGCTTTACGAAACAAATTTTGACACATGAGGGATAGATCCCATAAAACTACATGCTATACAAGCGTGTGTTATACTGATTTGCTGGCATTTCAAAATGCCCTCTAAACGGTCAAATATACAATTAATATTATCCAAATAAATATATCTTCTCGTGCCGTATAGTGGTTAACATACAACTCAATTCACCCTTTAAAATGTTATTCAAGTTTTTCGATCTAAAAACTTTTAATTAATAGTACAAAAACTGAAACTGCGCCGGTGGGCGAGAACCCTTATTACGTCGGGGCTTAAAATATTATATTTAATATTTGATTTAGGGATCGATTGAAGTCAATAAATAGACTGTGATTTTGGTCTAGGTTATACATAAGTTTGGTAAATGCTAAGTGTACTCGTATTGTATGTACCTAGTTCTTAAATAAATTGAAAATGTTGCGAACTTTTGTGTGTTGTCAAGTAAATAATCGAAATGTTATTTTACATTAAGTAGTAATGTATTGTACTAAACAAACCAAATTTAAAAAATGACTATATTTTTCATCTATCTAGTAGGTAATATGACATCTAGCAAACATACGCTGTTATTAAACCATATTACCTACAAGGTAACACGTACTGCAATCGCAATTATGTACGTATCTTCTTTATACCCGGTGTCAATGACATCATATCGATAACTCCGGGCAAAGATGTCGCTAAATAACAGTAATAATATGCTCCATACCATTTTCGTCGACAAAGACGGGCTAAAAAGTTAGTATTTTTTTAGCCGCCATCGAATCATTAACAACGCGACTAAAAAACCTGACGAAGGTTTCAATCCCTTGTAAGATTTTCGAGTAAATCAGCGATTAATGGGTAACCTAAAATCGAATTTAGTTAAAAGCAACGTAACGATTTTATCTCGCATTCAATTTGAAAAAATAAAAAGAAATTGCAATTTTCATGAAATAATAGATACAAATTTCCACCAACTGGGGGTTCAGAATCGAGTACTGAACCCATGGTATCAATTATCGGTACGATGTAATTTACAACCTGTATAAAACATAGTGGAATTAGTTACACCATTTAGGTACTTATAACTAAAGAACGGCTGGACCGATTTTTATGATCTTTGATTTGTTGGAATTGTTTACGCGCCAATAGCAGAATAACTATGGAAATAGTAAGTGATTATATGGAAAAAAAAATTGAATATCCATTCATACATTTTGCATGGAGCGACTTTTTATTTATGAAAAAACTGAATTTGATTCAGTTAATAAGTTAACACATAACGCAGGATTTGAACCTGCGTCTCCTGGATTTTGATGTGTTCTCGGAAATATCATTTTCGATTTTGAATTTTCACACTATGTTTTCATTTAAGTATATAGCGGTGTGAATGTCATGATGGTTTAGTTGGAAAAGCGTCTGGAAGTTATCCAGGCCACGCAGGTTCAAATGCTTGCGTGGTGGCTATCGACTTCACATTTCCGCACTCTGTGTTCATTTATATGGCTAAGCCTTAAAAGTATATAGAAATAATAACATATATATGTATATTTATATATATTTTTAGCATTTGACATGCTTAGCACTATACATTAAACACAAAGTGAAAAATGTGAAATCGAAAATAACAGTCAGGAGCAGGATTTGAACCTGCATCTTCTGGATACCGTCCAGATGCTTTACCAATTCAGCCATCCTGACAATTGCTCCTGACTGCTAATTTCGATAACACATCATACTTAACGTCTTTGGGTGACGCCTGCGCCATCTGTCGGACGTATTTTCATACATTATACCGACCAGGTAAACTTAATTTTACAATTAAGATTTTTACCTAATAATGATGCAAACCCTATAAATCAGCATCTGGACGGTATCCAGAAGATGCAGGTTCAAATCCTGCTCCTGACTGTTATTTTCGATTTCACATTTTTCACTTTGTGTTTAATGTATAGTGCTAAGCATGTCAAATGCTAAAAATATATATAAATATTTATAGGGTTTGCGTCATTATTAGGTAAAAATCTTAATTGTAAAATTAAGTTTACCTGGTCGGTATAATGTATGAAAATACGTCCGACAGATGGCGCAGGCGTCACCCAAAGACGTTAAGTATGATGTGTTATCGAAATTAGCAGTCAGGAGCAATTGTCAGGATGGCTGAATTGGTAAAGCATCTGGACGGTATCCAGAAGATGCAGGTTCAAATCCTGCTCCTGACTGTTATTTTCGATTTCACATTTTTCACTTTGTGTTTAATATATATATGTATTATAGATTTATGTAAATACTCCTAACTAATTTTGTTTGACAAAAAGTATTCTACTAAAATTATTTTTTGAGACGTAGAGCTAAGTATCCCTATATAAGTTATACACTTCTATATTGCATTAATTCTAAATTAACAAATAATAATTATTTTATTGATAAAATAATTTTAAGTTATGTGTGCAATAAATAATAATTACTTATAATATTCATATTTATTCTAGAAACTGAATGTTGTGATATATATTACCTTTATACTCATAAAAATGTAAATAAACTTAAACCAAATAAAAAGTTATTTTGATTATTAAGAATATATTTTAAAATATTATAATATAAATCTGATAATTCCTTAATACGAACATAAAAATAAGTTTCAATAAGAAACCAATTACACATTTTAAATAATGCAATTTTTGTATCTGAATCAAAACTTCCTGGTGTTCTATTTCCAGAGGTGTCTGTGGAGGAGATCGTCCCTCGTTACAGCTGGTCACGCCAAGGCAACGCCATCATTATGCTAGGGGAGCATAGGTTCAAGAAGAGATCAAAACACGTGAATCAGAAGCAAGAATGCCATTGGGTTTGCAACAAGTGCGATAAAGGATGTAAAGCTAAACTGACAACGTTGAATGACGCTATCATTAAGATATACAACATTCACGACCACGCTGGGTTCAGAAAAGTGAAATGATATCTGCCAAATTATTTTATTTAAGTTTGAAGTACAAGTTATATTTAAAAAACGTGGAGTCACTCCGCGCAGAAGAAATGAAACTTCGTAATGTGGAAATGAAAATAGGAAGGGGTAGAAATAGATTTTTAGTGAAATCATATTGTTTAAGACAAACTTTATTAACATTGCTTACGATTTACAATTGATCGCATCTTTTATTTATCATTTTCGAGTGGAGAAATATCAAAAAAAAGATATAGGTATACTACGCGCATGCGTTCGAATGCCACTCATTCACTCTCGCTCTGTCTCTTTCTATTCCCCTTCCCCAGGAGCGTTAAACGTAACGCAACAGTGCTTTCATACCCCTTCCATGGTAGCGTTAAACGCTTAACGCAACCTTGTTGGTACTATCCTTATTATTATACTTTCTGATATTTAGATAGATAGATCTACTCTTTATTGTACATAATTAACACAAATCAAATGTATTTAATAATACAGTTTTTTTGAACTTAACATGTATACAATGGTGGCCTTTTCACCGGTAGTGATTTAAAATATTACATTTAAGTACCTACGTCAATATTATACATTGTGATGAAATCAAAACTCCTTTTACGGAATCTATCGAGTTTACTTGATTTTCTACTATCCCGACTTTTCGAATACTTATTTCATAAAGCTATCCTTGTTTGCTTCCCTTATACTATAGAAAAAGTTACCACTCATTTATCGCGTTGAGAGCATTAAGTCTTAGGGAATTGAAGATTAATTATATCTAGGCAGATTTGTTGAGTTTTTCTTAAATTATTGGGTAAATAAGTGTTAACATATTTATATCTTACCTATAATATTTTTTATTAGCCGTGTGGGGCCGGCTTTAGGATTGTTCCACCCCTCTCCACCCATGGGAGTCGTAAGTGCCGACTAAGGGAATACCACTCCTTCGAGTATTAACAATATCCACTGCGATCGCCAACCCGCCTGCCAAGCGTGGCTATTACGTCACTATCCCCCATTCTTGGGGAGGCCTATGTCCAGCAGTGGACGTTAAAAGGCTGATGGATGGATGGATGGAATATTTTTTATTCATTCCACCCTTATGTGAAGTTATATGTAATAATTTTTGGCGCTAACATGGATGTGTAGGAAAACGAAGACCAGAAAAGCCTTTCCAGTGGACCTGCACTGGAAAGCATTTTTTGGTCTTCGTAATATAAACCGTACCAAATGTAATAATAATTGATCAGAAAGCATTGTCGTAGTAGACATCTCACAACATAAGCTTGTACAACATAATCAGTCAGTCTTGGTGTATAGTGACAAGAAAAACTTTATGTTAAATTTTGTAAATAAAACTGCATAGACATTGTGAGTTATAGGTAATTATTTATATTGCTTTGACCAAGAGTGCCTTAATATAAAGTCAAAAATGTAAAATCGGAACATTACAATGTAACTACTACTGTTATACAAAAACTTATACATAATCATCGGTTTTATAATGCTTACAATTTTGTACTGTAAAGAGCGAATCGGCTTAGCGCCACTAGCCCAAATATACCTAAGCCGATTAGACCTCGTATATAATAAGTTAGGTTTGTGCATTGATAGTCCATCCAGGAGCAGGTACTGTGCCGATTTAGAGAGTAATCAAAAGGTTATTATCTGTTAATACCTGTTATGTTATGATATTATGTTAAACAAATACGTTATTATGTTATATACAATTATACCTATGTAATATTAAATATATGCCTATGTAATATTAAATATATGCCTATGTAATTTCAGCTTTAAAAAAAGTTATAAATATTGGTTTCATATCAAAAATAATTAATTTGTATACATTGAAAATGCTGTTATCTAATTTTATTTAATCATGTTTGCACCATAGCTACTATTGTACTTTTTAATCTTATGGACCAACGTATATATTATATATTAATTAATAAGACCACGCATTATTTAATTACCAATAAATTGTTAACGTATTTTGTTTCAACAAACTAAATCTATTATAAAACTGAATTAAGTACATAAATATAAAACAACAAAAAAAGAAAAAGAGTTGGTATAAAATGCAGGATTCAGTTTCTTATTTTATGATACTACTCGTATAACTTAAAAAGTAGTTCATAAATATTGTTAACATATTTTTTATAATGAACCAAATGTATTATAAAACTTAATTTCAATAATATGAAACATGAAAAAAAGTTGTTGGTAATGTAGTTTCAGTTTCATATATTATTTTATAAAATTAAAATATTTTAAATTCATATATCTCTTATGACTGACTGATGATTATTATACATATTATCTTCTTATTATAATTATCGTAAGTTTGACACATTCAATATATTTTCTAAAACCGGCAAGTAAATCATTAGCTATCCTAAACGATTACGTTTGCAGTATATCCGTTGATCATTAACAAGGTGAAGCAGTGAGTGCGAGTTCCGGGCGTGCACGAGTGCGTTAGGTACTTGCTAGTTCTAGAATAATATATATCTAATAATATATTATCATTCACTGTAATACCAATAATTATGCAATACATTCAAATGACACAAAATTGACATTTTGAGTAGTAAATGATAAGTTTTATGTTTGCTTTTATGCTTTATGAAATATATACTGTCTTACATAGACAAATAACCAATACGGATACTCTAGAATTTTAACTGTTACAATAATGACGTCTGAAGGCTGTTGGCGATGCCTGTAGATTTAAGGGATATGTTATAAGAAGTTCTAACTGTTGAATAAAAAATGCAATGTTTAATAAAAGTTAAATCACGATTAATACAGTGGTTTTATTTGCATATCATTCCTCAATAATACTTACTTATACTTACGATTACTCAGATGTCGTAATGTACTAGGAATGCAGTGCTAAGAGTCGTAGGTTCGATTTCAAAACAGGAGAGATATTTGTACAATAGTATCGATTTCTCCTTGCAAACTAGGCTCACAAAGAGTGAATTTTCTTGTCAAACTACATATTGCATACCTTGGAATCTACTTCACGCCGACGACTAAAAGGATAACGCTATTTAAAGACTTCATGCGGTGAGTTGGGACCGTGAATAAGTTATGTCATCACTTTATTTATTTCCGTGTGTGACGTACGACGCGACTGAGGGAAGTAATCTCATATCACTCCAAAGGAAATTTTGGAACAAAAGTACTGGTTTGATACTAAGTGAATGTTATTAATGCATGTAAATATTTTTGTTATCGTGCATTTACTTATCGATTTGTTCTGCTTATATAGTTTTACATAATTTGTCGTGTGTGATCAAAAATAAAATATATTTTCTTTCTTTCTAAAGACTAATGTGATGAGGAGATTGGGTATGGCCGAAAGGTCAGTGCGGTAGCTCAGTGGCTAAGAGCACTTCCCGGATTTGAAGGGACGCAGGTTCGATTCCCGCTCGCACTAAAAGTTCTCTTTTTCCTCATTCACAAATATTGACTTTAAAGTAGTTGAGCATGTCAAGTGCTAAAATACAGATCAAAATGGTCTTATTTTCTGTTAGACTTGAAGGATTAGATATCCTCGTATTCTTAGTCCTCTTAGTTTTAGTTGTAAATAGGTGTGACGTACCTCGACAGTTTTCGATGGCAGAGGTGGTGACAACGGCTTGACTGTTCTTCCCCTCCATGTAACACGGTTTCAGAGGCCCGCCAATACAGGCGGAGAGACGCCACACGGTTGGTTTATTTAGTGAGTGAGGGCCCCACACTACCCTGTTCATTGCCCCGAACGACGGGGTGTGCGGCTAGGAACATTTTTTCCCCGCCTTAACAAAAAAAAGGGTTGGCTACGACGACGGACGAAATATTCTTCAATAGTTTTGCTTGGTGCTCAGCCAACGAAAATATTATAAATAGCTCGGAGTCTGGAACCGTAAGTACCCGAAGGTTCTTTCCCTACTGCGTGGGATAATACGATGGGCGATATGTAGGTGTAATACACTTCTGCTTGCCTTTCGAGGTTATCCTCTTTTATAGATTTATGTATTATACTATGCGGGAGGCAAACAAGCATACGGCTTGACGCTTGACCTATAATCTCCTCCTAAAATCTCTTAAGTACAATTTTCATTGAGACTTCGGACTGGGCATCGAACTCGATACCACTGTTTCTCAGGCCCTTACCTGGACACAAATCTCTTAATATTATAAGTTTGGTTTTCAAATGCTAGTAGTATTTACTAAAATAATGGAGGTGATAGGTTTATTAAATGATCTTTTTGGCAATGAATATGATTTCAAATAGTTTATTATTCATAACTACAATTAATAAACACACACACACACACATACAAACTGTCACAAAACACTTATAACAATAATTAATTGAATATATTTACTACTAGGTACATATAGTACATGTTCTTCTTTGGCATTGTTTAATCTATAAAATTTAAACTAACACAATTAACACATGACTACACAACCACGCAACCTATAGACTGACCACTATAAGGTCATGGTGAGTAGGCATTATGCTTAGCTAAGTTTCTATTTCTATAGTTTTTCAATAAACATCCTTGAAATAAGTTTTTAGTGGCCTGACCCAGGATTTGAACCTGGGACTTCATGATCAGCAGTTTCATACATTACCGCTAGATCACTGAGGCAGTTATATTGATTCATAATGATCTAAATCTGCTTGCGTTTCCACCAGAGATGTACGAGGTAAATTAAACGGTAAGATGATTCTAGACTCGTAGTTACGTAAACATATTAGAAACGCGTCCTTTGCAAAAAAGTTCGTTGATTTTCTTTCGCCAGAGCTAAGATAAGCTGAGCCCCAACCAAGCTATGAAACAAGTGTAGGTTTATTACATCTTTATTATTTATTATTATTTATAATATTCTTAATTAATTAAATGCATGCATGCATAATAATTACAATGATAATTCACTACTTACTTAAAATTACCGACAATGACTATACCTAATACAATAATTGAATAAAATGTGTTTTATAACCGCTAAACGTTTGGTATATTTGGCAACAATTTACTTTTACAGGTACATTAACGGTAAAATAAAACTAAGCGTTCCTATTTTGAAACATTTGGTGTGAAATATCTTACATGAAAATTCTAGCAATGAGACTATTAGGTATCTATGCCTTATAAATAGTATTTGTCCTTATTTATTATGATAAATATAGCGTCGTTATGTTAAAAGCTGTTTAAATACTTATTAGAAATTTCGGAGGATACTTTTTATACTTAGATAAAGATTATCGACCACAGAAAAATCTATGTTCAAATGTTATGACGTTCAAGAATTTGTCTTGGGTATTGTAATAAAATGGAGCTTTGCGCAATTTCTAGTCACCCCAATACTGCTTGAAACTTGCCTTTGGTGGGGCATGATTGTGGTGCCCCTTCACAGACACTAGTTCGTTACCACTTGTAAATAATTTCGTTTTGCAATTGAAATGCTGGTGTAAACTACAACGCCATCTTTCTTTAAATTTGCTGTTGTACTGCGTTCTAAAAAACTTGTATCCATTATATAGTATACTGCGAGTCCCTTTAGAAGTTTGAATGAACTTGAAACCTGGAACAAGTGGTATTAAATATGTTAATAAACGCTTTTTAGATATTTTTTATTTGAATAAGGGCCTTTTATCCATTGTGGATATGTCAGTCCCATTGTGCTCTTAACTTAGGGAAAAAGTAAATACATTAGTAATTAAATAGATACCTTGATGATTTAGTGGCAAAAGCCGTCGACTTTTGGTTAATTAATTCGCTATTTGGTCTTTATTGTTAAAACGGTAAGGCCTAAGACACAATATATTAGAAAATTGAATATGGTCCTCGATTACTTCGAAATAAAACTGCGGCGGTGGTTGCGACTAACTGACAGTTCTCCGGGCCTGAACAACGACACCCTAAAGGATACGGTAGTACCAACCAGTACCAGTGTATTCGAAAAGCAAAACAGTGGTGAAGTTTCTCGGTACGTTTCGGTTGTAGAGAAAAATACCCAATCCCATCCCCATGAGCCGTGTGGGACCGGTTTTAGAATTGTCCCACCCCTCTCCACTCATAGGAGTCGTAAGAGCCGACTGAGGAAATACCGGGGGAGTGAGAAGCAGCACTCCTTCGAGTATTAACAACATCCACTGCGATCGCCAACCCGCCTGCCAAGCATGGCAATTACGGCACTATCCCCCATTCTTGTGGAGGCCTATGTCCAGCAGTGGACGTTAAAAGGCTGATGGATGGATGGATCCCCATAATCCCATAACTTAATCATAGTGTGTGATCTTCTTGGTGATGCGACGTGAGTTGCAGTCACAATTTATCATCACAATATAGTTTAATACAAAAGCATGTCAAATGTTTAAAAAAATATCATTTTATTCCTGTAATCATAGTACACATAGCACCAAGCATCAATTTGATCGAATTTATATTGAAGCTTGTGTTCACGGAATTTGGGCTAACGAAAGGAAAACACGGTTTAAAAATAACAGGTATTTCTTATTTAAGTAATACAATAAATAGCCTATAATATACGCACACATACATGAGAAAGTAGACGACTAGACTATATCACATTAGGTATTGTACTTATACAAAGTGGTACGACATCTGCAACAATATTGTCGTTATAGTTCAGCCAATTTACATAATATAGGTACCAACCTATAACCTTAACGAATTATAATCTTCCTAATTAATCATTACTTACTTATATTTAGGGCCGGTTGTTTCAGCTATACTTGACGAACACGTAAACGTCAAAAATGGTGTTAACCATCGTCAAACCAAAAAAAAAGCGTTGTTTCACGAAATGAGCTCCTTAACGCTCGTTAAATAATAACGATTACGGTAACAGATGTCCCGCCCACTGGTTAACTTCACTTTCGGTGCGTCTAGCCATAGATATAGTATATACTGTCAGCATATAGGTACTATATGGATGCGTCTATATAACAAACAGTAGGTACCTACAACATTATGGAGACTCTTTTGTATTAGTCTTTATTCTACGAGAGTTGTTCATCTGGCGACAATACAAACAATGTAGAAAGGAAGCAAAAAGTCTTTAAAACACCTGTTAACAACCTAAATTTTTGGGATGAGCAGGAATTCATATGTTGGTATTCATTCATTGCAAGGTATCATGAGACTATCGTGTACCTAATAAAGGAAGTAGCTCTATTGTTGACAAGTCGTATCGAAGACGATATAAAATTTGTTACAGAAAAGTAGAATTTCTCATAAGAATACTTTGATTTAAAATTTATTTGTCTACAATATTCAAAACCTTGGCAGTAAAACCTAGCCTACCTATAGATCAGGTACTTGCTACTCTACAATGTTATGGTTCAGGGGGATTAGACGGAATCTCATATCTCACATGTCAATCGTATCGTGATCACTGTGATTGGTTGAGAGATCACCGTGATTGGCCAACGGATTATTGCAAGATCACACGTCGGTTTCTCTACCACTCACAAGCAAGTCGATACGATGTCGATTGTGAGATATGAGATTCCGTCTAACCCCCCAGGATCGCTTATGAGATGTGTTGGGCATGTGTCAGGTTTGCAGAAATCAACAGTGTGTCATATTATTCATCCAGTGACTCGGGTTATCGATAAATTACGTCCTCATTACATAAACATTCACATAGCATCACGCCTGTATTCCCCGAAGGGGTAGGCAGAGGTGTATTACACACCCACGACTCGCTAGCTATGTTTAAGTCCCACGTAATAGGGGGCAAGCCTATTGACGTCTACCGGGCATATTTCCAAACTCCGGGCTGTTTTACTGATAATTTTTCTTTTAAACATTCCATCCAACGAACTGGCTTCTATAATATAGCTAGATTTCAAATTAAACTTTAACAGACGTGAAGTCCTCGGTTGGTCTCCAGCGGCATTAACTTCTGAATGAATAGCTTATTTTTCTTTATGTTACCTAATAATATTGTCACAATTCACAACTAATAATAAAGGAATAATTCAAAGTTTTGTCATTCGCGTCATAAATAATAAAATAAGTAATATGTATATATAGTATATACCTACTTATATACATTAACTATTACTTCCATGACAAAAACAAAAACCACAGACTATAACTTAGATACTTTATTTAGATATTTTTATATATATTTTTAGCATTTGACATGCTTAGCAACATAAATTAAACACAAAGTGAAAAATGTGAAATCGAAAATAACAGCCACGAGCAGGATTCGAACCTGCATCTCCTGGATACCGTCCAGATGCTTTATCTAAGGACTATAACCTCAACACATCCTCTGTCTATGATAAAAAAAAGATAACTGAACTGACGTATAGGGGCAAATGTTGGCATACTAGAAAATTCTCCCATCTATTTTTATTACGAAAATACGTTGCTATCTGTTGGCATCCCTAATAACTTTGACGACTGGTTTTTTTAGGCAATGGAACAACGCTTTGTATTTAACGTACGTTAAATATCGCTCGTAATCATTATTTTTTGACGTATGTATGTTACGATAATCAATCGTTTGAAACAACCGGCCCTTAATATCTCTGAAAACCGTACCGAAATTCGTGGTACAGAGTAGTCGATATACAGACAAATGGACAGCGACTTAAATACTAATAAACTTAATAATTACATCCAACTAACTGAACAAACGACGTAGTATGTCTTAATATTGTTTGGTGGGTTCGTTTCTCACGTAGGAAAATTATTTTTACCATACAGAAATACTTAAATCTGGGTGCAGTTTAATATCTTATAAAAGTCCCAACAAAATTATTTCCTAAAAATACTTTTCTTTGGTTAATTTTGGTAACAGTTGGTCACACCGCAATGTGATGATGCCTCGTTGCAACGGAACTTTTTGGCTCAATAAATATTCTCTGATTTATCTGTGGTATGTCGCTTTACTAATGTGCGGTTAGTCTGCCTAAAGAATATTTCTGTTGTGCCGCTCTCTGTATTAAAATGTTGCCTCTTAAGTAAGTTATCAATTAAAGCCGTATGTGTTATAGTTAATTATACAACCCAGCACAATAACTCCTAAAATCTTGTTATTATTAATTCCTTACTATAATATTATAAATACTATATTGTGTTTGTGTGTTACCTAGGTTTTTATGCTAAAACGACTCAACCGATCATATTAAAATTTAGAAAACATATAAGCCAGAACACGAAAAATAACATTGACTACTTTTTGTCCTGGAAATATGGATGGTGACTAGCAAAAATAGAGATTAAGAACATTTTATAAGCACTTACTTATTGAAACTGTCCTCAAAGAGTAGCTAAACCATGTGGGTATGCCTAACCTTCAGCGTCAATAACCGGTTTTCACCGCTTAAAATCCACCAATAAATGCGGTAGAAGTAAATTATCAGCATTACAACAAAACTAACGGAGACTTTTGCTACTGAGCACAGTTCCAACGTAAGCCATTGCCGATTTTTTCCTTCTTTACAGCTCATATTTGGGCATGTGTGAGAAACCGGGTAACTATAACTGCACCTTCTGACCAGGGGGATTATCCCTTTATTTACAGTGACATGCTTAGTCTCTTTATTTTGAAAATAAACTACGATACATGTGGAAAAGAGTAGTGCTGGTGACATTTATATCTTTATAACGATGCAACGTGGGCCACATTAATTTGCTGGTCTAACCAAACCCAGCTCAATATTATTTTTAAAACTTAACCTCGGTGGCGCGTGATTATGTTCGCCTACAATAGAGATGAGCTCGTCTCCGATGGTAAATAATTTTGTTTTACAATGGAAATAATTATGCAGACTACAGCGCCACCTCTCTTTGAATTTGCTTTTGTGTTGAGATTTGAAAAATTTGTATCCATTTAACACTATACTGCGTGTTCCTTTAGATGTTAGCAAGAATTTTAAATCTGGAACAAACATAAGCATATTTAGATATTTTTATATATATTTTTAGCATTTGACATGCTTAGCACTATACATTAAACACAAAGTGAAAAATGTGAAATCGAAAATAACAGTCAGGAGCAGGATCCACACATTCACTTTGTGTTTAAAACACAAGCATAGATTAGTATAACATAAATTAATATAACATAAATTAGTATATGGCAAAGCATCTGAGATGGTATTCCAGGAGAAGCAGGTTCAAATCCTGCTCGTGACTGTTATTTCAAATAAAGATATTTCAAAAATAAATGAAACAAAGTCTTATTTTATATATAACAAAAAATATATTATAGAAAAGAAAATAAGGCTTTCTGATTTTTACACGAATATAATAAACATAGAAGTTAAACGACTTATGTGAAGTTTATCACGTTTAGTCGTCTGCCATCCCGACGTTTTGGATTACAATACCTACGGATCTAATTACCGATAAAGCCCGTATAACTCCTCAAAAACTTATTTACAATAAGAATAATAAAAATAAACAATAATCTGGTTACGGGATCACATGGTTATGTTCATGTTTCATACAAATAATTTCATCATCCACCGTGAATACGACTGCCTTACAGCCGATTGTTGACTGACGACTACAGCGCCACCTGACTTTGTAATTATTTTCTAAGTGCTTGTAATACAGATAGCCGTTCAGGATCAGGTTGCGATTCTTCGGAGTTTTGATAAATCTGGGACCTTAAAATGGTGCTATATTTTAGCAGTTCCTTATACTTATATAGCAATAAATTTTGTCAATTTCTTAGATGAATGTAATTAGTGGTAACAATTTTAATAAATTCGGCCAGCGACTCAATGTATGTAACGCTCACTGCCTTATTTCAAAGGTTTAATTTGTGAGATATTCCACTTCTATACCTACTGATGCACATTGTATTTTAATACCTATTACTATCTAGGTATGTTGCAGAAATAACTACGCAATATTTCTTTGTTTTATTTCCTCATTATATTCTTCAATATTATATAAAGACAACACCCTGCACTAAGGAATAATCCTTCTATCGTGAGGGACTTTACAAACATTAATTTCACGGACACAAAGTACACCCAGACTCAAAACAACCAAACAAAGCGTCACTCAAAGACGTTAAGTATGAATGTGTTATCGAAATTAGCAGTCAGGAGCAATTGTCACGATGGCTGAATTGGCAAAGCATCTGGACGGCATCCAGGAGATGCAGGTTCAAATCCTGCTCCTGACTGTTATTTTCGATTTCACATTTTTCACTTTGTGTTTAATCAAAACAACCATTTGTGGATCATACAGAGTTTAGTTGTCCTGTGTAATCTAACCCACAACATACAGGCGGGAGGCCGGTATCTAAACTTCT
This sequence comes from Leucoma salicis, assembly GCA_948253155.1. Classification (NCBI taxonomy): domain Eukaryota; kingdom Metazoa; phylum Arthropoda; class Insecta; order Lepidoptera; family Erebidae; genus Leucoma; species Leucoma salicis. The sequence goes on along the minus strand of OX411814.1, from coordinate 21,122,619 downwards.
TATAAATAAAGAAAAATCCCCAATAAATAAAACACTGCTTATAATTATAAATTATTGACTAGATTTATAGGTACCTACTAACCGTCTTATTCATACAAACTAACACAGCTCTGTAACACTGTTTTGACCAAAAAGTGTAATGGCCCTTTTCAATACAATGCAAATTTGACAGAAAGTGACACAACATCTGTCAGCTTAAACATAAATCAGTGTTATATATTGTTTGAATAATAATAGTAGGCTAATTGTTTATAGGTAATTAGTTTAACGTAATTTTTGTATGATATACGATATGACAAACAGACATAAATTAAAAACAAAAACATTGTTTTGTGTTGTAACACACAGACCAGTCATTTTTATCACAAAAATCTCTAACGTACTAACATACTCGTAGCTCTGTTACAGCTTTATAATAGTAAAGATGAAACAAAGCTAATTGATTAAAATATAGTTATAATCATAATTATTAGTGTTTAGGACAATCATTATAACATTATATAAATAGTATAATAAATGTTCGTAGTATTAAGTAATTAAAAAATATACCTTTTTTTTTGTTTAGGCGGGAAAAAATGTACCTAACCGCACACCCCGTTGTTCGGGGCAACAAACAGGGTAGTGTGGGGCCCTCACCCACTAAATAAACCCGCCGTGTGCCGTCTCTCCGCCTTTATTGGCGGACCACTGGAACTATGTTACATTCCTTCGGTGGTAATTAAATAATATACCTACATACTTATATAACTGTGGGAACATGATAGTGATTTTCTGATAATAATAAATAAATATTCACGGACATTTCACACAATGTCATCTGGGCCCAAAGTAAGCTTATCGCTTGTGCTATGGGTACCAGATTACGGATATAGTACATATATTACTTTTTTTTTGTAAATACATACTTACATATAATAGATAGAAAACACCCAGACGCAATACAAATATCTGTGTTCATCACACAAATATTTGTCCTGAGTGGGAATTGAACCCACGACCTCGTGCACGGAAGTCGGTTACACCACCGACTATGCCACGAGGCCCGTCATCCGAATGGCAGTGACATAGTTTGTCACCCGTGGCCACTCTCATTCCCATGGTGGCGAAAAGTGGTCAGCGTAAGGGAGTTTTATAAAATGTGGCAATCCTTTGACTACTCCTCTTGAAAATTAGCGTGAGTCTATTTATTTATGTAATCGAATAAATATAGAAAAGTTAGTATTAGTGGCGAACTGCCTCGGTGGTCTAGCGGTAGTAATGCGACAGCGGATAATGAGGTTTGCTGTTCAAATCCCTGGTCGTAAAATTAAGCAGAAGTTGACGGGCGGACCCCCCCACCTCGGAAAATACATAAAATAGTTGGTTTTGCACCTGATCTCTCTTCGGTCGAATCGGAACATCTTATCGCAATATGAAATAGAGGGCAGAGAAAGTGCACCCGCGTTCTCCTACCTAGGTACATAGTGGCCGTGACAGAAATAACGGTCTGCCTCCTTAGAATGAAAAACGAAACGCTAGACTAACTTTCGTTTCCGAGTTTCAGTGGCCCGCCAATAATGGCGGAGAGACGGCACACGGCGGGTTTCTTTAGTGGGTGAAGCCCCACACACTACCCTGTTCGTTGTCCCGAACGACGGGGTTTGCAGTTAGGAACATTTTTTCCCGCCTTAACAAAAAATAATAAAAAGGGGGCTGGAGATCGTTATTATAATTCCGTGTCAACAATCTGTCATTACATCGGATAAAATTTGCTGTCAAATCCATCTTGTTTAAGTAAGTGTTGAACCTTAGGTTTAGGAGCTATGCGATAAGTTCGACTTAACTGACACCAATTTATTGAAGGCCAGTGGTTGTGTTCATCCTTTGCTTGTTCAATCTGGTCATCAACAGTATATACCATCGCTTTGCATCCCCTGCCATAGTGTGTGGAACATAACCACCTTACTCTGTTGTTGCGCTGTTCTCGCTGACGGTAGAAAGTATATCCTGAGAGAAGAAGCATTTTCTTGCCTCGTTTCGAATTCACGTAAATAGCTTTGCCTGTAAAACACACAAGGTCATAATAATGTTGCATTGTACCAATTTTCATATACTACATTTACTGTAAAGATTAAAAAAAAAAATTTAGTGCGATTGTGAATAAAAACATGCAAGCGTGAATAGTAAAAGGGCAGAAAATTTTAAATATATTACCTTCATTCACCATGAAATGGACGAGGAGGTAGCTTTGTTCGGCGTGCTTTTACTGCAAACAAAGCTCTTAGCATGATGAGAACGAGACCTTGATATAAAAGGTTATAAAGAAATTGACGTCACTTCCCGTCGTATACTCCATGCGTACCAACTGCAGTAAGTTGCTGCTTATGTTTTTGTTTTTATTTTATATCAATTTTAGAAAATCTAAATATTAAGTAATACATTGTTTATTTATATTTATATATTTTAAGCACTTGAAATGTGAAATAAAAAATAAATAGCCACGAGCCTGTTTGTGTTGAAATTAGTATTTTTTATATGCTTCGCATACATTCTGGTTATTTCTTTGCTAAAGACGTTGCTTCCAATATTTTGTGTACCTGAAAAAAATACAATAAGAAGTAATTAGTAAATTACTTGAATTTTATTGAGTCTTAATAATTAATTTAATAACCATTTGCCTTCTGTTTGCCACTTTCAAGAGCAATTAATAATAGAAATTATTAATGTTGAAATAATAATTTTGTTTAAAACCACACAAAAACGTTAGTACCTATTAGCATGTTGTTGGTACCAAATGTGCAATCAAATTTAATTGCAATTGGTTATTTAATGTGTTGAATAACATTCATAAGGATTTACCCTAATAAGATCACCAATTATACCAACTTTTTTATATCTTATCTCATTGGCTGGATTCAATATAGGTACATCGATTCCCATACAGGGTATTTTTTCGAGTAATTCGCAAATGGTTGTTCTGAGTTAGGGTGCACTTTGAAACAAGGATTATTCGTTAATGTATGGTGTTACCTCCTTTTTTATATAAACAAATATAAAATAAAACAACTCTAAATAAAATAAGCGTGGAGTAATGAAAATATAACTATTTAGATATTTTTGTATATTTAGCATTTGACATGTTTAGCCATATAAATTAACTCAGTGTGACAATGTGGTAATCGAAAATAACAGTCACGAGCAGGATGAACCTGCATATCCTGGGTACCGTCCCAGATTCTGCTCGTGACTGTTATTTTCTATTTCACATATCCGCACTGTATCTTAATATAACTATATTATTTTCTAATTTATAAACATAACGTCATGGTTGTGCGTATTAGTGACGTGAATTATAGAACTCTTTGTTGTGTGTACAGTAGCTCTGCATCCGCGAGAGATCTTCTTAGAACAGCGCCACAGAGTAACGTCTGCTCCGTCCCTCCATATACTGTATGTAAATCCTTGGTGGCTTAGTAGCTTGTGTCCTTTGCGAAATACGTATGCTAAACCGCCATAATCTACAAAATATTTAATAGTTAATTTTTACCTTCTTTGACGCAATTTAACTTGTAGGAGGGTGCGATCCTAAAGCCTCAATTAGCGTTCGATTTACTAAGATTTTATTTAATTATCCAAATTCTGTCGGTAATTTAAAGTGTGAATTTTTTTGTTTATCAAATTTAATTTTATAATCCTTAAATAATTCACATTCATCGTCAGCGTCTGACGTCAGTGTAGCAGGAATTCCAGTCAGCCCAGACGCGCAGAACGGGCGAGTACCTATAACAAAATACCCAATAAATAAATTCTATAAATCAAAATTATTTTAAATTAATTTAATAACCATAGCCTTTCGATTGCTAAATTTAATAATAATGATACATGTATACTTATTACGTTTAAAAACAAAATATTTATTTTTTTCATATCGTAAATCTATCACGTAACGAATGTAGATGTTTTAAAGTAAATACAATTGTGAAATAAAATAGAAACACATATCTGTAAATTAAATTTGAAGATTTACATGGATTAAAGACAATATTTTTAGACATCTTTAGTGTAATTATATCTATTATTGTACAACAATTTAATACAATATCAAAAATATTGGTGAGATAGGTAGTTCTTATTGTAGATAGTAATTAGCTGCACTCATCTTGTTCACATACATGATCATAGCTGTAGTTTGGTTAAGATCCGATCTGCAGAAAAAGAAACATAATCATTTTAAAAAAATACAAAGATTAGCATCTTTGTATTTTGAAAATATGCAATACAATTAATTGATTTGAAAGACTAGGTATTTAGGGCAGTTTTTGTATAAAAGTAGTTTTTGGTTATATATCAGGCTCCCGATATAGTAGCGGAATAAAACCTATAGTAGTTTTTAAGCCTAATCAAAAGCTTAACATCTGCCTAGCCTTTCCAATCTTTTTGTTGGGGGCGCCTTTTAGCTGATCCATCCATTACAAGTAGCGATTGTCTACCTGGCCTCTGAGACCTAACTAAGGCGACAACTTACAGCAAGACCGCAGTCAGATTTTTTTATTCAGGACTGACAACCTGTCACGACTGCCAAGATGTTATTTGACAGCCGGGATCCACTGCTTGACGTGGCTTCCGAAGTACGGAGGAGGTCAGGTGTTTCGAGTCACCCATCTGACTGCCAGCCGAGTGAAAGTTGTTTAACCATGCTGATCGTTTGAACTGAAAGTGCACAACTAGACTACTAATCAAGAGCTATCAAACAAAAAAGTTTCATTAAAAAACCGTTCTGTAGTTTTTACTTGATGAGTGAACAAACAAACAGACAACAATTCTAAAAAAACGTTTTCAGTTCGTAGCCTAGGAGTATTTTTTTCCCTAATAACTTAAATGTACGGGTCAGCTCTATTACCTACCGCTTTATAATTTACTAGCCATTGCCCGCGGCTCCGCCGCAGCCAAATAGTAGTTTAAAAGATATATCTCAAGTTCCCGATATAGTAGCGGGATAAAATGTATACCAGTTTTTAAGTTTATTCAAGAGCTTCCAAATAAAAAAAGTTGCATGAAAATCCGTTCAGTAGTTTTTGCGTGAAGCGCGAACAAATAAACAGATAAACAGACGAAAATTATAAAAAAAAATTGTTTTGTGTTTAGACACGCCTATATCAGTTAATTTTCCTCAAATATCTTGAATTTACAGCAGTCAATTTTTCTCAAATATTTTGAATTTACAGACACAGCTCTGTTTATTTATAATAGTAATATATATGTATCTGTCTGAAAATTAGTTTGATACGATTTCCGCCGTAACTACTTTACGCATTATCATAAAATTTTGAATACATATAGTCCAGAGAAGAGAACATAGACTAAGGGAAATTGACGACTTACGCATGGGCTAACTATTCTTGTATCGAGATAAACAATATTAGCCTAATTTTGAAGTATATGTTCGTTGTGCAGACAGAAGCTAGTTTCTAATAAAGATATAGCAATGACGGCGTTTCCATACAAAATCAAAAGTGTATCTAACTGGAGACCGATTATATTTGAGCTTACCGGCTTCTCCTGTTATACGTCATGGCTATGTTCATTTTTAACAGACACTATGACATCTTCTATAGTGTAAATAACAGCTTTACATCCTCTGGAGAAATGAGTAGAGCAGAGCCACCTCTTTTTTAAAGTACCGCCGACATGTGATTTTTTGTGGTAGAAAGTGTACCCATCTAGCTGAATTAGAACATTACCTCTTCGTGAGGTTACAAATGTAGCTGAAAAGAGACAAAAGCATAAATGACAATGAACGGAATATTATTAGACCTTTTTTTTTGTTAGGGCGGGAAAAAATGTTCCTAACCGCACACCCCGTCGTTCGGGGCAACGAACAGGGTAGTGTGGGGCCTGCACCCACTAAAGAAATCCGCCGTGTGCCGTCTCTGCGTCTTTATTGGCGGGCCACTGGAACTATGTTACATTCCTTCGGTGGTAATATTATTAGACCAGCAGTTAAATATTGATTGAATTACCGCTATTAGGGTGTTTGTATCGAGTTACAGTGGTCCGCCAATACAGGCGAAGAGAAGGCACACGGCGGGTTTCTTTACTGGGTGAGGGCAATTTATAAATTAGGCCCAAGAGTTTCCCTTAGAGAGAAATTCAAAGAAATAAATATTCTAACTGTGTCACAATATATATATGAAAATGTGTTAGGTATATGTCAAGAAAAATATCGATAACTTTGATAAGTACAGTGACGTTCATCATATTAATACTAGGAACAAAGGCAATCTTATTGCACACAGTACTCGTCTCCACAGAATTAGTAGATCCTTCATGGGGCAATGTATACGCTTCTTCAATAAAATTCCCGAAAATATCCGAAACATGCCTTTAAATAAGTTTAAGAAAACAGTAAAAATCAGACTAATTAGTAAAGGTTATTATACAATTTCAGATTATCTGGAAGATAAAACAAAATGGGTTTGAACTGCTCCTCATTTTAATATAAATAAGTACATATTTTATTTTATTATATTGTTTTCTCCACAATATTGTGTGTTCTGGTGAGCACCTACTTTAGTTAAGTTATTAATTTAAATATTGTAAGAAAATTAAGATTTAAAAGTGGCTCATGAGTTTCTTGCCGGGTTCTTCTCATGAAAAGCCTTACTACGGAATCTGGCCATTTGTGGCGATTGTAATCGCGACATTGCGGATGCACTTGCCTCAAGCGCTCGTGTTAGTTATTAGTAATTAACTTTGACGATTTTAAGTGCTATTATAATAAGCCTATGAAATAAAGTTATTTTTGAGCGGGCCCTGCAGAAGTAGTTCTGACCGAACCCTGGATCGTCTGCTAACGAATGTTTTTATAAAGACGATAAAACGATCGCAGCGATTGTATATTGGTCCAATTGTAAATTTAAACATTCATTGAACCCATTTAAATAGACACATAATATTTTATCATAACTGGTCCAACCGTGTAGTTTAGTAAATAATAAATAAATATTGTTACGGGGAAATCCCTAACAATGAAACAAAAAATAATATTCAAAATTTACAATTGAATTTACAAAATTAATTAATTATTTAAAAACGCAAATCCGAATTTAATTAAAAAAAGAAGCGAGCGATGAGAAATTAGGGGGTGGTTTGCAACTCAGGGGATTGTCCCCAAGACCGTCACCTACGGGTACCTAACTGCGGGGGGGGAGGCGCGCAGATGTATCCCGGAGGGCGGGTGAAGCCGGCGCAACCCGGTAGGCCGTAACCCGGATCTCGAGCGCAGCCAGGAACAGTACTTGAACTTGAACTTCTTGACTCGAAGTCTTGACTTAAAATCTTGACTTAAAACCCCAGGAGCTTTCATTCGGGTGTTAGTGACTAATTATGCGGGGCGGTATATTTAAGACCGGCGCTCCCTTCCGCTCGGTTCTTTGGGGATTTCTAAGTCACGCACTTTTTTGTTTGAATGTCATTAATTTCCTTAATACACTTAATATAAATTACTTTACTGTATTATTTAAGCAGCGTTATCGGCCTTGACACACACATTAATTCAGTCACGAGAAAAAAAATTCTACCCACTCTCAGCTTTATATTTTCTCCTTGATAATACCCCCTTCGATCTTTCTCTTATGCTATCTCATTTCAGCGTTGTTGCCCCGACTTACTCATTGGTGGATAGTTTTTTGTTCTAGAACATTTCCTATCCATACGCTTGCGATTAGAGTAGCCATCGAACGTTCTCGAACCCCGGCGTACTCTGCTCGCATCCGGGATCGCATGCTGGCCATATATGGTAATAATATTTGATTCTGGCCTTTGTGGGAGTGGATTCATGCGATCCATTGGCGATAATCTAACTGGGTAGGGAGTCTAGGCAACCGCGCGTATTTTAAATTTGCGGATATGGTATCCGGTATCAATTGAATATGCGTCTTTGTAATTTATATAGTAATTTGTTCGGTTACCTCGTAACAATATATAAATATTCACGGACATTTCACACAACGTCCTCTGGTCCAAAACTAAGCATAACACTTGTGCTATGGGTACCAGATTACGGATATAATACATATATTACTTTTTTTTTGTAAATACATACATATAACAGATAGATAACACCCAGACGCTGTACAAATATGTGTGTTCATCACACAAATAATTGTCCTGAGTGGGAATCGAACCCACGCCTCGTGCACGGAAGTCGGTTACTACCGACTACGCCACGAGGGCCTCGTGGCGTAGTCAGTTCAGTGATTACCACACGTGCATAACAATTTTACTATATTATAAACATAACTAAAAACTACAAATAAAATAAATAAACCATACGCAAAGGTTATATGTTATTTAATTTATCATTCACACTGAAAATATAAAATACATTAACTTAAAGCTATAGACATAATTTCTATTCTAAAGGTCAATCTTACATATTAGTAGGTATGTAGTTACACGAGGAAAATTATACGTGTAGAATTACATAGTGTGCCTTTAGCAATTATTTTACATCCATCATTGTTACATGAGTAAAAAAACGAAGCCTATAGTAGTCACAACGGATCTTTGCGTCTCTGAAGTTAGGCACAAAGCAAGAAGTGGCGATTGTGACAGAATCATACAATTCCATCCATCAGCCTTTCAACGTCTGCTGGACATAGGCCTCCCCAAGAGAACGCCACAACGAGCGATCCCGTCATGGGGGATAATGCCGTAATCGCCACACTTGGCAGGCGGGTTGACGATCGCAGTGGATGTTGTTAATACTCGAGAAAGTGCTGCTGCCCACTCCTCCGGAATTCCCTCAGTCGGCTCTTACGACTCCCGTGGGTAGAGAGGGGTGGGACGATTCTAAAGCCGGCCCCGCACGTCCTAATCATACGATTAGTGCTGATCAATTCAAATGTTATTACTCGATTAATAAAACAATCGAATGACATCATAATGTTTTCATATCTAATTGCTTTTTATTTTTTTTATTTTTATAGTCAATAAAAAGTATATGAGCAATTTCATTCAGTACATAAGCTATTATCTAGATACCTATAGAAGAGTCCACATCTTTTAGTACAATCGATAAATAATATGATTATTGATTACAATTGTTAAATTATCGATTAATGTCAAGTGTAGAACACGCACAAGCCTTTGTGACACAAAAATAGCTACTGCGCAGCGTCTTGCAGCTAACTTCAGAGACACAAAGATCCGTTGTGATTACTGTATTCATGTGGCATTTTATCATATTTGATTATCACCTAGACGTCGCTACTCGCCGTGGTACAGGCGTGCCATATTGTAATTACTATTCCCTAAACAGCTAAATAAAATGACATAGCTAAATGTTGTGATGCTGATGTGCCAGACTAGGGATTTTGGAAGGAAAGGAAATAACGAGATATAGAATATTTTTAATCGAGCCGTTGCTGTGTGGGATACGAGAATCAAACACATATATTTATATTTTTTATCTCGCTCTGTGAACCTATCCCTGGTACCTAAGCTTTAAAATATAGGTAAATTGCCTCTTCCTAAAAGTAATCTGAATCTGAACGCGATGTTTGCGGGATTTTAGCTTTATATACTTACCTTTACAAGCCCAACGGTGGATCCATCAGCCTTTTGACGTCCACTGCTGGACATAGGCCTCCCCAAGGAATGGGGTATAGTGCCGTAATCGCCACGCTTGGCAGGCGGGTTGGCGATCGCAGTGGATGTTGTTAATACTCGAGGGAGGGCTGCTGCCCACTCCCGCAGTATTCCCTCAGTCGGCTCTTACGACTCCCATGGGTGGAGAGGGGTGGGATAATTCTAAAGCCGGCCCCACACGGCTAAACATAAATAATTGTCTAGTAAGAAAATATATACAGAATTAATCGCGTGAACATTTGCAAATTTAAGATTTTCATGACTTTTTGAATCTCATCAAAAATAAAAATATGCCTCCCAAGTGCCTCCTCTCCTTTTTAATAAATCATTGAAATCATTAGTTAATTTATCAAATTGAAGTGTATATAACAGCTTTTTACTAATGCATATATATGCATATGAAAGTATACGTAACGTATATTAATTATAACAAAATACCAATTTTAAAGCTTTTTTCTGTCTGTCCGTATTTCTGTTTGCTCCTGCTAATCTCCGGAATGACAGGACCAATTTCACTCGCAGATAGCCGATGTTCTAAGGAGTAACTTCGGCTAGTTTTATTTTGGAAAAATAATTAAGGTTCCTCACAAAAAAAACCTATGAAGTCGCGGGTTACAGCTAGTTATAAGTTATACATATAATATATAACTAGCAGATCCGGCCACGGGTTGCTGTGGCACATATAATTCGTTTGTTCGTTCGGTCCTTGCTATAAAAAAAGAAATAATCGAGATAATACTATCCTATCTCTTAGAGCCATTACGCACTGTCGACTAGTCGCCGGCGACTCGATCTCTCGGCGATCAAAACATAGGCAACTAGGGCCAGGAGACCAAGCCGAGCGACAGTATTCCAAGTATAGATAGTGCCATCCACGAAGACGCGCCCCACTCTTTTTTCTTATTACTTACAATGCAAGTGTATATCGCTTCACTGAATTGCCTATTACGCACGCACACATCAATGAATAAACAAAATCACGACAGAGCAATACGATCAACAAGGAAGATGCTCTACTTTAATATTATCAACCGACTTCAAAAAGGAGGAGGCTTTCAATTCGACTGTATGTTTTTTTTTTTGCTGTGCTTTATTTATTTCTCTACTGCGCTCCTGTACTCGATGCTTTCTTATACGAGATGCACTCAAAGAATTCCTCCCTATCGCGCACCACCTACTTTGACCTATTTTATAGAAAACACTAAAAAGCAAAAATAAATTACATACGATATCCGCGTTAGACACCTACTGATGTGTTTGAAGTCGACCAATTATTTTTTGCGTTTTAGTTCCTGGGTTTTGAAAGCGGTTTTATTATTTAAAAATAACTAATATTTCATGTTGTCGTTCAGTGCGGGTATTGTATGTCATTATTAGTTAACACAGTGTAATATTACCATGTTAAGGGAGCAATTATAAATATTAATAGTATACTAAAAAAAACTATATGGTCGTCTGTAAAGTCACTTTGAAGGCGATAATTTAATGTCATATATGTTTTCTGAGAGTTTCACAAAATGTAATACTGAAATTGAATGGTACATTTTAATTTTCTAGACATTTTAATTTTTTTTATTAAGTAGAGCAACTTTCTTGCCAAGTCTGGATTCAAGCAACGCGAACTGTACTACCTATGTGCATCGAGCCGCTGATGGCTCGCGACTGACACTTGGCTCTATCGTCCCACACCCCGCGGCCCCCTCGCCAAATTTTGAGGGGCGCGTCTTCGTGAATGGCACTATCTATACATTCGTGTAGAACCTTTGGTTCGTGTCACCAAAGTACTGAACAGAAGGTTCAGTACTTTGATGACACGGTCTTTACGACAGTTGCTCGTAGTGCGAATGCTTCTATTTGAGGCCGTGCTCCTATTGGTTGCCGGCGGCTGGCAGTCGGTCGTGCGTTGTCACTACACGGCGAGTCGTCAACAACCAAGTGCGTAAACATCTCTATTTAAACTATAGTAAGTCACAGTCGCCAGCGGCCGACTTGGCGGCGACTAGTCGACAGTGCGTAATGGCTCCTAAGTGCGGACAAATCACACCTTTTGAAAAAAAAACTTTATGATCAGATAACTAGTTTCAGAGTTCATCGCTGACAAACACTGCGACAGAGAATTTATATATATATATATATATAGATATAATCTGAGGGCTCTTTTTGCGACAATTGCACTTTGCGATTTTCTTAAAAAAAATCTTAAATAGTTTCGCTATCTTAATAGTTAAGTGATGCGCTAATATAAACGATTTTATTTTAAAGATACTGTTACTGTTTAAGTCTAAAAATCTCTCTATGGTCAACTTAATTTCCGAACCGAGTGGTTGTCGCGTAAACTTTTAATTTCGATTCTTGATGGACACGTATCCCGCTAGAAATATTCACCATATTATTCGTATAAATATTGTTGACAGCAACGTGATTATGCGAATTGTTAATTTTGACAATTTGACCGTTAATCGTGTATATATTTGCTTTGCATCCTTTGGGAGCGTGCGTGGAACATGCCCATCTTGTTTTTTGTTTGTGTGTGCACTGCGCGTAGAACGTATTCTCCCCCATGCGAATCAGCTGTTTACCTTTTTTTGATGTGATGTAACATATATCTGAAATGAAGATATAATATTAATTTAATAACTAACTTATGTAATATAGCAATACTGTCTATTTTGTTTAAGCACGTCACATGTTGAACTATTTTTTTTATGTATAAAATAGAGACAGATTAGTATTATATCATTAAACCATTCGACGCCATTCATATCGACCATAAAAAATCTTCCAAGAAAATAAGTTTCTAATATCTAGATACTGTTTCTAACATCTAGATACTGTTTCTAATATCTAGATACTGTTTCTAACATCTAGATACTGTTTCTAATATCTAGATACTGTTTCTAATATACGCGCGAACCCTAATAAGAACTTCTCGCTGCGGTGGCTGTTTCCCGAGCGCTATAACATCACCTTCTTTAGTTAGTTAATTTTCTCAAGGTAGTTGGCGGCATAATCTAGAAATGCAGACCGTTTAGTTTTTTTTTTTTTATATAATATATATATTTAGCTTTTGACATGCTTAGCACTTTTTTTTCACTTTTTGTTTAATGTATAGTGCTAAGCATGTTAAATGCTAAAAATATATATAAAAAAAATCTAAATACTTCAGTACAGACACAAGGGTTCCCCTGTTTTATGGTATAAACAGATATATAAAACAAAATCGGATTAGTTACACCATTTATAACTCAAAAACAGCTGGACCGATTTGTATGATTTTTAATGTCTTGCATTGGTCTCCGCTCTGAATAGCAGAATAACTATTAAAACAATGGAAACATTCACGAATACAATTGTTTTCTCATACATTTTATATGGATAGATTGAACTTAATTCAGCTAATAAGTTAAAAGAACATTTATTTAATTCTGAGGCAGTAGGTACTAAGTTCTCGAGGCCTCCTTGTCTATGCCTACTATTATAATTCGGATCCTGTATCCCATTTCGTTCGGGAAGCTAAGGAAGATCTTCTCGTCCAATATTCCTCAGTGTCTAAAAATGAAGGTCTACGACCAGTGTGTGTGTTACCAGTGATGACATATGGAACAGAGACGTGGTCTCTGAATGTTGGCCTTGTATCAAGGCTCAAAGTCGCTCAGCGGGCCATGGAGTGGGCTATGCTTGGTATTTCCCTATGTGATCGAATCCGTAATACGGAGATCCGTAGGGGAACGAGAGTGACCGACATACCCCGCCGGGTTGGCATGCTGAAATCGCTCCGACAAACCGACAACCGTTCGGGAAGAAAGGTTCTCGAGCCCACGTATCGGACGGCGCAGCGTAGGGCGGCCCCCCACCAGATGGACCGATAATCTGGTCAAAACCGCGGGGAGCCGTTGGATGCGGTTGGCGTAGGACCGCTCGTTGTGGCGTTCTCTTGAGGAAGCCTATGTCCAGCAGTCGACGTTGAAACGCTGATGGATAGATGGATCCCATAAACATAGAAGCAATATAATTCAATAAATTGTTAAAATTTCACGCCTGCGGCGTTCCATCTTGCAAGCGACGTGTCAAGTTGTCAAAGGCCAAGACCCAACCACCAACAAGCGTCAACACGGTCGAGATCCGATTCAATATCCTCTGTTAGTCCTCGGTAGAGTGGTATGCGCTCACGAGATAGCTCGTTGCTAGTTTGTTGAATAACCAATCAAATATTGGACATCAACCGCCGCGTGCAGAAAAAATTACTGGGTAAGTAAATTTTTCTGCAAACTAAACCAAGGTGACCTCTGTTGATGTTGGTTACAAGTCTGTAGAAGGTTTTTAAAGCTGTAATACCGGCGGTACACATTCGTCTATTTGTCTCGCGAACCTCTCGTCCACTCTCGTCTCGACACGAGAGCACATCATGTACACGCTTGTTGTGTCAATTTAACTTCGGATGCCTGTCGCGATGAACGTGGAAAAAACAATTGCGGCGTTTATTTTTTTTATTAGTTATTGTATTTTTTTAATCCTTTACCATAAAAAAAAAATTTAACCATGGCGAAAAAGAACCAACTTTTCAACTATTTAACGGAAATATATATTTTTTTAACTCTTCTTCAAATTCGTTGCTTATCCGCAACCAAGCGTGTAATAGTTGCTTATCCTTGTGCCTGACATTCTTAGGATTCCATAATAGTGCTTGCCTTTGGTAGGCTTCTAAAAAGCGTTAGACCACATCGTTGTAACACGCAGAAAGGACGTCTTTACGCGAACGCAGTAGGCGGGCAACTAAGCAAACGAGTGTGTACAGGCACGCTCTCGTTTTCATCGCGAGACACACCGAGACCCTTTGACTCGTGCACAAAAAGCCGACACGCTCCTGAGACATAGCGAGAGCCGCAAGACTAGACGAGGCTACCATATACACACTCGCCCTCTTCCTGTCTCGTCGTGTCGCGATGTGTGTGCACAGCCGCCGTAACATTTATTCGTGTACCTACATCAAGATGATTGACGGAGCCGCGGGCAAAGGTAAGTAGATAATACATTCCAGATATTTATTATAACAGCTGTAAACATCAAGCTTAAACCGGGGAATTAATAGAATTACCAACTCGTATTTTAATAACTTTATTATACACCAACAATATATTATACTTAATTTAATCTCTTTCATATTAGTAACAATTTCAATACATAGTATGGTTATGCGTGTTGTTAATTCTAATGACTTTTTCGTTAACAGTGTAGATGTTAGCCTTGCATCCTTTGGTTTGATGAGTGGAACATGCCCACCGAGTTTTAAGCTTCCTTCTAGAATGTACGAAGAAGGCGTATTCCCCGATGCGGAGTTGAGGATTCCCTTTTTGCGATAACGTGTACACAACACCTGAGGAATCCGAAATAGGTATATATTAATAAAATACACGTATCTACTATTACCATACAATCCACGAGTGTCGTGAGATTTGCCCAAATAAAGAAGAAATGAAGTACAAAATATCATCGCGGAAGGCAACAAAGCCCTATACCCAAATTTATACAAGTTTACTTCCCTCCCACTTCCATAGCGAAGAATTGAGTTTACAATATTTGAACGCATTTGGGTTGTATAGGACGATGCACCCATGTATAGAGGCTAAATATAAAAAAGTAAACTACGTCTGTGAAAATGGGCATAAAAACATGATTTGATAGACCATTATAGTCTGATCTCTGAGAAAAATCATGTGACGGTTACTGTAAATGGGAAAAATCCAATCCTAACTTATTTTTTTCTTATAAGAAAGTTTAACGTCGTAGTTTTATGGTTGAACATAAAAGAAACATTCAATGGGCTAAATAACCTCTTTCTTTTTGATAATAATGAAATACAGATATTTATTTATACAACTGTTTTTTAATCCTTATAAAAATAAATACTTACATTGAGCATGTACATTTCATTATTCATTACGATTACTTAATAAATTATGTCTATAATATATACATTATAAGCAATGATTATATTGCATAATTTTATTTGAATCAAAGAACATTTTAAAAGAAACAAATTTGTAAAAGTAAAAATAGGTTCCACGAGCAGGATTCGAACATTCTAGTTTTATCTGTCAAAAAACCTACGGAAAGTTTTAATTAAATATTTGCTAATTACTGCGATGGTTTGGCGGTAAATATCGTTTCCAGGAGAGACGCGTCGTCTCCTGCGCGTAGATATCTCGTTTTTCACTTTTACAAATTTGTTTCTTGTATAATAGCTAAGTATGTCAAATGTTAAAATAATAATTATAAAATCAAAAATTAGTTATTAATTTATAATCAAACAAAACGAATTAATACTTTGAATGCGTATTCGCATGTTACTAAATAGCAAACTACGGTCTAATAAAAAATAAAAAGTTACAATGAAATTAAAACGAATTTTACATATAGCATCGTTTTAAACCATACAGGTGACAATACTCCTAGACCATAAGCGCTATAAAGTATACGAAGCGTAGAGGTATTAAACAGGTCTATTTTTCTTAATTCTTGCGTATAATCCAAATGCCAAGCATGAATCTCGGCAGTCGAAGAGAAATTGTCCTGCTATACCACATTGAGCAGACGGGTTCGCATAAGAATTAAATACTTCTTCGCATATACTCTGGTTAGTTTTAATTTCATAATTGCTAAGCATGTCAAATGCTAAAAATATATATAAAAATATCTAAATATCATAATTGGCTGTTATCACACCCGTGGAATGGGATAAGCCAATCGCGTTGTATTTTTAATTAGTAGTGGCGATGAAATCCTTAGACTATTTTTTATATATTGCAAGGGTAGCAAACAAGGCGCCTGATGGTAAGCAGCTACCGTAGGGTTATTGGCAGAGGCATTTCCAAGTGATAGAAGGTGGAAAGGAAGGATGCTAAATTAGAGAAGAACATGACATTGAGGGATTTAAGAGGGAGTTCGAGTCTGCGGCACTCTCACTCATCGAACGAAATACAACCGAAGGAATACCTAACTGTAATAATAATTAATATATTCCGTGGTAGGGCCCATCAAGGTTGCAATCAGCACTATAAATATAATTTTATGGATGGTTATGTTCATTTTTAATTTTCACGACGATATTGCCGAAGCATGTAATAGACGCTCGGCAGCCCTTCCTTTCGTGGGTCGAACACTTCCAAAAGCTTTTAATACCGTTTATTCCTTTCCTGTAGAACCTGTGCCCATCGTAGCTCATCAACACTTTGCCTCGTTTCGATGTCACGAAGGAAACTAAAAATTTATTGTGTTATTTAGTACAATCACAGATATTTACGCATAAAGAATATTTTACACATAAAGTAAGCACATATGATCTTGACCTCAAAATTATAATACATATGATAACATGAAAACAAATGTGGTGTATTAGTAATCTATGCCGCGAACACCAGACGTTGTGTAGGTAATAAGCTACTTTTAAAACACATTTCTTATCTACGATCACTGGCATACCTCGGCGTGATCATAGATGCTGCTAAAGTGCTAAGTATCCGAAACGTCAGTGTGTGAACGATAGTAGATAGTCTAGTGTGATAAAATCCGTTAAAATAGTTTTATTTTATAAAAAAAATGTTATTAAACTAAAAAGTAAGTAAAGTACTTTGCCATTTTTTTCTGATGTCCACTAGATCTATAAAAATATTAAGCGCCCTACTATTTAGCAAAATTTACCTTATTTGGTTTGTAAACGTCATAAGAAAACCTGAAAGCTACCGATAAATTTACTGAATCGGCAAAACTTACTGGTACTTGTTTTAAGGCCATGAAAAATTTTGCAGGAAAATTTTAAGGCATTATAACTTTACGGAATAAAGCGAATGATTTCGTGTAATATTCGCGTAAATATCCGAAAGTGTTAAAATTAATACAATCAAACACAGATTTACTTATTTAAATTTTAATCTCTTGGTCTATCAGGTCAGCTATTGTAATAACAACTATACAAAATATATATTTATAGGGTTAGTTACAACATTTATAACTCAACTGCTGGATTAATTTTGATGACCTTTGATTTGTTGGATTTTTCTCCGACGGAAATAGCAGGATAACTGTTAAAACAATGGAAAAATTCACGAAAAAATATTCTCATACATTTTGTACAGAAAGGATTTTTTGGAGATACCTAGAAAACGTATTGACTGATTTCGAACATTTATTGATTTTGAGGCGGTACGAAGTTCGCTGGGTCATCCATCCATCCATCAGCCTTTTAACGTCCACTGCTGGACATAGGCCTCCCCAAGAATGGGGGATAGTGCCGTAATCGCCACGGCAGGAGGGTTTTCGATCGCAGTGGATGTTGTTAATACTCGAAGGAGTGCTGCTGTCCACTCCCCCGGTATTCCCTCAGTCGGCTCTTACGACTCCCATGGGTGGAGAGGGGTGGGACAATTCTAAAGCCGGCCCCACACGGCAATGCCGGGTCAACTAGTTATATAATATCATAAGAATAAAATAATTTATCTTAACAAATACTTTCAACAGTAAGTGCACTAGGGCGATATTTCTTGCGACTATGATTAGAGCACATACCCATGTCACTTTTGGCGTTAATGCAACATGCATGCCAAACGTGAAACCGATGCTCAACAAATCTGTGCCACGAGATTTCACGAAGCTCACTGTAAACATAAAAAGTGTAACAACACATTTCAAGATGTTTTTACAATAATTAAATATGAAATAGAAAAAAAATTACTACGAGCGGGATACGAACCCATATGTTTTTAGAAATCCGTTTCAAAGCCTTTAATCGTAACTATAAATTGTACTCGTAATAATTAATTTCTACTTCACATTACTTACCGGTGTTACCTATTGGAAGACTCCCACACCCGCGCCGTCTCGGATCACACGTTTTCTGATGATTATTCTGTGTGTGCGGTTAGGTACAAGTTAAGGCGAGAGCAGGTATATCAATATAGACAATATTGCGAGGTAACGCGATTATTAATATTTCGGCGAAGCACTGTCGCATAATCGCAGAGGTTGCCTTATTTTTTTTTGTAATGAGGAGTGTCTCCTAAAAGACAATTCAAAAATGCTTATTTCTTATTTTGAAGAAAAACTGTGTTTTATGGTGTCTACTTAAAATTTCCAATGATTTTTATATATAATGATGTTTTACAAAAAATCATTCTATTCAGTGTCAAAGAGATTTACTTTTTAATGTTTTTTTTCGTTCAACCCAATGTAGGTTTTTGTTAAGGCGGGAAAAATGTACCTCATCGTTCGGGGCAACGAACAGAGTAATGTGGGGCCCACACCCACTAGAATGAAGTGAAAAGTCACTCCATAGTTGTCAGTTGAGTTTGACGTCTATGAAACAAAGTGACAGATGAAAAAACCAATGTCATCTAGCTAACTGCCGATGATCACAAACCACTCTATCTGTAAGAGTGATAGATGCAAGTATAGAGTCTATATCAATTCCGTTTTGCATTGCGGTCTAGCGTAATTATTTCTTCTGTTATTGAATACAAACTATATCAAGAAGCTGTCGATGTATTTATTCTTCAAATACGACAATAAGGAATGACATTGACTAATTTGCTACGCCAGCACGTGGATAAACCGCCTTCTGACGTATTCGTCATTAATATGATGAAAAGTAGAATGTGTTTGCAACCCGTATTACGGCGCCCTTGCGTCATATTATTGTGTGAACATAATTGTGGACATCGTTTGATAGAGCATTGAAAATTATGACAGCATAATGACGCTATAATTGAAGCCTTACATTTCAGTAACATATTTGATACTTAAATAGAAATATATTAGATAATTATGTATATATACGACCAAAAAAGTGCTTTTAAATTGAACTTATTTTAAATTATTTTAGTTGCATGTATAGTTTAGACTAGATTACTTGACTAGCTATAATCTAACACATTTAATGAGAAGTCTATAATAATCTTATTTTAACAACAATAATTTGGCAAGCCATTATTATGTTACATAAATAATAGGCTATCAAATTAACTTACTTCTAAGTAGATACCCTCATAAGTACTTATAGTGAGATCACAGAAATTCAATAAAAACGAACTTTTCAACAAAAAAGCGTTGCACGTAACATTTTTCATAATCTTACAGGCAATATTTGATATTATAATCAAGATTGCACTTAACTTAATTATATTATAAGTCTCTTTGGGATAAATAATTACATTATAAGTCTTTTTGGGATTAGTTAACAACTTAAACAAAGAAAAATACTAGATTTTTTGCTATGCCTATCTCAGGCTTTTGATAAAGTAAAGAGATAAAATTATACCCGTTTTAAAGTCTAATTAGGAGTATAAGTCTCTTTGAGATTAGTTAACAACTTAAAAAAAAGCCTACTAGATTTTTAGGCTATACCTATATCAGGTTTTTGATATAGCAACGAGATAAAATTATACCAGTTTTAAAGCCTAATTTGGACATCAATCAAAAAAAGTCGCATCAGATTCATTGCAGATCAGTTCATTCGTTTTTGAGCGATGCATTAACAAACATGTAAAACTCTAAAAAAATGTTTTGTGATCAGACATACCTAAATGAGTATACTCATTTTTTCCAGATATTTCCCTCTGTTACGGTTTTATTATAGTATAGACTTATATATTCATATTATTACAAAATTAAACTTGACAACATGTAAACAAAACAACGAATGGTTCACTCGTGTTTTAAACCACGAAAACGTCTATATAACCCATTGGTACCACTATCTCCTGTGTGACCGGCCATGAAGCACATTGGTGTGTTTTGGTATAGGTAGGAGATAGCCGTTAATTTGTTAATTTTATGTATGTGAAATGAAATGCTGAGCAGCGGCTTGACAGTACTCTCTGTATAGTTAAGTCCATAAGCGACGGTTACCATTTACCATCAAGTGGGCCGGGCTCGTCTGCCACCATAACAATAAAAAAATAACAAATAACTAAACACTTAACAAAATTAAAAACTTAATAAAAGTAATATGAAAATAACATGAAAGCACCGAAAATATTTAGAACATTCTCGTATACACTAGTTTATCAATAGTAAAATGGCGGCTATAACCCGATCGAAGATGAAACATCACTTTTAAATGTCTAAGGTTTGCATTATCTGCACTCTATAATTTTGGTAGTATTAAAATGTTTTCCAACTTCGACAATTGTGTCTCATTTAGATTTACTTGATAATGATTTAATTTATAATTTTATACAAATGAAGAAATACGTTATAGACATTGCGATTTCCACACTTATTTTCATTTAATATTTTCAAATATAAAAGTGACATATAAAAGTAGCCTTTTTTTGGTTTGTTTACATGTTGTCTCACGGCTTTCTGAATAGAGCATAATATTTGTTGAAAACATTAGATTTAAAAGACAGAACTAATGATAGCATTTTGCCTGAAATTGTAAGTATTTAGTCTATGACTTTGTAAATAACGTAGTGACATTGAAAAACAGGTTCTACTATCCATTACTACTAAATTTTTGAAAATAGATTTTAATTTTGCTATGTTAATTAGAGACATTATATTATATACCTGTGACAGATTAATTAACTCGTATGAAAACCTTAAATATTGGTAGTGATTAAAAAATATTGACAATATACACGAAACACTTTTAGTTAGTGAAAATTACTAATTCGATTTCGTATGTGGACTTTGATTATTCGATTTTTCTTTAGTCGAGCTCGTAATGTGCTCATCTGTCATGTACACAATATTATGATCTGCCGTGTGAACTACAGCTTTACATCCAAATCGTTCGTGTGTAGAACAACGCCATCGTATCTTGTCTGAACCTTCATTTTTCATCCGGTATGTTATACCGTTAACTATAAGCGATTTTTTACCACGAGTGCTTCTTAAGAATTGGTAGTCCAACCCTGAAATAAAATATAAATAAGCTAAGCTCTAAAATACTATTAGCAAGAAAGTATAGACACTAATTTTATATTTACTCTTACTGTGTAGATCTCGGACTATACTCTTATCTGATTTGCATAAAAGAAAAATATTCGTGCAATCAATAAACAATTATTTTATACCGAAGAGAGAGCGCACCGCATTTAACATTGTACAAAATCCAAATCCTCTTTTTCTAACTTAACCAAAATAAATGTTAAATACATCTAAAACAAATGTGAAGTGGATATTGGGTGTCACCATTAGGTAATTGGAAGGGACGCAGGTTCGAATCCTACTCGCAATAAAGCTAGGTATATTTTTCAACTTATAAATAATTTGTTGAACAAATTATTTGTGGAAAGGAGAACTTTAGTGCAAGCGGGAATCGATCCTGCGTCCTTTCCAATCCGGAGAAGTGCTCTCTCTAGTGCACCCTGGTTAGGAAGGGACGCAGGTTCGATTCCCGCTCGCACTAAAGTTCTCTTCTTCCACATTTCCCAAATACTTAATTTGTTCTTTAAAGTAGCTGAGCATGTCAAGTGCTAAAATATAGATTTAAAAAAATATATTTGCTGAGCATTTCAAGTGCTAAAATACAGATCGAAAATGAAATGCCTATATTATCCAGTAATAAAAAAAAAAAACTCACCAGTAATGGGTTGATTTTTACGAGAAGCTGCAGTAACAGCTTTTTTCTTAGTACTTCTGGGTTGAGCTGCAGCATCAGGGGTTTCTTGAGATGTGCCTGGTTGATGCAAGTCTGACCCTAGAATGCTTTCTGTATAAGTCATTAGGAAAATGCATTTATCATTTGCATTTTTCATCCACCATTGTTGGACTGTTGGGCACTAGTTTCGTCTCAGAGTGAGAAGGGTTTAAACTATTTTCCACCACAATCAATGCGGGTTGGTAGATTTCGCAAGCTGTTGAGAAAATCTCTCGAATTTGTGAATTACCCCACAATGCCTTTGCCGACCAATGTTTTTATTTTAATAAAGACAAGCAATCAATTTGCACTAAAGAAAAATACACGTATCGCGTGGGACTTTACACACATACAATTTAAGGGACACAAAGTACTTACACCCAGACTCAGTACAACTATTTGTGCCTCACACAAAGGATTTTCCTGTGTGGGAACCCACAACACTCGACACAGGATACTGATCATCTAAATAAGTCCGCCAATAAACACTTAATTTAGAAAATTTCAGCATGACAGATAGGCACGTATTCCTTGTGAAATCTCTACCTCAGACTGAAGGTCGAACTCGAACCCACTTCTTGCTTTAATATTGATTTGCTTAATAATTCTCATTATTTTTTAGCAGTATAGCTAAAAAAGATTTAAAAATCAAGTAATTTTTTTTTGTGATAAATAGGTAATACATAAATATTATGCCTATACTCGTATCTATATGTCAGTTGTAGGTAGCAGATTTCTATTATCGAATATTTAATTTCAGATGTGATCAATCTTTGACCCTTTGTTCGATAAATTAGTAGCAGTGAGTGTTGATGAAATTATTATTTAAGTATTAGGTATAAGCACTAAACAAGTCGAACTAACTCTAATTTCAGTTTTACATACGTGCTAACTATGCTAAATTGACTATGTTGTTTCAAATAGATTTGAGACATAACGATTTTTAAAAACTACCAGCTCGAAAATTTGTCTCTGAAAAGTAAAGGACTCACCAATTTCATCAGCAGGATCCGGGGCAATAGTGGCTATAATAGGCCATATCTTTCCGCCTGACTTTATATCTAGAACATTTTCATCTAAATCTCCTGCTGTAACTGCTGTACTTGTAATGTGTTCATCTATAATGTGTACAATATTATTATCTTCAGTGTTAACTATAGCTTTACATCCAAATCGTTCGTGTGTAGAACAACGCCATCGCGTTTTATTTAAAACTATACTAGAAACCTGGTACGTTACGCCGTTAACTATTAGAGATTTTTTACCACGTGGACTTGTAAAGAACTGGAAATCCAAACCTGAAATCAAAGATAACAACTAAAGATGTTTAAAGAAAACAAACCGACAACAGGGATTTTTCCGGATTGAACAAAAGGCCTAACTACCTATACATTAAACACAAAGTGAAAAATGTGAAATCGAAAATAACAGTCACGAGCAGGATTTGAACCTGCATCTCCTGGATGCCGTCCAGATGCTTTGCCAATTCAGCCATCGTGACAATTGCTCCTGACTGCTAATCTCGATAACACATTCATACTTAACGTCTTTGGGTGATACATGCGCCATCTGTCGGCAGTATTTTCATACATTGTACCGACCAGGTAAACTTAATTTTACAATTAAGATTAGGCGTCACCCAAAGACGTTAAGTATGAATGTGTTGTCAAGATTAGCAGTCAGAAGCAATTGTCACGATGGCTGAATTAGCAAAGCATCTGGACGGTATCCAGGAGATGCAGGTTCAAACCCTGCTCGTGACTCTTATTTTTGATTTCACATTTTTCACGTTGTGTTTAATGTATAGTGCTAAGCATGTCAAATGCTAAAAATATATATAAAAATATTTAAAAGGCCTAACTATTATGCCGGAAATCTTTTCATAAAAAATAACGCACGGCTTATCTTTGGTAACTTCAGAGCAGTGGTCTTGGGATCCTTACAAAATTGAAGTGTTTATATAGATATGATTAATTTAAAATATTACAAAACTTACCGGTACTGCATGTGGGCGGTTTCACTTGAATTTTGGGTGGAGGTGAAACAATAACAGACCTTGGAATACATGTGGGTTCGCTTCCAGTGTGAGGAACACCTTGAGGCATCCAAGTTTCAGCCATGTCATACGATGTATCTTCTACGCCTTCTGCATGAAATAAATGGGTATCAGTTCATTACAACTGATATAGTAATATTTATATAACTTTGAACATTCATTACGAGTAAGATTATTTCTTATTAAATTTATAGTGGCAACCACAGAGAAAACGGGGGCTACTATCAATTTTGCGTTAATTTCCTGACACAGCAGCAGGAAAATTTAAGACATGGGTCTTATAATGTATAACTATAGGTAAAACACAGGTCTGAGTTTAAAATTTTACGCGCGTAGTGATATAATATGATTTGTGTTCTTAGCCTAACGAGAAAACGATAAGGGCGAATTGGTGAGTTGAGCTAATCGCTTATTATTTTGCATATTCAGACAGAACTGACAGTGTTGCATTGATGGCGGAGTAGTTTAGCTACCGGCGTCCCGCTCGGGTGTTTTGGGTTCGATTCCCACACAGGACAACTCTTTGTATGATCCCCAAATGGTTGTTCTGAGTCTGGGTGTACTTAGTGTCCGTGAAATTGTATGTTTTTAAAGCCCCCCCCGATACAAGGATTATTAATTAGTGAAGGGTGTTGTCTTAAAAAAAAATGAAAATAGATATGGTAATTCGATACTTTAAACTTTAAAGTTTAAATAACGCACACGGTTGAACAAAGTCCACTCACCCATTTCCGTTGTTAAGTCCGCTGTCACAGTAGCTACAGTTGAAGCGAAGGATTCCGTTGCACTCACGTATTGCAGCTCACAATGTGCTGCTTCTGCCGTCAGGATATAGGCCTCGTCTTGTGGAATAGGTATTGGTGTACCTTGCATGTCATACTGTGATCGACTGCATTCTGTTCAGAACATTATAATTGCAATAGTAACATCGTCTTATAGTTTTCTTAGTTGAATGTTTGTACATTTAGAACCTAACCGGTTCAAAACTATGCAATGAACTAAAAATTTGTACAGTTTACAGTTAAATGAGAAAAAAAAACATTTGAACACTTGATAAACATAAGATGAATGTGGGAGTTCAGATGGACGACTTAGTGGTTAACTCTCTGCTATATGCAGACGATGCGGTCTTATTAGCGCAGTCTGCGACTGACCTGCAATCCCTAGTCGACGTAATGGCAGAAGATTTTAAGAAAAGGGGCCTACGTGTGAATGTGAGCAAAACCAAAATAATGGTTTTTGAAAGAGAAGAAGCCAGAACAGATGTTAGAGTAGCAATAGGAAATGGTGTGCTAGAATAAGTGTATGCATTTTTATATCTTGGATGTGGATTCAGTCGGGATGGAAGGTACACCACTGATGTAGAGAGAAGAGTAAATGCGGCAAATAGAGTGAACGGAGCATTGGGACAACTTCTCGGCAGCCATCATCTCAGCCAGAAGGCACGTATCGCAATACACAACGCAGTGCTTGTCCCAACGTTATTATACGAGTATGGAAGCGAGAGTTGGGTATGCAAAAAGGAGCATGAGAGTAAAATTAATACAGTCGAAATGCGATCTCTGCGGAGAATCTGTGGAGTGAGGCTGACTGACTGCATTCGTAACGACGACGTAAGAGCGCGAGTAGGTATGAAAGAGAGTATTGGTGTAAAGATGCGAAAGGGAATGCTCTGATGGTTCGGAAATGTGGAAAGAACGCCGGACGAGCGACTGGTTAAGAAGATATACAATGCGAAAGTGGAAGGATGTAGGTACAGGGGGAGACCGAGACTCACCTACCTAGACCAAATCGGTCATATATTGAAGAAAGGTGTAGTCAGGAGTCTCCGAAACCGGCGAGCGTGTATGAAGAGAATTATGAATTTCGAGGAAGCGAGATATGTATGTAAGAATATAGCCTCTAAGGCACTCTGTTCTTTCTGCCTACCCCGCAAGGGAGATGGCGTGGTATTAATTAGTAGTAGTATAAACATCAATTTTTTTTATGTTATTTCGACGTACATAAATGTCTACTGATACTGCTGAGGTGCAGTAATTTATATTTTATTTTCTCAAATGTTCTGCCATACTGCATGTTTTGTTAATGCGAGATAGGTATATTTTAACAGCTGAGTACTATGTTAGTATTGTCACTAGGCCACTAGGATATAAAGGAAAGTCTGACCAGAAGGACTTACCAGCAATCGACGGAGCTTGTTCATGATTATAAGGCGTAGAAAAAGATGAATTAGAAGTATCTTTCTGAGTATAAGCGAGTTGGTCTTCAACTTCTTCAGACGGCCAAGTTTCAATTGATGTTGACGGTGCGCATTGTTCTCCATCTGTTTTCGGGGAAATCTATATACTTAGTGATTATTATCCAAAAAATATTTCTGGTTTCATAAGACGTGTCATGCTATACGTATATACCTACAACTGCATCTGTGGTGCAGCGGTGGTGTAAGCGACTGCTGATCATGATGTCTCGGGTTCGATTCCCCGGTCGGGCAGTGTTATTGAGCTTTTTCGTAAAAAGAAAAATTCTCAGTAGCAGCACGGAGTTTGAAAATGTGCCCGGTAGACGGCAATAGGCTCGACCTCTATTACGTAGGACTTAAACATAGCTGGGGTATCGTGGGTGTGTAATACACCTCTGCCTACCCCTTCGGGGAATACAGGCGTGATGCTATGTATATGTTTTAAGACGTGCATATAAAACCCTTGTATTTTTTGTTTAGCCTACTAGTATTTATGTTTAAATAGTTTAGAAATAATATATATAGAGAGAATTCATATAACTCACCCATTTCGGTTGTCATTTCTGCAGTGACAGTGGTAGTTAGAGTTGAAGTAAAGGAAACCTCTGGGCCAGCATACTGCACGCTTTTTGATGCTTCTGTCGCCAAGATATAGGACTCGCCTTGTGGATCGGGATTTTGCAAACTTTGTTTATCATATTGTGATGGACTGCATTCTGTTTAAAATATTACACAATAGAATAATAAATATTCACTGACATTTCACACAACGTCCTCTAGCTTAACGCTTGTGCTATAGGTACCAGATTACAAATACGATACTTATATTACTTTTTTTTTTGTAAACACATACATATATTACATAGAAAACACCCAGAAGCAGTATAAATATCTGTGTTCATCACACAAATAATTGTCCTGAGTGGGAATCGAACCCACGACCTCGTGCACGGATGTCGGTTACACTACCGACTACGCCACGAGGCCTGTCAACATACGTTCCATACGTTCCTTTTTGTTGAATTTAGGTGTAGTTAAAACTATACATATAGCGTAATTCAACAGTAAATAGACATTATGTAAAAAATTATAGTCACACTCAAAAGAAATCGCGAGGCAGCTTTAAGAAGTAAATGCTCTATCAGTATTGCCATGTCAGAAGCAAGTACAGGTATCTTCTAGTTAAAGCATTGCCAAAAAAAAAAAACAAACACGAGAAGTAAAAGATATGGCTCTCTTAAAGAAATAAAGTATGAGATATTTACCAAAGCGTATGGGCGTAGCTGGTTGCGGTTCATTTTCAAGCAAAGAAAAACCAGCAGCTATATCATTTTTCGGAGTACTGGTGAGTGGGTCTGTAGCGTCCGTAATTCGAGACGTCCATGTTTGAGTTAATTTTGATGGCGAAGTGTGCATATTATCTATATTAGACATAAGAAAAAAATATATATTTAGGCCTTCATTTTGGCCTAGCCTTAATATTGTATTGTTTCGTCAATACATTTTAAAGACTTGCTTACTATTACGACTAGGGCCGTGAGACTATAAATAAAAATCTGTTCATATATATATATATATTTTTTTTTTTTTTTTTATTGCTATATATATATATATAGCAATAAAAAAAAGTTAAAAGATCAAGTACCACCAACCACGTTATTTATTGCCACGTATGCACATAACTACTTTTTATAATTTCAGCATTGTGTTACGTTAACGTTTTCTGTTTAGCAATGCTAGAAACAGAGACCCTAAGCCGTGTCTCAGACGAGCCAATACTAATGGAGTTTTAAACCTTAAATCGCAGCCTAGTGATAGGCGACTAGCTTAGTAATTTCGAGGTTGTTATATATGAATATCTAATATTTTTTCAGACATCCTTAGGAGAGTTTAATACTTAATAATACTATAAAAGCGAAATGAATTTGTTTATTTGTTACGCTATCATCTCGTAACTAATGAACCACACCTTTTGAAATTTCTGATCTATATTTTTTAGCATTAGTAAATTATTAGTAAATTAGTAAAATATATATATATATATATATATGCTTATATATATATTGCTTATATATATATATATATATTTAGGATTGGGCCCTGTGCGTAGGACTAATCATTGCATCGCGAGGGACTTTACGAACATACAATTTCACGGACACAAAGTACACCTAGACTACACAAATACAAAACAAACAAATAGTTGTCCTGTGTGGGAATCGAACCCACAAACCTTCAGTGTCGTGAAGCCGGTATTTAAACCACTCCGCCATCTGTGGTTTTGAAAGCACAGTAACGTTGGATACACATCTGTTTACAATATAATACATATTACTTGTTACATTAGCAGCGTTGCTACGTAGGTAATCATTTATACGAGACAAGAAATCAGTTTTTAGACTGTAAGCTTTCTGAGATAAATTCATTCCATTTTAATGTTACTAGGTTAGCGATTTAAAATGAAAAGTGTTTAAAGTAAGATAATTCATAAAAGCTATACGAAGGTATACTTACCAGGAATGGGCGTAGCCGGTTGATCTTGGTTTTTAAGTGGTGAAAAAGGTGCAGCAAAATTTTCTTTCGGAGTAGAATGTTGGTCTGCCGTGTCAACAACGTCTTCAGATGACCAACTTTGAGGTAAGTTTGACGGTACACAATCCACATTTTCTGTATTAAACATAAAGAAAATTTATTTTTCCTTTTCTGATATTATACTCTTATTAACTTTTCTCGAACCTTTTTCTGTCCTGCTATTGGGCAAGTCTCCTCTCATGGTTAGAGGGTTAGGCCATATGTGTGCAAAATTTCATGAGTACAAATTATTTGTGAATAAGGAAAAAGGGATTTTTTGTACGAGCGGGAATCGAACCCGCGTCTTTTCCAATCCAGGGAAGTGAGCCACTGAGCTATTGTACAGACCTATTTGGTCATCCCAATTTTCTCACCACATTTTTCTTTAAGACCGACCCAATTTTCTCATCACATTTGTCTTTTAGACGCGGGTTCGATTCCCGCTTTTTCCTTATTCAGAAATAATATGTACTTTAAAAAGTAGCGGAGCATGTCAAATGCTAAAAAATATAGATCAGAAATTTCAAAAGGTGTGGTTCATTAGTTACGAGATGATAGCGTAACAAATAAATAAATTCATTTCGCTTTTATAGTATTATTAAGGATTAAACTCTCCTAAGGATGTCTGCAAAATATTAGATATTCATATATAACAACCTCGAAATTACTAAGCTAGTCGCCTATCGCTAGGCTGCGATTTAAGGTTTAAAACTCCATTAGTATTGGCTCGTCTGAGACACGGCTTAGGGTCTCTGTTTCTAGCATTGCTAAACAGAAAACGTTAACGTAACACAATGCTGAAATTATAAAAAGTAGTTATGTGCATACGTGGCAATAAATAACGTGGTTGGTGGTACTTGATCTTTTAACTTTTTTTTTTATTGCTAATGATGGCAGACGAGCCACAGCCCCCCTAATGGTAAATGGTAACCGTCGCTCATGGACCTAACTATTCCGAGAGTAATGTCAAGCCGGAGAAATATGAAATGAAAGAATAAACGGCTATTTTCTGCTACAGCCAAAACACGCTGACTTGCTTCATGACCAGACAGAGACACAGGAGACGGTGGTACCGACCCGTTCCGGCCCGATATCAAGTGAGTAATTCTCACTTGGTACCCAGACCTACCACCAGTAATGTAGGTAATAGGTGATACCTAATTGCTTACTTCCGTTAGTCGCCTCGGAGGACACCCGCGGGAAAGGATGGGGTGGTGACACTTGTATTCTTAGTCCGTCACCACACGGACACAAAGAGAGGAAAAAGATGAAGTAAAGACTTTTTTTTAATTTTTGGAGTACAAAGGGGCCTGTAGAGTTTTGTCTGTTTCATGTACGTCATCGCTCTAGGATTGAAAAAAAAGTAAGAGAATAGTTACCAGGAATGGGTGTAGCTGGTAGTACTTGATTTTCACGTGGAGAAAAAGGTGCATCTTTAGGAGCACTAGTGAGTTGGTCTTCAGTGTCAGCTACTTCTTGAGACGGCAAACTTTGAAGTATGTTTGACGGTGTGCATTGTACGCCATCTACATTAGGCATAAGGAAAAAGTATTTAATATTTTTTTTAAACATTTTTGATCTATACTTTCTAGCACTTGACATGCTCCGCTACTTTTTAAAGTACAAATTATTTGTGAATAAGGAAAAAGAGATTTTTTGTACTAGCGGGAATCGAACCCGCATCTTTTCCAATCCGGGGAAGTGCTCTAAGCCACTGAGCTATAGTACAGATCTTTCGATCATCCATCCATCCATCAGCCTTTCAAGGTCCGCTGTTGGACATTGCCTCCCCAAGAGAACGCCACAACGAGCGGTCTCGTCATGGGGGATAATGCCGTAATCGCCACGCTTGGCAGGCGGGTTGGCGATCGCAGTGGATGTTGTTAATACTCGAGGGAGTGTTGCTGCCCACTCCCTCGGTATTCCCTCAGTCGGCTCTTACGACTCCCGTGGGTAGAGAGAGGGACAATTCTAAAGCCGGCCCCACACGGCCCTTTCGATCATCCCAATCTCCTTATCACATTTGTCTTTACGACCAACGCCATCTATCGGAAGCATTTACCTTCATTAAACCAATTAATTATAATATTTAATATTTGCTGAACTATAACAACGTATTTCTAACTTCAGTATCTTGGATAGTATTTGTCAACCACTGAAGTAATGTCACACAGTTCCAGTGTTCTGCCAATATAGGCTGAGAGACGGCACAAGGCGGGTTTATTTAGTGGGTGGGGCCTCACATTACCCTGTACGTTACTCCAAACGACGGAGTTTGCGTTTAGGTAATTTTTTTCCCGCAACAAAAAACAAAAAAGGTATTATTTGTAGCATACTACGTTATAATATCATAGCCTTATAATGACGATACTACATTTGTTCATAAGTCTTATACTATCGATTAGATGATTGATTCAATTTTATATTATTTCAACTAGCAATATCGTAGTAAATAACGATTTATGTACTTAACACAATTCTGTAGCATGTCTATTAGTTACCGAACTGTACCGAAGATGCCTCAAAATATTAGATACATGTTAACAGTTTGGTACTAATCACTGATCACACAGACATCGCAACGTTATTAAAACGAAGGTATGAAAATAGTTACCAGAAATAGATGTAATTGGTTGAACTTCATTTTTAACTGGAGAAAAAGCTTCAGTAAAATCAGGTTTCGGAGTACATGTGAGTTGGTCTGTAGTATCAGCAACTTCTTCAGATGGCCAAGTTTGAGGTGAGTTTGATGGAAGAGTTTGTGGGCCGTCTGTATTAGGCATAAATAAAACTTATCTGTATAGTAAGAATAACTGACTGACTGTTATATCAACGCACAGCCCAAACGTCTGGAGCTAAGAACATGAAAATTTACCTATGGGATTTTTTTGGTACTGTAGGTGAGCACTAAAGAAGAATTTTACGTAAATCCTATCCAAAGTTGATGTTTCGTCTATCACTGACGCGAGCAATGCCGTGGATAATAGACATGTAAAAATTTTATCGGGTTATTTCTGATGAGAAAAAACTTGGCTTTGCAGTTTAGACGGCGCGGGCGTGAAACTATACAAAAAATAGTTAGTATAAGTTATGGGTCTAAAAACGTATGTACTTAATCGATTAACGATAGGAGTACCTATGTTATTTCTATGAGGCAATCGGTTTATATACGGCATTTTATTTAATATAGACGAATATGCAGTGATAGCCTAGCGGTAAAACCAAGGACTACAAAGACAGTGGTATCGGGTTCTATCCCGAGTCCAAAGTTCAGATCTCGTAGGGCACACGCCTCTGACATATCAAAATTTTTTTAAACTATGTGTGTGACAATTTATCATTGCTCGGTGAAGGAAAAGATCGTGAGGAGAGCAGTTTATTAAATATTATTTAATTACGTATACAAAGATGTCGTTGAGTTATGCAATAGTATAAGACTCACCAAATTCAGTAGTCAGATCTTCAGTGACAGTAGTTACAGTTGGTTCGAAGATAACGTCTTGTTTTATATACTGCACATAATGCTCGCTTTGGGATACATTTTCTTGCAGAACTTGAATGTTGTCATATTGTGACGAACTGCACTCTGTTATATAAATTAATTACGAATTTTGATATTTTTACATATTGGCTTTGCCAATTCATCCATCGTGACAATTGATCGGGATTTGTTAAATTTTTTTGATTAAAATTTAAGAGTAATCCATCCATCCATCCATCAGCCTTTCAACGTCCACTGCTGGACATAAGCCCCCTAAGAGAACGCCACAACGAGCGGTCCCGTCATGGGGGATAATGCCGCAATCACCACGCTTGGCAGGCGGGTTGGCGATCGCAGTGGATGTTGTTAATACTCGAGGGAGTGCTGCTGCCCACTCTCCCGGTATTCCCTCAGTCGGCTCTTATGACTCCCGTGGGTAGAGAGGGGTGGGACAGTTCTAAAGCCGGCCCCACACGGCCTAAGAGTAATATAATAGTAATATTATATAAGGCTATAGAGATAATATAATAAAAGATGACTTACCAGTAATAGGTGTAGCTGATGCTACTTCACTGTTATGTAGAGAAAATGATGCAGAAAATGATTTGTTTGGAATATTAGTATCTTTATCGGCAGTGTTAGGAATACTTGAAATCTCTTGAAATTCTTGAGACGTCCAAGCCTGAGGCAAATCCGACGATGCATCCTGTATGCCTTCTGCATCAGGCATTACAAAATTTGTTTTTTACTTAACCATTAAATATTAATTAAGTTACATAAATTCTATTATGAGTTAAAATATTTTCGATTTTGCTGACTTTTTGACTATGAATGCACTAGGTTCAAAAAAAAATCCGATAAAATGGTCGGTGATATTATTTTAAATAATAACCATACAAGTCTTTTTAAGCACTTAATATTAGTGAATTCAGTCGTGCATTGAGCTAGCCACACTAAACAGAATTGAATATAAAACTACTAACCGATTTCAGCAGCTAGGTCCACAGGTTCTGTTAGAGCTGACGTAAAGGGAACCTCTGGATTCATATATTGCACGCCACATTGTGATGCTTCCGTTGTCGGGACATAGTTCTCGGCTTGTGAAACGTGTTCTTCCAGATCTTGCATGTCATATTGTGATGCATTGCATTCTGTTTAACGCCACATTCTTATTAATATTAGAAATGCAAAAATCTTTTTGTTTGTGTGTAACCAATCTTCAAAAAATTTATATGATTCCTGAGGGATAGTTATTTTTACATAGAGATATTTGATTTGTTCCGAGTTAAGATGCAACTAAAATTGCTTTCCTACTCCCGTTAAGTTATATTTTGTTCGTTGACTTTCACAATACTAATGAGATAGAATGCGATGATCGCACTATAATTTATATTATTTTTCATTATCGAATAGACAGAAAAGATATAATTACCAGAATTAGAGATGAGGTTCATGCTGCTAGTAATTAGTCCAGCAGGGAAGTTGCAGTCGGTAAGTACGGAATGCAAGTTATCGACGGCTTGCGGTGCAGACACGGTGATGTTTTCTGACTGCGTGCCGTATTGGTTAGTACTGGTTGCTGCATTCATAAAATTACATTTTGTTTTGTTTTTGTTATTTATTCTATTTGCGTACTTGCCGCCTTTAAAAAAAGTGCTACTACTTGTTCCACTATTTGGGTCGAGAAAGTTAATAATGACGATCAGCTATTAACTGAATAGATCGTAACCGACGCCAAAAACTATGGGATAAAGGTTCTTCTATCATTTGGTTATTAATTAAGGCGTAAGCTTATATTATGTTAAAGTGTTTAAAAGGATGTTAACTTTATAACCAAATTATTTAATATAATTAAACTTCATGGGAAATAAACAAAAATGGTATATGCATGTTTTGTGACTTTAACAAAAAATAAAAGTAATTTATTTGATTTTCGTGTTGGTTATAAAAAAGTAGTATTAAAAAACTCACCGCCTTTAAAAGCGGCATCAATGCTACATGACGATAGATCGGAGTCAAAGATATTACTCTGTAAAACGGCAGTTGCTAGAATCTCACTCTTCTGGAGTTGCTTATGTTGAAGTGTCTCATTTCGCCCTATAAAACAATTAAGTGTTATTATAATTAAATCAACATTTCAGACCAATGCGGTGAGGAGATTGGGGTGATCGAAAGATCGGTAGGATAGCTCAGTGGCTTAGAGCACTTCCCCGGATTGGAAAAGACGCGGGTTCGATTCCCGCTCCTACTAAAAATCTGTTTTTCCTTATTCACAAATAAGTTATACTTTAAAAAGTAGCGGATCATGTCAAATGCTAAAAAATATAGATCTAAAATATTTCTAAAGAGTGTTTAAATGTACTCAAAATATCTCAAAAGAACTCAAAACAAAAAGGTGTTTGTGCTTCAAATATGTTGTTTGCTCAAGGTAAGAATCACACCGAAACTAGGTGGTTACAAAGTCACAACGCTGTATGTGCAGGTAAGTTACAGGAGATGGAAGCTACTGAATAATCATCAAATGGTGCTTTCTATATTAACTTCATATATTTTTCTGTTCCAAGAGAATTGGGTTAAGATGAGGGGTTGGTCATAAGACTTGGTAAAAATTCTTGCTTTATGGTCAGTTTATCTTCGATACAGAGAAAGAGGACATTCTAGCCAGACCCACGTCCTTAGATTTTTAGATAAAGTAGATTGAGGGAAGCAAATGAATGCATGTCACTGTAATGATGCATATAAAGGTCACAAAATAAATTAAATACAATTTCCACAACTTCCACGATGAAATACATGCATGCATAGTCACGCCAGTTGTCCAGAGGGATTTCCACTTGTTACGATCCTTGCTAACCTTTTGTCTCTTTCACTTTCATTTCATTCTTTATATTTGCACGTCGGTTAAAAGTACTGCTGACCTGACCTTTCTCCAGAATGTCTCCAATTTGCATTCACACTCGCTTTCGCTTTTCTTTCATACATCCTCTCTAGGTGCCTAACTCATCTTGATATTCTATGGTGAATTTTTGTCACTACATATTATATTTTTTTACATCACACAGTCCTCTCACTACGCTGTTTCTTATTTTATGTTTCAACACAACCACTTACGTACACTAAAGTTGGCACTAACATTCCACTGTGCACGCTCATCGAGCCTTTTAAGAGACTTGCTGACTATTCGCAAAGGAGGTAGTGCCCTCTATTCACTCTCTATACAATATCCTTTTCATACCATCTTCCACAAGATACGCTTTCCTTAAAGAAATGGATTTTAATATACGTACAAAGCTAAAATGGTACTCACCAGTGTCTGTAGGAAGCCTTAAACTGATACTGTCTGCAGTAGCAGCGACGTCTGACATAAAATATTGCGATTGATGTGGTGAATTTTCTTTCTTCGGATCATGTGTCTCACCTTGTGGTACTGGTTCTTGCAGATAAGTCAGACTTCCAGGATACTGTGACGTACTGCCTTCGACCGCAAGAGGTGACGGTTCTTCTGTCTTTATGTGATGCGTCTCACCTTCTGGAACTTCTTGCACATACGTCATGCTTTCAGGATATTGTGATGTGTTACATTCTAGCATATATTGTGCGAGATCTTCTGTCTTTATGTCACGGATCTCACCGTCTGGAACTTGTATTTGCAGATATGTCATGCTTCCAGGATACTGTGACGTGCTGCATTCTGACGCATGATTTGAAAGCTCTTCTGTCTTCAAATCAAGCATCTGGCCTTCGGGAATTTGTAATTGCAAATACGTTATATTGTCAGTATACTGTGACGTGCTATATTCTATCGGAGGACGTTGTGTGTCTTCTATCTTTTGATCTTGTGTCCCACTTTGTGGCGCTTGTAATCGCAGATACGTTAAGTTCTCGGGACACTGCGATGAACTGCATTCTATCATATGATGTGGTAGCTTTTCCATCTTCATATGATACGCCTCACCTTGCGAAACAGGTACTTGCACATATATCATATTTTCATTATATTGTGAGTTACTTTCTAATGTGTTAAGATGAGGAGATATTTCAGTCATCAAATCATGTGTGTCGCCTTCTGGAACTTGTAATTTCATGTAAGTCATATTCCCAGCATATTGGGACATACCACATTCTAACGCATAACGTGGCTCTATTGTCTTTGAATCATGCGTCTCACTTTCCGGAGCTTGTATTTGGAGATACGTCATATTTTTCGGACATTGTGGAGTACTATATTCTAGCGTATTACACGATGGTTCTCCTGTATTTGGATGCCTCTCACCTTGTGAATCTTGTTCTAGCGGATATGCCATGCCTCCAGAATACTGTGTCAAGTTGTTTTCTTGTATAGTACGTGATAACTCTTTTGTCTTCTGTATTTTGTCTTGTAAAACTGGTACTTGAAGATATGTTATGCTTCCAGGATTTTCTGACGCATTGAGTTCTTAAAAATATATAATTCAATATTATATCTATGTTATACAAATATATCCAACTATCCGTCAGATCTATCTTTGTTGGATATTAATTGAATTGCTTCTGTATGAAAAGAAACAAATTATGAAAATGAAAACATAGATCACACATAAATATGTATTACGTAGAAATTGAATTCATAAAACGCGGCATAGGCAGTTACTATTTAAATCACCACAAAATCCTTGAAAATCATTGTTAGCATAATATGTGGGTTTTTTTATTGTTTATAGAGGCCAACGAGGCACGGACTACACGATAGTAAGTGGGAACAGTCACATATAAGGTTATATAAAGAAAATTGTCAAGCCGCTAGTCACCATTTGATTTCGCGGATGTGAAATAAAAGATTGAACGGCTACCTCCCACTGCAGCCAAAACGAAGTGCTTCATGGTTAGTCACATGGTATACGGTGGTGGAAACACCCACTCACACACGCGAGTACTCCCACTTGGTGTCCAACCCTACCACCAGTAGGAAATTGAGTGATAATTGCTTACTTCCTTGTACGACATGCACGGAAAAGAATATATTGGTGACACTTGTATTCTTAGACCGTCACTACAAAGACAGATTTATTTTTCTAGAATAATAAATCGAATGCACGTACAATTATGGAGCAAGACTAGCCTTTTTCAAAAATATAAACAAAACAGAAAACATTTTCTGATTCAAACTGGGGCTGATTATAAACCAAGAGACCCACCTTTTGACTTGATTACTCTTTAAAGCAGTATGTTAATGTAAGGTAGTCTATATATAATAGCCACCGAAATCCAAAACAATTTTAAAAAGATTCGCTGAAAAAGTTACAAAATTAAACGTTTGAGCTTAATCAATTAAGTACTTACGGGTAATAGGAATCAGTTTTACGTTGCTGGTTATTAGCACAGCAGGCAATTTACAATTAGCCAATATGGAGTCAATGCTATTGCTTTGGGAAGAAGATACGGAAACATTTTCCGATGTAGTGCTGGTCCTAGAAATATTGTCTCCTGAATCAAAGAGAGAGAGAGATTATATACATAAATAGACATTACTGGACTATGACATGACATAAAAAAAATATACACTGAAAGCTGTTTTATCTGCTATTATTTGTGGAAAATAATTTATTAAATGCTAATGTTTTCGGATAGGTAACATTATAGAAACCTAGATTCTGCGCGACTACGTTCACGTGGACTTCACAATTGGGTCTGTTTATAAGCAAAAAAAACATATATTCCACGGAAACCATCCCTTTTTTTCTGGGTTTAAAATAACTAAGTTCTTTTCTGAGATCCGGACTCGGATACGAAATTTCGTGATGATTAGTTACATCATAAAAGCGTAACAAATGAATTAATGTGCATAGTGACTTATTTATATTATGAAGTTCACGTGGACATAATCTATTATTGAAAAAGTCGTAAGGATATTAATTGTACGTACCTTCGTGAGCGTTATCGTTGTCACAAGTAGATACATCGGAGTTAAAAATCTTGTTTGGTGGCACAGTTGAAACAGAACTTCCCTTATTCGGACACTTCTTTTTACGAGAGGTCTTACATTTTACTGTAAGTACAAAAATGTTCTGTTATACACTCGCGCTGTGATATAAAATGACACACTATTATTTTTCTAAGCGGTCCGATTCTGCGTATTATCGAGATTATATATTTAAAACCTTTAATCGAGATTTTACTATAGTTGTCCTACAATACTTACTGCCTTATTAGTGTTTAAACCACACACTATCAATTAAATCACTCTGGTACCCACTTACCAGTTTTAATGGGCGGCTTCAATTTGCTGCTGTTTAAAGTTGAAACAGTACTAATATCACGCTTCAGATGTTCCTTCCAATGTTTTATTTCCATGTCAAACTTCTGGATTTGTGAAACTTTCGATTGCCGATTTGGATTAGTATACGGTAATATACTGAGTTGTGAGCCAAAAGTATTGGTTATTAGCTCTTTAGTGGCAGAAGGTTCTTTCAAAGGCAACAGCATTTCACGTGGAAGTAGTCCAGGATTTCCTATAAACATAATACATTATGTTTTTGCAGACTATGTCGAGAATTTGCCGCAATATTTGCAAGCCATTTTTTTCCTTTATTATAGGATGATCCAACAACAAAAATTTAAGTTATAGTAACTTAAATAGATTAGATACTCACTAATCGTAATGGGTAGCTTCAAATTGCTGTCAGTTGTAATTGGAACGACACTACGATTTGGTTTGCGGCGCGTATTCGGTGATGTCATTTTTGTCTTCAGATCATGCGATTGGCTCTGTGAAACTTGTGCTTGCAGAAATTGTATGTTATACGGTAAAGTACTCCGTCTTTGGCCGTAGCTATTAGTTGTCAATGTTACAGAGGCAGAAGTTTGTTTCAACGGGAACAGCGGCTCAGGTTGATGTATTCCAGTGTTCGCTACAAATATGATAACTATATTTTTAGAACTATTCAGTCAGTCTCGCTCTTATTGATAATACTGCTCTGCTACTCACCAGTGCTAGGCAGTTTCAATTTATTGCTGGCTAAATTAGGAGGAATACTGATTGTAAGATCAGGTTTCTGACGTATATGTCGTAGTAACATTTTTGTCTTTAAATCGTGCATCTGGCTTTGTGGTGCTTTTATTTGTATATATTGAATTGGCAATGTATATTTCAGGCCATTGCTTTCTAGGAGTGCAGCGACAGAAGATTTTTGCATTGGAAAAAGCGCCTCGCATTCAGTATTTCCTCTCTTGGCTAAAACACGATAATATTTTAGCATTTATTACAAATTACTTCGAGTTCTATTATATTATAAATATATTATCTGTTTAAGGACTGAAAGATTATACTTACTCAATATATTTTTATAGTTATTGAGCTATAAACTATATATATTATAATAACTATATTGTTTTATAAGTATTATTTTATGTTGTAGGTACTCGAATATAGGCTTTTTCAAATAACAGACACGGCTTTAGTAATAAAGTATATTTTATTAAATAAATAAGACTTCAAGAATTGGCTCTGATATTTTATTTTAAATCTGGTGAACATTTTTTTTAATGATATTATAAAATACTTTGTTAATGATTGTGTTCTCCCGAAACGTCGATCACTTCTTCGAAGTCGAAAGTCCTGATAGAAACTGGACATTGCCCACGTTTTCGTTTCGAGCAGTACCAACGTCGAAGTTTAACATTTATAGTGCTGGGCTGAGGCGTCCAGTAAGTATACTTACCAATTCGTAATAAATATTTACCATGTGTTGTTGGTAGGAATTCAAAATCTGAAAACGATGAAGTCAATGATTCAGTTTTTTTTTTGTTTATGATTCAAAATGTTTAATTTCTGCTTTTCTTGATTGCTTTTCTAATTCATGGCCGCAGACGAAGTGGCATGTGACAGTTAGGACATAATAAATACCCAATTTATTACGTCCTAACTGTCACATGCCACTTCGTCTGCGTTAAACTTTAAATGAGGATAACTTTTTTCATTACATCCATTCAGTGATTTCAGAGATGTGCTCTTACAAACAGACAGTAAGATAAAAAGTAAGTTGTTGTTTTGTGTAGTTTCGTTGTCCGTTCTTCCTCTCGTTCCCTTTGCATTTTGATAATTACTTTTAATACAAAGACGCACCGGTTCTACAGATATTTTTATAATTGTCTTTATACTACGTGGATGGTACAGCCCATGAATAGCAGTACCTACCGTTGTTTTACGCTGATCTTCTGTGACAGGGTGAACCGGTCCTCATGAAATCGCATACGTATAATCCAGGAGACAAAGCAACATAATTATATTATTTGCCAGAATTTAATAGGATAATAAAACTCAACTTATTTGCATTTTCTTATTTTACATGAGATGTGCCTGAATTATAAGTAATATAAGTGAATATACGTGTCGTTCATCCTTTACACATATCTCCATTATTTGATACATCACTCGTATAGGCTAGTTCTACAGTAATTACTTAAATATTATAATAGACACTAATCGCAGCTATTTCTATATAAAATGATTTCCGAGTATATTATAAGCATGTTAAATCAAATTATTTATAATTTTCTTCACATATTGTTTTCTAATTCTAATTTCTTCTTTTGATCACGTGCTTTCTTCGCTTTTTCCCGCCATAGCTTTCTGAGTTCACTTTGTTCTTGTGGAGTGTAATCTTCAATAGCTTTCACTAACTTATTCGCCTTTTTCTGGCGATATCTTTCTCTGTCTCTAGCTCGTTTCCGTTCTCTAGCGGTAGTGTCTAATTTAGCTCTTAATCGACGCATCGCCATCTTCTTTTGTTCCCTTCGCCTCTCCAATTTATGTTCCGAATCTATCTCTAATTGAATCTCACACAGAGAATAAATATCTGAAAAAAAATGAGAGAAATGTTTCAGGCATGTAGGTAATGTGCATTACGTTTAGTATAATTTAGAAATATAATACATTTTACCACCACCTCATTATCTATATACTTTTTTATTAATTTATAGTACAGGTGTGACAAAGAAGCATACGGTTCACTTGATAGTAAGCGGTTACCGTAGTCTAGACGATAGCAACACCACGGGCATCACTGGCTTTCACAAACCAAATGAGTGTTTCATTTGGTGTGTGAAAGCCAACAGCAGAAGTATCTATAATATTTTCACTCTGATCTTCTATGGGAGACTGGTACTTCCCAGGTTGAGCCTATTCATGCTGGAAGAAGCAAGGCTGACCCACTGTTGCTTGTTCCATTTACACCTTATTGATGTCTGTGCGGTTGCTAATACCTAGAGGCAATGGTAACCGCTTAGCGTATCGTATGCTTCTCTGCTATCTATATATATATTATCCATCAATTATAAAACAGAAGTAAGTTTTAAACAATAATACTGATCACAAAACAGTACATACACAAAGAAAATTACTATAGAAATAAATATAAACACACTCATAATAGTAAGTAAATATAAATTGTTACAAGGAATATTATGGCCATTTATGTAAGTACTCTCCAGACATTTATTAGTGACTAGTTTACTATAACTTTATATAATTAATTATGCAGTTACAGTATACACTTATTATTTAAGACAAAATATTATTTATGGGATGAGGAATCCGTTTGATGCATGCGGCACGCGACCGCTAATTGTGGTAATTACGTCCAACGAATTCTTCGGGATTTAAGGGAGCCCTATGTGAACTATAAATGCATATGGATATATGCTAGATTATAAAACGTTTACGTATTCACACACTTACATCTGAAAATCACCATTAAATATATTAACAATAAATAAATAACAACTCAACTGTCGACATTATTACCAAATAATGCCAAAAAAGGAATACATGTAAAAAATATTGCATTTATTTATATGCGGGAAGTTGCCGCCTGTGATTTCGACGGCTACAACTGTCCACTGCTCAGTCAAGATTTATTCATGGCACCTTCAATGAGTATGATCATTTTCCCCACTAATGATTTTCTCGTTAAGAGTAGTAAAAGTGGCTTTACAATTATTCGTGGACCACCTGGCACAGACCCATTTTGTGGTGTCATCATAACACGATCTCTTCGGGTAGTACCGATATTCTCCGACATCTATCATCACTGGTCTGCCGAATTTGGACTTTGTTATAATTACATCTGAAAATTAACATTAATTATACCTACTGTTAAATACATACTAAGGAATGTCTTAAGTATTATTTAACTTGAAATTTTAGTAAATGTAAAGGGGTTTGGTATATAGTTAAAGTTAAAACTTCTGTCAAACCTCTCTTTTTTCTCAAAGGAATGTTGCTAACTGCAGTTGCAATCATTCGGGACAAATACAAGGTAGTATAATAGTTCCTTCCCCGCTAAAATAAACCAACGTGTGCAATATCTGCGCCTGTATTGGCAGCCCACTGGGAATTATCATTACTTCAGTGGAAAATGGAGAACCCATCACAGACTAACGGATTGTCAATACCAGCTACAGTACGCAATAATCAGGGATTGCCAACATGCACTTCTCAAGGATAGAAGGTAGGTACCTCTTGTTCTCCTCCAAAATTTCCATTTAATAGTGGACTTCACAAAGTATCGCCTAATTCAATCAATTATTACTTCACAAATGCTACCACCGTCTTCTTGATTTTAAACTTCAGTAAACATCTCGATTGTATTCAAGTAGTAGGGCAAAGTATCCGGTGTTAACCGCACTTTTATCGAACATAAGTTCTGAAATGCCTAAATAGTGTCTAATACATTAATTTATTCTCAAATATCTTAAATGTACAGACATAACTCTGTTACAGCTTTACAATAGCCATTTTCTATGGTTTCACCCGCTTATTTTTAAAGAAATCTATTGTAAATTATTTACAGTACTTTGGGAAAGACAATATTATTTGGCCAGCCGCACTGTTATTTTGATTTCTATTCAGTTTGCTCAGTCAAATATGATCGTAGCGTGATGTTAAATATCCACCAGATCCATGAAATTGCTTATAATACCTACTTATTAACTAATAATTAAAAAAATAGGTAATCCAGGGTTTAGCGCGTTAAAACAAAAAGTCAGCTTTGATACATTAGTATAGATTTCAAACACTATAACATCAACTACTTACGTAGAGCCTTCCTCATCTCAGAATGAATTGGCCGTCTCGATCGGGGAAGTACCAACCTCCCGCAAAAGATCAGCGTGTAACAACGGTAGGTACTCCTGTAGTTGTGTTTCATATGGCGAGTGAAAGCGGAGCCCAAGCCCCCTCCTTGTCATCTATCCTCTCCTAATTTTTCTTCCTCATCACTTCCAATCCTTTTCCTTCATCCTTTTCCTTCAAGTTGGCGATAAGTGAGATGTCTCTTGTGTTGCTAGCCTTTATAGGCTACAGAAGCCGCTTATCATCACCATCATCGTATGCTTGTTTATCAACCGTGAAGTATAACAAAAAAAGTACACATGTAAGTACGGGATACGGTCCCAGTAAAAACTGTGTAAGAGTTACCGGTCCGGGCGCAGAGATTATTGTGTTTAAGTTTATTCATGTAATACAAATACTAGTTATTTACAAAGATATGTATCTATAACGAAATACTGTCTTCATTTTTTGTTTTTCATATTCGTGTGATCATGAGTGCTACTTATCTTTAAAACTTCATCATTGAATGTAGTGATTGAGGCTCGGCATCCATAGCTCCATTTAATGCAGACCCAGAGAACTCTTGGCATTCCTTCTCGATAATTGCTATGTTGATAGAAACGATCTTCTCCCATTTGTAACATGGGCTTCCCCTTCTTTGATGTAATTATTTTTATTTCTGTAAAAGTAATACTATAATTTAAAACAAGCAATTGTTACCTCAATATCAGGAGCATTGCCTCGATAGTATAGCGGGAGTGTATGCTATTGATGATCATTAAATTTTTGGATCAAATCTCGCATTCAGCTAGCATAAAAGTTACCCCGATTTTGCGTTAATAAATACTCAATAACAGCTCGAAGATGGGGAATTAGGAGTGTTTGAACCTCGAGCGTCGGAAAGCACGTTAGTTGTGCATTA
Source organism: Leucoma salicis (assembly GCA_948253155.1). Classification (NCBI taxonomy): domain Eukaryota; kingdom Metazoa; phylum Arthropoda; class Insecta; order Lepidoptera; family Erebidae; genus Leucoma; species Leucoma salicis. The sequence goes on along the minus strand of OX411814.1, from coordinate 21,077,994 downwards.
CGTTATTCCTGCACCTTAGCCCTCTCCCGTTAGGTTTGATTGCCGTCCCTTCGGACTAAGAGAGAGATGGAAAATGAACTGCATTTCTATTTGCACATACATTTGTTCATAATAAGAACATAACTTCGTTTAAAGGTATTAGATAGAGCTTGATATTCTGTTAGATTAATTTTAGGGTAATGAAATCTTTTCATTTTTTTTTGCATCATTTGAACACAAATACTCTTCTAGCACTAGATAATAAAAGTATTTATGAAAATAAAACGATAAGAAGTATTTGTAAGTATATTAAATATAACAAATAATACACGTAAAATATTTCATTTAAAAGATATGTGAAATATTTAATTTAAATATAGACAAAATAAAAAGATAAAAAAGTATTTGTAAGTATATTAAATATAGTAAATAATACACGTAAAATATTTTATTTATAAACTAAATGTTGTATAAATACCAAAAACTATCATGAGTGTTATTGAGACATATATTTTAAAAACTTAAATCGATTAATCACAAAGTGAAAAATGTGAAATCGAAAATAACAGTCAGGAGATGCAGGTTCAAATCCTGCTCGTGACTGTTATTTTCGATTTCACATTTTTCACTTTGTGATTAATGTATAGTGCTAAGCATGTCAAATGCTAAAAATATACATAAAAAAAAAATCGAGATTCGATTTTCAGCCTTCCTCAAAACTTCTCAATTCAATTATGTCTATACGTCTCGAAATCTTCCTTTTTTTACTTCTGAATTCATAAGACTCGATGACGCTATCTTCAGTACTACTTCACATTGAATTGATTGCAAGATTGTTTTGATATATGAATTGGTTTAATAAGTTTCATAAAGCTTTATAAACCGCCATTTTAATATATGAAACACGGTTTTTCTTAAAATTAAGGCTTAGCTACTAAGCACATGAAATTTAAAACAAGTATTCAACGTATTTTTTTCTAAGTATACATTATTATTGTAATACATTTGCGAAATGCACTGGTATTTCAAATTCATTAGGTATTTATTAAGTCCATGGGTATAATATTTAACTAATATTGTATATGCCACTATTGCTATAATTGCTGAATCACATTTATGATAGAAGTATTTTATTTAATCAAACTTACTAAATAAGAGTAATAACTACTTTTCATATAGGATAAAATAAATTATAATCTATGCTATATTATAAATAGTTAAAAAACCGTTGCCCTACCAACATTTTCATATTGATATCGATAAAAAATATACATAAACACATCAAAAGCATTTATTTACTTAACTAGTTTTTTTAAGCTGTACCTCTAATTTTGTCTTTTTATTTTGAGCTTGGTAAGAGCACTTAACTACTTATATTTAGCATTTAATTCATAGGTCACGGGTGATTACAAACATATTGTGATGGATATACTTTTCAGTAACTATTTGTGATTCAAAAAAATAACTCCGTGTAGGAATTGTGTTCAAAGCAACTGGACGGGAGGTCGGTTCCTAAAGCATTAGGTATATTATCTGTGTTACCACTGAAGGAATGTAACATGGTTCCAGTGGCCCGCCAATATAGGCAGAGAGACGGCATGCGGCGGCTTTATTTAGGGGGTGAGGGCCCCACACTACCCTGTTCGTTGCCCCGAACGACGGGGTGTACGGTTAGGTAATTTTTTCCCGCCTTAACAAAAAAAAAAGGTGTATTATCTGTGTAATCTGGCATCTTCCCTTTAAATAATTTAGCTACTTGAAGTAAAAAGCTTATTGAAAACACATCTCAATTTTTTTTTGACCGAACTCGGGCTTACTGCTCGAAAGATTGTAGTAAAATATACAATAATATATATTAATATTTGCTAAAAAATAATTAGCTGTTATTCAGGCTCTACGGGCAAAGGAATGTCAGTGGCTATGGTAATTATTAAATCGAATAATTTTATGGTCAATAGTAGTTACGGAGGCTCTGCAACCTTTGTCCCAACGACTGCATCTGAACAATTTTTTCGGGGAGTTTTTAGTGTCATGCTTCAGTAAGTATCTGTAGCCACCGTATTGTATCACAGGGTACCCTTGGCGTGTGAACTCGTAGATCGCAACTAAAAACAAATATAATTTTAGTTAGACAAAACATATCAATATTCGTGCACCGGTGCAGATTTACTGATTTAATAACGATCACATAACATTCGTTTTAAATGATGAGTCAAGATTTATTAGAAAAATGTTATATTGGCAAAACTAGTCTATGCACTCTCTGTGTGTTGTTGTTGTTCCATGGTTATGTTGCAAGTTACTTCTGATGACAGTGCTTTCAACGGTAGTCAAGAACGCTTTACATTTGTAATGGCGTCTGTAGGCGCATTGCCATCTCGTCTTGTAACCATTTGATTTTTCTTTGTAGAAGCGAAATCCACCTGACATCAGCATTGAACGACCTCTAATCGTGTTGCTTATCTGTACTGTAAATAAAATACGCAAATGATATACTCGTATTGGTTCAATGGTTTAAGAGATTTTACTACGATACAAATCTTAATCTTTGTAACATGCCTGGGCCGCCAGACCCATACATATAGTATATACAGAACTTACTTATTATTTGAGTAAGAAAGAGAGAGAAAAAGAGAGAGTACTGGTTTTATATACTTCAAACAAATGCATATCTACTAGCTTGGGCCAAAGTTTAATAACCATGTACCAGGTGCTAAAATAACGTAAAATATTACTCACTTTTATTTTTGTTAAGTCTGAATGCTGACTTTACCTGTAAACCTTTCGTAACGACGACTTAAGAGCGCGAATAGGTATGAAGAGAGTATTGGTGTAAAGATGCGAAAGGGAATGCTCCAATGGTTGACATGTCGAATGATGATAGGCATGTTGTAAAAATGCCGGATGAGCGACTGGTTCAGAAGATATACAATGCGAAATTGGAAGGATGTAGGTAAAGGTGAGACCGAGACTCTCCTACCTAGATCAAATCGGTCGTGTATTGAAAGAAGGTGGAGTCAGGAGTCTCCGAAACCGGAGAGCATGTATGAAAAGAATTATGAATGTTAAGGAAACGAGAGATGTATGCAAGCATAGAGCCTTTTGGCACTCTGTTCTCTCTGCCTACCCCGCTTCTTTCACAGAATATTGACAATATTTAATAATCAATACTGCGGTAATTTGCGCTAGACAGAGCATCTATATTTGGTGAAAAATAATGTCAAATTACTTACAGTGAATATATAAATAATATACGATACTAAAGGAACTGTGTTAATAATTTTGGTAAGAAGAAAAACCAATCACAGGCGCCAAATACGGGGATGTTTGACTAATAGCTTTGGCTGTTATCACACCCACGCAATAAAAAAAATACAGTGTGAGAAACACTTACAAACAGTGTAATTTTAAATAGGGGTATCTTACGCATTGACTTACCAACAAATGGACCTCGTGTCAGCGCTCAAGTGTCCCGAATCAAAAGAGCTACAAAACGCCAAAAGAGATATAATCACGCGCCAGTCTTCGTTTGGTCGACCGAATTACTATACGGTCAATATGCCGTACTGTATTGTTAAAAAGTGTAAAAACTACTGAAATAAAATGAAATAAGAAGATGATGGTGTGTCATATTTTTAGTAAGTAGACTATTGAAAGTATTATTTTGCTTCAAAACAAAGAATGTTTATTCAATTTTATATATACCTATAGCTGCATAAGGTGATCATGGTGCGGCTTATTGATAGAAGCTACATAAGCTAATAAATTATTGCACTGAAAACTCTATACTATAATAATGGTATAAGTTTTCAAATTAGAATAGTGAAGTATAATGTACCTGCTGCCTATATAAAATAGGTTGACTAGAAACACTTTTTTCGTGAATTTTGTACTGGACCCGACGTCCATTTTTATTAGGTCAATGATCTTATGCCTCAGTTTTGGGTTAGTCGATACATACCGTCTATATGTATAGTTAATAGACAAGCTACTCTCGCAGAGTAATCAAATAATAATATACCAAAAAATTTTCTATTAAATTTTTAATTCAAATAATTCTTAAACAATGATGTTCTAAATACATTAAAAATTAAGCCAAACTGATATGTAGGCACTATTACTATTATTTGTTCATGAGCGACAAATAATACCTATAAAAAATAAATATTAAAAAAAAATTGCTCTCCCACTATATGATACGGGTTTGCTCCCAATGTGAGAGGGATTAGGCCATAATCCACCACGCTGGCCCAGTACAGAAGTTTATTTACGACGTTTCCTTTACCTAGGAGTGATAAATCAACACATACATAATTTATTAATAAAATCTCAAAAAGTCAGAGATGTGTACCGTGTGTAGAACTCGGGCTGGGAATCGACCTCTATACCACTGTCTTTGTAATCCTTGATTTTACCACAAGTCTATCGTTGGGTTACTAATTGGGATTGATTTAACGTTAATTACGTCACAATCAGAAATTTATGGCACTTAAATGGCATAAATATGTGGTATATTTTTATACTACGATGGAACATTGGACCAACAATGGAGAATTTAGAGAGAATCTTAGCTTTAGAACTAACGAACACTAAAATCTAGCACTAGCGTAGCTTACAAGTATTTGTAGAAAAGAATTTGTATATGAAACGTGTATGGATTGAACACCCAGTTCAAGACGGTTGGGCGATCACTTAGCCAGCTATACGTAATCAAATATACCATCGTTATTTATTTTTGCATTTTAGTCCAACACGACACTACTAATAATTAAACGAAACTGCCTTCAATTTGTCGCAATTAAAGCGATGGTTTCCCCATTATAATTTCATTATATTAAATTCATAATTGAAAAAAAAAGATAATTCATTAACGATTAAAAATAATAGCAAAAGATATTCGAATAACCTTTATCAATTCTTTCTACGATACAAAACTTTAATTCACTATCTTAAAACCACATACAATTAACTCATTTTAATACTTTAAAAACATCACATAATTTAAAAGAGTTATTTATAAATTTATATAAACTTACAAAGGTCAAATGTTATGTTACTTATAAAATTTTGCCATTTTAGCTAAATGTGAAAAGACCTATTTCGAATTATGCATCCGACATATTTTAAGTATACGTATTATGAATTTTATATAATATATGAATATTCATTATGTATAAAAAAGTAAGTATTTATTTGTTTATATACAGCCTGTTTATTAAATATTACTATCCTGCAATTACTTTTCATCCAATTAAGTATTACTATCCTGCAATTACTTTTCATCGAATTAAGTGTTACTATCCTGCAATTAGTTTCCATCCAATGTCTAGAAGAAATCGCTATTTGCGATGAGGCCGTCAATTGAACACTATTATTGCTACATATATTATTCAACCTAAGCCCTATCTGTCTGATGTAAGTACAATGAAAAAATATCTATCTATTTTCAGTTTATTTGGAGTATCCCATCATGGTAAGACTTGTGTTTATAAGTATGGTCGGTGATGTAGCCTTGTTTTATTAACATTGTGGCTCTCTTTGCAATATTGAACTAACACTCTTACTTCAACGAACAGCGTTCAAGCTGTACCATCAGCGTTTGCCTTTTTAATAAACAACAGAGCATAAATAATATCTATATTTAAAACTGTATGTAATCGCCTTCATCTGCGTATAAGTTTTGTAAAACTTTGATGATTTTCGGCATTCCATTAGCTAAGTTAGACCTGTGATTATGTTCGAAGTTCCTTTTTGAAACTCTGTCACCAATTGTAATAATAGAGGCTTTGCATTTATTTCTTTTGCCAGAGCACTGCCATCTTGTCCTCACGCCAAAAGTTTTTTCTTTATAGAAGCGATATCCAGCGGCCATAAGGGAGATAGTGCCTCTGTTTGAGATGTATTTGAACACTGAAATAATAAGCAAGCTGATATATCTATAAAACATCTAATCAAAATTATAATATAGATTTTCTTTAAATATTGAAATAAAAGAAACACAAATTGTAATGACAAAGGACGTGATAAGTTGCTTTCTCCATGCTCACATCGTAATAAGTTGCATACTTCATACTCATAACTCGCTCTCTCATTTATTTATGCTTTTGCTACCTAATGCTTTTGGAAGAATTCGAAGATAATCGTTATTGATCTTAGGAAAGCGTATATAAATTTAGATGTTCCCAGGTTCGTTTTATTTTTCTTAGATGACACTGAAGCTCGTCTTTACCTAGGTGCTATAGAATGAGAAGTAATAAACAGATGAGACAAATTTTGTGCCAATTTTCAGAGTATTTATAATGCTGAAAAACATGCGTAACAATTTGAATGTAATATCAATCGATCTAACGGCATGTAAATGACAGCAGGAGCAAACACGATATAGAAGGGTGGGACGTAAAAGAAATTCCATTATTACACTTAAACTGAACTAAATTGACGATATAATGTAACGTATTTATAATTGTTGTTGTATGTTCTCAACACATTTTCACTGCTTTCTTATTTCATTTATTGTTATTATAAATGATTGCGTATTTTTTTTAAGTAAAATAATGAGGTTAAGAGAGAGGGAGACACTTCAAGAGAGCTTAGTTTTCCTTTTTTTTAAATCTTTTATTGGTCCAATTTTTGCCCAACTCCACATTTCCAATAATTTTAAATGCTATTATTGGTTTTGCAAAAAAGTAAATACCTATTTCATGATTAATTTACAAAATGATTATTATTTTAATAATTATGGTAAAATCTGAAGCACTTGATACACAATCCTGGTCGTCGGGGACAATCTTCAAAACAGAAGTTGGTACAAATTCTTTTACTTTTAGTAGATCAACAGTAAGTGCATCTCTTTCTCTTAGTTTTGCCCTTGCGGTCTCTAACTTCGATATACAATGAATGTGATTTTTTAGAGAGTTGTCAATGGCAGAGTTTTCAATAGTTATTGTAGGTATACACAGATTTCGAATCTGAAATAATTGAACAAGAAAAATATTAAATAATAACAACTAAGTAAATGTTAAAATTATGTAGTTTTATCTCTTTCGCATAAATACTTTAAACTACTACCTAATCCTCCTCCCGAGCAATTGTCACGATGGCTAAATTGGCAAAGCATCTGGGATATATTTATATTCTAGATGTATGTGACTGTTATTTTCGATTTTACATTTTCACGGTGTTGGTGTTGATTTATACTACCTACTCCTGAATAAAATAGCATTTTTATGTTTATAAGAACTCCTGTCTTACTATTAACATAAATGTACTTCTATATTTGGATATTCTATTAGTCAATCACGCAAAAAAGGCTGAATGTATTTCTTGCCATAATAATTACTACGATACTTTCTCTTCTTGGCGTTTGGATCCTGACACGTCTTAGCCCTATTCCAGGTCAGGTATGTGGACTGATTATGGCGTACAGTCGCCCTAAAGTCATATCATGCTATGAACAAACATTTCATTTGCCATAGAAATTTTAGTTGATGGTATTTTTTAAGGTGGGGGCTTTGCATTTAGAGGTAGCATCCCACAATGCCCCCTCCTTAGCTACTTCCCTGCTGTTGACTGTTGGTTTATTATCTTCCATGTCATCCTGTCCATAAACTTGTAACTATGTAGTTGTATATGTATGCATACTACAGGATTTATAATATAATTGTGGTACCTACTTGCCTATCTAGGTACACCTTTGAAAATTTATTCAAAGTAATAAATTATTAAATCTCAAATGTTGTACATGGATGTATGATTATGTTTTCCTTTCATACATATTACTTCTTCCTCAATGGTGAATATCGCAGCTTTACATCCATAATGGTGATGATTACAGTACCACCTAACTTTGAAACCGTTTATTCTATGTTTTGTAAATGTGTATCCATTGAAGAAAATTGCTTTAGCCCCTCTTGATGTCTGTGTAAACACAGGGCCTGAAATAAAAATAAATCTATACTGTTACGATTCATTTCATAAAGCGGCTTGTTACCATCAGAAGCCCAAATAGTTTGAGACATGGGATCTGAGCTGGTTTTAATATATAATACGATACAAGTCTGTGTAGAATTGTAAGGTTTGAAAAAAAAATCAGATGATTGTAGAAAATATGCGTGGAATATTAGATGTATGTAATGTATGTAGTGTATAATAAGTATATACTAAACTAGTCAATATAGTGTTATGATTGATTCTTTCTCTTGCAGTTATATTATGAGATTAATCGTTTTATAACACCCGCAGGCAAAATTGCTGCAGACTGTATCCTCAGTCACCACACATGCAGAATAGGCATCGTACTGGCGTTGTTAATGTGCGGGTGTGTTAAAGCCAAAGTGAATATTAGAATCTTCAGTAGCACATACATATTATTAACCTTATGTGCAGCTTTCAACAAGCAAAAAGAGTACGACTGCGTAGACATAATATGTTAAATCTTAGCATTCTATAGGTGTATTTTTTCATAGTTCCAGATGCCCGCTAACACAGGCGGAGAGACAGCACATGGGTTAATTTAGTAGGTGAGGTCCCCACACTACCCTGTTCGTGCCCCGAACGACGGGGTGTGTGATTAGGTACAATGGTTCCCGCCTTAACCAAAAAAAGGTATCTATTGTTTTATTTTGATAAAATATTACGAAACATTGGAAAATTATACTTTATCATTTTTTAAAGATAATAAAATAGCACTGTTTTTTTTCGGAATTTATTGCATCAAATTAATATCTACTATTATGAGATTTCGGGTAATTTAGTTTGTTCGTCTAAATAATTAGGATCAGCATAGTTCTAAGTACTTCATTATTTTAAAATGTGTGTTTACAACAATACGTGTTAATTACAATTTCGAATTATGCGAAATGATGTAAAAGTAGCCACATTAGGATTTGGGCAGAATGAACTGAAATAATGATAATTTCTAATAATCTTTCGTGGTTGTCAGGGATCAGGGGGGACAATCTTTCTTTATTATATATCTTTACTATTATTATAGAGTCATTATCACCATTCTTATTAATTAACAGTATGTACTTATTATTGTAATATACATTATACATTGTAGTACATTGTTACCCTAGGGGTGGAAGTAACTTATTTAGTCCCGAGACGAGGTTTGGCGCCCGAGCGCAGCTACGGCGCCTATAGTTCGAGGGACTAAATAAGTCTTTAACCCGAGGTAAACACTGTGCTTTTCATTACGAATACAAGGAAAGTAAAAATAAAAACATGCAAAAATGAGTGAATTTTAATTTACATCAACTACTGAGATAAATATTTATTTAAAGTTTATAGCAAAATTAGAGCAACTAGTTATAGTTAGGGAAAGGTTTCTTTCGGGTATATTGGTATGTGATATTTTCTGGGAAACTTGAGTTTCTACAGTATCCAGGGGTTCTTGGTTGAATGTTGGGGACATTGATATTTGTGTATTTTTTTAGCTGTTACAGCAATATTTTTGGATTCGGTTAATCTTTGGAAGTGCTTGGTAGTGGAGAGTCAGTGGAATGCACATTTATCATTTCTGTTACTCTGTGTGATATCTTAGTTTTATTTTCCACTGACTCTTCTATGTAGCCTCTAGCTATTTTACTCGACTTCCAACCTCCATGCCTTTTAATGGCAGTTAAATCGGCACCAGAATCGGCTAGTAAAGTTGCCGAGGTTCTGCGAAAGCAGTGACCCGAATATAGATTTGAGTTTGGCAAATTAAGGTAGGTGGCTATCTCTTTAGGAATACTCGAAATCTTGTTTTTGCCAATTACTTGCCGCAGACACTTCCCTTTATGATAATTTATGAAAAAACGGTTTGTTTCTATACCACTTGGTCGTAATTTTTGGTATTTTTCAATTATTTTTACAAATTCTTTTTTAATAACGAAAGTTCGGTCGATTTTCGTTTTCGTGCGACGTAACTTAACCAGTATTATGTCGTCTTGTTTTTCCATATCGTCAACCCTCATATTAACTAATTCTACACTTCTGCAAGCGCCACTTATTGCCAATATCAACACTACCTGAAAAGTAGATAAATCTCTTTAATTGGTGTATAAAATATAGAAAGATATAATTTGATACATGCGATTACAAATTTCTTATATGCGAATAACAATATAAAGTTTTGCTTACCTTCATTACTAAGTATATTTCATCAGGCGCTTGGTTTAAGAAGGTTTCTACCTGTTGAGAAGTGAAAACTTTGGATTTTCTTGATTTAAATCCATCAGATTGCCTTTTGAGAAACGATATTAGTCTCTCGAAATCCTTTAAATGTACATTATGTTTAGCACTTAATGTTGTCTTTAACATTGAATACACACTCCATAATGTTGAAGGTTTGTAAGTATTTGATAATTCGTTGAAATACATTAACAAAACGTTTTCTGATAACGATTTTGCTTTTTTTTCAGCATGCCACTTCATAAAATCGTCGTACGATTTAAGGTATCTTTGTTTTGATTGGGGTGGTAAAAGGTTTTCCACTGCTACTTTAGCCTCTTCTCTTATGAAATCAGGCGTTAAATCCATATCTGAATCAGATAAAGTCATTGTGTTAATACAAAATAATACAAATCTGCTATACGGAAGTATAAAAAAAAACGGAATATACGGAAGTAAAAAAGAAATCCACAACTCGAAAAAATAAATGAAGATCGGATTGCCGCTTTCTCGCTAATTTTTTTTCGTAGCCGGCCAGCATAACAGACATTATTTTTCATTTTCAACATTGAAAAAATGATAAAATATTTTACTAAAATCTATATTATTTTAAAGAAATATTTGAAAGTAAGTACAAAGTAAGTACACATGAGTAATGAAAAGTATATTTCGTTGCTGGATATTTATTAACAGACTTGGATCAGCAATTCATTCTTATTTATATCCCATTCAATACACAATATACTTATGAGGTGGATGGCTGTGTTTGTTGTTTCCAAAATCTATTTGGTTTTTATGGTTTATCACCAATCGAGCTTTGCACCCCTTAGTGGTGTGGGATGAAGCCAGCGCAGTTTCGTGTGCAAATTTTTCACGAGTTTATTCATTGAGTAATTTCATTTTTAATCTAAAACAAATAAAATAGTCAATCAAAACAAAAAATTATTTTATAAGCCACAAGTTGTTGTCATTCAAAAAGTTACGCAAATACTAATCATGAGTCATTTTGAGGTACATTGTGTTTACAAAATGGCGGCACTTACCGGTACGGCGCTGCCACTCCCGCCAATGGCTTCCCGTCGAATCACGACGATTCTCGCATTCGTTTGAGAAAAATAACATGAAATGCCAGTCAAAATTACTCACATTAGTATTCTAGGGTTAAATAAAAATATTATTTTGAATAATATGTGATTTACTTTAATATTTTTTTATATATAAAGACGGATGGATAGTCTACAGTCAGTCTATTATTATTTAGCTCTACGCTACAGGAAATAAGTTAAATTGTAGAACTAATTAACATTAAATTGTTGCTATTATGTAATAACAACTATACAGGTTTTTATTTATGGTATAGCTTTTGGGTTTCCCGACTTAACAAAATAAATGACAGAAAAAAAGGATTCCAATAGGTATGTGAAAGTATAAAATATCACCGACACCACACCTAGCCATGGATATCTTAAGCACAAAAACAAAACCACCTATTCCTACTATTTAAGTCAGTGGTTATGATCAGTTCGTACTTTGAGTATGATATTGTCTGCAGTAATTATCCACGCCTGACACCCTTTCCTCTTATTTTTGCATCGCCATCTGGTCTTGATACGCTCATTCTGATGAACAGTGAACCGATATGATCCATAATCCAAGTATGGTTTTCCATTATGCGAAGTACCAAAGAAAGCTAAAATCAAAGAGACAGTTAATGTTACAGATGTGAAAGTACATAATTTGATTTTCAATATAAAAACTTTTTGCAAAATTTTCTCTTTTAATGTGTCTTAATTCTAATAGTGAGTAGACTGCAAAAAAAGGAGTATTTTCCAGGGTAAATGTTATCATTGAAAACGCTATTTGGGACCAACTTATGCTGGATTCTCTTATAAAAACCTACTATAATGAGTTTAAAAGTTGTTGGTTGCTCGCTCTGAAGCTCAACAATCCATTTAAACGACCGGTCGGGAGGAGAAGGAGAAGGCTTAAACTAACCCATGTTAATCCTTATTTTTATTTTAAAGAAAAAAATTACTCGTGAATGTGGAAAAAGAGAAGTTTAGTGCGAGCGGGATTCGAACCTGCGTCCCTTCCAATCCGGAGAAGTGCTCTAGACCGCTAAGCCATCGCACTGACCAACGGCCATTCCCAATCTCCACATCACATTTGTCTTTACGACCCATGCCACCTATCGGATGCATTTACATGCATTAATCCAATATAGTAAGTTTAATTTCGCAATTAATATAATACTATTTGATGACGTGATTTTAAACGACGACGATTATGTTCGAATCCCGCTCGCACTAAAATTCACTTGTCAAGTGCTAAAATATACATCAAAATGTTATTTATATTTGTTACGCTTTCCTGGCGTAACTTTTTAGCCGATCATGAAATATGCACGTTTGTACAAGTTGCTCTGGGAGAACTGTTTTCGCATAAAGATAATTAATGTGCTGTAAAGTGACATATTTATATTTTCTGAAGTCCATGCGGACTAGGTCACGGGCAGAACCTAGTATAAGCCTTTTTTTTTGTTTAGGCGGGAAAAAATGTACCTAGCCGTACACCCCGTCGTTCGGGGCAACGAACAGGGTAGTGTGGGGCCCTCACCCACTAAAGAAACCCGCCGTGTGCCGTCTCTCCTCCTTTATTGGCGGGCCACTGGAACTATGTTGCATTCCTTCGGTGGTACCTAGTATTAGCCTAAAAAATAATGCAACAGTATACAAGATTAACATGAGATAGCTACGTACTGACAAGTATACATAGATGTGTATGTGTAGGGAGTTTATTTAGGACTATGTTATACCAATAATACACAGTTCCATAATTATTTAGTGTATTAATTAATAATAATTTTTATTAAATATTATGTAATCAATATTTTTTAATAAATTCTCTGTTTCGTAAATTAGATAGGTACCAAGATATTAGGAGAATTTTTTTTCTTAGTTAATAAAGTACATGCGCATTGTACTAAAAGGTTTGCAGTGACAATAGTAGGTTTAATATACATTGTAGCGTTAATATGATTACTATAGTTTCGTAACATCTAGCAACAGATATGGATACTCCATCCATAGTTTTAGATATACAATAAAGTGTATATGTAAGTCCAAAAATACACCAATTTATATTATCGTCTGCATCGAAGCGCATCGAGAACATGCTGTTTGTAGTAAAGGCAAAAATATACTAATTTCTGGTCGATATTCTTGATACATAAATATTAATTTAATTATAAAATTTAAAATACTTAAAAAATATTTATTATCAACAAAAACTTTTTATCATAATGAATAAGATAAAAAATACTTATAGTACAATATCATCAATATTTATGGTAGAGCCGTGCTTATCCCAGTATGAATGGGCTGACTCGATCGGGGAAGTAACATCCTCTCACAGAAGATCACTGTGAAACAATTGTACACAGCGGTAGAAATACCTACCGTCGTGTTCCCGACGATGAGTGAGGGTGCCGGAGGCCCAATGCCCCTCCTCATTATCCTTCTCATCCTCTCTTTATTATCCTTTCTACCTTCTCCTTATTATCCGTCCTCTCCTATCCCTTTCCTCGGAAATGGCGACGCGCGAGTGATGCCTCTGGTGTTGGTAGCGTCTATAGGCTACAGTGACTGCTTACCATTAGGTGAGCCGTATGCTTGTTTTCCACCCACGTAATATAAAAAAATGTATTTAGCGGGGATGAAATCGCTTAGTAACAGTTATTTTATGAAGTATATAGAGATATTTTACATTGTGTAAAATATTAATATAAACAGCTGGGAGATATGGGAAAGAACATGTCCAGTCAGGGCCGGATTTAAACTTAATGCCGCTCCTGGGCACCGGAAAAATCCACCCCAATACTGGAATTTTACTTAAACTTATAGTTTATATATTTTATTTTTCATCAATTTTTCTTTTAATTCATTGCTCGATTAAAGTTTTGAAAAATGCAAAAAATAATTCCGAAATTTTTTCAATTAAAAAAAAAAAATACTAATAAACTTCTTTAATTCCAGAAAATAGAATATTATTTTAAATCTCCAAGGAAATAAATTGATTAAATAATTTTTCATTAAGTATTAATTTTTACCAAAAGTGCCAAAATTATAATTCACAAATAATTGATGAAATTCAATCTTGAATTATCAATTAAACAGAAAATTATTAATTAATAGAATTAATTAACTATATTGAGCAATCTTGATAAGACTAAAAAAAAATTTATCTCAAAATTTTGCCGCCCTAAAAAATTTGCCGCCCTGGGCGCTTGCCCCGTCTGTAATCTGTGTCTGTAATCTATTGTAAATCCACCGCTGTATCCAGTGCCTATTTGTTGAGTGCGGTGATCCATATATAGTATGTGTAAATTAAGGGCGATGTTGTGATAGTGCTATGTGATACTGTTTGAAGCACTCGAACATGCACAAAGGAATATTGCAACGTTCGCAATATGTTGGAGAGCGCTTTCTACAGTTTCTGCACATGCGTCGCAAGGGCTCAGTTTTTTTGCCGGCAGGCGCTCGATGGTGGGGATATTCGGCCGGGAAATGGTAAAAAATATTTTCTTCGTGTAATTTTTGATGACTTGCCATAATTTCTACATACGCGTTTATTCCTGAAAAACCTGAAAACATATTTGAATAAGCGCATAACACAATGTTTAAGGGGTGTTAATTTTGTACTGAATTACTAGCGTTGATACCGTTTCACATCCATCATTTTAAATTCAAAAGTAGGGGTTCTATATAGAACCCCTACTTTTACTCCTCACGAGACTGTCAAGAAAATCCACGCCAGACTCAAGCCACCTATCAACAATTTGTCGTAAAAACAAATGTGAAGTGGAGATTTGGAATCGTCGTTGAGCGACTGCAAGAGCTTAGCGGCCTAGAGCACATTCCCGGATTGGATGGGACGCGGGTTCGAATCCTGCTTGCAGAAAACATCCCTTTTTTCACTTTCTAATACATAACAAATTATTTGTAATTAGTTATCTAAAGTAGCTGAGCATGTCAAGTGATAAAAATACAGACCAAATGTTTCCCAGGAAAGTACTACTTCATAATTATGTTTTTAAGTTGAGAAATTAAATGATCATACAATTTGCGGCATACGCTGGCTAAACCTTGCGATATACTTTAAAAAACTGTAGAAAAGAGTTGTATTTCATTAGGAATCTTAAAGATATTTTCATTGGTCAATTCCATTTGTGAGAAGCTAGGGCGTATCGCTAGTATCAAATAAAAGTCAGACCCTTGTTCTTGATATTTCATATCACATACGTGTACATCATCCTTACTAATACTATAAATAGAAAAGCGAGTTTGTTTATTTGTTTACTAAGTGTGCCATACTTACTTACTTATTCAGCATCACGCCGTCTCCCTTGTGGGGTAGGCAGAGAGAACAGAGTTCCAAAAAGGCTCTATTCTTGAGTACATCTCTTGCTTCCTCAACATTTTAATTGTCTTCATACACGATTCCCGGTTTCGGACTCCTGACTCCGACTTCCTTTAACCTTTAATACATGATCGATTTGGTCTAGGTAGGAGTCTGTCTCCTACTGTACCTATATCCTTCCAATTTCCCATAGTGTATATATATTGATTGTCCGCGCGGACGGAGTCACGGCAGTATATGGTAAAATATAATCAAAATTCTAGAGAAACTAAAAACATAAATGATACTATCATAATAACTATCGCATTATGGATAACTTTTAAAAGAGTTATACAAAGAACGAGTCAGTCAGAAGAAAGCAGCCCAGACAAGTTCATTATCAAAATGTACCCCAAACAGCATCTTTATATATACTAGCTGACCCGGCGAACTTCGTACCGCCATATTGCTTTTTTTCGTGAATAGTTTCTAAAATTCTGAAAGACGTGTTATACTTACTATTTATACCCCTCGGCTTTTCAAGGGTGGACTAAGGAAATGTAATACTTCTGGTAAATTCAAAACAGTTGAATTATCAATAATTCGAGACACGTTTGATGTATCGATTATACATATATGTAGAGATTTTAAAAAGTTTTTTTTTTGTAAGTTTCTTTTATACAAACCTTGTCCTGACAATATCGAACACAAGAAAATTTATATATTTTTTTTTTTTGTAATTTTCTTTTATACAAACCTTGTCCTGACAATATCGAACACAAGAAAATAGTAACTATTCAATTTGGTGCAGTCGTTCAAAAGATATGCGCGTACGTACATTTCGGAGATTCATTTTTATTTATAGATAGATATTTTCGTATTGAAACTATCGTGAGATTGATACATATTAGAAATATATCACCGGCAATAACTCACGTTGAGGATCGATTTAGTCGACCCGGGTTTCGCACTCTCGAGAGTGCCCGCCTGGAACTCGTTGACACCGCTGCGCGCTCGCCCTGATGATGAGCATCGAATATGCTCGAAACCCGGGTCGACTAAATCGATCCTCAACGTGAGTTATTGCCGGTGATATATTTCTAATATAGATAGATAGATAGATTCTCCTTTCGTTTCAATACAGACTCCTTAACAATAAGAATGTTTAGTAACATATTTGTTTATTCTTACGACGTCACATGTAACAAAGTTTTTAGTTTTTATATTACACAAGTAACAAAGTTGCTTTTCAAAGAATATCATATTGTGTCTGATTTTTCCTTTTGCCTTTTCTTCTCTTCCCTCCATTTTCTTCTCCGTCTTTCTTTTTGTTCTTCCGTTAGCTCTGATATTCTTTTACTATTCTTTTTGACTTGGGCTGCATGTTTCCGCTTCCATTCTGCATATTTTATGGGATCTTGTTTCAATTTTAGTCTATATCTTTTTTGGCGTTCTGCACTAGTGAGGGCCGTTTTGAATCCTAATAAAATAAGACAAAATACCTATATAACACCTACAAAATTACCTTAGGGTAATCAGAAAAATATATCAAACTAAGATGGCTGCTTTAAAACCCGCATTGTAACTCTTTGAGCATATTAGAATAATACTATTTAAAAAGTCCCGCCTAAATAGTAAAGATGCTGTTTTACTAATCTAATATGCAGCATATTGTAAATCGATCATGTTAATCGATCATAATCGATAATGAATTAATCGCTCTAATCCCTTGCTCCAAAAAGGCTTTAAGATTGAGAAGCATAGAACAGAATAATGGTAGGTACATATGCTTACTTGCTTACGGTTTCTAGGTATGTTGGTGATGATAAACAAATAAAAAAAAGGTTCATTAAATTTGATGTAATTAATTAAAAATAAGCGAAACAACATTATTTATAGATAAGCAAATATGAGAATCTACATGCTTTCAACTTTTTCTACAATTTCCAATATGCATTTTAAAATATTAATCATACAATCAAGATATTTTGGGAATAGGCAGTTCCTACTCAAATAGGCGGGAAAAAATGTACCTAACCGCACAGCACGTTGTTCGGGGCAATACAATTTATACCTATTTTTTTTAATGGAGCTGATGGGATGTTGAATTATGCCCAATATAATATAAAATATAATTATAAAAGAGTTCTCTGGTCGATGCTAGAAGCGTAGCGGATTTTTTTTTCAATATTTCGTTGGTTGGTTTCGTATTTATGATTGTTACAGAAAAAATAAAATAAAGCGTATTCTTAAATACTTTAGACGTCTTGAAATAAACCACAGGACCGACAGGTTTCAGACGTGACTGACGTGGAGGTTACACCTTACAATTCAAGTTAATAACAGCAAAATCTGACCGACTTCTTTTAGAGCTTTGAATTTCAACGAGTCCCTTGTCTTGCAAAAAATGCAAGCTTATGAAAGAGCGCACCAGTAATTGTGCACCATATTAATGTTAACAAACCATATTTTTTCCTAATGACTACAACTTAGGAGACATTTCTAATCATAAATCGTCAACGCTTTTCACCATTTGAAGAACTATTTCTATAATTAAAAACATTCTAGCTCGGGTATTGAATTTATTAAGAAAAGCAAAACTTAGTGATACCTAGGTACATAATAAGTAATTGTAAACATTTAAAACCAATTCCAAAATAATAAAGATGGTAGACAGCATAAAAGCATTTAATTTTTTTTTTTCGTGAAATGTGTTAAAATTTTAGCATAAAAGATAAAATCAATTTTAACATATAACAAAGGACCCAACTCTCTAACAAAAAATTTATCATCGAAAAAAAAATTATAGGAAAAACTCTCATGGTAGACTTCGAGGCAGGCGACCGCTAACGAGACCACGAAACAACTTTACAATTGAGTGTATCTGGTATCTATCGCGGAAATGTTATTACAGACAAAGTAAACGTCGCGGTATTCATCGCTTCATCCAGATCACGGCTATGTACCCAAAGTCGCATAGTTACGAGAGACGCACTCGAAATAAGAGACGTAAATAATTATACAATTAATGTTAAGTTCTAAAACGTACACAAAAGATTGCCCTTTAAGTTCCCATGCCACTGTAACATTAATCTTTATGATATGTGTTTTAACAAATTAATACATTTTCTAAAATATAAATTATTCAAGGACTCGTGAAAAAAGAAACCATTTTAAACAACAAGCAAGTAGAACGAAAAACAATACATTAAATATCGCTCGATTGCATCGACCGCCGACGCGTGATCGAGAGATGGTCGATCGATTATGAAAGACCGGTCGAGCGATCGACCGATGCTTCATCTGCCGTGTTACATTCTGGTAGAACTGGCCTCCATTGTAAAAGGGCGGCTATTAACCTACTATAGATAACACATAACAACATTTTATTTTCTTATTTTACTTAAATTATATACACGCTACTTAATAACCTCGAACCATCGTGTGATCAGACATGATTATGCCAGTTTCTAATCTCAATAATCGAATACTTCAGTGTCCGTATTAAGGCTTTACAACGTCTCGAGCTTTTGACGCAGACAAATAACCCCTTATCACCTTTACTGGTATTGTGCTTGTTGAAGCGATGTCCATCGTACAGAATTACTGGTCTACCAAACTTGGATACTGTCCACATTATTTCTGAAATAAATTATATGAAATTCAGGAATATTGAGTAGGTAGACAATACTAAATATAGAGAACTATCATTAAACATCGATATAAATATCTTAATGTCTTCTTACGCTTAATATTATATATTCTATTATATCTGTTGAAACCCACTAAATAACAGCACAAAGTGCGAAAATGTGAAATCAAAAATAATAATCTCGAGTAGGATTTCAAAAAACCGTTTCAGTTGCTTTGCTAATTCAGCCGTTCCAGATTCTTTGCAATTCAGCTGGTTTGGCAAAGCTTCTGGAAGGGTTCTCCAAGAGATGCATGTTTAAATCCTGCTCGTGACTTTTATTTTCGATTTCACTTTGTCAACACTAAGTGCGATTCGTCAATCTTCTACAGAAACAAAAATTCTTCATTAAGACTGAAGGAACTATTTATGTATTTTTTATTGTTTTTTTTTTTATACTGCTAGGGTACACAAGCATAACTGATGTTAAGCGGTCACCGTAGCTTCGAAGCACTCTGCACTTCTGAGGAGAATAAAGAGGAAGTGATGAGGTGAACAGTGAGGGGAATTAGGTGGATTGGGGAGAAGCTTTGGGTAAATCCATGGTAGCAAAGACAGGGGTATCAACTTAGATTCCCAGTCTGACGTCGAAGGAAATCGTGGGTTAGGGCTAATAAGAATAATAGAACAATATGAAATAAAATATATTGTTTTTATGATTTCATTATTACAAAATATATAAAAGGATTTTTAGCTACAATATTGTTTGTTTGCATCATTTTTTTTATAATAAATATCATTACCGTTTGTACAGTTAATAAAAGTGATATTAAAATCCCAATGAATTTGAAACGCATGGAAGCATGATTAGCTGAAAGAATGGCACCCACCAAAAAAAAACTGTAAGTAGGTTAAACTGTTTAAAAGTCTGTGCGACATTGCGACTTGCGGTTAGTGTCATAACTGAGATCATTGTGAACGGACACCTGGTCAAGGGCACATTGGGAATGAAAATATGAAATCATATGTTGGAAATAATTATGTACATAAACAATTTCAGAATACACTCCTACGGAATCAGTTTTCATAAATACGAATAAGTACAATGATTTCATAATTTAAAAGCACAAAAGTTATTATGTTGTTTACCTACGTAGTACGTAATGAGGGGATGGTGTTATGCAAGTTACACGGAATCAAGTATTTGTCTTATATAATTAATTAATATTGGTGTTGTTTAAGTTTCGACTTTCGAAGCTGAAATTAAAGATAATTTTACAAAAAGTTTACAATATTTGTGTTAAATATTGGAACCTAATTATTATAACCTATTAAACGATAATATTGTTTAAGAATCCGTTACGTAAATTAAAAAAAAATATGTATTAAGATTTTAGAAGGAAAGTCTTTAAAAAAAGTTCTACTCATTTATACATATAAGTATTTTTATTTATAATATATATTTTAATTTAGCAATCTTGATATTCGACTAAACTTACATAGTAATAACTGACTGGCCCCTAATCAGTAGCTAAAGAAATAAATATAATATAATAAGACAGATAAATATTATAATAATATACGACTAATATAATTATTTAACTAATATTACTTTTGCATTAAACCATCCAGCTCCTATCGTGTTGTACTTGAGCACGGTAACACAGTTAATTTTACAACTATATATGCCGTAAAGTGGAAGAACCGACTGGCCAGGCTACTACTAATTACACTACCTACTAGTAATAATTCTGTGACACAGGCCGATTCTTACATGATTGTTGTTGCTCTTAGCTACATGCGATTAAAACTCATTGCAGAAATTGATTTTTTCACTGTTGGGGACAGGAATGACCTTCCGTTATCATACTTTTTAAATATCTGTATAAATATAGCTATAAAATAGATAAATGTAATAATTTTAAAATTAAAATGGTTAATATTATACTATTAACTGAATCTGTAGTATAGGTAAATTATCAAAAAATAAGCGTGAAATATATCATACCGATCTGAACACGCTTGTTGGTAAAGTGTATGTGCAAGGGTTCACACATTATTTGCCATGCAATTTACCTACTGTGTACCTAACTCTTAATTATTAAAGGTATAATAATGATGTTTTACCTGAAATTAATAAACATACCTTATTAAAGTACAAATTATTTGTGAATAAAGAAAAAGAGATTTTTAGTAGGAGCGGGAATCGAACCCGCATCTTTTCCAATCCTGGGAAGTGCTCTAAACCACTAAGCTATCCTAATTATCTTTCGATCATCCCAAATTCTTAATCACATTTGTCTTACGACCAATAATTTGTACTTTAAAAAGTAGCGGAGCATGTCAATTGCTAAAAGAAATATATCTAAAATACCTTATTAATATAACTCAACAACAAATATTGCTTATACAATTTACCATCAATTGTATTGTATTTATAAACAGCAGGAAGTCATTGGATCCAGGCGGCACAAGCACACACACCTCGCGTGGCGCTCTGTTGGGAAGTCTATAAGTGACGAAAATAGGTACTTACCTATGTTTATATGAAATTTCAATTAAAAACAATATTGACTAATGATCTGAAGAACAAATTATTTGTGAAAGTGGAAAAGAGAGCTTTACTGCGAGCAGGATTCGAACCTGGGTTTCATCCAATCCTGGGAAGTGCTCTGGACTGCTAAGCTATCGCAGTCACCTAACGGTGACACCCAATCAAATTGCAAAATTTAACTTACTACATTGGAATAATGTATGTATTGTAAATGCATCCTATAGATGGTGTGGGTTGTATAGACATCAAATGTGAAAAGGAGATTGGGTGTCACCGTTAAGTAACTGCGATAGCTTAGCGGTCCAGAGCTCTTCTCCGGATTAGATAGGACGCACGCACGAAACCTGCTCGCAGTAAAGCTCTCTTTATCCACATTCACAAATAATGTAATTATGTCTTGTTCAGTAGTTGAGCATGTCAATTGCTACAATACAGACCAAAATATTGATTTAAATTTATTTTAAACTTTAGTGTGGTCAGTTGTCGACAGTTCTATGGCCTTCTAAATTCTAAAATTAAAGATAATGAATACGAAAACTATTCTTGACTAAAAATAATAATTGTGATTATTGTAAATAAACGTGCTGTTGAAATTCTAACTAATGGCTATGAGAATTATTGAATCGTATAATTTTATGTTCAATGGTAGTCACGGAGGCTCTGCAACCTTTGTCCCAACGACTGCATCTGAACAACTTTTTTGGGGCGTTTTTAGTATCGTGCTTCAGCAAGTATCTGTAACCACCGTATTGTATCACAGGGTACCCTTGGCGTGTGAACTCGTAGATCGCCACTAAAAACAAACATAACTTAGTTAGTCATTCAAAATTTAAGTTAAAAAACCAAAATGATTATGGTCCATGCAAATATTAATATCTTTATTAAGTGGTAAAATGAGATGAAAATTAATAATCATATTTATGTATTAAATATATGAGAAGTATAAAACAAAGATACGGCTGCCTATCTTAGTCATTATATAGATTAACCTTGGAAAGTTGCTCTCTGGAGTTCCAAAGATCAATTGACATGTCTGTCACTAGATAGAAAAACTGATACGTATTCTGCCAAATTATTAGGAACAATATAATAGTCGTAAATAGTTTAAAAACTTAAGATAAACCGTCTAATTCTAAAACATTATTTTTGCTGTAAAGTACAAATTATTTGTGAATGTGGAAAAAGAGAACTTTAGTGGGAGCGGGAATCGAACCTGTGTCCCTTCCAATCCGGGGAAGTGCTCTAATCCACTGAGCTATCGTACTGACCTTCGGCCATACCCAATCTCCACATCACATTTGTCTTTACGACCCATACCACCTATCGGATGCATTTACATGAATTAATCCAATATAGTAAGTTTGATTAGTATTTTGTACTTTAAAGTAGCTAAAATACAGATTAAAAAATATATTTTTGCTGGTTAGAAGTTAATTCAAGTAATAAAATTATTGTATTCTCATGGATATTACATTATGAAATTATGGATACATTTACAAAGTTTCATATAGAATCGGGAATTACAAATATTATTATGTCAGGACCAAAATTTATGAAAGTTTAAACGACAATCATTCTTTCGTAAGATAGGTTACACTACCCACCATCTCTCTAGTTTTATACCAAACTTTCATAGGGTCGGCTTCCGATCTGTTCGGTCATATCTGATCCACCAGTATTTATATGGAGCCACTGACTATCTGACCTCCACGACCCATCTTAGGGGCCAACTGGCGACCTAAAAACGAAAAATGTTTTTTTTTTAATTTTTTTTTATTCAGGACTCTGGCAACTTGTAACGGCTGTCAGGATGTTATTTGACAGCCACTGCTTAAAATTCCTTCAGAAGCACGAAGAAGGTCACGTGGCCACAAATAATGACACTTTTTAGTCAAACATCTGATGCCGGACGGGCGAAAGATGCTAATCTTGCCGATCATTCCAACTGCAAATGCACAACTAGGCAAAATAAGTTACGCTATGACTATAGTAATCAAAACAAAAAAAGGCTAAAACAGGTCTGCAAGCTATCCGTTCCCACTAGAACGAATACTTATCATTACTTCGTAACACTATATATTGCCGGTATCATTTATAAATAGACTAGCACCCGCGTAGCTGTGCCACGCATAATTCGTTCGTCAATTTTGCAATAGTAAAGGTAAAAAATCAGTATGGAAACTATAACTATGCCCTCTTGTAAGTTGGACCAAACCTATATTTAAATCGGTTTATAGGTTTAGGAATTTATCGCGTTTTTACATATAAAAACTTTGTAAGACTTCGATAAACTTTGGTTTACTTATAGGCGGAATAAGTTTATGATTATGTTCGAAGTTGGTTTTTAAAACTTTATCATCAATTGTAACAATAAGTGCTTTGCATTGATATTGTTTATGGGAGCACTTCCATCTCGTCTTCACGCCTAAAGTTTTCTCTTTGTAGAAGCGATATCCAGCGGCCATAAGTGAGATAGTGCCCCGTCTTGAGATGTATTTGCACACTGAAATAACAATAAACGATACGAAAGTTACATTATAGTTAATATATTATTAAGAAATTGTTTTAACAAGATAAAGATCAATACATCATTCCAGGGCTGCATCATAATTTGGTAGTCATTATATAGTTTAACCTTGGAATGTTGTCCTCTCTCTGGAGATCCAGGGATCAAATATGACCGTCACTGGATAGTAAAATTGATAAATATTCTGCCAAAATATTAGGAATAATATAATAGTCGTAAATAGTTTAAAAACTTAAGATAAACCGTCTAATTCTAAAACATTTTTTGTGCTGGTTAGGACTTGATTTGGTTAGGAGAATTCAAGTAATTAAATTATTGTATTCTAATGAATATTACATTATTACAAAAAAATAATTACAAAGTTTCATATCAATACGGCAATTACAAATACTATTAAGCCAGATACCACAATTTATCAAAGTTTAAACGACAATTATTACTTATGTTAGTTACGTACATTATTATAATAAAAATAAATAATAACAGAAAAAAGTTAGGCTCCACGAACTGTCCCTTCCCACCAAAACGAGTACCTACTTATAATTACTTCATAATACTATACTTTGCCGGTATCATTTATAAATAGACTAGCACCCGCGTAGTTGTGCCACGCATAATTCGTTCGCCAATTTTGCAATAGTGAAGGAAATAATCGAGATGAAAACTATGCCCTCTTTTAAGTTGGACAAAATCTTTATTAAAATCGGTTTATAAGTTTAGAATTTCATCGCGGACAAACATTACACTTAAAGACTTTGTAAGACTTCGATAAACTTTGGTTTACTTAAAGGCGGAATAAGTTTATGATTGTGTTCTAAGTGGGTTTTTAAAACTTTATCACCAATTGTAACAATAAGTGCTTTGCATTTGTATTGTTTACGAGAGCACTGCCATCTCGTCTTTACACCAAAAGTTTTCTCTTTGTAGAAGCGATATCCAGCAGCCATAAGTGAGATAGTGCCCCTGTTTGAGATGTATTTGCACACTGAAATAACAATAAACTATATCAAAGTGACATTAGTTAATATGTTATAAAAAATATATTTTATCCAGATAATGATCAATACAGCATTGAAAGGCTGCATCATACCTAATAATTATTTGGTATGATTCTTACTTGTAATAAATACCAAAGTTTAAATGGTCGGAACAATGTCTACAAATAAGGCATCACCCAAGACGTTAAGAAGGAAAGGAACAAGTGTCATCGAAATTGATAATACCGAGCGAATGTCAAAACAGCTGCTATTTGGCAAAGCATCTGGAACGATTATATAGGAAACGCACGTTCCAATGCTGCTCGTGGCTATGATTTTCGATTTTACATTTTCGCACATTGTGTTTTTGTAAATGGCTCCCCTTTGTTAGACAAAACAAAATAAAGAATAATAAAATTTGTTAAGTAAGAATATCTCAAACCCATTATGTAACACATATTATTTCCACTATAGTATAGTAGTCACAACGGAACTTTGCGTATCTGAAGTTAGACACAGAGCAAGAAGTGGGGATTGTGGCAGCATCATACGATTAGTGCTGACCAATTCAAATATTATTACTCGATTAACAAAACCGAATGAGATCATTATGATGTCATATCTAATTGTTTAGGTTCTATTGCACGCCTCATAAGCGAAGCGTTGAGGTGCAAACTAGTTAAAAAACTATTTGAAAAAAATCTGGCTGGGACGTCCGTGAGTTGTAGGTAATGTATGTTAACACGATAACGACCAAAATACTTTACTAATCGAGTCTTTTTTTTCGTTTATGAATGATTATGATTAGGAATAGAGCCCTATTACTTTTCACGGTCTGATTCGATGTGGTTTAATTGTTATTAAATAAACAAAAAAAATACTGAATATTTACACTCGACGCGACACTAAAACCAGCGCCTTTCATGAGAACTACCTTTTTACGTACGCATAGCCACCGGTGGTTTTACTATCGTCAACAGGACGCCGTTCGCCCGGCCGGTACATTGTTTTTTGTTAAAAGAAAGTTCTTACCTTTGCTTGACGAACTGATGATATTTGTCAAGTATAATAACTATTTTATGCATAACAATAATTAAAAACACTGAACACACGTAAATAATAACACACCAACGGAATATTTTTAGCGGCGCGAAGGCCCTTTTTTGCGTGGCATTGGCGTGCGCGCGGCCCGGAACTGAGAGGTAGACCAATATAGAAGTACTTCTTAAAATTAGCGCTAGATGGCGTATAAGACATGAAACCTACATTAGTACTTTTTAAAATTAACGCTATCTATGTGATTTATTGAAAACTACTTAGTAAGACCAATACATTATTAGTTACTTATCAAATAATCAATTTTATTGTGAAAAATGAAGATTATGAGGTGTGCAGTTTTGGATTTTCCAAATTTTTTATTATTTTTATATTCAATAAAAAATATACGAGCGATTTCAGTGAATAAGCTTTAATCTAGATACAGAAGAGTCATAAGACATATTTTAGTACGATCGATAAATAATATGATTATCGATTATAATTGTTAAATGATATCGAATATTTTTCGATTATTGTAAACTGCAGAAGACGCACATGCCTTGCCACACAAAAATAGCTACTGCGCAGCGTCTTGCAGCCAACTTCAAAAACACAAAGATCCGTTGTGATTACTGCAATAGGTAATAAAAATTCTGCCTTATTATGGAGAATGTTCGCCCCAACTCCTACAGTTGGGCTTATATTTGGCTTTAAAGATATAGAAAACATCACAACTTTATCCATAATGTTATATTATTCCTTAATATTCTCCTACTAAGTTCACAACATTATTAGATACTAGTTAATTATCTTAATGATTTTGTATCTATATGTAAGTAGATAAAAGATAAGGTTTTCAAAAAAAATAGGCCAAATACTAGATATTTGTTCTATTTGAAATAGTATAAGAAATTATATTTCAACAAATGCGATTAATAATAAGGTAAGTGATTATGCTCGTTTTTGACAAATAAGATAGCTCCTTGATAAGTAACAACAATGGCTTTGCATCCACTTCGCTGCTTAACACACCGCCATCTTCCTCGACCCCTGTTTTCACATTGAAGGCTGTATCGGTTCCCATCCATATGAATGTGCCTGTGACCTGACTTTGAAGTTAAAAACTCTGCACCTGTCGGCAATCATTTCCTTGCTTAGCTCAATATATGAAACATTGTAAGATATGTTCTGGTAAATTAAAGAAAACAATTTGTGACCATTTACAGGCGTAGCTTTTTATTGTTTATTTCATAATGGGAATATGTATTATAGTACATATTTTCTACACAATGTTAGTGAAGTTTTGTGACCTTTTAGGTATGTACGTTGGTATACCTATATGATGTGATTTTTAAATAATATTAACATTTCGATTCCTTGAATTATATTCGAACAAGAATATCTATGTCATGGATACACAAGCACAGTATTAAAGTATAAAAATATATCGATTGTATAGCGGTAATCAAGACACGAGGATATACGAGTACATGAAGTAATATACAATCAATATGCATGCAGACATCTAGATTACATTATTTATTTGTAATGAAAGGATGCATCTAATAATATGATATATCTATCAATTATAAAACAGTGAATCATAAAGCAGCAGTGAAGCTAGCCGTGTGGGGCCAGCACCAAGAATAGCTCCACCCCGTCTCTTCCTATGGGAGTCGTAAAAACTGACTAAGGGATTACCGGGGGACCGGGCAGCAGCGTTCCCCTGTGTACTAAAAACATCCACTGCGATCGCCAACCCACCTGCCAAGCGTGGCGATTATGGTAAAACCCCCATTTTGGGGAGGCCTATGTCCAGCAGTGAATGATGAAAGGCTGATGGATAGATGGTGGATGGAATCATAAAGACATCTAAAAAGCAATAATGAAGTGGAGATTGGGTGTCGCCGTCGGTGTCTGCAATGGCTTAGCTATCTAGGACTTCCCCGAATTGTAAGGGACGCAGGTTCAAATTTCGATCACGGTAAAGCTCTCTCAATAATTTGTTCTTTATAAAACCAGCCCAGGTCACTTTAACAAGTTTTTTATTCAAAGGTATAATAAGGGGGTAAACTGTTCATCCTGCAACACCTCCATTTTCGACAGTACTTCTTGAAATTAAAAGGGTCTATGAAAGGGGTAGAAGGCAAAAATGTATATAATTTATTTGTGGAAATGCCATATCAGGGGATCTGGATGTGTACACGAAGTTTTACATCAAACGTCTTACTTGAAGGAATACTTGTGCAATATTGCTTGCGTATCTCAGCGTATGTATTGACGGCAACATATTATGCCATGCAACGCTTGTTGCTGCTTAGCAATATCTCTAGGCTCTGAAGATTGGACTGTGCGGTTCCAGGGTTGCCTGCACAACCCCCCCAGCCAAATTGCATAAAAGTTGTAGAATAGAAAATAATAATCAATGTATGAGATTAACAGTCGGTTACACTTACATTGTCGTAGCATTATGTCAATCTCATGCATTGATTATTCTATTTTACTGACTTGGGGAGCAGTTTAACTTGAGCGTGTAGACTATATAAGTTATCGAGGTTAATCAAAGGTAATTATAAACTATATATATGGTTTGTGTGTTGTCCAGTTTACTTTCGGGGGATGATTATGTTCATTCCTCATACTAAGGACGCAATTTTCATAAGTATGGACGACGGCCCTACAGCCTTTGCTGAAATGAGTGGCGCACAACCATCTGGCTTTGTTGTTGAGATATGACCTCTGACGGTAAAACGAATATCCTGATAACAGCAGCAACTTGTTGCCTCTTTTTGAATATACATATACGGGTGATAATCCTGAAAAAATACATTATTATTCAACTGTACCAACCATTTTAACACACTATAGAGTCATTCGGGTCAAGAGCACGCAGTTTACCTTGCTTAATCACACAAAAACCAAAATAATGAATTATTAGGAATGTGATTATGAAAAATAGAATATTTAATGCTCTACTAAATACATAGGTTTAGATCCTGGCTCCAAAAAGGCTGTTCTCTCACCATCAACTTCGTCATACACGCACCCCCTATTATATTACTTAATTCCCAGGGGAGATCTTAGCACTGCGAACTCTTACCCGACAGGTGCTCTTACCCCGAATGACTCTAAGCAAGCGCTTGTGATTGATGCTAAGCCGTTAGCTCTTGGTTAGTATATTCGGTACATGTATGAAACATTACAGTGTTTTGTCAAGACAAATAACGTTTTCATCGATTAAATACAAAGATAGTTTGTTTGAAAGAGTTTATTTGTTAGAAATCATATTATCATGTTTGTATCTAAAATATATCTATTTTTAGCATTTGACATGCTTAGCACTATACATTAAACATAAAGTGAAAAATGTGAAATCGAAAATAACCTGCTCGTGACTGTTATTTTCGATTTCACATTTTTCACTTTGTGTTTATCATGTTTGTTTTCAAAGTGAGGATGTATTATTTTTTGTATAAATAGCTGATAACATAAATATCCAATAAATAATTGAGGGTGGTAAATGTAGAGATAATTAAATAATAGCTTTTATTGATTAATAAGGTTTTACAAAGCCTAATGTTTCATGAAGTACATTCAGAGTTTGGCAAAAGTAAATTAGTGCAGGTACCAATAAAAAAAATTGTAATGATTGATTAATAATGTTCTTTTTTTTATACTTATTAAGTAATTGGCAAACGAGGTCATACGGTCTAAAGAAGGAGAAGGATAGATTGAACGGAACGATAATAAGGAGAGGATAGGAAGGACATACGAAGCACAACGGCAGGAGTACCTTTCGTTATTTCATACTGATTTTCTTTAAGAGGATGGTACTTCCCCGATGGAAGCGGCCTATTTGTGCTGAGATAAGCTCTACCAATTTATTTAAGGTATAAAAGTAAAAAAGCTTAACGAGGATGTCTTAAATAAGGCTTGAATGACTAGGTGGATGTATATGTTCGTCATTCAATTTTAAAATTTCGTTTTCAACCGTGATGATATATGCCTTGCATCCTTGAGGGAGATGCGTGGAGCAACGCCATCGCTGCTTTATCGATTTAGATGGTAAAGCGCTGTAAGTGTAGTTATTGAGCTGAATCAAACGTTTGCCTTTTCGAGATACTATGAACTGCGCTGAAAATATAACACTAATAAGTTGATGGTGTTGCTTAATGAACCTTTTTTTCATTAGACCATCAATTGCCATCACAATTTCAGTAGCGAAAGGTACTGTATATGATTATCTTAAGCAGAAACTGTTGTATAAATGTTTTTATTTTTATTGCATATGATTGCAGATAAGCCACAGCCCACCTGATGGAAAATGATAACCGTCACTCATGGACTCAACTATACCGATAGTTTCTGATATTTACGCGAATGTTACACATTTTGAAATAAAACTCACAAGGCCTTGGACGTCTATCATCTAAGTCCTACCGTGATCATGAATGTTGTAAAGTATTCGAAACGTCGGGATAGTAGTAAAATCAAGTAAACACGATAGATTCCGTAAACGAAGTTTTATTTCAAAATATACCGATAGTATTGTTAAGCCGCAGCTCACCATTTCATTTCACAGCTACGAGTGTATATGAAATGAACGAATTAAGTGCTTCATGGCCGGTCACACGGGAGGTGGTGGTACCAACCCGCTCGGGCCTGATAACAAGTGAGTACTCCCACTTGGTACGGGCATCCGAAGTTCAATTGATACAACGAGTGTGTACATGGTGCGCTCTCGTGTCAAGCCTCTACGAGACGAGAGTGGACGAGAGGTGAGAGACAAATAGACGAGTGTGTACTGCCGAAATTAGAAACAATGTTCGAGGTTCTGTCAAATATACAATCTGTCCAAATAAAAGTTATATAAAAAAGGAGAAAAGATTTATGGTTAAATGATATATATTTTTTTTTATTTTAGACTAGCTAACCCGGCCATATATTATGTTGCTGTGGCTCATTTTTTGTAGGCTATGCTATTTTTAAAGTCCCTACAGCATAAACATTTTTTCCTTTAAAAAACTTTTTACTTTCTGTTCTGAATGACATGCCATCTTTCACATCGTCTCAAGCATTAATCATGGAGCTTTCATTCCAGTTCTGACGCGTAATTTTCTCATATATTTTTGCAGCATGATGTAATAATCTCTAGGTTGTATCAATCGTACCACCGAAGGAATGTAACATAGTTCCATTGGTCCGCCAATATAGAGACGGCACACGGCGGATTTCTTTAGTGGGTGAGGGCCCCAAACTACCCTGTTCGTTACCCCGAACGACGGGGTGTGCGGTTAGGAACGTTTTTTCCCGCCTTAACAAACCAAAAAAAAAATGTGTCAATCGTATTTGTTTTATTTATATCAAAAGTTTTGCGTTAAAAGAAACTATTACAAACACATGGTTTATGTAATACCTCCTAAAGCGATACTTCGGAGCGTGGTAACGATAAAGCCCAAGTTGCCCTCGAGCTCAAGTAGCATTTAACTCCCTGCAAAGGCGTACCTACTATTCAAATTATTGATGACCCTAATCTCGCAAACAAACCGGTGGATGAGAAAGGATCAGAGGAACTGTCTCACACAGTTTCACCGTCATCTTTTCACTACCGACACCACTAGATCTCACAAACTTTATCCATACTACCTGAAAATAATCTTGTCTAACACCCGTATTCAAGAACAATACTATGAAGTCTCACAGTGCGCACGAACGCATAGGGCCTGTAAATCCGATTCATAAACAATACTTAAGCGGTGTGCAATGCTATGCGTTCATTTGGAACGTCACTTGCGTAAAGTAGCTAGGTAGCTATTTTAACCAACACATTGTGTAGCTTTAGTCCCAAATGAGGTTATATTGTGGTAAATTTGGCCTTTGAAATTTTGTTTGTATTCATATTATCATAGTATGCGATATTTTATGTTATTATTCATATAAATCAGACCAGATGAGGCTGCAGGACCACCGCCTCCACCTGTGCGTCTCATATAATTGGATACATAGGAAAGCTCCTTCTTTTCTTGGAATTTAATATTCTCTCAGCATCTCTTTAACTGAACAGTTTTCCTTTGACACACGTCCGGTTGTGCATTGAAGGCCACAGCTGTTTTTTTATACTAGATGGGGTGGTGAGCCATCACCTGATCGTATGCGGTTATCGAAGCCTATAGACGCTAGCAACACCAGAGGCATCACTCGCGCGTCGCCATCTCCAAGGAAAGGGATAGGAGGTGTATGGGAAGGATAATAAGGAGAGGATAGGGAGGGAGTTTGGGCCTCCAGCGATCTCACTCCCCATACAAAACACAACGGTAGGAGTAACTACCTACCGTTGTTACACGCTGGTCTTATGTGAGAGGGTGGTACTTCCCCGATCGAACCGGCCCATTCGTGCTGGGATGAGCAAGGCTCTACAAACTTAGGTATACTTGTTTTTAGAGAATCTGAAATCGTATGCACATCCATATTGTTCCGATAGTCATATCGGTTAAGGGACGAATCGCCAAGAGTCTCGAACAACACCTATAGAGACTGTCGTTAGACAGTTGGATTAAGGGCTAATGAAAAAGGCAGTACTCCTCGACACGGCACGTAGGTTCCTATTGTAAGGGGGTTCCTTTTTTGGAGCCCTAATCACCGGCAGCTGGGTCCCTGCACCCGATATCGGTGGGCCACTATTTTATACATTTCGAAATTATTTATATTCTGTTGTGTATATTTTTGTTTGTATCTTTATAGTAGCTACCTAGTGATTTTGTGTGCATTTTTTTTTTTTATTGCCTTTAGTGGCAGACGAGCTACGGTCCAACTGATGGTAAATGGTAACCGTCGCCCATGGACTCGACTATACCGAGAGTATTGTCAAGCCGCTGCTCACCAATTCATTTCACAGATAAAATGAAATATAAACGGCTATCTCCTGCTACAGCCAAAACGCAACAATGTGCTTCATGGCCGGTCACACGGGAGATGGTGGTACCAACCCGCTCGGGCCGAATACCAAGTGAGTACTTCCACTTGGTACCCAGCCGTACCACCAGTCGTGCAATGGATGATAATTGCTTACTTCCCTTAGTCGCCTTATACGACACCCGTGGGAAAGAAGAATGGGGTGGTGACACTTGTATTCTTAATCACACGGATAAAAGCCTGTGTATTTTAAAAAGGTATGAATAACTAAATTAAAGGGAACAATAATATCAATAATAAAATAACACGTTTTAAAGATAGACATAAATCCTCTTTTTTATTTATTTATGGAAAACCAACAGCTTAAATAAGGTAACATAAATTTAGTGTAAGTGACAGAAAGCCAATTACAGGTTTTCACCAATTGAAGCTGATTATAACATCAACAACTATGGAATACTCGATAATATGAACATATCAAAGGAGAGAAACAATTTAGATATCTAATACAAAAATAAAATGATGATCTATTGATTGTTTAGTTGAAGAATTTAAGATTAAGCATGTTTCGAACCGTGCTGCTTTTGACAATAAATGGGTCTAACGAAAGTTCTTTACATAATTTGTTACAATCATGGCTTGCTCGCAAAAGGTATGAGTTCTGTCTGTAATTAGTATAAGCAAAATGAACTGCTATGGGTGGGTAAAAGCGGACATATCGATATGGTACATTAAAATAAAGTCTGTGCAAAAGATCAGGGCAGTCAATTTCATTTGAAATAATTTTCATTAAAAACGTACAATCCGCTAGTCGGCGACGATTTATGAGTGGTTGAATATGGAATGTCCTACATATATCTTAATATAGTTCTCCGACTGATATCGAATATGCATCCGGTAGCATAAAAACTTTATAAAACGCTTTTGTATTTTCTCCAACCGGTCAGTGTATTTACTATAGCATGGATTCCAAATTTGTGATCCGTACTCTAAGTGGCTTCTAACATACGTACAATATAAAATTTTTAATGTTTTGGCTTGTTTGAAGCCTTTAGAGATCCTCATAATAAAGCCAAGTGCTTTAGAGGCCCTAGCAACGATTTCATCAATGTGCACGTTAAGCAGTAGTTTGCTGTCGTGATAGATGCCCAGATCTCGCACTACATCACATCTAGGAAATGATTGGCCTTTAAGTGAATATGATGTAGGAAGCGTGGCACGACTACGGCTATATGTAACCACAGAACATTTCAGGGTTCTAGTTTATTACGTAGACAGTATTCCTCGAAACGTGATAAATCTAACTGGAGATTAGTAGCATCTTCTGGACATGAAACGGCAGAATATATCTTCATATCATCAGCGAAACAGAGCAGGTGGGATGTATGAAAGCAGGAGTCGATGTCGTTAACATAGATGATAAAGAGCAAGGGGCCCATCAAGGAACCTTGGGGCACCCCGCTTGGCACTGGTACCCAACTAGAAATATAGTTGTTGACCACGACTGCTTGCGATCTGTTTTCCAAATATGAAGAAAACCACCTAAATAAATTACCACTGATTCCAGACTGCAAAAGTTTCAACTTTAAGATGTTGTGGTCAATTCGGTCAAAACATTTAGTGTAGTCAGTGTAAATCACGTCTACTTGACCTCCACTGTCCATGTTACTGGTTAAGTAATCATTAAGTAGAGTGAGGTTTGTTACTGTTGACCGGCCTTTTAAAAAACCATGCTGACGACTATACGAGTTCTTAAGAGACGCGTAGACCTGATCGTAAACCACTCGTTTAAAAACTTTGGCCAATATACAAAGCTTCGATATTGGGCGGTAATTAGCTACTTCTGTTTTTGTACCTTTTTTATGAATAGGTGTTATGTAGGCGGATTTCGAAACATGGGGAAATGTACAACTAGACAGAGATTTTTGAAATAAAAGAGAAATTGGCAAAGCTAATGTCTTAGCACATCCTAATAAGAATTTAGGTGATATATTATCCGGTCCCGCTGTTTTATAGGGATCAAGCTTAATTAATATGTTTTGTATATACTCTGTATTAACCTCAATTGAGTGGATATCCGATGAACTGATGAAGCTCGAATACTGGTACAATTGCTCATTATTTAGTGCGTCATCGACTGGGTCAAGAAAGGACGAACGAAAGTGAGAAGAAAAGGCATTACATATAGACTCTGCAGTTGAAACGGTAGTACCGCCATGATTAAGACAACAAATAGCATTAGATTTGGAACGATTATTAACGAATCTCCAGAAGTGTTTTGGGTTTTTAACAATAGCTGATTCAGTATTAGCTAGATGACTTTCGTAACATTCATTTTCTAATTTAGTAACCCTGTCGCGTAAATATTTAAAAGTAGCCTCGTCAGATAGTCTGCCATATGTTTTGAAATTACGATGATACTTAGATTTTTTTTTAGTCTTCTTAGTGCTGCTGAGTACCAAATTGGGTAGGAGTGGTATTTAATCTGTCTCGTAGGAATAAACTTTTTGTGAAGGTCAGACAAAATATTATAGAAATAGGTTACAGAGTCATTGAGCGATTTATTGTTGTTTATATACAATACAATTTTTTAAATTATTTATGTCATCCGTACATCTGCCAAATAATATACAGAACTTAGCAACAGAAAGGGACCAATCACCGTCGATCAATGTTGATCGAAGCCAATCACTGGTCTATAATTGACGCCGTGCGTTTGCTTAGTAAAGTATCGCTTGAGTATTGTTTGTGAATAGAATGGCTTGCCCTGACGAACACAGTGAGAAATGCCTTACTTAGCATAGTGTTGCTTGCTACCTTACCTAAGTATCGTTCTGGAATAAATGCGTAAGACAGTTCCTTTTCAACAATCTTTTCTTTACGTTACGTTACGGGCGTTAACCCGTTCTCCTAGGTGAGCGACAAGATGCGACGCGACGTGATGCGACGTATTGCGGCTAAAACTTTAACCAATTTACTTTTTTTGCGCTTACCATCAAGTTCTGCTTGATGGTAAGCGCAAAGTATCGGTGCTATTTAATAAGCCTATGAAATAAGAATATTTTTGGTTCTAACGTAGAAAAAGGCATAGGTAAATGTATTTATCTTTTAATCCATTCAATGATTAGTGTGTATTGGTCTGCACTTAACGACAATATTATCAACAGTAATGAGGGAAGCTCTGCATCCTTTATTGTGATGTGTCGAACACTGCCAATGTGCTTTGAATCTGCCTGTTTTTCTCATAGAAAACGTATACCCATCAAAGCTCAACATCCTCTTGCCCTTTCTAGACACCACGAAGTGTACTAAAAAAGAAACTGTTATTACTTTTAATGTAAATAGTATGACTTACTTGTCATCCATTTTTTTTAAGCTTTGTATTAACCAATTAGTGTGAAGTTACGATATTTGGCATTCTTAGATGCCTCTTTTCAACTTTGCGAGAAGAGGCCCCATCCATGAAATGCGTGAAATCAGAGATAATTTTACTTAAATTTTTTTTAATCATTTTCATTTAAACCATTTTTGAATTTGAATTCATTATAAAAGATGTCATTGATACTCTCACGCTACATTTAGTGAACAGTCAAACAGTCGTTAGAATACTTATAAAATAATAAAAATAAATCATAATTAAATTATCTTTTGGTTTGTTTTTTTTACATTTTTTTATAGTCATACGAGCCACGGCCCTCGTAATGATGGTAATTTGTAGCCACTCATGGGCTTAACAATAAATATTAAGAATCTCGCTGCTCACCATTTCATTTCGCGTACGGGAAATGAATAAATGAAACGGCGATTTCCCACTCCAACCAAAACACACTGCGGTTTTTCACGGTTTGTCACACGGAAGATAGTGGTACCGACCCGCTCGGGCCCCTTAACAACTGACTACTTCCACTTGGTACCCAATTCTACCACCAGTATCAAATCTCTGGCTAGGAGAATTACAGCACCTTACCGAGGTGAATAAATTTGAAGTAAAATAGCTCATGTAATTAATGACGTCCCAAAAGATCATCCATCGCCTCATGAAAAATTCAATAACAAAAATCGTAGACAAACTTCAAAGTATACAAGTTATTATTATAAAATGGATATTTTTAGGAAGAGAGCCCTCCACCCACGGATTGTCAATCCCGGTTATCTTTGGACAGAATAACCTAAGATTGCCAATCCGCACTCTCACAGATAGAGGAGCATGTACATACACGTAGCAGCATGCACGATAATGACAAAAAACTCACCTACGCGACACAACCGTTTATATTTCATTTCATATCTGTGAAATGAATTGGTTAGCAGCGGCTTGACAATACTCTCAGTATAGTCGAGTCCATGGGCGACGGTTATCATTTACCATCAGATGGACCGTGGCTCGTCTGCCACTACATGCAATAAAACAAAAAAAACAACCATGCGATACGGTAAGACTCTCAGAACCACAATATTGCAATATTCCGCAAAAATCCGAACACAAATTCGACACGTGTTTCGCCTCTAAATGAGGCATTCTCACGAACGCTCGTTGTACAAGTTGTTAAAATCTATAGATTTATAAGTATCTATAAAAAAAGAACAGTAAAATCCGATGTGTCATTCAAAATATAGATGGGACGATAAAAGAAAGGTAATAAAACACAAAATATGATTTTTAATTTTTTCTCTGTCTTTCTATAAGTTAGAACACATACCTACCTCAATTTACAGAACGGATTGTAATACGGTGTTCACGGGTTGAGAGCTTGGAGCACAATAGAGGTTTTATTTCATTTAAATCGTATTATTATGAGAAAAAATATTGTGCTCATCAAAAGGTCCACGCAGACAACTTCGCGGGCGGTATCCAGTAAATTAATAAAACTATTAATTTTTTTTAAAGATTTTTATTAACATTTTTTATATTTATAAAATTTAATACGTCATCGTGAATAAAATGATCAAAATCTTCATTGTCATTTTTAGTATTAACTTTAAATAGACTTTTTAGAAGATATATATTTAATTACCTACACGTTACAAAAATACTATCATTAGCTATGGTCAATTAGTTATAGTAACTCCATAACAATAAGTCAAAAATAATATGATACACATTTTGAGTACGCTCGATGGAACCATGGGGTAATAGTCGTATACGGAATAGACCTAATTAGCGGTATTGGTATGAAACAATTTAAAAAAAAGTGAAGCTCAATACAATAATTCTAAGTTATTGTTACTTTAAATTAATTGGCATGTATACAACCTAGTTCGGTTCGTAATATTACAATCGACGTCGAGACTGCAAAAAGCTGCTGAAGTTAAGTGTATATGCCAGTTATGAAACATATCATTGTCATTGAGAAAAGATCAAAACTACATAAAAGATAAATTAGTGCAGCACGCAACTGTAATGTACCTATCACATAAGTATTATTTTGACTTAATGTCCTTTGGGCCATGTTAAACAATGATATATAAAGAATCACATCAGATTTATAGAATACAATTGATATAAAAATATATAGTTGTTTTTATTGTGAACTTAATCTATGTCACAAGTTGCATAACGGTTATTTAATACACACCTTATTATTAATAGTATTAGGTCTCTGAAATTATGATAACTTAGTAAGACCTAGACTGTCTGGCCAGTATGCAGTTCTAGTCGACTCATAGTGACTTGGAATAAGCTTAATTGGTTATATCCACGACGCGTTTTGAAAAGAGATCTCATGCTCATGAATCATATGAGTTAAGAAAGTAAAATTAGGTGCATTGTATTTCAGTTCCTATCACAATAAAACATCGGAACTGATTCAAACTTAAATATGGCTAGATTTAATATGTTTAGTATGTGAATATTAATATTTTATATATGGTTGTGTTCGTTTTTAAGTTTTACAATAGCATTACCGAAACAAGTAATTGATGCTCGACAGCCTTTCTTTTCGTGTGTGGAACACTTCCAGTAACTTTGAATTCCATTTATCCGTTTTTTGTAGAACCTGTAACCGTCATAGCTCATCATAATTTTCCCCCTTTGTGATATCGTTAGAGTAACTGTAAAAAAATAAACGGTTATATAACTATTTCAAAGAAACAATGTCATTGTATGAATTACATAGGTATCTAGATCAGTTGCTGCCTTACTAACACAGAACACTTCTACCCTAGAGGGCTTACTAATAAACGTTGTATAACCTCTGAATAGTTATTCAGTGTTTTGTTTTGGCACTAATATGTCAGTTTGACGTTGAAAGAACGGAACTAAACACTGAATAACTATTCGGACCTTATACAATGTTTTTTAATAAGGGGGTTTGCGATTATTGGATTGTTAATAATAATAATAGTTATATTTTATTTATTTAATTAACATGTAGGTATTTAAAAATACCTAAATATTTATTTTCGTAACTCATTTTGCAGCTGCTAGGTACGACCTGTCTGATTTAGGCCCATCCTCTATACTGCTAGTACAGTGCAGGGTAGCAAACTCCACATGTCCTTAAATAAAGCTCAAGGACCTGCAGGTTTCCTCAGTATGTTACTTCCGCGCACGAGGTCGTGGGTTCGATTCCCACTCAGGACAATTATTTGTGTGATAAAAACAGACAGAAGAGTTTGCACTGCGTCTGGGTGTTTTCTATATGTATGTATTTACAAAAAAAAAAGTAATATTATGTATTATATCCGTAATCTGGTACCCATAGCATAAGCGTTAAGCTTAGTTTGGGACCAGAGGACGTTGTGTGAAATGTCCGTGAATATTTATTTATTATTTATTAGTTAGATCCGTTATCAATTTATGTTGCAATTAAGTAATCGTTCGGGACTGAATTTATCACTAAATAAATAATGCTGCCTTCTACTACAGTTACTTTTCTCTAAGGTACAAAATAATCTATATGTAAGACAGGGAGAAATTTTATCATTTCCTTTTTAAACACAAATTTTATATTTCCCTGGGTACCCAAATCTGAAGTCTACAAAGGCGAACTTGAAGCTAGTCTTTCATCAATATGGTCCAGGACAAATTACCAACTCAGTCACGAAGCGAAGGCAGTTTTTAAAAATTATTCATCAACGATTAGGTACTGCGTTATATTTTCGAATACCCCCTTATTTATCAAATAAGCAATTGTTTTAATTATTATTACTATGTGCTGAGAAGACAGTGAAATAATCAGTCAAATATTTGCAATCTACAATTATATTTTCGGAGCTTGGCGGTAATTTGCGTCTATTTATCGTGTGCTTGTAAGGTGCCACGCAACTC
Organism: Leucoma salicis; assembly: GCA_948253155.1. Taxonomy (NCBI): domain Eukaryota; kingdom Metazoa; phylum Arthropoda; class Insecta; order Lepidoptera; family Erebidae; genus Leucoma; species Leucoma salicis. Next base: position 21,037,554 of record OX411814.1, on the reverse strand, counting down.
AGGTGTTCACCAAAATCGTTACATAGGTACTTGGTAAGTAGATAAAATAATTAATAAACTATGTCTGGTCTACACTTGGTCTGGTTTGGTTGAATTTATTTGACCTATAAAACTATAAATAACTAGTGTTTATCACATTTTTATAGCCTAACACACACAAACACACACATTGAATAAATAAAATTATATAAAGTAGCAGTCATGCGCGACCTCATTAGCCTTAAAATTCATTGAAATTAATTAATTGTATAATATGCATGTCAAATGATAAAAATACAGATCAATACATATACACACTTTAAGAAAAGTGAGGAATATTTTTTACATAAATGTAACACCAAATAGGTTGTCTACCTAAGCGGTTAGATATGGCGGTCATTCCAATACATATTATCACTCTTCAATCTCATAAATTTTGTTGATTAGCTAAAGCTTAAAGATCGGGACAGCCCTGGGACCATGGGCTATAAGAATTACCTATACCTATATCATATAGCTTATCATTTACACAATCTCATGTTTTTATTACACTCCAATTTTAATCGGTCGGTCAATCAATTTTCGAGATAGGTATATCGTTTATATAAGGGCGCACACTTTTAAAAAAATGGTAGAACTGTGGTCCGTAAGCCTTAATATGGATACTTATCACTAAATATGCATTACAAAATGAAATTACAGTAAGATCACAGATTTATATACTAGTTATATCGAAGTGAGATCTATATGAATTGGCAAAAAATATTCAATAAGTACCTACATAAATATTCATGGAAGCCTGATGGCGTTACTTTTTCTGTTGTCTCAATGGGTATGTGTAGCTGTAAATTGAACGACACAATTATCAACCGTTACAATACAAGCTCGACATCCTTTGCTGTGATGGGTAGAACATCTCCATATTTCTTTGGTCCCAATCATCGCCACCTTACCATAAGAAGGGTACCTCCTGGAGAATGTATAGCCTCGAAAAATCGCGAGCTTATTGCCTCTTTGAGATGTTGAAAAAGCCACTAAAAGTATAAATTAGTTATTTATGGTTTAGCAGACCGTATTATAAAAAAATACCAAAATACAAAGTACGAAAATATAAAACAGAAAATCATAGCCACGAGCGGGATTTGAGCCTGTGTTTCCAGCTTTCGTGACATTTGTCCGGGACTATATTTATGTTAAAAAAAACGGTAGCTAATTTTGTACAACTTGAGAGAAAAAAGCTTCTTGATAAAAAATAATTTAAACCGCTTAAGAACATTTTATTGACGTTAACTCTATGAAAAAATATATGTATGCCTTATCAAAAACAGGTTCGAGTTGTAAAAAGTATTCTGTAAGGGACTTGGGCCTTGAAAATAGTATTTCGTAGTCCTATTTCTACAAAATATGTTACATAGTAATTAGCTGAGCATGTCAACTGCTCAAAAATAATAAACATTAACAAGTTACATGAAAAACTGTTGCTATGTGTTGATTTATTGAAATACCATAGTTAAAGTCTACTAAAAACATTATACGATGATTACATTCTACTGATACTTGAACAATAGTAATGAACAGATTGATAATATGTGGATAACCCACACCATCGAGGAATAAAAGTATTTCGCAATGGGGTGGGTTTGGTTAACCTTAAATGTACCAACTGCATAAAATTTATGTCGAGAAAATGACGTTTAAAATTTTAGTTTCCTGGTTTCCTTTAGTCCATCATGTAGATTAGTTGTACATACATCAAACGTAAATCGATATTGGGCTGTTTTAACAGAATGGTGACGTACTACATCCTGATCAGTTTGGTGTCACTCTTAGAGTATATTTTGGACAATTTGCGGGTTGGTACATTTTGGTATAATTGAGTTCATTAATGTAGGTACCTACTTCGTGGCTTTAAAAACTAAGTTTATTAGGTACTTAGAACGAATGTAGTATTTTAAACTATTGCGTTTCATTACTGTCGATTTTAAATGCTATAACGGGACTTAACGCGTATTTATTTAGTGTTAAAATACATTTTTATTCCCGACGTTTCGACTGGGTTTCACCAGCCGTGGTCACGGATCGACAGTCGACCCGTGTAAGTATTTTAACAGTAAATAGATACGCGTTAAGTCCCGTTATAGCATTTAAAATAGAACGAGAGTAGTGTTTATGCAGTTAGCACTACCCTAACTAAAACGTATAAAATTACCATAAAAAATACACACAAATAAATTATTATACCTAATAATCACCTTTTTTAGTTCAGCCAATAATATATTCTAAAACATCTAACATTAGATGATGTATGTCTTATACATCGTCAATGTTTTTTTATAATATCCACGAGATTGTCTTGTTTAATTCGTGACCAATATCACAAAACTACAGTATTCTTAAACTAGAGACTAGAATAGCTATCACAGCGTAAATTTGTATTCAGTAAAGATGGAACCGATATATTCATATCCATTAAGATATCAGTGATATTGGATGTATTCATGTATCAGTAATCCGACTCAATCTGATATGGTAATACGGGCGTATCGCTAATATGCCATATTCACTATATCGTGAACATGAACAGTGACGACTGAACATGGGTGTATTGCTATATCCATAGACTAGATAGAATCGCATATCGGTGAGAAATTCGTACGTATTATTGAAATAAAAATGGTGGTATCTATTAAGGAGTGTAGAAGTAAGAAGGACCGTCTTGTATATGGGATAAGATGAAAAAAAGTATAAAGCTATAAACAGCAAGTTATTAATATTGTTATTTGTTTTAATAATGAAATTTTTTAAAGTTGTTACTTGTTTAAATAATGCTATAGAATACCATTATTAAAACAAGTAACAATATTAAACAGATATGTGAATATAATGATAGTTAGATATTATTCTGAAACGAATAGCACAAACTAACTAATATGCATACATGATTATGGTATGCAGCATATCTCTATATCCTCCGTATTAAATAATAGTGATATTCATATATTAGTTTACATATTATGATAATACTTGAAGAATATATTCATATCAGCTGATATTGACAAATATCGGTATTAACCCATCTTTATTATACCTAGGTACTACTTACATATTTAATAATATTTCAATGATGATATTGGAATATGAACGTTGCTCGTTGTGTTTGATTAAATGTGGCGTAAATGGCGAGATTGGGTTTGGCTAGAAACGAGCGCTATCCTATATCTGTGAGGCATATTTGTAAGTAATTTTTCAAACTAATATGGACAGACGACGGCTTGGTATGTCATACAAAAACGACAGAACAACGGTTGAATATCAACTCGACTGTTTTTAAGGTATAGTAGAAAACAACAAAATTAATGAAATGTATAAAGTATAAAAGTAACTTATGAAATAAAAAAACCCGTGACCACGGCCGATGCAATACGGTCGAAACGTCGGGAAATAAAGGTATTTAACCTCAACATTATATACGCGATTAAGACCCAAAACGTAATATTTGTGTATAAAAAATATGTTCATAAAAATTTACGACGCATTGGTATTGATGTAGTAATCTAGTCCATTCGTACGTACCTCCCTTCAACTACAATATATTTATGAGCTGGGTGATTGTGCTCATTATTGCCATAGTTGACATGTTTCTTGCTGTTAATCACCAATCTTGCTTTGCATCCTTTACTATTGTGGTAGGAACAGCGCCAGTGAAACGTGCCTTTCTTAGGGAACCGCCGAGAAGCACAGTACGTGAAGTTTTTCGCCAAAATAAGGGGTCTGCCAGACTGTGAACGTATCTCAGTAAATTCTGTAACAATGCTATTTTTAGTTATAAGGTAATGGAGGCGACTACTACGAATTACAAAATATATATTTATTTCATGAAAATGTAAGTGCTAATGGCTTATTATTATTTGTTTTATTTTAATTGATAAAACCATTACAAAATATAATGTAATTTTTTATTAAAGCATTTGATTAAACATACGGCGAGCTTGACACGTTGCTATAAAACCATACCCCTTTAAAATGCTCGGGCCTTTTATTGAATAACGAATTGTGCTTCCAAAATTGTATTGTATTATACCGACTTTTTTTTTACGGCGGGAAAATATGTACCTTACCTCACAGCCCTCTGGGGCCCTCACCCACTAAATAAATCCGCCGTATGCTGTCTCTCCGCCTGTATTGGCAGGCCACTGGAACTATGTTACATTACTTCAGTGGTGTATTATACCGACCTAGCCTACGCAATATGGATAGATTTTATAGACATTATAGAAAAACAGTCTTTCGCAATATAATTTATTATTAATTACTTAAAATGCTAAACATCTTACATAATAAATTAATTAGGAATCATTTTATGTTTACAATCTTGATATTTATTGCACATAGTCTATAAATATTAGACAATATCAGCAGTCTCACAATGAGAACAAGATACACAGAGTTACAATTCAAATGGAGGATGTGTATGATGCCGCAGTGTTCTAACCATTTCTCCATTGGTGACGAGAGATGCCGAGCAGTTTTGTGAATACCTGTGGATACAGACCCACCATGTTTTTTTATCTGACTGAGTGTTTTTCCTATAACGGTAACCGCCACAATATATATGCAATTTACCTCTATGCTCCAAATATTTTACTGAAAAAGAATGCATATTATACTAATGTTATACTTGGTCATGAATGTTTTTATAGCCAATATTTTCTACATTATATGATATGAATGTACTATATTACTGTAAACGCGTATAGGTACCTACCATATATGAGATTTCCAAATAGCATCAACCTTTATTGAACCATTATCTCTATAAATTAAAGTGCACCTCTATATTATTATTATATATCACCTATCAGGTTTTATTAAGACCTTTCACAAAGGAGAATGCCCACAAATGGGCGTTGGTTTGATATTGTATCATGTTGTACATTTTTTTTAATTTATTTTTTTAAATATAAATCAACACAAAGTAACAGTCACGAATAAATATCCCTCATATTTGTTATCACTTTAACAATATAATTACAATATTTTTGAATGTATTAAATGTTAATTATTGCTAGTTTTAGATGTGGCCGATAGATGGCAATAGGCTCGCCCACTATTACATGGTAGTATTCGAACGATCAAAGCAGGTAAATTACTTTTTAATTAGCAGATTTTTATTCGACGAAATTTTGACTTAATATTTGAGTATGTATTGTAGATATTAAAAATAAAATTTTTGAGACCTATTTGAGTCTGACACAAAATGAAATCATGTATGGGCATCCTCCTTTATTGGTTTTAAAATAGCTAAACATGTCACATGCTACAATAATAATCACAAAATGCAGTAAATTATTAAATTTGAAATGTCGCGTCGGGATTGCAGGAAATCAAGTAAACGCGCTTGTTTCGTATAAGTAGTTTTATGTCATTATACCTTCGTATTAGCAGAGTTAAGACTCCTTAAACCTGTGGATTTTCATCTTTATAAAACACAATATACCTAAATATTTGTCTAATATTTGGTTCACAAATAATTGTGTTTTATACTGATTATGGAATATAAAACCCTTCCTAAAATATGCAATGATCATTGCATTTAGTGAGTAAGTGATTGGACTGCCAATTTAGGTAGGTAGGTATACAAACCCATGTTATATACTTAGGTAATACAGATATATTATAAAAATAAATAATTACGATAGTTGTTGATCAATGAACTATACACTGAACAGGCTGCGTGATCAAGAGTGATTGTGGGTGTGTTGCTGCTTGATAATGTCGTCATAAACAGTAATGATGGATGCCTTGCATCCGTAACTGCTTCGCATACAAAACCAAGTAGCTTTTGGACCTCTACTCCTATTATTCTTGTAATATCTGTAGGGTTCTATAGCGAGAACTGGTCTGCCTTTCCGAGTCATCGTGAAGATAACGTCTAAAACGACAAAGCAAATGAATAACTCAGTACAAAAGGAAACAAAAGCATCTCACCCATTGCCTAGTTTACATGAGTTTTCGAGTCGCATTCAGTTCCAGAATCAATATTTTAGTCTTTGATATAATCAATCATTTGTCCTGCTTTCGCCCTCTTCTTGTGCATTCGTCCACCTTCATACCTAACTTCATACTTCATACTTAACTGCCTAGTCACATAGGTTTCCTCTCTTCTCATTATATGACGAAGCCAATGACGAATTCTGTGTACCCTTAAGTGAGTCTTAATAGAAATTATTTAATTAAGGAACAATAACAGGGATTCATAGGAAAATGAAAAAAATACCATCGCAAGCAAGATGAAGCATGGATAGGATTAGGTCACATAAATTCGTGAATATGCCTGTAAAATAATACACTATTTTTGTAGTATATCATATATTTAATTTTATCATAATCTATAGGTATAACCGTGTATAAGACAGGCTAAGATAAAACCCATTGCCGTGTGGGACCGGCACCAAGAATAGCTCCACCCCGTCTCTTCCTATGGGAGTCGTAAAAGCCGACTAAGAGATTACCGGGGGACCGGGTAGCAGCGTTCCCCTGTGTACTAAAAACGTCGACTGCGATCGCCAACCCACCTGCCAAGCGTGACGGTTATGGTAAAACCCCCATTTTGGGGAGGCCTATGTCCAGCAGTGGACGATGAAAGGCTGATGGATGGATGGAAGATAAAAACAAAAGTTATTGCTGAAGTGTAGCTTACTCGTAAAGCTTTTGTTTTATAATTCAGTCCAATCTCAATAACGCTTTATTAATGATTATCAACACTACTACTACAGAGTACACCCAGAACAATCATAATGTGAATCGCACCAAGAATTATGCTGTGTTAGATTCGAACCCATAACACTCAGGCGGATGGTCATTGTATAAACCACTCCGCCATCTGTTCGCAATAAAAATTTTATATCTGACAACCAGACAAAAAATTTGTTTAGCAACAATTTTGAACGTTGTTGAATTCAGTGATTATGGTTATTGATTACCTTGACTACTACATCATCAAAAGTGTACAGTCCGGCCCTGCAATTATTTAAGCTAGCCCATTTGACACATCGCCAGTGCTTTCTGGTATTTCTCATATCACTTTTATAGTATGGCGAAAGGTTATATCTATGATTATTGTACAGTAGAGCTGGTCGGCCGGACCTGGTTGTTGTGTAGATGACCCCTGAAAAAATAATCAAATAAAAGTTATGTAATGCAAGTCTCCCGAGTGACGTCCCCACGCAACTGGGATGTCACAGCTTCGCAGTATTGTGGTGCATACTTATCTCAAGATTTAACACCAAATATAATGTTGCAGCATTTTTTTCATGGTATTTTATTTTTATATATTTTTTTAGCGTTTGACATGCTTAGCCGTATAAATTAACACAAAGTATGGAAACGTGAAATCGAAAATAACAGTCATAAGCATGATTTGAACCGGAATCTCCTGGAATACGACGGTATACCAGAATCTATCTGGGACGGTATTCCAGGAGATGCAGGTTCAAATCCTGCTCGTGACTGTTATCTTCGATTTCACATTTTCACACTTTGTGTTAATTTACATGTCATTTTAGTTATAAGAATTAAATTAAACTGCAATAAATTGGTAAATAAAAAAGTGATCTTCTGATGAAAGGCTTTACTACGGAATCCGGCCGCTTGTGTTTACTATTAGTGTATGCTTGACGATTTGAAGCGCTATGTAATGGGCCTATGAAATAAAAATATGTTTGAATTTGAATGTACAAAAAATGTATAGTATAATTACCTACATCTCATGAGATAACACTAACTTTGTGAAGTGTAAGTTCTCAAACTTTACATTTAAGCATTATGTCGATATTGTTAGTACTTAACTGCTTTATTTAGGTTCAGGGAATGAAAACATTTTTTGTTTGTTTGTAATTCCTAACCCCCTTACTAATAATCATTGTATAAGCCCCGAATAGTTATTCAGTGTTTTGTTCCATTCTTTCAACGTCAAACGGTCATATTAGTAACATAAACAAAACACTGAATAACTATTCTATACAACGTTTATTAGTAAGACAGTATATGTCCCACTGTTCGGAATAGGTTCCAAAATGGGAGAACAAGCCATAGTGCGCTACACCGGCCCTGCACAATTTCGAAATTCAGAGGTAGGTAGGTATATGCCTTGCAAAGTTTTAAAGATCAAGAAGTACCTAAGTCGTAAGTTAAGGTTATCTCGGAATGGGGATAAAACTTGCTATTTCTGTCTTAGCAGTCCTTATCAAGCTTCCCACAAGTTCATCAATGATTAAATAAAACCCATATCTTACGAGAATAAACTCTTTATATTATCAATTAGCAAGCATTTATTTAATAACTAGTCAAATTAACATTGAAAAATAATTCAAACAAAAATAATATTGTACGAGTTAGTACATTCTCAGTATATAAAAAAACTATTAATAAAATTAAGGAATAATGTAACAACTTTGTGTAATAACTGATATTTAAGCGAATATTACACATGAAATAAAACTACTTTTATAGAATCCACCGTGTTGTTCATTTTTGCTATCGGAATCGTGTTCAACACGTGACCTGTGCAAAGTAGTTTTGTTTCATAACTTTAGGTATCTAAAAAAAACAGGCACATCATCATAATAATTTTTTGAGCTTGTTACAGCTCAAGCCAAACAACAAATCATGGAATGTACGACTAAATACCACTGGTAGTATACCAGCCTCTGTGGTGCAGCGGTAGTGTAAGCGACTGCTAATCACGAGGTCTCGGGTTCGATCCCCGGGTCGGGCAGTGTTATTGAGCTTATTCGTAAAAAGAAAAAATCTCAATAGCAGCCCGGAGTTCGGAAATGTGCCCGGACGGCTATAGGTTCACCCTCAATTAAGTCAGACTTAAACATAGCTGGCGAACTGTGGGTGTGTAATACACATCTGCCTCCCCTTCGAGGAATACAGGCGTGATGCTTTGTTCTATACTAAAGAGGATTAATGCACTAATTATTCAATCCTATTTGCTCATATCTGAGTCCCTGATAATATATCAGGGCATTTTAATAACATATAATGCCAATAAAAATTAATTGAAACAATTTTTCTTCTGGTATTAAAATCAAAGTATTGATACTTAGTAGTACTCACAAATAAACACTGTTAAACATAATACAATCTTTTTAAAATAAAGTAATCTGTCGTACTGTGGACGTTTTTTTTTTATACTAATTGGGTGACTAACAAGCATACGGCCCACCTGATGATAAGCGGTTACCATAGCCTATAGATGCTAGCAACATCACTCGCGCGTCGCCATCTCCAAGGTAAGGGATAGGAGGTGGATAAGAAGAATAATAAGGAGAGGAAAGGTACGATATTAAGGAGAGGATAGGAAGGATAATAAGAATGGGATACGAAGGGAGTTCGGACCTTCGGTGCTCTCACACACCATACGAAACACAATGCTAGGAGTAACTACCGTTGTTACACGCTGATCTTATGCGAGAGGGTGGTACTTCCCCGATCGAGTCGGCCCATTCGTGCTGCGATAAGCAAGGTTCTACTACTAATTATAACGTCCTCGCATAAATAATCACAATCAACAAAGTTGTATAGAGATTCCGTTGATATACAATACATGTTAAGAACTATCAACATAAATAAAATAATAGACGCCTGCCGTTGGGCGCGCATCACGGAAATACCACTAGATAGATTTTAATTAAATAAATAAATAAATATTCCTGGACATTTTCACACAACGCCTCTGGTCCCAAACTAAGCTTAACGCTTGTGCTATGGGTACCAGATTACGGATATAATACATATACTACTTTTTTTTTGTAAATACATACATATAATAGATAGAAAACACCCAGACGCAGTACAAATATCTGTGTTCATCACACAAATAGTTGTCCTGGGTGGGAATCGAACCCACGACCTCGTGCACGGAAGTCGGTTACACTACCGACTACGCCACGAGGCCCGTTTTCTAAGTTTTAATTGGCCCTTATTTAAAAAAGAATACGTTATCAAAGCCGCGGGCAAACGCTAATATTGTATAAATTCATTTAATATTTAAGCCAGATAACACAAAAATCTTCTAATGTTGATGTTCGTTGGATGTTCTTACGATGACGTCATCCAGCGTAACAATCGAAGCACGACAACCTGCAGCGTTTTTTGAACATGCCCATCTTCTACGCCGACCACATTTGGACACACGATGAAAACGGTATGGTCCCAATTCTATGATAGGGTTACCATAGCGACTATCGTTGAATTGTGGCACTATACGCAATAAAATAAACTGGTCAGTACACATTAAATGTAAATACAAATTACAATAGGCAGTTTGATACGAAGAATACAGTTTGAGGTACAACTAGCTTCCTGTGTAGTCGAGCAGATAAGGAATATGGTGACACCACACACGTTTATGTGCATAGTTTTATTTCTGACCATGTACAGGGTTTAAGGCTTCGCTATACTATTATTATTGACGAAATTGTGGAAATGACAGGTCAGACGTGTAAAAAAAACAATTTGGAAAACTTTGGAGCAGGCTCTTACCCGTGAGGGTCCATACACAATTAATAATGCAATTTTAGACGGATATTATTAGAATATGACGTAGATGTATAGTAATGAATTTATTGTAATAGAAATGTTTTATATTAATTTAACTTGACAACAAAACAGATATGCATGTTATAAATTTAAATAATTTATAAGTGATAAGTTACAGAAGTGATAAGTCATTGTGATTGGTTGAGAGATCACCGTGATTGGCCCAGGGATTATTGCAACATCACGCATCGGTTTCTCTACCAGTCACAAGCGTCTCGCTTGTATATGTCTCGCTTGGATACAATGTCGATACGACGTCAATACGATTTAGTGAGTTACATTATACGGGCCCTGCAGCTTAAGAAGGTTAAACAAAAATATCATATATGTGGTTAAAACAATGTCCACTTTTGTAGATACCTATAACATTATTCAAAATTTATTTCACACATAACTAAATAATTACATACACGTAAAACACGTTGTTTAATGTTCTGCTTCATAGCTTTAACTGAAACTGGCGAATTAGTGAACACACGTAACAAAAGATGGTGTTAGTGATATGTTTTTTAGTAGCTTATAATATTCTCAAGCAATAAATTCCGCTTAAAATAAAATTTAATCTCATGCAGAAGGATAATTAATAAAAAATATATCCTCAATTGTGCACTGCGATCTAAACCGCCTGCCAAGCGTGGCGATTACGGCATTATCCCCCATGACGGGACCGCTCGTTGTGGCGTTCTCTTGGGGAGGCCTATATCCAGCAGTGGACGTTGAAAGGCTGATGGATGGAATAAATAATTCGGTGAGCAAGTAGCAATGGTAGAGCCTGACTTCTCGCAGCATGAATGGGTCGGCTCCACCAGGGTAGTACCACTTTCACAGAAGATCAGCGTGAAACTACGGTAGGTACAGCAGTACTGTTGTTTGTTGGCGGGTGAAAGCGCCGGAGGCATAACACCTCCTCTTCATCCCCTCCTTATTATCTTTCCTCTCCACTTCCTATCCTTTTCCATGGAGATGGCGACGCACAAGTGATGTCTCTGGTGTGCTAGCGTTTATATGCTATGGTAACCGCGGTAATCAGGTGTCCCCGTATGCTTGCGCCACGTAGTATAAAAAAAACCATTGTAATACATTGTCGCTGTTAATGTGATTCACCTACCAACATATTTGTAGTTTTAAGACGATAAAAAACACATAAAAGATCACAGATAATTTTATTGATGGTTATGTTCATTTTTATGATGAATAATTTGATCGTCGATGGTTACAACAACTGATCGACATCCTCTAGTCTTTCGACAACAAACCCATCGCGTTTTGTCATAGCCTCTATGGTTAATCACACGATTGTAGCGATATATGCCTATTAAAAGAACAGGGTTACCAGCTTTGGTAGCGCCGAACCTGACGTATGCTAAAAAAAATAAGCCGGTTTTAGACTCAAATTGACAATATTTTTTTCTGATTTTTTATTGCCCACGATAGCAGACCAGCAAATCCACCGCGCATGAAATATGGCAACACTAAGGATACAGCCAAGCGTGAAATGAAATGGTTATCACCGTTTTGACAGTATATTTAATATTACCGCTTACATTAATGGTACTCAGCATCAGGTGGGCCGCTGATGGTGAGTACCATTCATGGAAGCAAAATTAATATAAAGTGATTTTGGGAAAATACATAGTAAAACTGGTAAACCAAGTAAAATTCTATATTGGATTTATAAACTTTATTAAGGCTTTACTTTAACATCAACACAAATTAAATAATATTGTAAATAATTCAAATAAACATTCATAATAAGGAAACATGAAGCGAAATTGTTTTTCCGACAGTGTAGCATTTTTTTATGAATGTTTATCTGAAATACTTGGAGTTAATCTTAAGCACCAATCTTATAAAATTTAGACATGAGAAGTATGTTGGCGAAAAGCCACATTACACCTACAGGGTTTTTCCAACTAAAAAATTTACAAGACAAACAAAATAATAAGAAACCATCTTCACTACTATTTTTAAAATACGTAGTCATAAACAAAACCAATCTTAATGATTATGATTCAAATTACATCTAATGATATCTTTGCCGTAAGTGGTAATAAAAGCTGTACACTTAGTTCGAGCTCTGACAGAACACTGCCACCTTGTTGTGCCCTGAACATTTGAATACTTCTGTTGAGAGAATCGAAAGCCAGCGACTTGAAGCATCACTGTACCTCTACTAGTCACAACCTCCGTAACTGAAATATTTCAGCCAATAAATGAGCCCAGTAGGTCTCAGGATTATTGTGTTACACTATATATAAATGAAAATGTATACGCGCGTAACTTCCGAACGACTGCACCAAATTGGATAATTATTTTTTGTGTGTTCCTTATTGTCAAGACAAAGTTTGTATAAAAGAAAATTTAAAAATAATAGCACAGTTTTTTTGAAATCTCATAAAAATGAAAAGCAAGTGAGTGAATTAGGCAGAAGACTGTGAGTTACTTTCAACACATAAACGTGTAACTATATATAAATGAAAATGTATACGCGCGTAACTTCCGAACGACTGCACTAAATTGGATAATTATTTTTTTATGTGTTCGTTATTGTCAAGACAAGGTTTGTATAAAAGAAAATTTAAAAATAATAGCACAGTTTTTTTGAAATCTCATAAAAATGAAAAGCAAGTGAGTGAATTAGACAGAAGACTGTGAGTTACTTTCAACACATAAACGTGTAACTATATATAAATGAAAATGTATACGCGCGTAACTTCCGAACGACTGCACCAAATTGGATAATTATTTTTTTGTGTGTTCGTTATTGTCAAGACAAGGTTTGTATAAAAGAAAATTTAAAAATAATAGCACAGTTTTTTTGAAATCTCATAAAAATGAAAAACAAGTGAGTGAATTAGACAGAAGACTGTGAGTTACTTTCAACACATAAACGTGTAACTATATATAAATGAAAATGTATACGCGCGTAACTTCCAAACGACTGCACCAAATTGGATAATTATTTTTTTTTGTGTTCGTTATTTTCAAGACAAGGTTTGTATAAAAGAAAATTTAAAAATAATACCACAGATTTTTTGAAATCTCATAAAAATGAAAAGCAAGTGAATGAATTAGACAGAAGACTGTGAGTTACTTTTAACACATAAACGTGTCTGGAATTATTGATAATCCCACTGATTTGAATTACTGGAAGTGTACCTAATATTTCCTTAGCCCGCGACTGTATCTACACCACCCGCGTGAAGCAGCGAGGCGGGCATAAACATGTCAATCACTTAAATATATTGCATTTTTCTTAAATAACTACATACCCACATAAGATTTGTGAAGATGCGTGTTTAACACATGATAGGCTGGCTGGCAAAGACAACGGATTGCCAATTGTGATAAAACAGCCTGCCGCACCTTGTGACATCGAGTCGTGACGAGTGGCGAACCATATCGCCGTCGTTCAGATGATTGTTACTAATAATTTCCATTGCATTTTTCTGGGTTTTTTTATGTATTCTGACTTATATGTACATAAATAAGTACCAACTAAAACGTTATCGAATTATGTTTATTCCATTTGACAGTTATACTTTTATCATGTTTAGGAATAGCGTACATAATTTTAAAATGTTATCTAGTAACATTTAAGTTATTATAAAAATACGTCGTCTTTCATCTACCGCGAGTTTGTTCTGTGGCACTTCTTGTTCCCCGACGCCGCTATCTACGGATTTTGATTTTAAAGGAGTTCCTTCGCTTTGAAAATATTCAGCCGTACTCGCTATTGGCTGACTGATAACACGAGTGGAACTATCGGCACCTTTGGCCATAATAATTCTTCTGGTACTGTTAACAGTTTTTCGCCCAGTTGAAGTTCTAGCATTAGTAGGTGTAAGTGTACTCTTTCCAGAATGTTGATTCGAAGTAGACTTTTGTCTTTTCTGTAAATGAAATAAAACAAACAAATCAATATAAATAGTACCTAAACATAGTTTAAAAAACTATAAAAACACGCTTTTATAACATCGAACTTTAAAGTAATAAGGCTTTGTGCCATCTTTTTCGTTTATAGGGTAAACTCATAAGTAACTTGCCACTTAAGGGACCTTTAAGGATTAGGTAGTTCAATTATTTCTGTAGTTATGTTATAAAATTGGCATTGTTATTTATATCTCTAAATAGATGGTATTCTCTTTTTAACGTTTTTGTGAGCGATGCACCAATAATCTTCTTCGTGGCGTAGTCGGTAGTGTAATCGACTTCCGTGCGCAAGGTTGTGGGTTCGATTCCCACTCAGGACAATTATTTGTGTGATAAACACAGATATTTGTACTGCGTCTAGGTGTTTTCTATCTATTATATGTATGTATTTACAAAAAACAAGTAGTATCTGTATTATATCCGTAATCTGGTACCCATAGCACAAGCGTTAAGCTTAGTTTGGGACCAGAGGACGTTGTGTGAAAATGTCCGTGAATATTTATTTAAAACTAAGTAATAAAAAGTATCAGAATGCCGGACGAGCGACTGGTTAAGAAGATATACAATGCGAAAGTGGAAGGATGTAGGTACAGGGGGAGACCGAGACTCACCTATCTAGACCACATCGGTCATGTATTGAAGGAAGGTGGAGTCAGGAGTCTCCGAGCGTGAGCGTGTATGAGGAGAATTATGTATGTTGAGGAAGCGAGAGATGTATGCAAGAATAGAGCCTCTTAGCACTCTGTTCTCTCTGCCTACCCCGCAAGGGAAATGGCGTGATGATAGAAAAATTCTCAGTAACAGCCCGGAGTTTGGAAATGTGCCCGGTAGACGTCAATAGGCTCGCCCCCTATTACGTGGGACTTAACACTTGTGGGTGTGTAATACACCTCTGCCTACCCCTTCGGGGAATACAGGCGTGATGCTATGTTTAAGTACCTAGGTATTACAAAACAATAAGAGCCTTATTCACTTTTATTATTTTACAATACCCAAATATTATACATTGAAATATAGGTACCTAACTACTTTTTACGGATTTTATCGCAGTACCTTTATCTAATATTGCAGTATAAATCACAGAAATGAAAGATAATAAATTATCCAATAACAAATTTTATAAACAAGCAACTTAAAAATACTTGTTTTAAACACTTAATTAACTAAAATCCTTGTTTAAACACAAAGTGAAAAATGTGACATCGAAAATAACAGTCACGAGCAGGATTCGAACCTGCATCTCCTGGATACCGTCCAGATGCTTTGCCAATTCAGCTCTGCAGGTTCGAATCCTGCTCGTGACTGTTATTTTCGATTTCACATTTTTCACTTTGTGTTTAATGTATGTTGCTAAGCATGTCAAATGCTAAAAATATTTATAAAAATATCTAAATAAAATCCCTGTTCCTTGTTTTCTTTAATAATAGTATCGAATATACTTTCAGCCTCAGATGAATCAGTATTACATTGATAGTAAATATGGCACAAGAATGAATCAGTCATCATGCGGAATATTAATTTTATGATAGGATGGAATACAGTTCATGTGTGTCATTATTGTTTATCACACTGGCTGCATTGAATAACTTTTCTCGTTATAGGATTTAAACAAGCATCACAACAAATTATTATTTAATTTGATTGAAGATCACAAGCTATTAGTGTACGTTGAATGGATCTAGTCTGTGTATTCTGTTTAATTTTCCTTGTTTCTAGCTTTTTTCTTTGCTTTTTCTTCACGTATTCTTTTTCTATACTCTTTTGCTGCCTTTTCTTTTTATTTCTTGAGTATTCTTGACTAAACAATTTCTACATCATTATTAGAAGTCAATGCAAATTACAGTCTTTCTATCTGACGCTTTCATTTTCTTTTGGGTGAGACTGGCTGCATCTTTTTCACTAAATATTCTTTAATGTTTATGTTTGAAATAATCCTTATTTTATTTTGTTTCGTTGGTCCAGGTTGTGGGCTATTTTCTTTATCCGCATTAAAAGCTGACCCTTGTTCATTTTTGCAACTAATTTTTGATATAAAATTGCCAGTTTGCTCATCAAGCTAAATCTGAACCACAAGTTTAATTTACATTTTCATCCTCATTACTTGTCATAATTGGATGTGCGGCGGGATTTTACGCTTGCTATATATATTTATAAACTTTTGCGCGGTTATGTACATAACCCAGATTTTTTAGTTAGATTACAAATTTACGTTCCGGACCGGTATGTATGGAGACGGCGGCGTCCGCCATTGTTGTTGGTACCATCTGCTAGGACTAACCTACTAGCAAAAAGTCCTATCAATCGCGAATTGAAAATACTAACTAACACGAAAACGTTGTCATTTTTGGCACTTATTACAGTGAATTCGCAAATAATTTATTACATGTTTGTTGTAATTTGTAAATGTAGTTACAATTAAATTTAGTTATTTTTTCAGTTATAATTTGTAAAATGACCCCGCTATTGCATTGGGTTTTTCATTTAACCTGTATGATAGCCATAAGGGATGTATTTTAAAGAAATAAAGAAATAATAGATTGTAAAATATCTCTTTCCACTTCTAATATTTGAGACGTTTTTGCCTGTTCTTCAATGGGTGATTTTAAGTAGTTTTCAACATAGATATCGTCGTTACTTCCTGTACTAATATTTTTCCATGATTTTTAAATTATTTTAAAATGTTCATTACTATTCTGTAAAACATCAGTTGGGGCTATTTTACATTGATTAATAATCTTATTGCCTACAATATCATAAAATTCTTGGTAACTGATATTTTGCTTAATTGTTTATATCGTATCTCGATGTTCTTTTATAGTAGCTATACACTTACTGTAATCAACATTATTTTAATTAAATGGGAAAATACCACATATTCGAAAGCCCTTTAATCAGTGTCCTACTTTTAATAGATGCCTCTAAGACGGTTTTTAGCAAAGGAGCAAATGATTCTTTTGTTAAATTATCTTTGTAGTTGTTTGCGTCATACCAACAACAATGTATGTATATATAACACATAGAGCATATCTGGGAAAATTATTTTCATCCCATCTATTCGAAAAGAACGACTTGGTGCGCCTTTAAGTGCACCCAAAGGTGGTGTTTTCTACGAGTATAAGAAACTTTTAGCGATGAAACATTACTGCCAATGAGTTTTTAATCCTCTATAAGTGCGCTGCAATTATCTTTGCCGCGCACTTTTTGAATTTGGAACATCTTACTGTTCAGCGCCAAAGAAATCGAACGCAAATATTGTTTGAATAATGACTGGCTGGTACGACGACATTATTTCACACGTAGAATATAAAATCTACAACAATCTCTAATCCTAATAAAACTGTAACAATAAATTTTCATAATTGCGAAAATGTCTCAAATTTAAATATAAGTTTTTAGTCGTTTTATTATTAGATACTATTTAATTTCAATTTAGTTGTTACTCTATGTTTTAATAAATAATAATATTATGTACAATAAATAAATATGAAGCGCCTTTTATTTTCTCATAGTGGGTGATGAAAAGTAAAGTGTATATCACTCGGGCGCAAAACATATTTTTGGCTCGGGCGACGTACCTACTTTGAATCCCTCGCTACGTTCAGGAAACTAATAAAGAATCCCTTGCTGCGCTCGGGATTCTACTCTAGAATCCCTCACTTCGCTCTGGATTCAAAAAAGCGCCCCCGCCTTAAAAATATTATTTTGATCCCTTATGATACAATCTACTATTTATCCTGGCGATCCTGATCAGGATTATGAGACTTATGTTGCTATGGTGAGGTTCATAAGATCTTTTAGCAAAGTTGTCCCATGAATTCCTACAGGCTCCATTATATCGTTGCAGAAAACAAAATTTAAATGAATTTTAATGCTAAATTATAATAATTTAATAAATGAGAGGTAATTTTAAGCTTGGTAAAAAAATAATAAACCTTACATTTATCCTAATACTCCTAATGCTATATATCCATTTCAATCTCTCGTAGGCTACTTTTCAGAAGTTTCAGTTCTGCCGTGTGTGAATTGCATACATATGGTTTTTCTTTTATGTAACTTAGGTATATATTAGGTATGTATATAAATAAGTATCAAATAAACGTTATCGAATTATGTTTATTCCATTTGACAGTTATACTTTTATCATGTTTAGGAATAGCGTACATAGTTTTAAAATGTGATCTAGTAACATTTAAGTTATTATAAAAATATTAATTTTGCTACTAACTGATAATAATTCCATCCATGATATTACAACATTATTTACTATTCTAACATACTAAATCTTCTTCTTTCACTGTGCCAACCAGCACTGAGCCAGCCTCATATAATACGACCTCAATCACTCTCACTCTATGAGAGGAGACCTGTGCCTATTATATATTGGGATGAAAAAAAAATATCTATGGTCCACATTGGGGCAAACTTGCTTATTACCAATTCCTTTGGTATTGGGATATATTTAGAGCTTTCTTTTGTATTGACTGGTATGTGCTTATCTATATTTTAGTCAACATACACTAAGTACCTTGTTTCCAGCTGAAAAATGTTATCTTCATGCGACCAGTGGAACTAGCCAAGTTGCATTCTGTTATCACTAACGCTATAGAAAACCAAATAAAATGTACGGAAATTTGACATCTCTAACGTTAAGTCACGTGACTTAGCGTTATAGATATCGTTAAAGATATACTCACGGTAGGCGGCGGACCCATGGTGTTGCCAATGAGCGACGGTTACCACTTACCATCAGGTGGGCCGTTTGCTCGTCTGCTACCGTTGGCAATAAAAGAAAATATCAAATTCTCATACATATTAATAGTTTTCTATAGCGATAGCGATCATAGAATGAACTTGGCTAGGCCCATAGTATCACCAGTACCTACAAGTATATACCACGCCCATAGTCGTTTACGAGTATGTTTTCTAAGACACCAATTAATTTCAGCAGTTTGCTAGGGTGATCAGATAATTTGTGATTATGTGCGAAGTTCGTTTTTAAAACTTTATCACCGATTGTTATAATAGAAGCTTTGCATTTCTTTTTCTTTCCAGCACATTGCCATCTTGTCCTTATGCCAAAATGATTTTCCTTATAGAAACGGTGCCCTGCAGCCATTAAAATTACGTTGCCTTTGTGAGTGACACATTTTTGCACTGAAATACAAAAAAGTAATTAGGTAGTACGTACTAATACTAATAAAACTGTTCTTCGGACGATTAATAACAATATTTATTGTAAATATTGTACATTTATATATCAGAGAATTTATATGGCCATATTCGGTTCTTCTTAATTAAGTAGGCGTAATGAGGTTTAGGAACTGTTTACTACATATTATTATCAGCGACAAACTATTAGAAAAAGTATTATGGAAAGTGAAACTTAAAAATCACAGAACGTAAATACTACTGAAGTGGTAGTTCAAATCGATAGCTATTTTGGCATGATTAGACTTAACCACGATTTAAACTAAATTTGGTATACGGGTTTTGTATTGGGGGGGACGGGGTGTACCGTTAGGTGCGTCTGCCCATAGGGATAGTTTATAAAGAATTATATTTTGCTTGCAAACCGTTGTGAGCGTTTACAGGATGACATTTTTAACCATTCAATAATGTGGAAATCACCATTAGGTATATATAATTTTTTGGACTGAGGGAATACCGGGGGAGTAGGCAGCAGCACTCCATCGAGTATTAACAACATCCACTGCGATCGCCAACCCGCCTGCCAAGCGTGGTGATTACGGCATTATCCCCCATGACGGGGCCGCTCGTTGTGGCGTTCTCTTGGGGAGGCCTATGTCCAGCAGTGGACTTTGAAAGGCTGATGGATGGATGGATGACTGTACCAACTAAAAACCACAAAACATTTACAATTTTTTTTTATTCTTATATGTGACACGTCTTATAGGTACTATAATACATGATTAGACTTAATTATTATAGACTTAAATTTTGATTTTGGAATATGCTCTAGACTCTAGTCCATTGTCCTTAATATCTATTGCGTATTGAACATGTAATAAATTAAGGGTCATAATTGTACGAAGATGTCGATTCAATTCTTGATTACTGGCGTTGTTAGACTTATAGACAAAACTTTGGAACTTTACCAATGGCCCGTGGAAGAACGAAGATGTTGGATCTGGACATTTGTAATCCCGAAATGTTGTTTCAACGTCGATCAAAATGACAAACTCGTATTTGTACTGTTTACACTATATTTATTTTTTTAAATTAACATTGAAATAAACGTGTCCCGTGTCAGCACTGATTGTGATCATCATCATCTGCGTATAAATTTTCTAAAACAGTAACGAATTTCGGCATTCTTCCGCCCTGACTAGATATGTGATTGTGTTCTAAGTTTCGTTTTGAAACTCTTTGTCCAAGAGTTATAATAGATGCCTTACATTTATTCCTTTTTCCATAACATTGCCATCTTGTTCTCTCGCCAAAAGTCTTTTCTTTATAGAAACGATAGCCTCCAGCTATAAGTATCACTGTACCTCTCGTTGAGATGTATTTGAGTACTGAAACGTTAATCATACACTTTAATAACCATACGTACATACAATTATTCAAATATAATAATAATTTATTAATCTAGAGCTTTTAGTAGTCACGTTAACATCTGTCATAAAGGTCTGCCTAAATGAAGATACAAATATGAGACTTGTGCATTAATTTCGCTTTTTTTGTTTAGGCGGGAAATTATTCACATAACCATCGTTCGGAGCAACGATCAGGGTAGTGTGGGGCTCTCACCCACTAAATAAACCCGCCGTGTGCCGTCTCTCAGCCTTTTTTGGGGGGCCACTGGAACTATGTTACATTGCTTCAGTGGTCAGCCCACTCTGATCCTAAAAGATTAGTGTTCAAGGAATGAGTATTATTAAGGGTTATTCAACATATATGGCCAACCAATACTAATTAACATGATTTCAGAAGTGCTGGTTGTGTAGTAGGTAGAGCCGGTAGAACCAAAGGCCGTGGCGGTACAATACTGCCCCCTTTATTTATATATATATTTATTGTAATTACAGTAAGTCAAAAAAAACTAACACATAGCATCACGCCTTTATTCCCCGAAGGGGTAGGCAGAGGTGTATTACACACCCACGACTCGCCAGCTATGTTTAAGTCCCACGTAATAGGGGGCGAGCCTATTGACGTCTACCGGGCACATTTCCAAATTCCGGGCTGCTACTGAGAATTTTTCTTTTTTTTTTCTTAGGAAAAAGCTCAATAACATTGCCCGACCCGGGAATCGAACCCGAGACCTCATGATTAGCAGTCGCATACACTACCGCTACACCACAGAGGCAAAATAAAACTAAATTGAGGGAAATTGCATTTTTGTTTCAAAATTTTGAAATTAACGTATCGCTATAATTATAGCAGATAACTCAGATATTCAAACTGATAACTAAAGATAAATTTCCATCCATTCATCCATCAGCCTTTCAACATCCACTGCTGGACATAGGCCTCCCCAAGAGAACACCACAACGAGCGGTCCCGTCATAGGGGATAGTGCCGTAATCGCCACACTTGGCAGGCGGGTTGGCGATCGCAGTGGATGTTGTTAATACTCGAGGGAGTGCTGCTGTCCACTCCACCGGTATTCCCTCAGTCTCAGGCTCTTACGACTCCCGTGGGTAGAGAGGGCTGGGACAATTCTAAAGCCGGCCCCACGCGGCCAAAAAAGATAAATTTGCGTAGATAATATAAATGATAAATATTGATTTTTTAAAATGAATGGTTTTTTTAATCTAACGAATTGTAGTTACAATTACCATTTCTATAAGGCTAAGTAATACTTTCTTAAACATATTTACAGTAAATCGATAACATACTGTAAATATATTTAACGAAATGTCCAGTCCTTGTAAGTTACTGTAACTATATTTACTAAAACCTCAATACATATAAATATATGAATGCCTAAAAATCCAATGTCTGTTCCCGTAATCTTTGCGTATTTTGAAGTTTTGATATCATTTTCTTAAAATGTTATTGAGTAAAATTATATAGGGGGGCACAGGTCAGCAATCTTCTTCAGTTCTTACTTACAAACAACGTGTCGGCTTCCTCTCGTGGGTGATTTTCACTTACTATTTTGTTACTTACCTACACTTACGTCTATGTTCATAAGATTTTCGTTTGTAAAAATCGTTAGGAAGGATTATGTTTTTTTCTTTCGGTTTATAATTTGCAGGCAACTAAACTTAATGCGAATATTTAACTTACGCTTTCAGTTCATAATGTAGTCTGGTAAACCAAAGAAGAGTTTACTTTGTTTATAGTTTATTACCCGACTGCCAAGAAGGTTTTTGTTTTTCGCGTGTAGGTATCTTGTATCTTGTCTACATACTTATTGTAATATGTATCTTGTAAAATTGTCAGTAAATTTCTTTATTACCTCGTATCCCGCAAACGACTGAATGGATAGTTATATTCGTCTTAAAAACCCAAGTTAAGTCTTAAATTTCAGTCTAAAATAGCCTCTTTCCGTTTTAACGAATGTGATCTCTTATAAGTAAATACGCAGTGAAATGTTTCGAATTTTGTGTTGCGATACAGATTCATCATAGTCATAAAATCAGTAATGTTTCATAGAATTCACCCTTTTACACGTGAAACATAATCATCAAAATCATAGACTTTGGTGTTACGCAAATTTTTCTCAACTTGATGATAGAATTGGTCCGTGGAGATACAAGTAAAGACTAGGCTCAGAATATTATTTGAACCCGATTGTGCTGGTGGACTTTAGGTCGCTGTTCATAATTTTGACTAAAAAAGACAATAAAGCCTAGTTCTTATTTAATTTTATTTGTGATGAGCAGTTATCCGCCTACAACACTATTTTTTCAGGATCTCGTATAGGTACGCAAGTAGTTGTGACGCGACGATCAAAAACATAATCATATTTAAAGTAACTATCGACTTTACCGTTAGATTGTTAAAAATAACTTCGTCTGGGCAATGGTTTTCTTAGCATAGTTACAGTATATATTTGCTCACTCTCTTACTTGAAATATGCTTACGGATTGGTTTTATCACTTATGAATTTCACAAATTATAAATAGTGCAAGTATACTTACTGTGAATATGTGTAGCGGAAATACCATATTTAAATAATGAAAATCTGTCGTAACTTTAGTTACTGTAAATATGTTAGAGAAAATATAGAATAAAACGTTTTTTTTTAATTTTTATACAGTGTCTACTTACTGTACTTAATATAACGAACGGTCGAATCTTCATAACACTTACTGAGAAAGCTTATCGTATCTTTGGTGATAATTGAGATATAAAAAAAAATGGAAAAAAAATCCATATAGGGCTTAAATCGCACACATCACAGTAATGAAAAGTCATAAGTACAGTAACACGACTTACTGTACTTATGAGAAAGGGGCCAGAATAACTATTTGTTAGAAGGTGACGGTCATTTATCTGGATAGTGCTACCTGTGTTAATACATTAGCGTTCTCTTATCTCCCAGTCTTCTCGGATTGCTTGTGGTCCATGTTCTAATATTTACTTAACAGAAATATAATATTTATTTTATTTCGTATGGAGGCAGGCGAGCCATTCGATGGTAAATGGTAACCGTCGCTCATGAACTCAACTATACTTGTGAGTATTTTCAACCTTCTCCTCACCATTTCATGGACGAAAATGTCCGTGACAACATCCTCTGGTCCCCAACTAAAATAAAATAAATATTCACAGACATTTTTCACACAACGTCCTCTGGTCCCAAACTAAGCTTAACGCTTGTGCTATGGGTACCAGATTACGGATATAATACATAAAACATAGCATCACGCCTGTATTCCCCGAAGGGGTAGGCAGAGGTGTATTACACACTTACGACTCGCCATACAATAATAATAATACATATATTACTTTTTTTTTTAAATACATACATATAATAGATAGAAAACAACCAGACGCAGTAAAAATATCTGTTTTCATCACACAAATAATTGTCCTGAGTGGGAATCGGACCCACGACCTTGTGCACGGAAGTCGATTACACTACCGCCTACGCCACGAGGCCCGTCAGATGAGATGGTGGTACCAACCCGCTCGAGCCCGACAGCAAGTGAGTACTCCCACTTTGTATCCAGCCCTACCACCAGTAATGCAATGGGTGATAATTGCTTATTTCCCTTATTCGCCTCGTACAACTCCCATGGGAAAGAATGGGTTGGTAACACTTGTATTTTTAGTCCATCGCCACACGGACAAAATATGAGGAATTAATTAAGCCGAATTAAATATGCCAAATATATTCGGATAGGTTGAAAAATATTATCACTTGGCTAAATCAAAAAACACACATAGGTACACCCATTTCCAAAGTAGGTATTCATCCGGCCATGTGTTGTCCCTATTATAATATAAGTTGCAGGAATATAAATTTTATTTGGATTGTTAATAGATCACACAATAAAGTTACTAAACTAAATACCGTCGTGTCATAATCTTAAGTGATACTATAGCTTACCCGGCGAACTTCATGCCGCCTCCAAATTAAGTTTTGACTTTGTCACTATTATGACAGTTTGACGTTGAAAGAACGGAACAAAACACTGAATATCTTCAACTGCAAGGACTACAACTGCAGCAAGGAGCTTCAACAACGTTTATTAGTAAGGAGGTTTGTATGCTATACTTAAAGGTCATCGGTTGAGTAGTTATAGCGTAAAATCGTAAAAACAAACAAAAGCACTTTCGTAAATTATACAATAGCGCGAGTGTAATGGTAAGGTATGTCTATTAAAATTTGAGGCACGAGTGCAGTCGCCGGCACCAGCTATTGCAGTCATATCACCCAGTTATCTTTCAATTAGTTTGAATTTATAATAAAGTATTTCTATGGGAGCAAGGAGCAAGGAGCTTACGGTCTTAGTTATGTGTATCCTCAGATGTTTATTATTTTTAGAGTTAGCCCATGGCATGATAATTAATGGTTTTTATAAAAATAAATAAGCTTTATATAATTTTAATCTTTTTATTATATAACGAATTCGCCTAAGTATAAGAATAGCTGTTAAATAAAACAACATTACAAAAATAATAAATTAATTATATACGTGTAACTTTACGCGATAAATTACATATTTATGATGAAATACTGGAAGTTCATATTTGATCCACCACCAAAACTTCAGTAAATATTAGTAAATAATATAATGTATATCAGACCTTAAGCCACAATTAATATAATCATTGTGATTTTTTCCCATATAACAATAATTAAGATGTGCTTGCTACTACAAGTTAAAATATTCTATATTTAAAATTAACTTAACACTTACGCTAAAATTCAAATTGAACTATTGAAGTTCTATTAATATTTATTATTTCAGTACAAAATGCGTTGTTTCTTTAGTTTCACCGAAAAACCTACTCTGAATATAAGCTAATTTTATTTAGACAGCACCATTTTGTCATACCTACTGCAAACACATGCATAATTTTAATACAATTTCGCCATTATAGTTCATAGTAAGAATTCCTCGAGTAATGTCGTACTAAGAGGAACGAATTTTTACGTTTATTTTTATTGTTTTTGTAGTGATTTTACCTACTTAACGTATATATCGATAGCCGATAAGTCATATATTTGGATCATCCAATCGAAGGTGTGGATATATAAGGTGACGGTGTGTCTCGCCTTAAACCTGACCAATGCCAGTGAAACGATAAGATCAGCGCACCAACATCACAAGTGTTTCGCACGTAGTACCTATGTCGCTTATCCAAACTAAGATTTATTTCATATTCATCCATTTCTACGTATTTTCGCTTGTTTTGTTAAACGATAAGTATGCTGTATACAAAATTATTGTAAAAAACTTCTGGGAGTCAACACGTGTTTTTGTCAAAATCAATTTGTTAGTGCAGTAACCAAGATATGTAATAAACATAGCGGCGTACTACAACTATAATTTATCTAATATATATTTTTTAGGACAATAAATTGATTTAGTAGGTATTTGGTCTTTTTTGTATCCATATTACATACAATACGAGCTGCTTTATTAATCCTTTAGATTACACTACAGCCTCGAGTCAAGTTGAAGAATTCTATGAATAAGACATAAATAGTTTAGAATCTGTTCGCGCTAGTGTGTGCTTGGGGATCGTGGAAGCCCCACACTCGAACGACAGCATTATCCATAGTGTGAAGAGACGCCCTGCAACCAGCCTTAGCCTTGACGCAAACCCATCTTATCTTGCTGCCGTATTTAGTCACTCGGTTGAAACGATACCGGCCAATCATAATTACGGGATTTCCCCGCTGAGATTTAGCAAACACAGGGCTTAGATCTGAAAAAATAAATAATTATATTTAGCTGCTGTCTTGGAGAGGTCACGTCAATTATTCTGAAATAAAATATTAATAATATTACCTACTACATGAATTAGGTTAGCACATTAACTACAACCTATTTTGAACAATATGCATAAATAACAGCACAGGTACAAGAATATTCATCGCTATAGCCCTACCTACGCTCTTATCTCAGAAGGTGTAAGCAGTTGTGAAAACACCCACATTTTGTGCCTGTAGCAAGTGGCAAATTTCTTGACCGCTAGATACAGTACAGGTAGGTACAGACCCTATTTATGAGCATTTCTTGAATAACATTTTACCCGACTGCACAATGTAGGATTTTACGATTATAAGTTGCACACACATAGGTACTTAAAAAATTCTCGAATAAAATTAAATTTCAGATGTAGTTTTAGCAAACAAAAATCTTTTGTATTCATTGCGTTTATTGACTTATTACAAACATAGGCGTCAAAAAAACAGAAAGAAAAATTCTTAATATTTATATTGATAAAGTAAAACTCGTTTTTCCTTTTTAGCAGCCAAAATAGCCGAAAAATCAAGCTATTTAAAATATGTTAACTGAGCTAAAACTAAAACCTTGAAGGAAGATTTTTGTAGTTCATTTATGACTAGATTATTACACTAAAAGATGGCGTCAACATTATATGATAAGTAGTTATCTTTCAAAGCTCTCTCATTGATTGATTGGTAACATAAGCATAGTACCTACCTGAATACTTGTTTGGTAATAGGAAAGGGCAATCCATAGTTCATCTTAATTATTTATTTTTAATACCTACTATTTTCCAGGTAGGTACTTTAAGATCACAAGACGTCTTTAATACTGTAAAAAGCCTGCTGAAGTTAGCTTTCTATATGCTTTTTAAAGACAATGCTATTGAATGTATTACCAAACCCATATATCAATCATATTTATGTTGACTAGATATAGTAGTAGTATCTACTAGATACTATATATATTCCCTCAACATATTACGAAATAAGGGGTTACGTGCTGTCCGAAGTAAGGAAATGCTCGACTAGAATTCTTGCCCTTTCTAAATCAGTAAACCGCGAGTAAGCGGGCAAGCAAATTCGTATATTATTATAAAGGTGATAGTTTGTGAAGATGTTTTGATGTTTGTCCCATAGTCACGCTTAAACATCTTAAAGGATTTGCTTGAAATTTGGTTAATTCATAGATGTTTCTATGGATTAAATTAGCCGGCAATTTAAATAAGAAACTATTTGTACGGTATTTTTTTAATTATTCACACGCTTTTCATTTTTCAGTGGACCCATTTTTTCCACGTAGTGGAAGTCATGGGCAGGTGCTAGTAGTCATTATAACTACAACTATAGGCAAGCCTACGCTCTATTTCCAAGTTACTACTACAAATTTCAATGATTATGTTTTCCAAGAATCTTCACAATAACATTATCCACCGTTGTAACAGATGCAGTACACCCTTTTTGCTTCTTGATGCAGGTCCATCGAACTTTGGAGCCCCAGCTGGCGTGCTTGTTGAAGCGCCATTCTCCTATTTGTATTACTAAGTTGCCGCGCTGAGATAAATCAAACTTTGGTTCTGAAACGCAATTTTATTAGTCAGTTTATATTGCCATTAAGAGTAGACATATACAAACTCTCAGCTCCACCATTTATCACGGATAAGACGTCTAAGACACTTTAATAGATAATATACTACTAAGAATAACCCGAAATAAAGTAAGTTCTAATTTTTGATACTTCGTTAATGGGTCTGAAAGGGTCGATGCAAACTTCGGTACTGTTTCGATTAGCACTTAGGTACCTAGGCGTATTTTCGATGTGTACCTACAACAAGGTAGCCCATCCTAATCTCACTCTAATCTCGAGCCTAATAGGTGGTAGGTATATTGAAATCCGTAAGCGATAGTTATTACTTTGCATGTTATCAACTTACCATTTTGCATACTATGATAGCCTGTCTGTCCTCCAGTAAGCACCAGCACCAATAACCTTATACGGCGATAGCGGATCTAGTCTGTTTTTCATTAATTATAGTAAGATATATTCTACCCGGCCACTTTAAGTTTGTTGCTGTGATCCTAAGGGTATTAACGTGATTATAGATAGCATATCCTATAGCTATTTTTATAAACTGTGACCGTTAGGTATACACCCATAGATTAGTATGCTCAATTAAAAATAATTTATTATAATACATAATTTACATGCATAGAGTAAAATTATTAATACTTGAAGAATAATAATTATATACCTATTTCTGATTTATTTACCTACGCACGTAAACTCATAAGTTAAAACCTAACTCATTATCAAGCTGTTACTATAAAAATAAAAAACAATACCGGCTATATAATAATATTTATTATTTAATAAATTTCACAATGCTTTGTCTACAGGGCATATTAATACTTTGACTAGATTTTTATTATCATGTATAGACTAGATACTTTACATAAATGACTAGAATGTATTTCTTATTTCTAATAAATCTGTGTGACTGACTAACAAATATATTTCTCTTTCGCGGGTATCGTAAAAAGTGGGTCATTGACCTGTTAAGTACGTTTAACAGCACTAAAACCGGTGGGAAACTTCCACCGCCATTTAGTAACTGTCCACCTAATTCAGCTAAGCCCTTTTTTCTTACAAATCTTATTCTGATACTAAAACGAACTAACACAAAGCACTTTACCACGTACATCCAAACAACTTTTATTTGTCTAAGCTTTATAGCTGTTAGAATTCCAAAACTGCAGTTTTACATAAGCAATGTTTAGATGTGCTACACGTGTCGATTAAATGCATAATTATTTGAACAACATTCGTATTAAATAAATAATTAATGTTCCTTTATATTATGTAAATGGCAGATGAGTTGATACGCAACAATTACCTTGTAAAAAACTATCTTGTTTATGTCTAAATAAGGTAACAAACACAATCTAATATATAGAGGAACTTTACAAACAGTTTCTTTTTATCTACAAAGAAAAGTACAGCCAAAATGAGAAAAAACGAATAAGACTAATAATTGTCCGGTTTAGAAATCGAGCGCACAGCACTAAGCGCGAGAGGTTAGTATCAAAACCAGCGCTCTATATGCGAAATCGATGTTGAGGTGCCTGGTGAAATATTTAATTGTACAGATATACCGATTTCACGGACTAGTTCTAGAGACAAGTACAAAATATTATTTTTAAATCTATAAGTACATTACTTTTGGAATGTATTGATTTATACCTACCTATAGAAATTCTTCTTAGGGACCAGATGCAGAAACATTACTAGAGCTAATAATGCGCTGCTGTTACTTACATTAAAAATTAATACAATTTGATAATGTTTACTGATTAATTATGACATGCTACAATTGAATCTACACTTAGGCATTAATTGGAAATACAAACAAAATGGAAAAATATCTATGTAGATAGTTTTTTCAAGAAACATCCAAGTTACACAGCACATACTTTAATAGTTATTTTAGTAGTTTTAAAATCTACACGATCCAAAAATATTTTATTCAAGCTACATATGGAATCCAGGAACAATATACAGTTTAATGATTTAGTTTAATGACTGCTGAGTTAATTGTGAAGATACATTAATGGTTGTGTACCCCTACAAGTTTTATAACCTGGTCGTTGATGGTGACGGCGACACAACGACAGCCAATCTTCTTTCTCTCAGTACATTCCCACCAAGCTTTCAATCCACCACTCAATTTTTTTCTGAACCGATAGTTGTTCCAGTAAATGAGTGGATTTCCAAATCTTGAAGTTCCAAATATTGGACTTCCCCTGTATGCTGAAATAGAATATTATATCAATTAAAAGTTCTTATTGTAAAATTGAGATCTATTTACTCTAGAGATCTACGTAATGTACTTAATTTTAGAGGATAAATACTAGGCAAATGCAAAAGAGTGATGTAATGATTCCTACCTCAACTTACCACTCGATGGTGACACCCTTTTGTTCAGAAGCTAAGTTGTGGTGGTGGTATTACATAATGAAAATACTTTTCATAATCTTAGCATTAATATTATAAACAATGCCAATTACTTAATTCATTTTACAGATATCTTAAACAAATAATAAAATCAGTCTGTTGCAGGAATACAAAATCCACATTAAATAATTGCTATCTACAATCCCTTATCAACATCCATCAGCCTTTTGATGCACACTGCTGGACACAGGCCACCCAAGTGAATTAGTAGTATGTAGTATATAGTTCAAAATTATATAATTAATACTCTATATATATATACATATCATTCCAAATATATTTAGTTAAAAATGTTCCAACAGTAAGATAATAAAATATATAGAATGTTTTTCCTATAAACTTTTGCTCCAAATAATTCTTGGTTATGAAATTTTGTGTATTTATTATATTATTTTTTAAATAGTATTTTTTTAAATATATGTGTATACTTAGTTATTTTTGACTTTCATTTATCATGAATGAAATATTCCTTGGTTAGACAAGTGATTTAGAGTATTTCAAAGTACTAATACCATCGAACATACTAATACAATTATAAGTAGACCATCTTATTGAAAAATAAAGTAAGCTTTAAGATATTGAATCAGATATTCAAGATTATAACCTGTAAAAAAGAACTCCTAATTAATAATTATAGCCAGTGATAATTTCCATACTTTTTTACAATAAGTTTTGTATTGTGCAAGGAACTTTTAAGTAGTAAATAGGTAAATTCATTGTACTATTGTCATAAATGAGTAGGTACTACATAAGTGTACAATGATATTTTGATATTGTTATGTATATTTTAAAAACTTGACATTCTCAGCCTCTTGTAGAATGCAAAGTGCAACTCTCAATTGAAAATAATCCGCTCGTTAATATTATTTTCAATTTATTTTTACACTTTTATGTGTCGAATATTGGTATAAAATGTTTATTATTTTGGTTAACTACTTTACATTTTCATATATACATATATTTATATTATATGTCTAACATATTAAATAGATTTATTTATAAATAATAAGCTTTAGCATACAAAACATGATTTGTTGTTCCTGAAGTTTTGTTCTAGAAGAATATTTAACCATTTTTATATAAGCCAGAATATATTTACTACAAATAAAATCAATATTAAATAGTATTCATCAATTTATTTTAAATTATTATTATTGTACAGTATACTCACAATTTAGAATGTATCTTAAAGTAACAAGAGACTAAGACATACCCGCTGCTTATGCACACATTCCCAGTTGAAAATTACATGGCACTTTTATGACATTGAATCACATTTCACAAAATACTAACTAGTTTAACAAATTTACAGCCACAAAATACTGTGATGAAGACTGACTTGACACATAAAACCTATGTAAGATTATGATTCTATCACTGTTATACTTTAGAAATTATATTTTTTATCATATCTGTAACGTGGATAACTAACACGGCACTTACAGGTTTATTTTCTATATAAATTGATCACGGTCTAAGCCCAAAAATCTATATAAAATTAGTGTAAAGCAGTGTTTGTTTTGATAACCTAAGTAGGTAACTGCTTTTATAAAGTAAATTTCTTTACCAAGGAACTATCACACTTATGGAAATGGTACCCAGGGGTTTCAACAGGATCGGCAACGTAGAGATTTACCAAAATTAGAGTTTAAACGATTGTTTTTATTCAACTACTTTTGTTGACAACTTTGCGACCAACCTCATTCACACTTGTAATTGTAGCACAATACTATAAAATAGGCAGTTTACTTGAATCATTTATGAAATGCCATTTAGTACCGTAAATATTCTTATTAAAATTAATATCACATCAACAATCCTTGAAACAAAACTTGACTTTTAAAAGTTGCATCTTTTTTACATTTTGAATTGACATTGTTGACAGCCATGACAGCTCTATGATGCACTCGATGTTACGTTCGGAAATAATATGGAATTTTGCATAAAACAAAATTGTTATTATGTATTGAAGTAAAAACACACAGCGTCGATTGAAGAATGGTCTTGTGAACTTACCCTATTTCCGGCTATGTCGTTAGTTTACCTGTTGGTCACCAGAGAGGGCGCCACTTCCGGTGTCATAATGATTAATGTGAAATGTTGGCACCACCGAACAGTTGTCTATTTGTCATAGTCTTCATCAGGAAGATATTCCTTAGACGCAGTGTGTTTTTACTTCAATACATAATAACAATTTTGTTTTATGCAAAATTCCATATTATGCATTTTCATAAAAACACACAGCATCGATTGAGACCTGTTTGATATCTGCTGGTGACTAACACAAAACGCTATGTGATTAAATAAATTTAATACATTACCATAGATACATTATTAAATATCTATAATCATTTTGGTAAATAATAATTATATTAAAAAGCAATGTTATCTTAACTAAAACCAATTTATCATACATTCATTTTCTAAAATCAGAAATCATAAGCTTTTAGATAATATACCATTTCGTTCAAAAATTTATTCCGGTTGGAAATTATTAGAAAGTAAATGAGAACCCGTTCCAGTCCTTATTTCTATGCAGTAGAATTTTTTAAAAGTGGCTTCTGATTTCCAATTGCCTCGTGATAATATATCATCTACACAATTATTTTTTGCCCAACTAGCAGAAGCTACTGCCGCCCTAAAAGATCCTGGCGAGTCCATAATGCCTGCATCTTTCAGTATCGATCGCACCCAACCGCCAATTACCGTCCTGGATGCGGGACAAACCTTGCCTTTAATGGTTATAAATAAATGGTTCAAGCCATCAACGCTACTTCTTCATTCTTGGGAATATTCAATCAGCCGTTTTATCCATGAAACTGGACACACCTGTGGGTTCGGGTGCTTCAGTAGCTTCCAACCAGACTGCTCATGTATTGCCGAGTCGGTTTTTGAACCAAATGCTGGCCACAGGATCACTTTGTCGTCGGAGAGATATAAATTCGACTCTGAGACCTTCAGCAAAGTTAGGTCGTGTACTCGACGTCCTGAAGCTAGAAGAAGAAGTGCTGCCGTTCGTCGTGATATTTCAAACAGAGTGAGCCTATCAATCGTCCTGGCTAGCCAGTCAAATACAACATGGACATCCCATATTGGAGGTTTCTGTTTTATAGACTGTGACTGTGATTCCTCGATACCCCTGGAGGGCCGTCGACGTTTCTCACCGGGAGAATACGTGCTCTCTTGCGGTTGCAATGATCTATCCCCATCTACATCCACGATCTTCGTAGCGATCAGTTGATCTTCATCACACATCTTACACTTACTACCTTAAATAAGGTCTTAAGATACATAAAACCCTATATTTTAGGTAGAAAAGCAATTTAACAATAATTTAATTTATTTTTATGGGAGCAGACAACACGTCTTACTCGTGGTAATCACAAAACGCTATGACGAATAGACAACTGTTCGGTGGTGCCATCATTTCACATAATCATTATGACACCGGAAGTGGCGCCCTCTCTGGTGACCAACAGGTAAACTAACGACAAAGCTGGAAATAGGGTAAGTTCACAAGACCATTCTTCAATCGGCGCTGTGTTTTTATGAAAATGCATAATTAACGATTTTGTTGTATCTGGTCTGGAGGCTTTCTTTCTATGTTTGTTAGTGCAATATTCTTTATTGATATATATTAAATTTTATTTATTTCTAACTTTACTAGAATTTGTTATAGAACTTCGTCGTAATCAAATGAAAAATAAAAAATATCAAAAGTCAGATAGGTACACGATCTGGAAAACTAACCTTCTGCAGGTAATTTACTTTCTTAATCTCTCTCTTGCTCTTATTAAAATTTGTTATTTAGCATGAGTATTAATTTACAATTTCTATATTTTTAAACTTAATACACTTGGTAGACAGAAGTAAAAATAATTTTTGTTTTTGTATGAATTTAAAAAAATAAAAGCATCAAACATAACCATTGGAGAAGTACAATCAAAAGGCGATAGTACACTAAGGTGTATGATTATGAGTAAATTTATGGCTAACGATTTCATTATTATGAATCAAAGTAAAAACGCTAGCGGTACATTTGGGTCTGCGGCAAAACCACCGAGTCTTGGCCTTATAATCGCCTTGTTTGTGGAATTTGTATCCTTCTATGCAAAGCAACTGTGTCCCACGGTGGGTAGTAAAGAAGTAGGGCTCTGGAAATATTAGAAGATTAATGTTAAATAAATTATAAGCATCCTTTTATTAAAGTAATGCATGTCCAGATTAGACTAAAGAAAAAACCTACATCAAGTTCATGTATCATACAGGAACGTAGGTAGTCAGATTTCCGCAATGTATAAAAACCATTTTTATAATTTTATGTTAAATGTTTTATAAAACACATTGCGCGGCTGTTTAAAAAAGTAACAAGACGGTGGTAGTATGTATTAGTTTATTATTTAATTTATTTTCGAAAAAATTACCACTGGAGCTAATTGTACCAAATATACTGATCTTTTGTCTCGTTCTATTAAGTTGTCGCGGCCCAAACCACCATGACCTCAACGCAAAGAGATTTGTTAAAGCCAAAGAGTTTTCTTGTTATTATATATTAAATTATTTTTTTTTACGAATCCCATCAAATAACTTGTGTAAAGTTATAATAATGCTAATGACAGCTGGAACTACCCTTTGTTTTTTGTAAGGCGGGAAAAAATATACGTACTTAACCGCATCACACCCCATCATTCGGGGCAAAGAACAGGGTAGTGTGGGGCCCTCACCCACTAGATATACCCGCCGTGTGCCGTTTCTCCACCTGTACCTACTGACAGACCACAGGAATTATGTGACATTACTTCAGTGGTCAGCTGGAACTACCCCAGCTAATGCACGCGACATCGACTGCGTGGACATCAAAATTAAAAGTCTTTAAGTTATATAATCAGCCTACCTTTACTCATTAGTTCACAGGAACTTCTTATGGGTATATTAAATATTAAAGAAAGAAAAAAAGAAAAATTGTGTTTACCACTTTCATAGTACCTATATATTTATTTATTAAATAACGGCGGATCCAGTTTTAAAGCAAGGAGGTTCATGAATAGGCTAGGTCTAGTCAACCTATATAGATAGTTGAAGCGTTGCTAAATAGCCTCGAACGTTTCTCAACGATAGCTATCTATTGTAATTTTTTTAATCGTTAATCCGAGAATATTTTCTTGCAGAGATCAGCGCGTTTAAATAAACATACTTTTCATCTTTATTATATTAGTGGGTAAAGATTATTATTTAAGAATAGATTAATAAAAAAAACTACTGTGGTCGATCTAGACCCAGCCTGTGGATCATGGGTCCCCTGCATGCACCCTTGTTACCAAATTTCGTTCACATCTCTGTAGTCATAGGTTTACTACTACTACTTAGGTACTACTTATATCATGCCATCTTCCTAGCGGGGAAGGCAGAGAGAACAGAGTGCCAAAAGGTTCTGTTCTTGCATACATTTCTCGCTTCCTCTACATTCATAATTCTCTTCACACACGCTCGCCGGTTTTGGAGATTCCCTGACTCCACCTTTCTACATGGCCGATTTGGTCTACGTAGGTGAATCTCGGTCTCCCCCTGTACCTACATCCATCCATTTTCGCATTGTATATCTTCTTAGCCAGTCTCTCGTCCGGCATTCTTTCCACATGTCCGAACCATCGGAGCATTCCCTTTCGCATCTTTACACCCATACTTACGAATGCGGTCAATCAGCTTCACTCCACAGATTATCCGCAGAGATCGCATTTCGACCGCTTTGATTTTACTCTCATACTTCTTTTTGCATAGCCAACTCTCGCTTCCACATAATAATGTTGGGACAAACACTGCGTTGTGTATTGCGACACGTGCATTCTGGCTAAGGTGATAACTGCCGAGATAACTGCCGAGAAGTTGTCCCAATGCTCCGGATCACTATTTCCCGCATTTACTCTTCTGTCTATATCAATGGTGTAACTAACTAAGTATATCTATGGATGTACCTTCCATCCCGACTGAATCCACATCCAAGATATACAAATTCATCTACTTGTTCTAGCACACCATTGCCTATTGCTACTCTAACATCTGTTCTGGTTTCTCTTTCAAAAACAATTATTTTGGTTTTGCTCACATTCACACGTAGTTATCTATTTACTAAACCAATTCAATTGTTTATCGTCGACGGTGTGACAGAGAAACATTCGAAACATCTTTACAAATCGTATTTATAATATTAATAGGTGGGATTTCATATTGTAGGTGATAGTTTGTAATAAGTCTCAGTAAAACTAGCAAAACATAGGCATGTGATTATGTCTTTCCTTTATAGTGATGACTCTATCTTCAACTGTAAATATCACAGCTTTGCATCCGTAATTTTGGCGATGACAATACCATCTAACTTTAGAACCATTTATTCTATGTTTTATGAATTTGTATCCGTGTAAAAGGATAACACGAGCCCCTCTAGATGTCTGCACGAATACCAGACCTGAAATATATAACAAAAATTAATACTGTTTCTGATTAGATTTTTTAATATTATTCAAAAAGCTCTTACCTGCAGTGGAAGTTTCCTGCTATAGTAGCGAGATCAAATGTAGGTATATAAATTTTTAGGTTAATTGACAGCTATCAAATGAAAAAGAAGTTCAAACAGACAAAACATTTAAAAAATATATTTTGGGTTAAGAATAAATAGTCAAACAGTCATTTTTTAACAATTATCTGCAATTAGCTCTGGTACGTAGTTTTATAATAGAATACATATCAAGTATTAACATTTTATAAATGTTTATTATATTAATTGTTATCATTAAATTAATTACGCTTTCTTAGGAGGCCAATTCTTTGCTGTGAACGACAAAAGGCTGAAGGATGATGATGATTATGAATAAATTATTATTTATTTATTTTAATGCCATCCGCAACATACGCCATCTTCATTTAAAAATTTTTCTTTCCCTTAAATTTGTAATTAATTATTTATATAAATTATGTACAAAGCTGACTAAGCAAGCCGAGTACGAACGGATCGGCTCTAAACGCGGCGTCGTATAAAGTACAACGAACATACAACTTTTCTTGTTCTAGCAACTTAAACAGTGCAACTCATTCAGCATTAATGGGCCGGCTCGATCAAAGAAGCACGCCCCTATCATACAAAATAATTCAACAAAAAGTGAAGCAATGGTGGGCACTCTTACTGTTATGTCCTACATGGTGAATAAAGGCGCCGGAGGCTTAATCCCTTCATCCCCTCCCAATTATCCTTACTAGTGTTAATAACGCGTGAGTGATGCCTCTAGTGTGGCTACCATAACCACTTCTAATAATGCGGTACATATTTTGACACCATCGTAGTATAAAAAAAAGTTTACAGAACTCAATCGAACATTATCAACGCAAGTTTTCCTATAGCTATTAACTTTAGCTTGAAACCATGTGGTTTTTTTGTTTATTACCTATAACCTACCTGTACCTATAAACAAAAAGTTTAAAGTGTTTTAGTGTAAAGAAAATATACAGTTCAAGATACTTTTCACAATAGCACTATAATAGTAGTTAGTGATCAAAGTTAGTTGCGATTATAGAGTTCTGTGATTGTAATATTTTATATTTTTTGCTATATAAAAGTTTATAAAGTTTATTTTAATCTGTTTTTATTTTCAATAAGAATCCTAATGAAACTACAAAAGTAAGTGGTCGTATTAAAATTCCCTCTCTATATCAATTAAAGGGCGTGTTCGATAGGTGGCATATCGGCGTATGTATTTGTCAGAATCTGTCTCATTTTTTTTGTTCGATGTTATTGCACGCCTCGTAAGCGAAGCGTTGAGGTGTACTACTGTCGCTTCACGCAGAACAACTGATTTTTCAGACTTAAAATGTCTCTATTTATCATATATTGCACTTGTAAAATTATTATATACACACACATATCAAGAAAAAACACTATTTTTAACACTCCTGATATTTTTGATGTTATTTTTGTTATTTAAACTAGTTAAAAAATTGATTAAATATAGTTCTGTGTGTCTGTAGGTATGTTCGGATAATGTATATTAACACGATAACGACTGAAATACTTTACTAATCGAGTCTTTTTTTTTTTCTCTTACGCTTCAGTATAATTAAGAATAGAACCCTATCACTTTTCACAGTCTGATTCGATGTGGTTTAATTGTTATTTAATAAACAAATCTACAAAATAAACAAATCTGCTGTGTGGGGCCGGCACCAAGAATAGCAAACCCGTCTCTTCCTCTGGGAGTCGTAAAAGCCGACTAAGGGATTACCGGGGACCGGGCAGCAGCGTTTCCCTGTGTACTAAAATATCCACTGCGATCGCCAACCCGCCTGCCAAGCGTGGCGATTATGGTAAAACCCCCATTTTGGGGAGGCCTATGTCCAGCAGTGGACGATGAAAGGCTGATGGATGGATGGATGGAACCAAAAAAATAGTGAATATTTACGCTCGACTCGACACTAAAACCAGCGCTATACCTTATTTCGTGAGAACTACTTCTATAGACCAATATAAACAAAACAAAAAAAACATTCCATCACACCTGTATTCCCTGAAGGGGTAAGCAGAGGTGTATTACACACCCACTACTCGCCAGTTATGTTTAAGTCCCACGTAATAGGGGGCGAGCCTATTGACTTCTACCGGGCACATTTCCAAACTCCGGGCTGTTACTGAGAATCTTTCTTTTTAGGAAAAAGCTCAATAACATTGCTCGACCCGGGGATCGAACCCAAGACCTCATGATTAGCAGTCGCATACACTACCGCTACACCACCGAGGCAGTTAAATAATATAGAAGTACTTCTTAAAATTAGCGCTAGATGGCGTATAAGACATGAAAACCACATTAGTACTTTTTGTAATTAGCGCTATCTATGTGATTTATTGAAAACTACTTAGTAAGACCAATACATTATTAGTTAAAAAAAAAACATAGTATCACGCCTGTATTCCCCGAAGGGGTAGGCAGAGGTGTATTACACACCCACGACTCGCCAGCTATGTTTAAGTCCCACGTAATAGGGGACGAGCCTATTGACGTCTACCGGGCACATTTCCAAGCTCCGGGCTGCTACTGAGAATTTTTCTTTTTAGGAAAAAGCTCAATAACATTATTAGTTACTTATCAAATAATCAATGTTATTGTAAAAAATGAAAATTATGAGGCGTCCACTTTTGGATTTTCCAAATTTTTATTCTTCTCAGGTGGAGTTTATGTTCCTTGATCATGAGTATGTTACTACTAAACTTATTTTCGTTTAATATTTTCAAATATGAAAGTATACTTTTTACGATTTCTTCACATGTTGTCGCCTGTCTTCCTGAATAGAGTAACTAAGTTCTTTAAAGTATTTCAATTCGTGATTACATAACCTAGGTACTTATGCTCGAATTGACTCGCTCAACATTGCTTTAGGTTTTTTTAATGTCCATGTTCCCACTGGCGGATGATTGTGTTCACCTTTGTGGCTAATGATGTAATCTTGGAAAACATGGATGATGGCTCTGCAACCTCTTGAGTAATGAGTGGCACACAACCACCTGGATTTAGTACTAAGGTATACTTCCTGACAATAGAATGTATATCCCGATAACAGTAGTAGTTTTTTTTCTCGTCTCGAAAACACGTAAACTGCTTTTGACCCTAAAAACAATACCAGACTCACTGTTTTTTTTTATACATACTCGTATGTGTGTATATATTTGTATATTTCTTAATTTGTGTAGTAAACTGGATTCGCACTCTCATATTCTATTATCTTCACTATATTATGCCCACAAATTCACGTGTTTATACTTCATTATGAAAACATTAGATTAAAACACTAACTAGTGATTAAAAAAGTGTTTTGCCCACGTTAAAATAATAAAAAAAAACAACACTATTACTATGGGTGCATCTAGAATGGTAAGGAGGTCGAGCCTAGTAGAGAGAGCTCTTTCGGTTATTTCGCAACCTATTGTATTTGCAAAAAAAAAAACATAATACTCCCAGACTATTTCATTAATATAACAAAAAATATAATTTAGCATCCTAATATGCCACATATTCAATATGCAATTTTAAAAATACATATCAGTCGCCAGATCGTTATATTAACGGTTTTTAACAACCAATCTCCTGACGTGAATTAAGATTTTAAATAAGTGATATCACAATACCCTCTCCATACTAGTTCTTTTTTGTTATGGTGAAAAATAATACATCTGACGTACACCCCGTCGTTCCGAGCAACTAATAGGTTAATTTGGGATCCACAAAATAACCCACCGGTGTCGTCTCCATCCGTATGTGCCGACCACTGGAGCTGTGTGCCCTACCTATTATAAATGTGAAAGTGCGTTAGTTTTGTTTGATAACAGAAAGTTTTCAACCGAAAATCATGGAATTTAGTGTGATGAATTTTAATGTTGTAAATATTGTTTGGAATCCTTTTAACCCATAAAAATAGACGGTTCCTTTGGGTGACCAATTTGGCAATTATATAGAATGACGTATTTCAATTATTTGATCATATTTAGAAGTCCATACCTACAGACAGAGTTGTGAGCAGAATCTAGTTATATATATTAACTAGCCTGTGCCCGCGGCTCCACCGTATCCAAAAGATAGTTTTTAGGTAATCTCTCAGGTTCCCGATATAGTAGAGGGATAAAATGTATACCAGTTGTTAAGTCTGATCAAGAGCTATCAAATAAAAAAAGTTGCATCAAAATCCATTCAGTAGTTTTTGCGTCATGCGAGAACAAACAAACAGATAAACAGACAAACAACCAAAAATGTAAAAAAAAATCGTTTTGTGTTTAGACCATCAAATCCATCAAATAGTATGAATTTTAATTGCAAAATTAAACTTACTATATTGGATTAATGCATGTAAATGCGTTCCAACAGAGGGTGTTGGTCGTTAAGACAAATGTGATAAGGTGATTGGGTATGTCTAAAAGATAGTACCGTAGCTCAGTGGATTAGAGCACTTCCCCGGATAGAAAGGGACGCAGGTTCGATTCCCGCCTGTACTAAAATACTCTTTTTCCTTAATCACAAATTATAATTTGTACTTTAAGAGTAGCTAAGCATGTCAAGTGCTAAAATATAGATCAAAATGTTTAAAAAAATCACGCCTACTGCAGCGCTTCGACTGCCACGATCCTCAACATTGAGGGAGCGAGGAGGGTAAACTACTTAACGTTAGTGGAACGGTAATTAAAGTTATCATGAAAGACATTATAGACGTGTTGGAGATGACTTAATTTCAAGGGGATGTAGAAATGCATGAGATGAGAGATATTTAGATTTTTTTTATTTATTTAGGCAATGGAAGTCATTGACATATTTCTTAGATAATATGCATTAAAGGATTTTTATAAAACCAGTTTACTTTAG
Source organism: Leucoma salicis (assembly GCA_948253155.1). Classification (NCBI taxonomy): domain Eukaryota; kingdom Metazoa; phylum Arthropoda; class Insecta; order Lepidoptera; family Erebidae; genus Leucoma; species Leucoma salicis. Next base: position 20,995,253 of record OX411814.1, on the reverse strand, counting down.
GTTCGTGATCGTGACTATTTTTTCCCCTTATTATCTGATCATCAAATGTTATGATATTTGCCCTGCATCCTCTTGACTGGTGAGTGGAACAAAGCCAACGACTACATCCATTTTTATGTGTCCTCTGGTAATAAAATGTATACCCAGATTGAGCCAATACCATTTTATTCCCTCGCTTTGAATACACGTATCTGATTCTTTCTGTAAATAAATAAATATAATCAATATAACTACATGTTAGCATAATATTATATTATAAGCAGTAAATTGAAGGACTGCAAAGACGGTATCTACTTCGATCCCCAGTCATCAGGTCACGGAACATATCTCTGACTTTTTGAGAACATTTGTGTATTTGTTTACAAATTATCACTTCTCGGTGAAGGAAAGCGTCGTGAGGAAACCTGCACACCTGAGAGATTTTCTCGACGGCTTGTGAAGTCTGCCAACCTGCACTGGGCCAGCGTGGTGGAGACCCGTGCCCAATAGTAGGACAGTAATGAGTTGAAAAAAAAAACTACATGTTGAGGTTTACATTTGATTTAGATGTGGTAAAAATACCTACCTATATATAAAACTAGCCTTTGCACGCAGCTCCGCCGCAGCCAAAAGCTAGTAAAACTAAATAAAGCAAACAAACATACAGACAAAAAATCTCAAAAACAAAATCGTTTTGTGTTTAGACACGCCTATATAGCCTAATTCAGACATTTTTTCTCAAATATCTTAAATGTACAGACATAGCTCTGTTACAGATTAATAGTAATAAATATTACTATATTTAAAATATGTAAATTTATTCAAGCTTCCTCCATAAAAAACCTTTATGAAAATAGGTTCGGTTGTTTTAACCATAAGAACGTAATAGATCTGTAGATTTTTGTCCGTGTGGCGACGGACTAAGAATACAAGTGTCACCACCCCATTCTTTCCCACGGGTGTCGTATGAGGGAAGTAAGCAAATATCATCCATTGCATGACTGGTGGTAAGGCTGGGTACCAAGTGGGAGTACTCACTTGGTATCGGGCCCGAGCGGGTTGGTACCACCATCTCCCGTGTGACCGGCCATGAAGCACATCATTGCGTTTTGGCTGTAGCAGGAGATAGCTGTTTATATTTCATTTCATATCTGTGAAATGAAATGGTGAGCAGCAGCTTGAAAATACTCTCGGTATAGTCGAGTCCATGGGCGACGGTTACCATTTACCATCAGATAGACCGTGGCTCGTCTGCCACTACATATGATAAAAAAAAAGATTTATTTTCGCATTTATAAAATTAATATGACACGGTTTATTGAACCTTTCATTAGGGCTGTTATATTAAATATTACTGAAACGGCTTTAGATCTAGCAATGTAAAGCGATCTTTAATATGACAAGAACGGCCAATTACTTGATCATATCAGAGCATATATTTAATTCTCGTCAGAACACGTGTTATGGTAATACCACAAACGATATCAATGTTTATTTATTCTTAATAAAAACCCTAAAAAATCTTATACCATCTGAGGCTAACGAATGTTATCACACAACTTTATGCAAAAAGCTATTGTACAACGAACATTTTTCAAATAAAAAAAGCGATTTTCTCCAAAGTAGAGTTATTTATTTAGTTTTCCAATGTTGAGAACGGGTTTTTGCATTGCATTGCATGCTGCTAACACAGTTCGAATGGCTTCCACAAGGCGCAATGAATCGCTTTTAGTTTCACCTCTTTCAGTTTTATGGTAATTCGTACCCGTAAAAGTTATTGGAGTGATGACGATACATACATACATTTAATCCGTCACATATTGTTTGTAGTTTAAGACGTAGGTTTTCGGTTTCTTATTAAAATTAAAAGTATATCTACATCGTGCATACTTAAAAACCAAACTGCAGTTCCAATATAAGTATTGTTTGGACACATGTACTCGTAGGTGTGGTGCTACCGATGACTTTGTGGCAAACATATTAGGTGTGGAGTAGAATTATGTAGCAAGCACATAACCTCGGCTCAGAATCCTATAATACTTACTAATTTTTGCTATATTGTCTTTTGTAAATAGGGAGTAAAACACGGGTGAGGGTTTTGAACTTTTTTTTACAATAACATTAGTAAAATAAATGTTAAACTCACAGTTTATTTATTAAATATAGGCACTGGTACGATATAAAATGAGCCTACATTTACAGTTTTATGTTTAGATACATTGTCATCCATACATTTAAATAAGTACTACTTATACATTGGGCTTGTTCCGCGTCGTGTAAGCTACAAACACCCCGGTGTCGTTCTAATTTATTCTGATGTTACAAGCGCTTACATTTCACTATTATTCTGAAGAATTCTCTTAAATATATTTATTTTTATTTACCAGCAGTACCTTAGCACTTTTGAAGTTTTACAGTAATACAAAGTACTAGCGCCGCAGCCAAAAACTACTTTTTAGGTTATATCTCAGGTTCCCGACATAGTAGCGAAATAAAATGTATACCAGTTTTAAGGTCTAATCAAGAGTTATCAAATTAAAGAAAATACAAATCCGTTCAGTAGTTTTTGTGTGATGCACGAACGAACAAACAGACGAACGGATAAACAGACAAAAAATCTAAAATAAATTGTTTTGTGTTCAGACACGCCTATAGAGCCTAATACAGACATTTTTTCTCAAATATTTTTAATACAGGTTCTGTTACAGCTTTATAATAGTATAGATATTTTTAAAGACTAATAGACCTCACAATATTATAAAAGACTACGTGATACAATTAAGTATTTGTGGATGGTAATAACTCTGAGGGAATCAACATTAAAAGAAGGTCAGTGTTGCATGTAGAAGAAATATTCATGAATCCTCCGTTCAATTTCATGATAGTACAGGTGGATTATGAATATGCGTGTCTTGTAACGTTACAATTTCATCATCGACAGTGATAATGTGGGCCTTGCAACCTAATTGCAGGTGGGTAGAGCAACGCCATCGTTGCTTCGATGATTTGGAAGGTAAACCGTTGTATGTGTATCCGTTGAGCAGAATCAAACGTTTGCCTCTTTGTGATGTAATGAAGTGCGCTAGAAAATAATACATACATTAAGCAATTTATATAAAAGAGATCGGAATGTTAGATAATATTTCGGGTAATGGAAACTACACTATATTAACACCTATTTTAAGGACTTCTAACTTATAATTGAGTTACGACATCAACACCAGCATATTATTCTAATTTCCGACCGGGCATGAATGAAGTCGCGTATGGATAGTTGAAACTATCTCGTGTGAGTAGTCTCGGAAAAGATTTTTGGTTTAAATCTAACATAATCAAGGACTAGTTTATATTTGTTAAGGCGGGAAAGAAATGTACCTAAGCGCATACCCCGTCGTTCCGGGCATCGAACAGGGTAGTGTGGGGCCAATAAAACCGCCGTGTGCTGTCTCTCCGCCTTTATTGGCGGACCACTGGAACTGTATTACATTAATTCAGTGATAAGGACTAGTACCTGGCTTTAAATTCTTATTATCCTCGTCATGAAACATCTGTCATGTTTAGTAGTAGAACCTTGCTTGTCCATGAATGTTTGAATGGGCCGGCTCGATCGAGGAAGTACCACTGTCTACCAAAAGATCACAGTGAAACAACGGCAGGTACTCCCTACAGTTGTTTCGTACGGTGAATAAGAGCGCCGGAGGCCCAAAAGCCTTTGCTACATCTTCTAATTATTATCCTTCTTTCCCATTATTCCTCCTATCCCTTTCCTTAAAGTTGGCGACGCGCGAGTGATTCCTAGTGCTACTAACGTCTACGGTGACCACTTACCGACAGGTGAGCTGTGTGCTTGTTTGTCATCCGCGTAGTATGAAAAAACACGTCCATTTACTACATCATATCAAACGGATTTTAAGACAACAGCCACGACAGTCATAAAGTTTACAGATTTCAAGTAAGGAATCTGAGTAATTTTATCATAAGCGGATGTCATTCGAGGCAGAGCTAGGTATCAAAAGCACAAGGCACGCCTTTCATGGTGAGTTATTAGCCGAATATAAGTCCTTTAACACTTATCTTGGATATATGACTCAATTTCAACAACAATTATCTTATATTTTCAGCATTTACTCCCAATGAGGAGGGTTAATCAAGTGCATAACTTGACATGTAACTTTTTTTTGTTAAATTTACTCAACCCCATAGGCGTAGCGTAGGACGGCTCCCCACCAGATAGACCGACGATCTGGTCAAAGCCGCGGGGAGCCGTTGAATGCGGTAGGTGCAGGACCGCTTGTTGTGGCGTTCTCTTGGGTAGGCCTATGTCCAGTAGTGGACGTTAAAAGGCTGATGGATGGATGGCTGGTACCTAACCGCACACCCCGTCATTCGGGGCAACGAACAGGGTAGTATGGGGCATTACCCACTAAATAAACCCGTCGTGTGCCATCTCTCTGCCTGTATTAGCGGCATACTGGATCTAGAACACATTCCTTAAGTGGTCACGTTGACATATCCCTAAAAATAAATCCACTCCTGTACACAGGCGCAGAGAAGAGGTTAAAATTTTATAAATAATTTATTATTTCATGGTCTACCCTTTCTTAGGGTAGACCATGCACCGCCAGCGGACCACTGAAGCAATGTAACATAGTTCCAGTGGCCCGCCAATAAAGGCGGAGAGACGACACACAGCAGGTTTATTTAGTGGGTGAGGGCCCCACACTACCCTGTTCGTTACCCCGTCAGGTATGCGGTTAGGTACATTTTTTCCCTCCTACACAAAAAAAAGAAAAAAAGGGTAGACTATACCGTGTGTAGCTTTCATCTAGAGACATTGGGTGTCGGTTTCCATGGATAAAAGCATTCTCAAGCATAACGGCATCAGAAGAGCGACGTATTTAAAAAAAAACTAGACATCACGGGACGTCTACCAGATGTGAAAACATCGAAATTATTTTGTAGAAATAAAATTATCATAACTAGACAAAGTACTCCTTCAAACGAGTATGAACTCGATGGGTTTGGGTCGTTTCATTACAGAGTTACTGTGACCACCTTCCAGCCCCATCACCAGACCCTGAATAGCATCTAGAGACAAAGTACTCGTCAAGACGAATCATACGAGCCCAAACTCGATGGAGTTATATCGTTTTATAACGGAGTTCCTATGGCCACCTTCTAGCTCCATCATCAGACCCTGGATACCATCTAAAGACAAAGTACGCGTCAAGACGAATCAAACGATTCCAAACTCGATGGGGTTGCGTCATTTCATTACAGAGTTACCGTGGCCACCTTCCAGCTCCATCATCAGACCCTGGATACCATTTAGAGACAAAGTACTCTTCAAGACAAATCATGCCAGCCCCATCATGAGATCAGCTCCATGTTATCATAATATTGCATTGTCACATGATATATATGCGTGTAAAATTTCAGCTTAATCGGAAACCGGGAAGTGTGTCTAATTTAACTTGCAAGATTTGAACAGGACAAGTTAAATAAAAGCGTCGCCAGGCTAACAGCCGATTTTACCCTCCCTCCGCATTAGATGTTTCACATCAAAAAGGACGGGTAATAGCTTATATAAAAAAATATATTTAAAAAAAGACACTTCTTTAATCAGGTCGTATATAATATAATTATATAATTTTACAGACTAACATCCGTTGTAATTTGGCCTACACACAATAATACCATTGTCATATAGAGCTAAATACAACATCGATTGACTAGATATAATATTACTCCTGTAATCTTCCAAATATTTAGAATTATTAAACATATTTATATAATATTATGTCCTTGAGATTACAGGTTTTTTTCTTAGACATCAGAATTATAAGCACAGTTCTATGGGTTTTTTAAAACAATATTTTGTATAAAACTACCAGCTCTATATTGGCCATGACCCGCCGGTAGGTCGGAACATTTGAGGCAGAAAGTTATAAAATAATGTGCAAACGCCTCGACGCATACGCAGCACTGCTGCGTCTGCACGTACCTATATAAACTTTTAATATCGTATTTTCATAGTGATAGATATACTCTAGATTGTGTACAAAATACATAATCTTTTTTTTTTAAAACTGTAGTGGTACAGTGCATTGAAAAATGAACCATATGAAAATAACCGAAGAATGATTCGCGGTATGTTTAGAAGTATAACATTGTGGCGACAGGAGGGTGACACGGGCCAAAGAGAAAACACAATTCTTTTATCACTAACCTACAAGCTAAAAAGGTGAATGTACTAAACATATTTGGTATCAATACCAAATATGTTTAGTACATTCACCTTATATAACTGTAATATCACATTTATTCTAAGTTACATAATTTTTCGTGCCTCATAAGACTGGCTTTTGACTGTGTCTAATTAACTGCCATTAGATATATTGGTAAATAACAGATGCACGATACATACGGACAGATAAAACCTCGCGCATGGTACACGGTATATAAATTATAAAAAAAAATTGTTATCACCCAAGACCACGCAGAGTAGAGCACATAGTATAAATATAAATCTCTGTAGTTATATAATATATTTTACGTGTATACATAGAATTTTCAATACATTATATGGCGAAGGGGATTTGAAATGTTACTGGCCAGTTTCATACTTACCATATTGTACTAAATACAGTCATCAAACTTCATATTAATTTATACTTTAACCATGTTTATAAACATGCTGCGAAAGAGCAAGAAATGACGTGATGTCTAGTCTCTATTTAGGATAACCTTGAAATCATTGCAAGTGTTCAAAGTTTGAACGGCTTGTCCAAATCGGATACAGAAGAGAAAACGCAATGCATCAATGAGTGCAATTAACTCTCTTAAAGAAACTGCTGACATTTGAACGCAATTCTCTAATCGAGCCGGTAACTATCTATGATAATAATTCTATTTAATTTTATTAAAAAAATGTTCTTTACTGAAGTAAATGGTTATGTTTGTCATTAATCGAAGTTATCCTGTCATTATTTGTTGTAATAAAAGCTTGACATTCTTCTGACACATGTGTGGAACAATGCCACTCTCGAAGTTGTTTTGTTTGCGGATCATTAGAACGATATGTGTACCCATTGAGCCACATTAGACTTTTTCCTTTTGTAGTTTTAATAATCTGTACTGAAATAAAATATTAGGATTAGTCAAGCCCGTGAGATTCAAATTTGCTTTACATAATATAGTATAATGTACATGTAGTTTACATGTAAGTACATATACGACTATCATTCTGCTTTAACTTATTAACTATTTTAATTTCGCAGTAATTATGTTTTTTGCTCTTGAATTATCAAGTATTGGAACTCTTTTCGTATGATAGTATGAAATATTTGTGAAATTGTAATTCTTATAATGATATATCTTGCGATTAAACTGCTGTAAAGACATTATAAATAGATATATCATTTCATCATGAAAAATTGAGAACCGGCTCCTCTTTTAGTAATAAATATACAACACTTTCTTGCACATAAGATCTTTTGAAATATAATCCGTGAAAGAACATTCCAATCCCATATATCTTAGAAAATTAATTTAAGTCTTATATTTGACGTCTATACAATGGAAACTTGTTCAGGACACTTTGGACACAAATAACTAGTTTTTCTTCGACCATACTATTAATTTTCTGCATCTCATTTGTGTGGAGGAGGGTGGTTATGAATATTATTTACAACGACTACGGCATCGTCTATGGTGATGAGTCTTGCTGTACATCCTTCAGAGTTATGTGTAGAGCACCGCCATCTTATCTTCTTATCCCGGATATTATTGGTAGCATAATACGTGTAACCGTGTATTTTAATCAACGTTTTACCTCTTCGAGATAACACGTATTCCACTGAAAACATAAGTCGTCAGTTAGATAATCTCTATAGGAAATTAAAAAGCTTAAAACTTTATTTACTTATCATTACGCCATCTCCCCTGCGGGGTAGGCAAAAGAGAACAGATTGCCAAGCGGCTCTATTCTTACATACATCGCTCGCTTCCTTAACATTCATAATTCTCTTCATACACGCTCGCTAGCTTCTCAGACTCCTGACTACACCTTACTTATACATGACCGATTTGGTCTAGGTAGGTGAGTCTCGGCCTCCCTCTGTATCTACATCCTTCCACTTTCGCTTTGTATATCTTCTTAAGCAATCGCACGTCCGGCATTCTTTCCACATGTCTGAACCATCGGAACATTCCCTTTCGGACCTTTACACCAATACTCTCTTTCATACCTACTCGACGACTTACGCGCCGTCGCGCGTCGGTCATTACGAATGCGGCCAGCCAGCCTCACTTAACAGATTCTCCGCAGAGATCGCAAAAAAAAACTTTACGTTCTTCATTTTTGTTTGATCATGCACGCTAATCTCCAAATTTTTTTAACTTTTACAGCCTTATTTATCGAGAAAGGCTATTTATTTAATATTACCCTATAGCTGTTAGAAGCAAAAATAAGCGACAAAGGTTTGGGTACCTACAGCTAGTAGCTAGTTAGGTATAGATAAATTTACGTTTAAAGTAAAATGCTTATATGCATTTTGAAATCACTTTAATCAATACGTTTCATGTTAATTAGAACAAGGCAATGATTATATTTTAAAGTTAACTGTTTTTGATACTTATACATATTTTTTAAGCATTTAACATGTTAAGTCATATAAATAAACATTATTTTGCTAACAATGTGTTATTATTACTCGCTTTAGTTAATAAACAAAATTACAGTAAACAATATAACATATTGAAAGATTGGAAGTAAATAAAATTCAAGAACTTATTAAAATTGAATTAGCTAGTGGATCTAACGACGCCATCAAATGTTTTGCGCCTGTAGTAGTACTCTATGTGTAGGTACTACACTGTTTAATTAACTTATTTAATAGATCAATTAACTACATTAGCACCATATATAATGTATATCTAAAGTTTATATAATAGTTTTAATTAATTTACGTAAATTGCTGTGAGCAATAAGATAATGACTCTTTGGTAACACTTATCGTTTCCTTTATCACCTTTTTTTTAATCCTTGTACATAATACATTAATTATATAACGACTTATCTAAACTAATAGTATAAAAAGGAAAGATTTTCTGCTTGTTTATTTGTAATGAATAGGCTCTCAAACTACTGGAGCGATTTTAACCAAATTTTTCACCAATAGAAAGCTAAATTATCAGGAAGTAACATAGGCTATAATTTCTTTGAAAAAAATTTGGGTTCCTTAAGAAAATTGCCAATATTGCAATTTTAATTAACTTAACTAATTACTTTAATTATACTTAATAACTTTTAATTAATTTTAATAACAAAATTTTATAGGCGTGCGCTGCAAGAACTATAATATTGATGATATTAAAAAATAATGTACTACGGATTTATAGGTCTTGTTAAATATAATAACAAAGAGATTGCAAAAAAGAAAGTTGCTTTGTTTGTTCGTATCTCTAGAACTACTAGACCTATCCTAGAAAATATTTAATTAATAAAAAAGTACATTTTTCGTGACATTTGATTAAAATGAAATAAATTGGCTGCTGTATCTGCTCTATCTACCCGGGTAAACTGCACTTAAGCTAGCAAACAAACAAAGAAACAGGCAGACAGACAAAAATGAAAATCTTTTATTTATAACCTTTCTCTTGTTGTACCCTCTCCATTTCTAATACATACCTTCAATATACAAACACACTTGGCCTAGTATTTTTTTATACGACGCGCGTGGCAAACATCAACACGCGTAGGCTTACCATCAGTAAGCGATTACGCTAACAGCACCGCATCGTTACTAGAAGGTAAGGGGTAGGAGGTGTAGTAGAAGGATAATAAGGAAGAAGAGGAAAACGAGGGCCTCCAGCAGTCTTACTCATATCGTTTCATGCTGGTCTTCTGTGAGAGGGTGGTACTTCCCTGGTCGACCCGGCTATTCGTTTATGCTGGGACGAGCAAGGCATATTATTCTTAGGTTTTGCTAGCGGCTCCGCCGAAGATATAATCTAGTTTTCTTTTATGTTATATGGTTCTCGATATATACATAACAAACTTGCAGACAAACATACAGAAATTCTAAAAAAAACCTTGTTTTGTCTTCAGAGGCCTAAATAGCCCAAATACAGTAATTTTAACTTAAATATTTTCAATGTACAGACACAGCTCTGTTGCAACCTTACATAGTACAGATATAGATATAAGATAGACATAGATTATACTCTCGGTATATCGCTACTAAGTTATATAGTAAGCATTAAAAGGATATAACATAGCTCCAGTATTACATCGTTTCAGAGACACATCTAATCATAGGCTAGCCAATGTATTAAAAATTGAATACATTACAATACCTAGATACGAGTAGTAAATATATTTTGGCATAGTTTAGGAGAATTATCATTTGGATTACATTATAAAATTGTTTTTAAGCATTCTGATAGAATTTTATTAGATTATTGTTTGTAATACTTATTACAACCGTTTGCACCAATAATCCTTAAATTTTAGGTACCTACATCAGGTGGCAACAGGTACCAATCAGTGGCAGACGTGGCAGAGATGTGAAAGAGTCAATGTGATTATACCTTTATTTTAATAGTAATACTGGTAATAGTTTAGGAGTAACCTAAAAGTTAGGGTCGAAAAAAGATGTGACAAGGCGAGTTCTAAAAATGTTTACTTAAAGTACTCCTGTACAATTTTTTTTTCTCTTACGCGTCCATGTAAAATACTCATAAATACATAACCATTAAAAGAAGATGGCGTTATTCGCTTTCTTTTTTTATTAAAGTCTTGGGGGATGGTTATGTTTATCGTAGACAGCCGTCACGAGATCATTGACCGTGTATATAAAAGCCTGACATCCTTTATTTTTGTGTGTTGAACACCGCCATCTTATCTTCTGACTCTTTGAATGTATTGCAGAGTAGGTGTACCGTTTTATTTGTACCAATCGCTTCCCTTTTTGAGACATGACAAACCTAGCTGAAAGCGCAAAAAATATGTTAATTCCATTAATATTTAAATTCAATTTTAGCTTACCTTTTTAGTATAGTTAAAATCATTTCATGGTAGTCTCAATGCTTAGATCTGACATCGGAATTAGTTTTCTGATTGTTGATAGAACAATCAGTTCATGTATCTCGAAAACTATCAGACAAAACTAAACTAAAAAACGAAAATACAATAAGTTTTCAGTAATCCATTGGATGGGGTAAATTAATGAGTTACGAATGTTATTATTTATTACTTTACGTAAAAACCTTAGATTTACGCTGAGCAAGAATCACAGAGCAACGGTACATTATATAAAGACCGTGTTATGTAAATGAGGCGAAAGGTGAATGTAGTAAGTGGAAATCCGTAGTCTCTGGCCAAACCTCCACGTACCATGTATGGGTCTGTATAATTTGATAACAGTAGTAAACATCGCAGAGTAGAAGAATAGGTACCTAATCTTCTTTAAAAATAAAATATTAAAGTGAGGACTCTTCTTTACTTCGTGAGGACTGCCGTCAGAAGTGAAAACTTAAAACTATAAACAAAATGTTGTTATTTTTGGATATCCAAATTGTTTAAATTAAAACTTGTAAAATCAAATTTTTTTATTGAATCTTAAAAAAAAATCAAATTATTGTTAAAATTATTCATTTCTTCATTCACAGCTGGCCCAGCGCAATAAGTTATACTAAACAGATATAGTGTTATCGTTAACACGTAAAGTGACCATGTCAATGACGACTTACTCGTACATGAATTTACTCCCTATCCAAACCTTCCTATAGAAGTTTTCACTTCAAAAAACAACCACATCAAAATTGAATCCTTTGAATAAACCCCTGCTACAAAAATGAAATTCATATTTGAATATTTAGATATTTTTATATATATTTTTAGCATTTGACATGCTTAGCACTATACATTAAACACAAAGTGAAAAATGTGAAATCGAAAATAACAGTCAGGAGCAGGATTTGAACCTGCATCTTCTGGATACCGTCCAGATGCTTTACCAATTCAGCCATCCTGACAATTGCTCCTGACTGCTAATTTCGATAACACATCATACTTAACGTCTTTGGGTGACGCCTGCGCCATCTGTCGGACGTATTTTCATACATTATACCGACCAGGTAAACTTAATTTTACAATTAAGATTTTACCTAATAATGACGCAAACCCTTTAAATATTTAGATATTTTTATATATATTTTTAGCATTTGACATGCTTAGCACTATACATTAAACACAAAGTGAAAATGTGAAATCGAAAATAACAGTCAGGAGCAGGATTTGAACCTGCATCTTCTGGATACCGTCCAGATGCTTTACCAATTCAGCCATCCTGACAATTGCTCCTGACTGCTAATTTCGATAACACATCATACTTAACGTCTTTGGGTGACGCCTGCGCCATCTGTCGGACGTATTTTCATACATTATACCGACCAGGTAAACTTAATTTTACAATAAAGATTTTACCTAATAATGACGCAAACCCTTTAAATATTTAGATATTTTTATATATACCTGGTCGGTATAATGTATGAAAATACGTCCGACAGATGGCGCAGGCGTCACCCAAAGACGTTAAGTATGATGTGTTATCGAAATTAGCAGTCAGGAGCAATTGTCAGGATTGCTGAATTGGTAAAGCATCTGGACGGTATCCAGAAGATGCAGGTTCAAATCCTGCTCCTGACTGTTATTTTCGATTTCACATTTTTCACTTTGTGTTTAATGTATATTGCTAAGCATGTCAAATGCTAAAAATATATATAAAAATATCTAAATATTTAAAGGGTTTGCGTCATTATTAGGTAAAATCTTAATTGTAAAATTAAGTTTACCTGGTCGGTATAATGTATGAAAATACGTCCGACAGATGGCGCAGGCGTCACCCAAAGACGTTAAGTATGATGTGTTATCGAAATTAGCAGTCAGGAGCAATTGTCAGGATTGATTGCTGAATTGGTAAAGCATCTGGACGGTATCCAGAAGATGCAGGTTCAAATCCTGCTCCTGACTGTTATTTTCGATTTCACATTTTTCACTTTGTGTTTAATGTATAGTGCTAAGCATGTCAAATGCTAAAAATATATATAAAAATATCTAAATATTTAAAGGGTTTGCGTCATTATTAGGTAAAATCTTAATTGTAAAATTAAGTTTACCTGGTCGGTATAATGTATGAAAATACGTCCGACAGATGGCGCAGGCGTCACCCAAAGACGTTAAGTATGATGTGTTATCGAAATTAGCAGTCAGGAGCAATTGTCAGGATGGCTGAATTGGTAAAGCATCTGGACGGTATCCAGAAGATGCAGGTTCAAATCCTGCTCCTGAATGTTATTTTCGATTTCACATTTTTCACTTTGTGTTTAATGTATAGTGCTAAGCATGTCAAATGCTAAAAATATATATAAAAATATCTAAATATTTAAAGGGTTTGCGTCATTATTAGGTAAAATCTTAATTGTAAAATTAAGTTTACCTGGTCGGTATAATGTATGAAAATACGTCCGACAGATGGCGCAGGCGTCACCCAAAGACGTTAAGTATGATGTGTTATCGAAATTAGCAGTCAGGAGCAATTGTCAGGATGGCTGAATTGGTAAAGCATCTGGACGGTATCCAGAAGATGCAGGTTCAAATCCTGCTCCTGACTGTTATTTTCGATTTCACATTTTTCACTTTGTGTTTAATTCATATTTGAACTTAAAAGTTTAGAAATGCTATTAGTGATGTAAGCTGAATGAAAAATATAATATTTTGAAAATTGTCTAACGGCTTATAACTGTTTAGTATCTTCAGTGTACTAGATGTGCATTTTATACCTTATGCTGCTTACAGGAAAACTCACAGTACCTGAAAAAAAAGAAAACATCAGTAAAAATACAGTAAAGTTATTAATTTAATAACCAAGCCATTCATTTTTAACGGTAACAAATTTTTTTACATATTTTATGGTTGCAGTTGTTTTTATCACAATTAGTATTAAAAAAAAACCAGTGGAATGACTTTCTTTTTAAAAATGTCGTCCACAAAAAGCAGCAGAGTACTGAATACTCCTTGAAGTACTAAAGTGCGATAATAAACGAAGACATTATCTTGATACTAATGAATATTTAAATATAATTTAAAATACTTGCTTGTAGAATACCTACAATATATATTCATAATGGTCAATTTTTATCATTATATTTGCTACTTATTTAGGTACATGACATATTTTAGACAATTAGTAACTAACCTAACCTACCTCAGTAGTAGTCTTATCTATGCCAAAAATAGCTATCCTATGGGAACTTTTAATAAGTTCGGGATAAAAAGTATCCCATAATTCTGTTAATCCAGTGTCGCATTACCTATTAAATTTCATCCATATCCGTGCAGTCTTTTAGGGATCGTCCATTAATCACGTGAGGCTCGAAAAGGAAGAGGGGGTTCGGAAAAATTACATAATATCGCAAGGGGGTGGGGAGGTGTAGTGAGATATCAGGTGTATCGTAAAAATTGCTAAAAAACATGAAATGATTAATGAACAACCCCGTAATCCCCTAAACAACTAACAGAACTACATTCAAATATCTTCACAAACATTCGCACTTAAAATATTAGTAGGAAGTATTATCCTTTCCATATGTAGGTGTATTTGTCATTGAAGTCATCCTAAACGCCTAGACCAATTTAGTTAATATTTTTTTGTGTATTTGAGTGGGTCTCTGGATGATTTAAATTCACAATTAGACACTAGAAACTTAGTAGGTACGGCAACCGTGTTCCATAAATTTAATTTTCATTTATTGACGACAATTTCTTTTTATCTTTTATTAATGTTAATATTTTCATCACAGGCCATATAACCATATAATTTCACTCAAACCCACCCTACTAGAAAATTTAAAGCGGCTAATGGTAGGCAAGCCAACAGTCGTGGAGGAGGAATTCTGTTGGGTCTGCTAGTCTGAAATCAAAATGTCTAGAAATGTTCAAATTCAGCTTCATGACAGTGCATATTTAGAACGTCAACTATAGTATTCTCTAGAGTGCGTATAGCCGCTTTGCAACGGCGTGATTGCTTCTTCGAACATCTCCACATAGTCGATTTGACTCCAGCATTCCACACGCTATATGTGTACCCTTGATAGGCTAGGAGTTTGTGTCCGCGACGAACTACATATGTTAAACCACCCTGATCTGGAAACATTTTATTCATATAATTGTATGTAATTTATAGGTTTACCACCCATTATATTTTCTTAAAGCTTTATAATACCTATCTGTGAGAGTATAATAATTTAAAACATAACGTAGTAATCATTATTGTATTATTTTATATAATTATAGAAATAACTTAATATTAATTGTTCATGTGGTGACGGACTAAGAATATAAGTGTTACCAACCCATTCTTTCCCACGGGTGTCGTACGAGGCGACTAAGAGTGGATTCGACCAAACTCGAATATATACAAGAATAACTTTACCGAGAATAATCTATTCCACGATTTTATTCTTTTAGATAATCAACAGTCGTTTTTCCACGCCATCTGACGTATCGCTTATACTTGGAATAGCTATTCGCGAATAGCGAAGTGAATGTAATACCCAGCAAAAAGAAATTGTTCTACAAACGGGACAGTGTATAGCTTAACTCATCTCAACTCTTATTTGTCGTATTATAGCCTGAGAAAGTAGCTGTCACGCGCCCGAAACCGATATTGGTTTCGAAAAATGACAGCACAAAAAAGAAGACGCCATTTTTTTTATTCTTGGATTAATTCCTTATTCGATGCTTATCGGTGGTATAGTGACTATTCCCAAATAGGCTCGCCATTCTTCGAATTGTTGTTGGTAAAATGTAAAATTGATTTATTCTCGAGTAAGTAGCGATTTATTCTATGAATAAAATGTATTCTTGTTTGGTCGAATCCACCCTAAGGGAAGTAAGCAATGACCACCCATTGCATTACTGGTGGTAGGGCTGGGTATCAAGTGGGAGTAGGTACTCACTTATTGTCGGGCCCGTGCGGACTGGTACCACCCTCTCCCGTGTGACCGGCCATGAAGCACATCAGTGTGTTTTGGTTGTAGCTGGAGACAGCCATTTATTCTACTATTTCATTGTATATATCTGTGAAATGAAATGGTGAGCAGCGGCTTGACTATACTCTCGGTAAAGTTGAGTCCATGAGCGATGGTTACCATTTACCATCAGGTGGGCCGTGGTTCGTTTGCCACCATACGCAATAACAAAAAATAAACCTTTCGAATTTCAATATATTCAAATACGTGTAGTATTACAAACAGCTCAATGTGAGGACTTTCCACAGGTCTGACTGAGTACAAAGGTAGTACTCCGATTCTTCAATGTTAAAATAATATAGTAAACTTGCTCAAAATTAATTTAACTTTCGTTAAAGCTTCCCGCGAGATATGAGGGAGCACTGTGATTTTAAAGTGGATGCCAAAGACGAGGAATTTGTGCGTTTTTACATACAAGGAAGTTATTGAGAGTAAAAAAGCTAACAAAATTTTAAAAATCTGCATGCCTCAGAAATTTTCTCGACGGCTTATGAAGCCCCGCACTAGGAGAGTGTGGTGGAGTAGGTCCTGAATCTCTGGAGAGGATACCCAAGCTCAATAGTAGGACAGTAACGGGTAAACGAATATCGAAAAAGTAACAGAGAGTTGGTATCTGGGAGCATGTCACAACCGATAGGAATTATGAATAGGACACTGAAAGAAGAGTGAATTTAAACTGGAATAAAGGCAGTAGAGATAAAAGCTTTAATAAGTATATTTCATACTTAAAGTAACATTAAAGTATGTGGGTTAATGGCGTGATGTGAAAGATGTACTGACAAAGCTTTTAGAATTTCATCAACACGTGCGGTTCGATTCAGAAGAAACATTGCGCTAGATTTTTGTGACTTTACCACGCACGCTATATATCGTTGTAAAGCTCTCGTTCATTCCGTCGATGAGCAGCCTGCTCGACACATTTTTTCTATAGTAATTGAGTACTAAACAAGCCCATATGATGGTAAGCGGTTACCATAGCCTATAAACGCTAGCAACACTAGACGCATCACTCGTGTGTCGCCAATGACGTATCCAATGAAAGGGATAGGAAGTATAATAAGGAGAGGATAAGGAGGATGTTTGGGCCTCCGGCGCTCTATCTCGCTATACGAAACGCAACGGTAGGAGTAACTTCCGTTGTTTCACGTTGATCTTTTGTGACAGGGTGTTACTGTCCCGATCGAGCCGGCCCTTTTATGCTGCGATAAGCAAGGCTCTAACAAACTTATGTTCTAGTAAAATTATGACACAAAATTAACTGAAATATTTTATGTATGCATTCTAAGTATGCATTTAACAAACAAGCAACAGTACGATGATATACAATACAATATGATATACAGCTAATGGGTATGGTAATTTTGAAGTTTGATAATCTTGTCGTCAATGGTGTACAGCACAGCTTTGCACCCAAAGTTATGGTGAGAAGAACAGCGCCATCTTATTTTTCCTACATTATTTTTAATGCGTTTGTCAAAGGTTCTGCTGAACTTGTAACCATTACATATTATCAATGGATATCCTTTTGAAGAAACTACGATCTCATATTCTAGCTCACCTGAAAGTAGGTATTTGTTTTCAATAAGTAGGTACCTATATGTGATATACATTCTCCACATGGACTTCACTATACAAAATCGTCACTATACGGCACATTTTGACGGGCTTCGTGGCGTAGTCGGTAGTGTAACCGACTTCCGTGCACGATGCCGTGGGTTCGATTCCCACTCAGGACAAATATTTGTGTGAAGAACACAGATATTTGTACTGCGCCTGGGTGTTTTCTATCTATTATATGTATGTAGCTATACAAAAAAAATAAGTAATATATGTATTATATCCGTAATCTGGTACCCATAGCATAGTTAAGCTTAGTTTGGGACCAGAGGACGTTGTGTGAAAATTACCGTGAATATACCTATCACAAAATTTTCAATCCAAATCGCTAGCATGATATTAGCGACAATGCACCTTTTTCTTTTTTTTTGTTAAGGTGGGAAAAAGTGTTTCTAACAGCACACCCCGTCGTTCGGGGCAGCGAACAGGGTAGTGTGGGACCCTCACCCACTAAAGAAACCCGCCGTGTGCCATCTCTCCGCCTTTATTGGCGGGCCACCGGAACTATATTTTTTTGGGATAAAAGGTAGCCTGTGTCCTTTTCTGGGCGTCAGACTATAATATGTGCACTAAATTTTAGGATGATCGGCCCAGTACTTACCTACGGCGTAAAAAACAAACAAACTCACTTTCGCATTTATAATATTAAGAAGGCCTTTCCTGCTTGTATTGCCAGGATAAAACAAACATAGTAAGGATAACAATAAAACTAATTATAGTATTATATATCATTATTAGTTTCGTATGTTTTTTCTATATACACTCTACACATAATATACCTATCAATGTATGAATTAATATACGCGTCATACGGTAATACTATCCAAGAATCAAAAGCTTTATATATAAGAGCGTATGCACATATCGAATTAAAAGTTAGTACTTTTAGTTTGGCGAGAGGGGGCTCATGATCGTAATGTATGGGGGGAATGGGGGGAACAATGGTTGATAATAATAACTAGTCTATCTCTCTGCAGAAATAACGTTTTAATTTTTGTATAACTTATTATAAAATGGCTTTTCATCACTATTCTTGCACGTCTTTTGTGGAGTAGGTATAGATTTGCATATAGTGTCCCGAACAAAATCAAGCTAAAAACTGTCCGTGCTAATATATAGGTATTTATACAGCTACATCTATTTGCTAAGGAACTGAGACAAAGGTTTTAAAACAGTATTAAGTTCAACCTTATTACAATCATGGCACTTAGTAATGAAGTCTCAAATCTTTAACATATTATCTTACATTCATCGTCACCAAAAACGCGCAATGGAATAATTTATTACTGCCACTTTGACTGATTAAAATTGAAACGACAAATAACATTTACTCTGAAATCAAGCTTAAATAGCAACAGACAAAGTACTTTTTGAACTATACAAAATAAGAGCTCACTTCTCAAGTGCGCTCTTATTTACAGAGACGTATTTTTCGGGTCGAAGCGAAATCTATTACATTTTTGATCGAAGATATAGAGCTTCCTTATCTGACGCTTCGAAGGTTCTCTACCAACAATGATTACATACATCGCTACTTATCACAAAATGGAATGTACTCAAACACTAGCTTTTTAGATATAAAAAATATCAGCTAGTAAAGTTTGCATAGTAAGTATGATGATCATATCTCGGATGGTTGTGGACATCGTGCAGAGCGATGATGATACCATTCAGAGTTCTTAACTTTGCAGTACATCGATATCTCGTGCGGTTCGAACAAGTCCACCTTATCGATTTGTATACTTGAAGATTATCTTTCATTCGCGTATATGTATACCCATTGTACAATATCATCTTGTTGCCTCTTCTAGATAAAACAAATTTTGCTAGAAATAAATAAATGTTATTGTTAATTTTTGCAAATAGAACCAGTTA
Source organism: Leucoma salicis (assembly GCA_948253155.1). Classification (NCBI taxonomy): domain Eukaryota; kingdom Metazoa; phylum Arthropoda; class Insecta; order Lepidoptera; family Erebidae; genus Leucoma; species Leucoma salicis. The sequence goes on along the minus strand of OX411814.1, from coordinate 20,975,687 downwards.
CAAAAGTACCACTCAAATACTATGTTATTTTTTTCTTTGTTATCCTCTTGTAGATAAAACCCTTATTGCTGGAAGTAAATAAAAGGTATAATTGTAATTTATGAAAATAAAACCAGTTTTTGATCTGTATTTTAGCACTTAACATGCTCAGCTACATTAAAGCGGGAACTCCCACTCACCCTACAGTTCTCTTATTCCACATTTCACAAATAATTTGTTCAATAAAACACTTTAAAAAAACTTCTACGTATCTATGTTTAATTTTCTCTATTTATCGCCTGATAAGGTTTTAATAAAAGTTTCACTTATATTATACATTGGTGTTATATATATATTCTATGTATTTAAATAAATAGTTTTATTTAAGTATATAGCTAATTTAGTATTTCTTTATTGAAAGCCATCACATATACTTAAATTAGACTTATCGAAGAGAGTATAACGTAATATTATTAACTTAGCATTATTGTTATGAATCTTTGGATATTTAATAAAAAAAATACATATGTACAAATGTAATGTAACAATATATTGACTAAATCTTTTAGACGTACAATAATGACCATAGTACTCCGAATACCATAGATGTATCTAGTTATAGATAGATCGGCTATAGAGTAATTATGACGAGACCAAAACTGACACGTACCAGTGTGCGTGTCATGTGCATGTGTGCACTTCAAATAGTGCTGGGACGTTCACTAAACGCGACTATCGACACATTGTGTTATTTTAGTGTCACGAGGTACAAAGTGAATTCAAATAAACATGTTTTATTAATACGTGGGGCATTCATAAAGTTTTGAGAAACTAAAAAAATAACTTCTATGGATAAAATATTTTAATTAATTTTTTTCATAGAACTCTCCACCAGCCTCTATACAGTTTCATTCGTTTGAACCAATTTTCGAAATTTTTCCAGTCCACGGCAGACACATCTTCCACGGCTTTCTCGAGCGCTGTGTATCTTACGGCGATGAAAACTGTATCCCTTTCAGCTGATATTTTATTTTAGGGAATATAAAGAACTCACACGGTGCCAGATCAGATAAGGAGGGTGACCCAAGACTGACCAGTGTGGTGTCCAGGAAGACGCTCGTTTTGAGAGCTGAGTGTGAGGGCACGTTGTTATGGTGAAGCAATACACTGCGGAGCCCGGTAGCCGTAGCTTTACTCTCTGTGTGCCTCTATGAGAAAAACATTTTTGTTCAAAGTGCTTACCGCATAATTTCAAATAATTTTTGGGAATCTAGTATGAAAGAGAGTATTGGTGTAAAGATGCGAAAGAACATGCTCCGATGGTTCGGACATGTGGAAAGAATGCCGGACGAGCGACGATAATGTTTAAGAAGATATACAATACAAAAGTGGAAGGATGTAGGTACAGGGGGAGACCAAGAATCACCTACCTAGACCAAATCGGTCATGTATTGAAGGAAGGTGGAGTTAGGAGTGACCGAAACCGGCGAGCGTGTATGAAGAGAGTTATGAATGTTGAGGAAGCGAGAGATGTATGCAAGAATAGAGCCTCTTGGCACTCTGTTCTCTCTGTCTACCCCGCAAGGGAAATGGCGTGATGATAAGTTAGTTTAGTTAGTTAGTTCAGTTTTCTCTATTAATCATTTTAAGCCATATTTGTCGAACACCAATATTCTGAGGAAATCTAAAACGTTAAATTAAAATATAAACTAACTATCCAAAGATAAAAATAAATTTACTCAAAATATTATAACTTAACCGTATAGAATGATCTTACTCAAATTTTTGAAAAATATAATAAATATATTATATTAATATAACCTTATCTTATATATATATATTATGTTATAACCTTTACTGAAACATAAATCAAGGCTTTGCCTTTCCCAATAATAGACACATCGAAGTCATTTTATCGATACCGAAATACCGATAGTGTCAATCTCTATCAAAGAAACATTGTAAATTTTATATCACAAAATTCACGTATTTTTTATCTTTTTATATTGAATTTGAAGGCATTCCGGGCATGCATATGATTTAATGCAATAAAATTCCCCATCCGTGTATGAGCACAGCGTTTGTGGTAAGTTCATAAGCTTTGCATATAAACAACAAATTACTTACATGTGAAATGTACAATTCTGTGTGTTTTCTTTCTTATATGAGTTACATCCGGGCACTGCACACGTAACTATGATTAGACACGTCAATTAATACAGAATTAAACAATAATTTCTCCAATTTTCCTAAAATATGCGAAATTTGGATCGTTGACGATTGATGTCAGGTCCATACAGGTCCATAGCGTGTATGATAGTAGTCTCGTCTATCTATCTCGCTCTAACATACGCGTATACTATGTTCTTACTCTTTTGCATCACCGATCTATCTAATACTACATCTATGCCGAATACGATGCCGCACTTATTATTCTGTGTTTCTTAAAACTTTTCCATGCCCGAATTAAAACGGTAAGCACATTGATGGACTAATATTGATTAGGCACGAAAATAATGAAATTATTCAAAAGAACAAAATCATTCGTAGATACCACATCTTGATACTCCTTGCGATATTTTGATTTAAATGAGCTTAAGACTCTCTTCTCATAAGAACGTAGTGGATTATTTTCAGTGGTTTATGTAGTTCAATGATTATGTACGTCATTAACTGATATTATTACATCATTGTCTGTAATCAATCGAGCTCTGCATCCTCTCGTTTGATGTGTAGAACAATACCATCTCTTTCTGTTATACGTTGTAATTTTACTATTGAAAGTATAATCACCATATTGAATAAGAGTTCTACCTCGTCTTGACACTGTATAAGTAACAACTGAAATGATTAAAGGTTTTTACTTCTTAATATAGATTCTAAGGATAATAAGGAGCATTATTTTAGTACTCGTACTTAATTACACATCACACCATCTCCCTTGCGGGATAGACAGAGAGACCAGAGTACCAAAAGGCTCTATTCTTGCATACATTGCTCGCTTCCTCAACATTCATAATTCTCTTTATAAACGCTAGCCAGTTTCGGAAACTCGACCTGACTCCACCTTCCTTCAATACATGACCGATTTGGTTACCTACATGCTTCAACTTTCGCATTGTATATCTTCTTAACCAGTCGCTCGTCTGGTATTCTTTCTACATGTCCGAACCATCGGAGCATGCCCTTCCGCATCTTTACACTGATACTCTCTTTCATACCTACTTGCTCTATCTAATAATATATTCATAGGTATAAGATAATGAGTAGGTTACTAATACAAATATGTTTATAAATAAATAAAATAAGTACATTATTATATTTGGGCCTGTATTGTTTTTTTTTAAAAACATAGCATCACGCCTGTATTCCCCGAAGGGGTAGGTAGAGGTGTATTACACACCCACGACTCGCCAGCTATGTTTAAGTCCCACGTAATAGGGGGCGAGCCTAGTGACGTCTACCGGGCACATTTCCAAACTCCGAGCTGCTACTGAGAATTTTTCTTATTTTTTTTTTTAAGAAAAATTTCAATAGCCCCGACCCGGGGTTCAAACCCGAGACCTCATGATCAGCAGTCGCTTATACTACCGCTGCACCACAGAGACAGTTAGTTGTTTTTTTTGACACAATGGAAAAGTTTTTTTAAACTATGAGAGTGGCAAGCAAGTATACGGACTCGCTTGATGATAACCGGGTACCGTAAGCTATAGACGCTAGCGCTTGCGAATCTCCAACTCCATGGTAAGGAGTGGAGAGGGAGTAATTAAAATCCAATACCGGATTAAGGAATAGGAACTACCGAAATTGATAAGGGGTGTTATTAGTGACTGACCAGTTCGTTTTTATTACATCCTTAAAAATTTGAAAACCAACCAAATAAATAAAATATTTGTATTTTTTATTTTTAACTTTAATTTAATAGTAACAGTACATTTGTTTGGAGAATAAATTATGTGGGGTGGTGGACGGTATTTCAATGTCAGACGAGGATATCAATATAATATCCCATTTGATATACAATGCGTATGAATATTGTTAACTTTTACCACGACATCACCAAAACAAGTAATAGACGCTCGACAACCTTTTTTTTCATGAGTAGAACACTTCCAATAGCTGCTATTCACATTGGTACCTTTTCTATAGAACCTGTAACCTCTATAGCTCATCATTATTTTTCCCTTTCTGGATGTTATGAATTTAACTGTAAATAAATAAATAACATTATTAGTATAAGAAATCATTTTAAAGTCTTACGCCTTTAATTTCTAATCGTATAATTATTTATAGGTGATATCTGCGACACCACTGAAGTAATGTAATATGATTCCAATACAGGCGGAGAGATGGCACACGGCGGGTTTCTTTAATGGGTGAGGGCCCCACACTACCCTGTTCGTTGCCCCAAACGACGGGGTGTGCGGTTAGGAACACTTATTCCCGCCTTAAAAAAAAGGTGCGACAGACAGTTTCAAGCGAAAATAAACAATTATTATAAAATATAACATTGTAATAAAATAAAACAAAACAATTATTATACTTATCAATGTCGTCAACGTACAATTTTTATTTAACTCTGAAATTAAAACACTACTTGTTTAAAAAAATACAAATGTAAAATAATGCCGGCTGTAACAACACTACGGTCAATCCCGAGATTCCTACACTGCTTATATTTTCCTGAACTGTGGTAACGTGACACTTATGAGTAGATATAATAATTAGTATTAATAATATTTGCTCGGATCCTAAAAATGTATGAAAACAAAACCGTTCCTAAACTATTAACACACACTCGAATTTAGTTCGTTCGTTAAACACAAAGTGAAAAATGTGAAATCGAAAATAACAGTTACGAGCAGGATTTAAACCTGCATCTCCTGGATACCGTCCAGATGCTTACATTTGGGTGGCGCAGGCGTCACCCAAAAGACGTTTAGGTATGAATGTGTTATCGAAATTAGCAGTCAGGAGCAATTGTCACGATGGCTGAATTGGCAAAGCATCTGTACGGTATCCAGGAGATGCAGGTTCAAATGCTGCTTGTGACTGTTATTTTCGAATTCACTTTTTTCACTTTGTGTATGTATAGTGCTAAGCACGTCAAATGCTAAAAATACATATAAAAAATATCTAAATTAGTTCGTTCGTTTAGAAATCAAATAAAAAGAGAATTAACTGCCTCGGTGGTATAGCGGTAGTGTATGCGACTGCTAATCATGAGGTCTCGGGTTCGATCCCTAGGTCGGGCAATGTTATTGAGCTTTTTCCTAAAAAGAAAAATTCTCAGTACGGAGTTTGGAAATGTGCCCGGTAAACGTCAATAGGCTCGCCCCCCTATTACGTGGGACAAACATAGCTGGCGAATCGTGGGTGTGTAATACACGTCTGTCTACCCCTTCGGGGAATACAGGCGTGATGCTATGTTTATGTAAAAAGAGAATGGGTGAAATTGCGTTTAAGTCACAACAAGTCACTTATAGGTAATGCAGTGATATTATATAGGACGGCACATCGTTTAATTTAATTGCACGGCGACCACGGGAATAAAAGTGTTGGGATACTTTTAGTCCGTTACAACACAGACAATATTATATTGATAACAGAGGTGTCAGACAACCGATTTTTTAGGCTTATTCCTCTTGCTACGACAAATAATATCCTATGTTCTTAGTATTTGCGCTGTGGTTATGCTCATTCCTTATGTATACAATCACGTCATCAATAGAAACTATAGTAGCTCGGCAGCCTCTACGGTGGTGGGTAGAACACCTCCAACGGTCCTTGCCCCCGCTTCTTTCCTTCTTGTAGAAATTATAGCCTGCGTAACTCAACATCTTCTTGCCTTTTTGTGATGTAACAAAATGAACTGAAACGATGAAAGCGTATTATTAACTCACACAATGTATTCTTTTTTCATTTATAACACACTAGATTCTTCCTGTGATGACGTTATCTGCGTCGGTTTTTAATTTTTCTCCACAGAGTCTTTAGGCGTATCCTACTGTTCTTTTTATCGACCTAAATCTATTGTATGCGTTTATCCAGGGGCTACGACCAGTGTGAATTACCAGTGATGGCATACGGAATAGGGACGTGGTCTTTGAATGTTGGGTTTGTAACTAGACCCAAAATCGCTCAGCGTGCTATGGGGCGGGCTACGTTCGGTATTTCTTTACATGTTTATATATATTTGTAGCATTTGACATGCTTAGCACTATACATTAAACACAAAGTGAAAAATGTGAAAATCGAAAATAACAGTCAGGAGCAGGATTTGAACCTGCATCTTCTGGATACCGTCCAGATGCTTTACCAATTCAGCCATCCTGACAATTACTCCTGACTGCTAATTTCGATAACACATCATACTTAACGTCTTTGGGTGACGCCTGCGCCATCTGTCGGACGTATTTTCATACATTATACCGACCAGGTAAACTTAATTTTACAATTAAGATTTTTACCTAATAATGACGCAAACCCTATAAATATTTATATATATTTGTAGCATTTGACATGCTTAGCACTATACATTAAACACAAAGTGAAAAATGTGAAAATCGAAAATAACAGTCAGGAGCAGGATTTGAACCTGCATCTTCTGGATACCGTCCAGATGCTTTACCAATTCAGCCATCCTGACAATTACTCCTGACTGCTAATTTCGATAACACATCATACTTAACGTCTTTGGGTGACGCCTGCGCCATCTGTCGGACGTATTTTCATACATTATACCGACCAGGTAAACTTAATTTTACAATTAAGATTTTTACCTAATAATGACGCAAACCCTATAAATATTTATATATATTTGTAGCATTTGACATGCTTAGCACTATACATTAAACACAAAGTGAAAAATGTGAAAATCGAAAATAACAGTCAGGAGCAGGATTTGAACCTGCATCTTCTGGATACCGTCCAGATGCTTTACCAATTCAGCCATCCTGACAATTACTCCTGACTGCTAATTTCGATAACACATCATACTTAACGTCTTTGGGTGACGCCTGCGCCATCTGTCGGACGTATTTTCATACATTATACCGACCAGGTAAACTTAATTTTACAATTAAGATTTTTACCTAATAATGACGCAAACCCTATAAATATTTATATATATTTGTAGCATTTGACATGCTTAGCACTATACATTAAACACAAAGTGAAAAATGTGAAAATCGAAAATAACAGTCAGGAGCAGGATTTGAACCTGCATCTTCTGGATACCGTCCAGATGCTTTACCAATTCAGCCATCCTGACAATTACTCCTGACTGCTAATTTCGATAACACATCATACTTAACGTCTTTGGGTGACGCCTGCGCCATCTGTCGGACGTATTTTCATACATTATACCGACCAGGTAAACTTAATTTTACAATTAAGATTTTTACCTAATAATGACGCAAACCCTATAAATATTTATATATATTTGTAGCATTTGACATGCTTAGCACTATACATTAAACACAAAGTGAAAAATGTGAAAATCGAAAATAACAGTCAGGAGCAGGATTTGAACCTGCATCTTCTGGATACCGTCCAGATGCTTTACCAATTCAGCCATCCTGACAATTACTCCTGACTGCTAATTTCGATAACACATCATACTTAACGTCTTTGGGTGACGCCTGCGCCATCTGTCGGACGTATTTTCATACATTATACCGACCAGGTAAACTTAATTTTACAATTAAGATTTTTACCTAATAATGACGCAAACCCTATAAATATTTATATATATTTGTAGCATTTGACATGCTTAGCACTATACATTAAACACAAAGTGAAAAATGTGAAAATCGAAAATAACAGTCAGGAGCAGGATTTGAACCTGCATCTTCTGGATACCGTCCAGATGCTTTACCAATTCAGCCATCCTGACAATTACTCCTGACTGCTAATTTCGATAACACATCATACTTAACGTCTTTGGGTGACGCCTGCGCCATCTGTCGGACGTATTTTCATACATTATACCGACCAGGTAAACTTAATTTTACAATTAAGATTTTTACCTAATAATGACGCAAACCCTATAAATATTTATATATATTTGTAGCATTTGACATGCTTAGCACTATACATTAAACACAAAGTGAAAAATGTGAAAATCGAAAATAACAGTCAGGAGCAGGATTTGAACCTGCATCTTCTGCAGGTTCAAATCCTTTCATTAGCAGTCAGGAGTAATTGTCAGGATGGCTGAATTGGTAAAGCATCTGGACGGTATCCAGAAGATGCAGGTTCAAATCCTGCTCCTGACTGTTATTTTCGATTTTCACATTTTTCACTTTGTGTTTAATGTATAGTGCTAAGCATGTCAAATGCTACAAATATATATAAATATTTATAGGGTTTGCGTCATTATTAGGTAAAAATCTTAATTGTAAAATTAAGTTTACCTGGTCGGTATAATGTATGAAAATACGTCCGACAGATGGCGCAGGCGTCACCCAAAGACGTTAAGTATGATGTGTTATCGAAATTAGCAGTCAGGAGTAATTGTCAGGATGGCTGAATTGGTAAAGCATCTGGACGGTATCCAGAAGATGCAGGTTCAAATCCTGCTCCTGACTGTTATTTTCGATTTTCACATTTTTCACTTTGTGTTTAATGTATAGTGCTAAGCATGTCAAATGCTACAAATATATATAAATATTTATAGGGTTTGCGTCATTATTAGGTAAAAATCTTAATTGTAAAATTAAGTTTACCTGGTCGGTATAATGTATGAAAATACGTCCGACAGATGGCGCAGGCGTCACCCAAAGACGTTAAGTATGATGTGTTATCGAAATTAGCAGTCAGGAGTAATTGTCAGGATGGCTGAATTGGTAAAGCATCTGGACGGTATCCAGAAGATGCAGGTTCAAATCCTGCTCCTGACTGTTATTTTCGATTTTCACATTTTTCACTTTGTGTTTAATGTATAGTGCTAAGCATGTCAAATGCTACAAATATATATAAATATTTATAGGGTTTGCGTCATTATTAGGTAAAAATCTTAATTGTAAAATTAAGTTTACCTGGTCGGTATAATGTATGAAAATACGTCCGACAGATGGCGCAGGCGTCACCCAAAGACGTTAAGTATGATGTGTTATCGAAATTAGCAGTCAGGAGTAATTGTCAGGATGGCTGAATTGGTAAAGCATCTGGACGGTATCCAGAAGATGCAGGTTCAAATCCTGCTCCTGACTGTTATTTTCGATTTTCACATTTTTCACTTTGTGTTTAATGTATAGTGCTAAGCATGTCAAATGCTACAAATATATATAAATATTTATAGGGTTTGCGTCATTATTAGGTAAAAATCTTAATTGTAAAATTAAGTTTACCTGGTCGGTATAATGTATGAAAATACGTCCGACAGATGGCGCAGGCGTCACCCAAAGACGTTAAGTATGATGTGTTATCGAAATTAGCAGTCAGGAGTAATTGTCAGGATGGCTGAATTGGTAAAGCATCTGGACGGTATCCAGAAGATGCAGGTTCAAATCCTGCTCCTGACTGTTATTTTCGATTTTCACATTTTTCACTTTGTGTTTAATGTATAGTGCTAAGCATGTCAAATGCTACAAATATATATAAATATTTATAGGGTTTGCGTCATTATTAGGTAAAAATCTTAATTGTAAAATTAAGTTTACCTGGTCGGTATAATGTATGAAAATACGTCCGACAGATGGCGCAGGCGTCACCCAAAGACGTTAAGTATGATGTGTTATCGAAATTAGCAGTCAGGAGTAATTGTCAGGATGGCTGAATTGGTAAAGCATCTGGACGGTATCCAGAAGATGCAGGTTCAAATCCTGCTCCTGACTGTTATTTTCGATTTTCACATTTTTCACTTTGTGTTTAATGTATAGTGCTAAGCATGTCAAATGCTACAAATATATATAAATATTTATAGGGTTTGCGTCATTATTAGGTAAAAATCTTAATTGTAAAATTAAGTTTACCTGGTCGGTATAATGTATGAAAATACGTCCGACAGATGGCGCAGGCGTCACCCAAAGACGTTAAGTATGATGTGTTATCGAAATTAGCAGTCAGGAGTAATTGTCAGGATGGCTGAATTGGTAAAGCATCTGGACGGTATCCAGAAGATGCAGGTTCAAATCCTGCTCCTGACTGTTATTTTCGATTTTCACATTTTTCACTTTGTGTTTCTTTACATGATCGAATCCGTAATACAGACAACGGAAGTGACCGGCATAGCCCTCCGGGTTGGCACGCTGAAGTGGCAATGGGCAGGCCACATTGCTCAAAATCCGTGTAGTGAGACAGTACTACTTAACCTGTATTTTAAACTAACATTGTCTATCGTGAAACTTTTGTCTAGGTAATATTAGGTAATATAAGATGATTCATGAAATGTTCGCCAGTGAAATACTTGATTTATTCAGTGACAGTTAATGTGTATGGGAATTATTTACTTTGACAATTATATTATCAATCGTACGTATTGAAGCACGGCACTTTTTATGGTTATGAGTAGAGCACAGCCATCTTGCTTTAGGTCCCACTGCGTATTGTTTGCAAAACGTATAGCCTCCGATGCTCAACAGATTCCTACCGCGACGAGACTTTACAAATGTCGCTGAAATATTTAAAGTTACTTATAGGCACAGCTTAAACAAAATTAATAAGTAAAGATCTTTATCATAATTATGATGAGATTCGTATTTGACTCGAACTGAGTTATAATCATTAAACAATAACATGGTTAACATTTATCCTTGAACATATAAAAAAGATTTTGACATAATATACAGCAACTTATTTATGAAGATATGAATTTAGTTGGATAAACATGAGGTTATTAAAACTGTTAAGTTAGAAAGGTTTCAATATTTTTTATTATTAGTTTTAACAAAGTAATTTAAAGATGTGTGTGATTTTTAATATAAAATTTACAGCAACAATCAAATTCCTTTGTAAAAATACATCTCACATAACTAACCTATTATATGCTTCTATTGCTAGCTTCATATTTACTGCAACTAGTGTTCAGGGTTTGGTGGTAAGTGAGAGTTATTTCCTATACAGACGGGATTCAAACGACCTACCCGAAACCATAATTCATCCATCTTAACTGTGAAGCACCTCGGCGTGGTTTAGTTGTAAGAGAAGAGAGCCTAAGCCTAGCTAACAAATAAAAAAAAAACAACGTCAAATTTAACTCATATATAAATGACTAGATACGGCCCGAAACCGTATCATGCGGGTTTTTCGTAAGTAATACAATGATTAGCAGTCGCATACACTACCGCTACACCACCGAGGCAGTTATTATATTCAAGATAACTTTGTCTTTTTAAAGTAACGCTTAATTCCACTAAATTGGTATTGAGAAAACTGTTCACTCTTAGTTGGCCTTAAAAACTTTGTTGAATATAGTTACACACTGGGTACTTATTCCAATCCATTTTTTTCCTTAACATCTTCTGTTAACTAATGGTTATGTTTATTTTTCTGTCGTATTATGCAATCGTCAACTGTGGTGATGCTAGCGGTGCAACCTCTGCCGTTGTGTGTGGAACATACCCATCGTACTTTACCATGCATGTACGATTTTTTCTTGCAGAAAGAATACGATCCTATTTGGATTAACTGCCTTCCAGTTTGTGACGTTTTAAACATAGCTGAAAAATTTAATTGATTAGCGAATAATTTTAGCAACCAAACAAAAATTTGACATCTCTAATGTTAAGTCACGTGACTTATAGCGTTACAGATATTATTAAAGATCTCAAATATACATACATTTTAATAGTTTTCTATTAGCGTTAGCGATCATAGAATGCAACTTGGCTTGGCCCCCAGTTTATGAACTTAAATTTCCTGCGTAATCTTGCAATGTTGATAATATTTTAACGATAGAAACATTACCTAACATAATTATTATCGTTTTTAATGGATCCATAAAGCTGCACAATTGTCATTTTTGGAATTAATTATAATATCACTATTTGTAATATTATTAAGCCGGCTGTACACACTCGCCGAGACACAACGAGACAGGCCGAGGACGAGTGTGTACATGACACCCTCGTCTCGTCTCGCGGCTCTAGTTCGCTTTCTGTTCTGTTCTGTTGGTTTTTGTGCACAAGTCAAAGGGTCTCGGGGAGTCTCGAAATGAAAACGAGATCGCGCCTGTACACACTTGTTCGTTTAGTTGCTCGCCAACTGCGTTCGCGTAAAGACGTGCTTACTGCGTGCGACAACGATGTGGGCTAACGCTTTATAGAAGCCTACCAAAGGCAAGCACTATTATGGAATCCTAAGAATGTCAGGCACAAAGATAAGCAACTATAATACGGCGCTTGGTTGCGGATAAGCAACGTATTTGATATCCCCGTTGAAGATTGAAAAATAAAATTATATTCCCATTGAAGAGTTAAAAAGTTCTTCCTCTCCGTGGTCTAATATATATTTTTTTATAGTAAATTATTAAAAAATTACAATAACTAATAAAAAAATAAACGCCACAACAGTTTCTTCCACATCCATCGCGACGGGCATCCGAAGTTCAATTGATACAACGAGTGTGTACATGGTGTGCTCTCGTGTCGAGACTCTACGCGACGAGACAGGACGAGAGGTTCGCGAGACAAATAGACGAGTGTGTACAGCTGGGGTTACATATTTATTTTAATGATGAAGCCTGTTTACATTTTTAAATTTATCAACATCGTGGGCTTGTATTCTCATTATATAATGGGTTTTGACTATAAACCCGTTCAGTAGTTTTTGCGTGATTTGCGAATAAAAAAACAGACAGAAATTTAAAAAAAATGTTTTGTACTTCTAGTGTTACGCAGTACAGAATTGAAATACTCAAAAAAAATAAACTGTTGCCGGCGTGCTATAAACTCTTCTTTATTCATATTTTTATATTTCGAACAATGTATATTTTTAAAAGGTCTGAAAAACAATAAATTCAGTGTGTTCTGAAAATTCGTAATTTAATGACGTCTACGCTCGGGTGGAGTTTATGTTCCTTGCGTCTACGGATCTACAAGTGGTGAAAATCAAGCGGCGGTTTCTATTCCTGCGCTGCACAGTGATCATCACCTACGCCTACCAGCGTTCCAGCCAGCACATCAGAGACGGTTTTATTCCCTGCCGCCATCTCTGGTCATACCGCAGCGACCAGACGCGCTGCTACAAACACTTCTGCAACCGCTTCGCTAAATGCGCGGCTCAGATATGCTCGTCGTTTGGCAGAAATCCAACGAGAAACTGCCGAGCGTGAGGGAGCCGTTGCAGAGCTAGAATTAGAAGCAGATCTAGAGGCTGCATCAAATCACTCTATGACTATCATTCGTTCAATAAATCAATGTGTGGAAGATTGGATGGGACAGGGTGATCTCAAACATTATAGAGGTTTGCCTAATTTTTAGTGTGGTGATCAACACCAAATGCGACGTTCTAACTATTCACGGGTCCTCAACCAGCGACCAGCGACTGTGGCATCTTTGCAGAGAAACAAGATTTACCATTACCACACACAAGCACTCTTAAAAAGTCAGGTACACACTCAAACACGTGTAACAAAAATAAATATTATAACGATAGGCTACACAAACACCGCCGGCGGACCACTGAAGGAATGTAATATGGTTCCGGTGGCCCGCCAGTAAAGGCGGAGAGACAGCACACGGCGGGTTTCTTTAGTAGGTGAGAGCCCCACACTACCCTGTTCGTTGCCCCGAACGACGGATTGTGCGGTTAGGAACATTTTTTTCCGTCTTGACAAAAAAAGGCTAACACAAGACAGTGACATAAAAAAGCTGGCGAGTGTCAACTAGGACCTGGCTACTTCACGTCGTACCCATGTGTGTTTTTAAAATCTGCCTATTTTTGACAGCCGTCCCTCAGATTGGTTAACTTTTAAAAGAATAGATAGCACGAAGTCTTATTTTTCTCCAGTTAAAAATATTCTTAGACTTAACAATGCTGTCCGGGGTACGGCTCGTGATGCCGTCAGAACTCTCTTAGTCTGTGACAAAAACCCTGAGGAGGTGGTGTCGGCCTTAGAAACTAGTTGTGTTAGACCAGAGTTCTTAGTGCTCTCACAACTGTCTGAAATAAGATCGTTGCCTAAGTTAGGGTTAACTGAGAGCGCTAAGGACTTTTGTAGTTTTTATAATAAGGTTCGTGCGTGTGTAGACACAGTAAGATTTCTTGGCCAGCCCGAGTATTTGGCTTCACCTTAACTTGGTAACTCCATTATCGGTAAAGGGAGTTAGCACTTGCTAAGGTGTACATGTAATGGGTTTACCATTACTGCGTTCACGTTGGGCTGATTTTGCATGTACTAATCAAAATTCAACATTTAAGTTAGAGCTTTTGGCCGAATTTCTAAATCGTGAAGCAGATTTACAAATATGGTTTTATAGATTTTCATAACAACGTAAACACAATGGGGCCAGTTTCAAAAAAGGTTCATGTGCTAAATACAACTAAAGAGGCCAACATACTCCAGTCATGCACGTATTGTAAAGATAATTATATTATTGTAGATTGTCATAAATTTTCTACATTATTTTGATCTATATTTTAGCTCAGCCACTCTTAAAATACGAATTATAATTTGTGAATAAGGAAAAAGAGTATTTTAGTACGAGCGAGAAAAAAAATTTTCTAGATTATCGATTGATGAGCGGTGGTCTTGGGATAATGAAAACAAAGTGTGTTCTGAAAATTCATGTTTTAATGACGTCTTCTACATTAAACATTTCAGGAAACAGATATTTATTGATCTAAAACGAGTAAATGTATTACAATGTAGTATATAATATAGAAGCATTATAATATTAATATATTAAAAGTACTAAAACATTTATAACAAAGTGTAATATATTATGTAAGTTTGAAAAGAGATTAACACATTTGCGTAAGTCTATTTATGCGTGTAATGCATGTATCAGGTAGATATATTTTACGACAAGATTTTTTTATAAGGGCAATAATAAGTTATGAGAGTTTTTAAGGAAACTACCTAAAATCTATCCATGTAACGCTGTTTATGACACTTATAATACGTGCAATACGAGTAGGTACATGTATTATGTAAAATTTAAAATAGACTAGGTAATCAAAGAACAAATTATTATTTTTTGAATGAGGAAAAAGAGAATTTTAGTGCAAGCGGAAACCGAAACTGCGTCCCTTCCAATCCAGGGAAAGTTTCTAATCCACTACCTTTCGGCCAAACCCAATCTCCTCATCACATTTGTTTTAAGGACCAACGCCACCTATCGGAACGCATTTACATCCATTAATCCAATATAGTAAGTTTAATTTTGCAATTAAATTTCATACTTATTTAATGGCGTGATTTTTTTTAAACATTTTGATCTGTATTTTTAGCACTTGACATGCTCAGCTCTTTGAAGTAGGTACAAATTATTATTTTTGTGAATGAGGAAAAAGAGAACTTTAGTGCGAGCGGGAATCGAAACTGCGTCCCTTCCAATCCGGGGAAGTGCTCTAATCCACTGAGCTACCGCACTACCTTTCGGCTATACCCATTATACCCAATCTCCTCATCACATTTGTCTTAAGGACCAACGCCACCTATCGTAACGCATTTACATGCATTAATCCAATATAGTAAGTTTAATATATAGTATAATATATAGTAAGTTTAATATATAGTATAATATATAGTGCAATATATTATGTAACTTTGAAAAGGGACTTATCAATCCATCTAATGTTCTTTACACATGGTTTAAAATGGTTGTTGCAGAAAAAATATTAATTGGATGTGTGCTATTTCTCTGGTAACCTGCATCGGCCGCAACATAAAGTTTGTTCCGCAGTGTTTGTATTCATCAACCAGCTCGTATCATAATAGAGCGCATATTCAAAGATTTAGAATTTATTACCACATAATCACCGGAGTATAGCTAGCGTAACCGTAATTGCGTTAAAACTTTTTTTAAGGATTGTTTTGATAAAATTATTCAATAATTAAATTAAAATATTAAAGATGTTATGATTGGCCTGCGCAGGTCTACCGTACACTACATAGGAACGTGTGTGGCCGACATAAGGTATCGTTTAGGGATGCGCGTCGCATAGTAAGTAGCATAGTATTCTAATCGCTTTTATAGTCATACTTTATGGAATACGAGTATATAATAGATGATAAATAATTGCTTTCATAACATGAGACCACGCAAACTTCATGTGTTTGCGTTGACTCGTGTTTTCCTGAACGAAACCTAAGATCGACTACATTTGAAAAGATGAACAGATTTTAAATATTATTTTATGTATCCTAGTAGAACACGTGCACATTTAAACATCAATATACTTATATAATTTTATTATTCATGTGCAATTATAACACCGAAATCTATGCAAGTACAATGTTTTGTAATATCAAAGTGATACCGAGTGATTAATTGCTAATTAACACCGATTATTAAACATAAAATAAAGAGACACCTACTATAATTTAATTTAATCTAGAATGATAATGTTCCCGCGTGTTTGCGTCAAAATTAAATAAGTATTCATTTATGTGTAATTTTTTCGCTTTACAAAAAAACAATTTAGATTTTTGATAAACGTATTCATAATCACAAGACAAACATACACTATAATAACGAAAGAGATATACAGACATACTCGTATAGAAAGAGGTACACTGGAGGATACTATTTACATCGTTCTAGACATAGTCATTTTATTTATTTCTGCAGAACCTGAAAAAGAAAACTAAAAAAGTGACGTCTTGTTTAACTTTAGTTCAGTTTGATGAACCAATTGACCCTTATACGAGTGAGAACCCATTAAAACACTTGGCATGATTATAACAATGACAAATGACGAAATTAACAGGCGGCCTCCGACTAACTCCTAATCATATGATGATGATCAAAATTATCATCAAATACACACTCGTAATTATATTATATTAAGGCTGGCGTATAAACAACAGAAAATAAAATATACGAACAATAAAATATATGGAGCCCAAAAGATGGCTTGCATGGGTGCTAATTTAGATAATGATAATGTAAAAACAGTGGGGGAGTGGGCAGCAGTACTCCATCGAGTATTAACAACATCCACTGCGATCGCCAACCCGCCTGCCAAGCGTGGCGATTACGGCACTATCCCCCATTGTTTGGGAGGCCTATGTCCAGCAGTGGACGTTAAAAGGCTGATGGATGGATGTAATGTAAAAACACTTTCCCTTTCATGGTTATCATAAGAAGCGACTATGAAATATATAAAAGGGCTGTAAAAAGAAATAACAACAATCTTTTTTTTTGTATACCACATGGATGGCGAACAAGCATACAGCCTAGCTGATGGTAAGTGGTTACCGTAGCCTATAGACGCTAGCAACACTAGAGGTATCACTTGCGCATCACCATCTATAAGGAAAGGGATAGGAGGTGGACAGGAAAGACACTCAGGAGAGGGTAGGAAGTATAATAAGGAGAGGATAGGGAGGGGGTTTGGGCTTCCGGTGCTCTCACTCACTATACGAAGCACAACGGGGCGTAACTGCCATTGTTACATGCTAATATTTTATGAGAGGATGGTACTTCCCCGATCGACCCGGCCCGTTCGTGCCGGGATAAGCAAAGCTTTACCTCTAGAAAATCTCAATAAAACATCGTGGGAAGCTGTAAGCCTGAGACATTTTCTATACCGCTTGTGCAGTCTGCCAACGGGCACTGGTCCAACGTCATGGACTGAGGCATAAATATCTCCAACTCTCAATGGAAACGGTGCCCACCGATGAGAATGTTGTGAAAAACAACAGAAGTAAATCATGTGCCAGCCCCCCAGTTCTCTCGTCGTGGGTGATACATACTTAGAATGAGACTATTATCTATAAGATTGGTAAAAAAAGTGTGTGAGTGTAACCTTTACGCGCGATTGAAGTAAAACTTCTGGCGTTGACGGAAGAAAAAAAAAAAAATTTCAAAACTGTTGAATTTTTATTCACTTTGATATTCACAATTGATCCGTTTGAAGATTTGGAAATAAATAATCCTAATTGATTATGATATTTGCCACTAGCTGGCGTATAAGTCAAGAAGCGTGGAGTATATTTATGACATATACTTACGACCAATCCAAATTATTATTTTTAAATAGCGGAAAGTACACAGACTATAGTAAGCGTTACTTCCGTCAGAATAAAAATCTGAGTTACTCCCTAGTCGCGCCTAAAGAAGTTTTACTTCAAAACAAAAAAAAATTGTGTAAGGTATTTACATCGTTTCGTCTTCAATTATACCCAAAGGTTCAATATCATCGACCCTATCGTTCCGTGAACTTGTAAAGTGTTCGTTAACGAAGTACACGATCTTATTTTCTATAGTATGAACTTTGGCTCTACAACCAAATCGTTCATGGGAAGAACAACGCCACCGCACCTTATCCGCAGCGATATTGTTGACACGATATTTTATATCGTCAATTGCAAGCATTCTTCTTCCACGGGCACTTCTAAAGAATTGACACTTCAATTCTGAAATGAAAAGAAATTATAACAAGCACAACCTACATTTTTATTAAAGCCCCAAAAAGGCAACAAAAAGCAATAATCAACTTCACGTAAGCATGCTTTAAAGGTTATTCCCAGCAGTTATTATACAACAATAGCAAAGGTTGAGTCTTTTACCGAATACAGTTACTGTAAGAGGAAAATCACAAGAAGCTTAAACATTCAACGACCTAGCAATACTAATTAAACACTACGTTTAAGAAAGGCATGTAGGCCGGCTATCTTGTCCTACATTCACGGCTGTTTAAAACAAATAATTTAGTGCCTTAGGCTCTGTCATTAAATGGAACCTCAGACTTCATTGCTAGCCCTATCTCCAATGTAGTTTTGACATTTTTATTGACTTCAGTCCTCGTACGACAACATTGGGAGCGAATAGGATGGGGATTATGTATTTTGAGCCATATTTTCACTTTGTGTTTAACCATATTTCATTTATCGCATGGACGAAAATAAATGAAATATATATATATATATAAGGAGTAATAAACTTCTTACCACCAAGAGCATTATCTGGTTCCGATGTGGTTTTATCTTTCTTTGTTCTCTTTCTGGTTGACTGCGCTGTCTCTTTATCTGAACCACATGGTGTAGCCGAAATTACAGAGGGCCGATCAATATAAACTGGATCTTCTTTAGATGTTCCAGGTTGAGGTGACTTCGGAGTTACTAGTTGTAATAATAATTAGTATTAAATCGTGTATCTATAATATTTTGATATATATTATATATATTTTAGTATTATATATATATTTTAGAACGTAACATGCTCAGCCACTTTAAAGAATAAATTATTTGTGAAAGTGGAAAAAGAGAGCTTTACTGCGAGCAGGATTCGAACCTGAATCGAATCCGGAGAAATCTCCAATCCGCAGAAATGCTCTAGACAGCTTAGTTATTGCAGTCATCGAATGATCTCCACTTCACATTTTTTTAGATGTCTTTACGACCCACGCCACTTATCGAATGCATTACATACATACATTTTATTCCAATATCTATAACGTGTATCCATTTCTAGAATCCTAGTATATAGGTTCCTAGTCCTATTTCACACAAAAACCAAAAGCTTGTTTTTATTTAAATAGTGTTATGGAAGTAGTGAATCCAGTGGTGGTTACTTACCATATGTGTCTACTGGTAGACTGAAGTACAAATTGTAATTTTGAACTAACCATAAAATGTATAAAAACAGCGATAGAAGTCCTTCTATGAAAACTATGTACATAATGTACACAATATTTCCTGATCGAATATTTTGTAAACATCACTGACATTTTTTTATTAGTGGATCTAACATTAATATAGTAGCTATCAATTGCCGAGTCTAAAAAAATATTTTCGAATGCACTTACCTGTTTTGGTAGCTAACCCTCTGTTAATAATTGATTCACCAGGAGCAGGTGTCACATCCCTTATGATATCTTCTGGTGCTTTTGTATTCACAGCCTGCTTATCGGCCTCACATTTCGAACTAATTAGTTCAGCAGGAGTTTGAAGGCTCTGTGGTGAACTGCAGTCTATATGAAGACGAATAATAATCTTTATATTAAATTTATTAAGAGCAAATGTCACGATAGCTCGGTAGCAGAGTGTCTATAACGGTATTCCGTCGACGTCCGACGTAGGTTCAAATCCTATTTGTACCTGTCATTTTATATTTCATATTTTTGCACTTTGTGTTCTGGTAAATATTATTTGTTTTACTATTAAACTGTTTGTACTTACTAGTAACTGGCTTTATCGGTATTAAATCTCTAGTCGGATAATCTAATCTCGGTAGGCTCTAATATTGAATTCGGGAGGACTGATACAATTGTCCTATTAAATCCAAATGGCAATAGTTTATTTAAATGTAAACGGCAGGATATAATATAACTACCACCAAAGGAATGTAACATAGTTCCAGTAGCCCGCTAATAAAGGCGGAGAGACAGCACACGGTGGGTTCCTTTAATGGGTGAAGGCCCCACACTACCCTGTTCGTTGACCCGAACGACGGGGTGTGCGGTTAGGAACATTTTTCCCCACCGTAACAAAAAAAGGATATAATATAACTTGTTATTTATAATTGTGTTTTAAAAGTGATGGGTACGGTGGCGGCTATCACTTACCGTATGAGTACCTACCTACTGGTACAAATTTCCACATAGGTATTTATTGTAATTTAGAAATTACCCTTAAAATAAAACAGCAATAGAAACCCTTCTACGACAACTAGGTGCATAAGTACACCATATTTCCTGATCGAATTCTTTGTAAGTAATTTTGTTATAAGTGAAACATATCTTTTATCGTGGTCTGTAACTATCAATCTAATCTACTTAATCAACTAATCTAATCAACTTTCGAGCCTTACGAAAAAATTTTTGAATGGTCTTACCAGTTTTAGTAGCTAAGTCTGTATTAATGGTTGATTCAGCAGCAGCTGGCGTCACATCTCTTATGATATCTTCTGGTGCTTTTGTATTCTCAGCCTGCGTATCAGACTCATATTTCGAACTAATTACAGGTGTTTTAGGACTCTGTGATGTACTGCATTCTGCATGAAGTCGGAAGATAATATTTACAATAATTTATTAAGTAAGTACTTCCTATTGTACTATTTTATGAATAATATACATTTAATTTATCGCAAAAAAGCTTCCAAAACATATAAAGAAATAAGAATAATTGTTGAAACATCAAATATTCATCGTTATCTTGTAAAAGTATTTGCCCCGCGCAAATATGAAATCCACCACATATAAAAGTTGATCCAAGAGTGGATCACCCTCCAGGCTATGCCTGGTACTAGTTATTTCTCTAATATCATTGATTCTATAATATACCTAGTAACTATAATAAAATAAATTCCTTGTATGATGGGAAACGCAAATAACATACATATGACTAAAATGCTGTTATTATAATCAATTTATTATTTTTAAATAATTAGAATTCTGGTTGAGTAGACCTCAATTATGTGACCTACCCCGTGTCTGGTAAGGTATATAATTATATGGACGGTATGCAGGAGATGCAGGTTCAAATCCCGCTCGTGACTGTTAACTTCGATTTCACATTTTCACACTTTGTGTTAATTTATATATGGATAAGCAAGTCAAATGCTAAAAAAATATATAAAAATATCTGAAATATATTAAACCAAATATATTAAACTATGTAATTACTGTAGGAGAAAAAATAACTTTAACTGTACAGTCGGCTCTTACGACTCCCATGGGTAGAGAGGGGTGGGACAATTCTAAAGCGACTCTTTGCACACTATTTCATAATTATCCGCACAGCAACACTCGAACATATGCGACGATTTCTCTATCTTGGCGGTTTTAAATAAACCATATTTACCTCATCTTGATATTAAAACCAAGTCTGCTTTTCCTTTTAGTCGAAACTCTAGTAGGTATTTTATTAGTGTAGGTATAGTAATGATTACGCCTTCGTTCGACAATCAAAGCGACACAACTAATTACTTGACATAATCATATCTAGCTTACAAGCAAGTCTTTATCGTTCCCTTAATAATTCGTGCATTTCTGACGTGATTGCTTGATATTGGTAATAACTAAAACTCGGTAAAACTGTAAGAAATAAACAAAATAAAAGAAATTAAAAAGAACATAAAACATGCACAACCAAAACAAAATATTTATCTATCATAATATAACCCAAAAAATGAAACTTTTCATGCAATTGCAAGTGAGTGTGTTTCATATCGTGTAAAGATTTGCATTTATGTAAACATATTATCTTTAATCCCCGCTAATATTATAAAAGGCTAATAGCCATGAGTATTTAAAATGTCTGGTTATACCTACCAGTATTTGAGTCAGATTCCCCGCTATTGAAACTTGGATCAACAGGTAAGTCCGACATGGTCGTTATGGGCTCCATGCCATCTTTGCTAGGCAAAGTTTCAGTGACAGGGTCTTCGGGAATTGCTGTCATTTTATCTTCTTGAACAGAGCTGTCTTCTGCGTGAGGAAATCGAAAATTAAGAAAACTACGTTAAGCTGCCATTTGGATGGAAACATACTATAATGAATAATTATACGCACCGTGATCTAGAGTAGAATCCATACTGTCATCAGACATATTCGCTGCAAGGTCTGCAGAAATCGACGTGTTTTTCTCCGGAATCTCCTTTTCATTTCCAGCTACAGCATTTTTTTATTAAGAAGATTATAACTTACATAAACACGAGCCTTGAATGTAGATTTTAAGCAACATATATTAATCTTATACATACCAGTATTAGAAACGAGATTTGCGCTATTGACTTCTGCAGGCAAAATGCTTTCTGTTAGTATTGAATCAAACTTATTAGATGAGGATGCATTTATAGCGATATCTTCACGTTGATTGCTATTCTGAGAACTCTCGTCTTTCATATCTAAAAAAATAATAATAATATACACATCAGCAGATTGCAACTAGGTTGTAAGCCACGCTAGTTTCTCTATAAATTTCAACTGGTATCATGTTGGAACATGATTTAGAATGTCAGAACAGCTTTACTAGGTGAGTAGTAACTAAACCACGATCAATATCCCACCAGCGATTAATTGATTTACTCGCGGAATATTTAGTCCTCATTCCCTTAGGCAATTCATACAAAATTTGTGGGTCATCGTCCGCTGCTGGACATAGACCTCCCCAAGTTGACGCTACAACAAACGTTCCTATGCCGCCTGCATCCAACAACTGCTTGCGACTTTGACCAGGTCATTAGTTCACCTGTTGAGAGGCCGTCCTACACTGCGCCGTCCGATACGTGGTCGCCACTCAAGAACCTTTCTTCCCCAACGGTTGTCGGTTTTTCGAGCGATATAACCTGCCCAATGCAGCTTTAGCGTGCTGACCCGGTGGGCCATTACAGTAACTCCTGTACGCTACGAATTTCCGTTTTATGGATTCTGTCAAGTAGAGATATTCCAAGCACAGCTCGCTCTATGGCACTTTGAGCGACTTTACTCAAACACCACGCCAGTCCGTTAGTCATCACCGATAACACACACTGGTCGTAGACATTCGTCTTGAGACACTGTGGAATATCGGACAAGAATATGTTCATATGTTTCTCACATACTGCCCAGCCAAGTTGGATTAGTTGATTTACTTCTTTCTCAAAGTTGTGTATGCCTAACTTTGTCCCAGTTAGACATAATGGTCGAAAACTTTAAGTATTGCGTTCCCGACTAGGACCATTGTATAAATGACATGGTTATTGCACATGACTTTCATCTTGTCTATGTTCATTTTTAGACCAACTAGTCGAGAAACCCTGTTGACGTCGTTGAGCATGGTACCAAGATCCGTATAAAAGAAAATAATCCTATAATTCTTCAAGAGGGTTCTGTCACCTTTCTTGAAGAACAGCATTACCACTTCTGGTCCACGACTATGAAACGTCGCCAACGTAATTGAATAGGCTCTGGAGGGCTTTCTAGACCGTCTTCCCGCTTGCCCACAGAAGCTAGTAATTCCGTCGCCTTCTGTTGCCTTTCCGTTATTTTGTTGTTTGAGAGCCATTTTATCTTGTATGAGCTGACCTCTGGGATATCTTCGGCATAGTGCTGAGTTAGCTTGGATCTGAGATCTTTAACTAGGCTGAGATCTGTATAACAGTTCATATAACTTATGGACCTCTCCAAACACCTCTTGTTTGGATGAAATGAGAGTGATCTTTAACTTGGTCAGTCACTTGCGAACACTTTGGACTTTTGGTTTCACTCTCTGCTCATCCCATCGTATGTTGCTCAATTATTCTCTCATCGGTCCTGTGTCCTGATGTTGTGTGTTACCAGGGCCAGAAGTCGTTTATGATAGCCGAATCGCAACCGAGGATTCTTAGCAACCCCCTGCACCGCCATCATCAGGCCCACTACAGCTAGACCACGGAATAGTGAAGCTGTCGTAACTAGGGGCTAATGCGTGTGTGTGCGCGGTGTGTGTGCGCGGTGTGTGTGTGTCAGGAGGGTTGGCGATCGCAATAGATGTTTTTAATACATAGCGGAATACTGCTGTCCGCTTACTCCGTAATCCCAAAGTCGGCTTTCACCACTCCAATATGAAGAGACAGGACCCAACACGGCAGATTTAATAGTATGATACTCACCAATATCAGCAGAAAAGTCGACATTGACATTTGGCACTGCTGGAAATAAACAGAGATGTTTTAGTTGTTTTGGTTATTTTGTAATCGAGGTTTATTAGTATGATACTCACCAGTGTCAGTAGGAAGGTCCTCACTAACTGTGGGTATAGCTGGACATACGGGGACAAGGGGATTTAACGGCGGAGCTACTACATCTGGTGTTTTTTCTTGTAAATCTTGCACTTCTAAACACGACATGCTACAGTTATCATGAGGTGTATTGCTTTCTGTTAAAATTTTGTTAAAACACTTGTTATTTCATATAAATGAATGAATACAAATAACTTATACTACAATATACTTACCAGTGTCGGTAGACATTTTCGATGTTCTAGTGGTTAGATCTATGATATCAATATCGGAATTGAGGTCCTCCACCTGACATGGAGATATTTCAGGTTTCAGGTCAGGTTTTACGCCTTGTGAATCTTGGTCTTCCAAATTTGACAAACTATGATAGTTTTGAGGTTTACTGTATTCTGTGAAAATACAAAATAGAAAGACGTAATACACTTATCAATAATATTATTTTTAAAAGAATACATTCACAAACCGGTGTCTGTAGGAAGCGTCAAGATGCTAGTAGTTGGATAAGTGTCACTAATGTATATATGTATTTATTCTTATATTAGTATTTGATACAAATAAGTCACAATGTAGGCACTAAACAGAATCTGTAGGAAGAATCCAGTTGTTAGCATGTGCATCACTGCCATCAGGCTTAAGATTCTTCACAGCATTTAACGATATATTTGACATCAAGTCACGTATTACACTTGGTGAATCATGCACTTCTATACTGCCTAGTTTTTATAAATCTTCACAATATTGTGGTATACATTTAAAAAAAATGTTTTTAACATTAAAATCGATAGATTTAAATATAAGTTTGGATATACGAAAAAGTTACCATTATACTTATCAGTACTAGTCGCAATTTTCAAGGTGCTAGTTTTCAGATCGTTATCTTCACTGGTAGATTTGGGGCAATCCACAGGTTGCAGCGATATTTCTGCCTTCAAGTCACGTATTACACCTTGAGAATCTTGCACTTGTGAACTATTCATATCCCCACTAGTTAGAGGTCTATTGCAACCTTTTTAGAAAATTATTTCGATATTAAAGCTGATATATTCAAATATTATAGGATTAAATATACGATTAAGTTAGCATATACTGACCACTGTCACTGGGACGCTGAAGTGTGCTAGTATTATCGGTATTAATATCGGGTTTAATATGCTCCGTAGTTTGTAGCGCCATTTCAGACTTCAAGTTACGTATCACGCTCTGTGATTCTTGAACTTCGAGACGAGGTATATCTCGAATATATTGTGATGTGCTGCATTCTATATAAAACAATTTAATATAAAACAAGTTAACAATAAGTTTCGTCTGAGATTTAATAGCCTAATACGCGAATATACTAACCAGTATCACATGAGAGCTTGGAGTTGATAATACTGGAAGCATTAGTATCACCGACACCTGGCCTGATACACTCCGCAGTACGTAGTATTTCCGAGTTCAGGTCGGGTGTTATGTCTTGTGAATGTTGCGCTTCTAATCCCGGCATATCACGATTATATTGTAGTGTGCTACAATCTGTGCAAATAATGAATTAGTGCTCTAACTTCTAGCGTCTGTAACTGCTAAATCAATTATCATGAAATTTTGCCTGGAACCTAGGAAAGCACATAGGCTTTTACGTTTTATCCCCGAAATGGTTGAATGGTTCCCGTGGGATGGTTATTTTTAAATATAATAATTAGTATGCCGTAGAGTGAGATATTTATATTCTGAAGTCCATGGGGACGAATCGTAGGCAGAATTTAATTTTTCATAATAATTACAGCCATGTAATAGAATAAGATGCCACAATCGACATTCCCATCCTAATAAAATTAGGTATGTCATCACTTACATCTAGGTGGGTTAGGCAGAATCTCATATCTCACATGTCCATCGTAGCGTGATCACTGTGATTGGCTGAGAAACCGACGCGTGATGTCGCAATAATCCGTTGGCTAAACACGGTGATCTCTCAACCAATCACAGTGATCACGATACGATCGACATGTGAGATATGAGATTCTGCCTAATCCTCTAGGTGGGATAAATACTGGTTTTAATACCTACGTTTTATTAAAATACTTTAGTATTAAAATCAAAAATTAAAGCTAAGAATAATGATTTGCATATAACGAGATTCATATGAGGACTGAACAGATGGTGGATTGGTTAAGATACCGACTCCATCTTGAGTGTTATGGGTTCAATTCCTGTATAGCATAGCTCTTTCTGTGATCCACAAATTGTTGTTCCGAGTCTGGGTGTACTTTGTGTACCCACTTGAAATTGTATATTTGTAAAGTCCTTCCCAATATAAGAATTATTCTTTAGGGGGCAGGATGTATACTAACCAGTATAAGTAGGAGGTTCCAACACAGTTTCTAGATTTTCCTGAACACGTGGTGAATTTTCTGGTTTTAGGCCATATATTACGGCTGGTGAATCTTGCGCTTCTAAGAGAGGCATGTCTCGATTATATTGTGGTGTATTGCATCCTTTATAAAACAATTTGCAATTAAAGCGATGGATTTAGATTTATAACATCGGAATACTTTTAAGTAAACTTATACCAACCATTGTCACTGGAAACTTGCAATGTCCTGGTAGTGCTATTATCAGGCCCGGGATGCTCCACGTAATCGTGTGATATTACTGGCTTCAGATCATGAGTAACATCAAGTGAATCTTGAGCTTCTAAGCACGGCATGCTTGGATTATATTGTGGTGCAGTGTATTCTGTGTTAAAATTTGATAGGAATTAAAGCATGTGTCTACTTTGTGTTATGATAAAATTTCGTTCAATTAACGGATAGGAAGGGACGCAGGTTCGATTCCCGACTGTACTAAAATACTCTTTTTCCTTATTCACAAATTAAGATTTGTACTTTAAGAGTAGCGGAGCATGTCAAGTGCTAAAATATAGATCAAAATGTTCATCATATGTTACACCTTGTGGATCCTGTGATTCTAAACACAGCACGCTATGATTATATTGTGTAGTACCAGATCCTGTATAAAATATTTTGCAAATTTTAGTATAGTGAGACAAATTTGAATTGAATAAGTTTAAGTTATTAATTACTAACCAACGTCGGTAGGAACGTTCGAGATGCTAGTAGTTCCAGTATTAGGAGTTCTAACATTAGCATTGAGATATTCCGTGTGATATTGTAGTGTTTCTGTTTTTAGGTCATGTGTTACAACTTGTGCAACTTTTGAATACTCCGCTTGTAGGCCCGACATATTATAATCATATGGCATACTGGAAGCTAAATAAAAAATAAAATTAATAATATTAAATAATAATGCATTCACAAAAACATTTCGTTGCTCGGGTACTCACTAGAGTCAGTAGAAAGCTTCAAGTTTCCAGAGAATAAAGGATGTGCAACAGTAACATTAGGCTTAAGATACTCCTGGCGTAGTGGCGATTCTGTCTTTAGATTATGTGTTCCTTGTGAAACTTGCGCTTGCCGACCCGCCACATTAAGGTTATATTGAGGCGTGTTGGATTCTGTGTACGATATTCACCATTAAAGTTTAAGCCGTGATGGATTAAAATACTATCAACTTACGTAGATACTGACCTATGCCGAAAGGAATCTTCACAGGACGATTGGTTAGTGCATGAGCGAATTCAACGCCAGACTTCGGATTCAAATGACCCAATGCCGTTTTAGTATCTAGACCATAGGTTACGCCTTGTGATATTTGCGCTTGCAGCCGCATACGATTGCGTTGTGGTGTACTGCATTCTGTGTTTAACAATTTTGACTATTAATATAATATTATTGTCGCAGTGGTCTATTGCCTAGAAAAATGTGTTTTTTTAATATGTATTATCAAATATTTTCAAAATATACTGTCTCGAATATAACTTTTGCCAACGGATTAATTTGCGTCACGCTCAACTTGTAGAAATGGAATTCAGAAAAAAGTGAAATAAAAATTAAATCGTGAACTAAATACTTTTGACATAAATGAGGCTAAGCGCTACGCTGAGACATCGGCGACGCAGATCACGCAGCACAGGGCAGATCAGATTTTGTAATGCTTTGAAAATCATTGAGCTGCGTAAGTTGCGGCGCAGGAACTTGCAACGCATACATGTTTCTGTCTTACTCTGCGTCTCGTTGTAGTGACAGCATAGATATCTGCGTGTTTAAAGCATTACAAAATCTGCCTCATAGTCGGCAAAAATCATCATAATTGATCAGTAGGATACTTACTAGTGTTCGTTTTTTCGCCGCTCGTGGTTATCAGAAGAGCAGGCAGGTTACATGCAGTTAATACGGGGTCAATACTATCCCTAGTTAGGCCTGCCGAGAGAGTGTTTGCATAAAAATTTTATACATTATGATAATTAAAAGCAATTTCATTGGACGAAAAGTAAAACAGACCAGAAACACAATAAAAATAATAGTTTTAATTTTACCTTAACAGAACTCCTAGGATAGCTAGCATAATGGTAGGGTTTATGTCATATTGGTAGGATTTGTCATGGGCCATACTGAATCTTATTCTATCTCTGTCACCTTTTGACTCTGAGACTGTGGAGACCTGTGCCCAAACTGGGACTATAAATAAATGATACTCACGGGCATTTGAGGCGGCGTCTACACTGCAAGTAGACAAATCAGAATCTAAAACATCAGGTGCTAATGTTGTTGGGATTAGTCGAGATGTCTCTTTCTTCGGGAATTTTTGTTCGTGTGAAACAACTTCGCTCTTTGCTATAAACATAGAAATAGATTATTGTTTGGTTATTCATAAATATCGCCGTGTGTAATTGATACCTGCACACACTAAACGCTGTGATTGTATTTTTATAAACATTTTGATTTCATATTTAACTTATTATTCAAAGAATCAACCAATCCTAATACCTATTTGTTGTGGCACCTCATTTAAATAAACAAAGTTTCGAAGAATATCTGCTACTTACGGGTATTAATGTTGCTGGTAATAAAAATAGCAGGCAAATTACAAGCAGTTAGTACGGGGTCGATACTATCCCTGGTAAAAGCTGCAGAAACAGGCGGTTTGTTGACTTCACGTTGTGTGTCATGCTGAAGAGCATTGCGTTCTGCAAAAAATTGGAAGTGACTGAATTATAAAATATTTTAAATTAGTATATACAATGAAAGCCTGGGGGGTTAAAATGACAAAAAAAGGCTAATTTTAGATTCATATAAGATTTACTGACTCAAGATTTTGAGTTTCAGACTACCTATATATATTGAGGTTCTATAGTTATACATGTCTGGATTATAAACAAACAAACATAGCATCACGCCTGTATTCCCCGAAGGGGTAGGCAGAGGTGTATTACATACCCACGACTCGCCAGCTATGTTTAAGTCCCACGTAATAGGGGGCGAGCCTATTGACGTCTACCGGGCACATTTCCAAACTCCGGGCTGATACTGAGAATTTTTCTTTTTTTTTTGCGAAAAATCTCAATAACACTGCCACACTATATCTGGATTATAATATGGAATTTCACCTATTCGATGTCAAGTCAATTAATTAACCTCTCGGCTTACCTGTGTCGCTAGAACGGACCGCGCTGCTAGTGGTTGAAAGAACGACTGCAGCAGGTTTCATATTCGGCTTACGACGAGCTGTAATTCTTGTCTGCAGGACATGGGCTGATGAATATTTTATCCCATTTTCACTTTTTCCTGTAATAGGTTAAATTATGCTTGGTAATACTTCTTAAATAAATATTTTTAGTGCTTATAATTAAAATATTTACCAGGGCTGGTGGCAAGGCTCACACTACTATTCGCTGCAGAAGGGGTTGTCACATTTGGTTTTGCATATGGAGCAGGTTGTGTCGTAGTTCTAGTTTTGAGCACATCCGTTGAAGTAGACTTCTTTCCTGTACACATTACAATTTTGTTTTATCATATACATAATTATTTTTTTTATTATAGGAGTAAAGTTTGCCTTGTAATATTAGTGAATAATTTATAAACTATTATTTGTATTTTATAAATTAATGTAGTTCTGAATATTTTATAATACTATATTTATTTGCAATGGTTAATTCACATGCTCGACCACCAAAACACACTTTGTATTATATTTATAATCAACTATTTTTTGCCTTTGGACTTCAGTATATAAATACGTCACTCTAAGGCACACACTTTCTTTGTAAAAATACATA
The DNA here is from genome assembly GCA_948253155.1 of Leucoma salicis. NCBI lineage: Eukaryota > Metazoa > Arthropoda > Insecta > Lepidoptera > Erebidae > Leucoma > Leucoma salicis. The sequence continues at coordinate 20,944,736 of OX411814.1, read as the reverse complement.
TCCCTCAAGAACTATAATTTTTTACCGGGATAGCAAGTAGCCTCGGTCCTTTTCTGCGCTCCAGACTATATTTTTACAAAATATCATAATGATTACTTCAGTAGTTACACCGTGAAAGCGTAACAAACAGGTAAACACGCAAACAAACTCAATTTCGCATTGAAAATTTTAGTAATGATATAAAAGTATACTCAATGCAATCAAGTACCATATGAGTTAGCTTTAAATGTGTATATTAATTGTAAAACTATATCGTAGTGTGATTTTCCATAAAAGCTAATATTAATTCTACTCACCCGTTTTCATAGCATGGTCTGAACATCCAATAGTTGTTGGAGAATCACACACATGTAGCTTCAATTGTGGCTTGCTACGAGTTGCATGTTTGGTCTTGTAAACATGGGTACGCCCATGCGAGCATAACTTCCTACGCTTATAGCATCTTCCTTTTTCTAAGGACAATACAATTTAATGTTGTAATTTATTTAATCGCAGTCTGATATCAAGCTGTGATGATATAATGACCACCTGACCCTAATTTCGATCATGTTGTTCTGTGTCAATAGACACTAACTATGTATGATAGGGATATATAGTGCATCTCATTCTCATAATCCAATGAGCCGGCATTCTGACACAAACGGAGAGAGATCAGGCGCAGGACAACAGATTAACGGGATTTCCATCACGGGGGTGAAATACCGCCAACTTCGTAACTCCTGGCTACTATTGAGAATTTCTTGATGGAATAACTCAATAACTTTTTGTTGATCATTGTCTGACCCGGCAGTCGAACCCGATACCTTATGATCCGCAGTTGCATAAAAGGTTTTTTAAGTGTTTCTGGCAGTCAGGAAGTTTTCATTACCAGCCCAGAATCAGGAACTATGCTCGCTGTAAATATGTCGTTTTATGGCAAAAGGTTTATTTTATTACATGGGCGAAATAGGCGAGTGTGGATGTCTTAAACTGATTATAAAAAGTGTGAGACTATTTTTAATCTAATTAGTTACTCATAATTACCAGAGTCAGTGAGGAGACGGGAGGCACCAGCATCTGGTTTTAGATACTGTGGCTGACGTACGATGTTACGTTGTGATATTTGAGGTGTTTGCAAATATTGCGCGCGGAATTTTGAGTTAAACGTATTCGTTATCAGTACAGCTGCGACTGAAGTCTGCGTCGGGAGCGAATTGCTTGAAAAACTAATTTTATTTTTGGCTGAAATAATAATAATGGTTATTCGTCGATCACAGGTAAACTTTCACCTTAAATCAAAGTTAGTTTATTATGTAAATATATTCAAAATGATTGTCAACCCATTTTTTTTTTAATACTTTATTATTCAGTCACAGGATATCACTTATAGCATTGTAGAGTTACTCGTAGATTATCACAGGGGACATTAAATAAAAATACACAGTTTGGAAATGTGCCTGGTAGACGTCAATAGGCTCGCCCCCTATTACGTGGGACTTAAACATGGCTGGCGAGTCGTGGGTGTGTAATACACCTCTGCCTACCCCTTCGGGGAATACAGGCGTGATGCTATGTTACACATATACCTGACTAAAGGATAAACCCACTTATTTTTATTACCAATTTAACACGTAACAATAAATAACTGTGTGGCTTTAGAATTTTCCCACCCCTCTCCACCCATGGGAGTTGTAAGAGCCGACTGAGGGAATATCGGGGAGAGTGGGCAACAGCACTCCTTCGAGTATTAACAACATACACTGCAATCGCCAGCCCAAGCGTGGCGATTACGGCACTATACCCCCAATTTGGGGAGGCCTATGTCCAGCAGTGGACGTCGAAAGGCTGATGGATGGATGGAATAAATAACTATAAATCATAACGAAAAACATAGTCTTTAAAAATTATTAACAATAATATAATAATTAGAGAAGCGCGTTGACGTGTTTTCAAAATATCGGTTCAACAGTAGCATATTTCATCTTTGGTATAAACATTTATTCAAATCTTCGGAATATATACCTATCAGGATATTTTATGTTCTCACTGAAATTCATTAAGACTGAATTAATATTACTAAATTAAAACCCATCTAAAATAGTTAAGAGTTCGCTTACCTGATGTTAGATAGCAACGTAGTTGTAGATGGTTAATAAGGAGCGTGCTGGAAAACGACTTGCTGTAATTTGAAAAAATGCCTCTAGTACAACATGGACAGATAGTTAGACAGAGATAGAAAGAGCAAGAAAGAAAGAGAGAAAGAGTAGCGCTACGATCCTTATTATACCTATATCCTTATTATACAGTCGTTAAACCACTTCATAAATTACAAACACTAGATCTATACTTAACAAATTCGGTTAGAATAGATATGGTTGTGTCGTGTTTTGTTAAAAAACAAGTTCCACTAACGGTAATTAACATTAATGACTTGATGGTGAAGCACATTCATTTTAAAAAAGGCCATTCATTCTGTAATGTATTCGAACGAGAATACTGACTCAGAGCAACACTAATATCCATTATTTTAACTAACAGAAAACATTAAACCGTCCGTGCAACTGTAATAGTAGTTTCTCAAAATCTAAGTAATAAAATTGAGCATAGTTTAATCATCTTAAAATATTTTCTTTTGCCCGCATCTCGTTTTTTTTTGTTAAGCCTGAAAAAAATGTTCCTAACCGCACACTCCGTCGTTCGGGGCAACGAGCAGGGTAGTGTGGGGCCTTCACCCACTAAAGAAACCCGCTGTGTGCCGTCTCTCCGCCTTTATTGGCGGGCCACTGGAACTATGTTACATTCCTTCGGTGGTTCACCTATTCTAACCTTAGGATTCAGAACCACCTTTTCATCAAATCAATTCATCAAAATTGGTAAATCATTTTCGTATACCTACCACGCACCAACATTATTTTATTAATATATTTAAATATAAACTAGCTATAAAGAGATTTTCTTACAATTAGCCAAATATAAAAACAAATAATCAAAAACTAAATAAATACAGTTATTTAATTTTTTTTTATTGAAACCATAATAATTATATTCAAAACCAAGGATTTATTTTTATAATAATTAATTAAAATAACAGAAAATCTTTTTATTTCAAAAAATTAAACGTGTATCTCACATGACAATACAAACCACATTTAAAACCAAATGTTCTTACTTTATAATCACTAAAACAAAAGAACTTAGTTTTATTTAAAACAGTACAAGAAAGTAATGGCATAATCAAATAATTTGCCAGGATATAATAAACCTACAACTAAATTACCTATATGTTATTCTTCTTCTTCTTCTTAGCTCAATCAATGTCCATGGGAGCTAACGTGCGACCCTGAAAACTTCGACATTTACTTTAGTTGTAATTTTCCTTTTCTTGGAATTATATTTTCTGCTTAATTTTCTCACCAAGCGGAGTGATGACACAATTTATCAAACTTAGTAACCACAAAAAAAAAGGAGTTAATCAAAACCCACGAATGAGCGGGCGAGTTTGTCACTTCTCGATAGTCATATACTAACTTGTACAGTAACTAAAAATAGTACCTATGCATCGTTTTAAAACCAAAAATGATGAAATGTTAATTTTGTCTAAACATCCCAGTTTCTTCGTCAAAAAATGGTTTTTCGTGTGTATGTTCTCCTTTCATTAACACATGTTTAGTTTTATTACATATAATTAGGCGAGCCTTACAGTCTCTACTGGTAAACGATGAACAACGCCAGTTAGTGGTGTTCTTTATTTTGCTTATCCTCGTAAATGTAAAAGTGTAATCATCAAATAGTAATTTGGTTTTACCACTCCTCGATTTGATGTAGGTCAGCCCTGGGCCTGAAACTATTCGTAAGATATCAATAAAATTAAAAACAATAAAAATGTAGATTACAATTATATCACTTAAAAAGTAGATTGACTTGGAATACATACAACATATTTTAAATTCTTAACAAGCATAATATGCTGTTATTTAAATGTATACTATCACAACGATTCGTATACTGTATAGCTTCCACCACGGGAGGTTAAAACAATTAAATACGATAGATTCCGTGAAGGTAGTTTGGTTGCATAAGATTGAATGGAAGCAATTTTTATCTACATGGGAAAGTTGCCAACACCTCAAGTTAGTGAGTTCTAATAGTAGCAGTGATAATAGTAGCAAATAGCTCAAATATGTGATATTGAAAAAGCCACATATTTACAGCTCATGACACGAGCTGTAAATATGTGTGTGTGTGTCAATGGTCACGCCAATACTGCCTTCACATCGAACTGAAGAAGTTAGATTTGTAACTATATGCTTAATTTCATTGTCGTATAAATTTATATCCAATAAATTCGTCGTAGTAAATGAGTTTTTTTAAATTTATTATTATTCACACAAAATTAGTCTATACTTACAATAATGGACAAGCATAAATTATTACAGAGTATCACTATTATATACATACATCTCCATATTGAATTATTTAATGACTAGATGCAGAAGAGTATTAGTATATTTTATTGATACCTTTTTTATTGAGGGTAGGTACTAAACCTACCCTCAATAAATTATTAACTTTGAGGGTTTATTAGTACTAGACTCAGATCGTAGATAAATACATTGACTCACGCCTATTTCCCATATAGGTATGCAGAGATAACAGATTTCCACTTGACACAAAACAGCTTCCTTCTAGCGAATTTCCGCCCCCGTGGAAACGAGATGTGATGGATCGCCGTCGACCTATGTCGCCCTCACTACATATTTATAAGACGTATTTAACAACATAGCTGTACTAATAATATGAGATCATGCTTATTAGGAACACCGAGCAAAGTACAACAGTTATTTCTCTACGATTTCACATTCTCTAATCATCATCTTTGACATTTTAATGCCTGTTTCGGAGTCGGTTTCCAATCTAATGAAATTTAGTAGACTATATATTTTGCATGAAGCGGCCGTCATCTAACCTCAGCGAACAAAATTCCAAATTTTTCCCAGGTGTTATTAACGAGGCATATTAAGTTTCATAAGCTGCCGTGATGCTTGAGATCCGTACCCTAATGTGATTTTCGGGTCATCGCTTACATCAAAATGGTTTCCAACAGTATTAAAGCTAGCGATGATAAGTAACAATAAATTTTTACATTCTTGTACGATAATGCGTCTTCCTTTATTCTTTATTTATGATTGTGTACTTCCTGCTTGCTCACGACATATCCATCATGCGTATAATAATAATACGCTCTGCACCGCTTTTTAGTACATCTCCATCGTATCCCCATCGATTCTAACTGTTGGTAATATTTCTCGTTGTTATACAACATCCCTAACTTTCCTCGAGGAGACGTAAAGTAAACTGAAAAACAAAATTTTCCAATTTAGATCGTATCAAAAGTTTAACTATAACTTATTATGTCTTGAAAACACAAACTTTTTAATAAAATGTCTGGACGGATGTAGGGAAAGAAATGGGTGGTGAATGAATTCTTAATCTGTCACCACGCGTAGGTACTGCTAATCGAACTGGTACATCAAAATAATACAAAACAATATATCATGTAAAACACACACCTTACTACGTGCACAATATATTCTCGTGATGAACGCTTGTGGTATTTATACATAGATATGAAACAACTAATTAAAAGGCTTATTAGAACTCTTTGTTTGTTTATTTATTGCTTACGACGGCAGATACACTGGTCAACTGGTGGTAAGTGATCACCGTTGTTCAACTCAGCAAGACTAAGCACAGCCAAGCAGTTGCTCACTATGAACATAAAAGTACTTGAGAACTGGGATAAGATTGGTATCGACCAAATTAAACTGAGTCTATTTGGGCGTTATGTCTGACCATCCGGAAGATCTCACGCCGACATCAGCACATTTCAAGTGTTTAAGCACTTATTTTGCTTGTAAATGCAGGGAATCACAGCATTTTTTTAATTTTATGTATATTATTATTTATTCCTTTATTTCAGGCAACTATGGACCATAAAAAATATACATAAATATTTACAAATTATAACCTAATAAATAAGCTATATAAAATAAAACTTAAAATCTACTATACACGAAGTATCGGCGTCATGTTGCGCTGCGTGGTGTCAGGTAACCTTCCGCGAAATCTTCGATACAAGAGACCCTTCGGCCAAAACTCTTCACTGCTCAACAATCTCCTCAACGTTTGTGGCGCGATGCAGCCGGGACACGTACAACTGCGTCGTAGGTATCGCTGGACGCAGAAGCATTGTAAGTACTTTTTTCTTTATTATATATATGCATATATTTATTGTTTACTCGATATGCTCGGCCATTTACTATAACACAAAGTGTGAAGATGTTAAATCAAAAATAATTCAAACTTCGTCTCCTGAAGACCTGAATACCATTCTGGGAGGAAACGTAGTTACAAATTACGAACAGCGTGACTTGTATTTTCAATTTCATTTGCACTTTGTATTCTAGCAATTTATAATAGTTAAAAAACTGCAAAATTTTAATCAATAATTAGAGTAATATACAATACCAGTTCAACAGCAACATCTTTCATCTTTGTATAAGCATTTATTCTTTGGAATATATAATATATGATCTGGATATTTTGTGTCCTCACTGAAATTTAAATTAATCAAAACTAAATTAATATTACTAAAATAAAGCTCATATGAAATACTTAGAGTTGGCTCACCTGGTCTAATGACAGCAACGTAGTTGTAGAGGGTGAATCAGGAGCGTGCTAGAAAATGACTTCCTGTGTTTTGAAAAAATGGCGTTAGTACAACATACAGATGGTTAGATAGCGAAGGAGAGAGCGAGAGAGAGAGAAAGAGCAGTGCTACGATATTTTTTATTTTTAAACAGTCATTAAACAAACTCATAAATGATCAACAATAGTTAAACTCTTAACGAATTCTGAAAAAAATTGTAATTGCGGTTTGTTAATATATGTAAACAAAACATGTTCCATCTAATGATAATTAACATTAATGACTTAGATGGTGAAGCACATTCGTTTTAGAAAAAGGTTATTCATTTTTAATATATTCGGACGAGAATACTGACTCAGACAAACACTAAGTTCGTGCAACTGTAATAGGACTACACACATCATATATTTAACAGCTATTGGGTAAGACGCAACATTGAATACTTTCAAAATCTAACTAGCATAGAATGAAGAAGTACGCAAGTCTGCACTTTACATTAATTTGTTATTGACCGAAAATTTTTAATATTCTAGACGACTGCCTTTAATCAAACATCGGCAGCCTATTAGCCAACTTTTAATCAGGTGGTAAATTTACGTGCGCACACTTGACGACAGCTTAGACAGCCGAGTCAGCCCAGCTCATCAACCCAACAAAAAGTTTGTATTCTGCGGGCGCTCTAAACGATACTATATCTTATTATAATTACTCTGTTAGTCATTAAACTGCTCCTAAGCGCCTGGAATGATTTTGATGAGTTTTTGTGTTTGAGCGGATCAGTTAAGACTCACAATTAAACTTTAGTAGATGCGCTACGATCGCGTTTCGGGATTCCTATTATTGTTTTGGCGGAGTTTATATTTATTATTTCATGATATTTAGCGCCTACTGCCTTATCGACAATCCAAATATCGATAAAGTCTGGAGCAGCTACGTCTTGGCAGGACAACGTGTGCCGTGTCTGTAGTTTAGTATATTTCTCAACGTATTTGTGATGTCACCCGCTGTCTTCTGGTACCTAAATATACATCAATTTGTCGCTCGTAATTTTTAGTTATGCTGGTGTAATTCTTGTTTGCTTACGACAGTTCCAGCGTGCGTGTAGTAATAATAAGCTCGGCATCGTCTCTTAGTACATCGCCATCGTACACCCGTGGATTCCACTTGTTGGTAGTATTTTTCATTATTGAACAACATTCCTACTTTTCCTCGAGAGGATACAAAATAAACTGTAAAAAAACCATTTGTTTCTTAAGATTCCAATAAATTAAAAATACTTTGGATACCTAATCCAAATGTGCACGCCTCATAATCTTCATTTTTCACAATAAAATTGATTATTTGATAAGTAACTAATAATGTATTGGTCTTACTAAGTAGTTTTCAATAAATCACATAGATAGCGCTTATTTCAAAAAGTATTGTGGTTTTCATGTCTTATACGCCATCTAGCGCTAATTTTAAGAAGTACTTCTATATTGGTCTAGTAGTTCTCACGAAATAAAGATAGCGCCGGTTTTAGTGTCGAGTCAAGCGTAAATATTCACTATTTTTGTTTATTTAATAACAATTAAACCACATCGAATCAAACCGTGAAAAGTGATAGGCTCTATTCGTAATTATACTGAATCGTAAAAGGAAAAAAATACTCGATTAGTAAAGTATTTCAGTCGTTATCGTGTTAACATACGTTATCCGAACATACCTAGAACACACGGACGTCCAAGGCAGAACTTTTTTAAACAGTTTTTTAACTAGTTTAAATAACAAAAATGGCATCAAAAATATCATGAGTGTTAAAAATAGTGTTTTTTCTTGATATGTGTGTGTACACATTATTTTACAAGTGCAATATATGATAAATAGAGACATTTTAAGTTTGAAAAATCAGTTGTTCTGCATGAAGCGAGAGTAATACCCACCTCAACGCTTCGCTTATGAGGCGTGCAAAAGGAGCTTAACATGGAATAAAGTACTTTAAATTCCTTAGAAGTACAAGTATATGCGGTTATTTGTAATTAATCTATCACAACGTTTCGGCTACTTTAACGATTGATTTTACAGGTGATCAAGCGAACTTTGCAAGCTTTTCTAGTAGCAGACTAACATCACCAGTTATAGGTGATATTTTTTTTTAAATAATGGACCTAGTATTTGTTACAAAATGATGCACCCTACGATGTATTTTTTCTTTGTAAATTAAAATTTGTTTGCGCATAAAAACTTTAATCACTCATTTTTTATGATGATTGAATTAACCTTTAGAACTTACTATTAAGGGTTAAAGTATGAAATTGCCGATTTATACTGAAATATTGAAATTAGTTTTTTTTCTCATTTAACATATTTATTTAATCAAAATATCTACCATTATTATCTTACATTGCTGCCATCTAATACGAAGGTCATTTATGCCTTTGCGATAGAACTCTGGTGATCTAGATTCTACAAACTGTGTGAAAGCATTTTGTACTGCCTCCTGGGAAGAAAACTTTTATCACGTAGAAAATTGTCCAAATCACGAAAAAAATGGTAGTCCGTTGGAGCAAGGTCTGGCGAATACGGACGGGTGACGAATGGTTTCTAATTGCAGTTCCTGTAGAGTTAAAACAGTTTCTCGTGCTGTATGAGGTCTCGTGTTATCATGGAGCAATAATGGTGAAGATCCATTCATGAGTCAGGGCTGTTTCACTGCAAGTTTTGCTATCATTGTTCGGAGTTCGGCACAGTAGACATCTGCCGTTATTGCTTGACCAGATCGGAGAAAGCTATAGTGAATAACACCAAGCTGAGACCACCAAACAGTTACTTTTTATTGGTAAGCTTTGCTATACGACACTGTTGCGGCGTTTGACCTAGGGTCAGCCATTGCATTTTTCGCTTACGGTTATCGTAAAGAATCCACTTTTCATCACATGTCACAATTCGATTCAATATTCCTTCATTTCTGTATCGATTCAACAAGGCAACACAAGTTTCAACACGCGTTTCTTTCTGCAGATCAGTCAAATCATGAGGCACCCATTTTTAATATTTTTTTATTTTATTGATTTGACGCAAATGAGTCAATATTGTTGGTAAGGTAACGTTAAATCATGCCGCTAATTCCTGGGTAGTTTGGCTCGGATCGGTTTCCACCATATCTCTTTCAATTCATTGTTATTCACATGTGTGGGCGGTCTTACACGTGATTCGTCCTTCAAATCAAAATTTCCATCACGAAAACGTTTAAACCAAAATCGCACGGTGCGTTCATTAGCAGTCCCCTCTCCAAACGCAACATTGATATTGGGAGCTGTTTCTGCAGCGTTAGTTCCGCGTCGGAACTCGTATTAAAAAATCACTCGAATTTTCGAAGTGTTCATCTTTCTTGTCTAAGCTGAATGCACATTTTTTAAAAGAAGAACCTTATAGGTACCATTTGAAAAAAGTTTCACTCAAAAATCTCAAACCATAAAGGTTCTTCTATGTCAATTCGAAGTACCTATTACAATAAAACGGCAATTTCGTACTTTAACACCTATTATTACGTTTCAAAAAATATAATTAAAAAAAACTAAAAACCACGCTTTTATATATTTACTAAAAAGTGAAAAATAATTCTTAATATAGGTAGAAAAATAATAATGAACAAAAAATATTAGTATAATTTTGAAAAAAGCGCGGGGCGCTTTGTGCCATCTTTTTCATATATATATATCTAGCACACACACCTACACAGTATATACGCATTAGATTCGGTATTTAATTGCTCGAAGCCATCGATAAGGTTTTATGATTTTTGCGGATCTACATACAATTATAGTAGTCACAACGGATCTTTGTGTCTCTGAAGCTAGGCACAGAGCAAGAAGTGGGGATTGTGACAGAATTATACGATTAGTGCTGACCAATTCAAATGTTTATTACTTGATTAACAAAACAATCGAATGAGATCATAATGTTAAACACAAAATGTGAAAATGTGAAATCGAAAATAACAAATTATAATTTGTGAATAAGGAAAAAGAGTATTTTAGTACGAGCGGGAATCGAACCTGCGTCCCTTACTATCCGGGTAAGTGCTCTGATCCACTGAGCTACTGTACTATTTCTAGAAATACCGAATTTCCTCATCACATTTGTCTTAATGACCAATCCATCTATCGGCAATGCATTTACATGCATTCATCCCATATAGTAAGTTTAATTTTGCAATTAAAATTCATATTATTTGATTACGTGATTATTTAAATATTTTGATCTATATTTTAGTACTTGACATGCTCAGTTACTCATAAAGTACAAATTATAATTTGTGAATAAGGAAAAAGAGTATTTTAGTACGAGCGGGAATCGAACCCGCGTCCTCGGTCGAACGCAGGTTCGATATATAATATAGATCTAAATGTCGAAAATAACAGTTACGAACAGGATTTTAACCTGCATCTCCTGGATACCGTCCAGATACTTTGCCAATTCAGCCATCGTGACAATTGCTCCTGACTGCTAATTTCGATAACAGATTCATTCTTAACGTCTTAGGAATTCTTATTTTTAATTATGCTGAATTGGCATAATTAAAAATAAGAATAATTATTTTTCTTTCAAAGAAAGGAAACATCGAAAGCAAAGATATCATGAAAATATATGAAAACCACATTTAAAACCAAATGTTTTTACTTTATAATCACTAAAAGAAAAGAAAATAATAAAATAAAGTAACTGTAATCATAATAAAATAACATGACAAGATATAATACACCTTACAATTAAATTATACATTATTCTCCTTCTTAGTGGTGACTAAGAACAAACAGATGATAACTAACCCGTGACGCCGAACAGTGATGACACAATTTATAGGTACTTAGTTCGTAACCACAAGAAAAAAATAATTATCAAAACCCACGAATGAACGGGCGAATTTGTCACTTATCGATAGTCCAGGGGGGTTAGACGGAATCTCATCTCACAATCGACATCGTATCGTGATCACTGTTATTGGTAGAGAGAACACCGTGATTGGCCAACGGATTATTGAGACATTATGCGTCGGTTTCTCTACTAAGCACAAGCGAGTCTATGGGTAAGTGAGAGTGAGATATGAGATTACGTATAACCCCCCAGATATACGTACACATACTTGTACAGTAACGATAATTGTACCTATGCATAATTTTGAAACCAATAAATGGTGAAATATTAATATTGTCTAAACATTTCAGTTTCTTTGTCAAAATATGGTTTTTCATGTGTATGTTCTCCTTTCATTAATACATGTTTAGTTTTGTTACATACAAATAAGCGAGCCTTACAGTTTCTACTGGTAAACGATGTACAACGCCAGTTAGTGGTGTTCTTTATTTTGCTTATCCTTGTAAATGTAAAAGTGTAATCATCAAATAGTAGTTTGGTATTACCAGTCCTCGATTTGATGTAGGTCAGCCCTGTGCCTGAAACTATTCATAAGATTTCAATACAATTGAAAAATAAAAAAAAGTAGATTGTCATGGAATAATGTACTTTATATTCCTTAGCGGTTATTTGTATTATTATATACTATCACAACGTTTCGTATACTTTTATAGCTTCCACGGCCCTATCAGCCTTCTATCGTCCAATGCTGGACACAGGCCTCTCCAGAGAATTCCTTTCCTCCTAATTTCTCCATGGAGGATTCTCGACGTGATTTGGTTATTACCGAGCAGAGCTCTTTCTATGGCACACAGAGTGACTTTGAGCTTGTTTATGAGGCCGACAATTAAGGACCACGCCTCTGTTCCGTATGTCACCGGTCGTAGACCCTCGTAAACGAGAAAATCTGCCTCAACTTCCGTAACGCTGTTCAGCCTAGCTGGATTCGTCGATTAATCTCTTTCTCGAAGTTGTGTCTACCCAACTGGACCAAACATCCCAGGTCCCTGATGTGTGACGGAGTTGCGGGCAGGATCAAGTTTTACATTTTTTTAATGTAAGTGGGCTAAGTGTGACACAGTCGCTTTCAGAATAAACATTATTTATCAAGAAAAGAAGAAAAATTATATTTTATTTTACACCAATTTATTCTAAGTAATATGTCAGCATATCAAGTGTATTGATATCAAAAATAATAACAATAAGAAGAAAATAGATGAACGTCATGAAGCTTCTTTGGCTTAGTATTGGTGTTTTAAATTTAAATTACTTAATTTATTTATTTTCTACAAAAGTATGGTCCTAAAATGTAACTTATATGCTTTCGAAATATATTTTCATAATAGTACTAGAAATTGCCCGTGCACCCATATTTAAACTATTATTATATTAATGTTTGCGCGTTGCGTTAGACCATCCGAAAGAACACATGCCAAGTGATGAAGCATTTATTTTGCTTGTAAGTGCAAACAATCATCAATATATGACCACCAAATCTCAACAACACCTCCACCACCGCCCTTATCGCAAATTCAAATATCGAAAATAAATCAGGGGCCGTTAATGTACTCAAACATCCAACAACTCAATCATCAAACAGGGCGAGATAAAGTCCGCCGCTAGCTAGTAAGAACAATATTTTTATTGGTGTTAGTGAATGTGTTCTCCAAAAATAGCTAAAACTTGATCAAAGTTATGAGTTCTTATAGTACACGGACATTGTTTACTTTTCTTCTTAGAGCAATACCAGCGACGATTTGAAATCATTAAATTAACGGGTTTGTCGGTCCAAAAGGTATTGTCACCATAACGAAGCATGTAGTTTCCTTTTTTTGTAGGCAGGAATTCATAATCTACAAAAATACAGAATTAGTTTAGGATGTCGATATCTAATATCTTCAAACGAGCGATTTTTGTATATATATATATATGTATACGAGTATATAATCTGAATCTCGGAAACGGCTCCAACTATTTTCATGAAATTTAGTATGCAGGGGGTTTCGGGGGCGATAAATCGATCTAGCTACGTTTCATTTTTAGAAAACGTCGTTTTATCCGGGTTTTCAGGCAATGAAAAACTGCTATAATATTATTAAAATACGAAGGTAAATTTCGCCACCATCTACAATGTTATAATAGCTCAGGTGGGAAATCGGGCGGTCCCAAAACCTTCTGGTTTTCAAACCTCGGTTCGAGTCCAGATGTCTCCAGTTCGATTTTTTTTTTCCCTTTTTTTTAAGTTCTTTCTTTTGTGAGAAAAACTCAAAATTTACCAAAAAAAAATGAGCAAAGCTTGGTCACCCAGGTACTATACATAAAACAAATAATCACCCATTCATACATAGATCTGCCTTTCCTCGTCAATTGCTGGATATTGCCTCTATGGCCTCCTGAAGAGACCGCCACAATGAAAGATGAAATGCCACCTGCACCAGCTTTACCAGACCGCCAGTGCACCTAGTTTATTTAGTGGATGAAAGCTCCACACTTCTCTGCCCATTATTAGGGGTGTGCAGTTAGGTATATTTTTACCGCTTTAAAAATCAGGAATGGGTACAGCGAAAACACTGTACAAAGTACCTACATATAATCATCGTGTAACACTTTTTATTTTCCACTTATTTTAGGTACAATCCTGAAATTATAAATAATTTGAAAATATTTAAATACATAAAGAAAAACCACAAAATAATTTTATTATTTTTGTTAACCCGATTAAAATCTATAATTAATTATTTGTGTCTAGCAGGAACATATCTCGAAAACATTCTTTAAAACTGATATCAAGTACAATTAAGAAGTATTATATTTGTTTATCGTATGGGAATTGGTCAATAAGAACGCATTTTCTTAATGAGACATAATATAATATGATATATTATATGAGTTTAATAAGTAGCTACAATATACAAATTACAGCAGAGCGTGGATTATCCGTATATTGCAAGTACAACCGAACCACCGCATCACTGAATTTTAAGCGACTCGTGTTATCAGATTTACAAATTCCTATCATATTATAAATATTAAATATGAAAGTGAGTTTTTTTTGTTACGCTTTTACGCCGTAACTACTTAACTGATTATCATGAAATTATCCATAGGTAATGTCCCCAACCCAGAAAAAGATATACTAAGGCTACTTTTTATCCCCAAAAAATGAAGGCTTTCATGGGATAACAATTATTGCATATGGTTATAATTAATTTGTCGTAGAGTAACTAAAATCATACTTAATATTATAAATGTGAATGTAAGTTTGTTTGTTACGCTTTCACGTGAAAACTTAACTTAACTTAACCGATCATCATGAAACTTTGTACACATATTCTCGGAGGTATTAGAAGTAACATAGGATACTCTTTATTAAAAAAAATACGAAAAATAAAAAAAATTGTTTGTCACAAAATCTCAAAATCTAGCAACTTCAACGCCATCTAGCATTTCAGTAATGAAGTTCCAACCCCGAGTACTGTAATACCGTTGCACTGTATTACCGACAATTTCAAGGGTTGCTTTATTTATTTTTATGAAATTACTCACGGACGAAGTCGTGGGTAACAGCTAGTATGTAATATTGACGATTCTGTCCACGTAGACGAAGTCGCAGGCAAAATCTAGTATTTAAAAAAATAAATGATTTTACCATTTCATGGTAAACTCATTTATAAACATGTTTATTAAAAACAAAGAAGTTTTTGCCAAATAGCTGCGGTTTATTCCTATAGTCGACTCCTTGACACAAATAATTAGTATGACTTTATATCTAAGAGAATATGTAGTATAAATAAAATTATATCACAAACACAATAATCCTTAGCTCTAGATGACATAGTGCGTACATATTTATTATGGGGCCTTATTGGATCCTAGGGCAGCAGACTGTTTTCGCTCTACTTTGGGAGCTTATATGCTTTTCTGTATAAATATCATTTATTATCTTTTTCTTACACTTGGAATATCTCTAAAAGCGGTAACATGTCGCTAAAGAATACCGTTCCACATGAACGGATTTCCTCACCGATATACTACCGCTACTTATGAAATTATATAAGTAATTATCTTTATGTATAATTTTAAAGCTGGATTGTGATTTAAAATTGTTAAATATTATTATAATACGCCACAGGTCCAAAACAACACTAAAGCGAGAGACGACCGCCGTGTCATGAAAAATCTTAAAATAGTTTACTACAGATATTGTATGGTAAACATACAAATTGTCACTGTGCCACTGATACAATAAACTACAATAATATCTTAAATACCGCATCCGCACTAAAAAAAAGCCCCCTCTTAAACAAACCTGCATCAGATGGGTATGGGAATGTGATACTTATTTTTGTACACTTGATGTCGGAAAGCACGTTAAGCATTTACAGTTGTCAAGGCAACGCTCAGTTACAGGACGTCGGAATTAAAATCAAACCTCTCTATATATCTTCTATCTATTATACATATGTACATCCATCCATCCATCAGCCTTTTAACGTCCACTGCTGGACATAAGCCTCCCCAAGAATGGGGGATAGTGCCGTAATCGCCACGCTTGGCAGGCGGGTTGGCGATCGCAGTGGATGTTGTTAATACTCGAAGGAGTGCTGCTGCCCACTTCCCCGGAATTCCCTCAGTCGGCTCTTACGACTTCCATGGGTTGAGAGAGGTGGGACAATTCTAAAGCCGGCCCCACACGGCTCTACGGGTCTACGGGTCTATTATATGTAAGTATTTACAAAAAAAAAGTAATATATGTATTATATCTGTAATCTGGTACCCATAGCACAAGCGTTAAGCTTAGTTTGGGACCAGAGGACGTTGTGTGAAAAATGTCCGTGAATAAATATCAGTGAATGTCAGTTATCTTGTTTCGTCCGTTCGTCCGTGTGGTGACGGACTAAGAATACAAGTGTCACCACCCCCCATCCTTTCCCGCGAGTGTCATACAAAGCGGCTAAGGGAAGTAAGCAATTATCATCCATTGTATTACTGATGGTAAGGCTGCGTACCAAGTGGGAGTACTCTCTTGCTATCGGGCCCGAACGGGTCGTTACCACCGTCTTCTGTGTGACCGGTCATGAAGCACGTTAGTGTGTTTTTGCTGTAGCAGAAGATAGCTGTTTATTCTTTAACTTCATATCTGAGAAATGAAATGGTGCACAGCGGCTTGACGATACCCTCGGCATAGTCCATAAGCGACGGTTACCACTTACCATCAGGTGAGCCATGGCTCGTCTGCCATCATAAGCAATAAAAAAAATAAGGTCGCTCGTTATTCGACTAGTTGGGTCACAAAGCCCAGTGAGGTAATCATTCCGGTTATTTTTTTTATACTACTAGGATAACAGGAATATAAGATACCCTGGCAAACCAAGAGCAGCCCCTCCAAGCCTATTTTGGGGCATCAGAGGGTTAAGGGAGGTTAAGGGCAAACGACTATGGCGCCCCGGCTGTGCTAACGCCCTACTATCATTCTGTCTTCCGAAAACTTTCGACAGCGTTGAAGCTTCTGCTACTTTCGTAGAAAACAGAAAACGGAGCAGTAAAAAAAATATGAAGGAAAATTTTGCATTTGACCAATTTGGGGCAGATGTGGATCGTCGAGATTTGTCTCGTCGAAGCTTCGGGTGATTAAGGTACTCACTGGGGTCTTAGTCAACTAACTTCGGTATTGAAAAAAAAAAATTTTTGCCGTGGACCACCCTTATCACTTAGGGTTGTGAAAAATAGTTTATGTCATATTCTCAGACCTACTGAATATACACACAAGATTTCATAAGAATCGGTGAAGCCGTTTCGGGGGAGAATGGCGACAAACACTGTGACACGAAAATTTTATATATATTAGAGATAAGTTAGTCATACAAATGTAAGAGGTATTATTTTTGGAATAATAATATTTATTTATTAACATAAAATATATACACCGAATATTTAGAACTCTGGTAACACCGCTTATAAACTGTGTTGCCAGAGCCAGGATAATTCATGATAACTTAAATATTCTACGTATGCCTCAGGTTGAGTGGAGTTTAGGTGGAATCATAGTCCATCACAGTTAGCCCAATGCTAGTAGAAAAATTAAACGACTTTGTGAGAGTCTGTTAGGCACGCAAGTTTTCTTACCTAGTATTTATCCATTACGGAGTAAAATCCAGTAATAATATGTTTTTGAAACTTTGACGTAAGATTAAACAGATATGAGGTGCCTATGTTTATCTTAACAAGTACTAAAAAAGTATCTAAGTAAGCCTATACATAAGTACTTTATACATATACTTACTATTATTAAATGCTAAATATACATAATTATACAGGAAGTCAAAGATATACAAATGTCTTTGTTTTTCGTTAGAACTCTTAAAACATTTAAAATAAATTTATTTGCACCACCAATAATTCTATACGAAAATAAAACTAAATTTAATTATAGAATTAAAATAATCTTAATAAACAATTGAATGATCTTGATGAAGAATTTCAACAGAGTTAACGTCAGCCTGCTCGTAATCAGCATAACCAAAATACAGAGGGAAGTTGTTGAACAATTGGGAAATGTTCCATCAGTGGCACACTAAAGTTTGTTACATATGAGTATTATGGTATAGGCAAAATTTAATCAATTCGGGGAAAACCATAAGAATATTTATTATCTCCATTTTATTATGCCCCATTGATTAACATTCATATGATCCTTTACTTCAAAGATAGTACGCATACTTAATATGTTACGCATCATAAATCATGAGTCACTATTAGATCGATTGCGAATAAACTATAGAATACTATTCAAAATATGCAGTTTTTAGATAAAATATTTGTATTTATGTTTTTTTGGTGATCTGAAAGTAATTTTAATATATTTATTTAAAATTTTAAGAGGCGTAGTAAGTAATCCTACTATACTACAGGAGCTTCGTTGGTGTGTCACGGATGGATATGGGGAGCGACGGCGGCGTCCGCCATTACTGGAACTACCGCGTGCGCGTACTAGTCTGCAGCAGCATGCGCCGTTGACTCGAGCGCTGCGAGTGCTCAATACAGTATCAAATAGTACCGATTTATTTTCTTGCTCGCTGAACGAGTTTACAAAGGCAATATACTTTATATTATGTATACATTAGTTAAGTATTTTAATATTAGATTCTACACTATCGAATTGGGTTCAAAACTGTAACGGTAGCCTGTATGTATAGATATAAATAAATAAATAAATATTTTTTTTAACAGTTAATTCGTATATATATCCCATTCATGACGCAGTACTTGTAGGGCGGATGATTGTGTTCGTTATTTCCGTAATCGATGTGATTCTTGTTGTTGATCACTAATCTTGCTTTGCATCCCTTACTGTTGTGCGAGGAACAGCGCCAGTGATTGGTACCTTTCTTCGGGAACTGTCGGGAGTGACAGTATGTGTAATTTTTCAACAGAATAAGCGGTCTGCCAGATTGAGAATGTACTAGGGAGTACGCTGCAACAATATTTTTTTATGAGAAATAATGTACTGTAAAATACTTAGGAAATATTTTATCTACTTAATTATAATATGCTTCTTGTTAAAATAAAGTAAATTTAAACTATTTTTATGTAAATAATGTTTTTATTAGTTTTTTCATGATCAAATGATGTGAACATTTTATTTATTGCCAGTTTAGTAATTTTTTTATCGCTTCATTAGTTAGTAAGTATGATTGTGGAATTGTTAAATTTTGGTATATTCTCCATTACGTAAAATGTACTTCCTAGGTGGGTGAGTATGGTTAAGCCTCGCATGCAAGAGATTCTGGTCACAGTCTAACATAATCCTGGCGGTACAGTGTTTACTTGACTGACATACACAGCGCCAGTGGTCGGTGCCTTTATTTGGAAAAGTTCTATAATGAAAATATGTGTAGCCTTTATATAGTATCATTTGCTTGCCTGATGACTGCACGAACATTATCTCTGTAATATAACAATAATAATTAAGTGATGGTTTATTGATTATGATCATGACTCCTAACCGTACAGCCAGCAGATTTAACTCACGTGACGGTTTCGTTTCAATAGCTCAAAAATTTTAGTTTTATTTGCTAAAATTGCTGTGAATTGCTGATTTTTGAGTATACTAAAGTTATTGTTTACGCAAAACATTTGTGAATTTCCTTATTGTGATCAAGTGAAGCATTTCTAGGCTGCATTACTGATGCTGATACTTCAAAGGCTGCTAATATCATTATTGATACACAAATGTTTTATGTAACGTAAGTAATCACAGACATTTAATAGTTAATATGATTGAAACCTCATTTTATTCAAATACCTATCCCTTATGTCTCTAAACCGGCGTTTGTATACCGGCGTGGTGGATTTAATTTGTTGAAGCTCGGTGTGTTAAATATTGTTAAATACCACAACAAAGCGCACCACTTGCTAGAAGGGCACACAATCGACCAGTGGTATGTGCCATTCTTCGGTAAATGACGGGCACAGAATTTTGTGTAGTTTATGTGCACCATCAAAAGACTACCGATAAACTGCATTACATGTAGGTTTTTATAATACGTGGGTGGCAGTGAAGCATACGGTCCACCCGATGGTAAGCGGTTACCGTAGCGGATGGACGCTAGTACCACCAGAGGAATCGCTCGCGTGACGTCACAGAAAGTGATACTAGGTGCAGAAGAAGGATAATAAGGAGAGGATAGGGAAGGGATTTGAGCCTTCGGCACTATCACTCACCACACGAAACATGGTGTGTACCTACCGTCGTTTCACTCTAGTCTTCTTCGAGAGGTTGGTACCTTCCCGATCGAGTCAGCCCATTCATACTAGAATTAGCAAGGCTCTACCATTAGGAAAAGCTTTTTAAAACATAGCATAGCATCACGCCTGTATTCCCCGAAGGGGTAGGCAGAGGTGTATTACACACCAACGACTCGCCAGCTATATTTAAGTACCATGTAATAGGGGGCGAGCCTAAAAGCTTTTTAAATTTCATGTAAAAAAAATGAAACTTTATTTTATAATAAAGCTTTTATAAAAAATTTTATATAAAAAAAATAGTACTATATAACATACATAAACAAAAATAAACTTACAAACTTTATACATCTTATTATTTACAGCTATGTGTCACAACTAGGCACGAGGTTAGGTCTCTTCCATTAATGGAAGGGAGCGAGCCTCCAGTAGATCTGGTTAGGCGGCTTGGCCTTTGTCTGGAATGTTCCTGCTTCGTCTATTCTCACCATAAATCTAAATAAACATACTTAGCATCACGCCTGTATTCCCTGAAGGGGTAGGTAGAGGTGTAAAGACACCCATGATTCGCCAGCTATGTTTGAGTCCCACGTAATAGGGGGCGAGCCTATTACCGTCTACCGGGCACATTTCCAAATTCCGGGCTGCTACTGAAAATTTTTCTTTTTACGAAAAAGCTCAATAACACTGCCCGAACCCGAGACCTCGTGATCAGCAGTCGCACACAATACCGCTGCACCACCGAGGCAGTGGAATCATAAATCTATACTAGCAAATACTTTCCATTATGAATAATATACTGAGTCGGTGCATGGTTATGTTTATAATTAGCAGATATAATTTTGTAATTAAAGTCTAAGACGAGTCTACTCTTGCATCCCCGCCCGTTATGAGTTGAGCAGCGCCAATGAGTTGTAACACGAAACGTCTTCGAGAAGCTATATGTATAATCTTTTAAAAGAATAAGCTGTCTTCCACGACGAGACTCTACGAACTGAAGCCCTGAAACATTGCTTTATGTAAAACAGAAGAATATACTCACATATAAAAAAGTCAAGGAGAATTGAGAATTACCACTTGGCTCTACATTGACCTTTTTTTTACGCATTTCTTGATTTCTGTCTAAATTATTTTCTCGTTTCGTACTTTTTAGACTTAGACTAACTAAAAACTAAAGACACCGCATTGTCAACTAAAAAGAGAAGCCACTTTTTGAAAGATGTGTGCGTGAAAGTGTTGTCACCGGAAAGAGATATTCTTTATAATTTGGGTAATTTTTTAAAAGATTTATTTTAAAACATAAAAAAAGTAAAATTTAGTTTACAACAGGAACGGAGGAGGTTACATAGGGAATATTATGGCGCTGACGACGTATTCATGTACGTAACGTACGTACGAAATCGTCGAGTCATTTGGAGTAATTTTAAATCACACTCTGATAACACTCGTGGATTATGACACTTCGTTTTGGCATGATTTTGTTTGTATTTGTGTGCGTGAACGCGTATAATTACAAGTTTGGCATGGTTTTATATGGCTTCACTAAATTGTTAGTAATGGTCCGTCTATAATTTTTAGTTAGTCTGAGTTTTTATAATACTTTTTTATTTCCGTAGTCAGGTTACAGTTTTTAAACTTTATTATTTTTAATGAGTAGCCTCATAATTAAATACATCATATAATATACACATAATATCACTTATTTATTCACGAAATATCCATCAGTTGACAATGATTATGAGATCTTACTTTACATATTGTTCTATTGTCGTAAATGACTAGACGACCTCTGCACCCCTTTATTGCATGCGTGGAACATCGCCAATAAGATATATTTTTATCCTTTACCACATAATGAATACCATATGAATACTGATTATGTATTATCAAATTAGTTCCTTTTCTCGATCTGATGAATGTGATCTCTGAAATGTCATATATAACTATTATTACGATTAAAAATAATTGATTACCAATCTATAGAGTATTTAAGATAAAATACAAAGTCGCTGTCCAAGTCTGCCTGTTCTTCCACTTGTTCTAAACTACTACAGGTACAGATTATTTCTGTTTTTATAGAAAGTTTGTATTTACAATAGCATATTAAAACAATTCTTTTAATAGAAGCAATATTATAACTTAGAAATCGACTTTAAATATTGAGGGCCGCGAATAAAAAAAAAAAATTTATTTCACAGCTTTAGTGATTTTATAACTTATATTCTTTAAACACCAAGTCTTTTTAGCATGTCAAATGCTAAAAATATATATAAAAATATCTAAACTTATATTCTTATAAAAATATCATTTTTAATCAGAAAACGAGGCGGCTCATGGTTATGCTCCAGATGGGCCTTATAAATTTCTCCTTGCTTGCTGCATGTAAACCTGGCCTTGCATCCTTTACTGCAACGCCATGCACTGCTAAACTTGAATTGCCCATTGCGAGAGTACGTATATCCCTTATAAATAGCTAGTAAGTTGCCATTGTGATTCTTAACGAAATGCACTGTAAATATAAGGTATATGTTGAAAACGAGTTAAAATATAACCTAAATATCAAATCAAAATTGTATATATATAGGAGGATAAGTGTTGTAATTCGCAAACTTTATAAACTCTTTTATCACGAGATAATTTAAAAATTTAGGACGACCGGCAGTGGCATCACTGAAGGAATGTAATGTATGGTTCCAGAGGTCCGCCAACAAACTATGTTACTATGTTTCAAAATAATTTCTGATATTGCACGAAGTAACGAAGAAACGAACGAAGAAGGATAGTAGAAAATCAATAAAAATAAACTCGATAGATTCCATAAAAATATTTAATATTTTTAAAGTACAAATTATAATATGTGAATAAGGAAAAACAGTATTTTAGTACGAGCGGGAATCGAACCTGCGTCCCTTCCTATCCGGGGAAGTGCTCTAATTCACAGAGCTACCGTACTATTTGTTAGAAATACACAATCTCCTTACCACATTTGTCTTAACGACCAACGCCACCTATCGGAAGCTTATAAAATTATATCTATATGTAAAATTAAGAGTGTGCCATCATATTATGGTATGGTTTTTAATTGCAATAATTAAGTTTAATAACACTGAACAAAAATGTATGTACCTACAAACATTTTCAATAGAGGGCGTAGATTTTAACGAAAAGTCCAAATTGAAGTCTTTGAGAAAGGTCTGTGGTAGCTTAGCGACTGAAGTGCCGCCCACTGGATAGAAGAAATAAAAATGAAAACAAAAATATAAAAAAGAATTTTCCTGTATTATCTACAGGAAAATTCTTATTTTTCCGCACATAAATGTCTATCAATAATGCATTTACAACCTAATATAATAGCCGTTCTTTATCGTATACTTAGTTGTTCCGTGATCATGCTCAAAGTTTGATTTTATGACACCATCCTTTTCGCTATAGGTAAACCTCGAATTGCATCCTTTACTACATCGCCAAGTGCTACTCTCAGTAGATTTTCGAGAGAGGTAATAATTATGACCTTTGTATATAGCCACGGCCTTGCCACTCAGATTTTGAGCAAATCGCACTGAAAAAACATCATAATATTGTTATGTGATTTTATCGTCACATCCTATACAAAGTCCAAATAGATAGACCAGAAATAGTGTCACTGAGAGTCTTTGAGGAAAACAATGGGCACAAATCCCCATCGAGCCAGTGGTAAAAGTCGACAATTGCCCTTTTTAAGTTTGAATTTTATACGCGCAGATATAAAGCTAAAAAAGAAGTTTACATGCAGTATCATTACGTATTGTATATATTAAACAGAAATTATTATGAAATACAATACCCTTACGCCAGAATTATTGTTATATAAAAATTATCGGATAAAGTAAAACTAGGCCGTGTGGGGCCGGCTTTAGAATTGTCTCACCCTTCTCTACCCACGGGAGTCGTAAGAGCCGATTGAGGGAATATTAGGGGAGTGGGCAGCAGCACTCCCTCGAGTATTAATAACATCCACTGTGATCGCCAACCCGCCTGCCAAGCGTGGCGATTACGGCATTATCCCCCATGACGGGACCGCTTGTTGTGGCATTCTCTTGGGGAGGCCTATGTCCAGCAGTGGACGTTGAAAGGCAGATGGATGGACGGATGGAAAGTAAAACTGCTGGGTGCCTTTACAAACATGCAATTAAACTGACACAAAGTACACCCAGACTCAGAACAGTAGTTTGTGAATTACACAAATAATAGTCCTGTGTGAGAATCGAACCTAGAACATTCGATATTGAAGGTCGGTATCTAAACCACTATGCCATCTGTGCAGCCACGTCAGTTTATTTATGTAAGGATACCTTAAAATGGTCATCCAGTGCGGCTGCCGCACAAAACACAGACGTGTTATGAAATAAAACCACTTTTACGGAATCTATCACGCTTAAGTATTTATTTTGACGGGCCTTGTGGCGTAGTCGGTAGTGTAACCGACTTCCGTGCACGAGGTCGTGGGTTCGATTCCCACGCAGGACAACTATTTGTGTGATGAGCACAGTTATTTGTACTGCGTCTGGGTGTTTTCTATCTATTATGAGTATGTATTTAAAAAAAAAAGTTATATAGGTATGTATTATATCCGTAATCTGGTACCCATAGCACAAGCATTAAGCTTAGTTTGGGACCAGAGGACGTTGTGTGAAAATGTCCGTGAATATTTATTTATTTACTTACTACTATCTCTAAGTGGAGTCTCCGTGTGGTGACGGATTAAGAATACAAGTGTCACCACCCCATCCTTTCCCACGGGTGTCGTATGAGGCGACTAAGGGAAGTAAGCAATTATCATCCATTGCATGACTGGTAGTAGGGTGGGTACCAAGTGGGAGTACTCACTTGGTATCCGGCCCGAGCGGGTTGGTACCACCATCTCCCGTGTGACCGGCCATGAAGCACATCGTTGCGTTTTGGCTGTAGCAGGAGATAGCCGTTTATATTTCATTTCATCTGTGAAATGAATTGGTGAACAGCGGCTTGACAATACTCTCAGTATAGTCGAGTCCATGGGCGACGGTTACCATTTACCATCAGATGGACCGTACCTCGTCTGCCACTACACGCAATAAAAAAAAAAAGTTTCGAATATTTTACAGCATTCATGGTCACGGGTGAAATGAGGTGTTAGAACGTCAAAATTAAGTAAACGCGATATTTTCCGCAAAATAAGTTTTATTTCATAATATTTATGTAATATTCCCGTAAATATCAGAAAGTACCCGTGTGTAGCACTGCTGCTGTGTGGCAGCCAAGCCTATTTATTCTTCACCAGTACACAACAAAAGAAACAATTCGGAAGTTACACAAAACTTATCAAAGTAGTAATCCTTACATACATCGATTCATTAATTTGTGAAATACCTATCTAATCACATATATTTTCTTTTACTTATTTATTAATGAGTTGGTATCATTTGATTAATCACAGATATCTTTAATTACTACTAGATTACTTACTGTACAGTGATAAGTATGGTTTAAATCACTCGATGATTTCAAAATCTAGGGCGTCCGAATGCATATCTTTTTTGACGTCAATGTTTGGGGTCATTAAGCTCAAATAGCTCTACCTATTTCGAAGAAAGTCTTTTTAATATATAAGCATACTATCATTTTACCCCTATATTATTTTTTATTACTTAGGAGTTCCTTTTTTTACTAGAAATACATTTTCTATTATTTGAATAAGAATTGATTTTGAAACCTTATACACTTAAGGCTTTTATTTACAAGATACTAAAGCGCTTACCGTGTGGGGCCAGCTATAGAATTATCCCACCCCTCTCCACCCATGGGAGTCGTAAGAGCCGACTGAGGGAATACCGCGGGAGTGGGCAGCAGCACTCCTTCAAGTATTAACAACATCCACTGCGATCATTATAATTTCTGATATTTGCACGAAATCGGGATAGTAGAAAATCAATAAAATTAAACTCGATAAATTCCATAAAAATGTTTTATATCATAAGTTCAAAAACGTTTCAAAGCGATAATCTTCTTAGAGCTATGTTATCAATGCTAATATAAACAGATCTTATAAAAATATATCTATATGTAAAATTAAGCCTGATCATATGGTATGGTTTTTAATTAACAACAATAATTAAGTTTACCAACTCTGAACAAAAATGTAGGTATATACATTTTCAATAGAGACCCCCTCCATAGTTTTTAATAAAATCTCGAAATTTAAGTCTTTGAGGTCTGTGGTAGCTTAGCGACTGAAGTGCCGCCCTAGTGGGCGATGGGATTCGTATAGAGGAAATGAAAATGAAAAAAAAAAGATAATGCAGGAATGTTTCCACACAAAAATATCTATCAATAATGCATTTACAACCTAATATAATAGCCGTTCATTATCGTATACTTAGTTGTTCCGTGATCATGTTCAAAGTTTGATTTGATGACACCATCCTTTTCGCGGTAGGTGAACCTCGCATTGCATCCTTTACTACATCGCCAAGTGCTACTCTCAGTAGATTTTCGAGCGAGGTAAAAATTATGACCTTTGTATATAGCCACGGCCTTGCCACTCGGATTTTGAGCAAATTGCACTGAAAAAACATCATAATATTGTTATGTTATTTTGTCGTCACATCACAAAGTACACCCAGACTCAGAACAGTCGTTTGTGAGTCACACAAAGAATAGTCCTGTGTGAGAATCGAACCCAGAACATACGGTATTGAAGGTCGGTATCTAAACCATTTTGCCATCTGTGCAGCCACGTCAGTTTATTTATGTAAGGATACCTTAAAATGGTCATCCAGTGCGGCTGCCGCACAAAACACAGACGTGTTATGAAATAAAACCACTTTTACGGAATCTATCACGCTTAAGTATTTGATTCACTACTATCTCCAAGTTTCGAATATTTTACAGCATTCAAGGTCACGAGTGAAATGAGGTGTTAGAACGTCAAAATTAAGTAAACACGATATATTCCGCAAAAGTAGTTTTATTTCATAATATGTACTATTCCGGTATATATGAGAAAGTACTTGTATGTATAGCACTGCTGCTGTGTGGCAGCCAAGAATATTTATTCTTCACCAATACACAACAAAAGAAACAATTCGAAAATAGCTCAAGTTACGCAAAACCTATCAAAGTAGTAATCCTAACATACAAAGATTAATTTATTATGATACATCAACCTATCTAGACAATAAAAAAAAGTTAAGTAGTATTTCACATATATTTTCTTTTAAATACTTAACATATATTAATGAGTTGGTATCATTTGATAAATCAGAGGTATCAATAATTACTACGACATTATCACTGTATAGTGATGATGTAGTAGTAAGTATAGGTACCTCTGATTTATCAAAATCATAACATCATGACAATGCAGTGATAATGTAGTAGTAAGTATAAGTACCCCTGATTTATCAAAATCATAACATCATAACAATACAGTGATAATGTAGTGGTAAGTATAGGTACCTCTGATTTATCAAAATCATAACATCATAACAATACAGTGATAATGTAGTAGTAAGTATAGGTACCCCTGATTTATCAAAATCATAACATCATAACAATACAGTGATAATGTAGTGGTAAGTATAGGTACCTCTGATTTATCAAAATCATGCTTGTTCATAAAGTACCACCGCCCTGCTGAAAGGGGCCTTGCTTGTCCCAGCACGAATAGGCTGGCTCGACAGCGGAACTTACTCGCTCGCAGAATATCAGAGTTCAACAACGGTAGGTACTCCTCTGTTGTTTCGTATAGTGAGTGAGGAAGCTGGAGGCCTAAACCCCTCCTCATTCTCTCCTTGTTATCCTCTACCTCCAACTGCTATTGCATATCTTGGAGACACGCGAGTGATGCCTCTGGTGTTGCTAGCGTCTATAGACTGTGGTAACTGTAATACTCTCTAACATTATTTCAAAAACTGTGGTAACTGCTTACTACCAGTTGGGGCAAATGACTGTTTGTCACCCTAGTAGTATAAAAAAATAACTAGTGAGGAGACCTTCATCAAAGAAATTTGTTCAACATCTTAAGTATTCTGGCAAACCTTGGACTGCGACCAACAATTCCTCTTATTCTCAGAAAAACCCGTTACAGTAAAGTTTCTAAAGTACCCTATTTTTCGGGGCCTACGGGCGGCGGTAGCTACTTACCATCAGGTCTGCTAATATCAATGTGGGCAAAAAAAACGTAAAAATTATTCTGGTTATATTTTAAAATAAATGCCGTTACGTATTCCGTATTTGGAGGAAGGGTGATTGTGTTCTAAGCGATACGACTTCACATGTTGCTTGTCCTTGCTAATCACAAACCGAGCTCGACAAAATGATCTCGTGCAAGACCAAACATCAGTGCTTAAGCTTCTTCCGTCACGATAAAATGTATAGCCGTTGATCAAAGCTATTAATTTACCGTTGCCTTTTTTCAGCCATTGAACTGTAAAAGAGAAATATTACATAAATTACTGTCTGGCTTAAGTTTTTGCTGTGTTCTCTACTTTACTGAGAATAATATTGAAAATGAGATCATTTTCTAATGATGTAATAATATCTTTGTAAATAATTGCTCAGATGTGTTTGTGTTTTAAATGAAATATTTTCTTTAATACTGTAAATTTTTGGATACACCATTTTGAAGTTCGTTTTCCCTTCTAATCTGGAAAATAAGAAGATATCTTAAAATTAATGATTTCCTCCTTCTGTCGCGTATATCAAACTTTAAGAAACGCTTTCATAAACATATCGTTGCTAGGTTACAGGTTATTCTAAACATACTGTTGCCAGGTTACCGCATTACTTTACTAGAGTTGTTTTCCCGTACTGACTATAATTCGTATAATTTATTTAGATATTTTTATACATATTTTTAGCATTTGACACTTTGTGTTTATTATCGTATAATTTACCTACGTGATAATTATATCTAATAATTATTTGATTTTCGCAAAACTCATATTGTGTGGGCAACTATTATGACCCGTGCGAAGTATTTTCAAGGGTAATTTAATATAGGTACTATAAACATTTCTATCATTTGGTTGAACGCGCTTAGTTTCTAGAAATTATATTAATTGTTTTGTTTTTGCATTTCGTAGTACATTTACTCTAGTTCTATCCAACATCGTGCCTGCAATATTCTTGTGATAACCCTCAGTTGTGGAGCAATAGCTAATCAGGGCATCATCTGCAGTTAAATGACGGGCCTCGTGGCGTAGTCGGTAGTGTAACCGACTTCCGTTCACGAGGTCGTGGGTTCGATTCCCACTCAGAACAATTATTTGTGTGATGAACACAGATATTTTTACTGCGTCTTGGTGTTTTCTATCTATTATATGTAAGTATTTACAAAAAAAAAGTAATATATGCATTATTGTAATCTGGTACCCATAGCACTTGTCCTCTACCGTCATCACAATGTCATCTCATATTTCAAGCACTCGATGAAAAGCTGTGTAAATTGTAACAGTTAAAAACATGAACAATATGAAGAGCGCTTGGAAAATTTATTGTATGTGTGTAATGTGTGTGTCAGGCAGTGTCATCATACCTTTCAAACGGATTAACGGTTTTTGGTTTAGTTTATTTGTAATATATATGTATCATTCAGAATAGTAGGTATGTGTGAGTATGTTTGCGTATGTAAAACTTTTTACAACCAAACTTCATCTCCAAATTATCTTAGAAAAAAGAAAGAAACTATTTTATTGTATTTCCGCAGTTTCGACATACAAATACAAATTTTAAATAAATATATTGACATCTTATCATTAAAACGCAAATGTATATCGCGATGGTGTCAACTAGTTCCACACATGACACACACACAATTTTATCATTTTGTTGGTAAAATATGAGAACAGTAATTGTATTGATCTATTGACTAATCATAATGAAAATTGGTTCAACTATATTCTTGTTTCATAAAAAATGTTTTCATGCTTCTCCATAGTAAAAATACTTTGGAAAATCCAAAAGTGCATGCCTCATAATCTTCATTTTTCACAATAAAATTGATTATTTGATGAGTAACTAATATTGTATTGGTCTTACTAAGTAGTTTTCAATAAATCACATAGATAGCGTTAATTTCAAAAAGTACCTACTAATGTGGTTCTCATGTCTTATACGCCATCTAGCGCTAATTTTAAGAAGTATTACACTATATATTGGTCTATAGAAGTAGTTCTCGCGAAATAAGGTATAGCGCTGATTTTAGTGTCGAGTCGAGCGTAAATATTCACAATTTTTTTGTTTACTTAATAACAATTAAAGCACATCGAAACAGACCGTGAAAAGTGATAGGGGTCTATTCTTAATTATACTGAATCTTAAAAGAGAAAAAAAGACTCGATTAGAAATAATCAAGTATTTCGGTCGTTATCGTGTTAACATACATTACCTACAACACACGGACGTCCAAGGCAGAACTTTTTTAAACAGTTCAAATATCAATATCAAATATCATGAGTGTTAAAAATAGTGTTTTTTCTTGATATGTGTGTGTATATATTATTTTACAAGTGCAATATATGATAAATAGAGACATTTTAAGTTTCAAAAATCAGTTGTTCTGCATGAAACGAGAGTAGTACCCACCTCAACGCTTCGCTTATGAGGCGTGCAATAATATTAGAATACAATATTTATTTTGGCATAACTCATCAACGTCTGCTGGTTCATAATAGTTGCATCAATCTATATTACTATAAATCTATGTGATCCTGTAATATAAACCATCTGGATTTTTACACAGTTTTGGGTTACTGTGTGAATGTTCACCAATGATACAATTGACGTTCAAGTCTGGAGTAGTGATTACTGCTGCCTTACATCCGTTATGGTATAATGTGCAGTACCAACGAAACATCGAGTTCCTCGATTTTTGTCGGCGATTGTACGTGTATCCAAACACCAATAAAGCCTTCACACCTTTATATGTTTCTATTATTTCCCCTGTAATTTGGTAATCAATGTTTAAGTAGTATCAAATCAATAATATAAACATGACTATAAATTGCAAGGATTAACCACGGACAGTGTATAAGTCGGCAATATGCGTATCCGCGCCGACACGTCCACGAACACAAATTACCATTTTCAAATAAGCTTTCTTTTCGTTTGAAGCAAAAATTAAATATTATAAATTCAAATATATTTGGGGTAAATCTGACAAGCCTTTTAGAAATAATCCTTTCAATAAGATGAGAAACAAATATATAACGCACAATATTATACGCTAATGTGTCTTCTTTGATGCCCAGTCCATGAATAAGACCTTATTTTCTACATAAATAATAATTATCATATTTACAAGAGATATTTAGATATTTTTATATATTTTTTTGGCATTTCACATGCTTAGCCATATAAATTAACATATAATTATATAGGGATCATAAAATTCTCGAGAAGCCTTCGAGGGATTTTCTATAATACTATGAACTTTGTTGTATGTTTTACTGATTTATTAAGCGTCTCACACTAGGTCATTATTTCGCTCCAAAAATTTCTTTAACCATCGCCGTCCAGCACTACATTTTTTGTCACTAAAATTATTTTTAATATTATGTTGCTTACAAAATAAATAGGCTTGTTTACCAATCACCTTCGGTGTTAACCGTTCGCCTTTTTTAGAACATTTCTTTATCTTCTCCACTAAATTCTGTTCCTGCTCTTTCGTCAAAGTTGTACTTCTCCCCATTTTCTTTATCGCGCTTCCAGTTTTAACGTGGTTTCTCAAAGTTCTTCGTGGTATGTTATATTTTATAGAAGCTGCACAGATTGACATTCCTTTATTTTTGATATTATCTAAAGCGTCTGTCATATCAGTTTGAGACCATCCTGCACCTCGTTTCTTCTTGTCAGATAATTTCGTAGATCTTGTTCTTTCTGAAAACAATATAACAGATTTATTCAAATTAATTATATAATCACAAATTAGAAAAAACTATTTTAATATTATGTAAATAACAGATGAGCTATTGATTCCTTGTTGATATAATTCATTATCTCCCTAGCCTTATCCCAATATATTTAAAGGGTTGGCTTCTGATCAGCCCTCGTAGAATGAAAAACGAAACGTTAGACCAACTTTCGTTTCGAGACATTGTGATTGGAACACTAAGGGAACGTAGAACAAGGCCAGTCGAAACAAACCAGTCGTTCAAAAGAAAGTCAGGATGTTATTTGTTACCTGGGACCCACTATTTAAGGTGCTTTCTGAAGCATGGGCCGGGTCACATGTCCACTAATAGGTGTCACTTTTTGAATATCAAATTAAAGCTTGTCCTAACACAATATGTTGGTTATTTTCTAGTAGGTACTTGTATCTTTCTTATTCGCTTATTTTTTTGAAAAATTTATGCATAGTAGTTTTGCTGAGGCGATAGTAGAAGGATTACCATTTTGAATGTTTTCGTTATAGGCACGGACCACGGTCCAACTTTAACCACGGACCGTGGTTAAACGTAGTATTCACAGAATGCACAGATATCGGAAGAGGTAAGTCCTCTGCCTAGGAAAATAACACGAGTAAGTAGGTGTACAGCCATTTCTTTAATGTCATGTGTTCAGTAATTTAATAGTAATTTAAGCCTTCGATAAATAAAATAAAAGTTAGAAAATATAAAATTTTAATGTATATAGATACATAATATAAACATCACAATAGGGATGTAAAACTATACTTTTACATCTTAATTTATAATTATTTATAGACTTGTACTTTACCACAAACGATGTAGGTTACAGTTTAAAAAAGAAATAACATTTGAACTTGCAAGAACTGCAGGACACCTAGTACTGTAAGCCTACTTCTGACGAGTAGATAACTAAATCTATTCGCCAGAAGTAGGTTTAAATTGTTTTATGATAGATACTAATCTAGCATTAGGCAATTTAATCTTTTAATATTTATCAAAATTGAATTGTTGTTATTTCTTATTAAATCCGCGCCTCTGTTGTACAGTACGAGGGGTGATCCAAAAGTAATGATAATTGGTTACTTCAGGTCCACATAAAAATCCAAAAAAAATTTTTTTCGCTAGCCTATACACTCACTACGTCAGCCTAAAAAAATCATATAAATAGGTCAGGATTTCCGGGAGATACATTCATTTGAATACGAACTGTCGAAGAGATAACATCAACATGGAGAAAAACGAAATTAGAGCTGTGATCAAGTACCTCTGTTTGAAAAAAATGTCTACAAAAGACATACACTGTGACTTGGTGGAAACATTGGGGGACTCTGCTCCTCCATATTCTACAGTTGCACGCTGGGCCAAGGAGTTTAAGCTGGGCAGAACATCCACTGAAGATGAACATCGCGAAGGACGCCCATCCACGTCCCTCACAGAAGACAACGTGAAAAAAGTCGAAGATATTGTGTTGGCAGATCGAAGAGTGACCATCAGGCATGTAGCTGAGGTCACAGGGATCTCATATGGAAGCGTTCAAAGAATAATTTCGAACGAGTTGCATATGAAAAAGGTCTCTGCGCGTTGGGTTCCCAGAATGTTAACCGACGAGCAAAAGAAAAAACGAGTTGACATTTCGAGGGTCAATCTCGAAAAGTTCCAAGCAGATAAAGAAAATTTTTTGTTGCGTTTTGTGACTATGGACGAGACCTGGATCCACCATTTTGATCCTGAAACAAAAAAACAATCGATGACTTGGAAGCGAGCCTCCTCACCGACGCCAAAGAAATTCAAAGTCTCAAGTTCGGCGGGAAAGGTTATGGCGTCTGTTTTTTGGGACGCTAAAGGAATAATTTTGGTGAAATATTTGGAAAAGGGAGCCACTATTACGGGCTCTTACTACGCAGACCAAATAAGAAGATTACGGGAGGCCATTAAGGAAAAAAGACGCGGCAAACTGCGAGCTGGAGTGCTGTTTCACCAAGACAACGCACCGGCTCACAAAGCCGCAGTTGCGATGGCTGCCATTCAAGAAACGGGATTCGAACTGGTCGAACACCCTCCCTATTCGCCAGATCTGGCTCCTAGTGACTTTTACCTCTTTCCTCGGCTCAAGGAACACCTCCGAGGCAAGAAATTTGAAGACAATAGCGAAGTTATGGCCGCTGTTGAGGCGTTTTGGGAGGGTCAAGAAAAGGAATTTTTTTCAAAGGGAATCCTGATTGAAAAAAGATGGACTAAATGTATTGATTTGTTAGGAGACTATGTAGAAAAATAAATTATTATTTTAACTTTAATTACCGTGTTTTATTTTCATTATCATTACTTTTGGATCACCCCTCGTAATTCTCGTTTTTTTTCTGATAAAGAAAACTGTCATTGACAGTTAGTACTCCACCTAATAGGTACATTAATTTAAGAATTATGAAGCCTGTAGATATTTACGATTCCTGGCTTATACCTTTATATATTTACCACTTTCAGTCAAAACATATTTTGGAGGTTCATGATTATGTACCTCGCTCAAATGTTTTAAATGACCTTCAACATCTGTTCTCGCTTTCGCGAGACATCCTCTCTTTTTCTTCGTACAATACCAAAATGTAGGGTGATATTGCGAAAATGTAAAACCGTTGATCATTAACAAACTTTTGTTCTTACTTCTTGTGCTTGGTATGAAGGCAACTGGAAATTTTAAGCACTATAATATGAAATCATACATTTAGTTAATTACTTTTATTATAGAGCAAAAACTAAAAATAAAAAGCATGTTATTTATTTAGTTTGCAACTCACTACAATTTTCACGGCATAATGCTATTATTACTAGATTATTATTCAAGTAAAAAATTAGTCACCTTTTAACAAAATATGCATGTTTTACGATAACAGTACCGGTCTTCCAACAATTGGTACATTACATTCTGGTACTATCAGTGCCAGAATGTTCCGTATGAAATAAGAAACTACACAAATAAATATTTAAATTTCTTTATATATTAAAATCATACAAACACCACTCCCAATTTGGCTTTTTTATATTTTAAGCATACCTCCATGTAATTATGTATTTAATGTAAGTTTTAGTCATATAATTATTTATGTGTGTATTGGTCAATCCAAAAACAGATTTTATTAGTTTATTTACTATTATTATGTATATATTTATGCTATTATAGAATGGATATTTTTAGGAGGAGAGCCCACCACTCACCCACGGATTGTCAATCCCGGTTATCTTTGGAGAGAATAACCTAAGATTGCCAATCCGCACTCTCACAGATAGAGGAGAATGTGATAATAGCAAAGTAGCAGTTTTTTGTCATTATCGTGCATAATGACAAAAAACTCACCAACGCGACACAACCATGCGATACGGTAGAACTCTCAGAACCACAATATTGCAATATTCCGCAAAAATCCGAACACAAATTCGACACGTGTTTCGCCTCTAAAAGAGGCATTCTCAAGAACGCTCGGCAACAAATGAGCGAAGCTTATTTTTTTTTTTTTTTTTGTGTGACGTTGGTTTTTAGCCTCAGATGGCTATGACAACCTTACCCGGACAATTGGTGAGCGCAGAGGGCTCTCAACCTGACGCGAAGCTTACTCGTGTGCCTTGCTTTTATACCCCTTCCACTACACAACAGTTATGACGTATCGCTCAAACGATATGAAAACAAGTTTAGTAGTGGGGAACTACAGCTGGTTCATTCAACAACACGTTACTATGGATTTTAATTATTTCTAATTGTTCTAAAACGGACAGTCTAATATTTTTATCACAAATATGCAAGGGCTCGAATGTATGACTATTATCTAATGAATGGTTACAATCTAATAAATGTTTCGCAAAATGTGACTGTTCAGGGTAATTATGTCTATACGCAGCTATATGTTCTTTATAACGAGTTTGAAAATTACGGCCCGTTTGTCCTATATAAACATTATTACATATTTGACATTCCAATTTATATACACCAGACTTTTTACATTTGGTGGGCTCTCCTCCTAAAAATATCCATTCTATAATAGTAACAATGGACTTCCGCCAAGTGTCGCCTAATTCAATTAATTATATATTTATGGTTATGATCTGTATACCGTAAAACTTCGTCCTTATATGTAATCACAACAGATCTGCATCCATTATTCCTCTTGACACATCGCCATGAGACCCGTCCTTCCTTGTTTTCGTCACCCTTATTGTAACGATTGTTCATAAATATGAGCGTCTTGTTGCCTTTACGATTGCTGATGAATATACCTTAAAATGTAAATAATATTTTAAATATATATTTTATAGAAATTCTAATAATGTAATCGAACAAACTACTGAGGCAGCTAGCTGCTACATATGACTATGTCAAGATTTAAAAATTAAATATTTATGTCTTATATCAAAATAGTTATTAATCACAATCCATCCATCCATCAGCCTTTTAACGTCCACTGCTGGACATAGGCCTCCCCAAAGGGGGGATAATGCCGTATTCGCCACGCTTGGCAGGCGGGTTGGCAATAACAGAAGTGTAATTTACTCGTATATTATTATACTAGAACTTCTCGGAAAGTACCTTATTTCTTATTTAAAAATGAAGCAGAAAGAATGTCATTATCATCACACGAATATGCAGGAGTAAAAAGTGTATGAAAATCGATTACTAACGCGCCGAGCTCAGGGAACTACTAGCGAGGTTTTTCTTTTTAATTTTTTCACAAAGTTAATAGCACAGTGAAAAAGTTTATCTCTTCAAATAACAAAGATAAAGGCCACTTACATTTTTTGTGCTTCTTATTAAAAAAAGTAAACATCACAAGCGAGCCACCTCCTTTTTAGTATTTTTATTGGGTATGTAATTTGTAAAAATACTCCTTGTTAAATAACATGTCTTTAATTCGCAGAAGTATTATAAAGTACTATGTATCACTCGAGAAAAAGTGCGATTTCCGACCTCGCCTCACTTAAACCCTCCCCTCGATAAACAATGTGCTATGCTATTATGTTGTTTTTATTGCTTTCAATAAGTTTTATACTATTCTGGCGCTTCGGTAGTATCCGAATCGTCAGAATTACAAGATGATCACTGGATCACTGAGATACATTCCAATGTCTACCAGTTGTTACCGAAGCTTTATCCTCTTATATTTTTACACACATATAATACCAATGACTCGTAACACTGACAATCAATATATATTTAAGGAATTTACAAATATTTATTTAAGGATGATTATGGACATTTTTAATTCTGACGACGGCTTTTCCTTGCGTCGTCACAGATACACGACACCCCTTCCACGCTTTATTACACTGCCAGTACGCACGGTCACCGACCAAGTGTTTAAAATTATACCTATATTGATTTATATTTAAAGAAGGTTTCCCGTGGACCGTCTTTGAAAAAATGGCTGCTCCTGTTGACAAAAGAGATATCACTTTGTTATTTGACATACCTTTATACACAGTTGTTGGATATTTTTTCTAGCATACACCTGAAGTAGAGATAGAACTGTATAGTCTCTACGGTGGTCATTATTGTTTCTTTATTCGGCAGGTATACTATCGTCTCTTTAAAGCAATTTCCGTATTCATTCAATCCTTGGGCTATAGAAGTATAGTGTGCCAATGATATCAGCCTACTTTGGTTGGGAAAGTTAACATAACTTTCATAACTTTTTATACTTAACTGATTCAAAGCTCACTTATTGTGTTTATTAGCAATAAAAACAATGATTTAGTAAACTTATTAGAAGTATATAACCGGAAATGACTCACGTTGCGAGTTGATTTTGTCGATCCGGGTTTCTAGCATATTCGATGCTCATTATAAGGGCGAGCGCGCAGCGGTCCCGGCGGGCACGTTCTCTCGAAACCCGGGTCCACAAAAACGATCCACAACGTGAGTTATTTCTGGTTATACCTACACTTCTAATATGTATCAAACTCACGATAGTTTCAATACCAATACTGGTAAACTTAGTTCGAAAAGGTAGAGCATATATATTTGGCTAATTATTTTATTTCATGTATAATTCCCAAACCATGTCTATAAACTCCAACATTTGCATTCATAAAGTACAAATTATAATTTGTGAATAAGGAAAAAGAGTATTTTAGTACGAGCGGGAATCGAGCCTGCGTCCCTTCCTTTCCGGGGAAGTGCTCTAATCCATTGAGCTATCGTACCATTTCTTGAAATACCGAATTTTCTCATCACATTTGTCTTAACAACCAACGCCCT
Organism: Leucoma salicis; assembly: GCA_948253155.1. Taxonomy (NCBI): domain Eukaryota; kingdom Metazoa; phylum Arthropoda; class Insecta; order Lepidoptera; family Erebidae; genus Leucoma; species Leucoma salicis. The sequence goes on along the minus strand of OX411814.1, from coordinate 20,906,236 downwards.
CTATCGGAAATGCATTTACATACATTCATCCAATGTAGTAAGTTTAATGTTGCAATTAAAATTCATACTATTTGATGGCGTTATTTTTCAAACATTTTGATCTATATTTTAGCATTTGACATGCTCAGCTACTCTTAAAGTACAAATTATAATTTGTAAATAAGAAAAAAGAGTATTTTAGTACGAGCGGGAATCGAACATGCGTCCCTTCCTTTCCGGGGAAGTGCTCTAATCCATTGAGCTATCGTACCATTTCTAGAAATACCGAATTTTCTCATCACATTTGTCTTAACAACCAACGCCCTCTATCGGAAATGCATTTACATACATTCATCCAATGTAGTAAGTTTAATGTTGCAATTAAAATTCATACTATTTGATGGCGTGATTTTTCAAACATTTTGATCTATATTTTAGCATTTGACATGCTCAGCTACTCTTAAAGTACAAGTTATAATTTGTTAATAAGGAAAAAGAGTATTTTAGTACGAGCAGGAATCGAACCTGCGTCCCTTCCTTTCCGGGGAAGTGCTCTAATCCATTGAGCTATCGTACCATTTCTAGAAATACCAAATTTCCTCATCACATTTGTCTTAACGACCTACGCCCTCTATCGGCAATGCATTTACATACATTCATCCAATGTAGAAAGTTTAATTTTGCAATTAAAATTCATACTATTTGATGGCGTGATTTTTCAAACATTTTGATCTATATTTTAGCATTTGACATGCTCAGCTACTCTTAAAGTGCAAATTATAATTTGTGAATAAGGAAAAAGAGTATTTTAGTACGAGCGGGAATCGAACCTGCGTCCCTTCCTTTCCGGGGAATGAATATATGTAAATGCATTGGCGATAGAGGGCGTTGGTCGTTAAGACAAATGTGATGAGGAAATTCGGTATTTCTAGAAATGGTACGATAGCTCAATGGATTAGAGCACTTCCCCGGAAAGGAAGAGACACAGGTTCGATTCCCGCTCGTACTAAAATACTCTTTTTCCTTATTCACAAATTATAATTTGTACTTTAAGAGTAGCTGAGCATGTCAAATGCTAAAATATAGATCAAAATGTTTGAAAAATCACGCCATCAAATAGTATGAATTTTAATTGCAAAATTAAACTTACTACATTGGATGAATGTATGTAAATGCATTGCCGATAGAGGGCGTTGGTCGTTAAGACAAACGTGATGAGGAAATTCGGTATTTCTAGAAATGGTACGATAGCTCAATGGATTAGAACACTTCCCCGGAAAGGAAGGGACGCAGGTGCGATTCCCGCTCGTACTAAAATACTCTTTTTCCTTATTCACAAATTATAATTTGTACTTTAAGAGTAGCTGAGCATGTCAAATGCTAAAATATAGATCAAAATATTTGCATTCATATTGATTTTAATGTCTATTACCTATTTGAATGTAGCCCATTTTGTTAAAAATTACTGGACCTGTCATGTATCTTTTATGTAATAAAACTATGAATATAAAAGTGTCAATTATCTTAACCACCGGAACAGCAGATACATAAATTTCATCCACTATAAATAAATGAATGAAAACAATTAGAAAGTAAATATTATCATCATATGTATAAGTTTATAAACTACCATAGATTAATCATGGGATAGTACAATGTCAAGTAAACGCCATAATTTCCGAAGAGTAGTTTTATTTTCTTTTGTAACTTAAAATCATCATCATGGTGTTTTCAAAATTTAGTTTTAATCACACTTACTGCTGTACCCATTGTATTATAATGGTACTTCTTAGTAAGGATTTACTAAGCACCGTAGTAAGGGTCCTATTTGCACATTAAAGATCTTGATTGTCTATTATAGGTATACCTAATGATTATGATCAACTTTCTCTTTAATTATGACGTCATTAAAAGTAGTGATGGTTGCTCGGCAACCGTTACTGACTCTGCTGCACACCCATAGAGATCGTGGCCCGGTGCTTCTATTGTTGCGATTGAAGCGATATTTACCCACTTGAATAGCTGGTTTACCGAAACGAGTGGTCGTGAATGTTGGCCCTAAAAATAATAACTTTTTTAGATAAAATCTATTTTTATATTATGTGGATTAAAGAGTCATTATCATTTACATAAATAAAATCTTACTACAGGAATTGATTTCTGCCTGTTTGGCAAACACCTAATGATAAATAGGCTATTAACTACGAACAGGCTACCATCTAATACCCGATTTATGTTTATCATACACTTAATTTGTTGCTAGATCACGACTTGTTTTACTAAGAGCCATTACGCACTGCCTGTTGCCGGCGATTCGGTCTCTCGGCGACCAAAACATAGACAACTAGGGCCAGGAGACCAAGCCGAACGATCGGCGTATATTGCTGTATGTATCAGTACTTTGGTGACACGATTTTTACGACAGTTGCTCGAAGTGCGAATGCTTCCATTTGAGGCCGTGCTCCTATTGGTTGCCGGCGACTGGCAGTCGCTCGTGCGTTGCCACTGCCCGGCGAGTCGTCGAGTCGACCGGGCGACCAACAAACAAGTGCGTAAACATCTATTTAAACTATAGTAAGTCACAGTCGCCAGGGACCGAGTTTACGGCGACTAGTCGACAGTGCGTAATGGCTCTTAATATATAGACATTAACCACATATTTAGTGAAATAGCCCGCGGTTTCGCCGCAGTCAAAAGCTAGTTTTTGGGTTATATCTCAGGTTCCAGGTATTTTTATTTTTTATGTATACCAGTTTTTAAGTCCAACCGTGAGCTATCAAATAAAAAAGATGCATCAATATCCGTTCAGTAGTTTTTGCGTGATGCACGAACAAACAGATAAACAGACAGACAAAAAATCTAAAAAAAATCGCTTTGTGTTTAGACACGCCTAAATAACCTAATACAGTATTTTTTTCTGAAATATCTTAAATGTACAGACATAGCTTTGTTACAGCTTTATAAATAGTACCTGTAGAAGATAGTAACCGAATCCCGTATCGTACAAAGGAACATTCACGAAGTCAACGACCCACTATTAAAGAATGCCTTCAATCGCCTTGGGATATATCTATCGTGCCATGAAATATCCTTTGTTTACGTTCACAAGAATAACCTTGATTTTGAAAATATATTTTTAGCATTTGACATGCTTAGCACATCACATTTTTCACTGTGTGTTTAATAATTAAAATTTTATTTCAGATATTTTTATATATATTTTTAGCATTTGACATGCTTAGCACTATACATTAAACACAAAGTGAAAAATGTGAAATCGAAAATAACAGTCAGGAGCAGGATTTGAACCTGCATCTTCTGGATACCGTCCAGATGCTTTACCAATTCAGCCATCCTGACAAATGGCGTCACCCAAAGACGTTAGGTATGATGTGTTATCGAGATTAGCAGTCAGGAGCAATTGTCAGGATGGCTGAATTGGTAAAGCATCTGGACGGTATCCAGAAGATGCAGGTTCAAATCCTGCTCCTGACTGTTATTTTCGATTTCACATTTTTCACTTTGTGTTTAATGTATAGTGCTAAGCATATCAAATGCTAAAAATATATATAAAAATATCTAAATATATGTCCTTTCCTGTAGATCGGATTATATGTATGCAAAATTTCATGATAGGATATGACAGCGCATAAGGTACAATCAAATAAATCATTGATTTTTATACATAGACGTAGGTATAAATGTATAGAGAAGCATTTTTTTGTAAACATTATATAAGAAGCTTTAATACAAAATTGTTTGCATCTTCCTTCGAATGACTTTTCATACAAACCCCTCTTGGTCCCTATTTCAGTTTCTTAGGGGTCAAAATATCACTACCGAAGGAATGTAACATAGTGGCCTGCCAATAAAGGCGTAGAGACGGCACAAGGCGGGTTTCTTTAGTGGGTGAAGGCCCCACACTACCCTGTTCTTTGCCCCGAACGACGGGGTGTGCGGTTAGGAAAATTTTATCCCGCCTTAACAAAAAAGGGGGGGAAAAATATACTCGTAAAATGCGATAATATAGGTATACGTATTTATTTATTTCTAACCGAAAACAGGTATTTGAAATTTCGTGCAATCCTTTTTCAGACGTTGTAGAGCTTTTTTTGGCCCAGCATGAATCGAGTGGTTCGATCGGGAGAGTATCGCTCTCCCACAGAACACCATTGTGAAACAACGACAGGTACTCCTACTGTTGTTTCGTATGATGAGTGAGAGCGCCACAGTACTAATCCTTTCCTTATTATTCTTCCTTTTCACCTCCTATCCCTTTCCAAGGAGTTGATGTCGAGCGAATGATGTCTCTAGTATTGCTAGCGTCTATAGGGTACATTAACCGCTTACCATCAGGTGTGTCCTATGCTTGTTTGCTATTTGCGTGGTATAAAAAAAATACGTTTACATGTATATATATATATATATATCTTCGTGATTTGAATTTCAGCACTTGACTTGCTCAACTACTTTAATAGAACAAATTATATGTGAGTGGAAAAAGAGAGATACTATTTTTATAGGTAGATACGTCACCTAGACAAATGTAATGTGGAGATTGGGTATAATTATTAGGTGACTGCGATAGCCCTTCTCTCAGTAAATCTGTCTTTTTCCACTTACACGTATACCTGTTTGGTAACTAGAAACAAGTAGCTATATGGAATTTCCTACTTCTTGGTTTAAAGATTTTTTTTTAAATCCTCTTTTCAGTAGATGCTTACAACTAAAAGGCGTCAAGTACGAAAACTTCAAGTTTTTGGACCCAGCGGTTTAGGCTCTGCTATGATAAATCAGTCGGGGCAAGCAATTATATTTTTGCCTCAAGATAAATATCAGAAAGGCGAATGTATGTGTAAATATGATTTTTTAATTTACCTTGGCTATTTTTTGTGTTTCAATAGATTATTCATGTGATAGATTAAAGAAAGATAAATTATAATCAGGCCCAAAATTATTATTTACTAGATGAAAACCCGGCTTCGCTCGGGTGAAAAGTGACTCGGGGGACAAAACTGATACCTACGTGTGAATCGCACTTAACGAACTCAAAATGGCATCCAATATGGCGACTGCCATTTGCACTATTAGAATTTAACAAAATACTCGACAGTCCGAATTTTTCGGGCATACTACTCTGTCAAGAAAGTACCGGGAAAATATCAATAATACACAACATTTTTGTTACTCATCCAAATTTATTTTATCACCTTCAAAGTAGGTATGCGCCTTCAGAAACAATAGACTTACGCCAACGAATAATCCAATCATCAAAACATTTTTTAAACGCTGTTTCCGGAGTTGAGTTCAGTTCTCTCCGCGAATTCTCCTTTACGTCTTCTACCGATTGAAAACGGGCGCCACGAAGTTGTAGTTTGAGTTTAGGAAAAAGAAAGAAGTCGGCTGGAACCATATCTGGTGAATATGGTGGTTGCTCGATAGTATTTGTTGAGTGTTTGGACAAAAATTCATTCACAATTATGGCCTTGTGCGAAGGCGCATTATCGTGGTGCAAAATCCAAGAATTTTCTTTCGACAAATCTGGCCTCTTTCGTCGAATTTGCTCTCTTAAGCGCCGTATAACGCTCAAATAATATTATTTATTTACCGTTTGACCTTCTGGCAAGAATTTTCGAGTGCACAACACCGCGATAGTTAAAGTAAACAGTCAACATGACTTTGACTTTTGATCGACTTTGGCGTGGTTTTTTCGGTTTTGGTTTAGTTGGAAGTCGCCACTCCGAAGCTTGTTGACTAGTTTGCATGTCAAACTCGTAAACGCACGTCTCGTCACCAGTAACAATGCGTTTCATGAATGTTGGGTCGGAATTGACTCGTTATAGCATGTCCTCAGCGACAGAAAATTCAGGTCTTTTGGGACTAGCTGAGCGGAAACATGTTTCATACCCATGTGATTAATTAAAATGGTACGGATCGACTTGTGAGACATAGAAAGTTCGGCGGCTATCTCTCTCAAAGTTGAATGAGGATTTTCAGTCACTATTTCCTTCACTTTTGCAATGTTAACTTCAGTTGCAGACGTTGATGGCCTACCAGAGCGAGGCAAATCTTCCATTACATCTCGATCGCTTTTAAACGCTTTGTACCACTCATAAGCACGTGTTTTTGATAAAGTCGATTCACCGTAAGCCTTCTGTAATATTTTCAGTGACTCCGAACACGAAATTCCATTGGCGATGCAAAATTTAAGACAAACTCTTTGTTTGATGTTTTTGTCCATTATGAAATTCGCAATTCCATCCATCAGCCTTTTAAAGTCCACTGCTGGACATAGGCCTCCCCAAGAATGGGGCCGTAATCGCCACGCTTGGCGGGCGGGTTGGCGATCGCAGTGGATGTTGTTAATACTCAAAGGAGTGCTGCTGCCCACTCCCCCGGTATTCCCTCAGTCGCCTCTTACGACTCCCATGGGTGAAGAGGGGTGGGAAAATTCTAAAGCCACACGGCGAATGAAATTCACAATACACACTAGATATGATACGAGCCCCGATGCAAAATAGTTCGTCTAGTGTGAAATTTTCTCTGTGAGATTTTTTCTAACTTCATTATTTTTGTATATCTATATAAAATATTAAGCTGTTCTACTATCACATGTCGCGTTACTTATGCCATTTTTTAATTATGAACCAATAAACTATTTTAGCTTTTTAAATTTATACATATCCTGTTTTAAATTCGAAGAAGTTATAAGCAAAATAGTTCGTCTAATTGTTAATCGATGCAAAAGAGTTCGTCTATTGGTGAGTTAAATAAGATTATTCCTTTTTTGTACAATTATGTTACATAATTTAAATTTGTAAAAGTAATTCTGTGAAAGTTTTCATTTGTCAAGTGAGACAGTATAAATTCTGAAAATTTCAGTTTTTTTCATTAGTTTTCAAATAACAACGGGTCGTGGCAAACCTGTGTATGAAGAGCTTCGAAAGCGAATAGTTTGTGGGGTCGATGCTCGCAAATCAAGTTACCAAATATCTAAAGACTTTATACTTCCCAACAGTTACACCCCAATCTATCATTAGGCACTATAAAAAGAATAGAACGACTTCTTGTTTGAAGAAAACTGGTCGACCACGCATCACAAGTGCGGTAGAAAACAGAATCCTGAAGAAAATTCATCAAAAATAATCGTCGTGCTCGAGCTGGAGAACTCACGGCAATGGAAGGACATGATTCACAAAGACGTCTCAGTTGATACTTGCAAAAGAGTCCTAAAAAGAATGGGTTACGGATTTTACACCGCTAAGGAGAAACCACTGTTGACTGCTGTACAAAAGAAAAAGAGGTTGAAGTTTGCTCGTGATCATTTAAATTGGACTTCCGATCAGTGGCGTAGTATCATTTGGAGTGACGAGTCCAAATTTGAAGTGACAGTCGGCGATGAAAGGAAAAAAGTGATTCGGAACAAAAATGAGGCATTTCATACTGATTGTCTCAAACGCAAAGTGAAGTTTTCGGCGTCTCTTATGATATGGGGCTGCATGTCTGCACAAGGTGTTGGTGGTATGCAGTTTGTGGATGGTTCTATCAATGCTGCAAGGTATCAAAACCTTTTGGAAGATAATTTACTGCCCTCTATTCCGTCACTTAAGCATCAAGATTCCTTAATTTTTCAACAGGATGGTGCTTCCTGCCATACTGCAAGGACAACAAAGACGTGGCTACTGGCGAAAAGCATCCCTACAATCGAATGGCCATCTAACAGCCCGGACTTGTCGCCAATCGAAACCCTATGGTGGAAAATGAAAAAAATTCTCCGTAAAAATCCATCAAGATCGAAGAGCGACTTAAAGGCTAAACTCTTGGCTGTCTGGGAGTCAATTACGCCTGAGGAGTGTGCAGCGTTGGTTACAACCATGCCTCTTCGCATTAAAGCTGTCATTGAGAGCAAAGGCGACACAACTGAGTGGTAGACGAACTATTTTGCGTGAGTGACAAGGGTAGACGAATACTTTTGCGTTGTTTATTAGAATATTTTTTTAAATTATTTATGTTATGTAAAGTCATTAAAGAATTTCAGTTATGTTAAAATAAACTTTAAAATGTTCCTCAAATTCTGGTTTACTTTTTAATAAACGTTCTTAATTATTTTACCAATATTTACTTTCTATATTTTACGCTTTGCACTAGATTCCATACTAGACGAACTATTTTGCATCGGGGCTCGTATAACTAAAAACAGCACTGTATTTAATATAAATAACAGATGCAACTCAAACTCCGCGCCAAAATGGAAAACAGTTGTGCCAATCTAACAATAACAAAAAAAAAACAAAAATTTGAATTTGGTACCATAAATAAATCATCCATTCCCAATACTTTCTTGACTGAATGTATGTTGTCGACTCGAAATCATTATTTTTTTATGTTTTATTATGCAGGTAAGGTTTCAATCGAGTCTACCGTACCCCTTGACCGAATTATTATATAGATTATTTGTTGTTATACAATACATGCGAACGTAACACGCCTATATTTTTCACATAAAATGCACGCGCATGCCTTAGAAAGTCGAAATAAAAGTTGTATTAAACACAAAGTGAAAAATGTGAAATCGAAAATAACAGTCAGGAGCAGGATTTGAACCTGCATCTTCTGGATACCGTCCAGATGCTTTACCAATTCAGCCATCCTGACAATTGCTCCTGACTGCTAATTTCGATAACACATCATACTTAACGTCTTTGGGTGACGCCTGCGCCATCTGTCGGACGTATTCTCATACATTATACCGACCAGGTAAACTTAATTTTACAATTAAGATTTTTACCTAATAATGACGCAAACCCTATAAATATTTATATATATTTTTAGCATTTGACATGCTTAGCACTATACATTAAACACAAAGTGAAAAATGTGAAATCGAAAATAACAGTCAGGAGCAGGATTTGAACCTGCATCTTCTGGATACCGTCCAGATGCTTTACCAATTCAGCCATCCTGACAATTGCTCCTGACTGCTAATTTCGATAACACATCATACTTAACGTCTTTGGGTGACGCCTGCGCCATCTGTCGGACGTATTCTCATACATTATACCGACCAGGTAAACTTAATTTTACAATTAAGATTTTTACCTAATAATGACGCAAACCCTATAAATATTTATATATATTTTTAGCATTTGACATGCTTAGCACTATACATTAAACACAAAGTGAAAAATGTGAAATCGAAAATAACAGTCAGGAGCAGGATTTGAACCTGCATCTTCTGGATACCGTCCAGATGCTTTACCAATTCAGCCATCCTGACAATTGCTCCTGACTGCTAATTTCGATAACACATCATACTTAACGTCTTTGGGTGACGCCTGCGCCATCTGTCGGACGTATTCTCATACATTATACCGACCAGGTAAACTTAATTTTACAATTAAGATTTTTACCTAATAATGACGCAAACCCTATAAATATTTATATATATTTTTAGCATTTGACATGCTTAGCACTATACATTAAGCACAAAGTGAAAAATGTGAAATCGAAAATAACAGTCAGGAGCAGGAAAAATTAATGTATGTTGCTAAGCATGTCAAATGCTAAAAATATATATAAAAATATCTAAATATTTATAGGGTTTGCGTCATTATTAGGTAAAATCTTAATTGTAAAATTAAGTTTACCTGGTCGGTATAATGTATGAGAATACGTCCGACAGATGGCGCAGGCGTCACCCAAAGACGTTAAGTATGATGTGTTATCGAAATTAGCAGTCAGGAGCAATTGTCAGGATGGCTGAATTGGTAAAGCATCTGGACGGTATCCAGAAGATGCAGGTTCAAATCCTGCTCCTGACTGTTATTTTCGATTTCACATTTTTCACTTTGTGTTTAATGTATAGTGCTAAGCATGTCAAATGCTAAAAATATATATAAATATTTATAGGGTTTGCGTCATTATTAGGTAAAAATCTTAATTGTAAAATTAAGTTTACCTGGTCGGTATAATGTATGAGAATACGTCCGACAGATGGCGCAGGCGTCACCCAAAGACGTTAAGTATGATGTGTTATCGAAATTAGCAGTCAGGAGCAATTGTCAGGATGGCTGAATTGGTAAAGCATCTGGACGGTATCCAGAAGATGCAGGTTCAAATCCTGCTCCTGACTGTTATTTTCGATTTCACATTTTTCACTTTGTGTTTAATGTATAGTGCTAAGCATGTCAAATGCTAAAAATATATATAAATATTTATAGGGTTTGCGTCATTATTAGGTAAAAATCTTAATTGTAAAATTAAGTTTACCTGGTCGGTATAATGTATGAGAATACGTCCGACAGATGGCGCAGGCGTCACCCAAAGACGTTAAGTATGATGTGTTATCGAAATTAGCAGTCAGGAGCAATTGTCAGGATGGCTGAATTGGTAAAGCATCTGGACGGTATCCAGAAGATGCAGGTTCAAATCCTGCTCCTGACTGTTATTTTCGATTTCACATTTTTCACTTTGTGTTTAATGTATAGTGCTAAGCATGTCAAATGCTAAAAATATATATAAATATAAAAGTTGTAGTTGAGTTTATGAGGCAGATAAGCATAATTTTATAAATGATTATGTTGATTTGTTATCATAATAATAGTGTTTTCAACAGTTATAATGCTCGCTCGACATTGTTTTGACCATTTAACACATCGCCATTTTTTTCTAGGAAGGTCATATTCTCCTTTGATTCTTGCCTTTTGGGACACATACAAATTATATCGATGGTCTTTGTATTGAAGAACGGGCTTTCCGTACCGAGAGGTTGCCAAAACAGCTTCTGTAACGATAATTGAAGCACATAGATTAATTTTTAATTTATTATATCAAAAAGTGAAAAATGTGAAATCGAAAATAAAGTTATTTTCGATTTCACATTTTTCACTTTGTGTTTAATGTATAGTGCTAAGCATGTCAAATGCTAGAAACATCTAAATAATTATTATTTCAAAGCCAATAATAATTATAATCATTATATCGATCCTTTATTAAAAGTTAGTAACATTGTTTTGATAACTCGTTTGACTTCTACTATATCTACTAATTAAATATCTAGAATATTTATAAAAAATAATAAAATAAAACATAGCATCACGCTTGTATTGCATTATACGAGTACACCCACGGTTCGCTAGCTATGTTTAAGTCCCACGTTATTGGAGGTTTAATAACACTGCTCGACCCAGGGATCGTACCCGAGACTTCATGATCAGCAGTCGCTCACACTACCGCTGCACCACAGAGACAGTTCTGTTTCTAAGCCTATTATCTTTATTATCATATAATTGCAGTACCTTCAGTGTAAATTCATGTAACACGTGTCCGGTCGCATAGTTGTGTACAAATATCCAAGCACCTTTATAAAATTGCACACTTATAATATTAATAATTTCGTAATACTACCTGATACAGTTTCTGACAATATGGTTTCTTTAAAATAAATTATTTTCTTTTTTAAAAAAGAAATATTATTTTGATATAATTAATCATATAAATGGGTTTAAAAAGAAGCTTTTATAATTTATAAAATAAATAAATATATACCTATATAATAAAAAAATATGGTGCAGCTATAGTCTAGTGGTAAAACCATCCAATAGTTTAATCCCCAGTTCAAGGTCCAGACCACGCACGGGTCCCAAGTTAGACATTTCGAGATTTAAAAAAAAGTAAAGTTGCCTGCATCGGGAAAAGCAAAAAAACCACCTCGTTGTGCAGTAACAGGAAGACAGGAGTGATATATATATCCCACCTACTATGTCGGTCACTCCTCGTAGATAACTCAGTCACGCACTCCGAAAGCTGCCGACTATATCAGTCACTCCTGGTCTCATATGAATTCGATAGAAATACCGAGCACAGACCGCCCATGGCACGTTGAGCGACTGCGATAGATATGAGGCCAACACTCAAAGACCACGTCTTTGTTGCGTATGTCATCGCTGGTAGCTTATGCTGATCGAAGACCTACGTTTCGTTAATGCGGAATTACGCATGATAAAATCTGCCATAACTTCTCGAACGCTGCCCTGCCAAGCTGGATATATCTATTATTATCTATTATATACAATTCTAGTGTCACATTGTTGCTCACGATGAACTGCGAAACTATCTAATCGACATTCTCATCTTTTTTTTAATGTGTGTTTTGCTGGCATGCCTAAGATAGGATAGTTTTTATCACGTATTTTTTATTAATTAATTGCAAAATATTCACGAAAACGTTACGAAGTTCGCCGCGTTAGCTAGTATAGTATAAAAATGACTATGTAACTAACTAACTTAACTAACTAACTTATCATCACGCCATTTCCCTTGCGGGGTAGGCAGAGAGAACAGAGTGCCAAGAGGCTCTATTCTTGCATACATTTCTCGCTTCCTCAACAATCATAACTCTCTTCATACACGCTCGCCGGTTTCGGTGACTCCTGACTCCACCTTCCTTTGTCTAGGTAGGTAAGCCTCGGTCTCCCCCTGTACCTACATCCTTCCACTTTCGCATTGTATATCTTCTTAGCCAGTCGCTCGTCCGGTGTTCTTTCCACATGTCCGAACCATCGGAGCATTACCTTTCGCTATGACTATGTTTTTATAGTATATTATATCTTTGCAACTACTGCAGAAACTTATTACTTAAGGAGTAACAAACAAAGAAGCAAATTCACTTTCACGTTTATAATATTAGTAAGAATGCAATTAAATTGATTGTAAGAATATAAACGTTTAAATAAATAGATTACATATCTAACACACACTTAAGTACCATAGATAAACCTATACATTATAAGTATACATGTGATTTTGGTATAAAACTTAGCCGGAATCTTTACGATGTTCTTCTGTCGCTTCTCTTAAAAAATTAAGACGATATCAATGATAGTGTTCACTATCAATCTTCACAATATCGTTATCCAACGTAATTAAAGAAGCTCGGCATCCGTGATTCCATTTAGTACATAGCCATAAGACGTTTTGTTCTCCTTTAGGATAAAAACAGTGTCTGTCGTAACGGTATTCACCCATATGTAACATCAGGTTACCCGCTGTCGAAATAGTTATCCTCATTTCTGAAGCAATACAAATTTAATTACACTAGTGCTGTTAATCATTACACAACATTTATTTACTCTTAGATATAAACATAGCATCACGCCTGTATTTCCCGAACCCACGATTCGCCAGCTATGTTTAAGTCCCGCGTAATAGGGGGCGATATAGGTATACGATGATTAAGGTAACAATAGGTATTAATTTGTTTTCGTTAAAAATCGTGAGTCGGAAACGACGCGGTACCCGTGATCCGCCGTAGCAAGGGCGGGTGGAGGCGCACGGTGGGTTTTCGAGAGCCCCATTCACCCCGTTGTCTCCCCGGGCAGCGGGGTGTGCGGTAGGACATTTTTGCCCACCTAAAATAAAAAAAAGGGCAGCAGCACTCTCCCGCCTAAACAATAAAAAACAGGCAGCAGCACTCGAAGCTACCAATTTCTAACGGTTTCTAAATGTCAATATTTTTACTTAAAATTACTTTTTTAAGCGCTGAATTGCTCGGTCATTTACTTAAGCTAATTTAAGAAAATAGGAACAGATATATGGCATGGTGGTAGGTCAGGTAGGTATATGGTAGGATTCAAGCAACCATATTCATTTATACCTAACTAAACGTATCGGTATAGCATCGTAAGCCCGCCGTGCGTATTATAGTTTTCTATAGCGTTAGTGATCATAGAATGTAACTTGGCTAGACCCACTGGTCCATGCGTCGGCGTTTTGTAGAGTTTTCTTTGTGCTATCGATGATTATTTTCGACCTTGAGGCATCCGTTGCTGGTCTTGTATGATATTCACTTGAAGTCAGTGAAATAACTTCTTTGTTAAAATATTTAAGACGTTTTCGCGCGTGATATACTCGTATATAAACCTTACGTCAATGAAGTAAGTCGATATTTTATATTTACTTTCAGACAAGTTTTGGGAAAAAGTGAAACCATAAGTGGTTTTCTAATTAATAATAATGCTATCAGGAAACATTAAAATTATACGTATAGGTGACCAGGCCGAACGCTCCAAGGAAACCTAAAATAAAATACCTACTTTGTGTGATTTTATTAAATAGTTTTGACTAATCATATAACTAATTAATTATGTAATATGTATATATATATAAAATATATTTCTTTAAAATATTAATATAAATAATCAATTTACTTACAATTTGGTGTAATAGATAAAATCTGCATCTTCCACAAAAATATTTGAATTAATGACATACTTTTGAATTAATATTATAATAGTGAAATAAACAGAAATAGCATAAGCATAACAATTCTCAATTATGATGATTAATCAGTTTAACTAGAACAAATTTTTATAAAGTGAAAAAAGATTTTTTTTTACGAGCAGTATTCGAACGCGTTTTTTGCAAATAAAGAAACGGAAACACGGATAGACCCACGCCATCTACTGAATGTATTTGCATACATTTTTGTTCAGATATAATAAGCTTAATTATATTACAATGAATATTAATCATATTAAATGATGACGCGATTCACGAAATAATTCTATTTAGCATGGTCAGCTAAGAGTTATAATACAAAATGTGAGGTGGAGATCATGCGTTCCGAGTAGAGGTTTCTATGATAGCTTAGCGGTCTAAAGCAGTCCCCCGGATTGCAAAAACGCAAGTTTCAATCCTGCTTATTTCCTGCAAATTTCTATTTTCCACTTTCTGATCTGGTAAAATAGCTAAATATGTCACATGCTAAATATCACAATACAATTAAAGATTAAAGAATTGAGACATAGACTTAATCGATTTTAATGATTATGTTGGCTTTGCTTCATCTTCACAATTTGACCACATATGGTGGTACAAGATGCGCGGCACCCGCTGCTCCATCTAATACAGAGCCATAGAACTTTTGGACCTCCGTTGCGGTATAAACTGTGTTGATTGAAGCGGTATTCGCCGATCTGTAAAATAGGTCTACCTTTTCTTGATATGGTCATCCTTATTTCTGAAGCAAATAGATCAAATATAGCAATTATTACTTTTTTTTACTTACCTAACGGTGGCATTTAACAATGCAATTCTAAAAATACGAACCTAAGTCTGAGGATTTTAGTTCTAAAGATACAAATCTGTCACAGGGATAGTAGATACAATACGATAGCAACTATATTAAAAACCGTAGAATGCCAAAACCGAGATCAAATTTAAATTTCGTGATCTCAACTTTGTAAGGCATCTGATTGTCAAAAAGAATTGCCATCCATCCATTGTCTCTACTTATATTTTGCTGCTAATTTATATAATAATAAGGCCTGTCTGTCTCAAAGATATATTCAAAATGTAAGGCTAATTATATTTTATTTTCTAATGCGTGTAATGTACGACTGCACATAGTCGAAACTAATCATCCTAATTATACCACAAGTCCAGATCAGAGTTTATTTTTTTATTGAACTAATATGGTCGGCTTACTTTCTTTAGTTGTTCTTGTATGAAACCTTCAAGAAGGAATGTGGTGGTGACATTAAACACAAAGTGGAAAATGTGAAATCGAAATTAACAGTCACGAGCAGGATTTGAACCTGCATCTCCTGGATACCGTCCAGATACTTTGCTAATTCAGCAATCGTGACAACTGCTCTTAACTGCTAATCTCGATAACACATTCATACTTAACGTCCTGGGTGACGCCTGCGCCATCTGTCGGAAGTATTTACATACATAATGTATGTACCGACCAGGTAAACTTAAATTTACAGTTAAGATTTTTACCTAATAATGACGCAGCCCTATAAATATTTAGATATTTTTATATATATTTTTAGCATTTGACATGCTTAGCCATATATACTGAATTGGCAAAGCATCTGGACGGTATCCAGGAGGTGCAGGTTCAAATCCTGCTCGTGACTGTTATTTTTGATTTCACATTTTCCACTTTGTGTTTAATGTATTGGTGGTGACATTATCTATGACTAATAAATCACCATATGGATTACAAACGAAGTACTCATACTCACATTCCCACTCAGTACAACTAGGCAGTAATTTATACTACGCTATAAAAATATGCATATGCATTTCAATAAATAGTTTGGTATATTGATTATCTACAATATATAAAAAAAAATACCAAAATGACTTTTTAGTGATTGTGAGTATTGTTAATTTTAACAATTTCATTATAGAACGTAGTAATAGAAACGCGACATCCAGAGCTCCACTTGATACAGATCCATCGGATTTTAGGTCCCTTGTCACGATAACTGCCGTGTTGGTTGAAACGATATGTGCCCATTTGTAACATCGGTTTGCCTTTAGTTGATGTGATCAAGCGTATCTCTGCAGAACATTAAAATTATCTTATATTACAATCATCTACAACAATTACAATTGCCTCCGTATAAAACTTGTCAGTGAAGTGAGGAACTTAAACACATAGACTGGATACCCATATTTAGCGTTCGGCGGCACAAACTGGAAATTATTAATTATACTTCTTTTTAAAATCAAGCTTTTCCATGTACTTGTACTAAAATGAAATTAATAGATTAATGCAATACACTGAACGCGAATGAAATTAATTTTAAAATCTTGAATAAAAAAAAGAGATATTTAGTTTGATTTTTTTCCCTTTCATTTGATACCCCGGGGTGGAAAAAAATAACCTTTCCGCTATCTTCGTGAGTACGCCATATTGGATTTATCTTAGATTCAATAAATATCTAGATGGACTGTCCCTCTTTTATATTATCATAGATTCAAGACATTCTTATACTACAAAATGTTTCGTAGATATATAGTAAATTATCTCTTTCTATTTACTCTCATAATCTTAATATATTATAAAAAATATATACTATATATAACCTCTTCTTTAATGAGAATACTACTATAACCCACGATAATTATAAATTTAAAAATGTAAACAATATTCATCATTAAAATAAATAATAATATTACAAATAGTAATATTGTAATTAATTCCGAAAATGTCGACTGTGCCGATTTATGGATCCATTAAAAACGTTAATAATTATGTTAGGTAATGTTTCTATTACTCTCTATCGTTAAAATATCATCAACTTTGCAAGATTACGCGGGAAATTCAAGTTTATAAACTGGTATCACATAAAAAAATACGAACTAAAATTAATTAATTTTCGGAATAATTAAATGACTAATTTAGCCAGTGTAAAATAATGTTACTAACCGATGATAAGAGATATCTTTAGTGCTCATTTTCCGATTTTTGTCTTTCGGCACACTTTAATTACACAGATTGTCATTTTAAATGACACACTGTTGCTCCTGATACGACCTTGTCAAGTGACATCACGATTGATACTAACAGCATTGGGGTGAAAAGTTCACCCCAATTATTTTTGACGCGTTTACAACGCCGAGGGTCCATCTAGATATATCATTAATCTAAGGGATTTATAATGACGTCATTGAACTAACGTCCTCCAGACTAAATTTAATGTGTAAGTATGCAACATTTCAGTTAAATCAATTGGGATTTTGGGAATAACTATATTAAAATTCAGTTCCAAAGGTTTACCCAAATTAATAAGACAAGTTAATATAAAGCTTGTAAATCACCGCCCTATTGCATGGGTTCCTAAATTTTCATTATTTCCAATAATACAATATTTGTTTGATACGTCTAGCTTGTAAAAAATACTTTTTTATTCTTTAGAATTCACAGACTTATTTTAATGACTTAGATTAATTACTTACGTTCCTCCTTTAGTTTAATAAAATAACAAATTTGGTAACAAGAAATTACATTATATCAATGCTGTATTACCAAATTAATCGATTACAGTACTTAATAATTAATTAGTGTGATTGTGAGCAGTTACTTTCACAACTTCATTATCAAACGTAGTGATTGAAGCACGGCATCCAACGCTCCACTTAGTACACACCCAGAGCACCCTAGAAGCTCCCTTGCGATAACTACTGTGTAGTGAAAATCGATTTTTACCCATTACTAACATTGGGTTGCCTTTTCTGGATTCAATCAATCGTATCTCTG
Source organism: Leucoma salicis (assembly GCA_948253155.1). Lineage (NCBI taxonomy): Eukaryota > Metazoa > Arthropoda > Insecta > Lepidoptera > Erebidae > Leucoma > Leucoma salicis. The sequence continues at coordinate 20,888,199 of OX411814.1, read as the reverse complement.
TAAAAATAAGACAATTTGTTATATCCGAGTAGCAAATCCAAGGTAGTGTTTATTTAAAGATTAACAGATAACCTAATTGTATACCTATTTGTCACTTCAACTATAAGTAACTTTGATTTAACATGACATCGAGTTTTTAAACACCTAGTTATTTTTTGTGCTTTAAAAGGGACACTAAGCAGTGAGTTCCGGCTGACAAATAACACCGTGGCATTCATTACAGCTTGTCACAATCCGGAATAAAAATCAAACTCCGATCTTCTGATGTCGTCAGTTTCTCCCAGGTCGACATAAGGAGGATCGCAGAGGTCACCAAGGTTATTATATTGCTCTACGTATATATTGCTAGTCAGTTAAAAGTTAAAATATCAGAAGCCAACATTAAGCCTCGGTCCGTCTCGCATGTTATAGTAAAGCGGTTCGTCACGTGCGGTCCCTGAAAACCTCAAGAATCTACAGACTATAAAACCCCTTATAACTTAAATTTTTGTAACTATTTTAGCAGTTTCTTGTTTATTCATTCAATGACAATAAAATTACAAGTATTAAATCAAATATAATCATTATTTACTATTAAAATTTACAATCTAAAATTAGGAACATAAATTTCTCTCTTTCAAATCACATTACAAAAAATAAAATGTATTCAACTAAATCAATCAAATTCAATTTATATTATATCTATATGAGATCACATTGAAACAATTAACATTTTTACACAAATTTACAGTACCAACAAAAAAAAATACTTTTAAAAAACTAAATCAGACTAATTTTTACATTTGTACAAGCCAGTTTTGTATGTGTAAGGCATATTATGTTACCCGTGCAATTGCGATTGAGAATGACACAATTCAAATGCCAGTGGCTTACGATATCCCATATTATGTTAGCGTTTACAGCTCCAATATCAAGAAATGCGAAAACAACCTCAGCGGCCATTGGTAGCAAGCTCGTGCGACGTCGTAAAAGTCTTCAGATTCATCTTAACCAACTCAATATACGTCATTGTTGTTCTTCATACATATTAGAAGTCATTCGTTATTTAATGTTAGCATAAAATAATTGTAAAACAATCAAACATATACTTTCAATTCATTTTTACTTACGCAGTTCGTCGCGTGGGGTCTTTCACGGCCTATGCCTACAAAACATGTCTGTATTTCACTGCACTGGCATGTGAACTGAAATTAGCAGCGCTTTGCACCAACTGTAATTCAATCTGGGAGGGTACCTAAAGTACTCGGGGCGCTGGGGCTTAGGGTGGCCCTGGACAAGTCAGAGGCTCTACTTTTCCATGGGCTCCGACGTCGGCCACCTGCTGGCGCCTCGATCATGGTGGACGGGGTTCGAATTGGGGTGCAGGCCCGGATTATGTATCTGCGCCTGGTGCTGGACGGGCGGTGGCGCTTTCGCGAGCACTTCCATCAACTGTTCCCGAGGCTCGTCGGTACGGCGTCAGACCTCGCACGGCTCATGCCAAATATGGGTATGTGGTATGGTCCGGTCGATTGCGGCTGGTGGCCTGTGATGGCGCACCCGTGTGGGCGGAGTCCCTGGAGGCACTGAACAGGGCTCTTCAGTGGAGGCCACAGAGGGGGACCTCTCGCTGCCGTGTGTCGTCAGAGCGATGCTTGGCAGCGACAGGAAATGGGCCGCGGTCGCTGCCTTCTGCGAGGAGGTTATCTCGCGGAAGGAAGCGGCGGAGAGGGCCAGAGAGGCTGATCCTTCCGCAGACCCAAACCACCGCCCTTGACTGGGGCGGCGCAGGTGCGAGTATTTGCGCCTAATGCTGCCCTAGCTGAGGCTGCGGGTGGATGGACCGGGGAACGTCCGTCACCCGTAAGGCCTCCCGCGAAGGTGTGACGCTCCGTGTGCGGATGCGTCGCTCAGTTGAGGGTACCCGAAAGGGTAAGCCGCCGGCGGACTACTGAAGGAATGTAATATAGTTCCGGTGGCCCGCCAATAAAGGCGGAGAGACGGCACACGGCGGGTTTCTTTAGTGGGTGAGGGCCCCACACTGCCCTGTCCGTTGCCCCGAACGACGGGGTGTGCGGTTAGGAAAACTTTTTCCCGCTTTAACAAAAAAAAGGGTACCTAAAGTACTAAAACTCTTGGATAGTTTTAAATGTGTTAATTTTCCTTTTTTGGAACACTTAGGCTTTCAAAGACCCCCCGCGACGGACGGTAGGTTAAATAAGTATTTAGGTATTTAATGCTTATTATTGTGACAAGCTAGTTGGTGGTCACAAACAACTCAACCTAAAGACGACGCACTACTATGGTATACTTTCGCTTAGCTTAGGCAGTGACACTGAATAACAGCCGTCTCCGCCTCTTTACGTTCCCCATTCCGGCGGCCGAATCACAGCGATAGCATGGCCAGCATGGCCGTGTTCCCGAAAAAAAGATAAAATTAAACTGTTATAATACTGTATAGTTCAGTGAAAAGGTGTGGAAAGTGTAGTACAAGCTCTAGCCTCACGAAAGATGGCATTAAATTTCATAGTTAACTCATTATTTCTTCATATAACATTAACATAATTAATTACAAAATTAAAAAGAGTGTAATTTGTCACATCTCTGTCTTTCGTAGTTAAATTCAAATAACATCATCTTACTCTGTCATTTGCACGTGTAAACTAGAGAGTAGACTCAATGTAAACATAAACAATACGTTTATAAGAAGGACGTGGCTCAATGACTGCCCTAAGCATGTAAAGAAATTTCTCAATAGCGTGTCAAATTTAAATATTCATTAATTAATTATTAAGGTTTTATTATTTCTCCTAGAACTTTGACGAACTAATCATTTGATTAGTTCATAAATTAAGTGTTTTCATGTTTTTTGTTTGACAAGGAGAACATAAGACAATATGGCGGTCTATTTATACTTTAAAAGCTTTTTGTGTAAACTGAAATTAAGTGCGGTAACGGCGAAGCCGTCACATCACAATTATGTAAAATCTACCTAGGGTCTAAAAAAAAATAAAGCAAAGAACACATTGATACAAGTTTGAATGAATAGAAAAACACTTTTATATAAAATTTACAAGAATTACGGTTGGAAAGTACGATAAGAAGCTTTATGAATTTAACTAAGATCAGTGGAAATTTACAGTATCATACCTCGAGGTTAGTTTATTACTCATAGCAGCTCTTTACGAGTAGAAGGATGACCGTTTCATAAGGACTTCTTAATGATCCTTTTATAACGTCTTCAGGTGATCTTTTTATTACGTCTTCTGTCTCAATCAATAGAATAATCAGTGGACACTTCTTTAGGTAATGCACCTCCAATTAGTGGCACAGTCTCGGTCAAAGGCTCAGACCTCACCAAGACTTACTGAATGACAAACACAACACCTGAAATATCTTCAAGAGGCCAGAATAGAGAAATATAACAACTATGTTTCACGGACCACGCCAGAATCTAGAATGATCATCCCCACATCTCTCCGGACTCGACCGTTGGAGGTTCGAGAAACTTCAAATTTTAAAATAAATGTTTCCTTTTTTTGAGGCCTATAATTTACGAAACCTATTTAGAAAAGTGGATAAGGTAATATTATTACGTTTCTCCTACAACCCTGGACAAAATTTTCTCATAGAAAATTTTACTGGTGCACAAATACGAGTAAAACCTTGTTCCATTCATACAACTTTCAGCCATCACATACATAATCTATCATTTGCCTTACATTAGTTGGAGAAACGGTTCACGTTCAATGACGCGTACTCCACAAGGAATTACAGTATAACCCTTTTTTTAAAAAACTTAAGATACCTAAATTATTTACAAAACAGAGAACAATAAGGCTGGTGTCTGATGAATTTTTGTGTGAGGCACAAGAATGAGGATGGTATCTGATGAATTTTTGTGTGAGGCACAAGGAGGTTTCAGGTGTGGACGAGGATGCATAGATCAAGTTTTTTCTCTGCGCAACATCGTGGAGAAGCATCTGGCTGTAGGCCGGAGGGTTTTCTGCAGTTTTGTGGATTTGGAGAAAGCATTTGACACTGTTGTACGAAAGGAACTTTGGGACATTTTGCCGGAGTATGGTATTAACGGTAGACTGCTACAAGCGGTGCAGTCCAACCACATGGACTGCAGAGCTTGTGTGCGGCTGGATGATGGAATGTCACCCTGGTTTGATGTCAATATCGGAGTTAAACAGGGCTGCGTTCTATCAGCCAGGCTGTTTATCATATATCTGGATAAATGTCTACAAAGGTTGAATGAAATGAATGTGGGAGTTCAGATGGGCGACTCAGTGGTTAACTCGCCGCTATATGCAGACGATGCGGTCCTATTAGCGCAGTCTGCGACTGACCTACAACCCTAGTCGACGTAATGCCAGAAGATTGTAAGAAAAGGGGCCTACGTGTGAATGTGAGCAAAACCAAAGTAATGGTTTTTGAAAGAGAAGAAGCCAGAACAGATGTTAGAGTAGCAATAGGAAATGGTGTGCTAGAACAAGTGGATGAATTTGTATATCTTGGATGTGGATTCAGTCGGGATGGAAGGTACACCACTGATGTAGAAAGAAGAGTGAATGTGGGAAATAGAGTGAACGGAGCATTGGGACAACTTTTCGGCAGCCACCACCTCAGCCAGAAGGCACGTGTCGCAATACATAACGCAGTGCTTGTCCCAACGTTATTATATGGAAGCGAGAGTTGCGTATGTAAAAAGGAGCATGAGAGTAAAATCTATGCAGTCGAAATGCGATCTCTGATGAATCTGTGGAGTGAGGCTGACTGACCGCATTCGTAACAATGACGTAAGAGAGCGAGTAGGTATGAAAGAGAGTATTTGTGTAAAGATGCGAAAGGGAATGCTCCGATGGTTCGGACATGTGGTAAGAATGCCGGACAAGCGACTGGCTAAGAAGATATACAATGCGAAAGTGGAAGGATGTAGGTACAGGGGGAGACCGAGACTCACCTACCTAGACCAAATTGGTCATGTATTGAAGGAAGGTGGAGTCAGGAGTCTCCGAAACCGGCGAGCGTGTATGAAGAGAGTTATGAATGTTGAGGAAGCGAGAGATGTATGCAAGAATAGAGCCTCTTGGCACTCTGTTCTCTCTGCCTACCCCGCAAGGGAAATGGCGTGATGATAAGTATAAGGCTTATTTTGAGAGTCGTTATCCTCTCTAAAAATATTTTATCCATGTGGTGACGGACTAAGAATACAAGTGTCACCACCCCATCCTTTCCCGCGGGTGTCGTACAAGCCGACTAAGGTAAGTAAGCAATTATCACCCACTGCATTATTGGTGGCTGGGTACCAAGTGAGAGTACTCACTTGCTATCGGGCACGAACGGGTCGGTACCACCGTCTCCTGGGTGACCGGTCATGAAGCACGTCAGTGTGTTTTGGCTGTAGCAGAAGATAGCCGTTTATTAATGGTGCGCAGCGGCTTGACAATACTCGCGACGGTTACCACTTACCTTATCAATAGCAATAAAAAAAATAAACTTTGGAAAATCCAAAAGTGCACGCCTCATAATCTTCATTTTTCTCAATAAAATTGATTATTTGATAAGTAACTAATAATGTATTGGTCTTACTAAGTAGTTTTCAATAAATCACATAGATAGCGCTAACTTCAAAAAATACTAATGTGGCTCTCATGTGTTATACGCCATCTAGCGCTGATTTTAAAAAGTACTTATATATATATATATATATATTGGTCTATAGAAGTAGTTCAAATAGCTCTCACGAAATATACGAGTTTAGCGCTGGTTTTAGAGTACCATTGTGCCATCAAGTCTGGCCATCGTTTCCACGGTGGCTAATGGGTCACGGGGCCTTCAGGGCAGCCTCGCTGATGCACTAAATAAGGCCACCAAGGTGGCCTATGGAGCAGTAGAGTCTCTCCGTCGTCATCCTGTGCCGGGGGGGACCGGGAAACTGGAGGCGCATTGTCGCTGCAAGGCGGAGGTGGCGGAGCTCCGGAAGGAGCTCGCCAGCCTGCGAGCCAATTCAGGGCTCACCTCTGCCTCAACAGCGGGCGCGGAGCCTCTGGCCCCAGGACTCCTCACAGAGGTGCAGATGCGCCAAATAATGGATCGCGTAAACTCGGTTTATGACCCGCGCATCGGCTCCCTAAACACTAGGGTGCCACCAGAGCCGCGACTCCGACCGCCGCTGGCCGCGGACAGGAAGAAGGATGCGCCACCTTCAGGCCCAACGCCGCTGCCCTGTCAGGGCGGCCGCGTGGCCACCTACTCCGCGACAGCGGCTGCATCGCCCAAGGGGCCGGGAAAAGCTGCGAAGGCGAAAGCGGCTCAAAGAACCGGGCAGCGCCCTAAGGGCCAGCCCAAGGAGGAGTTCCCTCCACTCTCGCGTGCTGGCCAGCCATCGCGGGCCCCAGCAACCATTCCCCGGGATTCTCGAATCCCAACTCCCGTACCGTCCGGCCCTGCGCCCTCTGAAGAGGGTTGGCACACAGTGGACGGCGGGAGGAAGAAATCCCGGGGCAAGAGGAAGAAGGGGACCGCGTCTGTGGCTGCTGTCCGGGCTGCGGAACCCGCTGCGTCGAGGAGCAAGCCCGGCCCCAAGAAGCCGCGCAAACTTCAGACGCCAAAAACGGCAGCAGTGGTTATTACCATGCTGCCGGAGGCGGAAGCGGGCCTGTCGTACCAGGCCATCTTGAGGAAGGCCCGGGAGAAAATCGACGTCTCCGATATCGGAGTCGTCGCCGCCCGGATCCGCCTAGCCCGCACAGGGGCTCGAATTCTCGAGTTCCCTGGGGCGGAGGGCCCTAGGATGGCCGACACGGTGGCCGAAAGGCTCAAGGGTCTGTTTGGTGAGGGGAGTGGAGTCCGCGTCACCAGACCGGTAAAGTGCGCTGAGCTGCGCATTTCCGGTCTGGATGGCTCGGTGACGGCGGACGACGTCCGAGAGGCTATTGCCTCGAAAACCGGATGCTCGAATGCTGTCAGAGTGGGCTCCATTCGGACCGGTCCCGGCGGTGTAGGTGCCGTATGGGCGAGTTGCCCTGTTGCGGCGGCCAAAACCTTGGCCGACGCAGGCAGGCTCCTCGTGGGCTGGAGTTCCGCGCGGGTCACCGTGCTGGAGCCTCGGCCCGCGAGGTGCTTTAAGTGCATGGCGGTCGGACACACCCGGCCGACGTGCACTAACTGTTTTGACTGCAGCGGTCTTTGTTTCCGCTGCGGTCAGGCAGGGCACCGGGCGGCTACTTGCACCGCCGCTCCTCACTGCCCCGCGTGCGCGGCAGGCAACAGGCCTGCCAAGCACTGCATGGGGCGGGAGGGATGCAGACCCCCGACGATAGGCCCAAAAAAGGGGGGGATCAGCCAATCGGCCCAGGCTGCCCCCCCTAGCGTGGCTTCACCACCGTCTCGGGTTTAGGAGGATATGGTTACGGCTTAAAATTCAACCGTGACACTGTCCTCCTTCAAGGCGAATCTCAACCACTCCGCCAGGGCGCAGGATCTTCTCCTGCAAACCATGGTGGAGCGGTTGATTGGTGTAGCCGTAGCTGCGGAGCCTTATTGCGTTCCTGACCGCCCACATTGGGCGGGCAGCCGCGATGGCTCCGTGGCAATCGTCAGCTCTGCGGCGCTTCGTTCTCCGCCCTTGTCGATCAGAGAAAAGGGCGTGGGATACGTCGCGGCCGATTGGGGGGGAGTCACGCTGTATGGCGTGTATTTCTCCCCCAACCGGAGTCTGGCTGATTTCGAGGTCTGGCTTAATAGCCTGGAGACCTCGATACGGCGACTGGCGCCTAGCCACGTCCTGGTCGTGGGGGACTTCAATGCCAAATCCACGGCGTGGGGGTCCCCAGCGACAGACGCCCGTGGAGCGGCGGTGGTAGAGTGGGCGGCGTTGACGGGCCTCTGTTTGTTACATAGAGGCTCCGTCAACACGTGCGTGCGGCGACGGGGCGGGTCGATAGTGGACCTTTCGTTCGCTAGCCCCGACGTCGCAGCACGAGTGAGGAACTGGTGTGTCCTGGAGGAGGTTGAGACCTTGTCCGATCATCGGTATATCCGGATTGAGGTCTCCCGGTCCCTTCAGGGCCCCAGTAGGGGTCACGCAGCGCGCAGAACTCCCGCGTTCCCGCGGTGGGCTGTGGGCAGGCTGGATAGGGACCTACTGGTGGAGGCAGCCATCGTAGAATCGTGGCTGTCCTCACCAGCCCTGACCGAGGGGGTGGACGTTGAGGCTGGCCGATTTCGCGCTGCGATTACGCAGGTGTGCGATTCGGCCATGCCCCGTGTGCGACGTCCTCCTCCGAGGAAGGGGCTCTACTGGTGGTCCCAGGAGCTGGCAGACCTCCGTGCGGCGTGTATTCGTGCCCGGAGGTCCTACACCCGCAGTCGGCGGCGCAACCGCGATATGGAGCGGGAGGGCCAGCTGTACGAGGCGTACCGCACCTCGCGAGCCGCGTTCAAGTTGGCCATCTGCCGCGCCAAAGCTGACAAAAGGCAGGAGATGCTGGACGGTCTCAACCGTGACCCCTGGGGTCGCCCATACCGTGCGGCGCTTAACAAGCTCCGCACTCAGGGCCCCCCCCTCACAGAGACCCTTCAGCCCAGCCTCCTCACCGAGGTGGTCGAGGGTCTATTCCCACGACGGGCGGAGCACACGCCCCCGGTCATGACACCGCCAGGTAGCGACCGGGAGGCCGATCTCAGTGTACCGCCCGTCACCGCGTCGGAAATGGGGGCGGCAATTTCGCGGATTCGTTCCAAGAACACCGCCCCCGGCCCAGACGGGATACCCGCCCGGGTACTGGCCCTGACTCTGGTGCGGCGTCCGCCCTTGCACGGCTCATGCCGAATATGGGCGGACCCAACAATGCGTGTCGACGGCATTACGCGGGGGTGGTCCGGTCGATGGCGCTGTACGGCGCACCCGTGTGGGCGGAGTCGCTGGACGCACTAAACAGGGCTCTTCTGTGGAGGCTACAGAGAGTCGTCGCGTCCAGGGTCATACGTGGATACCGAACGGTGTCGACGGAGGCGGCCTGCGTGTTGGTCGGAACCCCTCCGTGGGACTTGGAGGCGGAGGTGCTCGCCGAGGTGTACCGGCGGGCGTCGCAAGAGCGGGAGGGGGGTGGACGTCCCCCACCCAGCGTGGTGGCCAGACGGCAGGGCGACGCCCGCCGAGCTGCCATGGCCAACTGGAGGGCGCGGCTGGAGGCGCCCCGGGCCGGTCTTTGGACCGTAGGGGCGCTCCAGCCAGTGCTGGAAGAGTGGGCAGGGCGACGGCACGGAGTCCTTACCTTCCGACTGGTGCAGGTGCTGTCGGGGCACGGTTGCTTCGGCAGATATCTGCACATTGTCGCAAGGAGGGAAGCGACTCCGGGCTGTCACCATTGCGGCTGCGACGAGGACACGGCGCAGCACACGCTCGAGTCATGCCCGGCTTGGGCCGAGCAGCGTCGTGAACTTGTCGCAGCAATAGGGGGGGACCTCTCGCTGCCGAGCGTCGTCAGAGCGATGCTTGGCAGCGACAGGAATTGGGCCGCGGTCGCTGCCTTCTGCGAGGAGGTCATCTCGCGGAAGGAAGCGGCGGAGAGGGCCAGGGAGGCTGATCCTTCCGCAGACCCAAACCGCCGCCAGCGACTGGGGCGGCGCAGGCGTGAATATTTGCGCCTAATGCCGCCCTAGCTGGGGCTGCGGGTGGATGGACCGGGGAACGTCCGCCACCCGCAAGGCCTCCCGCGAAGGTGCGACGCTCCGTGTACGGATGCGTTGCTCAGATGAGGGTACCCGAAAGGGTAAGCCGCCGGCGGACCACCGAAGGAATGTAACATAGTTCCAGTGGCTCGCCAATAAAGGCGGAGAGACGGTACACGGCGGGTTTCTTTAGTGGGTGAAGGCCCCACAATACCCTGTTCGTTGCCCCGAGCGACGGGGTGTGCGGTTAGGAACATTTTTTCCCGCCTAAACAAAAAAAAAAAAGAAAAAAGGGTAAAATTAGCCCACCACTGGAGGAATGTAATATGGTTCCGGTGGCCCGCCAATAAAGGCGGAGAGACGGCCCGCGGTGAGTTGATTTATAGTTGGTGAGGGCCCTACACTACCCTGTTGCCCCGAACGACGGGGTGTGCGGTAAGGTTAGGTTAGTTGCCTATGTCCTTTTCTGGGCTTTTTATTTCATGATGATTGGTTCAGTACTTAGTTATAGCGTGAAAGCGTAACAAACAATCAAATAAACAAACAAACAAACTTAATTTCACATTATTAGTAAGGAAGTAACACAAAATTTTTTTATTTTATTCCATTTGTCTATTAAAATTAAAATTGAATAAGTTCTACCTGCTTATTGCAGTGTGCTGTCACCGTCACTAGCGTTCCAAATATGGGCACGGTTATAAAAAAGGACGAAGCTTTGCAATATTCCTCCATAAAGTTGTTTACTGACAGAGTAATGACAAGACTATCAGTATTACCAATTTACATTGCATATTTTACTGTTTTTTTTTTTTTGTTGTTTTTGTTACATGTTTAACTGCCTCTGTGGTGCAGCGGTAGAGTAAGCGACTGCTGATCATGAGGTCTCGGGTTCGATCCTCGGGTCGACCAGTGTTAATGAGATTTTTCGTAAAAAAAAAATAGGAAAAATTCTCAGTAGCAACCCGGAGTTTGGAAATGTGCCCGGTAGACGTCAATAGGCTCACCTCCTATTACGTGGGACTTAAACATAGCTGGCGAGTCGTAGGTGTGTAATACACCTCTGCCTACCCCTTCGGGGAATACAGGCGTGATGCTATGTTATATAGGTACGTGCTAACATATGTCTGTGGCTTTAAAAGGTCCCTAAACTCCGGTCGATCCTAAAAATTCAACAAGGTTTCTTTCTTCTTGCTTCTTTCTTTCTTATAAACTTTCAAGTCAAACCCGAGATTGTCATCCATAACATCGTACACATGAGATCATATGTATGATCTTATTGACAATATCGTGAAGATTCTAAGCATCGCCGATCGCGAAAACAGGCCGTTGTTTTTACAATCACACATGATTATGCGGTTTATTCATTTTCATAATACAATCGTCAATGGTAGTGATGGCAGTTCGACACTGTCCCCATCGCCATTTTTGACAACGCCATATAGTTTTTGAACCTAGATTCTTGTGAATATTATATAGATGAGAACCCACAGCTAGAAGAGGTTTTCCACACCTAGAAAGAAGAAACTGAGCACCTAAAAGAATGAATAGTCTTGTAACTTTTATTGAATTAGTCAAAATAAGGCATATTTTTTTATATCGTGCATTAACCAAAATTGTGTAGGTAACATGCAAATTTTATATAGGTAGTTTACTGACATAAAAATTACATACAAATTTATTTCGTTTTATTTATTTTTTAATTTAAAACGAAGTTTTAACGATAATATTTTTATTTCGAAACCAATCAAAATATAATTTCAATATCGCAAAAAGACATGGTTTACTTATGATAATGTGTTACAGAATGCATAATTTGAATAACTTTACATCATCAATGCGTTATGCATTATTGTCTCATATTGGTCACATACATGTGTAAAGGGTGAGCAGAATTCATTGCATGAATGGCTACATAATATCTTAAATATAATTACTGATGCAGCAACGTTAATTTATAAAAATAGTCATTTTAAAGCTGTAAACTAATATTAGAACATATTTTGGTGAAAGTGGAAAAAGAACTATTTTGTACGAGCATGATTAGAACTTGCGTTTTCCCAATCAAAAAGTTATCGATGAAACCTATTGTTCACATTCCCTTGCGAACTATTAGCCTCGTTTTACCACTAGCTTTTCCGTCTAGGATGAATAGGGGAGGGGATAGTACTGTAAGGTTGGAAATCATAAATTGTTAAGAGACATACATTTTATTGGTAATAGTCTCGACAACGTAAGAGTTGCGGAATCTCTATTAGATGGAGTGGGACTTCCAGAAATGTCTATTAGCGAGGAAGAAGGAGGTAGGCATTAAAACGGCGCTGCCGAGTGTTGTGGACCAGAAGTCCGGTGTAATTACTTGTAACAGTCAATAAACAGTTATTAACCGTTAACCTTTGTTTAATTTCCCATTTCCACGCAACCGTTCCAGGCACATGGTGAGTAAAACATAACTAGGTGTATCTAAATAATTGTCACCAAAATACGCAACAGAATACTTTTAAACATTTACATATTTTTTTTTTATTATTTGCATACCTTAGAATAATAACGCTTAGAACCTGAGTAGGTCCAAACGGAGTGAACAGACGAACCCGAGTAGGTCCAAACGGAGTGAACAGACGAACCCGAGTGGGTCCAAACGGAGTGAACAGACGAACCCGAATAAGTCCAAACGGAGTGGACAGACGAACCCGAGTAGGTCCAAACGGAGTGAACAGACGAACCCGAGTAGGTCCAAACGGAGTGAACAGACGAACCCGAGTAGGTCCAAACGGAGTGAACAGACGAACCCGAATAAGTCCAAACGGAGTGGACAGACGAACCCGAGTAGGTCCAAACGGAGTGAACAGACGAACCCGAATAAATCCAAACGGAGTGGACAGACGAACCCGAGTAGGTCCGAACGGAGTGAACAGACGAACCCGAGTAGGTCCAAACGGAGTGAACAGACGAACCCGAGTAGGTCCAAACGGAGTGGAGAGTCAGTGTCCACGACAAAGTGTCATTGTTCACATCTCGCATAATTTTATTTAAAAATGACTTACTACACCGTGACAAAATGTCAAAACGCATCTCATAACCACAATAATGATAGAAAGATTATATTTCACTCGTAAGTACTCTTTGATAATTAATAATTTTCAGTAATACATTCATCTAAACAAAAAATTTAATTGTAATCAAAATATTGCCAGCTTTAGAAAAAATAATTTGCCCCGAATCAAAAAGTATGTATATAATTGTATTCGTTTTTAGATTGCCATCAAATCCGGTTATTGCTGCGCGATGGGTACAACAAATCCGACTTGATTGAAGCGAAGAATGTTGAAAACCAACTAAATACACAGAAAAGTATACTACACTACCTTATGATGGTACTATTTGGTACTACGGTATATAATTACTATGGTGTTACTTGCTTATGATGGTAGACGAGCCACGGTCCACCTGATGGTAAGTGGTAACCGTCGCTCATAAACTCAACTATACCGAGGGTATTGTCAAGACGCTGCGCACCATTTCATTTCTAAGATATGAATGAAAAAATTTATTCTTTATAGCTATATTCCTTTTTTTTTGTATCTTTATTTGTTTTGGGGCTTACAACATTAAACTGCTACATCCAAAACACACTGACTTGCTTCTTGCTTCATTCTTCTCTTCATTCACAGGAGACGGTGGCACCGACCCGTTCGGGCTTGATAGCAAGTAAGTACTTCAGTTGATACCTAGCCCTACCACCAGTAGTGCAATGGGTGATAATTGCTTACTTCCCTTAGTCGCCTTGTACGACACTCGCGGGAAAGGATAGGGTGGTGACACTCGTATTCTTAGTCCGTCGCCTCACGGAAAAATGGTAATTTAAGTTCCATTACCTGCAGTTGCATTATTAATAAATTACAAATTTTGTCTAAGTTCCGTGTTTCTACTTACATATCCCGTCCTTTTTCCATACGAATTTACTATTTATATCAGTTTTCTATCAGAAAACTATATATGAGTATCTTGTTTTGGCAAAACTGGAATAGTGTGTCATTTTCCTCATTTTTTGGGGAAAATGTTTTTACTTATATCATTATTTTGATCGTGTGTCCTACATTTTACATTTTAGATATTTTTATATATATTTTTAGCATTTGACATGCTTAGCACTATACATTAAACACAAAGTGAAAAATATGAAATCGAAAATATCAGTCACGAGCAGTCAGGAGCAATTGTCACGATGGCTGAATTGGTAAAGCATCTGGACAGTATCCAGGAGATACAGGTTCAAATCCTGCTCGTGACTGTTATTTTCGATTTCACATTTTTCACTTTATGTTTAACGTGTGTGTAGGTGCCGTTGAATGTAATAACATGATGTTTACGCACACATTAATCGTTATGTTGCTTCAAATTTGGGCGGAATTATAAATGAAACTATCGTTCTGAGCGTTATTATTCTAAGTTGCATACATGTTAAACCAAATATATAAATAAACTAAAATTTGAACTTGAAGTGAACATTTATCCTGAAACCATCGACTATATTATAAAAATACTCTGAACCACTATTACTATAGAAAGGAGCGCAGTCTGGGCGCCTACTGGTAAATCTGATCAACACTATAATATATCTATTATAATACCATTTCGATGAACACCACAAAAAAGTTTTTGAGTTTAGTTATGTTGTAACCATAATATGCTTGGGTTATGTAATATGGTGATTATGATTAATATTAGTCTTGATGATATCGTTGTCCACAGTAGTTATACACGATCTGCAGCCTTTAGTCCAATAACTACAACGAAACAGTTTTTTAACATTATTCTTGGACTCATGTTTGATTAGAAATTTGCAGCCACCGTAATGTATAAAAGGAAACCCTCGCTTTGTGTACTGGAACACAGCAACTAGAAAAGTATGAATAACAGTCTTAAACAGTTTAGCAATCAAAATTATATACGAACTTCTAATATCTCTTAACTAATAAAAATCTTGACTGAGGATTTGAAACATCATTGACCCTGTTCAAAAAATAAAATAATAAAATTGTTCAATAAATACATTATATTGATACAAAACATAATAATATAATATTTTGATCTGTATTTTAGCACTTGACATGCTCAGCTACCAAGAATAAATAATTTGGTCTACAATAATATAATGATATCAAAATAAAAAGCTCTTAAATCAAATTGTTAAGTAAAAAAAAGACAAGATTTTTATGTATATGCAAACGCTCTTTATGTAATATGTATAAACCCGAATGGTCACGACTCGAATAATGAGTTTAAGGGCGTTGTTGTTCTGCTTTATGTTTTTTCTACTTCAAATTTTAGTGAGTGCTCTTCAAATTCTAGAGCAGCTGTAACACTAGCAAGAGCTACTGCTAGCAGTTGTAACTGCAGCTAAATAATGAAGAAAGCACATGTCATACATTTAAATTACACATTAGACACAAACAATGTACATTTATATATTTATCGAGTTAACGGTCCATAGTAAGGTAAGATGTAAGCGATAGTCAATCTAGGTTCCATATTTATGTGTATAAGTTTTCAAATAACAATACTCTGTATGGGCAGTCCTAGATTTGACAATAATGTTGTCGATCGTGATGATGGTGGCCCTGCATCCACGCTCCCAGTGACTACACCGAAATGTTTTCTTGACGTTGTGGTTACGTTCCTTCTTCAAGAAAAATTTAAAAGCACCGCACTTGATTATTGGATTGCCAAAACGAGATTCCGTGAAAACAGCTCCTAAAACAGAAGACATGGTAAATTATTAATCCCTAGTTATTTTTTTACAACACACAAATATGTAATTTAGTTAATTGACAATAAGTTGAATGCCTAATATATTTTAACCTTTTAAGCTCGACCTTGTATCTCTGGAATTTATAACATATCAAGGCTTGATACATAAAAAACATCAAATATCTAGGTTTCGTTTCCTTCCAAAGTTTTCAATTCTGAGTAGATCATCAAAATTATAAAGCACTTCCAAAATAAATATGTCTCTTGATATGATAACAGGTTTCGGTGTGTATGATAGAAAAAAATGCAATGTTATGAATTTAAAAAAATAATATAAACAAAATTTCCTGGTTCCCGAAAATGAGCATCAAAAGAAAGAATGATAAAGAGAAAATGAAAGAAAATAGACGTCCAGATTAAAAATAAAAAAAAACAACTTTTATTGATTTTTTGATAATTCATGTTAGTTTATAAAGTCGCAAACAGATTGCTGCTGTTGGTGTGTGGGAAGAACAGTAAGTGTATAAATTGTACTTAAATAATAATACTTGAAACTTTACAAAAAACAGTGATATCCCCACTAAAAGTTCACATTGAAAATAGGTTAAGTCGCAACTCTCTCCCAAAAGTTATGCCTATGATATACAGTATAACAATATGTAAAAAACGGCCAAGCAACGGCTTCTCACATTTCTACCTACATTTGTCTGAACCCACGGAGTTATTTATTACAAACGTTAAATTATTCTTGGGAGACACTTGACGAATTTCGTAGCTAAACAGGCATTAAATCTTCAATAAAGATAACAGTAATAAAGCAACACATTATTTTCAAATAAAATTTCTCATTTTCCCATTTTTTTTAAGTATCCATGTATCTATGCATGCAAATATTCCTTTCCTTCAATGTGACCGACTTGAAAACTTCCGACCGCTTATCAAGGATAATTTGAGAAGTTTGTCCACTTTTTTATTACAAATCTGTACTATACAACTACGATAAAAAAGGAATAGATCATTTAAAAAGAGGTATTAAAAGGGAAAAAAATATAACAAAGCACGATTATTACGAACAAAAAATAGAAAATAATGTCATAATTAATAATAATTATTGTAAAAAAGTATGAGGTGCTTGACATCGAATTGATTATTAAGATTTGTTATAAGGCCACTTCTATTTCTGCCACGGCCTCTTAATTTTCGCTATGATAATAATAGCATTTTTTTCAAAAACGAAATTGGTGTCTCTTGTGTGCTCCTCTATCTCTCTCTCTCTTTGTGAACACAGATAGATCAAAAGGGAAATATGATAATAAAACAATGCTTGATCGTTTTTTACATATCACTAGATTCATAGCCATACATGTTTGGAAGAAATTCACTTATTAAATGTGATTTTTTTAAAATTATATACAACTACAAATAGTTAAAATGAGCATATGAGGCTAAAATAAAAAGTATACATATTATATTATATTAAAATAAAAGTGAGTTTTTATAGTTTTTTTTATTATTATATCTTAATGTGTATGATTTTCATTACATTTTAAGACCGTGTCGTCATATGTGACTATGGAAGCTCGGCACCCGGAAGTCCACTTGGTGCACAGCCATCTTTTCCTCGGTGTGTTTACATAAGATTTATTATACGTGAATTTGTGGTTTTTATATAAAATCATTGTGTTTCCTCTATTTGACTCAATGAAGGTAAACTGATCTGGAAAGAATTAATTAGGGCACGTTACAATCAAGTTATATTCTATAATCTAATGAATATTTTTTATATTTTACTTTATTTATTAAACAAAATATCTTGAAATACTAAGATTAATTTATAATAGTGGATGACTGTGATCTAAGCAGTGAAAAGAATGCATAATGTAAAAACCCAATTTCTTGCAACGATTGACGTAAGCGTCGACTTTTTGTATTGTTATTAAATCTTTGTATATATATTCTTAGTATGTGGATGCTACATACTTCTTTCGCTGTATCTACCATACTATCTTTCAATACTCTCCAGCATTCTTCTATGTCAGATTCCGGCTGACTTGCTATTGTCAGCCGTTCACGGACACCCTCTGCATACTTTGCTCTTACACTCTCTTCTTGCAACTTTTAGACGGGCCTCGTGGCGTAGTCGGTACTGTAACCGACTTCCGTGCACGAGGTCGTGGGTTCGATTCCCATTCAGGACAATTATTTGTGTGATGAACACAAATATTTGTACTGCGTCTGGGTGTTTTCTATGTATTATATGTATGTATTTACAAAAAAAAAAGTAGTATATGTATTATATCCGTAATCTGGTACCCATAGCACAAGCGTTAAGCTTAGTTTGGGAGCAGAGGACGTTGTGTCAAAAATGTCCGTGAATATTTATTTTTTATTTTTTCAATCTTTATTCTTTCAAGCCCTCCGAAGTGAACACGCTCTCACCAGTGTCTCCACTTTCTGAACAGACCACTAAATCTCGCAATAACAAGATAGTGTTCGGTGTCGACAGTGGGTCTCCTGTAGGCTCTTGTATCCAGAATTTTACTTAGGAGGCGACTGTCTACCAGAATTAAATCTATCATACTTCTCTGTTCATACTCTACACAATAAGGTTTCTCTCCATACATACATCCGCAATGAGCCTACCTGCATCGTTCACTCTCTTATCACCAAATGAACCAAGCACGTCCTCGAAGTCTGGACGCTTGGTCCCAACGCATCCATTCAAGTCTCCGCATACGATCACGCGTTCACTAGCTCCTGCGAAATCCAGAACTTCCTAACATTATCCCAGAATGTCTCTAGATCCGATGCCACCGAAGAGCCTACGGGAGCATAAGCTGTGACCATGAATACCCTGGTGACAACTAGTTTTATTCGGACCCATAGAAATCTGGGATCGAACATTCCGTAGTCTTTCACACCTGAGGCCAAGCGAGCGGACAGCAACACCCCCACTCCCATGCTGGCCCGATCGCTCTGCGGTACACCAGACCACAGAGCTATCCCGCCACCAGGAAGATCACAGGCGTCGCTGCCCTTTCGCTTGGGCTCTGTTACACAGAGCACATCAAGCTGTCTGTCCGACATGATGGTTACCAGCTCGTGTAACTTACCTTCCACACCACCTCTTACATTCCACGTGCCTACTCGACACTGCTCCCCTCGACTCGCCAAACTGGGCAAGGCTTGATGGGTGGTGGCCCCCGCACACGACGGGGTGTGCGGTTACGAACATTTTTTCCGCCTTAACAAAAAAGGTATGTAACAAAAGGTATGGGATTGGAAGAGACGCTAGTTCGATTCCCGCTCACACTAAAGTTATCTTTTTCCTCATTCACAAATAATGTGTACTTTAAAAGTAGCTGAGCATGTCAAATGGTAAAAAATATCGATCAAAAATGTTTAAGTCAAAAAAGTTTTAAAATCGCGCCATCAAATAGTATGAATTTTAATTGCAAAATTAAACTTACTATATTGGATTAATGCATGTAAATGCATTCCGATAGATGGCGTTGGTCGTAAAGACGAATGTCATGGGGAGATTGGGATGGCCCAAAGGTCGGTGCGGTAGCTCAGAGGCTTAGAGCACTTCCCCAGATCGGAAGGGACGCGGGTTCGGTTTCCGCTCGCACTAAAGTTCTCTTTTTCCTCATTCACAAATAATTTGTTATTTAAAATTTATTGTCATTCATAATGTAATGTTTAGAATTAATTATAAGTACGTAACTGAACTACCCTGCATCCTTTCATGGTATGCAGCGGTTTAGGGGTGCATTGGTAGTTTAAGTCCATAGGATCTGGTCATCGGTTACGACAAAGGTTCATTGCAAATGGCAATACGAAAACAAAGTCATATATACATAATACTTTTTTTATTAAAGCTTGAGTGACCAAAATTTAGCTGTAATTAGTATAGTCAATGCTTATAATATAATAAGACTAATTAATATAATAAATAAAGCGGCACTTTTTCAAATCACATAGGTTCTGCAAGTGACGCTAATGAGATCTGGCAGACTACTAACATATATATATTACTACCTACTAATAATATAGACTGTTGGGTGCACTAAAAATTTTCGGAAAGAATAAGAAAAAAATCTATGAATTAACACATTCTCCGTTAGCGTTAATGCACTTTTTCATGCAATGAAACCAATTTTGAAAACATTTAGGCCTGTGTGGGATTTACGTTTAACTCAGATAAAAGAAACTGTATTTTACAACCAAAAAATTCAGTGGATGTTGTTAATACACATCATCGAGGGAGTGCTGCTGCCCACTCTCCCCGGTATTCCCTCAGTCGGCTCTTACGACTCCCATGGGTGGCGAGGAGTGGAACAATTCTAAAGCTGTCCCCACACATTTAATAATTTATTTCTTTTTTAATAAATATTTTTTTACATTCAATAAAAAAATATTTGGGAATAAAGTACATCCTAAATGAAGCATACTTTCATTGTCTACAACGCTTTCGATTATAAGTAAATCCCCGCACACTTATAGTAGATAGTTGTTTTTATTGAACTAAAAAAATGTTTCCTAGAAATAATATACATGGCAAAACAACGTTTGCCGGGTCAGCTAGTATGTAGGTATATAAATTAATGTAATAAGGCCTCAACCTTTAGTCGCGTTCTGGTACTACTTTTAATACTCTTTTGTAATAAATTCCTTAGTTATAAAACAAATAAAAGATGATACAGGCGAAATTCTTAAGGATTTTTAAAAAAGCCATTCTGTATACGCGTCTTAAATGTTATATATAAAATTAGAGATAAAGGGTGGATCCTCTCTTCACACAGATGAAATTTACTAATAAAAAAATCTTAAGGATAAATTATTAAATAAATTGTTGTTGTATTTAATTGTACTAAATAACAGAAAACTAATACGAACATACAAACCTTTCTTAAAAAAATCCTAAGGTTCAGTAAAAACCTTTCAAAATCTTTAGCGTCATCTTAGCCTAGAAGTTAGCCGAGAAACAGGCCCTATTTAATATTTCTAGATAAAGCCCGCTACAAAAATATAATTTCTATACAAATTTTTGAGTGACGGCACATGCAGCTAGCTATAATATATATTTCTATAACGTCACAAACTTTTACCGTAACTTATATAACAGTATGGTATATTAATATACGAGTATATTATAGCTATGTGTGTTACGGTTTAAACAATTAGTCATAGTCATATTTGTTATATGCCAGTAATAATAACTGTTAAATTGATAATAATAATATTAATGATTATGAGGTGTTTGTCTTATTATGACGTCATCGTATGTAACTAAAGTTCCCGAACACTTTAACGCATTAACCTTCCCACAGACCCAGCGAGCTCGCGGTCCTCGGCTACCAGCCCATTTATTAAACCTATATTTTCCAAGAAGTATGACGGGCTTCCCTCGCTGTGATAAAGAAAATATTGGCACTGGAAATAATAACAAAGGTTTAATAAATAACATTTAGTTTCTACCAAGAATACGATGAACATCGAAATTTGGCAAAGAAAACCAAACTTAATTATATTTTTTATACTACGCCGGTGACAAATAGCATACGGCTCACCTGATTAGCGGTCACCAAAACCAAGGAAAGGAATAGGAGGTGGATAGGAAGAATATTAAGGAGAGGGTGGAGGACAAGGAAAGGATACTCCGGCGCACTCAACTTACAAAACAACAATTTTTTTGTAATTTTCTAAAAAATATTTTTTAACAATAATTTATTCTCATTCTAATTTAATTAACGGTATTAACATTATTTGCCTGGATACAGCAATAGAATCCGAAACAGTGTCTATAATGGTACCTACGTTGACAGCGGAGTAATTACATGGATAATTTGAATGGAATACCATAAAATGTTGTATATACTAGATTTATATAATTTGCCGTTATTGAAGACCTGTCTTTGGATTTCAATAAAATCCTTTAGATAACAGTACTTCACTGTCAAGTAAAGACTACTGCTCACTCCACTTAACGGCAATTTTGTCAATGATTATGATTATTTTCACATGCAATAATAGTATCATCTACAGTAATAATCTTAGCACGACATCCGTAGTGATCTTTAACACACACCCATCGAGCTCTAGGACCTTTACAGTAGCTCCATTTGGTAAACCTGTATTGCCCTATTTGAATGGCACGATTCCCACGCCGTGTGATCGTGAAGACGGGTTCTAAAATTTTTTTTTGCATAAGTGAATTATATTACAATTTTGCATTAAATACACAGAAATGTATCAAAAGGTAAACTAAAGATTGATATTAAGATTGATTAGGTTACAAGCAACAGTATATTTAAATGCAAGATAATTTTATTCTTATTTACCTGCGAGATGTAGCAATGCCACAATTTAGTGCAGGCCATATTGTTAATTAATATCGAATTCTTTAGAAACAAGCCGTAGTTTATTGGTGAGAGCAAGGTTCGTCAGATTCCAGAAATAAACCAGAGTCGTTGGTAAAATCACAGAAAATACTAATATACAGAATATTCAAACTTTTTAAGTTTAACTGCCTCTGTGGTGCAGCGGTAGTGTGAGCGACTGCTGATCATGAAGTCTCGGGTTCGATTCCCAGGTCGGGCAGTGTTATTGAGATTTTTTGTAAAAAGAAAAATCCTCAGTAGCAGCCCGGAGTTTGGAAACGTGCCCGGTAGACGGCAACAGGCTTGCCCCCTATTACGTGGGACTTAAACATAGCTGGCAAACCGTGGGTGCGTAATACGCCTCTGTCTACCCCTTCGGGGAATTCCGGCGTAATGCTATATATTTTTCATGGTTAGCGTCCTGGCGGTTAGCAATAGCCTAAATTTGAAGGCGGCGCCGTGCTGCAGCTGTGTTGTTGCAGAGCCTGTACAATGTGTGACCTTAAGTAGCGTCGTCATGAGAGACGACTATTTTAGTTGAATACTACTTTAATATAAATAACAATTACAGCCCGCGGTACACTGGTTGTTAACTGCCATTGTGAATTAAATGAAATATCCATTAGTAACATATTAATGTATTTATATGAATTCACGAAATATTAAAATATATACTATATCTATGGCTTGAACGATACAACTTTAAAAAGAACATTTTAAAGTTGTATCGTTCAAGCCATAGATATGGTATATACGTACGACAGTGTATATTATTTCAATGGTTCAAGCAAAGTAAGTGTTCGGGGTTTCAGTCGATGCACCAGTGTACATGTTGCCGGACATTAACCACCCGAGAAAACAAATATATATTTTTGTTGTATTTTTACAAATTTATTAATATTATTGCCTTAATTTAAACCAATTCAAATTATTGTACTTCATTACTATCATTTCTTTAATCTGTGCAATTTGTATGCCCTCGGTTGGGTTCTTCTGTTTTCTACCGCATCAAAATCTGGTAAACACCCTATCCGATGTGGAGTTTGTTTGTACACCCAATATTCTCGGACGGTTATTGAGGCAGGACATTTATTTCTATATTTATTGGAACATACCCAGTTTATTGTTCCATTCTTGTAAACTTTCTTTTTGTAAAATTCGTATCCATCTTTTACTAAAATCTTTCCTCTTAGAGTATCCAAATATTCTATTTCGGAATCTGCTCTATCATCTAAAACGAGAATTATAAGGGTCAACAACAATCCTTATTTACATGAAGTCATTATTCGCGAATTTTTCACGAATGGAATAATAGATATCAGATTTTAAGTCGTGCGAGTTTAGCTTTAAATACTGTATATCAATTCTTTAGATTTTATAAAGCATAGCGACTGCAAGCGACTACACCCGGAGCGATAATTAATGTATACCCACGTAGTCTATGTCTACCTGGCACAATGTAGCTTCGTAGGAGTGAAATAATTATTAGAAACGATTAAAATTATCGCCTATAATAATAGGGGAGCCGACGATGCTAATTGGGGATTTACTCGAGCGTAATGGAGACCTATTGGATTGCAAAGCTTAAATGATAAGAAGAAGAAAAATGTTATATAATGTATCCTTTTCATTAGTGGAGTAAGCAGCTATAGATTTTCAAATATGTAAAAAAAAATCTGTTGCATGGACATACTCGAGCGCGTCAGATATTGATATCATCAATGTCCTACGTATTTTTAATAATGTATATATGTTAATCTGATTATTTGCATGATGCGGGTGGACGTACGTTAGGGCTGAAAATGAAAAAAAAAATTAATTGAGAGCGTCAGATTTTCTAAGGGGATGTTAAGTGAACCTAAAAAAAAGCTTTCATTCAATAATCTGACGATTTCGAGTGACACAAACTCGCGGTCATTAATATAATGTGCAAAAAAAATATCGCCATTTTGAAATACTCAAGCGCGTCAGATTAAGATGTATATGGTTCATCTTTATGTCCTAAACGTGCTGTCTCATAAACTGACGATTACCTAGAGGGATTCGCCTAATCTGACAACTTAAAGAAAAATGTTTAATAATTGTACTTAATTAATTGAACAGCTCAGGAAATAGCATGCAAATAAAAAAGTGTATGTTTTTAAGTAGAATACTTGTATTTATAAGAAAAAATATTATAAAAAAAAATCGAAAAAAAAAAATTAATTAATTAATTAATCATGATCTTCATCCGTAGAAACATCTTCCTCTTCTGGCTCGATTTTATCCTCAGATTGCGTATCTGTAACAAGAAATCATTTAAATATTTAACAATATTTTTTTGTTATGAATAACGTGTTTTTTAATGAATGGAGAAAAGATATACCTGATTCTGAAGTATCCTCAAGAATATCAGGTTTTGCGACTACATCTTCATACGCTTTCGGCAATTGATCACCTGCAAACCAGATCATTTTGAACTTTCCATCGACAACGAATTTTTTTACTTCAGCTTGTGGAAATCGTCAGATTATATATGTTTCGTTATCCTTGAATTATTTCCTTCAAAATAAAAAAAAATTAGCCACGCTCGAGATTGTCAAGATATCGTTTTTTTTTTATCTTTTATCTTAATCTGACGCGCTTTAATATTTCTGACCATCGATTTTTTTTTACTAATCTGATGGGCTGCCCTAGACGCACGTCACTATATAGAGGGGCTCATATATGGTACTGGTACTCCGCAGGATGCAAGGTATCCTCCCTTATGTTAATCTGCCGCGCTCGAGTAAATCCCATACTTCCTTTTGCGGCTACTATAAACCTTTTTATTATCATATTTTGTATGTCACTAGCAAAATTTACTAGTTTTTAAGCTAATCAAGAGCTATCAAACAAATAAATTGTATCAAAATCGGTGCAGTAGTGTTTGCATGATGCATAAACAAATAGACAACGATTCTAAAAGAGTATTTTGAGTTCAGATACGCAAAGCCTAATACGGTCATTTTTTCGGAAGGATATTTACTGCCTTACTAATAAACGTTGTAGGTATAATAGTTATTCAGTGTTTTGTCTTTGTCACTAATATGACCGTTTGACGTTGAAAGAACAGAACAAAACACTGAATAACTGTTCGGAGCTTATACAATGTTCATTAGTAAGAGGGATAATGTACAGCTCTGTTACAGTTTTATAATAAATTCATACCTAGTATAGATGAACACACTACTACTACTCGTAATACTTACCAAATACAACTAGAACAAAATTGTCATTTTGTTGCAAATCTATAATTGACATGCATACAAAAGAATGCTATAGAGCATGCTGCATCTATATACTCATTGAATCGAAGCATAATGTAAAATAACACCTACCTATACAGTTGTTACTACCTAAACTTGCAGTTATAGATATGATTAAATAAAACAAAATTTTAATAAAAAAATAAAGTCTTCTTTAAAAGAACGTTCTCAAACTTAGAAATATAGAAATGTTATCGAAGAAACACTATCTACTATCATAGTCGTATTAAAAATATAAAACTTTAACTAAATTGAAAAAAAAACGCTTTTTAAAATTACCCATTACAATTACTTATCATCACGCCATTTCCCTTGCGGGGTAGGCAGAGAGAACAGAGTGCCAAGAGGCTCTCTCTATTCTTACATACATCTCTCGCTTCCTCAACATTCATAACTCTCTTCATACACGCTCGCCGGTTTCGGAGACTCCTGACTCCACCTTCCTTCAATACATGACCGATTTGGTCTAGGTAGGTGAGTCTCGGTCTCCCCCTGTACCTACATCCTTCCACTTTCGTATTGTATATCTTCTTAACCAGTCGCTCGTCTGGCATTCTTTCCATATGTCCGAACCATCGGAGCATTCCCTTTCGCATCTTTACACCAATACTCTCTTTCATACCTACTCGCTCTCTTACGTCGTCGTTACGAATGCGGTCAGTCAGCCTCACTCCACAGATTCTCCGCAGAGATCGCATTTTGGACCGCATTGATTTTACTCTCATGCTCCTTTTTGCATACCCAACTCTCGCTTCCATATAATAACGTTGGGACAAGCACTGCGTTGTGTATTGCGACACGTGCCTTCTGGCTGAGGTGTTGACTGCCGAAAAGTTGTCCCAATGCTCCGTTCACTCTATTTCCCGCATTCACTCTTCTCTCTACATCAGTGGTGTACCTTCCATCCCGACTGAATCCACATCCAAGATACATTACAATTGGAATTGAATTTAATTCCCATTGCAATTGGATCTTGATATTCGATCTGTCTGTTTATTCTTGTAATTTCGAAATCCAAAATCCAAAGTCTTTACAATACATTGAATTTATTGAAACATAAAAACGAAATACACCCAAACAAAAATAAAAAAATTAAGAAATCTTCCTTTTTTGAAATCGGTTTCATATGTATATTTTACAGGGATGTTATGGAGCTTCGTAGCCGTAACCGAAACTATCGGATATCCTAAATTAAAAATATCCGTAACCGTAATCGAAACCGATATAAAAGTTTCAAATAGTTTCGGATAGAGGCGGAGTCTAAATGATACATAAATAATAATAGACTATATTACAATTTAAAATTTACGATATTTTGTATTTTATTTTTGTAGTTCTTTAAAAATCTAGTATCCGTAGCCGAAACCATCCGAAATAATGTGAAATAATTTCAC
Organism: Leucoma salicis; assembly: GCA_948253155.1. Taxonomy (NCBI): domain Eukaryota; kingdom Metazoa; phylum Arthropoda; class Insecta; order Lepidoptera; family Erebidae; genus Leucoma; species Leucoma salicis. The sequence continues at coordinate 20,861,721 of OX411814.1, read as the reverse complement.
ATCTATAACCGTATCCGAAACCGGTTTAATATTATTCCTATATCCGTATCCGTATCCAAATACGAAATTTTATATCCATATCATCCCTGATATTTTATACATAATAAGGTGGTAACTAATCCGAGTAACAAGTCGGTCACCATCCTGCTTGCTCAGAGGGGACCTAATCGGCGATGAAAGTAGTGTCTCGACTTAAGTACGTATACGTATATGATGTATGTATAGAACCTGATGGAAGTCTTGAGCGGCGGATTAGCTACCACCCGACACAAGTCTTGCCGTCAAATAATGCAAGCTGGTATGGTTTAAAGCTACGGCAGCACTGTTTAGGTAGACTTGCTGAGTATATTCACTTACAAACAGAGTAAGTGATATTGTCAAAAAAATAAAAAAGTAAAAGTCTTCAATCATCAATGCAATAGAATTCGCGTCAGCCCGTCTCGGTAAATAAGAGCGCACTGGAGAAGTGAGCTCTTATTTTGTTTAGTTCAAAATGTCCTTTATTTATTTTATTAATGTTATTTGTCTTTTTACTTTTAAGTGGCAGAAGAAATTTATTACTTTGCTCGTTTTTGTGACGAATGATCGTAAATGTAAGACAATATAAAAAAATAAAAAGAAAGATTTGTGACTACTAAGTGCCATGATTGTAATTAGATTGAACTTAAAACTTTTTTAAAACCTTTGTCTCAGTTCGTTAGTAAACAGATGTAGCTGTATAAGTGTATATTTACACGGACAGTTTTTAGCTTTATTTTATTCGTAACACTGATTGGTATTGATGAGAGAAGAAAAAAGTAGTATTTTACTAAAAATACATTTAAAACTTAATAGTAATTGCTATTAAGCCGATTGTAGTTAGTTAAAACCTAAAAATATTAACTTTGACCCAAGAGTATTCGTATTAGCATTTATATTCCAAAACAAGAAATTATGTTGAGGCGAAATGGAAAAATAGCACCACAGATGTGATTTCAGACCCTGTTCTCTCCAAAATATGTCTTAAATGTTATTTGCAATAGAGCCACCGTAACGTAAATGAATGTTATTTTATCTCACTGTATTGGCCAATATTATATTTTCATTTGAAACAATAACTTGACGCATCAAGAAAAATTAACACTGCAATTCGATCGAGTACACAACAGTCCTAGCTTTCTTCTTTATTAACAACGGAATGTAATAGAGATAAACTTTTCTTATTAAGCCAAGCACCCATAATCCATTAAGTCTCGTTAAACTTAAACCACAAAACATAATATCTCACTTCTTATATTTAACCAAAACCTTATAGATTATGGTTAACAAACCAAACATTATATATTTATTCATTTTAAAATTGATGTCGTCTGTACGACGATCTACATAAATTTTATTTCTTAAATTTCTATAGTAACTTATAATGTGGTTAACCAAAAAATACCCTATTCCTAAAATGGGATTGAACTAAACATAATAATCAATACTTTCTTTTAGAACATGCATGACCTTGGTAATGTTATTATTTAATACAAATATATCCATACACACATATTAGTGTGTGTTTTGAAAAATAAGAAAATATGGTTAATAACTAAGAAAAAAGTAACACTCATTTGAGCATAAAAATAATACAAACGAAAAAGTATTCAAGAACAAAACAAAATATCGTCAGTTATGATCATGATCACCCGTTGCTTTAACTATGATATCTTCGCGTGTGACTAATGTGGCATTACATTTTCTGGTAACGCACTTCCAACGTTGCTTTATTTTTCCTTTTCCAGATTTACAAAATCTAAAGCCTCCCACGAGAATAACCGGATTACCACGACGGGTCTTACCAAACACAGGTACTAAAATAAACAAAATAAAGTTGAATAAAGAGAAGGAAGACAAAAATGTGATTTCAATACTTGGAAAGCTCAATAAAAGAAAAACAAAGAAAGGAGGAGAAAGGGTTCTTTTAATAAGAAAACAAAACATGTCATTAATCGAGAAATATATTTTTAGTATTTATAATACAATTCAGTTTACATAAAGGATAGAATTCTCAAATTACATGTTGAAATAACATTTTAGAAAGCTTAATTACATATTTCGTTTTGACCTGAATATTTGCATCACTGAAGCTGCGCTGATGTACACAAAAACATATTCAATAATTGAGCTGCAAAATTTACGATTTCAAATGCATATACGAATACAACTGACATTTGAAAACCATGTCACCTTCAACTTCACAACTAGGATCGTGACTAGTATATTATTCTTTTGGAGAACCTATCTAAAAGTTCAATTCCAATAAGACTATTCAGTTTTTCAGTTCCTGTTATGTTCACATTAATAGGTAATTATTTTATGATGATGAATAACACTTTATTTTCTAAAAGGAACGAAAGAAGAAAGTTGAATAGTCGACAAACGTTGTATAGATTGACCTCCAATTGCATGTTTAGCGGGTTTTGGGCTACCACAGACAGGGTTAGGTCTTTGCAGCAGACGACGATTTATAGATAATATATATATATAGCTTTTTTGAGATAAAATGAATGTATAAGCAAATTAGACGTCATTTTTACTATTATTTTCGGAATTTTTGTCTGTTTGTTAGTTGGGGCATCAAGCAAAAACTTCTGAATGGATTATAATAACATTTTCTTTATTGGATAGCTCTTGATTAGACTTAAAAATTAGTAAATTTTATCCCGCTACTATATCGGGAATCTGAGATATCATCCTCCCAACCTCACTCCAAGAAGTAAGCTTCCGATCTGATCTGCTTTAGCTGATCCACCAGTATTTATTACGGGGCAACTGCCTATCTGACCTCTACGACCCAACTAAGGGGACAACTGGCGACCTTAGAACAAGATCGGGGTCAGATTATTTATTCAGGACTCCAACAACTTGTAACTTGACTTTGACTGCCGAATGTTATCTGATAGCCAGGACCCACTGCTTAACGGGCCTTTCGAATCACCTAATTGTATAATGTAGCTACATGCGTTAGGTACACTAAATGATACTTAATTTGTTATATTCTGAAACTTAGTTACTACTTATCAAGATACCATTATATAAGACCATTCTTTAATTTATAATTTGATGTTTAGTGAAACCTAAACTAGGAATTCAATATATTATAGACCTTTACAAAAATACACTAAAAATAAATAGTAGATATAAATAAATAACTAAAAATACTCTTTATTTTACTCTTCTTAGTTCATGATTCAGGTATGATTGTGTTCCAAAAAAGCCCTCACCACTATACCTTCTATAGTGATAATAGAAGCCTTGCATTTAGTATTCGTCTTTCTAGAACATCGCCAGCGCGTTCTACCATTGCGTATCCAAGATCTACTAAATCGATGGTCACCAGCAATTAACATATTACTTCCACGGCTGGTGCGCATAAACATTACTGAAACAATAATGAACAGAAAGTGAGTGAAATAAAAAAGTAAAAACATTGCTTTCGATTTTATTCACACTGAAGAAATTGACGACGCGCGTCATTGAAACAAATTTGTTATTTTGTGGGTTTTTGACAAAACTAATATTTGTCACCATTACAAGGATTCTATGAGTTTCCTTACAGATAAGTGTTGCCTTTTCTCGAAAAATAAGGAAAGGCAAGGTATTTTATTAAAAATCGAATAAAATACTCCAATTCTATGTTACAACACCTGTGCTATAAAGTAATATATGTACATATACATGATCATTATCGCTAAATATGCTTTGTAAAAAAACCTGTGTATTGTTCACATATGATAATGTCAAAACACATAGAACAGTAGTTTTCTGGACAGTGATTTTGGCTAAGTTTTTGGCATATTCAAAGTTCGCTATGCATGTAGTGTTTTACATTTAAATCGGTTAGTTTTAAGTATATTAAAATAATAGAGAAAAGTCAAACTACTAAATAAGATTTACTTCACGCAAAACAACTTAAAACTAAAAAATAAAAAACTAAAAAGTAATTTTATTACATTATGATGAGCGTGCCGCGGAATACAACCTACGCTCCTACTGCATGATAAACCATGGCTTTCGACCTTTTCGTCGCAATGTTACTCCACATCACTGTCATTACAGTGAGCGAATACTCGGTGCACCTAAACGAAGGCAAGTGGCAATGCGGAAAGCTGAGTCATCCAACATTATCATATTATATTATTATTGAATATTCAATATTTTACATATTATTAAATGTGTTATAAATATTCGATAGTAAAATAATAATAACATAACCTCTCCAGCTAGTGGGCGGCTGTCTTTACGTTATGAAACTTAATAGATGTTTTATAACTAACTTGTCAAATTACTATGAGGATATCAATTAAGCAACCCTTAATATACTAATTTATAATAAGTATACAAATATTTACATCGTATTACGATGGACGATTTGGAAAAGTTTTTCTGCAATCTTCATGATTTACTTGTCGAAATGAAATTAATTGTTCATTTTGGTTCATTTATGGTTATGCTCCAAATAAGTTTTAATTAGTGTACCATTTAAAGTGATAAGAGAAGCCTTGCATTTCGTACTAGTCTTTCTGGAACACTGCCACCAGGACCTCCCATTGACTGTCGAAGATTTACTAAATCTATGGCCGTTAGCAATTATGATGTCAACACCTCGGCTTGTCCGCATAAACATGACTAAAACAATCAGTAACAAGAAATTAGCAAAACTATAAATATTTACAACTTACGCGGTAAAAATATGATTATAGGTAACCTTTCTTGCCCGCCGGCGGACCACAGAAGGAATGTAACATGGTTCCAGTGGCCCGCCAATAAAGGCGGAGAGACGGTACACGGCGGGTTTCTTTAGTACAGGCCCCACACTACCCTGTTCGTTGCCCCGAACGACGGGGTGTGCGGTTAGGAACATATTTTCCCGCGTAAACAAAAAAAAAGGTAACCTTTCGTGAAGTTTTTACTTGTAGTGATGACCGTCGACCATGACCGTCCCAGATGCTTTGACAGATGGCGCAGGCGTCTCCCAAGACATTAAAAATGATTGTGACATCGAAATTCGCAGTCGCGAGCAATTGTCACAATAGCTGAATTGGCAAAAACGATATTCCAGGAGATATAGGTTCAAATCCTGCTCATGACTGCTATTTTCGATTTCACATTTTCGCACTTTGTATTAATTTATATGGCTAAGCATGACAAATGTTCAAAAAATACATAAAAATATCATCGATGTTCCAAGACAATTGTCACGATAGCTGAATTGGTAAAACATCTGGAACGGTATTCCAGGAGATGTAGATTCAAATCCTGCTCGTGACTATTATTTTCGATATCACATTTTCGCACTATGTGTTAATTCATATAGTTTAGCATGCCAAATGCTCAAAAAATACATAAAAATATCAAAAAAGTTATTAGTTTTTTTATGGGATATATTATTTGCAATAATCACATAATGTAGTAGTCATATTCACTCCCACTGTAATCAACAGGAGCCCAATCCTTGCATATAAAACATTGTACCCACGACTAGTACTATCTGCTAGATATAGCATACTGCTAAATATGCAACTTGCATCTTCAGATATTTCACGAGGTGGTTAATTCTGAGAATCAGAGTCATACGAGTGTGTACGTGGTAGATCCATATCGCAGTCAGAGCTATATATTCCTTGAGATTTGTTCAGCGTTCTAGCTGTAGTCATACAACAAACTTTACTTCTTCTTTGACCACGAGTTTTTGAAGAACTCTCTTGAAGACATAAACCATCTAACTCACTATTTGGAGTTGTACAACAAAGACGACGCTCAGGTGTAATTGTATGTGCATCAGCTACGAAATCAGTCTTGTCAAAAATACCTCTGTTAAACGGATAAATACCTGTAACTCCAAAACCGTTAATAGCTATGGCCTCAGTTTGACATTTCAAATAAGCTTTTCCAAACAATTCAGAAATATGATATGGTGTAAGACGCCGGCCAGAGTGAAGTAGAAACTGACGGATCTCTTCACTATAGTGAGTTTTCAAAGATCCTATAAAAGTTCTATCTAACGGTTGCGTACTGTGTTCTGAGTGCGGAGGCAAACAAATGATAATTACGTAATTCTGTCTAGCAAAGTCAATAATATCAATGTTTCTTGTGTGAGAATAACGCCCGTCTAAAATTAATAGGACTGGAGATTCTGCTTTTGGATTAGTTTTATTAATAAAATGTTGAAACCATTCTGTAAAAAGATGTGATTGAATCCAACCAGAAGGATGGCATCTTCCCAAAGCACCTGGCGGAGCACCTTTCATTAAAATTTCTGACATGTTCTTCCTTGGAAAGACGATCATAGGAGGTATAAAGGTTCCTCCAGCACTCATAGCACAGACTACGGTGACAAGAGATCCACGCTCGGCAACTGTCAAAGCTGCTATTTGACGTTTGCCCTTTGATCTAATTATTTGAGGAATTTTAGTTTGTACTAATGATAACCCGGACTCGTCTACACAAAATATTCGGTCTGGCGGGTAGTCGTGCCTAATATATTCAGCTTTTAAAGTATCAAAAAATGCTTTCACTGATTCAGGATTAAAACCTTTAGCTTGTGCAAATGAAGTGCCAGCAGGTTTTCTAAATGAAAGTGTTTCATTATGCCGCTTCAAAAAATGGCCTAACCAACATCGACCAGCTGATTCATTTTTAAATTGATGGTCTATTCCATTTTTAATAGCTAATTGATAAGCAAACCGCTTGACATCGGTGCGAGTTAAGCCGTAAAATTTATTTTCCACAAAAAGTAAATATTCTACCAATTTATCTTCCAATTCTGGAGGTAAAATGGTTTTTCTCCCAAGTTTTTTCTTAACAACTTCATTAGGTGCTAACTCACTTTTCGCTAATCTCTGCAGAGTAGTTTTGGGAACAGAATAATGTTTTGCTGCTCTTTTTGAACCCATTTTTTTTGCTCTGACAGCTTGTATAGCTTCTACCATTGCGTCGTGGTTCCAAGTCTTCCTCTTAGCGGTGAGTTTAATGTTGGTGGGTGATAATGTTGTAGCAGGCATGGCTTAAACAAATGACAAATATCTATATATTTGTATAATATCTATATATTATTTATAGATTTTCTTTTAGCATTTCACATGCTTAGCCATATTAATTAATACAAAGTGTAAAAATATAAAATCGTAAATAACAGTTACGAGCAGGATTTGAACCTGCACCTCCTGGAATACTGTCCCAGATGCTTTGCCAATTGAGCACACTTTGTGTTAATTTACAAATATACGAATAACTTGAATAAATTTTCCACATTACAAATACCTTAGTTTCTATAATAAACGCAATCAACAATCATATATTATGTTCGGATTTATTCCTATTTATATCAAAAATATACAAAAGAACAAATAAAATGTACCTTCATAGTGAACGTTGTGTTGTTTGTTGACACAATCTTACTTTCCGCAAATATGTATTTTCCAAATACATTGAAAAGTTGAAAATTAGTTAAGTAGCTTATATGTATATTTCAAATGTGTAAAAAATAAAAACCCCAACAACTTATTTATTATTTAACTATAACAGCATTAAATATTCATTATAGTGTTACTTCTAACAAAATTATAATAATATTTTTAATAGATATAGGACAGTAACAATAATAATGTTACTTTAACTCTCTCATTTAAACAATCCACTTCAGATCTCACCGTCTGTATCTCCTAAGAAAATAAGAAGGCAAATTATATTCACAGTCATTTTTTTTATAGATCTGCCTTGGACTTGAGAAAAAATAAAAAATATAACTGCAGCCATTGCTCTTAGCAAAAAACCAACGCTGTTATCTTTTAACATTATGAAAGTAATTTTCGCTATCTTACAACAAGATAAATGTTAAACTATTCTCTATTACAGTCTCGCTCTACGTATTTTCAGTTCAGTCACTGTGTTATCACTACTGCTATGGGTTTCATTTACATTTTCAAGTTACAGGCCTGCTGAGCTTCAAAAACTCTGAATCATAATGAGATTATACAACGTGATTATGCTCAAGGTAGCACCGTAACACTATATCCTCCACCGTAGTCAAGAAAGCTCTACATTTTGTTCTTGACCTATTGGAACACTGCCATCTTGTTTTCACTCCTCTAGTTCCTTCTTTGGAGAATCGGTGTCCTTCAACTTGAAGCATAACTGTACCTCTTGCAGTTCTGATTTTTGTCACTGAAAAATATATTCGTCAAAAATATATTTCGTTAAGTCAATGGAACAGCTAAGAATTTAAATTACGGTACCCCCCGCTGTTGCATTTAGCACCATTGTTATCGCATGTGTGATGACGTTGTATCCTGGCTGTATATGGACCAACTAATATGAGTAATCTTCTCGCCCAGATGTATTGTACTGGGCATGTCTTTCCTGAATCAAAAACTATAAACCAAATTAGATCAGAAGCAATTATTTTATTCCGTTTTTCTATTATTTCTGATGTTTTATGAAAACACGTGTATGTAATCATTAAAAAATTCATCGTTAAAAGTTGAATTTAAAATAGTCTATTTTATCTTCTTTTATCATATACTTCTCCATAGTTCATTAATTAATAGGAACAGTAACATTAAGATGCTTATCAACTTTAAAAAATGAGTTTTACAAACGAGTGCTGAGTAATATTTGCTGTAGCATTTACTGAGTAATATTATATTTGAAATAACATGCATAATTCGTCCGTAAATCTCGAACAGATCAATGGAGGAGACACATACAAACAAAATGAGACATTCCTCGAATACAGAACCACCTCATCTAAAATTAAGTAGGTATTTGAGTATAAAAAAAACCGGCAAGTGCGAGTCGGACTCGCTCACGAAGGGTTCCGTACCATTTTTTAGAAACACGTTTTTATATGGGGGGCCCCCTTAAATATTTGTTTTATTACAATTTAATTATTTATTTTTAAAGTGAATATATAACTAAATATTCTGTGAATATTTCAAGCGTCTACCTGTTGTCGTTATCAATAGCGAGCAAAAAAGGGCAAAAAAAATCACGTTTGTTGTATGGGAGCCCCCTTAAATATTATTTTTTTTTAGTATTTGTTGTTAAAGCGGCAACAGAAATCCATCATTTGTGAAAATTTCATCTGTCTAGCTATCGCCGTTCTTGAGATACAGCCTGTTGACAAACGGACGGACAGACAGATAGACAGACAGCGAAGTCTTTTTAATAGGGTCCCGTTTTGACCCTTCGGGTACGGAACCCTAAAAATGTAATATTTTTAAACCTCATTCAATTTTTAATTCAACAACATTATAAATGTCGGAGGAGATATCTCCATGGTGTTTCTAAAAGGTGTGACATCAGTATTGCTGAAGTCAAAATCGTTTACTACTTGATGATGACTCATGTTTCGGTTTTCAAAATAAAACTTCACAAATATTTGGCGAGCTTCGTATATTCCATGAGCAACGTAACGACGACCGCTAGAGGTCCGTACAGTTCAACGGCTAGTGCACGAATGATCAAGTGCCTTTTTCTTTTTTCTTTTTTTGTGTGACGTTGGTTGTTAGCCTCAGATGGCTATGACAACCTTACCCGGACAATTGGTGAGCGCAGAGGGCTCTCAACCCGAACCTGATCAAGTGCCGACAGTGCGGCCGTATTTATAAGACTCGACGCACGTGCACGAGTTCAAATTTTAAAGTATTAAAATTACTATAAGAGAAATAATGACATAATGTTTAACGTTAACTTAACATCATAATAAACACAAAGTAATCAATAGTTTATGAATTACTTTTAGAATAATCAGATTATTAAAAGTAATTATTCTCATTTTTATAATAAGCAGATGAATTGTTATATTTGCGCCGATATAAATAAATTATAGAACTTTTACCAGGAATGTTACAAATGAAAAAATTACGAAAATATTATATACAAGACAGTAATCAATATTTAATGATTGTGTTCATTTCTGTGACTAATAATCACGTCATCATATGTTATAATAGTTGATTGACATCCCCTAGGGGTCGAGTTGCAGGTCCAACGCACTTTTCTCCTATGGTTGTTATTACGTGTACGATTATAGCGATATTGGCCTAGTACAATAACAGGGTTGCCGGCCTTCGTAGTGCTAAAAACAGGTACTGAAAATAAAATATTATTTTAATAACTAATTAAATGTTAGATTGCGACGGCATAAAACTTCGAACCAAATCACATGGCCATCAAGACGGAGTGAAAAATAAATCCCTTTCATTGCAGAGGCTCGTCCCCAGCAAAAATACAATGTGGAAAGTTTTTTTTTTATTGCATTTAGTGGCAGACGAGCCACGGTCCATGTGATGGTAAACGGTAACCGTCGCCCATGGACTCGACTATACCGAGAGTATTCTCAAGCCGCTGCTCACCAATTCATTTCACAGATATGAAATGAAATATAAACGGCTATCTCCTGCTACAGCCAAAACGCAACGATGTGCTTCATGGCCGGTCACATGGGAGATGGTGGTACCAATACCAACCCGCTTGGGCCCGATACCAAGCGAGTGCTCCCACTTGGTACCCAACCCTACCACCAGTCATGCAATGGATGATAATTGCTTACTTCCCTTAGTCGCCTCATACGACACCCGTGGGAAAGAATGGGGTGGTGACACTTGTATTCTTAGTCTGTCACCACACGGACAAAAATATACAAATGTTTTTTTTGTAAAATTACTATTTTATACGTGCTGAATGTAAACAACATTCAGTTCAATAAAAATGATGAATCATGAAAATTACAAGTGAATATATTACTATGGCAACACACTGAAAATCAATTGCGGAGGGGTCCTGGAGCCCTGTCACTATTATTAATTTACAGAAATCGACATCATGCACCAGTATCTCTGGAACGGTAGATGATAAATCATCTTTGTTTAAGAGAGTTGCAATTCATTCAAACGCGAACCAGAAAAACGAAACAGCAAATTATATTATTATTATCCTATTGTAATTAATTTTGAATAAATAAAATAATATGTAACACACATACTGTAAGGCTCGAAAAAAATATTGAGAAATCCGGACTTGTACCATCAGAATAGATACTATAGAATTATATATCTTGATCACCAAATAAAATTCTATAACTATAGAACTTAAATCAAGGTGCATATAACTGTTTAATAAGTAAAAAGACAGGATTCAGGAACAAAACAACGTTATAATCATAAGAATTTTGATATTCTTACACGTTTTATTTAGCTTTATCTATTCCAGGTATTTGTCTGTATGCCATAAAATCATACACAACATATAAATCAGATGAAAATGCAATAAAATGATGTAATGGAGCTGGCCTGATAATAAAGCCGGAAGGTGGTCATAGACTCTCTGTAACGTAACGACCAATCACAATGAAGCGAACGAAAGTTTATCTAACGTTTCGTTTTTCATTCTAAAAACCCAAGCATTTTTTTTAATAGATTATAAATCCAGAAGGTAAATAAATATACATCAAAAGAACTGTTCTTCAATCTTCAAAAAAACTTCTGCTGTCCAACGTAACAATCTCAACACGTTCGCTGCGCTGGAACTAAACTTTCTGCCAGTGCAGTACGAAACAAATACTGCCCGTATCTACTTGTATTTCCTGCTATGCGTCACAACCTCTATTTTGCCGCTGCCAGGACCTGACTTTAAAGGTTCAAACGGGGAAACTCACCATATCAACATTTTTTAACTAATCGATAGGCATACTTCCTCGTGTATACCTAGCTGCGATAGCCCCGGGTTTTGTAAGATATTTCGAAAGATATAGGGATTTTTCACAATCAGCCATTTACGGCAATACCTGCAGTATAGCATAGAAGTTATAAAATACTAGGGATAAGATGATTGCTTATAAAATGACTATCTATGTTTTTACTATATTCTTTATTATAGACATAATAGCCAAATTTAACAGTGTATGAATCAACATAATACTTCTTAATTAATTAACATAATAATTATTCTTAAAAGTAACGTTAATATTAAAAATATTTAGTTAATAAAAAGCAGCAACATGTACGTACCTACCTAGTAAAACTAAACTGATCAACAAAAAAATGTGAACTGGATTTTTATTCATTTTTGATATGAAGGTAATTTTTTTTTATTACGTACGGTGGCAAACGGACCACGGCCCGCCCACCTGATGGTAAATGGTAACCGTCGTGGACTCAACTATACCGAGAGTAATGTCAAGCCGCTGCTCACCTTTTCATTTTACAGATATGAAATGAAAGAATAAACGGCTATCTCCTACTACAACCAAAACACGTCATGGCCGGTCTCGCAGGAGATGGTGGTACCAACCCGCTCGGGCCTGATAGCAAGCGAGTCCTCCCACTTGATTCCCAGCCCTACCACCAGTAATGCAATGGGTGCTAATTACTTACTTCCCTTAGTCGCCTTGTACGACACCCGTGGGAAGGAACGGGTTGGTGAAATATATCTCAATTTGAACGGAACACGTTTTGTAGTTGTACCTTAGTACCTACAATACATAATTTGACAGTATCATGAGGTTGCTTAACAATGGGGAAGGATGCTTAATAAATATTTATCCACATTTAGAAATACGGATTATTTACTAAATTAAACACAAGTTATTCGTTATTTATGTTACAAACATGGTTGTGTTCCAAAAAAGACTTCACTACTGTACCTTCTATAGTGATAATGGAAGCTCTGCATTTAGTGCGTGTCTTTTTAGAACATTGCCACCTTGTCCTGCCATTGTATGTACTGGACTTACAAAATGTATGGTTACCCGCAATTATCATGTCATTTCCTCTTCTTGTACGCATAAACATGACACCTGTAAAAAAGAAGTAAGTGAGTCTAGGTCCAGGCTTAACATAATATTAACAGTTCGACCACATTTCTTCTACATCTTAGGTTTGGTTGACAACTCGCGAATGATGCCTTCAAACTTGAATAGATAAACATTAAGCCGTATGCTTATCCACCAATAGCTGTGACTCGCGGTTTCACATCCATATTATTTAAGAAAAACGTCACGTTCTAATCGGGCTTAGTTCGTGCGCCGAGCTGATTAAATCATTTAAATTTTTTATCATCTCTCAAACTATGCGTCCAAATAACATGCTATACAAAATAAAGCATGAGTTTGATATCAGTGGTTGCTGGGATGGTTAGAGGTTTGGTCCCTGATTGTAACAATACAAGAAAACAATATAAAGAAAATCTAGCCTATAAATATATTAAACCATAAAAACAAGTGCAAACAATAGTTAAAAGGGCTGTAGCACTCTACAGTTAGATTGTATATTGTGTCTCGTTAGATTGTATTATAAAAATAGTTGACACAACAAAGATAGTAGTTGCAGTTGAGAATGTTAGGTGGTATATTTCAAATTAAACAAACTTCTAATCTATACCCAAAAATTTTTATTTAACGTCTAGCATAATAAACTAATTTACTATCTCCATATGAATTAAACTCATTCTACGAGATTCCAAGGTAAAACGTTTTAAGTTCCATAATAAATATATGAAAAGGTACAGTTGCGAATGATAGGTTAAAGTTTTTTTTTTCTTTAAATAAACCTTACCTATAACCAACATTTAAATTTGAACTTTAGTCCTGTCTGAATAAAATAGTTTACTCAAGAACCATAGATTACATTGTAATCGAAGTGGTGTGTGGTGTAATGAAAATAAGTTGACGTTATCTAAATTATTTCATAAGTGATGTGATCAGATTCGTCGTGAATTATATGATCAAGGATGTTGATATTTTCTTCCAATTTAAAGTCTTTTCTTTTGTCTTATCTGCCTCTTTGTTCTGTAATAAATATTGTGTATTTAACCAACTTTTTTGATAAGAAACAGAAATTTGCATCGGTTCTAAAATGCCAACCCAATATTTTATGAAAGTGTCACATTTCCTGGACGATCATCTGTTGGAATTTTTTATGAAATAACCTGGGTGAAATGTCAATACGCAATTTATTCCATTACAAAACTATACATAATGTTGCCGGGCACAAACTAGTGTATTTAGTTCAAATGATTCGTAATACTGATCTTTAACACGTTGACATTAAATCTTGTGAAGATATATCTGGCGTGAACTATGCGAGTTATTTCCTTTTTAAATAAAACGGTGACATAATTATATAATTATGTTATTAATAGATTTAATAATATAATTATATAAAAAAGTTAATTTGAATAAATTAATTATAATTTTTAAATATCACAACTATGAACGATTTATATCTTCATATTTGTTTTGGCTTTTTGATCTTATTACGAGATTATCAATTAACATTACCGTAATGTTCTTTTATTGGGATAATTACACTAAGAGGTTGATGCTATGTAGTTAGTTTTTCAATATATATCACAATCCTATTCTATGCTGTATTTATCTCCAACAATAACAAGATCCAAGCAATACTATTATGTAAAAACGTCGTCATTTGCATGTAAAAAAGTTCAGGGAAACCTGAACTTCTTTAGGTGAGTTCACTTTTTTCTGTTATCTCTCTCTCCCTTCTCCTATTGCTATTCCTTTGTAATTTATTTCAAAATCATTTCATGTTGCATGATTTTAACTATATAACTCGTAAATTGCTACAGTTTTATTATCATCATTCATATCTACATAAAGGCACTACGTTTCAAAAAATGTGATTGTGCTCAAAACAACCCCTTATCACATGATCCTCCACCGTAGTCAGAAAGGCCGTACATTTCGTGCCAGATCTTTTAGAACACTGCCACCTTGTTCTTTTTCCCTTTGTCCTTTGTTTAGAGAACTTATGTCCTCTCACAAGCAGTATTATTGTTCCTCTGTCAGTTCTAATTTTTGCCACTGAAAGTATTAGATTATCAATCAATCTGAACGTCATAACTCAACGGTTTTTAGGGTGCCGTACCTCTTTATGTGCAAGTTCGACACTCACTTAGCCTGTTTTTTCATACTTCATGACAGATTGTTAGATACTATTTATAGGGGCATCCATTTAGTTACAATCACGCTTTGCCAAAGGTGGCAAACCTGCTAACAGTCCACTTGATTATAGTTGGCTCATGGAATTAGCAACCTTAGTGGTTAGACCATAGAGTAGTTAAATTAACGCGATATAGGTGAACACTACTGTAATATAGTTTGCTATTAACTACTAGTACTAATAATGGGGAAGTACCACCGTCTCACAGAAGATCAGCGTAAAACAACGGTAGGTACTCCTAATGTTATTTTATATGGTGAGTAAGAGCGCCAGAGGCCCAAGCTCCATCATATGGTCTCCTTATTATACTTACTCTCCACGACGTTGCATATACACGAATGATGCTTCTCGTGCGTCCATAGGCTAAGGTTACCGGTTGCCATTAGGAGGGCTGCATGCTAGTATGCCACCCACGTAGTATAATCAAAAATAAACATTTTTAATCTATATTTTAGCACTTGACATGCTCAGCTACTCTTAAAGTACAAATTATAATTTGTGAATAAGTAAAAAGATTATTTTAGTACGAGCGGGAATCGAACCTGCGTCCCTTCCTTTCCGGGGAAAGTGCTCTAATCCACTGAGCTATCGTACTATTTCTAGAAATACCGAATTTCCTCATCACATTTGTCTTAAAGACCAACGCCATCTATCGGTAATGCATTAACATGCATTCATCCAATGTTAAAAATAAACATCTCTCTACTCTACTCTCTACTCTATCAGCCTTTCGAAGTCCACTGCTGGACATAGGACTCCCCAAGAGAACGCCACAACATGTGTTTCGCTCATATGGGGGATAGTGCCGTAATCGCCACGCTTGGCAGGCGGGTTGGCGATCGCAGTGGATGTTGTTAATACTCGAGGGAGTGCTGCTGCCCACTCTCCCTGTATTCCCTCAGTCGGCTCTTACGACTCCCATGGGCGGCGGGGTGGGACAATTCTAAAGCCGGCCCCACACGGCATAGCCGGCCCCACACGGCATAAAAAATAAACATGCTCGCCCAATAATAACCGAAAAAGGAGATGGAACCAGTGCCTTCAGTAATATACTACCTACTGAGCTAGCGTTGCAGTGCTACAAGCTCCTGTCTTGTTCGTTGCGTGAAATACCGCCTGGGGGAGTTTAGGAACCCGAGTTGTTACCTCGCCCAGAGTTACCCATTTGGTTTTTTCCTTTAAGTGATTCGCGGATTCAACTTTGGTATTGCTGACGACGCTTAGCAACCTAGTAGTCTCGGAGATATCTCTCTTTTTCACATAGACTTGTGTCTTTATGGGATTAAAATTAATCAGTTTTTTTACACCCTATTCCGAGTTCCCACTGTAGTACTTTCAATAGTTAGACTGACTTATGTGGTATATTTTCATAAATTGAAATGAAAAAAATATATCACCATCGTAGGATTAAATAAAACACCTTTAAACATTTTTTTATACAAATGTAATCTATAGTAATAAAAAGATTTGATTGAAATACTGAACAATTAACACTTATCATTTGAGAAAAAGGCCGCATACTAATACTAGGTTACGAATCCTAGAAACCCAATCTACACCTGTGTATGTTGGCAGGTCCGCCTATTGTCATCTAACTAATAATTACATGTCCAAGGAGGGTTGACCTGGTGAAAAAACACAATATTTCCAAATCCTCCACCTTATTTACTGGCAAATCACCGTCGATTAGATAATATATCACCTATGGTAATCGTTAAGAAGCTTAGCTTCTGTCAGGCATTCCACGATATTCCAATGCATATATTTTAATACTAAACCTGCTCGGAAAGTAAGTTCTATTCTTATGTGAAAATCATGCAGAAAGTACGTCATTACTGTCACACGAATATGCGGGAGAAAAAGTTTATGATAAAATATCCATTACTAACGAGGGTTTTGTGTAGAGCAGCCTCAATAGGTCGGTCACAATTTAAATATTATCATGTTAAGGAGAAAAAGTCTAAACTTGCAGAAGGTGAATGGCCACTTGCATGTATGTAGGTAAGTACAATTACACCATAATCTATCACTGTCACTTTTTCTCTCGGTGAACAATGTAGGTAGGTACTATTTAACTCCTCAGTAATTTTGATTAATTGATTAATAAGGATAACCGCAATAATTTTCTTTATTAAGCAATTAACACAGAAATGCTACAGGTGTTTTGTAATCAGAACAGCCTGATTACAAACGGCACTTCATATTTAGTCTAGGACCTGTTAAAAATTAGACAATTTTTTAAGTGTTACTTTTATGGTTGCAAACTTACCTTGTGTGATTTTTATTGATGATAGCTACGAACGATTTCCAGATGAGTTGTATATTAATAACTTGTGTATGTCAATATGTAAATTACAATACTCGCCATATTTTTTATAATAATTTGTCCGCGGACTATCGACATAAAGTATCAATTTGGTGTTTCTGATAAGTAAAAAGTTTCAAGTGTGAACTAAGGAATTATAAAAAATTGTGTACATATTTATTCATGACTTAATCACTCTGAGTTCACATAAACCTGACGGCTGAACACTAAAACGCTTATTTAATGCAATACTCCATCAAGGATCGAGTCCGAAATTAAAGTTATTAAAACGATATATAGCAAACATTTTTAAGGAATAAACTATGTATACAAGTTTTGTAGCGTTTCTGTGAATATAATTTTATTCACTTTTACGCGATAGTCAAATGAATCAAATTAAAAAAAAAATAATAGTGCAGTATCGGGTTGCCCCTCGAGAATACTCGAAAAATAAAATGAAAATAATGTATAACATGAGATTCTACAACTTCACTATGATATAATCAACACTTATATTTAAAACTTCACATTATTATAATTATGTTATAAATATTTACCTAGTTAATATCTTTATTTATACTCATAATTTCATTTCTTTCACCGAAAAACTTGATATAAACTTTAACAATAGATTATGGTTATTTATGAAAAAAAGCACCTTTTACCTATCATATTTTTTTAAGCAAGATTTGTTAGTTATAGATTCAGTGATACAACTTTGTACTGCTATTGCCGTAATATTAATATAATTAATAATACTAATATAATAACCATTATATTAATTAAATCATAATTCAGCTGTATTTATTGTCAAGATCATGATAAAAATATGATTTAATATGCAACAAATAAAATGGATATACATAAATCAGAGAGCCATTACTTGACATCTATAATAACTTAAATAAATCTAAAGCCCTTATTAATTAATTACGAATCTAATAACCTTTTACACATATTTCAAATTGCAACAAAAATTTACATGTTTTGCACTTTATGTACCTATAAGTAAGACGTAATTTTTTAAGGTATTCCTACATGAGACTCATGTGTCGCAGTAAAACATTTATTGCTAGAAAAAGATATGTGAAAAAATGTATACTTCTGTAGTTTAAAATCTGTTGCCAGTTGTATGAGCCAGAGGATCATGAAAGCCCCAAACTCGAACAATAGCATTGTCCACCGTATGAAGAGATGCTCTGCACCCAGACTTAGCCTTGACGCAAACCCATCTAATCCTGCTGCCATGTTTGTTGACGCGATTAAAACGATACTTTCCGATCATGATTACAGGATTGCCTCGCTGGGATTTGGCGAACACAGGATTTAAATCTGAAAAAAAATTACCTCAGTACCTGGTATTCTCACTAAAATGATGTTAATCATAAAAATGCTAATTACAACTTAACAGAAATAAAAAAAAACTGTATTATAAATGTATTTATTCAAGTTCAAAAAAGAAAAAAAAAAGCTTACAATATGCGTATTAGCCTTATAAAATACATCAGTAATGTTATCCTAAGAACTAATGAAACTGCAACTGAACTACATATTATACGCACTTTTAAATGTGTATTACTTAATTCACTAATAACACAAAAACATTAGAAAATAAAACCATAATACCCTTAAGGAACCTATTGCTTTAATTGATTTTGTACAATTCCGACATTGCGGATTTTTTACAATATCCGTGATACGGGAGCAATAGTCCCGTTATAGTTTAGTATCGAAAAAACATCAGAAAGTGTGACCATGAGATCAATTAATATTACAACTGTCGTTAACCTAAAATAAACTAGAAAATAAGTAATATAGTCCTTTAATATTGGTACATTAATCTCATAAGATCTTAAAGTTTTATTATTACAATCTACATAGTGAAATAAAGGCCAATTTCAAAATGTTTTACTACCAATTTAATTAGATTATTATATTACTATTCAATTGTTTTAATCTGAGTATTAAAACAGCTACTTAAATATTGTAATTGTGAAAGCGAGTTTGATTGTTCTTTAGGATTTCAAGCCGTAACTAATTAACCGATATTCTCCGGAGTACAGAAAAGGACATGCTTTTTGTCTCGGAAAAATGAAATTGTTGTTAGACATATTGAAGCTAGTTCTATATGTCTAACAATAATTTCAAATAGCTACCTATTTATTTCTATATTAATATGTACTTATTTCTATATTAATTCTATAAAATAAACATTAATTGTTGTCAGATTTAAGAGAACATTAAAACCAATTATATACGAGGCCTACAAATAGCCAGATGTTAAGCGGATACCGTAGTTTATATACAACTGTAAATGACGTCGTACCGATAATTGATGCCATGGGTTCAGTACTCGATTCTGAAACCCCAGATGATGGAAATTTGCATCAAACTTTTCGTAAAAATTGCAAATTCTTTTTCATTTTTTTTAATTGAATGCTAGATAAAATCATTATATTGTTTTATCTACAATCGATTTTAGGTAATAATGGGCTTACCATTATTTACCCATTTACTCCAAAAATTACAATGGATTGAAACCTTTTTTTATGTTTTTAGTCGCGTTGTTAGTGATTCGATTGCGGCTAAAAAGATTTGTTAACTTTGTAACCCGTCGTTGTCGACAAAAATGGTATAGGGCATATTATTACTGTTACTTGGTGACATCTTTGCCCGGAGTTATCGGTATGATATCATTTACACCCGTTATAGACGATAGCTGCATCAGGGCCATCAAGTTCAAGACGATAGGTGTTAATAAGGCTCACAAGTTTCTCACTCTAAGGAAAAGGTGTTAGACAGGATGCAGAAAACAAATGAGAAACCATTATACATAGTTTCAGATGATAGAATCGCCACTCAACTAATGCCTTACAAATTCCAAAATTAAGTATAATAATTACTCAATATTAAAGAGTAAGTAACGCTTACATTTTTTAATTATAATTACAGCGACATTTTATGGGTCATAAGTAACTTAAAAATGTTATTTTTCCTAAAACATCCTAATGATTATGTTTACCAAGTGTCTTGACAATAACATTGTCCACAGTGGTGATCGCCGCATTACATCCAGATTTCTTCTTGATACAAGTCCAGCGCACCTTGGAGCCCCAGCAGGCGTGTTTGTTGAAGCGCCAATCTCCTATTTGTATCACCAAGTTGCCACGCTGAGATAAATCAAACTTCGGTTCTGAAACACATTTACCACATCAGTCATCTTATTCTACAGAAGTTATATAAGTATGTACTTACATAAATACCTCTATTCTATTCATTAAAATTAACATTACTATTCTAGAATCCTGGGCCCGTAGAATGTAACTAACTTAATCGTATTAACATCGTATCATCTCGCTTGTGATTGGTTGAGACACCGTCTTGTGATGGCGCAATAACCCCTCAGCTAATCACGGTGATCTCTCAACCAATCACACTGACACGATGCGATGTCGATACGATTTAGTGGGATACATTCTAACCCCCCTGAAGACTATTACCAAGGAGGGCGATCGACTCTCGTTGAATAGACACCGCGAATTGGCAACCGAAAAGAATAGTAGCAGCTCTTAGCCAAAATGAACCATAGACATTAACCAAGCGATTGAAATATAGTCAGTAATATAAAAAAACTAGACGTCGTGGGACGTCTACCAGATGTGAAAACAACGACATTATTTTGTTAAACAACGACATTAATTATTATTCTAAAGCCGGCCCCACACGGCCAAGCCGGCCCCACACGGCTTTTAAGTTTAAAAGCATACCTAAAGAGTAATAACACAAGTTTATAATTTAAATTCCAGTAAACTAATTTTGATATTTCCAAGTAATACTATTATTAATAATAATCATATTATGCGCAGGCCATTAAGGTTTGGTATTATCTAATAGTTCTCGCTTATAGCTGGAACCGAATGCTAGATATTGGTAATACCTTTTTGTCCGTTGTGTGCGACTGCTGATCATGAGGTCTCGGGTTCGATCCCATTTTTGTAAAAAGAAAAACTCAAAGTAGCAGCTAGGAGTTTGGAAATGTGCCCGGCTAACGGCAACAGGCTCGCCCCCTATTACGTGGGACTTAAACATAGCTGGCGAACCGTGGGTGTGTAATACACCTCCGCCTACCCCTTCGGACAAGCGTGATGGTATGTTCTTTTTTTTTCCTGTTCGGTTAAACTAGCTGTGAAGCATCACAGTTTATTTCTTATGGAGACAAGAGTCAATTATTCCCGCTCCTTCCTTGAACCACCTTACGATTTAGATGTGCCGCTATTGTTAAATACATGAGCGTCAATTAGATTAGGTTAGATAGATTATGAGTTAGTTTAGTTAAGTATTGGGGTTAAAAGGCAGTGTTTTGTTACCAATTTTTATTAGATTATAATTTTTAACAATACCAACTACTTCCTACTTTCTAATCTGCATCTTACTAATATTATAAATGTGAGCGTGTGAAGATGTTTTAATATTTGTCTGACGACACGCCTAAACAACTGAGCGGGTTCGGATCAAATTTGGTAGGTAGATAAATGAGACATTGGGTTTACACACAGGATACCTTCTTTTATCCCTCAAATTTGCTAAATGGATTTGTAAGAAATGCGGTAAAGCCCGGATAAAAATATACTTAGAATATTATTTACCACATTTAGAATATGCCTAAACATATCTATCAACCAAATTTTGAAGACTATGTAGATGAAGTTGCGAGCAGACGCTAGCACTTAATAATTATTTCGATTAGGTTATTCAAGTAAATAGGTTGTATATTTATAATTTTTTTATGACAAATGAAGTATCAATCCCGCAAAGCTGTGTATGTTCTACAGAGAACAGTCAAGACTGCAAACGCTTAGTAATTTAAAACTTAGTTATTATTAAAGATAACACAAAATCTATAATGAATATAAAATGATTACTGTTACAGGGCAGCATCATCGTAGTTACAATATATAAAATGATAAAATATAAGAAAAATAAGCTTATAGTGAAACTTAGACATGATTTTTATCAACATTCTAGAGAATATAGTGATTCTTAATGTGTAAAACTAATTATATGAATTTTAAATAAAAACGTTTATATAAAAGAGGTATAGTGGCACCACATTAGCAATTACACTTAGGGCGGATTCGACCAAACAAGAATACATTTTATTTCTAGAATAAATCGCTACTTACTCGAGAATAGATCAATTTTTCATTTTACCAACAACAATTCGAAGAATAGCGAGCCTTTTTGGGAATAGTCACTATACCACCGATAAGCATCGAATAAGGAGTTAATCCAAGAATTAAAAAAATGGCGTCATCTTTTTTGTGCTGTCATTTTTCGAAACCAATATCGGTTTCGGGCGCGTGACAGCTACTTTCTCATGCTATAATACGACAAATAAGAGTTGAGATGAGTTAAGCTATACACTGTCCCGTTTGTAGAACAATTTCTTTTTGCTGGGTATTACATTCACTTAGCTATTCTCGAATAGCTATTCCAAGTATAAGCGATACGTCAGATGGCGTGGAAAAACGATTGTTGATTATCTAAGGCAATAAAACCGTGGAATAGATTATTCTCGGTATAGTTATTCTTGTATATATTCGAGTTTGGTCGAATCCACTCTTAGGTACCCAATTATTATTCAGTTGAGATAAAAAAAAAATCTGTTATCATTATGTTTGTTTGATTTAACTCTTGTACGGAGTTGACTAAACTATTTTATATCTGTACCACTACATGTAGATTAAACATAAAATCATAATATAAAATAACCGGTCATATTGTTAAAAAGAATTTTTAAAATAAAATTTAATGCACTGTCTATAACTATAATCTTACGATATCTAAATACGCCTTATATTTAAAAGAATGTCTGCTATTGTATAACCGTCTGTGTAAATTAAGTAATAAGATATTAAAACCCAATTTTTTGCGTCTTCAAACGTATTTCAAACACAAAATATGATTAGATACCTATGCTAAAACATTCATCAACTTAAAAATATTGTTATAAAACTTATATTTCATAGAAACCTTCTCAGCCTTTCTATAACAATACGAATTTAATTAATGTAATTATATTGAATTATTATTATATTAATATATAAAATTACTTAGGTATTAACATACATTTTTTGAAATATTTTAACATTTCAATTTTACTTAATGCAATACTGTCTAACACCAAAAGATAGGATTAAAAACTATTTATTAATTCATTCATTTAGAAAATATGAAGAACGTTTCTCTTATATTTAAAACTAAATCTATTTTATTTTCTAAACATTTCATCTAATAATATAAAAGCCTGCAAACTGTGTATTGATAATACTAAAGCACTATACTAAAATATATTGTCATTAAACGGAGCAAAATTCCAACTAATGGTTGTGCCACCCGTTGAGTTTCATAAGTCGATCATTGACAGTAACAGCAACACAACGGCACCCTCTACTCTTTCTAGAAGTACACTCCCACCAAGTCTTCTCTCGACGAGATACTTTTTTGACGAACCGATAGTTGCCCCAAGATATAATTGGGTTCCCGAATCTGGTGGTACCGAATGTTAAAGGACTCATTCCGCTTGCTGAAACAAATAATATACGTTATAATAAACATTATAAAATCGGAGCCTTAGTTTACGAAAAAATAAAAGCTAAACTTAGCTACTTAATTGAAATTAAGGAAAATACGCAAAATAAAACAATTATGGCATAATAATATCCTTTTAATACAAGTAAGACTGTCATGATATAAGATATAATACTGGTTTGATTTTTGGTTTATATTATATACAATTAATCTAAGGGAGACATCCACTAGACTCATGTAGAACGGAATGCAGTACAACACTTTTTATTTTACAATTGTTTTTCTTAAAAGAGAATTGCTGCTGGAAAGGCGTCACCCAAGATATTAAGAAGGAATGTGTTATCGAGATTCGCAGTCCCGAGCAATTGTCACGATTGCTGGATGGGCATCTGGGACAATTTTCCAGGAGATATAGGTTCAAATCCGGCTTGCGACTGTTATTTACGATTTCACATTTTCGGATTTTGTATTCAAACTGCTTCTCCTTTAGCTTCACTGCCGTTCTAATATTAGTATAGAATAATCATCTTCCTATCCTTATCCAAAACTTGGTTGGGGTCAGCTTCCAATCTGTTCATTGCAAAGCTGATCCACTAGTCATTTTGCAGAGCAACTGCTGATCTAACCTGCACGACCCAACTACCGGCTGGCGATCTTATGTAAGTTCAGAGTAGGACATATTTTGATTGCCCTGCTAACTTGTAACGATTGCTAGTACATCCTACTTTATTTGACAGTTAGGACCTGCACCTGACTCTGCTTAACGTAGCTTCCGAAGCAGTGACCTTCCGAAGCGCCGAATAATTTACCAAATTACCTTACAATATGAATTATTACCTAAATATGCTACAAATTTATTTTCTTCGGCTTAAACTATTATAAGTTTTGTTTAAGATTCTGAATTACTAATCGGTATGATTGTGATAGTTCTTGACCGATACAACTTTATCATAAAGTGTATTGACTCGCGCGTTACACCTCGGCTTATTACACTTCCACGATACACGGTGGCCATTTTGATAATTTCTGGAGTGACGGAATCCATTATAAAAAAGCATTCTTGTATTTTTAGACGTCTGCACATAATAAACTGGAAATATAATAAGTTATTACAATCCTGAATCTTAATTTACTACCTTTTGTTCACATATTTCTTATTGCAAAAGACAGCATACGAGCCACGGCTCACGATGGTAAATGGAAATCGATGCTCGTCACCGTAGTAATACCATGAGTATAGAAGGGCACTGACTACCGTGAAATTGAATAAATACGCTTAATAGAGATGGATATGGATCGATACTTCTGCAACCGGAACACATCTGGACAGTGACTCTGTTCTAGGGTAATATTGACTTCAAGCAAGCCGTATTGCTTAGCCAAAGCGCTATCAAAGGCACTTTTATTACGAAATAGGTAATTTTTAGTAGGCTACATTTTCGAACGCTGATATTATTGTACCTACATCATTCACCAGGAGGAGAAATAATTTGTCAATTACCTATAGGGGTGCTGTTTTAAAAACACGATTCGCGCTTTCTCTTTCTATCAATTGATATACGAAGAAAAGAAGAAAAAGCATATCCATCCATCCATCCATCCATCAGCCTTTCAACGTCCACTGCTGGACATAGGCCTCCCCAAGAGAACGCCACAACGAGCGGTCCCGTCATGGGGGATAAGCACGTAATCGCCACGCTTGGCAGGCGGGTTGGCGATCGCAGTGGATGTTGTTAATACTCGAGGGAGTGCTGCTGCCAACTCCCTCGGTATTCCCTCAGTCGGCTCTTACGACTCCCGTGGGTAGAGAAGGGTGGGACAATTCTAAAGCCGGCCCCACACGGCCAACAAAAACATATCATAAAACATTAAAAATTTACGAGGCGACTCAGTGGTTAGGTCTCTGCTATATGCAGACGATGCGGTCTTATTAGCGCAGTCCGCAGCTGACCTGCAAACCCTAGTCGACGTAATGGCAGAAGATTGTAAGAAAAGGGGCCTACGTGTGAATGTGAGCAAAACCAAAATAATGGTTTTTTAAAGAGAAGAAGCCAGAACAGATGTTAGAGTAGCAATAGGAAATGGTGTGCTAGAACAAGTGGATGAATTTGTATATCTTGGATGTGGATTCAGTCGGGATGGAAGGTACACCACTGATGTAGAGAGAAGTGTAAATGCGGCAAATAGAGTGAACGGAGCATTGGGACAACTTCTCGGCAGTCAACACCTCAGCCAGAGGGCACGTGTCGCAATACACAATGCAGTGCTTGTCCCAACGTTATTATATGGAAGCGAGAGTTGGGTATGCAAAAAGGAGCATGAGAGTAAAATCAATGCGGTCGAAATGCGATCTCTGCGGAGAATCTGTGGAGTGAGGCTGACTGACCGCATTCGTAACGATGACGTAAGAGAGCGAGTAAGTATGAAAGAGAGTATTAGTGTAAAGATGCGAAAGGGAATGCTCCGATGGTTCGGACATGTGGAAAGAACGCCGGACGAGCGACTGGTTAAGAAGATATACAATGCGAAAGTGGAAGGATGTAGGTACAGGGGGAGACCGAGATTCACCTACCTAGACCAAATCGGTCATGTATTGAAGGAAGGTGGAGTCAGGAGTCTCCGAAACCGGCGAGCGTGTATGAAGAGAGTTATGAATGTTGAGGAAGCGAGAGATGTATGCAAGAATAGAACCTCTTGGCACTCTGTTCTCTCTGCCTACCCCGCAAGGGAAATGGCGTGATGGTAAGTAAGTAAATAAGTATAAGGTTCCAATAACAGAGTTAAAAGTCACCCTGTACTGGCGGCATCAAGTAACCTTCAACAAACTAAATACGAAGTCAACGACTATTTTACAAACGCAAAAATTAAACGAACTCCACTTCACTTTTTTAAAAATGACCATAAAAAGTGCAAAAGACCATATTACATATTCTGCGAACTTGGACATAAATAAACTTGTTCTCTTCATCATAAAATAGTTAAATTAGGCCGTCTGCCTGACCTATTAAGCTATTAAAATTTAAAAAAAAAATACGTTTGTAATGGATACTCATAACTTTGTCCACATGCATTTTCGTATGACTATCCAAGCAGGTGTAGTATAAAAACATTCTGTAACGATTACTTATGAATTTAAATGACGCCACAAAGCAACGAGGATGTAAATTGTTGCTAATGCAAAAGTGAGTTTGTTTATCTGTATATTTGTTACGCTTTCACGCTGTAACTCCTGAACCGATCATCATGAAATTTTACATACACATAGTTTAGAGCTCAGAATAGGACATATCCTATGTCCTACTGTCTACTATTTATCCCGGAAAATTGAAGATTCCTGTGGGATAGCTAGTTTTGCATGGAAATAATGAGTTCAATAGAGTGACTTATATATTCTGAGGACCATACAGACAGAGTCGCAGGCAATATCTAGTATTTGATACATACTCGTAAATGGTAAACAATGTAAACAAATGGATTTCATAAAACAATGTAGGTTCACTTTAGATAAATAGGTGATTTCATTAAAAGTTAAATGATAATTGTAAGTAGGGTATGGAAAGCACATTATAATTCATAAAAGGAACAATCAATCATTTATGTATAATATAAAATGTAGTCACTATACCATACATAGTAAACTGTACTAAAATTACATTCTATATAGTTTTTAATAAGTCTTATTATAATTATATAGTAAATATCACCATATTACGTATCGCATTCAAATATCACTGAGTGTGAAAGCCTTATTCAATTTAGAGATCAAAGATTAAAGATCAAATAAATAAAACAAATACATATTGAAAACCTAAAAACTTCTTTCCTTTCTCTTTTTTTTTCCATTCCTTTGAAATTCACAGCTCGATTTGAAGCTGTATTCACACATAGATAAAATTTTATTCTACCTATAGAAAATGCAATTTCATAAACATTTTTGATCTATATTTTTTAGCATTTGACATGCTCCGCCACTTTTTAAAGTATAAATTATTTGAGAATAAGGAAAAAGAGATTTTTTGTACTAGCGGGAATCGAACCCGCGTCTTTTCCAATCCGGGGAAGTGCTCTAAGCCACTGAGCTATAGTACAGGTACTTCGACCATCCCAATCTCCTTATTACATTTGTCTTTACGACCAGCGCCGGTCGTAAAGACAAATGTAATAAGGAGATTGGGATGGTCGAAGTACCTGTACTATAGCTCAGTGGCTTAGAGCACTTCCCCGGATTGGAAAAGACGCGGGTTCGATTCCCGCTAGTACAAAAAATCTCTTTTTCCTTATTCTCAAATAATTTATACTGCAATTTCATATTTAAATATTGTAAACCGTCATAAATCATAATATTGTAGGAACATAACTAGCAATAAGTAAGAAGTATAACTATTAAATAGCATGTATAACAAACAATTAATTTAAAACATTACAATAAAAAGAAAAATGTAAGTATATCAAAATTACCAAACATGTAATTTTACGTTAAAAAGGTTAGGTATATAATATCAACGCCTATTCATAATTATAATAAATAACAATAAATATTAACGTCAGATTTAGAGCAATGGACGGTTTTGATAAATAATTTCGTCTCAATATTATCGTTAGGGGTCTTTCTTAAGGTCAGGGTTTGGAGGCAGCGACCAAAGATCGTTTTTAGGAAATAACCGAGGTAAGTTTAGAGCGTGAAGGGCTAAAACTGCGGCACTAGGTGAAGTAATGGGTGAAGGAAGAATAGCAGTGGATGTCGACAATCCTGTGAGATGAGGCAGTGTTCTTGGCTGGAGCTGGACAAAGGCCCCGTTTCCATAACGTGCGTGTGATGGTGGAGCATGGTTGTGTCCGTCTCCCGATGCGACCAGCTTTCCTGAAGCGAGTCGGACCCTAGCTCTGCATCCCATATGCTTTGAGGAGCAGTAGAAAAATCGTCCTCCCACTTGGGAGTAAGTGTAGCCACGTAGCACCAGAATATATTTTCCTTTTTCCGTGGGTATGAATTGTACGTCTGCAATATCGACAGTCTTCAATGACACATTCTGAACATCAAAAATATATGTATTTAATAGAACCTAACCATTTTGACGTTCCAGCATTCTTCATCGCCTCAACCTGTGATTCCTCAGTAGGATCCGAATAAAGCATATTTGAACGAAAATTGCTATATCAAATACGTATAATACATAGTATAAAACGAACTAATATCAACATCTTAATGTACTCGTATATAATAAAAAATACTTTCAGCACTTTTGCAATAAAATGTTACAGATTTTTCTTTTACTTTTTTCTAATACACGGTGGTTTTCCTATTTAGTATACTTACATATTTGATACCAGTAGGATAAAGTGGGCTTGTAATATATTGTATTTAATCCGTCACTACATGATAAATAAAATTCTGTAGAATAAAAAAAACGCCATGCTAAAACTAAAAAAGAAAATTAATTAAATTACGCAATAAATCTACAAAAAAATAAATTAAATAATGTTACTGTCAGTCATTACATAAATATTTAAAACGCAATAACATTGAAATGGGCTTTATTTAATATTTAGAAGCTATAGGCTATATACATAAATTTAAGTATAAAGATAAAATTAATGTGAGATCTTAACAGTTATATGTATAATCACTAGCCACATCATATGGAACATTTTCAACGTAGAATAGGCAGATCTAGCATGGGCTACTTTATATATACAGAAACTCGATAGCATGAATTTTATCTACCAAGAACAGCACACGCTAGGTCTGTAAGATAGTTAAAGTTAGACCTGAATTCCACAACCGTTTACCATTTGGTATATAATATTCGAATATGTATATATTTTACATAATAACATTAATCCAGCGAGAAATGTGTCTTCAAGTTGTTCATGTATACTATTACTTTTTTAAAGTCATATTATCAATGTGTCTTCACTGTTCGAAATCAAAATTGAAAACGGACACTTTATGACTCTATTTCTTATAAAATAATTACTAAGAAAAATAGCCAATTTATATTGGATTATCTTTTACTAAGGGAATTTAATAAGTTGCTCAAAACTAATAGAAATAATAGCTTTACTCGTATATAATGGATATAGCTACGAAAACTCTATATAATCATATTATTGATGACTTTTTTCAAAACTTAGAATAAGTAAGGTTATTGAGATCAATCTTTTGAAGGATTACCTACAACAAGTGAAAGCTGTTTAATTATATCAAAGTATTTGCTTTTTAGAACTTAACTAACTTAAATTTAAAGAAGATTATTTTCTTGCTGCGAATATAGTTTTAAAACGTAAGTGAAGTTATATGTACAATATTATAAGTCTCAGGACAATTATTTGTGTGATGAACACAGATATTTGTACTGCATCTGGGTGTTTTCTATTACATAATGTATGTATTTACAAAAGAAAGTAATATACCAATGTAATATATCCGTAATCTGGTACCCATAGCACAAGCGTTAAGTTTAGTTTGGAACCAGAGGAAGTTGTGTGAAATTGTCTGTAAACATTTATTATTTTATCCTCCCTGACAGGATCGGGGCCACTCAGTTCTTAGACAAAACTCCAAATTATGCAGCACTAAACATAATATTAAAACAACTGCCTGCAATTATCTTAACCATGTACAGTAATCACAACGGATCTTTGTGTCTGTGAAGTTGGCTGCAAGACGCTGCGCAGTAGCCTTTTTTGTAACGCAAGGCATGTGCGTCTTCTACAGTTTACATTAATCGAAAAATGTTTGATTATAATTTAACAAGTGTAATCGATAATTATATAATTTATCGATTGTACTAAAAGGTGTGGACTCTTCTAAATCTAGATTAAAGCTTATTCACTGAAATCGCTCGTATACTTTTTATTGAATATTAAAAAATAAATAGGACCTAATAAATACTTAGATATGAAAACATGATCTCATGATTGTTTTGTTAATCGAGTAATAACATTTGAATTGATCAGCACCACGGAGTACAGAAAAATAGCGGAGGTGTTTCAAGGCAAAATCTCTTTAGAACGAAGCGTCGCTAAATGCGGGTGTTCGGGGGACGAGGTAAAACTATAGCTCCACCCCTAGATCAAAATCCATCTAGTGGTGAAATGTATTTTACAGCGTAATAGAGAACATTTTTCATTAATTTAGTTTGTATATTCACCACTATGGCGTTACAAGCACAACAGTTTTTTCCAGAACATTCCATATGCGTTAGTAAGGTTGGTCCACATTGTTTATACCAACTTAATCATCACGACGCCATCTTCCTTGCGGAGTAGGCAGAGAGAATAGAGTGCCAAAAGGCTCTATTCTTGTGTAAGTACATCTCTCGCTTCC
Organism: Leucoma salicis; assembly: GCA_948253155.1. NCBI lineage: Eukaryota > Metazoa > Arthropoda > Insecta > Lepidoptera > Erebidae > Leucoma > Leucoma salicis. The sequence continues at coordinate 20,830,508 of OX411814.1, read as the reverse complement.
ATAACATTCATAATTCTCTTCATACACACTCGACGGTTTGAGACTTCTGACTCCATCCTGTTTTCAATAGATGACCGATTTGGTCTAGGTAGGTGAGTTTCAGTCTCCCCCTGTACCTACATCCTTCCACTTTCGCATTGTATATCTTCTTAACAGTCGCTCGTCCGGCATTCTTTCCACATGTCCGAACCATCGAAGCATTCCCTTTCGCATCTTTACACTAATACTCTCTTTCATACCTACTCGTTTTCTTACATCGTCTTTACGAATGCGGTCAGTCAGCTTCACTCCACAGATTCTTCGCAGAGATAGCATTTCGACCGCATTGATTTTATTATCATGCTCCTTTTTGCATACCCAACACTCGCTTCCATACAATAACGTTGGGACAGGCACTGCGTTGTGTATTGCGACACGTGCCTTTTGGCTGAGGTGATGACTGCCGAGAAGTTGTTCCAATGCTCAGTTCACTCTATTATACTCTACTCTTTCTCATATTGTTTATAATGTATATTGATAATCAGTATTGGGCATAGACGTAATGACGTAGGATCGTAGGATATTTTCGCTACGCTCAAAATACCAATGAAGCATTGGAGTGAAAGATCTTAATCAAGTATAAACCGCTGCGAGAGTAACTGAGATTGCGAAACAAAATGCCGTATGCCAATGTATATCAGGATCAGGTGGATTCTTATGCACCTGTAATATAGGCGATAACTTTCCTATTAGATCTATAAGCGGCGTTATACTTTCGCTTATCTTCTTTTGCGTTCAGGTCCTGACACCTCCTGGCTTTATTCCAGGCCAAATAGGCGAACTGCTTCTGACGTGCAGCCTCCCTGCAGGTACTGTTAAACCAGGGACGGGTACGACCGCTGACGGGTAACTTGGTGCTTGGGATAAATGAACCAACCCTATTAGCACAATTTCCGTCACGCAGTCCTAACGTATACATGCGGTTATAATTTCTGTATAAACAGGGAATTTAAAATAATAACAAATAAATCAATAACACGATGAAAAAAAAAACAATTTAATAAATAACATGACGTTCGATAATGGGTTCGCTGGTGTGACGCAAACTTTATGTAGTCAATTATTTCCGAATACTCACCGACAGATGACATGTAATTCTTTAATATTTTTTTCTCACATATCATGTAACTAAGTAATAAATCTTTGAAATAATTTATATTTTATAAAGGATTTTCCTTTATAAAAGCTAAATTTACTTATTTGTGACAAAAAAATCTTATAATATTATGCTTTTATAATATTAGTGACGATATTGTGGAGTTGTAGGTATAATGCACTTTTCGACGACAGATGTCTCTTTGTAATGAAACAAAGAAAATGTGTTTTAAAATATAAATATATATAAATTTAAACGACTTACATATGAAATGATATGCCATCTTATTTTAATTTTGCTCCTGAGCAATTTTTACACCCATCAACAACGCACTTCATTGTTAAAAGAATTTAATACCTACATAAAAGTGAGAAAAGAGCGAACCGATTGCAGTGACGGTTCATTTGATACTACGGTTTTAGCCCCGCCCACTGTGACGTCATTGACCTATTTGAAGGCGACATGACCTAGTTGCCTTGCGGCATCCCCGCTATTTTTCTGTACTCCGTGGTCAGCACTTATCGTATGATTCTGTCAAAATTCACACTTCGCGCTCTGTGCCTAACTTCAGAGACACAAAGATTCTTTGTGACTACTATACAAAATCAATTTTGTATCACAACTTGATATCCTCACTAATGTCACAAATATAAAAGTGAGTATGTTTGTTACGCTTTCGCGGCGCAACTGTTTAACCTATCATCATTTATAAATGCATTTCTACATTTAGTATCTCTTAAAATACTATATATACTACTTTTTATTCGGGAAAAGCTGTCAGTTCTTGTTGGACGTGTTTTATTGTAGCCATAATTAAAGCGTCGTAGAGTGACGTATTTATAATAATATTGGCCCAATTCTGAAGTACACGTCGACAAAATTGCGGGCATAAGATATAAATAATGTTTCATTAACTGCCTCGGTGGTGCAGCGGCAGTGTGTGCGACTGCTGATCATGAGGTCTCGGGTTCGATCCCCGGGTATGGCAGTGTTATTGTGCTTTTTCGTAAAAATAAAAATTATCAGTAGCAGCACGGAGTTTGGAAATGCGCCCGGTAGACGGCAATAAGCTCGTCCCCTATTGGGACTTAAACATAGCCGACGAACCGTGAGTGTGTAATACACCTGTCTACCCCTTCGGGGAATACAGGCGTGATGCTATGTTTATAATGTTTCATATCAAGGAAATTAACTTGGCGGATGTGTATGTTTATTTTGCTTGTCTACCATTGTGTTTCCTATAGTGACAACAATTGCATGGCAGTCCCATGCTCGGCTCTCGGAACACAACCACTTTACCCGCGACGAACAGACCGAATGACGCGTGTATCTGTAACCTCTGATCTTCATAATTTTTGCGCCAATTTCTGATGTGTAGAAAATAGGGCGATCTGAAAATATAACATAATTTAGTAACTGGCATTAGGCATTTTAGATGCGGTCAAACTGCTGCGTACACAAGAAAAACGAGAAGGTAGATTGAATCTTCTCTATTGCTTTAATTCTATATATTTCCAAAAAAACATTACATAGTCTCACGCCTATTTCTCTATAGGGGTAGGCAGAGATGTATTATAACACCCTCTTATAATTCTTTTATAATATGAAGTTCGCCTGCATAGGTATATTTTTTTGCCTACATACTATAAAGTTATATAAATAAATATGTTGGTCTGATGCTGGCACAATTACAACTATTTATAATATTTATTACCATTTTGTGTGTGGTATCTCAATAGATTTTTCTTCTGAATAATCTTTAAGCCCCATATTTTTTTTTCAACGATTAAGTATGAGTTTCTTCATGATTAGTGGAACTCTTTTTACTGTACTCTATACGTTACGCGAATGTCTATGTCTATGCCAACAGAGAACAAGCTTTTAAAGGTTCCATCCATCCATCAGCCTTTTAAAGTCCACTGCTGAACATAGGCCTCCCCAAGAATGGGGCATAGTGCCGTAATCGGCACGCTTGACAGGCGGATTGGCGATCGCAGTGGATGTTGTTAATACTCGAAGGAGTGCTGCTGCCCACTTCCCCGGTATTCCTCAGTCGGCTCTTACGACTCCCATGGGTGGAGAGGGGCGAGACAATTCTAAAGCCGGCTCCACACGGCGCTTTAAAGGTTAGCCACTACTTAAGAGTACATTATTAAATTAAGATCATGTAATATAACGTAGTAAAGAAAGACGTAAAGTTAATATTACAGCCGGAATATAATAGCTCAGATTGTCAAAAAGTTTTCAAAAACCAACAATTAGATTTCATGAACAGTGACTTTTTTCTAATATTTTAAGGGTATATTTTTAAATCATTCTATCATATAATTACGAATAAGGCGGATGGTTGTGTTCATTTTTCATTTTCAAGATCCTTTCACCAACAGTGAACACTACTGCACTACAGGCACTTAGCTTAGAAGCACACCACCATCTTGTACTTCCATTTTTGGCAGTTCTTTGCTTACGAAATATGTAGCCACCAGTGCAAATAACGGGAGCTCCACGGCATCCCGTCCCAAATATTGCATCTGGAAGAATATAAGTTAATCAATCATACATACATAGACCCACGCCTGTTTCCCAAATAAACACAAATAACAGATTGACAATTTCATTAAACCGGCCTACTGACGCCGACGATTTTATTATTCAAAAATCAATTAACCTGTAACGGTCCACATTTGTAACTCACTAATATATTGCGACTACTGATTCGCGTTTTTTTGAAGGCTAGAAGCTAATATATAAGAATGAATGTGTTATGAAATTGAGCAATGTCACAAGAGCATAGTTGGCAAAACGTCGGCTGGAACAGTTAGGGAGGTTCAAATCCTGCTTGTGACTATCATTTTCGCACTTTGTATTTTGGTAAATGACCGAGCATGATAAGTGCTTAAACTCTATGCCTCTATCTTATATAAAAATTCCATGTCACATTGCGCCGCGATAAATTGCAATACTACTTATCCGATCTAAACATTTTATTTTCAAAATGTATGATATGTTCCAACTTAAAATTTCTGTTTATAACAAACTAAACAGATTCCTTTTTTATTGCAATATTAATATAAATAGCTTTTTTATTGCTAGGGATAGAACAAGTGCAAAATCGATTCATGTGACACTTAGCATTTCCTAAAGGGAAATCTAATTACCCGTCCTCCTATATAACGCAGCAACGTAACTACAAAATATAGCATCTGTCCACCCGCAGAGAAGTAACTGACGCTTTATTCTTATATAAATTATTATGTAACAAAATTGACTGCCCCAATTCAATAAGTTAAATGAGAATTCGTGTCTCCGCAAGGTATCCCTGGGGGTTTAGGCAGAGTCTCATATCTCACATGTCGATCGTATCGTGATCACTGTGATTGGTTGAGAGATCATCGTGATTGGCCAACTGATTATTGCGACATCACACGTTAGTTTCTCAACCAATCACAGTGATCACGATACGATCGATATGTGAGATAGTAGATTCTGCCTAACCCCCCAGGAAGGCCATTAAGTCGTTGTGTCCATCATTGCCTCGGTCTGTACTTGATGCTAATTCACCGGTGCCAAAGTTCTGTAGAATCCTCAATGGCTGCAGTGATTTAGTAGATGTTTGTCATGACCGTCTAAGTAAATATGTTAAAAGTTATTATACGAGTAAATAACGCAAATTTTTCAAATATAACTGACATTTAGATTCATATCTTTTTATATTTTTGTTTTAGTTTATCTTTAAAATATTATTCTCTCTAAATGTAGTTTCACTTATTGTTAGTCACTGAATAATTAATTACCTGCTTGTCATATATATACATACATTTAATTGCTGTTCATTGTGCATGCGGTGTTAGCCAGTAAGCGGTTGTTACACTTATATATATTATGTTTTAGTGCTTTTATAATTGCAGAGTGTAAATAACCGTTGGTTAACCAAATAAATGTAAAATTATAAGTATGCCAATGAGTGGCCGAGTCTTATAATATATAAAATGTCATTTTTTTTATAACTTTAATATGTAGGTTTTTTACAACACACTGTTAATATCACATTTACATCCTTATACTAGAACATGGCTTCGTGGTTATGATCGTTTTTACCCTTTACAATTATCGAATCAAAGGTATAAAGCACCGCATGGCATCCTTTTTTTCGATGGCTTGCGCAAAACCACCTCGTCAGGTTATTACTCGATCTGTGTTTCGCAAATTTGTAGCCGGAAAATACAATATTTTGTGCACCTCTAGAGGTTGTAATAAAAACTGCTTCTATAACAAATAAATACATTCGAATAAGCTTTATAAGACCTTGATGTTAAGACTATCAAAATGGCTGCGGCGCTTTGCTAAGAGGGCCGGCACGACAAAATAATTCAATTATGTACCAAATTGTACTATCTACATTATTTTACTTTAAATTTTTATAATATTTTGTTGAAATACACTTAGATAGAAAACTGTTATTAAAATGTAGTGGTGTGTAATGTAATGTTAATTTACATTACACACAACTACTCGTATATTCTTTTAGACCAGAGATTTTAACACATCTACTATATAAAACGATACCTACTACTACGAGTTGACTGGTTACTATCAAACACTAAAATAAACATTTCTATATTTACTCAATTTGTTGAAAGATTTATTGTCGTTTAACAATCACTTTACAATTACTTTGCTAAAATACTTAATTACAAATTAGTATTCAAAAACTTGCAAAATTAAAATACTTACCTACCTACTTATAATTACAAATTAGTATTTCAAAGCTTATAAACACTGTGAGTACTAATCATAGAATTGCAACAAATCAACAATACAGAAACTGATCACAGATTTACAGTAAGCTAACAATTGTTAGGTTAGTTAAAACACAAGGGAGGCGGATGGGTGTGTTGATTACAAAGCTTCACAATTTCGTTACACCCAATAATAGTATACAGAAAGGCGCGGCATCCTCTGTTGCCATGCGTGGCACAGTACCATCGTATCTTATGTAATGTGGTTCGATGCCGAAGGAATTTGAATCCAGCTATAATTATAACACGAGCTCCTCTAGTGCTGGTCACGAACCTCGCCTCTGAAATCGATCTAATTTGTAATGATAATAAATAATAATAAAAATGAAATTTTATACAATATTTATTATGAGTATAAATTAATATATTTTAATCTGTATTTTAGCACTTGACATGCTAAGCTACTTTAAAGAACAAATTATTTGTGAATGTGGAAAAAGAGAACTTTAGTGCGAAAAAAAGTACGTATAAATTTTTTGTGTATTTTGTGATTGAAAAAATTAATTCCATCATCACTGAAAATAGCTAATTAAGAATTTCTGTGATATTTAGGTATTTTTATGTATATGCATTTGACATGTTTATCCATATAAAGGGAGTGACCGATATAGCCCGCCGGGTTGGCATGCTGAAGTGGCAATGGGCAGGCCACATCGCTCGACGAACCGACAACCATTGGGGAAGAAAGGTTCTCGAGTGGCGACCACGTATCGGACGGCGCAGCGTAGGACTGCCCCCCACCAGATGGACCGACGATCTGGTCTAAGTTGCGGGAAGCCGTTGGATACGGTCGGCGCAAGACCGCTCGTTGTCGCGTTCTCTTTGGGAGGCCTATGTCCAGCAGTGGACGTTGAAAGGCTGATGGATGGATGGATGATCCATAGAAATTAACACATTAACATTATTTTGGATTACACATTTATTTTTTTCGCACGATGTGTTGATTTATCATCTTAAAATAACCGCATAATCAGTCAGCTTTTATAATAGTAAATTTTATATATTATAGACCCGTTGTCCGTTGTAGGAATAAAAATATCATCACAAAGAATGTGTATGGCGACCATTACACTTAACGATACATTGTTCAATCGTGTAAATTGCTGCAGGACATCCAAAATTATTCTTGGCACAACGCCACCTCACCTTTAGGCCAGCTGCCCGGTGCTTGCAGAACTTATAACCTTCGTAGTATAAAAAACGACCTTGATGTGATGTAACAACTGAAATGGATTTTATTAATTCAATAAAATATTTAAAAAACCTTTGTATTACTGCTAGTCGTATCTTCACCAGAAGAAAACACACTAGCAACGAAATAGCTACTAAAATAAAAGGATTCGCTACATTAGTTAAAGAAAGTTGAAGATAAATCTCAAGTCCAGCTGCATATTAGACATAGCTTACACTTGTATTCCCCGAAAGGGTAGGCAGTGTGCGACCACTGAAGGAATATAATATAGTTCCGGTGGCCCGCCAATAAAGGCGGAGAAAAGAAAGGCAGTGTATTACACACCCACGTTTCGCCAGCTATGTTTAAGTCTCACATAATAGGGGGCGAGCCTATTGCTGTCTACCGGGCAACCAAACTCCGGGCTACTGGGAATTTTTCTTTTACAAAAAAGCTCAATAACCGGGGGTTGAACCCGAGACCTCGTGATCAGCAGTCACTCACACTACCGCTGCACCACAGAGTAATTAAAAATTTACTGCATATTAAAGACTTATATTTACAGGTAAACATTTATTTCGATGGAAAGACAATTTTAACCGAATGTTAATAAAATAAAAAAGATAAACACGAAGTGCAAAAATGTGAAATTGAAAATGACAGCCGACAGACAGCAGGATTTGAACTTACTCTTCTGGATAACTGTTCCACAGAAAGCCGCTCTACAGAATAAGCCATAGTGATATATGGTCGAACACTATCTCGATTTTGATAACACATTCCTTCTTAATATCTTGGGTGACGCCTGCCTCATCAGTCTGTCAGGTGTATTTACATACATTTTTTCGATCAGATAAGCTTAATAATTACAATTAAGATTCATACCAAGTGACGTAGCCGCATAAATACGTTTTCGATTTGACATCCTTGGAATAAGTGACAACTATAGGTGGTTTTCTAATTAAATAATGCTATCAGGAAACTTTAACATTATTCGTCTACACGAACCAGGCCGAACGGTCCTAGGAAACCTGCCAGTCTCCTTTAAAACGTACATAATTTCGCTGACGGAGTCACGTGCAACTGCTACTTTAAGTATATTTTCGATTCATATGTTAAAAAAGTAGTACCTGTAAAGTGTACCTAAGTAAGACTACTGTCTTTGATAAAAAAAAATCAAAGCAGTCATGAGGACTGCCGGCAGAAGTGAAAACTTAAAACTATAAACAAACAATTGTTATTTTGGTTTGGTTGGATCTTAAATTAAAACTAGTATATCAAAATTATGCATTCATTCATAAAAAAAAAAAATTAAATTATTAATTTCTTCATTCAGCACAAAAAGTTATAGTAATATGAACAGATATAGTGTTATCGTTAACACGTGACCAAAGCGTTCGGTGACGATGACACGAATTCCATGATTTTTGTTCACCCAAAAAGTGCTCAACGCGCCTAAAGAAGTTTACACTTCAAAAATCACAGTCTTCCATCATCCTATGGCCACGTATATTGTATGATGATATATATCCATGCATTGCTCAAATAGTCTCAACTACTGTATATTTCTAACTTATTCTGTATCCATAATCTACCTGCTTTTTAGTTTTTGTCATAGGTGGTATCACATGAGGAAGAACTAACACTGTTCTTAAAAAATGCATAATGATTATGGTTATCTTTTATAGAAACAACTACGTCTTCTATAGTGAATATCACAGCTTTGCAGCCGCCTCCATGTTGATTACAGTACCACCTTACTTTCTGCCCATTTGACCTATGCTTAATAAACTTGTTGCCTTTAAACAATATAAAACGAGTGCCTCTGAAGCTTCGTACAAATATTGGACCTGGAAAACAATCATTTATATCGTGAGGATTTTATATAAGAGAGCCAATATTAGTACGAGTTCATAGTAGTAAATAGTAAATAAATAAAAATAAGATACTAACTACACTTAGTGAGTAGGCACCTACTTACTTAGAAGTGTCATAACTGCATACGTCTCTAATTACACCAGCAAGAGATATACTTACTACCATTGTATTAGAAGTGTTATTTTCTTGTTTAAGAAACCAATTCTCAAAAAGAAAACGAAGCCATACATTATAAAACTCGGTTTTATATTTTTGATCTATATTTTTAGCATTTGACATGCTCCGCTACTTTTTAAGTACAAATTATTCGTGAATAAGGAAAAAGAGATGGCGTTGGTCGTAAAGACAAATGTGATGAGGAGATTGGGATGATCGAAAGATCGGTACGATAGCTCAGTGGCTTAGAGCACTTCACCGAAACGGAAAAGACGCGGGTTCGTTTCCCGCTCGTACTGAAAATCTATTTTTCCTTATTCACAAATAATTTGGTTATATATTCTTAAACAACAAAATAATTAACGATCCTTCATTCGGTGATAGGTCTGGTACGATACGCAGTTTTGTTTAAAATTAGTGTTGCGTGCTGAGGAACTTCCTACGTGAGACGGATTCTTAAGTTGTAATATCTAAGTACCAATATACATACATGGCTGAAAAATCGTTTTATTAAATCTTACACTACAAAAGTATAAAAAAAATACAAAATCAAACTCGTTGGGAAAATTGTACGTGGCATTGGCAATAAAACTTTACCACATACGTTACTATTATTGATCTAACAATAGGCATGTTTTGGGGGCAAATGATTATGATCATGTTTCATAGAGACAATTTGGTCATCTATAGTGAACACCACAGCTTTACAGCCGTCTTGATGGCGACTGCAGTACCACCGAACTTTTTGCGAGTTCACCATGTGCTTAAAAAATTTGTAGCCGTTTAAGATGATGACGCGTGCCCCTCTAGAAGTCTGTGCGAAGATTGGTCCTGAAAGGATAAAGATGATACATGACAATATATTTTAAAAATAAAGAATTATAGCTCACCCGAAAGCCATTTGGCAATATCTATAGATTGCGAATATTTGGATTTTATTTGCAACAAGCAATTGCTTATTTTTAAATAAAATATAAGAACGAAAATTAGATTGCTAATAGTAGTAAATTTAGCTTTTATCTTTAATGTAGAAGTCATAGACTGATAATTATGTCCTCAAACAGTTCGTACATTACAAACTTGTTTATAGCATTTTGAAAAGATTCCGTATTAAACTGGTTAGTTTTTTATAAGTAGATACTCGTAGGTAAATAAATGGTTTCCTTATGCTTGTAGAATTTGTAGCCATTGAGTATTAACGCACGAGCACCTCTCTGCAAGTCTTCGAGAACATGTGCTCTTTAAGACATACCAAGATTTAAAAAAGCACACCACGACAAATTAGTTTTGCAAACTAACCGACGACTGCAACAGATGAAAGTACTGTGATGTTCATGACAGTGCCTGATCGCGTGATTCTCTGCTTACTAGGTATTTTAATAAAATACTAAGCAACGCAACACGTATCGCGCGACCTGAGGGTGTCGCCGTCGCGCGACGGCACAAGGTGCAATTCCAATGTTGGCTACAAGGGCAATCGACTAACGCGACAGGTGACCCTGTGAGCATTAAGTTATGTTCCTAAATGTTAGCTTTAGATATATTTTTCCATTTGACGAGCATACTATGTGCTTAGTTTGGGTAAACGTCGGTTGCAATATGAGTTTGCAACTGTCCCGATTGACGATATAAAATTCCCGTGAGAAAAAAGTGTGACTTTAATAAATAATAGTCTTTAATTTACAGCCTTGTATTTCAATAAAAGCAAAACCTACTCGTACATACTAAGACCTAATTTAGATTTTTCAGTAATCTTGTTTTTTTTTTTAGCCCATACCTGCGAAAACAGATGGAGTGATCAGAGGCCTTGCTTTGAGGTTTCCTTTTCTTCCCCTTGAAGTGGTTACAAGTTTCTTATTTAGTCGACTCTAACGATAACGTGTAACGAGGTGAAATGTCAAAACTATGTGTGTAGTCCAGCAACACAGAAAGTGTGCTTAATCTGATATTAGAAACATTAATTGATCACAAGTGAGTTGTATTTATGCAATAATCGTAACTTACTTTATGTATATAAAGTAAGTTACAGTTATTTTTATAAACACTTAACGCCATATATCGGAGTAATTATACACCTTCGTACTCTCCTAACAGTGGAATAACTATAATAAATACTAAATAATAACTAAAAGTTAACAGAATTTAACGTTCTGTAGATTTTGTAAAATTATTGTGTATTCGTTTCTGCCTAACATATATTTCTAATTATTGTTACGAGGTGCGTGATTGTGTTCAAACTTCATGGAGACAAATTCATCACACACAGTATATATCGCTGCTTTACAACTAGGTGCATAGCTACAAAACCATCTTATTTTAGGACCAATCGTTCTTTGCTTGAAAAATTTATAGCCATTTAATATTATGACACGGGCGCCTCTGGAAGTCTGTGCAAATATCGGTCCTGTAAAGATCACAACAAATTAATTAATGTGAAATGTTAAAAAAATGCATGTCAAATGCTAAAAATATATTTTAATATATGTATAAAAAAAAAACTCAACAAGTTAGACAACTACATATAATTAACTACAAATCAAACCAGGACGGATATCGAGTAATAATGACACTAATTCCTTTCATGTGTAAAAATGTAGTAATCAAACATCATTTTTAATAGTCTTTCATTTCTTATCTATAGAAATTAAGGACTACAACTGAGGTTATGAATTTAATTTCGTAAAAATTAGATAACAATATAAATTAGATTCAATAGATGGTGCTTTTAACAGAAAATAAGGTTTGTATTAGTGGACGTCCCTACATGAGTGATAGTTATAGGAATATGTATTTGATGATATTGAAATAATTTTATTAGTAGATTTTTTTTATAAAACGAAAAAATACAAAGCTCTTATTTTTGAAAACTGTACAGATATATGTATTATCTTGTAAAAAAGATGTTGTTACTAATAAATTTTATATTTGTAAAATATTACATACGGAATCAGAATACCTAAATGAATACAGTAAGTCACACCTAAAAGTTTAAAAGCCTATAACTAACTGCCCCGGTAGTGTAGCGGTAGTGTATGCGATTGCTAATCATGAGGTCTCGGGTTCGATCCCCGGATCGGGCAAAGTTATTGAGCTTTTTCCTAAAAAGAAAAATTCTCAGTAGCAGCCCGGAGTTTGGAAATGTGCCCGGTAGACGGTAATAGGCTCGCCCCCTATTACGTGTGACTTAAACATAGCTGGCGAATCGTGGGTGTGTAATACATCTCTGCTTACCCTTTCGGGGAAAACAGGCGTGATGCTATGTTATAAATTGCTTAAAAATATTTTATTATTAGTTGGAATAAGTAATCAACCAACTGCGAAATGAGCAGTGGCTTAGCAGTATTCTTAGCACTGTTAAGTTCGTGAGCGGCGGCTACCATTTACAATTGGGTGGGCCATGGTCGCCTGCCAGCACCACAATCAATAATAAAACTAAATAAATATTACATTGAAAATAATAACTAACAATTTACGGGTGCAGCCATTGGTAAATAATTAAACATTTCAAATCATACACGAAATATGTTATATTTTGTATGGAGGCCTATGATTATGTTCGTTTTTTGAGGACAGGTACTCGTCGTCTAAAGTATATACAACTGCTTTACAACCGAGATACTGACTATTACAGAACCATCTTACTTTAGGTCCAATCACCAATTGTCTGCGGAATTTGTAGCCATTTAGTATAACAACGCGAGCGCCTCTAGAAGATGTCCCTATTGAAAAACCTGCAAGAAAACAAAGAAATGGAAAAATACATATCTAAAAAATCAATGAAATAAAGATAAATACGTATCTGTATCTAACAGTATACATTAAAGAACAAATTATTTGTAGACATTTGTCTTTACGACCCACGCCTCCTATCGGATGTATTTACATGCATTAATCCAATATAGTAAGTTTAATTTTGCAATTAAAATTCATATTGTGATGTGGAGATTGGGAATGGCCGTCGGTCAGTGCGATGGCATAGAGGTTTAGAGAACTTCTCTGGATTGGAAGGGGCGCAGGTTCGAATACCGCTCACACTAAACTTCTCTTTTCCACATTCACAAATAATTTGTTCTTTAAAGTAGCTGAGCATGTCAAGTGCTAAAATACAGATCAAAAATAACAGTATACATATTTTACAATAAATATTAGGTGCGAAAAATTACGGTATTATAAAACAGCAGCCTAACACACACGTTTTATAATACAGCCACGAAATCTCTTTCTATACTACTATAAAGTTGTAACAAATCTGTGTCTATACATTTAAGATAATTGAGAAAAAAAATACTGTATTAGGCTATATAGGCGTCTGTGAATAAAAAACAATTATTTTAGAATACTTGGCTGTTTATCTGTTTGTTTGGTCGTAAGACTTTTTTGTTTGATAGCTATTTTATTTTATTTATTTCCTTTTAAGTGATACAATCTTGTTATATCATACAGTAGAATGACAATTATAGAAAACGTTCAGTACAGTTTTGTAACAAATTAATAGTAATTCGACTTCCTTAGTAGGTTATATAATAACCTGTGTCAAGGATAGTCCGCCATTTTGGTACAAAATTGCTGAAATTCTATGACACTGATGACAGAATTTGCAATAAAGTTTATCAATTACCTACGTAAGAAGAGTTGAAAAGAGCTGAAACAGACAGCATAAGATTTTGTTAACAAGAGAAAAGTAACCTGTTTTTTACAAATTTGATGGGATATGTTAAAAACAGGCAATAATTTGTTGATTTTATTAACCTTTCAACCCACTTTTCAACGTCCACTGCTGGACATAGGATTCCCCAAGAGAGCGCCACAACGAGCGGTCCCGTCATGGGGTATAATGCCGTAATCGCCACGCTTGGCAGGCGGATTGGCGATCGCAGTGGATGTTGTTAATACTCGAGGGAGTGTTGCTGCCCACTCCCTCGGTATTCCCTCAGTCGGCTCTTATGACTCCCGTGGGTAGAGAGGGGTGGAACAATTCTAAACCTGGCCCCACACGGCCATGTATAGCTCTACTGTGGGATAAAAGATTGGTCGAAAAGTTGCTCGCTGGGCAACTTCGAGAGGATTGAGAATCGTTTTTGCAGCTCCACCCCAGGTTGTGATGCAGTATGAGATGAAAGACTGGCACATTGCATAGTACGTATTTTTGATAACGTGTCTATTTGCAATGTGACGCAGTGTTTTAAAAATAAAAATAAGTTTGCGCACTCTTGCAGTTAAATTATTGATATGGTGTCGAAATGTAAGATGTTTATCTAAAGTAATACCCAAGTATTTAATTTTATCAGCAGTAGAAATTGTAGGACAGTTGCAACAAGATATAATTTGTGAATAAGGAAAAAGAGTATTTTAGTACAGGCGGGAATCGAACCTGCATCCCTTCCTATCCGGGGAAGTGCTCTAATCCACTGAGCTACAGTACTATCTTTTAGACATACCCAATCTCCTTATCACATTTGTCTTAACGACCAACACCCTCTATCGGAACGCATTTACATGCATTAATCCAACATAGTAAGTTTAATTCTGCAATTCAATTTCATACTATTTGAAGGCGTAATTTTTTTAAACATTTTGATCTATATTTTTCCTTATTCACAAATTATAATTTGTACTTTAAGAGTAGCTGAGCATGTCAAGTGCTAAAATATAGATCAAAATGTTTAAAAAAATCACGCCTTCAAATAGTATGAAATTTAATTGCAAAATTAAACGTACTATATTGCATTAATGCATGTAAATGCGTTCCGATAGAGGGCGTTGGTCGTTAAGACAATTGTGATAAGGAGATTGGGTATGTCTAAAAGATAGTACTGTAGCTCAGTGGATTAGAGCACTTCCCCGGATAGGAAGGGTCACAGGTTCGATTCCCGCCTGTACTAAAATACTCTTTTTCCTTATTCACAAAATATAATTTGTACTTTAAGAGTAGCTGAGCATGTCAAGTGCTAAAATATAGATCAAAATGTTTAAAAAGAATCACGCCTTCAAATAGTATGAAATTTAATTGCAAAATTAAACTTACTATATTGGAATAATACATGTAAATGTTCGACTGTTATTTTCGATTTCACATTTTTCACTTTGTGTTTAATGTATGTTGCTAAGCATGTCAAATGCTAAAAATATATATAAAAATATCTAAATATTTATAGGGTTTGCGTCATTATTAGGTAAAATCTTAATTGTAAAATTAAGTTTACCTGGTCGGTATAATGTATGAAAATATTTCCGACAGATGATGCAGGCGTCACCCAAAGACGTTAAGTATGAATGTGCTATCGAGATTAGCAGCCAGGAGCAAGGATCACGATTGCTGAATTGGCAAAGCATCTGGACGGTATCCAGGAGATGCAGGTTCGAATCCTGCTCGTGACTGTTATTTTCGATTTCACATTTTTCACTTTGTGTTTAATGTATGTTGCTAAGCATGTCAAATGCTAAACATATATATAAAAATATCTAAATACTTATATTACCGTCGATTTTGACTCTCTGTATACGACTTAAGAGATATGATTTGAATAACTGGAGTTGGCAATTTCTGACACCTATTTGTTTGAGTTTGGAAATGAGTAAGGGAAAGGGGACGGTATCGAACGCCTTAGTAATATCAAGAAAGATAGTAAGTACTTTTTTACGTTTATTAAGGCTTTCAACTACGTCACTAACAAGTTCCAAGGAAGCACCCGAAGCGGACACATATTTCTTAAAACCAAATTGGTTCCAATATAGAAGGTTGTTTGATTCTATGAACCTAACTAATATTTGGTTGATTAATTGTTCAAGAATTTAGGATATCACTGGAAGGACTGCAATAGGACGATAATTGTCAACGATACGCGGTATCGTTCCCCTTCCTTATAAATGGGATAGCTATATATATAAGCTCTTGACTAGCCTTAAAAACGTTACTTTAAATTACATTTTATGTAGCAACTACATCGGGAACCTGAAATATACGCTACAAACTGTCTTAGGCTAGTCATAAATAAAAGTAATAATCACATTAATCTGTATCAAAAAAGTAGCAGTTCTTATACCATAAAAAAACCACAGTTAAAACATTTTTATTTTAATATATTAATATGATTTTACATATAACTTACGCAACAGTGTAAAATTAAATAAATATTACCATTAAATACCTTTTATGTATAACAATTCCTTAATAATAGTACCTATATATGTCAATCGAACCCCTGTTTACCATAAATATTGTTCTGGGAACCTTTGAGGCATTTTTGTGAATCTTTTTTATTTTGGTTTTGTTGCTGCTTTGGTTGTAGAAATTGCGAAGCCTAGTAAGCGGAAACCGCTGACAAGGTACACAAACTATAGCAGAAAAAACTTGTCCTTATGGAATAATTTTGCAATGACTTTCTTAAACACTATCATTTCTTTTCGTAAGGATTTCTTCTCGATAACCTATGTAAATACGTCCAACTGTTACTCTTTTACGACAAAAAAATAAATTAGCCTACCCACCACAGCGATCTTGAGGTCCATTCGAGTTTTAGCTAAGGATATGGCAATCGGTCTTGTATCCTACTAAATAAGCGGTTAGCGCATAACCAACGTATTCTGACTGATGGCAAAACTCATAAGCACATCAAGACTTTTACAACATATTTTGCCAGGATTTATCCCTATCCATCACCTAGCGACAACTTATTGGATAAACAGAATTAAAAAATCAAGGCTTTAAGGACAGGCATCATGATGTGATTACCACCGTACAGTCGCTACCGGTGGCCAAGGCTGTGGATATAAGAAAATCCTGTACTTTAAAGAAAAAATTGTTTGTGACGATGGAAAAAAAGAGATTTACTTTAAGCTATCTATGCGATAGCTTAGCGGTCGAGGACACTTCCCCGGTCTGGAACGGCCGCGGGTTCGAATCTTGCTCGCAGTATAGGTATATCTTTTTCCACTTTCGCAAATAATTTGTTTTTAAAGTAGCTGAGCATGTCAATCGTTAAATACAAATCACAAATATAAGTCCTCAAGCGAGTGCGTTGGCAAATACCTTACCTTTCGCTCACTATTTCTAATGCAAGTGAGTGCGTTGGCAAATACCTAACCTTTCACTCACTATTTCAATGACATAAATAAATTAACAACATTTGCAACATTCATAGAGAAAAGATAATTCCATTCTAGCAGGCACAGATGTTTAACAATATTCCATTATCTGCTCCTTTATCTAAAATATTATAAAATGCGATCGTACAAGTTTACAAATTCAAATAGGAATTTAGTTAGCTATGTGTATAGGTATGTCATGGCTAGATATAAGAATTGATCACTTGATGATGTGGGCAACCATTTCATGAAATGGTTCTATTTCATGATAAGGGAAATAGCCGCTGCCCACATCATGATATGGTCTGGACAGATCAGTAAATAATCAGCTCCAATGTTGCGGCAGCCATTATCGTTACTGACGTGAAACGCTCGTTGGTTATTGTGACAGCCCAAACTGAAAGCCAACTGCAATATTTTTTTTTTGGTCGTTGCAAAAAAATTATATAAGAGCGTTCTTTATTTGAATTTTTTGTTAAACTTTTGATATCAGGGACCACATTAACGATGTAGCCAAACTTGGATTGACATGTCACCAAACGTTGATATTTAAAAATTATGGAAAATTTTAGCTGGCTATATCATGCATGAAAAGCAAAAATTTGATCAAATGGTCGGGACACACATCATGAAGTGATTAATTCAAAGACGACATACATATTCTTAATATAGATATGCCTAAAATATACTATTGGATCTAAGAAATCAATTAGCAAATGTTACTGTACCTATCTGTATTTAATAAATGTGGTTATATAGTATTATGTTTATATTTTTACTAAAATTATGTACACGTCACATATTTATTTGCAAATATGAATAAATTAATAAATTATACGCACTTGATGCAATTGACAAATAAAAAACCATAATACTAGTAGTATTTTATCGACTTAAAATTAATGTTTAACCATATGTTATTCTATATATATATATATATATATATATATATATCACCAACACCAGGGCTTCAAATCCTGTGAGCACCATTAAATTTAGATTAAGTATACAACTTATGTTATTATTGGTATATTTTTTTATAAAAACCGTTTATTATTGCATAGTGTCTATTTTTTTATAATTATCGTTTATATGATTTGATTATAAGTTTATATGACTTATTAGTTCAATAAAATAGGAATATATTTAGATTAATATGCTATGTAAGTACATGTTGATAGATTACTACTAAAGTTAATTTTTTGCTTTTTTTAATATTTTATCCCAACAAAATTTTATAACTTATTATAAAATATGTAGATTCTTCTATAATAATCACACAATTGTAATAAGCATAGATTTTTGATTTATGCTAGTAAGCATCTGTCAAAGTATACAATTACAATCGAAATAAAAAACAAGTTTAGTCAACAGTAGCCAGGGTTAGCCAGTACGTCATCGTGGAGGAAACCTTGTTTATTTATTTTTTTAAGAATAATGTTAATATTATTTCTAATTACGAGAATTGGTCCAAAAGAAATGTTAATCAAATATTCTAGTCATTTGAATTCGAAAACAATCTAGTACTTACCTAATTTATACATACCTACATTCATTTTTTACGAGTAAAAAAATACTTATATAATGGAAAAAATACGTATGTTGAATAAATACATTAACTAGATAGAAGTTTACATTAAAAAATAAATTAAATCTAGACTGAATAACACTATGAGCATATCAATTACATTATCTTTTGGATTTCATCTGCTACGAACATATTATTGATAATACATACATGGATGGTTGTGTTCGTTTCTGACCCTACAAATTTGATTGCCTATTGTAGTTATTGTGGCTCGGCATTGAAACGAGCAGTGTCGAGAACATCGCCAGGTTTTCTTCAAGTGCTTGGTATATTTTAAGTGGTATGTGTATCCACGATAACTCAGCATCACATTGCCTCTCTTAGACATCATGTATAGAAGAGAACCTAAAAAACAAACAATATTATTATAATGTGAACTTAGCTAGAGCCTTTTAGCTAGAACTTTTTATGCCAACAATTCACTTTTTTACACATACGAGCATATAGTCAATTTTGACCTTCATGTTTAATGGACATCAAAAAGCTTTAAAAATTATCATAATTGTAAAATCAACATTTATAATTTCGAATTCGAAATGTTACAACAAAAAGTACTAAAATTAAAAAATATGTATATTTAAAACTAAAAAAAGAACATCTCTCTCTTCTTGAAAATGTACCTAATTATCATAGAAACAAATATTGTTTTCTCTTCGATCAACGGTGTAGTTGATCAATGAATCTTCCTCTTAATTGGTAGATGATTGTGTGTGAAATTGGCGTAAATCACCTGAGCTCCTATCATGACTATTCTGGCTTTACAGCTTCTTCTTCCTTGGTGGGTTGAGCATCTCCACCTAGATTTCGTCTCTGGCCCAATTTCTCTCTTAGCATTGTCTTCGTAATAAGTGTAGCCGTCTACAAGGAGAAGTCTATTTCTTTTATTGGACATGATGAATTGTATATGTAAAAAAATAATTCCCCTATCAATCTACCACAAATGTGTTTTATTTTTTTTAAGATTTCAGGTACCTATATTGGATTAGGTAAAGTTAATAGGCAAACCAATAAAAAATTTCCTTGCAATTTGATCTGCTAGGTAAATATTTTTTTTATCAAATTCTTAATCATACAATATATTATTAGGAATCTGATAATTGAATTATTCAGTAACAAAGTCTTTATGGGTAATAAGGTTGGAATGTGCATCGAACTTGACTGTGTTAAAAGGTAGCATCACCAAAACGCTTCTATAGATTTTGAAATAAGGCTACGTTGACGGATTCTATCGCATTTACTTGATTTTATATGTCCAACGTTGATATCAGCCTTGGACATCTACCATCTAAATCCACCCGTGATCATGAATGCTCTAAAGTATTCGAAACATAGGGATAGTATAAAATCAAGTAAACGCGATAGAATCCGTAAACGTAGTCTTATTTCAAAATGTGTAACATTCGCGTAAATATCAGAAACCTTCTATAGATTTTAGAGTCTTGAAATCTCTTTCCCATCAGGATGTAAATATACTTGTATTTATTACTGGGCTATGAACCACTGGTCTATGAGCAGTACGAACCAAAAAGCGACATATAACGACGTTTAAAATAGACGACGGAAATTTAAAAGTTTTTATTACTGGATTTACCATCCATCCATCCATACATCAGCCCTTTAACGTCCACTGCTGGACATAGGCCTCCCCAAGAGAACGCCACAAAGATCGGTTCCGTGCCGACCGCATCCAACAGCTCCCCGCGGCTTTAACCAGATAGTCGGTCCATCTAGTGGGGAGCCGTTCCTACGCTGCGCCGCCCGATACGTGGTCGCCACTCGAGAACCTTTCTTAACCAACGGTTGGTTGAGCGATGTGGCCTGCCCATTGCCACTTCAGCATGGCAACACGGCGAGCTATGTCGGTCACTCTTGTTCTACTATGGATCTGCGTATTACGGATTCGATCACGTAGGGAAATACCAAGCATAGCCCGCTCCATGGCCTGCTGAGCGACTTTGAGCCTTGATACGAGGCCAAGATTCAGAGACCACGTCTCTGTTCCGTATGTCATCACTGGTAACACACACTGATCGTACCTTCGTTTTCAGACACTGCGGAATATTGGACGAGAAGATCTTAGCTTCCCGAACGCTGCCCAGCCGAGTTGGATTCGTCGATTGACCTCTTTCTCGAAGATGTGCCTACCTAACTGGACTGTTTGACCCAGGTAGACATAGTGGTCGACAACTTCGAGTAGCGCACTCCCGACTAGGGCCGGTGCTGAAATGATATGGACATTAGACATGACTTTCGTCTTGTCCATGCTCATTTTGAGACCCACTAGTCGGGAAACCCTGCTGAGATCATTGAGCATGGTGCCGAGGTCCTCCAGAGATTCTGCCATGACTACGATGTCGTCGGCATATCGAAGGTGAGTGATGTATTCGCCATCGATGTTGATGCCAAATCCGGTCCAGTCCAAGAGCTTGAAGATATCTTTCAATGCAGCAGTGAAGAGTTTCGGGGACATAACGTCTGCCTGTCTAACATCTCTCTTCAGTTGGATCGGTTTCGTACTCCTGTCCTGAACACGGACTGACATGATGGCGTTTCTTTGCAAGCACTACAGCACTTCGATGTACCGATAGTCAATTTGGCACCGCTGAAGGGACTGTAGCATAGCGCCCAAGTGGATTTACACTATGTTCAAATCCGGGCCTCCGGCGCTCTCACTCGTCATACGAAACGAGCGACAGGGTGTGCGGTTAGGTACATTTTATCCCGCCTTAACAAAAAATAAATGTTCTGGTCATATAGGACACCTTTTTTGGTGTGAAGCATGCGAAGCAATGCGGAGGGAGCGTAAAATCGGCTGTTAGCGTGGCGACGCTTATATTTAACTTGTCCCGTTCAAATCTTGCAAGTTAAATTTGCAAGTTAATTTTGACACACTTCCGATTTACGATTGAGCTGAAATTATATCGCATATTTATATCGCGTGACAATGCAATATCATGATGACATGGAGCTGATCTGATGATGGAGCTGGAAGGTGGACATAGCAACTCTATAATGAGATGACGCAACCCCCTCGACTTTGGACTCGTTTGATTCGTCTAGATGAGTACTTTGTCTTTAGGTGGCATCCAGGGTCTGATGATGGCGCTGGAAGGTGGCCATGAGAACTCTTTAATTAAATAGCGCAACTCCATCAAGTTAGGACTCGTTTGAATTGTCTTGACTAGTACTCCAGTCCTAAATGATATCAAGGATTTGTGATGGAGCTAGAAAGCGGCCATAGGACTCCGTCAAAAAAAGACATAACCCCATCGAGTTTGGGCTCGTATGATTCATCTTGACGAGTACTTTCTTTCTAGATGGTATCCAATGTCTGTAATAGAGCTGTAAGGTGACCACAGTAATTCTGTAATGAAACGATGAAACCCCATCGAGTTTGAATCGTTTGATTCGTCTTAGATGGTATCCAGAGTCTGATGATGGAGCTAGAAGGTGGTCAAAGGAACTCCGTTATAAAATGACATAACCCCATCGAGTTTAGGCTCGTATGATTCATCTTGACGAGTACTTTGTCTCTAGATGGTATTCAGGGTCTGATGATAGACCTGGAAGGTGGCCATGAGTACTCGGTAATTAAACGACGCAACCCATCGATTTTGGGCTAGTTTGAGTTATCTTGAATATTACCATAGTCCTAGATGATATTCAGGGTCTGATAATGGAGCCAGATGGCCATGGCCACTATGCTATATATCGCGCAATCCTATCAACTTTGAAATCGTTTGATTCGTTTTGACAAGCACTTCGGCCCTAGATGATATCCAGGGCTTGATGATGATGATTTATGTCAATTTTCGTTATTCTATACATGTCATAATTTTTTACAAGCACATTGAAAAAGTTATGATCATTTTATTTCTAGGTACTCATTATTTCTACAAAATAATTTCGATGTTTTCACATCTGGTAGACGTCCCGTGACGCCTAATTTTTTTTCGTATAAGTTAGTAGCTAGATATGAGCATATAATCTTCTTCAAATTCATGTCAATACACTCCAAGTTGAAGAATAAAGAAGAAGATCTCGATCGAATTTTATCGGCTTACTTACGAGCACTGTATTAGCCTTTTCCAATTTTTACTAAGTTGTAAAGGTTTCTGGCGTGAATTACCCGCTTTTATGGCATGGTTTATAAGTAGAAGTACCTATATTTAAAAATATCGTTTTGACATATGCGAATCCTAACCTTACAACGCCAACTAGGTAGATTTTTTGTTTTTTATTGCTTATGATGGCAGACGAGCCACAGCCCACCTGATGGTAAGTTGTAACCGACGCTCATGGCCCACACGGATAAAATATATATCTTGTCATATATTTTAGTTATTTTGCTAGCGGGGCAACTCTTGAAATTACCTGATAGAATTTACTCGTATGTCATCTCTTAGTTCTTTGTCAGACGCCATTACTGCGCAATCTGCACGTTTTTTAAACGTTACTAGTGAATAGAAAATATTATTAAAGATACATATTATTTACCGTTATATGTGTAATACCTAAGGAACAACCAAACCACTGCAAGTAATTGTAAATATGCTTATGAAACAAGATCTCAATACAAAAAAATGTGAATTAGTAAATACAAACGTATATTATTCAAATATGTTTAATTATAAAACGACTATAAATGACAACACTCCGTTAAATAATATTTTACGTATTAAACCTTTATTTAATGATGATAGATATTATTATGAAAATACTTCATTACGAGCTTGCTGGATAACGCTTTGTCTTTGCTATGTTAGAAAGTAATAATTTTCGATGCGGTTTAAATATATTTTTAATACATCCCCTAATGATTATGTTTGCCTCTTATTTTATATATTTTATTGCCATAAGTGTACACAACTATTTTACAATTATATTTTGCGTAGCAACTCCAACGTACTTTATGGGAGCCATTGGGCATTGATAACGTGTAGTAAGTGTGCCTCATAAACTTCATCACATATTTTCCTCTCATAAATACCACGTAATCTGGACCTATAAATAAAATTTCTTTAAAATAAGTTTCAAACGGCGACAACAAATTTACTATTACATTAAAGTAAACTACATTTGCGTACTCTCATCCAAATTCTTCAATTTTTATATATAGCAGTTTATACAATTTCCTAAATAAGCTATAAAGTAAAAAAAAATTCATAAACATGCGGTAGCATTAACACATTAGCAAAAAGCAGCTTTAATTAAAATTATATATTTAATTTAATACAAAATAACAACTCTATAAATATAATCCTAATGCATAATATTACATAAATACTTTAGTTAGAGAGTAATTAGGGAAAAAAATCCTAATTACCAGCTAAGTCAAAATGCATCTACAGTACCATGAAATCTGCGTATTTATAAATTATTAACTAGATAAAAATAAATCAAATGACGTGAAAATACACTTCATGCCACAGATATCTGTAAATGCCATTAACAGGGGTTACAGTTCACATTTATAACGATCAATATTACGAAAAATATCGTGAAAATCTAGGTGGATGTGTATGTTTCTCATCTGATGCTACGATCTTACTGTCAATTGTAATAACATATGCTGTACAGCCTTCTGGGTTGTGAGTAGAACATCGCCATCGAATTTTCTTTGTTTTTGATGGAGTGGGACGGTATTTGTACCCATTGAGCCGGATAAGTGGCTTTCCTCTTTGAGAGTCTATGAATTCCACTGAAAAGGGAAATAGCTATTAGTTCCTTGTCATAGGAATGAGACACATGAATTAAAAAAAGTAAAAAGAGACGTATCCCACTATTTAAAATTGAAAACATAAAGATTCAGATATTCAGAATCCATAACAATGTTTTCATTCATCGGGTAGTGATCATTTGTGAGTAAATACTTACATATTATAAAATAATTTCTGAAATTGAGAGGTTACAATCTGATAAAGTCTCGATCGAACTGGATGCCCTGTCTTTGCAATCCTTGGTCTTAGCCCTAGGTCTTATCCCCTTGATGTACAGAAATTATTATGTACTAGCTTCTGCCTATCTGCGTAGACTCAGAAACCAGATCCATAAAGCCGTTTAGGCATAGATATCTCGCACTTATCGGGGTACAAATGTGTTTAAAAATGTGATTAATTATATTTCTACTAAATTTCGCGCAAATTCTTTTAGTTTTTTTTTTTATTGCCAACGGCGGTAGACGAGCATGCGGCCCACCTGATGGTAAGTAGTAACCGCCGCACAAGGACTTTGGCAGCAACAGCCAAGCCGCCACCGTCGCCTGCCGTAGGTAAGTAAAGTGCTCTTCATAAATCTCGTTCGAAGAAGGGCATGTCATAGCGCTGAGGAAACACCACAGCAGGATGTTCATTCCACACGTGCGTGGTAGAATAGGGCGCTGGAAATGAAGAGTCTTGGACGATATCGCTTCGTTGTTACGTCTTTTGCAAAAAATTGCTTTCCAAAGTTTTCGAGATAATAAGTATTCTTAATATTAACCCACTATCCCATCTAATTGGGTACTTATAAAATTGTATGCTAACTTGTTAACTCGTTTAAGTATAATTGACGGACAAACATTCAAACAATTATTCAAAATCTTTTTAACAGACTTATATTTTTTTTATGTATGTTCAGGTATAACTCCGTCATATATTGACGGATTAGCAAAATTATACATTTATATTATTAATAGGAAGTAGAATTTACTCAGAATCTAACCTAGGGGGTTAGGCAGAATGTCATATTTCACGTGTCGACCGTATCGAGATCACTGTGATTGGTTGAGAAACCGACGCATGATGTCACAAAAATCCGTTGGCCAATCACGGTGATCTCTCAACCAATCAAAGTAATCACGATACGATCGACATGAGAGATATGAGATTCTGCTTAACCCTGATATACCTATTTGACGTGGGATTTGTATGGATTGCAAAAAAGTAGAAAAGCGTTTATCTTAGTGTATTACAAATCTAAAATATCACAACATGCAAATGATGCAAAGAAACGGAAAGTTTTCGGAAATCCAAGACAAACCCCAAAATATTAAAGTTTCTTTTTAAGACAAAAAAACAATTCATACAAATGTAAAAGAAACTAGAATAAAGTACAAAACACAACCATTAATGCCTCACTAGCGTAATAAGATTATAGTTGTGAAGAATTGTTTTAATACATTTAATACATTATCTATTATATTACGTAATAAAGTTACGTATCTAAGATATATATTTATTTATATTTATAGCAGCGATCACAAATATATCGCCCAGATAACATATATTACTGACTAAAAACTGGAGCTAATCTAGTCTCACAACACAATTAACACTACGAATCTAAATAGTAGGTAATGAGATTACTTACAACTTACGAGCACATAAAACCATGAACGCTTCAATCAAACTTAAGATCAGCAGGCTTACCATGAACTCTTATTGCGATCCAGTTTAGGACCCAAATTGAGCTGAATCGCAATTTCATATTATTATATATCATGATATATTCCATGACGTGTCAAAGACGCAGTCTTTTGTTTTTTGCCGAATCAGCACATAATCTGAATCGCAAACATAACATCTTTGTATTGAAATTCGTACCATAAAGGACATGTACCATTTACGGCCTGCGGCGGCCATAATGTTTTCAATATTTAAAATTAAACTAATAATTTATAAAATCCGTCAGTGGTTTTCTTTTCTTGATAGAACTTCAGAAAAAGATTATAGTTTAAAAAGCTATTATTTTGAATTAGTACTTTATCGTGATGGTTATTGGTGAATTATTGTTATCTGTTGACAATCAAATAGGATATTGTCACTACGCTGAATTGACAACATTAAAAACTTTGGTACTATTATATTACAAAACAATATTACATAGTTACTTCTTAAATAATTTCATGAGAACAGTAATATGACTATTTAAGAAAATATTTTTTATAATTATTTGGTGAAAACTGATATTATTTCTAATCAAGAGTAGCAATTATGATTCAAAATATTGGCAAATATTTTACATCTGTCATATCATTTCATTCTACTCGTCTACTGTTGTTATTGTGTATCGTGAATATTGTATTGTGATTTTATGAGTATAAGCTATATATTTAGTGATTTTAAGCCTCATTACTTGTTTATATATGTAGATATTATTTTATTTATTTATAATTACGGTGTTATTTTTGATCAAATATTCTATTTTGAGGTATTTCAATTTCAAAATTATATCCATCTTAGATGTCTTTTATCTCATCATCCAAAAGTTTTAGTGTGAAAAGAAATACACAGGGCAATAGGGTAGTTATTTATCTTCAAAAAACATATTGTTTTATGTATGTTCTTTCCAGGCCGAGAATGTATGGGCATTTGGTACATCTCCTTTACAGACAACCTAAACAAAATCGCTCAATGAGACATCATGGTACGAAATACAACATCACACCTATTTTGAATTGCGTCGGAATTGAATCGCTAGCTAAGAGTTCATGGTAGGCCTGCAGATCGCACGTTATCAATAGCTGAGCGTCAAAACGCACGTGCAACACGTGGGATGTTGGCCCTAGAAGTTTTATTACATTTATGATCTGTAACAATTTAGAAAATTAAAAAATGCCAAAAATCTGGCGCTCACTTGACGGGATGGCGCGGGATGGCACGGCAAAGTATAATCGGGACGCCTAGGGACGCTTCGGCATGCCGAGGCATCCCGTGGCATGCCAAAGGATGCCGCGGGATACTACATATTTGATATGAGGCCGGCGCTCAATTCTTTGTTTATCCATTCGGTTATCGCGTTGTTCAAGAGTTAGTTAAGTATTAAAAAAATATAAAACGCCAGTGATAATAGCAGTTCTCGCTGAAGAGGAAGAGAGAAATGTCTGGGTACATAAGCTATGGAGACAAAGATGTTCCTTTTTACCGTGTGGTGACGGACTAAGAATACAAGTGTCACCACCCCATTCTTTTCCAAGGGTGTCGTATGACGCGACTAAGGGAAGTAAGCAATTATCATCCATTGCATGACTGGTGGCAGGGCTGGGTACCAAGTGGGAGTACTCACTTGGTATCAGGCCCGAGCGGGTTGGTACCACCATCTCCCGTGTGACCGGCCATGAAGCACATCGTTGCGTTTTGGCTGTAGCAGGATATAGCCGTTTATATTTCATTTCATATCTGTGAAATGAATTGCTGAGCAGCGGCTTGACAATACTCTCGGTATAGTCGCGTCCATGGGCGACGATTACCATTTACCATCAGATGGACCGTGGCTCGTCTGCCACTACATGCAATAAAAAAAAAAACCTACAAAAAGAGAATTTTGCAACTTGTTCCATAATTTAAGATATGAGGCATCTTGACCGGCCCTCGCGCCGCGTTATTTATACCGCGTTTTTTATGTTAGATATAAGGTATAACCCGTAGTAAACCTTTATAGAGTATGGGATTGTTTGAGAGGATGACTATGAATATCATCTGATTTTATTATCTTCTTATCTATTGTAATGATATACGCCTTGCAGCCTCTTGGAGAGTGAGTCGAGCACCGCCATCGTACGTAGGGTGTCTTACACGGTTTCGAGCAATAAGTAAAGCCTTTGTACAAGAGCAGAGGATTACCTCTTCGAGATTTTATCAGTTTCACTGTAATAGAATGTTATCGTTAATAAATTGGTACGTTTAGAAAAAGCATGAAAAAATCATGTCAATATTATCTAGGTATACAGAAAGTGAATGCCAAATTTATTGAATACTAAACTTAATAGGAAGAAATCTGAAATATGCATGTGGATAATGTATTATTATTTAATTCAAATTAAAAAACAATATAATATGTTCTTTATTTTTATATTTTCAATAATGTAGATATGCAGCACATCTCTCAATACTAAACCTATTTCTATATTCTTATTAAAGGCATAACAATTACGATATACCATGTTCACATTTCTTTTAATATCCCTACAATACTTTATAAGGTTATTTTAGGGCATTCCCTAATGTGTTTTACATCACAACAACAAAGACGACTGGGCCCTCAGGAAAAACTGTGGAAAATTACGAATAAGACAATATGAAAAAAAATATAGGTTGCCGTATTGCAGTACTGGCCATTTTAACACAAAATAATTTTTTTTTCGCTAAGAATAAATTCTAATTTCAAATTAATTTTATTTTAAAAACATGGAACTCTTTTTGCATAAGTACCTTTTTTTTTTGTTAAGGCGGGAAACAATGTTCCTAACCGCACACCCTATCGTTCGGGGCAACGACCAGGGTAGTGTGGGGCCTGCACTCACTAAAGAAACCCGCCGTGTGCCATCTCTCCGCCTTTAGGTATTAGCGGGCCGCTGGAACTATGTTACATTCCTTCGGTGGTCCGCCGGCGGCTTACTCTTTTGGGTACCCTCTACTGAGCGACGCATCCGCACACGGGGCGTCGCACCTTCGCAGGAGGCCTTGCGGGTGGCGGACGTTCCCCGGTCCATCCACTCGCAGCCTCAGCTAGGGCGGCATGAGGCGCAAGTAGGCCTGCGCCTGCGCCGCCCAGGTCACTGGCGGCGGTTTGGGTCAGCAGAAGAATCCACCTCCCTGGCCCTCTCCGCCGCTTCCTTCCGCGAGATGACCACCTCGCAGAAGGCAGCGACTGCGGCCCAATTCCTGTCACTGCCAAGCATCGCTCTGACGACGCTCGGCAGCGAGAGGTCCCCCCCTATTGCCGCGACGAGTTCACGGCGCTGCTCGGCCCAAGCCGGGCACGACTCGAGCGTGTGCTGCGCCGTGTGCTCGTCGCAGCCGCAATGGTGACAGCCCGGAGTCGCTTCCCTCCTTGCGAGTATGTGCAGATATCTGCCGAAGCAACCGTGCCCCGACAGCACCTGCACCAGTCGGAAGGTAAGGACTCCGTGGCGTCGCCCTGCACACTCTTCCAGCACTGGCTGGAGCGCCCCTACGGTCCGAAGACCGTTTGCATAAGTACCTAGTCATTAGATTCAAATGCGATGAGAAATAAAGAAATGACTAGGTTTGCATAAGTACCTAGTCATTTCTTTATTTCTCATCGCATTTGAATCTTTTTCGTCGTCAACGTATTTAACGTTAAAAACTCGAATAATTATGGAATAAGAGTACCCTCGAGGCCGCAACGCAGCACAAACGGCACGCAACATCAACGACATTTACGGAGCTAACACTACAAACCAACTGTTACTGGCTTGCTAGCTTCCGTTTTGGAAATTTCGAACTAAAAAATTTACCTCGTGGTCGTCCGAAACTTGGCGAATTAAAGGCGATTGTGGAAGCTGATGATACTCATGATAGATACATAGATCTACAGCTGAATTAGCAGCCGCTTTTGACCTTAGCATGAAAAAGTCACGAAAAATCAATTCGCGGCAGACGCTGGCTAAATAAAAGCACCTATTGTTGATAATGCAGAGTTGTGTGTCGTCTCAACCTTTAACTGGAGATAAACTCGATTATCCCCTCATTTTTGCGCTCCTTGGTCTTATCACTAATAAAATAATTTCGATTTTTTATAATATAATATTTTAATACTACATACTCTTAATAGTAACATAAATATACTACAAACTGAAAAGGGAAACACAAAATTCAATGTAGACTTTAATTAGCAGATGTTGAACTGATTGAGATTGACGGGCCTCGTGGCGTAGTCGGTAGTGTAACCGACATACGTGCACGAGGTCGTGGGTTCGATTCCCACTCAGGACAATTATTTGTGTGATGAACACAGATATCTGTACTGCGTCTGGGTATTTTCTATCTATTATATGCATGTATTTACAAAAAAAAAGTAATATACCTATGTATTATATCCGTAATCTAGTACCCATAGCACAAGCGTTAAGTTTGAGACCAGAGAACGTTGCGTGAAATGTCCGTGAATATTTATTTATAAAATATATAAAACTGTATCACTTTAAGAATAGTTATACTTATTATGTGTTTGGACGTTGACTGTTAAGTGGGCGAAGTTAGGCGGATGGTTGTGTTCAAGATTGGATGCTACAATGATCTCGCCGACCCTGATCAAGAATGCTCTACAACCTTGTCCATTATGTGTTGAACACCTCCACCTTGTTTTGGAAGTTCTCGACGGTGTAGCGTGGTATGAATATCCGTTCAGACGAATAAGCGGTTTTCCTTTTATAGATGTTATTATTCGCACTGAAAAATAAAATTTATTTTATAAAATCTATACTATATTAACAAAAATATTGGAGCAACATTTTCAAAAAATGCGTATAAGTACGCATTTTTTGAAAATTTTGTGAAACACAAGCTTTATTAAACAATTGTATAATGCACTAAAATTATGAATTAAAACAATTTTAGTGCTTATGTATAAACTAGTGCTTATGTAAGTATTTATCTAAAAGATTAAACTATGTGTACAAATAATTGCTGAAATATACACATTTACATTAAGAATATATATTTTAATATTAAACCACTAGGTGTAATATCATAATACTAGTTTATCCGGGATAAAAGTAACTTATGTTCTTTTCTGCACCTCAGACTATGACCCAAGTGGTAACGGCGTGAAGTCATAACAAACAGACTTTCATAATTAGCTAGGACTAGAGATCCGATCTCACTTGACTAGGCGATAACAACTAATAAGCGAAAAAAAAGTTAACAACTTATGACTATACCATTTTAATGTCTGGGCGTGCTCATAGAATGAGAAGATTGAAACCACAGACCACCGCATCAGGCTTACCACGAACTCATATTGCCATTCAGTTTAGGACCCAAACTGAACTGAATCGCAATTTCGTACCATGACGTGTCAAAGACGCAATCTTTTGTTTTTTGCCGAATCAGCACATAATCTGAATCGCAAACATGGTATATTTGTATTGGAATTCGTACCATGAACTTACTTGACAACCTAAACAAGATCACTCAATTAGACATCATGGTACGAAATACAACATCACACCTGTTTTGTATTGCGTCGGAATTGAATCGCTAGCTATGAGTTCATGGTAGGCCTACTGGTCTAATGCAGCATAAGTTTGTCCCGAAGTCTCCACTGGAAGTCGAACTCTATACTATAGTTTAGTAAAACTATATGTAGGTATGTTAATATTATTTGTCTATATTTTATAGCATTTGACATGCTCAGCTACTTTTTAAAATACAAATTATTTTGAAAATGAGGAAAAAGATTTCCCGCTCGTACTAAAAATCTATTTTTCGTTATTCACAAATAATTTGTACTATATTAATATTAATTAATAAAATCACCAAGCCTTGTATGACCAAAACTAATGTGCGCTTAAATAACGTAAGCAAATCAGTGAAATCCAGCTAAAGACGAATTAAAAATTTATTCTATTTTTTTTCTCCTCGCATGTCCTACACAAAGACAAATATAAGTTTATCATATCTTTCGTGATATTTGCAAAACTTTTTGATGCCTCAGCCAGCATTTTATCTCGACCACCATGACCGATAGCTTCATGTATTCCGTGTATCACATCATACAGCTCGTCTGCAGGCAGAAAGTATTTTATATTCGATTCACCTTTTGCTACTAATCTTTTCTCACCTTCAATATTTATTACATTGAACCTTCTCATTCTTCTATAATGCAGTTGAGTCTTTTTCTTGGAGTACAGAGCCTCTTCTACCTCTTGAATCAGTTGTTTGTAGGCGTCCCTTGTAAACACCTTGTAACGTGTTACCTTCATATCTTCAAATCTAAATACTTCAGATAAAAATCTCTTTCTCACTTCCAAATGCCATGATTCATCTAAAATTGTAACATGATCATTTTAAAAGTGCTAAAATTATACCATGTTTAGAAAGTGTTCACTTACTGGTTCGGCTCAAATACTAACCAAACGAAGTAACCAAACTATATGGACAACTACTATTTGATATACGTTGTTCTTGAATTGGAAAATAGAAAGATGTAATAAAGGTTTCTTTATTAAAATTATAAACATTACATACATATTTGATGAATAAATACACAACTTAAAAAAAAATATACGAGTATAAAAAGGCATAAGTAGCTATTTTAAAAACTTAATAAAGAAACTTTCAAATAAATTTAATACGAGCTAGTAGAGCTGACAATATGTGACAATAAATTATTAGAGATTTAATTATGACAACATATAAGATGTTAAGTAACTTCTGATTCATTAAATTTTATTAATAATAAACATATATTTAATTTTACTAATGTAAATCTCTACAAATTAATAGCATAATAAGAAAACATAACACTTGCAGCATTTTAATAAAGTTTACAATTAAAGCATATTTTGTTAAGGGCGAATTAATACTTAAAAATCAATTAATATCTTGAATTTATATTGAAATAAGACAATAGCACCCTTTGCATTACCAATGAGTGGAACCAAATCCCTCTGGGGATAACTAGCTTTTCTTGTTAATATTCTTAACAAATTAACAATATTTTCACTTAATTATAATTAATTGACACCACAATAACTTCGAACATATTATTAAATAAAACGCAACTTTTAATAAAATCTCAATATCTAATTAGCCGATTGATATGTGTTTATCTGGATGGGGGGTGATTATGGTGTCCATCCGCTACTATTACTTGGTCATCTAGTGTATAGACATGTGCATGGCAGCCCATAGGTGAATGTGTAGAACATCTCCACCTTACCTTCCGACCTCTAGACGGTCTTGCCGAGTATGTGTATCTATTTAGTTGTATCAATTGCCGGCCTCTCCGAGAGACAACGAAACGCAGATCTGAAAAGCATAACATATTTGCAGATCACCAATTACTAGGTATATAACGATTTGCTATATTGGGTTTATGTTAGCATCATTTGTGAATAAAATAAGTCAAGCTCAGCGACTCCTAGAGCACCAGAATGATCATTGATATGCAAACATACAAATGGTTGTACATAATTAAAGAGAGAAATTGACTTAAATGAAAAACGGTTTATACTATAGATCTGTTATTTACACCTATACTATATACTTACGTAAGTAAGATCACTTTTGGTGTCACTGCGGTACAGCATCATTGCATACATATATCGTCATTTACTTACTAAATATGGTCGTAATACTCGTAATCACTCATAAAAACTAGGATGTTTGCTATGAAAAACTAAAAGTTTGAATTTCACAAGATTGTGTTTTCGCTTGCCTCTGTGGTGCAGGTAGTGTGAACTGTGACTGCTGATCATGAGGTCTCGGGTTCGATTCCCCGGGTCAGGCAGTGTTATTAAGCTTTGTCGTAAAAACAAAAATTCTCAGTAGCAGCCCGAAGTTTGGAAATGTACCCGGTAGACGTTTTATCACCCACCAAAATTACTTATATAATTTAATTATATACATTTTGTCCGTGTGGTGACAGACTAAGAATACTAGTGTCACGGCCCCATTCTTTCTCACGGGTGTCGTACGAGACGACTAAGGCAAGTAAGCAATCATCACCCATTGCATTACTGGTGGTAGGGCTGGGTACCAAGTGGGGGTACTCACTTGTTATCGAGCCCGAGCGGGTTGGTACCACCATCTTCCGGATGACTGGGCATGAAGCACACCCGTGTGTTTTAGTTGTAGTAGGAGATAGCCATTTATTCTTTCATTTCATATCTGTGAAATGAAATGGTGAGCAGCGGTTTAACAATATTCTTGGTATAGTTAAGTCCATGAGCGACGGTTACCATTTACCATCAAAGGAGCAGTGCCTCGTCTGCCACCATAAGTTTATGCGCGCCGTTGAATTGAGAAAATAAACATAAAACCAATTCAACCAATTACAGTATTTATATTTTAAAATTTCCAGACATTGATATATGAAATTTCTCATCTCATAAAATAAAACAGATTAAATCATGCTATATGGCTTAAGATAATTCTACGTATAACATTGTTACATGCTATATTCTAGAAAAAACCGAAAACACTATCTTTTTTTACCACGTACCACAACAATTATCCATAAACTATTAACATAATGTATAACATAACGTTATATGTAACACGAATATAATGTACTTCGAATTTACACTTTAATTATAGGGCTAATAAGTTTCTCAATACTTTTTGTACTAGTTCAATTGGTTTTAAATACAAAAATAGTACACATGGTGTGTTTAGTCTGTCCGGTCGATGGCGCTGTAAGGCGCACCAGTGTGGGCGGGGTCCCTAGACGCACTGAACAGGGCTCTTCTGTGGAGACCACAGAGAGTCGTTGCGTCCAGGGTCATACGTGGATACCGCACGGTGTCGACGAGCGCGTTGGCTGGAGTCCCCCCGTGGGACTTGGAGGCGGAGGTGCTCGCCGAGGTGTATCGGCGGGCGTCGCAAGTGCGGGAGGGGGGCGGACGCCCCCTACCCAGGGAGGTGGCCAGGTGGCAGGGCGACGCCCGCCGAGCTGCCATGACCAA
Source organism: Leucoma salicis (assembly GCA_948253155.1). NCBI lineage: Eukaryota > Metazoa > Arthropoda > Insecta > Lepidoptera > Erebidae > Leucoma > Leucoma salicis. The sequence continues at coordinate 20,795,282 of OX411814.1, read as the reverse complement.
GTGGAGGGCACGGTTGGAGACGCCCCGGGCCGGTCTTTGGACCGTAGGGGCGCTCCAGCCGGTGCTGGAGGAGTGGGCGGGGCGACGGCACGGTGTCCTTACCTTTCGACTGGTGCAGGTGCTGTCGGGGCACGGTTGCTCCGGCAGATATCTGCACATAGTCGCAAGGAGGGAAGCGACTCCGGGCTGTCACCACTGCAACTGTGACGAGGACACGGCGCGGCACACGCTCGAGTCGTGCCCGGCTTGGGCCGAGCAGCGTCGTGAACTCGTTGCGGAAATAGGGGGGACCTCTCGCTGCCGAGCGTCGTCAGAGCGATGCTTAGCAGCGACAAGAACTGGGCCGCGGTCGCTGCCTTCTGCGAGGAGGTTATCTCGCGGAAGGAAGCGGCGGAGAGGACCAGGGAGGAGGATTCTTCCGCTGACCCAAACCGCCACCAGCGACCGGGGCGGCGCAGGCGCAGTGCCTTCGCCTCATGCCGCCCTAGCTGAGGCTGCGGGTGGATGGACCGGGGAACGTCCGCCACCCGCAAGGCCTCCCGAGAAGGTGCGACGCGCCATGGGCGGATGCGTCGCTCAGTAGAGGGTACCCGAAAGGGTAAGCCGCCGGCGGACCACCGAAGGAATGTAACATAGTTTCAGTGGCCCGCCAATAAAGGCGGAGAGACGACACACGGCGGGTTTCTTTAGTGGGTGAAGGCCCCATATTACCCTGTTCGTTGCCCTGATCGACGGGGTGTGCGGTTAGGAACATTTATTCCCGTCTTAACAAACAAAAAAAAAGGGTGTTTAGTCTGTAGGACAGGCTTGACCGAGAGAGCAGTACCTAGTATTACACTTTTGTCTCGTCTAAAAAGAGTTCTAAATAAGACTCGCTACAATACAATAACAATAATAGTCTTCTATTTATAATACAATATATTTGTTTAGTCATAGAACACAAAGTGCACAGAACAAATTTTATAGTTACGAGTTAAAAAAAAGAATCATAAAATCGATTCACCCAGTCGAAAGTTCTGAGGTAACAAAGGTAAAAAAAATACAGCCGAATTGAGAAACTCCTCCTTTTTTGAAGTCGGTTGAAAATGCACGACCGACATATTTAAGTTATAGGCACTCCACTAAATCACAGTAAGAGATCAGTCCAAGACAAGATAACAGGAATCTAATATACAGATATACAGAATATGTGATTTCTATATACGTGAAGAAAAAAACTTTGTACCCTTTTTTAGCAATTTGCGCGCACCGGGAAGTATGAGATTTATCACAGTTAAAGTTTAAATGGAGAAGGAGTGCAGAAACATAATATTTTTATATGATACTCATTACAAATAATATTTTTGTATTAATTTTTGTTTTAATTTATTTCTAATGCATGTATAGAAATAAAATAATTCAATAAAAATACATTTTATAGGATTGTATGTACGGTCGGTGTATGGTCGAATGTTGACCACTGTACGACCACTAGTATTGGAAAATTCCGGTAAGAAACCACTCGACGTAGCAGTCCACGGGGCTTGGGAATTTCCTTAATTTTGACCCCGACTTAATTTGCTTGGACCTTCAAAAGATTTTAACTTATTTCTTGGCATCTAATTTAAATTAGATAATCGTATATGTTGCTCTAAGTCAAGGTCTATGGACCCGTGAACACTGCATTAAAATCCGTTCAGTAATTAAGCCCACAAACACAAGAACGGTGGGTGAGCCCACATACGCACAACAGTCGGACAAAAAATTTAAAATTGTTGTTTTGTTAAACTTTTATTAACCTTTCTCTTATCGTCTCATCTACACTTTTTAAACATACCTTTAATGTACAGACACATAATTATAGTTTTTATTTGTAGAAGTATTAGATAACCGATAAATTTTATCTTGTTCTGTAAGTGACTTAACATTTTATATGTCAGCGCTGGAGAAAGACCTTCTCAAGAGCAAACAATGATCCACTTTTTCTAAATTACGTCAGATGTAAGGGATATACGTATAGTATTTTCCCAGTAACAAGGTAAATGATTATATGTTTCATATATGTACTTTCATACAGTACAGTGCCTAACGAAAATCGAACACCTATGTTAAATTTGTACTCAATAAAGTTTATAATGGGCTTTTAACTTTTTTTGGTTTCAGTGGATGATTATGCACATCGTAAATTGCCGTAACGCTGTCATCGACGGTGTAGATATGAGCCGGACATTTTTTCTTAGAATGCGTAGAACACCTCCATCTTATCTTTTGTGTTTTAGAATGTATAGCAGAGTAAGTGAATCCTCTTATTTGTACCAGACGTTTTCCCTTCCTGGACATTACGAAACGAGCTGAAACTAAACACACCGCACGTTAGATTTGTTGGATTTTACATGGAAACTTAACTCTGTAAATTAGGTTCTTAATTAATTATAAGCTTATGAAAGAAAAAAATATCATCACCATTATTATTTATTGAGTTTATGAACGTTTTTTGATTTTACGATTTGAAGATGTTTTTAGTAAGAAAAAATATAGAAATACCTAATCAATTTTATCGGAGAGTTCGTACACAGCTTTTTTATGGTTATGTTCTTCATTATATGAAACAATGACGTCATCTATTGTCTTGATTGCCGCCCTACAACCATGTCGGTGATGAGTAGAGCACGGCCATCTTCCTTTAGATCCGACACTGCGGGCGTGATAATAAGTGAACCCATTCAGTCTTATCATACGTTTACCTCGGCGAGAAATAATAAATTCTCCTGAAAGATATGCAACATTAATATATTTTTTTATTTACATACTACTATTATTGTAATAATTGAGCGATATATGACGTATATGTGCACCCCAGTTGCAAAGTAAGACAAAAGGAATTTGAGTCATTAAGGGAAATGTTGTTCAAACACAACAAATATTTTTTTATCGCTTCTTGTGGCAAACGAGCCACGCCCCACCTGATAGTTAGTCGGTTAAGCATTAATTAAAGACAAAGCCGGGTAAGATTCCTATTGTACCTACACATAATTTTAAGTTTGCAAATACGCGTCCAGGTGTCATAGTCAGGACCTCAGACTGGACTGAACTCGTTATAAATATTTTTGCTCACGAGAAATCTATAGATATATACCTACTATAAATGTGTATATAATCTCTTGTGTTAGTATAACATATAAAAGTAATAAAACAGTATAGAAGATAAAACAATATATTATACAATCAATTAACGGGTCCTCACGTGTACCTTTATGTGTAACAAACTGGTGCAACCTAGTTGGAACGTCACAGTGTAGAAAACTGGTGCAACCTAGTTGGAACGTCACAGTGTAGAAAACTGATGCAACCTAGTTGGAACGTCACAGTGTAGAAAACTGGTGCAACCTAGTTGGAACGTCACAGTGTAGAAAACTGATGCAACCTAGTTGGAACGTCACAGTGTAGAAAACTGGTGCAACCTCGTTGGAACGTCACGAATAAATACGGTACAACACCTACACATTATATACGCGTTAGGACCCGTTTAATATGTTTTATGTAGTTACAAAACGCGGAAATTTAAATTTTAATATTTTATATAAACCAATAGTTTTGTACGAAATCCAAATAAAATACTAGTCAAGATATCACTATGAGTTCATCACCAAGTTATGGTGCTTAACATCGCTGACATTGTACTCTACGCGTAAGACATCTACTTGTCCACCAGACAATGTCTATTACCCACACTTTAATCAAAAAATATATTAAATTAAACATCTTTATAATATTTAAACCTAAAAATGACTATTGTAAAGTATTTCTATCACATATATTACATGTTAAGGTGCTCTTACACAGCAGTTGTAAACGTTAGAGAACGATGCGTAACATTTGTTCTAACTTTTTTTAACAAATTGTAACAAAAGTTATAAATTGTTAGTGATGTATGGAACTTTAACTGCAGAAAAATGTGTCACTCAAATTCTGAATGACTACCTTGGTCCATTTTTACTGGACATGGGCGAGAATGCCGTTTTTATGCAAGACAATGCCCGCCCGCATACAGCTCAGATAGTGATTGCCTATTTTCAAGAAGTCGGTATCACACACATGGAGTGGCCAGCACGCAGCCCCGACTTAAACCCCATTGAGCAGGCATGGGACGAACTCGTTGTGTTTGTGTTTCTACAAAAATATTGTAAGGGAAATTATCCTGATTACATCATTTTCTAAAAACTCCGCGTTTCGTAAGTTTCTCAAGAGAGCATTGAAGAACATGAAGCATTTGTAATTACAACATGATATAACAAATTATAACTTTTGTTTGTCACTGCCAGCTTCCTCGAAACGCAGACCCAAACTAATGGTTACAGAATGTATATACGATGTTATACAACGAATTGAATTAGTGTGGGAGCGTTTATAACATATAACATTCTTAACATGTTGTAGCAAAATGTTAGGTACACACTGTTATAAAAGGTTCGCGCTACACAATGTTTTATCTATCTATACTATTATAAAACTGTAACAGAGCTGTGTCTGTACATTTAAGATATTTCAGAAAAAAAATGCTGTATTAGGCTATATAGGCGTGTCTGAACACAAAACATTTTATTTTTATTTTTGGTCTTACAATGTTTATATGTTTGTTCATTCGCGCATCACGCAAAAACTACAAAACGGATTTTAATGCAACTTTTTTTTATTTTATAGCTCTTAATTAGACTTAAAAACTGGTATACACTTTATCCCGATACTATATCAGGAACCCGAGACATAACGTAAAAACTATCTTTTGGCTGCGGCGGAGACGCGGGCAAGGCAGTAACGTTAGTAACGTTATAGGTATAATAACTGCTGTGTGGGATCACCTATAGCGATTTAGTCCACCTAATGTTACTAAGTAATCACCGTGAGTTCTACAGTACCAAGACCCTAGTCAAAGAACTAAAGTTTATTTAAATTAAAGGTTGAAAACTCTTAATACTCATATCCACTGAATCGTTTTGGATAACTCATTAAAGATGGTTCGTGGTTATGTATTTCTGAGAGACAAACAATCTTATATTCTATAGTTCTTACAGATGCTCTACATCCTTTGGAGTGATGCGAAGAACAGTACCAACGAATGTCTGATTTTCCTTCGTATCGGCTTCGGCAGGAATACTTAAAGCCATTGTAGTAAAGTTGGTGTTTTCCTCGAGGAGTCTGCAATACCACTGGTCCTAAAAATATAATATAGCATTATTAGTTACTCAGTTATAAAAATAATCACATTTTAATTTTTACTTCTAATTTGTATAAGCGCCTTTAAAATAATAGCTCAGCTGGCGATCTCTGTTTACAATCATAATAGGTAATGTTTTGTAGTTAAAGGCATAGTATCAATCAATGTTCTGTTGTAACCCAAGTTGTGTGTTCGCAATTTTTATTGTCTACGACGGCAGACGAGCAAGCGTCTTACTTGATAGTAAGTAAAGGTAGCCGGCACATGAAGGCTTTCGGGAACACCAGGGGCAAATTCAACTTGCCGACTTGATAAGCCCACGCACGGCCGTGCTACCCTACTATGCTTAGACTGCTAAGTTTTAATTTCCCACATACATAGACAAGAGAGTTTCAGTTTTCAAGTAGGTAATCAATATAAGTATCCTTACTTAATATTATAAATGTGAAACTGAGTTGGTTTGTTTTTTACACTATCACGCTGTAAATACAGAACCGGACATAATGAAATTTTGCATACATGTAGTTTGGAACCCAGAAAAAGAGATAGGAAAAGTATTAATCCCGGAAAAATGAATGGTTCCCGTGGGATAGTTATTCATAGAGATACCTAATTAGTGTGCCGTAGAGTGCTATATTTATATTCTGAGGTCCACGCGGACAGAGTCACTGACAGACTCTAGTACGCCATAGATTCTATGAGGTTTAGATGCGAACTAAAGTACGAGTAGTAAACAATTTAAATACTGTTTCATATAACTGTTTGTAATAAAACAGTTTAAATTATGTAATAATGTACGTGTTATAACCAAAAATAATATGATATACAGGTTTTCCCAGGGTCGTTATAAAAGCAATGGAATATTTATTCATCCAAGATTGTAATTAGGTTAGTAGGGTTCTATAGAATCGACTTTCGTAATGCTGATATATAGGTCAGGTCAAGGATGTTTCCTAGGAAACGTCATAAGAATTGAATATCAGACCAAGGCACGCCAGTGTGCTAAAATATATCGTGGCTTGTATTCTTATTAGTATGGTCACTAATCTGACTCTTCTGTCGACCTGACTAGGAAACTTTAAGTTGTTTTTGATTTAAATCATATAAGATTTAGTGGAGTAAATCATTGTAGTGAGGAAAAATAATAATAGGACAGAGTATGTTAAGTATTCTTTTATAGGTACTAACTTTATTCTATGATTAAAGGGATAATAATTAAAAGTGTATATTTCTTTCTGTGATTTACTAATCAAAATACGCCAACATATCACATAAAATATTCACATTGTCATTCTCCATTCCCAATTATATTAGAATCAACGTTATAGTTTCGCCAAATTTGATAAAATACCTATTATTTAGTTTTCCACAATGTGACAGCTATCCTTATCACAATATTGTAAATATAGATTAATCGAAATGTTATTATGTGCATCTATTGTTTTCGTTATGGAGATACATTTATAAATGTCCCGATAAAAAATTGAATTATTTTATAAAGATAAATTACTAAAAAATAGATATTTTTCTAAATTATGTACTTAATTAAATAATTATTATTATCTTTAAAAAGAAAATAATTATGTATAACGGATAACGTACTTTTATTTATAATTAATACGAGTAGATCTGTCATTGATGACTTGTAATTTTAAATTACCAATAAATGTGTTATTCTGATCTTGTAACAGTATCGTTATTCTAGGATGCAGTTGGCTATTACAGTCGCCTCGTAGAAAAATAACTATTTTCGACTGCTTATTATGATTAAACTAATAAGGTTCGTGACAGATGAGGCTCCTAGCCATTGGCTAGGAGTCCGTCTAATAAATATTACAGCTTCCTCGGGGCAGGCCTCGCCTTACGAATTTTAGAAATTACTAGCATTAAAGAATAATAACAAAAACTTACTATAAATACCTTTTTAATTATTTTTTTATTGACATACTAAATAATTCATGCAGTTGGCCAATGAAACAAATTATATTACTAAAAATAATCTAGTAATCAATTCTCCCACAATATATTCTGTAAAAATAGGTTCAGTAATTTTACAATTACGTTATCAATCATATTATATAGACACACCGTGTCATTTTATAGCAAAAAAAAAACAATTAATTGCTATATTATATTTCAACAAACAACAAATTTAATACATTTGGCAGGTTATTTATATTGTGGATTTAACCTTCAATAAAACATTGTATATCTACATATTTTTTTTCTCTTAATATCCATGAGAACATACAAACATCTGTTTACACATTAGTTAGTGTGCCTAATAATATTGCACGAAATAACATTACTGGTGAAAATAACTTTAATAAGTATGCAATTATAAAAAAGGAAGGAAAAGGCTTGTAAAGTATGCCCTTTTCCCCCACTGGGCCAGCGTGTCGTCCTAAGCCCTCGTGCCTATTAGCGGAATAGTAAAACGGTTGAAAGAAAACGTTCAAAAGTACGCAACTTTTATCCGCAGTATCAAATTCAAATCTACACAAACAAAAATTCTTATAAAATTTCTTAGTCACGCATCGCGGTGTGGACGGAATTGTGCTTAATAGAAGGAAATAGCTACAACTCTTATAATGGGACTAAATTATTTGGGAGAAATATATTTATGGCTTGTGCGTCTGTTTTTACTTATTTAGGAATAAAGATCTGACAATAAAAATTCATTATCATAATTATAAATATTTTCACGTATTAAGTTTTTGCGTTATAATCAGGTTCGTGGTTATGTTTATCTTTATTTTTAACAATAATGTCGTTTATTGTATAAACACAGCTGGTGCAGCCATTCTTGTGTTTAATGCAGCGCCATCTAATTTTTTTCACATCGTTTAGTGTGTAAATTTTGTGAATGTTGAACGAATATCCGCCACATATCAGCTTATAATTGCCTTTGCTGTTCATCACGTATCTCGCGGTTTCTGGAACAATATTTCGCAACATTGATCTAATATTTTTACTCTAGATAGACTAGGCTAAAAGTGAAAATAAGTTTTATAATATAACGATTGCAATAGTTTCAGACAAAAAATTATTTACACTCACAAATTTTAATATTAGCAGAAGTCAGCGTCATGACTATGCGTATAATTTACATTTACAATTATACCGTCAACTGTACGCACGGTTACTTTACAATTGCGGGAACGCGCCTTAGAACATCTCCAAAGAGTCTTCATTCCCCGATTATATACAAAACTGTAAGTAAACCCCATGTGACTTAGTAGTTTAAAGCCTCGACGATATATAAAGCATGCTGAAAATTAAATGATGCATTTAGATAAACATTAGGCTTTACATTATAACAATGATTACAACAATAAATATCACAATTAAACCTTAAAGCCCCTAAGGGGTGTATGTGTGAAAAATTAGTTAACATAATATATATCTCATTACGATAATGCAAATTTTTGACGATGTACACCTACGGGTAATCTTTAACCACTGAAGAAATGTCACACAGTTCCAGTGGTCTGCCAATACAAGCGGAGAAACGGCATACCGCGGGTTTATTTAGGGGGTGAAGACCCCACACTACCCTCGTTCGTTGCCCTAAACGACGGGGTGTGCGGTTAGACACATTTTTCCCGCCTTAACGAAAAAATAATAATGGGTAATCTTTAACTGTACTCGTAAATCGCACTAGTTTACTAAAACCATAGTCGTTCTTGACTTCTATGCCTGTGTTGTCATGGCTTTAAAGGGATATCCATATACCTACATGGAACCACACTGTTCGTATGGTCTTTCAATGATCTGGGAAGTGTATAATGGAAATGAATTATGTAATCGTAAATATACACCCTAAAAATATTGATCATATTGGGTAGACAGAATTATCACTACGGTGTAGCAGTAATGTAAAACTTTGTATGAGCTCCCTGTACGAGAAATGTTGTTTTTTTCGAAAGAGTATATAATACCTTTCATAGAGCCATCAATAATGTTCAAGTTAAATTTCTATATATAAAATAAAGTCGAAAACCAGATGTGCCAACAATTGAAGAGACAATTAAACAAAGGTAACAAAACAACGTTGATATATTTTATTTGGTTTTCAAGTTTTTTGTTAGCATACATCTCTGAAAACGCTGATTAAAAATGAGATACAACTCATTCCATGCTACGCATGGAAATCGCTGGAAACAGCTAATTTAGGAACAAATCTCAAATTTCAAGTATCGAGTGGGTCCAACTTCCCCTACATTTACCCAGATAATAATTTAATCAATAACAATAAAACTTACAAAATAAAACTTTAAGATAATAAAGAAGAAAATCGGTTCAAATCTAATACCTTGTAAACTATAGTATACTTATTCAAGTAAATAAAGAGCTCTAAATCAATATTCTTACAAACTTGTCCATAGTTCACGGATCAATATGTGTTGTATATACGGTTATGACGTCAACCGGTACTTCAATCATGGCAATGTGAGTTTTTTACAGCAACAATTTGATCTTCGATAGTATAAACCCTCACTTTACATCCACAATGTTGCTTGGAGCATTTCCATATCTTCTTAACTCCATTAATTTCCTTCAAACTGAATGTATTCCTTCCGATACTCAGCAGCGTACAACCACCGCGAGCTTTCACGTACACTGGCATAAACCCTAAAATGTAAATAATACCTATATTTAGCATATAAAATCAGTTTCAATATTTTTTCAACAAAATATGGTCCCCTACCTATCATCCTCATCATCCTCATCATCATCTTCCTAGGCTTATCACAAGCTTGGTTGACCTCGATTTTCCATACCTATGTTCCGTCTTAGCAAACATGCACGGACCGACTGCCTACCTGACCTCCACAACCTAACTTAGGGAACAAGTGGCCTGCCCTAACGTCAAGTGAAAAACCTGAGCCATGTTTCTTTTTTTTCAGGCCTCTGATAACTTGGGGCGGCGCAGGCACGAATACTTGCGCCTGATGCCGCACTAGCTGAGGCTGCGGGTGGATGGACCGGGGAACGTCCACCACCCACGCAAAGCCTCCCACGAAGGTGCAACGCTCCGTGTGCGGAAGCGTCGCTCAATAGAGGGCACCCGAAAGGGTAAGCCGCCGGCGGACTACTGAAGTAATATACATAGTTCCAGTGGCCCGCCAGTACAGGCGAAGAGATGGCACACGGCGGGTTTATTTAGTGGTTGAGCAACGTTTGCCCCGAAAAACGGGGTGTGTGGTTAGGGACATTTCTTCCCGCCTTAACAAAAAAAAGTGTGTGCGTGTAACCTTTACGCGCGATTGAAGTAAAACTACTTTGGCGTTGACGGAAAAAAAAAAAAACTGCAATTTAGAATATATTTTTTTTAAACTTGAATTTTTATTCACTTTGCTATTCACAATTGAACCGTTTGAAAATTTGGAAATAAATAATCCTAATTGATTATGATATTTACCACTAACTGGCGTATAAGTCAAGAAGCGTGGAGTATATGACATATACTTACGACCAATCCAAATTATTATTTTTAAATAGCGGAAACTACACAGACTATAGTAAGCGTTACTTCCGTCAGAAAAAAAAATCTGAGTTACTCCCTAGTCGCGCCTAAAGAAGTTTTTCTTCAAAAAAAGGCCTCTGACAACCTGTAGTGAATGACTGCCACGATGTTATTAGACAGCCGGGACCCACAATTAAACCGTGGAAGAAGAAATTTTAACAATCAGTTTTCGCACTGTTCATGTTACTCATGCTGTTTAGATTTAGAGATACTTCAGATGAACACCTATGAAAGAATATTTGGACCATGTATCTTACTTCTGTGAACTGTTCTGTGTTTATGGATGCATGAGTTATCTCTTTATATAAAGGAGTAAATCACAGAAGTTAATATTAATAAATAAAGAAAGAAAGAAAGAAGTAGAAGAAGATATAAGCCTATTTTTATAGAAAATCATAGGTTAATCCTATTGAAATATATCAGAAAGTGTTAAAGAAAGTATATTTTTGATAGCGTTATCGTATCTTAAAAATAAGAAAATGCTAATAAATTTTGCATAAAACTATGTTCTGATTTCGATATTATATTAATTTTTCTAAAAGGACGCCGGTAGTATTTTTGCACAGATAAACCACATCGAACTTTTTTAATTTTTGCAAAACCACGAATACCTATTTATCGTTGTAATAAAAAAAAATCTTCTCTATGTACAAAAGACGACCAAAACCAACCCTACTATTATTTTAAGTACAAAAGTGTGTGCATGTTTGTTAATTTTTAACATTAAAATAACCGAACTTGCGAGACGGAAAGAAAATTTTTAATTTTTCATCATTCTAGTCTCGTTTTATTGGGGGTTTACCCTATATATTGTAAAGTACTTTAAAATTATGGTACTAAAAAATATTCTGTTATCTTTTTGTTTGACAGTCCATTACTGACTGGAGTGACTGGGCGCAATGAAATAATGGAATCCGATGTGTCTGTGGATTGAAGGTACGTATTAAAAATGAAAAAGTCGTGATAAGAAAAATGAACGAGTGGTAGAACAATAAACTTGATTTGTTTTAATTTGTCTGTTATTTACTACTGCTTTATACTGGACAGATACGGTGCCACGGGTAGACGGTAGAGGAGACACTGTTATAGAATTACTTGTCAAGTATATTAACTTATGTATATTTATCACTAGTGGAATTAAACTGTCTCGGTTCAATGGTCTCACGGTAGTGTATGCAACTGCGGATCACGAGGTTTTTGGGATCGATTCCCGGGTGAGACCAATAAAAAAAGTATTTAATTTTTCCTTTAAAAAATACTCTCTTTATCTACGGCTGAATCAGCAGCAGCTTTCGACGTTAGCGTTAAAAGTGGTCCATTCGCGTCGCATTGGCTAGGTAAAAGCTTGACAAATGGGTGCCCAACGAACATAAGGTTAGGAAGTGCTCAGCAAGTTGGTTAGATCCGGGATCAGCACCTAAATAATGCCCTTAATAAAAAATCACCCCTAGAAAAATGATGATCATTGTTTGGTATTGCGCCGGTGTCTTTTTTCCAAACGGGATGAGCATTACTGGAGATGTGTACTGTGAAGAACTGAATATAAATGATAGAGGAGCTCGCACATCTACAACCAGTTTTAGTCCCTTGTCCCCGCTGCTCTTGCACGACAATCCGTGATCCCATACTGCACAACGTGTGTCGTGCCCTAGCCCGCTGACTAACCAGCCGTGTTACCTTCTTTAGATATTTTTATATATATTTTTAGCATTTGATATGCTTAGCACTATACATTAAACACAAAGTGAAAAATGTGAAATCGAAAATAACAGTCACGAGCAGGATTTGAACCTGCATCTCCTGGATACCGTCCAGATGCTTTGCCAATTCAGCAATCGTGACAATTGCTCCTGACTGCTAATTTCGATAACACATTCATACTTAACGTCTTTGGGTGACGCCTGCGCCACCTGTCGCCAGTATTTTCATACATTGTACCGACCAGGTAAACTTAATTTTACAATTAAGATTTTTACCTAATAATGACGCAAACCCTATAAATATTTAGATATTTTTATATATATTTTTAACATTTGACATGCTTAGCACTTTACATTAAACACAAAGTGAAAAATGTGAAATTCAGCTGAATTGGCAAAGCATCTGGACGGTATCCAGGAGATGCAGGTTCAAATCCTGGTCGTGACTGTTATTTTCGATTTCACGTTTTTCACTTTGTGTTTAACTTGTTGCCTTTGTTTCCATTCGTACTCGTAAAAAATAACACTAACCCAACTTATCTAGCATGCGCCATATATTAGGCTAATTTGTTTTCAGTTAAGGAGAAGGTTTTTACCTAGCAATAGTATATTATAGCACCTGCTGTAAAAAAGGAAAGATAAAATTAATAAAACAAATTTATTTAAAATATCGCATATTTTGGTTTTGTTAGAAAAGATTAATTCTCATATTGAAGGTTTCTTTCTAATATTATCATTACCTTCGTATACATAGCATGACGGTGATGCTACGTGGCTATGATTATTCTTAATGTAAATAATTTTATTATCAATCATGAGTAAGGTCACTTTACAATTACAGGACCGATATTTCGAACATCTCCATAATAGCCTGGAACCATTGCTACGCTTCAAGTTATATGTGTTTCCTTCGAAACTTAAAAGTTTACAACCACGAGAGGTAGAAACGAACGAAACTGAAATGTAAAATTATGTTTGAAAATTAACGTAATTATTACTTTAGATATATAGCGAACTAAAATATAACTTTAAGTGATCTAACGACAATAATAAACTAATATAAAATGTAAGCGCTCTAGCGACAATAATGATATTAATATTGTTTTATTCAATTGAAAGCACTACAGAAATCATTTTTTTTAAGAACTGGTGCAATAGCAACGAATCTCTGTATCGTGGCATACTTTCAGCTGAATAACACAAATCACAGTATTCATTGCAAATACATAAAAATGTAAGAAAACATATTTATTTTAACTTAAAATAAATCTATTTTAGTAGCTTATCGCATCGCACATGTGAGTAAAGATGGTGGTGAATAAAAATGATTTTATTAACACGTTTACTACAGGATCAATTTCAGAGTACTTTCAGCTAGTGCGGTAGAGGTCGAATCAGCCCAAACCTGGGGGGTTGGACGGAATCTCATATCTCACAATCGACATCGTATTGACTCGATTGTGATTGGTAGAGAAACCGACGCGTGATGTCGCAATAATCCGTTTGCCAATCACGGTGATCTCTCAACCAATAACAGTGATCACGATACGATCGACATCTGATATATAAGATTCCGTTTAACCCCCCAGAACTCTTTTACTTTGCAGTTGAGGTTATATCTTCAATGATTTGGTAATTATGTCATAATTTGACTATAAATATGATGGAATGTTTAACTGTGTGGTAAAATAAATCACTTGTGTTAATTTTTTTAACTAAATCTAGCTTCGCCCAGTGTTCTGACCCTTGGTCAAGTAAGAGAAGAACCCTTTTTTTTGTTTAGGCGGAACAAAAGAGAAAACACCTAAAATATTCAAGAGATCGTTCTCAAAACACACCAACTTGGAGTAGCGCTAGTGATAGGAATGAACTTCATAATATCAATGAATAACGAAGACAATATTATAGTTCTATAGAACAGCACCCTATTTATTCAATTTTCTATACGATAAAATTAAACCATTTTTGATCTTATTAGGAACTAACAAAATACTTTGAAAGACAAGACCATCAATACCTTATTCTAGTAACTATAACGATACTTAATTTCAATGCCGTTCTTTAAAACAACCCAAGCAGATGGCTTGCTCACACGTTGTACAAATAGTCACAACTTTTTTAGTTCTCTTAGCAGCCTGCGAGGAACCCATTGAAAGCCGTAATTTTGCGTAGCAGAGGACACAGCGTTTTCTTGTCTGACCCTTTACAAGTACATGTTCTGGCTCTGAATGGTTTTGTTCATTATTTCCTATAAATTGCAAACATTTAACATTATTTCTTATTATTACTAACAACCAACCGTTCCTAGACGTGACAGAAGTAATTTTTATTGGCCCAAAATCATATTTTCACACAAATAATACAAAGAATAATTTCACAAATCGAATTAAACATTAATGTCGAATCTTACTAATGTTACAATATTGTATTACGCCAACGTTTGGATGGATATATACCTACATAAAGATATATTATAGTCTGAATTAGCAGATAGACTACTTTTTATCCCGTTAAAATGTACGGAAAAATATTTAAAATTCTCATGTCACAGTGTTTGACGCCATTCTCCTCCGAAATGGCTTGGCCGTGTGGGGCCGGCACCAAGAATAGCTCCACTCCGTCTCTTCCTATGGGAGTCGTAAAAGCCGACTAAGGGATTACCGGGGGACCGGGCAGCAGCGTTCCCGTGTACTAAAAACATCTACTGCGATCGCCAACCCGCCTGCCAAGCGTGGCGATTATGGTAAAACCCCTATTTTAATTTATTTGAAACACAACGATCTTCGACTATAGACTGGGCTTTACTAATAAACGTTGTATAACCTCTGAATAGTTATTCAGTACTTTATCACTACTATGAAAATTTTTGTTTTTCGTTTTCGTTGAAAGAAAGGAACAAAACACTGAATTACTATTCGGAGTTTAAACAATGTTTATTAGTAAGGCGGCATATATATATCGTAAAAAATCTCTGGCTAATATAGGATGAAGATTATATTAAGTCTTAACAGACGCTAGGCACAGGTTCCGTTTTTACTGTAGCAGTGCGCGCTAGACCATATGCAGCAACTTTTTTTATCGACGCATCGACAGCAAAATGTGACAAATCGCAATTATAAAATAGCACCAATTTATTTTTCTCGTTTATGCGCATATTATCATAACAATCGATATTATACGTTACATTTCTGCGATAGTATTATCGCGCGACAAAGTTTGTGCCTGCTAAGCGTTATGTAACTCTGCGCATCTTTCAGATGTCTTACTTCGTTTATATTAAGACGAAGGTTTTGGTTTATAAGAAGTTTTGTATTTTTTGTGTATAAAATTCAAAGACCTGACTAACTCACTGACTGACTAATATATCAGCGCACGTTCTAAACTGGTGGTTCATAGACATGATTTAAGGGGGTGTTCTTTGTCAAGGATAGTATTCACTATACACAATAAAGGATTATTCGAAATTCCACCCATACGAAGTTAAGTGGGTTGAATTTTCTGTGAAACATTTATACTTACCTACTCTTCAATTAAAATTATGAGACATAGTGTCTGTCACAGTTTTTCCAAAATCATTCCCTTAATAGAGTCAAACAAGGGCTTCATAAACGCAACACGGCAAGCATTTATTATGTTTGTTTCTGAATTAAAGTATGTTACTTACTTGTTTCCCGTAGCGAGCGTTGAAGCCACGGGTAAAACCTAGTTTTAATATTTGTATGAGAAACCTATAAGATATACATCAAAATATCTGTATTATTATAAAGTTATTTAACAGAGTTATATACGTACATTTAAGATATTTGAGAACACAACAAAACTAAATCACCCGAATGAATTTTGATTAAAAAAAATATTTACTATTACAGTTGAAGTTATTCAAAACTTCAAGATTTTTTTCATTAGTATATTTCACCCGCAAGGAAATTAGGTTAATGACAAACAAATAATATGATAAAAATCTTGTATTCATTTGAAAATGAAAAAAAAATATAAGACCGGTTACAATGTAATTTCATACATTTCTCAGACTACAAGTTAACTACCTGAGTATAATATGAATCACACCCATCCTCATTCCACGCAGAGCCCACAATAATCTAAGAGCTGAGATGAATAAATATTTAAACAATACCGCAGTCGTCATTAGGCATGCATAGGCGGATCTTGAAGTGTTAGATACATGACTTTCAGTGCAGACGGTTAAAATTTAATACACAGTCCTCGAGTTACGTCATTTCGATTGAACTTTCTAAGACCATTCCTAAAAGTTATATCAATTGTTTCGATTAATAAGTAAACGTAATTTTTTTTTTTAATTGCTAAGGATAACAGACGAGCCACTGCCCATCTGATGGTAAGTGGTAACCGTCGCACATAGACTCAACTATACCGAGAGTATTGTCAAGCCGCTACGCACCATTTCATTTCTCAGATATGAAATGAAAGAATAAACGGCTATCTCCTGCTACAGCCAAAACGCAACGACGTGCTTCGTGGCCGGTCACACGGGAGATGGTGGTACCAACCCGTTCAGGCCAGATACCAAGTGAGTACTCCCACTTGGTACCCTGCCCTACCACCAGTCATGCAATGGATGATAATTGCTTAATTCCCTTAGTCGCCTCATACGACACCCGAGGGAAAGAATGAGGTGGTGACACTTGTATTCTTAGTCCGTCACCACACGGAATAAAAAGCTAAAAGATACTGTTTACCATTTAAACAGCCGATCATCTGTCAGTGTTACAAGAAAAATAAGTGATGCTATCTTAAACTGATAGTTTCTTCAATGAAATGTATTATTTGGCATTTATTCTTATTTATATTTATTATTTCCTTATTTAGACAAGGAAGTATCTTAAGTGTGCCGGACTCTTAAACCTTCCTCAACCCTCCTTTTATTATTCTCCTCCACCTCCTACCCATTTCCTTGGAGTTAGCAACGCGCGAGTGACGCCTCTGGTGTTGTAAGTTAAGTGTGTGTAATGCAAAATAATTTGATCTTAGAGCATTAAGCCAACTTTACTGCTCTAAGAATTAGATACCTGTTGCAATAATTATGTAAAAAAAAAACACATTTTTAACCCATATAAACATAAGGAGCGCAACTTTCTATAAGGGGCTTACCCGTTGTCCTAGGTGAGCGACAAACGCGACGCGACGCGATGCGACGTATTGCGGCTAGTACTTTAACCGCTTTGCGTCGCGTTCAAATTAGGCGACAACGAAGGCCATAAGTACATACAACCTCTATTTGATATTTTCGTGTCGCGTCGCGTATTATTGACGCGTTTGTCGCTCACCTAGGACAACGGGTTGGATAAATTTACGTTACGTCTCTAACATGCCGTAAGTACATGGACCGCTAGTATACCTATAAATACATGTCAGGTAAACTTAAAATGTATGTGTGTATTTAATCTCATTATAGCGCCATGCCGATGGAGGATGAGAATGTTTGTTATGGACGAAAATTATTTCATCGCGTATAGTGTGTAAATATGCTCTACATCCACGAACAGTATGTGTGGAGCACTGCCAACGTATTTTAGAAATATTTCTAGAATTTTTATATTTCTTCTGAGAAAATCTATATCCATCCAGCAACATAAGCCAGTTTCCTTTGTATGACTTTACAAAGTGGGGTATTGATTTACCTAAAAAAACAAATAAAATACTTTAATAAAAAATCGACATATGTAAATATTTAGTACATATATATAAAGAAGATATTACATTCTTAAAATCATAAAAAGTATTTTGATCTGTATTTGTGTATTTGTATATTATATATTTGTAGTTGTGCTTTGTCCTCACAGTTTATTCATGTATGTAGAATTAAATACTTTCTTTCTTTATATTTTAGCACTTGACATGCTCAGCTACTGTAAGTAGCATATGTTTGTGTTGGTATAAAGAAATGCGAACGGTAATCAGTGATGTATTTTTATATGTCAGACTACAAAACCGTGTAAGCAACCATCTTCCACCCGCTGAAGTAATGTCACATAGCTCCAGTGGTCCCCCAGTACAGGCGGAGAGACGGCGAGTTGTGCACGAACCACGGGGTGTGCGATCAGGAACATTTTTCCCTCCATAATAAAAAAATGCAATGTTCCATAAATCATTATGCTTCTACATAATTGGTACATTTAATAAGAAACAAAAAATACAATATCTTAATTTATTAAATAATAGACAAATATAAACTATTACAATTCAATAATAATCCTACAACTTCTGGACAACTAAAAATAGTAAGTACACTATTAACAATATTTATTGTTGTACAATATACAAAATTCACGTCTATTACTACGGCTAACGGCAGAGCTAACCGATTGCAATTTGTCATAAAATGGCGTCGGTTGCCCGCTTTTCGCTGTATTGGAAGGAGACGTGACGTGTGGGCATTAACATGGGATAGAAAATTGTAGTAACTACGTATTACGCAAAAATATGTTTACAGGTTTGAAAATAATACCAGAAAAAAATTAACAGTCATTTTATTTTATACAGAACTTGTATTGTACTTTCCTACGGGTGGTGGATGGGTGTGCTGATTATGCATACACACAACTTTATCGTGGATAGTATACACCCTCGCCTTACACCCCATAAAGCTATGTGTAGAACATCGCCAATGTATCATTGTATTTGCTTTAATATTATTTTTCTTTCTCTCTGAAAATCTATAGCCACCCACAGATATGAGTCTCGTACCTCGTATTGATTTAATGAACTCATATCGATGAACACCTGCAAAACAAATCAGTATATGCACTTGAGAATCAATTGTCTTGTTTAAATACGAGAAACACCTGAAAATCATTTTTTTAATCGAATATAACAACACGTAGGTTAATTTTTCCGTCGATAATATGTAAAAATTTAAATCTAAATTACTTACTATAGCTCTTTCGGCTTTATCTTTACCACATTTATCACATCCTAAACGTTTTCTTTTTATAACGAATAGTAATCTGATCAAAATTTGAATCACGCAAAAAGTTTGCTTCAAAATATTAAACCGGTTCAAATTTAAAATGAAAACCTAATAAATGTTTGTGTTAATACAATTAATAATAACATTAAATAATAACATTGTTAATGAAGAAAAGATTTTTTTGTCCGAGCGGGAATCGAACTCGCGTCTTTTCCAATCCGGGGAAGTGCTCTAAGCCACTAAGCTATCGTACAGATCTTTCGATCATCCCAATCTCCTAATCACATATGTCTTTACGACCAACGCCATCTATCGGAGAGTAAGTTTAATTTTGCAATTAAAATTCATACTATTTGATGGCGCGATTTTTTAAACATTTTTGATCTATATTTTTTAGCATACTCCGCTACTTTTTAAAGTACAAATTATTTGTGAATAAGGAAAGAGACTTTTTTTTCTTTTTTCGCGACGCGGTTTCCATTCCCGCTCGTACAAAAAATCTCTTTTTCCTTATTCACAAATAATTTGTACTTTAAAAAGTAGCGGAGCATGTCAAATGCTAAAAATATAGATCAAAAACATTGTTAATGTTAATGCGCGACGTACTAAAACACTAATTTATCTATTTAATAGAAAATGAGTTTATTAAGGCACAAGCACAGTTTCAAAGTTGGACTGATGGCGAGACAGGCGCGGATGATTGTGAGCACTATCAAGCGATATTATTATTCCGTCTCTGGTTCTCATTTTTGCCGTACATCTAAATTTTTTTCGGTTCGAACAGGTCCATCTTTTGGTTTTACTGCGTGGATTGTCCTTCATTTCAGTAAATGCGTATCCTTCATATAGCACCATTGTGTTGCCTTTACTTGATAAAACATACGTAGCTGAAATGTAATATTAAATTAGTTAATTTACTGCTTTTATTTGAATAATTTATAATAGAATTGTCTATTTCCAGTGTATTACGAGTACAAAGCTTTATGTAAATTACTTATACATTAACTTACAAATGTTCCTATAGGGGCAGGCCGATACAACACATTTCCACTTTCTAGGATTTTTGCTCACCTCGTTGGCCTCACTCACTTTCATTACTTTCCTCGTATAGGATCCATCCATCCATCAGCCTTTCATCGTCCACTGCTGGACATAGGCCTCCCCAAGAGAACGCCACAACGAGCGGTCCCGTCATGGAGGATAATGCCGTAATCGCCACGCTTGGCAGGCGGGTTGGCGATCGCAGTGGATATTGTTAATACTTGAGGGAGTGCTGCTGCCTCTCCCCCGATATTCCTTCAGTCGGCTCTTCCGACTTCCGTGGATAGAGAGGGGTGGGACAATTCTAAAGCGGGCCCCACATTGGCGGGCTATATCGCATAGGATATAATTATGCAAATGTATGCAAATTTTTCTGATACCTCTCCCCATCTGATATTTTTGTAGAACGCTTCCGATTTGACCTTTTAATAAAAAAAAGTATACATACTTTTCAAGTCAAAAATTTTGAAACGGTTTGAAAAAGTGTCACGAATTCCAATGACAGTATAGAGTCAAAAAATCATAAGAGAATAAAAATACAATTTTTGCCAAAAATAAAAGTGAATTCTGAAATGCTGTTACAGCGCCACGATCCAGCCATTTAGGAGAACTTCTGCGACAAATTTTACACGTACAGTCGTCTTTTTATAATAGCGCGATAGCCATATAAGTTTTTGTGTACTTGGAACAGCTAAAGCGATGCATTATAGCTATTGGCATTATATAGTTTAAAAATCGTGCTTATCGCGTCTTTTAATCGTGCTCAAACATCTCAAGAGACGATTCTAATAAAATATGGCACAAATGTTGATGTGTTGGAGTAGAACAACTATATTTTTTCTTAAAATGTAAATAGCCATAATATTTATAAATAAATTATTTATTGACATGTTATCTATTTATTAATGAATTGGCACCTTGTTCCATGCTATATTTTACAACTTGAATTTAACCTTACAGGGTCGTACATCGGTACTAAAACCCTAAGATATCGTTGAACAGATAATGAGCTCTATGCAAACATACTCTGTTCATGGTTATGAATATTCTTGATAGAAACAATGATATCATCGATGGTGTAAATAACAGCTTTACACCCCCGAGGAAAATGCGTGGAACAGACCCATCTCTTTTTCACCGTAGATCCAAATTTATCCTTCTTGTGGTAGAAAGTGTAGCCGTTTAGTCTAATCAGAGTATTCCCACGTTGTGATGTGACGAATAAGGCTAAAAAGAAATTAAATTTATCTTAAATCATAATCATAAATAGACTGACAGCTAACTATTGTTAAAGTTACAAAATAAAGGTTAAATAAAAAATTATATAATCTTCTTGGAGTTAGATTCACTACGTAATTCATAAAACATATAAATGCTTTGAAAATAATTTTGTCCCGGCATGAATGGACTGGCTAGATCAGGAAATCCCTGATGAAGCCGGCCTAGTAGTACCTATTACTAATGGTTCACGACTAAACAACGAGAAAGTATCGAACAAAAATATACCATTTTTATAATAAAAATTATATAAGTGTCACGTTTATGATAGGCAGAATAAAGATAAATAATCATTGTGAACATTCTACTTTTAATAATATAAATTCAAATGTATACGAAGTATAGATCTTAGCTATATATGCTTGTAGCATAGCATTTTAAATAGTTCCACACTTATTTAGGTTGTATTTTCTGTAAAATGGTTTAGTAATAAAAATGTATTACTAGCATTATTCATTTATTATCTTTTTTCATGATTATGTTGATTGTAAATTGCAATTATTTTATTATCTACTACATGAAGGAAAGCTTTACAATATTTGTTTTGTGTGCAACTCCATCTTTTCCTATGAGTTTTATAGTTGCCAGGTTTTGAATAGAAAGTGTGGTCGCCGACTTTGATGTTAATTTTTCCTTTCTTCGTCTTCATTAACGTTACTGCAAGAAAAAGTAATCACGAGCCGATGAGAATATTTTACAACGAAAATTATTTGAAACAAACAAAATAATAAAATCAAATTTACCACTGAGAAGACGAATGATTTTTGATAATACAAAATACCAAAAACATGTTGTACTACAAAAATATTTAATATAATTTTTAAGGTGTTTATTTACATAGGTACCAGTTTTTACAAACTAACTATTAAGGTTATCTAAGGTTTTCTCTATTCAACAGATAATATTTAAGTTCAATTTCATATAAACTACGATTTGTACTATTTTATGATATTTACTTAGTGTGTCTTTGAGTAACACTAGTAGGTATATCCACAGTTATATGTAAGTTATTTGGTTACTTATGATACTTCACAGTATAAATTGTGCAATAAACGTTAACTAACAGTAAGCACTACTGTTAATGTTACTAATGTTAACTATGGCACTAACTTATATCGCATTATTTATAAAAATTATTTTATTAAAGTTTGGATAGGCATAAGCCATTCACAAGCTAAAATTACTATACCTGAGTGAGGCTGGATTTTAGGTTTGGTCTGTTACCGGAATAGTACCAGTATAATCTAACTCGATCCTGAGCACGCAGGTTTTTTAAATGACTACTTTTTGACGTGATAACGTCTTATAAATCGATGAACGCCGGCTGCACGCACGAAAAAGGGTCACGTTCCGACAAATGTATGGTGGCCGATGCACTGTTTGTGAAAATCTAAGAAAACATATATGACGTTATCACGTAATTATCGTCCGTAAACCGACTTTACAGACAACCATATATTTTTTGATTTGAAAACATCTACTGCGGAAGGAGGGTAAAAATCGCTATTGGTAATAAGTAATTTAATTAATTTTAACGTCATTTGTTGACAAAAGTATCTAAACATTTTTGATCTATATTTTTTAACATTTGACATGCTCCGCTACTTTTTAAACAAAAACAGCGGGAATAAAAATCGCGCCATTAAATAGTATGACTATTTGATGGCGCGATTTTTATTCCCGCTCGTACAAAAACTCTTTTTTTCCTTATTCACAAATAATTTGTACTTTAAAAAGTAGCGGAGCATGTCAAATGCTAAAAAATATAGATCAAAAATGTTTAGATACTTTTGTCAACAAATGACGTTAAAATTAATTAAATTACTTATTACCAATAGCGATTTTTACCCTCCTTCCGCAGTAGATGTTTTCAAATCAAAAAATATATGGTTGTCTGTAAAGTCGGTTTACGGACGATAATTACGTGTGTACTGTAAAAAGTATCTAACAACCAACTACTTAGTAGTCAATCAATAAACCAATAACAGTTTTAATTCGGCTATGGATAAAGAGAGGACGCTTACCAAGGATTATATAAGACTCGGACAATATTTGAAGAAAGAAAGAAAATCGATGTTTTCACATCTGCGAGACGTCCCGTAACGGCACATTTTTATTTTTTAAACGGTGTATGGTTCACTATGTAATAACCCCTATATCGTGGGATCTATACTAACATAAAATTTCATGGACACAAAGTAAACCTCCCTTCTCTCCCAGTCCGTTGAAACGTACAGACGTGTGCCCACATAGTTTTTTTTTAAACACTTGAGTTCGTAAAATAATATGCAAAAATTGTTCTATGAAGTACCAGGCGCGCATAACATAGTAAGCAAGGCGGAGTGGTAGTGCGAAGGAGACGGCAAGTGTTGAGACGGAGACTGTCGGTGAGCTACATTTATATTTAACCAAATGTCATCTGTCATCATACAATACAAGAACTGACACTTTACGTCACTTCAAACTGTCATCTCTTGTAGTTTGACGTTCGCAGACTTGCCACAACACAAAATCAGTACAAGCAGTGGGGAAATTTTATCTCCTACATTCATTTAATTAATTTATTACACATTAAGCCTAAATTTCTCTGCAACGCACACCGCCCAAGTCACCTTCAATTACTGCAACTGTCGGTAAAAGCGATAAAACAAATACCACATCTAATATAACTAAAAGAACGCAAAAAAAGGCGACAGAGAGAGGACTTGGATTATTTTGTGACGAAAACAGAATCTATGTTCCATTCTTGGACTGAAGAACAAGACGCTAAATACCAACAACTTATTGATTCCATTGAGGAAATTAAAAAGCAAAATAGGAACATGAAGTCAAGTAAGGATTCAATTTCTAGCCAATATGATGACAACCAACTAAAAATTGAAAAAATGGAAAATGAGAAAAAGTCTCAATTGCTACTAATTTATTCGCTTGAACAAAGAATTGAATTTATGGAAAGAATGAATAAAAGTCCATGTGTTGAATTGAGAGGTGTGTCATTCGCAAATCAAGAGGGTGATGATAATCTATATACAATGGCCACAAACTTATGCAAACTTTTAGATGTTCCTTTGCGGATATAAAAAATAGGTACAGAGGCTACTCAAAAAATGTTTCGAAAAAGCCAATTATTATAGATTTTGCTTCTGTTAGGTTAAGAAACAACATTTTTTCCACTTTTAAAGCATATAACAAAGAAAATAAGACCAACAAACTTAATACATCTCAAATACAAATCCCCGCCCGGCCGCCAACAATAATAGATCTATCAGAGTATCTAACGCCGAAGATGAAGAGACTTCTCTTTCTTGCAAAAGAATTTGCCGCCGCCAATGGTTTTAAGTTCTGTTGGCCGACACCAGGAACCATATACTTAAGAAAAAAGGAAGGTGAACCATCAATTCGACTTAAGACCGAAGAAGATTTGTCCAAGCTAAAAAAAAATTGTGACTATGTATAGATTGTTATTTTAAAATATTTTTAGTTAGCTTCGTAAAAATATCTCAAATTATAGATACATTATTTTTTGTAGATATTAGCGTAATAAATTTCTATTGCATGCTAATAATAGTTAAATTAAGTTATAACACATATACAATATACTTTACACACTTGAAATATTACACACGTGCCTCAACAACCCAAAGTAATTGTGTGTTGTGATCCGGAACAATGTGAAAAAAATATCAAAAATCCCACAAAAATCACAAACTTATGTCAAAATTTTACACCAAAATATAATAGAAACTTAAATAAAAATTTTGATAACTTATGTATTTTACTAAAACAGTTGAAAATAGATTGTGACATTATTGTACTTTCATAATGTTGGTTGTCCTGAATTTCTAATTTGCCTCATTTACAAGGTTATCATGCATACCTAAAGCAGTTCAAATAACTTTAATCAAAATGACGGAGTGGTATTGTATATTGAAAAATCAATGAACCATAAGATACGAGTAGAAGAGCCCACGTTTGCATAAGCCAATTGCCTAATTATTAAAATGCGAAAATATACAGTGATTATATCGATTTACAGACCACATACTTCAAAAATATTGATAATTTCTTAATCTCCCTGAATAACGTCCTAACCGAATTTAGAAATATTTTCATAATCAGTGACATCAATATCAATATTTTGGATTTGCAACTGCAATACATCTCGTTATCAAAATATTATATATACATCTAATTTATCTTCATTGTCTTACACTTAAGTCGGCTATAACAGATCATGGAGCAGTCTTATTTTGCTTTAAAATTTAACGTAATTACATTAAAAATAATAAAGAAATCGATAATATTATTTTTTATAAAATAGTCCAGGTGTGTAAAAATATTAATTTTAAGAATTTTTTGCTAGATCAAGACCCACACTTAGCAAATAGTGCCCTCGTTCATTGCTTACAAAATTTAATAATTAGTAATACAAGAAAAGTGATAATATCGCGTAATAAAGTTATACTGAAACCATGGATTACGGTTGGCTTACTGAGATGCATAAGAAATAGGGATCGCATGCGTTATAGATTAAAATATGAGCATGCGGCTCAATCTCACACTTGCCATAACCTATAAAAGATACATCAATTTTTGTAACTCACTTCTTAAAAAAATGTAAAAGATATTATGAAAAACATGAATTATAAAGAGCGAATAATAAATAGCAAACAACTCAGGCATAGTATTAAAAATATTACAAATTCGCATAAACACAAAATTACGAATCAAGAAATATTAACGATAAAAAGGACGCCAAATGATTCTGTCAACTCAATTAATGAGTTTTTTGCTAACGTTGGTGCCAATTTGTCAAAAAACATACCCCATATGTCAGCAATTGTCAATACAAATCATGACAATATCTCTTCCGTCTCCTTTGTTCTCTTGGACTTAGATTGCAATGAGGTGAGGGATATCATCGCTAACCTTAAGTCAGGTAATAGTTCTGGATGGGACGGTATCTCGAACAAATTTCTAAAGCTGACTAAAGAGTACATAGTAGCCACTATAACGGAACTCTTCAACAGCTGATTTAGGCACGGTGTCTTCCCCGATGCTTTCAAAAAATCTATCGTGGTACCCATTCTCAAGAGTGGGGAGAAGGATTGTATAAACAACTATCGCCCAATATCTATCCTAAGTTCTTTTTCAAAGGTCCTCGAGAAGATCATTAGAGGCTCGTAAAGTTTTTAAAAACTGAAAATATTTTATCCGATGCCCAATTTGGCTTTAGTCAAGGCAGATCAACAGAAGATGCATTACATTTATATACAGAATTCATCGTTTCAAAATTAGATAGCAAAAGTAAATGTCTAACAATTTACTTGGATCAAAAAAAAGCGTTTGATACTGCTTCTACTTCCAAGCTGTTGTCAGTGCTTGATAGTATTGGTATCAGAGACACTCAATTACGCTTATTCCACAGCTACCTCACAGGTCGTAAGCAGCGAGTACGGATAGGAGGCACGCTCAGTGATGAGAAGTCACTTACCTTCTATGGGGACTCATGGCCTAGTGTATTATGTGCTCAGGAAGATTTCAATACGGTGTATCATTGGCTGGCTACCAACTCATTGACTCTAAATTCGAGTAAAACTCACTTTATTACCTTCTCATTGCGAAATTCTGTCATACCCCAATACAAACTAATAGCTCATTCCTGTAACCTTCCACCAAATTTAATCTGTAATTGGCCACATATTTTAAAAACTAAATCTACAGAGTATTTGGGCATAACAATTGATGAAAATCTAAGCTTCAAGGAGCACATTAATAATGTTGTCCGTAAACTGATATATATGCAAACAGCTAAGACATGTAGCTGATCGTAACATTATGAAAACTGTCTATTTGACGCTCTGTCATTCCGTTCTCGGCTACTGCATTTCCTCCTGAGGAGGGACAGCTGGGAATAACCTTATTATATTAGAGCGAGCTCAAAGACTTATACTGAAAATAAGCCTGTTTGGCTGTCTGGCCGAGATTATACCCAATTTCAGAACTCTACAACCTGGCGGAGTTTCTCTCAGCTCGACAATTATATATTCTTGCAGTTGTTCTCAGACAGCACAAGCGCCTACAGTTTAATCGAAAAAATCGAACGTTGACAACGCGCCTTTGTTTTCAAATATGTCCAACAGAAGCTACCAAAACGGCTTTCAGCGATAAATTTATGATTTTTCAAGGCATTTATACAACCTTGCAAATAAATTGCTCGAAATCTATCCAAATACAACAACAGAATGTAAAAGAAAGGTCATGAAATGGCTTCTCAAACTCAATTATGATGACACAGAAAAAATCTTAATAAGACAGAGACATCTAAAACTCACACACAAACATAAAATACACATAAACACACACACACACACACACACATACACTAACACATAAAAATACACATGTAAACATATACACACACGCACGCTGGTACGTTCGCATGAAGCATATAAAACACTATTATCTAAAAATACACTCCCAGCAATATGTTATATACCTTAGGCAATATCATTTTGTATCTGGGATAAGGAGGCCAGGAGACCTGTAACACAAGTCCTTCCTTAGTATAGGCTCCTGTCTCCCTACCAACTAAATAGTGTCCTATAAAATTTATTATTGTATATTTGTGGGAGAAATAAATGAATTGTTTTTATTATAAAAAAAAAGAAAACCCGAGACTCAGAATAATCATTTGTGGGTCACACTAAGTCTTTTCCTATGTGGTAATCAAAAACTCTGCATGGGAGGTCAGTATCTATAACTACTTCGGCATCTGTGCAGTCATTACTACTTAATTAGCTGATCATTTGAAGTATTGATATTTCATAATTAAAGGCAAGTTTAACCTGTCACTAGAAATCTTGTCTCTTCCCGGGATGATTATGAAAGTTATTTATTTTTATGATCTGGTTTTCTACTGTATATATCTGCGCTTTGCATCCTCTGAAACAGTGACTTGAACAAACCCATCGTATTTTGAACCCCGACGACGATTTATGAGTGAAAAGGTAACCACCAACTTTTAACATGGTACGTCCTGTGGTACTTGATTCTGTAAACTCGACTAAATCTGAAAAATAAAATAATGAGTGACAACCTTCATTATATTTAAGATTTCCGCTTTTTGGAAATCACAAAATTTATATTTCAGAGAATATCAGTCCATATACTGAATCAGATAAATTTAATTCTCTCATGTCTACGCGAATACTACACAATACAATTATTTTTTTTTTTTTACTCATGTCATTATGATAGGGCAAGCATAATAAAAAAAACATTTAAATAACACTCATATATATATTTTTTTAGACATTACAGGTTTCACGATGTTTTCGTTCACCGAGCAGTAATAAATTGTAAAGAAATACACACACATAATCTTGAAAAATCTCAAAAGTCAGAGGTGTGTGCCGTACGAGGTATGGACCTTGGACTGGGGATCAAACTCGATACCGCAGGATTGTAGTCCTTGGGTACTCAAAAGGGTAAGCCGCCGGCGGACCACCGAAGGAATGTAACATAGTTCCAGTGGCCCGCCAATAAAGGCGGAGAGATGACACACGGCGGGTTTCTTTAGTGGGTGAAGGCCCCGCACTACCCTGTTCGTAGCCCCGAACGACGGGGTGTGCGGTTAGGAACATTTTTTCACGCCTTAACAAAAAATAACGGATTGTAGTCCTTGGTTTAACCGCTAGGCTATTACTGCGTAACACTCATATGACCCCTTTAAAAATATTTGTCTTAGAACAAATTATATCTAAGTCTATTTGGTATTTTTAATAACATTATAATACGTACGGCCAAAAGGACAAATCACACTATATCCTTAAAAGTAATTTATAATACTTTATTAAAAAAAATAATTATAAAAATTTATGACAGTACAAATTATTTGTGAATAAGGAAAAAGATATTTTTAGTACGAGCGGGAATCGAACCCGCGTCTTTTCCAATCCGAGGAAGTGCTCTAAGCCACTGAGCTGACCTATTCGGACTTCCCAATTTCCTAATCACATTTGTCTTTACGACCAACCTTTCCTTATTCACAAATAATGTGTACTTTAAAAGGTAGCGAAGCATGTTAAATGCTAAAAAATATAGATCAAAAATTTAAGATAGATTCGAATCATAAACTTGTTCCAAAAACAATTATTAATGATTGTGTTCATTATTAATTAAAACAATTTCGTCGTTAACTGTATGTAGACACGCTTTACATCCTTTCCTTTGATGTGTAGAGCACGCCCATCTTGTTTTTAGCTTCTGTTTCGCTTGCACAAAGAAAGTATATTGACCTATACAAATCAAACGGTTGCCTTTCTTGGATACTGTGTAAATAATGTCTGAAATGTAAAACACTATCAATTATTATTTCTGTTAAAATATCAATATAAACCAACAGTTCAGCTCAAGTCCATAGCACATGAGCGCGCAATATTGTTGGGGTCTGTTTACACTTATTAGTGTAGTACAGTCGCGGGCCCAGATACCTTGACCCCAACAATATTGCGCGCTCGTGTCCATAGCACACGAGCGCGCAATATTGTTGGGGTCTGTTTACACTTATTAGTGTAGTACAGTCGCGGGCCTAGTGCAGGTTAACAGATCTCACCATCACGAGCCGTCGACAAAATCAGATTATCAGGTTTCTTCAGAATATTATCCTGCACCAAGCTTACATAATTTTATTACTAACCTATTTTTTTTTCTTAGGTTCTCGATATATTAGCGGCATAAAATGTTTACCAGTTTTAAAGTCTAATTAAAAGCTATCAAATAAAAAATATACATCAAAATTCGTGCAGTACTTTTTGCGTGATGCGCGAACAAACAAACAGAATCAAAATCTAAAAAAAAATGTTTTTTGTTAAAACACGCCTATATAGCCTAATACAGTCAGTTTTTATCAAATATCTTAAATATACAGACACAGCTCTGTTACAGCTTTATAATAGTTAGGAAGAAATAAATAAATAATTTCTAAAATTCAAAGAGCACTCGTGATGTTTCAGCCTTCGACTGAGGATCGAACTTGATACTGTCTTTTCAGTCCTTGAATTTACCGCTACGCTATGCTGCGTGATCGCATCATGTAAAGTACTAAATAACACGATCATGTCAACTTCACCTCATCAACCCCTACAAAACATTGGCAGTTAGGTACTTGTTTTCGAATAAATAAAACATATATTTTAATGCATAATGTGGTTATGTATATTATTTATTTTAATAATCTTGTCGTTAATAGTATAAATATTAGCCTTACATCCCTTTGTATGATGTGTTGAACACGCCCATCTGGTCTTCAATTTCATCTTTAAATGTACAAAGAATGTGTAATTACCAATACGTAGCTGCGGTTTCCCTTTTTGTGACAAAGTATATATCGCACCTAAAATTGTAATTATTATAAATTAGAAATGTTTTTTTTTTATATAATCTAAAAACTAGGCTTTCCAAATATCACTCCTATTTGAAATATAAATATAATAAAGAAACCATATGTCTAAGATTGTGTTAACAGCTTGCGAAGTCTGTCAATTCGCACTAATCTAGGGTGATAAGCTGTACCACCGAAGGAATGTAACATAGTTCCAGTGGCCCGCCAATAAAGGCGAAGAGACGGCACACGGCGGGTTATTTTTGTGGGTGAGGGCCCCACACTACCCTGTTCGTTGCCCCGAACGACGGGGTGTGCGGTTAGAAACATTTATTCCCGCCTAAACAAAAACAAAAAAAAAGGGTGGTAACCTGTGACTCTCCGAGGAGATCCGTGCTCAAAAGTATGCATGTGGGTAATGGGGTCTTTTAAAAGGCATTAAAGTGTGTTCAATTTCATCTTTAAATGTACAAAGAATGTGTAATTACCAATACGTAGCTGCGGTTTCCCTTTTTGTGACAAAGTATATATCGCACCTAAAATTGTAATTATTATAAATTAGAAATGTTTTTTTTTTATATAATCTAAAAACTAGGCTTTCCAAATATCACTCCTATTTCAAATATAAATATAATAAAGAAACCATATGTCTAAGATTGTGTTAACAGCTTGCGAAGTCTGTCAATTCGCACTAATCTAGGGTGATAAGCTGTACCACCGAAGGAATGTAACATAGTTCCAGTGGCCCGCCAATAAAGGCGAAGAGACGGCACACGGCGGGTTATTTTTGTGGGTGAGGGCCCCACACTACCCTGTTCGTTGCCCCGAACGACGGGGTGTGCGGTTAGAAACATTTATTCCCGCCTAAACAAAAACAAAAAAAAAGGGTGGTAACCTGTGACTCTCCGAGGAGATCCGTGCTCAAAAGTATGCATGTGGGTAATGGGGTCTTTTAAAAGGCATTAAAGTATGTTAGCTTTGGAAAAGACACAGAACTTAAGACAAAAAGTCTTCCTCATCATGCATTAGGTGGATATAAAATAAGGAAAATTCAAAAGTTTCCAATATTTGTATAATAAAAAAATAAGGCTAGATTACAACCCGCCGCTTTTGATACAGTCGCTGCATAGCGTGCTATGGTGATATTTATTAAGTTACTTGGCAAGTCGTCACCTAAAACCGAATATAGGCTTTAGTATTAGCTCGTCTAATGTATTTATATTTCTTTAAGTACATTATGCAGTATACAACTTATTACCTAGATAATAATTAACAATTTACTTTATAAAAATTCCTGGTCCAGCTGGCCCATTCACTCTGAGACAAGCAAGGTTCTACAGGCCTCGTTGCAGCTGAACCTCGTCAACTGAAATAAAGTATTTAACAAAGTCGATGTCGGTTATTTTTCACCAAACATTTAATGATTATGACAATTATTCATTTCTAGTATTTCATTATTATAGGATATCAAGTGAGCTTTGCATCCTTTTCTTTGATGAGTGGAACAATACCAGCGCATTTTAGTTCTATTTTTTCCTGTAGCGAAGAATGAATATTCACCAACTCGGATAAGAGTTCTGCCTTTTCTAGATATTGTATAAACTACATCTGGAATGACTGATTCAGTTAATATTTTTAACTATCAGCTAGATGCCATTTGCAATAAAATATCCATCCATCCATCCATCAGCCTTTCAACGTCCACTGTTGGACATAGGCCTCCCCAAGACAACGCCACAACATGTGTTTCACTCATATGGGGGATAGTGCCGTAATCGCCACGCTTGGCAGGCGGGTTGGCGATCGCAGTGGATGTTGTTAATACTCGAGGGAGTGCTGCTGCCCACTCCTCCGGTATTCCTCAGTCGGCTCTTACGACTCCCGTGGGTGGAGAAGGGGTACATATACTAACAGATTAACTCTTGAACTGAAACTGCCTCGGTGGCGCAGCGGCTGCTGATCATGAGGTCTCGGCTTCGATCCTCGGGTTGGGCAAAGTTATTGAAATTTTTCGTAAAAAGAAAAATTCTCAGTAGCAGCCCGGAGTTTGGAAATGTGCCCGGTAGACGGCAATAGGCTCGCCCCCTATTACGTGGGACTTAAACATAGCTGGCGAATCGTGGGTGTGTAATACACCCCTGCCTACCCCTCCGGGGAATATAGGCGTGATGCTATGTTTATATTTTTTTTATTCACCCTTGAATATTTTGTAGACACACACACAGTTTCTACTGTACCGTGTTACATATTACAGGATTATTTTATGATAACTTTTATAGGTACTTTTTATTCTAACGCGAGTACATTCTCTCTGGGTGCACTTTATAGACATCTCCTAGCCACTACACTCTTTATTTTAACAGTTGTTCTATCGCAGCCAATCTGTGTTAGTTACTGAGTTCGTTTCGGAGTAGTGATAAAATATTAGGCTTTTTTTCAATCCTTCTTACTGGAATCTTTTCATAGTGAAAGGGATTTTTAGCTGTAGACCACCACGCTGGCTCAATGCGATTTAGCAGACTTTAGAAGCCGTCAAGAAAATCTCTCAGGCATGCAGATTAATCACGATGTCGTGTGCAGTGATTACTTGAAAACAAATGCCTATTAAATTAAAAAAAAATCGAAGTGCGGAATTGTGTGCAGTGCGAGGTCTGGGCCAGGTACACGATAATGATAATGTTTTACCGGCAATAAATAACCGCTGTTACCACCGGCACTAAATGAGGATATAACAATACACAAACATATGTAGTTATTATGAATAATGTCAAGGCTTTTCATGTAACAGAATCTATATTCATGAAAATACAAAAGAAGTTTTCTGAAACACAATAGCCCGATGTCAATACGCCCTGGGGAACTTTCAGGAACACGCTAAACACAATTGTCCGTGGAAATGTCGAACAAACACGGAAGATTAAGTCATTTCACTTGCTATGATTATGTTCATCTCTGACTTTAATTAATATGTCTTCCGTAGACAATATAGAAGCTCGACATCCCTTACAATGATGTGTAGAACAAACCCAAAAATCTTTCATGTTTCTGGAATACTTTTTGTAGAACTTAAATCCTCGATAACTTATCATCCTCTTGCCTCTTTGAGAAATAATAAAGAATACTGAAAAAGTCAAATCTTTTAATTACAAATCATAAAATAAGCCTCGTGACGTAGTCGGTAGTGTAACCGACATCCGTGCACGAGGTCGTGGGTTCGATTCCCACTAAGGACAATTATTTGTGTGATTAACACAGATACTTGTACTGCGTCTGAGTGTTTTCTATCTTATTACATGTATGTATTTACAAAAAAAAAGTGATATACGTATTATATCCGTAATCTGGTACCCATAGCATAAGCGTTAAGCTTAGTTTGGGACCAGAGGACGTTGTGTGAAATATCCGTGAATATTCATTTATTATTATTTATTTTTTTATTATTATTTATTTAATTGTCTTGATAAGATATTATATTTTGCAGTCAATAAAATATCTTAGGCATGTGGGTTTCCTCATGATGTTTTTCCTTCCCCTAGCAGTGCCATACAATTTTTTTAACAAATACGCACATAGTTATGAAAATTTCGAGGATTTAGAGCTACAGGCCTCAGTCCTCTCCGATTTAATTTTGTACAATTTCATTATTAAGAAATAAGAGTCCATGCTAGGTATTGCTTTATGTTATGGGAACACTATCTGCAATATATTGTCTAAATTATTTATTCCCATTTAACACACACACACACACACACACACACACACACACACACACACACACACACACACACGCGCGCGCGCGCTTTCTGATACTTATATCCAGTCTTTGCAAGAATCTAGAAATCCATGTAATCCGCGACCTAATTTTTAGTAGTTCGTATCCATGTCACGATGTCAATCAAAAGACAAGACAGAATAAAATAATGTTTATTTTCATGTGAAAACATAGACATTATTTTTGAACAATTATTCAGCTAAAAATAACAATTAATAGGAGTTTTCTTACACTCTTTTTCGTAATGTCTTAAATATCACTGTAAAGTAAATTAATCTGCGACAAACGCAGAACTCAGATTGTCCTATTATTTATTTATTTATTTATTACTTTAACACAAAAAATATGGTACAAAGCCATAGGCATACTCAACAAGCCAACCTGGGGCAGAACAGAGATTTATAGTATTGTGGTAGGTATGTGCTTGTGATGCATAAAATATAAACGAAATATACTAATACAATAATACACTTACATAATATATAAATATAATATAGTTACATATATATTTTATAACAAATCGAATCAACGTGAGTTATAAAATTAATGAGAAGACTTACGGGAATATAACTCACTCACAATAGCTTTGAATGTTTCACAACTTGTAGCCATCCCAAGCTCTAGTGGCAACGCATTCCAAAGTAAAATAGCCTGTACATTGAAGGAAGAGTGAACAAGGCTAGAGATATGAGAAGGACAGTAACGAAGAAGAGTGTACAAGGCTAGAGATATAAGAAGGACAGTAACGAAGAAGAGTGTACAAGGCTAGAGATATAAGAAGGACAGTAACGAAGAAGAGTGTACAAGGCTAGAGATATAAGAAGGACAGTAACGAAGAAGAGTGTACAAGGCTAGAGATATAAGAAGGACAGTAACGAAGAAGAGTGTACAAGGCTAGAGATATAAGAAGGACAGTAACGAAGAAGTTTGCTATTCGTCATCTTGTCATGGAGAACATTTAAGTCAACTTCCGAGGAATCCTCCTGTTCAGCCTCTGGGATGACCAAAAAAATGAGAAGCTTTCTCCGTTGCCTAGTTTTGATGAAACCTATAGTTTTAGCACACTCAAAAATCTGATTTCAGAGCAGCCCAAGCATGCTATACTTGAGTGCCCTGAAAGCCCTAAATTCATCAGCAACCGTCGCTACTGTGTCTATAGAGGAGCCGCTACTTTATAGCTGGGCTTGTAGCTCTTCTATTTTCTTCACAAAAAGTTCTGCAAGATTTTTCTGAGCAACATCAATATCATGTAAATGTGACATTGTGAAGTGTAAGCCAATGTAATCAGCTGGT
Organism: Leucoma salicis; assembly: GCA_948253155.1. Lineage (NCBI taxonomy): Eukaryota > Metazoa > Arthropoda > Insecta > Lepidoptera > Erebidae > Leucoma > Leucoma salicis. The sequence goes on along the minus strand of OX411814.1, from coordinate 20,759,140 downwards.
AGGTGGTGCCTTAGTAAAAGTCTGTTGTTACATATAATACCAAACGTGAGCATACTTTAGTCTGCATATAGCAAATTCAAGCAATAAAAAGTGCATATAATTTAAATATAGAGAAGTTAAATGAGAATGATAAAGTTCTTAGTATGTGTTGACATATTACCACCTACCCACAAAAAGAAAAGGGTTCAGAGTTCTGTGGTGACAAATGATTATGTTCGTTATAAACTTTTAAGACAGCATTTCCAACACAAGTAATGGATGCGCGACATCCTCTGTTGTGATGAGTAGAGCACTTCCAGAAGTCCTTAACACCGTTAGTGGCCTTTTTGAAGAATGTATAACCTTTGCAGCTCATAATAGTCCTGCCTTTTCTGGACAACTTGAAGGAGACTGAAAATCAACATCTTATTACTTATAACAAACATCAACATCTGTAGAATAATAAAAATAGAACATTCTGTAGTCACTTGTTGAATAGAATGTTACAATTTGAGATCGATTATCAACAAAGAGCTGTAAGTTTATTTTTAAGATTTTATAATTTGTGTTCTGGCCCCATTTTGGACTTAAGATTTTATCTGTAGGAGGTATGCATAATATATCCGCATAAATGTAATTTTACTGTTTTTAAATTCTAAGGAAATAATAATTTAAATAAATTTAAGATATTGGGTCTCACACTATCCACACGCTCGTAAATTCGTAAATCAATTTTATTGTTTGTAAACCTACTTCCTTTTTTTAAACTATGTGGATGGCAAATAAGCATAGGTACAGCCCAACTGATGGTAAGCGGTTACCATAGCTTATACACGCTCGACTCTGGTGTTCTAACCAGAGTCATCACTAGCTTGTCGCATCTTCAAGGAATGGGATAGGAGCTGGATAGGAAGGATAATAAGGAGAGGATATATAGGATACTAAGGAGAGGATAGGAAGGAGAAAAAGCTGCCTGCCTGTGCAGAGGAGGGGGTTTGGGCCTCCAGCGCTCTTAGTCACCATATGAAACACAACGGGAGGTGTACCTAACATTGTTTTACGCTGATATTTTTGTGAGAGGGTGGTAAGTATTTTCCCAATCGGGCCGGCTCAGTCATGCTGGGGTTTACAAGAATATAATACTAAACAATAGCTCTATAAATAAAAAAGATTTTTCAGTACAAAATCTTTATTTTGTAACACTTCAAGGTGAACATTATGCCAATATTCATGATACAAACTAAACAGATGCTTGACATTAACACATTTCCATACACATTATAAAATTATACTAATATAAAAGGTATCCCAAATTTGCTACAGAAACATAATAATTTTCAACATAAAATAAACTTAGTCATACATAATCATATCATAGTGCCATTAGGTACAAAAATACCCGAAGCGACTATTCTTACGAAATTACAATTTAATTACTTAATTATAGATTTGTAATCATATTTAGATCATTATTACTATACCTAAATTCTTGTTATAATGATTCGCTTAAAAAATTTTTCGCATAAAAATTTTACAGAAATAATTGCTTTTTTTAAGCTAAAGTTAAAGCTTTTCGTTCTATCAGTGATTATGAGCCGCACTTATAAAGACCACAGTGTCTCTAACAGATATCATATATGCTTTACATCCTTTACTATGATGGGTAGAACACTTCCAGAGCTGCCTCATACCTTGTGATACTTTCTTCCTGAAGAACGTATAACCCCCGTAACTCATCATCATTTTGCCTCTTTTGGATACAGCATAAGAAACTGCAACAAGATTATTACAATTGTAGTTGAAACTCATTATTAGCGATACTACACTGTGTTATTCGAAGATCCATAAGATTAGCTGACTACAGCCACCGTGTACATCCTCTACTAGGTACAATTACAATTAAATATTCAGGGATAATGTAGATGATTTATTTTCCTTCGTCATTACCGTACATTTTGTAGTAAACGTTATTATAAAAATATTAAGCAACTTGCACATAAATTACTCAGTTTTCAACACCAAGATAAATGTTAAGATAAATTTTACAATTGCTCCAACTGCGGTAACTGAATTGGAAGTGAAGAAATCGATGAAATTTATTATAAACGGAAATGAAACATATGGATATAAGATAACTAATAAACGTAAACTGCAGTTAGTGAGCATGGTAGTTATTTATCTTAATAATTTCGTTTTCTATAGTATGTACAGTGGCACGACACTTCTTATGATTGTGAGTAGAACACACCCATCTCGACTTTAGCCCCGTCGTTGACTGCATGCAAAACGTATACCCTCCGATGCTCAACAAATTTCTGCCACGGCGAGATTTCACTAAAGTCACTATAAACAAAATATTATAAGTAATAAAAAAATTAAAACCATCTCTATTTTACTCATATACGTAAATGATAACTAAATACATATATCTTGTTAAGAATTGCTGCAATTTTTTTCGCAATATATATGTTAAGACCATTTTACACTATTTTTTAAATGAGAAATGAGCCCTTTTGCAATTACACTCCTCATTAGCAAAATTACATTCGGGTTCAAATATGGCATAGTAGATAAAAAATTGTTAAAGATGAATGTTCACGTATATTTCTTTGCAATAACCACATAATTTGGAAGTATTCTGACGACTACTCATTGATGTTAATGGTTGTGACAGTTTTTCATGAATACGACCTCGTAATTATTAGTAATAAGAGATGCATTACATCCTTTATTATTGTGAGTCGAGCACGCCCATCTGGTCAAACCGTTTGAAATCCTTTTCTTCTTATAAAATTTATAATCCCCTACTTGAAGCATAAGGCGACCTCTTTTTGATCTTGTGAACATAACTGAAACGTAGATTTATAATATTGTATTTGATACCTGTTTATTTATACAAATTCTGTGAATATAAATATATACTAATACCCTACATAGAAGAAAACTCATAGTAATATTGGTTTTATGTGTTTTATTGGGATCCCTACATAAATAATTGCATAATTTGCTATAATTTTATAATTAGATAATTTATTTTGTAAATACATATTATTTTGAATATCTAAAATTTACTTTGAGTTAAATAGTTTGTAACATCCACTTTTAATATTTCTTCTTCTAACTGTTAAAAATGCTTCCTTTGTTTATTACAATGATAAAGACATATGATTACATACAATTTTGCGCATATGTATTAAGTTCATAGATAAAGTGCCATTATTCAAAAGATTTTTCAATAGACTTTTTGTGCATCTATTTTCTCACGTAGATATCTACTATTAAGTATATTATAAAATTACTTTATCAAAACATACATACACATAGACACACATATACATCAAGCCTGTATTCCCCGAAGGGATAGGTAGAGGTGTATTATACACCCTCGGCTCACCAGTTATGTTTAAGTCCCACGTAATAGGGGGCGAGCCTATCTTGGCAGTTCATAATTATATGCTCTTTACAGAATCAATGGTCACGGGAAGACAGTAGGCTCGGTAAGTTTTAGAGTCTTCCTGTGATTAACGTATAACAAGTTTAGTGGTAACTATAAACTAATCTAAATACACAACCTTTTTGTCGTCTGCATAAGGCAAAGCAAGTTTTAGCTAAAATATTCTAATAGTGAGTAGACCTTGCCTACGTTTGAAGCCTCTTGCTTTGAAATTGCAACATCATGCGTTCATTTGTCAGTGGTAGCGAAGAACTATGTGAGTGGGAAGAAAACAGGGGGGTTAGGCAGAACGTCATATTTCACATGTAGATCGTATCGTCTCGCTTGTACGATCACCGTGATTGGCTAACGGATTATTGTGACATCACGCGTCGGTTTCTCAACCAATCACAGTGATCTCGATACGGTCGACACGTAAAATATGACATTCTGCCTCAGGGGGCTGATCTGTCACAAATATTGATTTATTATATATTAATACCTTTTGGTAAATATATCGATACTTAGACTACACGAGATAAACAACGAACACTGTTATAACTTTATTTCTGCTCTTAAGCGCGGTAAAAAATGCTATCACATTGACTAAATCTTAATTTTTTTTGGCCTTTGGACGTCTGCCATTTGGATATCAAGCGCTGAGTTAGTTAATCTCCCACATAATATATTTATTAGTGTATTATTACATAATCTTAAAAAAGACTAAACACTTATCATGAATACTTTCCCCAGCTACTTAAAACTATAACTAAAATTATTTTTGTGTAGTATTATTATTAATTAACACGCTTTTATTACCTAGTCTATGATCAATAAAGTCTTGATAGAATAAATTAATTTAATAAATAAAGTAATAATATGTCACTACTCTATTCATTCATCAAACATTGTAAAAGTCAACAGTTCACACATCACTGATATTGGAGGAGTATGATATTAAATTGACGTTGTACTTAAATGGTGAGCCTATCTTACAGCGTAGGTAATATCATCAGCGAGATAGCCAATCGTACGTTATTTTCCAAAAGTAATACAAAAAATATATAAATGACATATTTCTTATTCACAATATGATGTATTTTATACTCGCATACATTTTTAGTTTGTCGTTACTTCTTCTAAACGCACTTTATATGACATCTTTCAATACAACTACATTTTTATTATGACTAGATATACGTTCAAAGAGCATTTGTATGAAGTTAACAACATTATTATAATAAAAATATTCAATTCAAGCACAGACCATAAATCTATGTTCATGATTTCAAGAAATACTTAATACAAAATGTTTACCAATCTGGCCAAAATCTAACTTCTAATATCTATCACATATTAATATTGCTTGATTTCGTCGATTACAATGAATCGCTTATCTACGTTATTATTATTTTCATTTAATCTATTCCTACAATCGGGAACTTCAATGGTTATGTTCATTTTTCAATCGTATTATCACATCATCATCTATTGTGGTGAGAGTGGCGTTGCACCCTCTGTGATTATGTGTTGAACATACCCAACGTATTTTATTATTCGGAGCCGTATACTTTTTACAAAAGGTATACAATCCTATCTGTATTAACTGACGACCTCTTCTTGATAGTGTAAAAGACACTGAAAGGTTGTACATAAAATTAGACATAATCATAACACACCTCAGCCTCATGTAAAGATGGATAGATTAAAATACATCAAGTCACCAACCTATCCCCATCTGACGCAAAAACAGTAAAGTCACTAAGAAGATAAAATGTACATTAAAAATAAGAGAGAAACTTGTAGCACACCTCATGCCACTGCATCTGGCTAGTGTCGAGTACAGAAAGCTAACTACTTTCTTATTGCGGAACAATTACCTATAACTATGCTGTTAAGAAAAAAGATTTAGCTGAATATTTATATTCAGAATATTAGTGACACTGGGGCAGTAATAATACAACTTGACAAAGTTTTATAATTTACCGTTCTATAACTGTTGTAAAATCTGTCGAATTTTTGCTTAGAATATAAAACACTACGGGCGTATAGATCAAATCCCAAGTCCTCTCCTAACAATTAGCGCTACGGATGACTGTAACATTGGTATTCCTTAGTTTTTTTTTTCGTGATTCTTTTTTGTGATTTAGAAGGAAAAGAAGCCAGTACTTATATAAATAGGCTGCAGATTTTTTTAGAGCAGGCATCTACCCAATTGTAAACAGACTGCTGTGATATTTCAAAGCTGATACTTTTGATACATATTGTGGATCTCAATAAAACAATATTATTATTGTGTATGTAACACATCATTGTGTTTTACTGTACTTATAAATATTTAACTTTACAATACTTTGTACAAAAACATAAGTAAATCAATACGTATAATATTAAAAAAATACTATTATATAGCTATACATTGCAAAATTAATCGTTAATGAAACTAAAGGTTTTTTTTTTATAAATTAGGCAAATAATACACCATATTTACAAATAAATAATCTCATTATTATTCATAGGTAACGTACTAGTTTCACATTTATTTTAGCTACATTTTAGTAACATTTGTTACCAAAAAAATTCTCTTATTCTATAATATCTTACAGAATTTTACCATGTTATGGAGTTAGCTTTATGCATAGCTTTCACTTTGACAGCATCTTGAATCATTTAGTGGCGTAAAGTAACAAGCGAGTGGCCAAAAATTGCTGCCAAATCCCGGACGACACTTACGAAAAAGAGTGTGCGATGTTGTATTCTTCGTATAATCATCACACGAATACAAGATTTATTAATTAATACACAAATAGTCTCCGAGCGGTTACCCCCAGGTCTAACACAGCTAACCATAGTTCTAAATAATAGATGGCAAGCCTATTATTGTCCATGGGGCACCATAGATTCCGAGCTGGTAATGTTTTTTGCACGACTCTAGATTAAAAACCCCGATTTCACAATCAGAAGAAACCGTTTCACCAAAAAGGCCAATAATTAGTTCGAAAGTACTTACAGAACTATTTTTATGTCATATTTTAATTTATAACGTAGGAGTAGCTTGTGTTGTATGAATATTCATGTAGTATACCACCTGGTCATCAACGATATGAACGACAGCTTTACAACCGTACTTGGCGTGAGTGGTACATCGCCAACGAGTCTTAAAAGAATCTGCTGCACCGTTTCTCCTGAATCGACATCCGTCCATCATGAGAATCCTGGAGCCTTTTTTATTAGTTTGGAAAAACGCTTGGGTATCTGGTGACAAACAATTAAAATTACTAAAAATTAGCTATTATGATAACGGCATCGGCCGTACTGGCCGAGCTGTATCCAACACTATAACATTTTAATATTTTAACTACGTCTATGTTGCCAGATAGAAAACAAAGTTATTATAATTTATTTCGTTCTTCAGAAATGGTTTCCAACAACATCCAATAACACAACAGTATAGACGTCGGTATATGTCTATTTTTATTGCTTTAATTGATTTTTATAATAGCAACACTGGATTTGTTTAGTACGGCTACAACAGCTTATAGAAAATATAATAAATATGTAATATCAAAATTAATTACATTCAGTGTTCGGTTACATTTAAACATATGAAACTGCAATATGCTTGTTAAGTACCTACTTCTAAATAAAGCACCGCATATCTCAAAGATTAGCACAGGCGTGAAATGGAACCTAAATGTACTACATACGTATGTATGATTATCCTTATTTTTACCTTGTGTTGTATACTTTATACCAGACTTCACCCAGAACTTCATCTCTGTTTAATGAGTCTGTCGCTATTGCAGTTCACTTACCTACCTATCAAATTTCATCCATATCCGTTTCGTCGTTCGCGTGATTGACGTATATACAACAAAAAATATTTTTTTTTTTTATTATAAATATCCAAACATATTAACAAACTTTCATATGTATAATATTAGTAAGATATCTCTGAAATCTCTTAAAATTTCTACAAGTAAGATTCAGATATTTTGGAATCCTATTCTTTACGATTCCAGAACAGAATTTTACTTGATGACCTATGTCTTCGTACAATTTTCACCAAAATGTGTTCTGTCTCATATATTTCAATGTTACCCTGATTCAGATACTATTTTATTACTTTTCATATAACTAATTATTAGCTTGTAATTACGGGTACTCAGTAACCAACGTGTGGGCACCAGTCGATTGTTGCTCACTGGTTGGAAGCCACTGAAGGTGTGAAATGACTTCCAAATGCCCTGTACCGTCCATACCCCCTAGGGTATCTTTCAAACTAGTAATATGCTCGTTGAAATGATATACGATTCTATCATTTGTAGTATGAACTTTCGCTTTACACCTAAACCGCTCGTGAGAGGCACACCGCCATCGCATTTTGTCTTGATATTGGCTATTGATGCGGTATATTACATTATCGACCATGAGCTTTCTTCTACCACGGGCATTTGAGAAGAAATGTACCTCCAAATCTAAAATGAAAGTAGCAAATATGTATACATTTTACAACGTCAAAACTTGTTTAAAAATAGCCTCCTTTTAGCACAACTGCTATTTTTGAATGTCCTCGTAATCATAAATTGATAATATATAACTCTATTATTTATAAACATTAATTTTATGGTTAAGTAGACTGAGAACCCGTATACCGTAATACATAAACAAAATAATTTATGAAACATAATTTAATTAACGGTGTGAGTTTTTAAAGGAGTCCTCATATACCCTCTTAACGGATGACTGCTCCTGTTGATGGGATAAGCAAATTCATTCATTCATAGTGTGTATACTAGTGGCTAGATAATAGAAAAAAACTTCTATGAATAGAAAAATATATATATAGACAACTAGGTCAATTTATTTTCATGATTCATGATTTTAAATGTTTATTCCTTTTTAATTTTTTACAATTTCGTTATAAAATGTTTTGTATAAATAGAAACTACTAAACAAACGACTATACAATACTGAACTATTACATCGACGTAATGAAATAAAACTACTTTAACCTAATCTATCGTGTTTACTTGATTTCGTACCCCGACGTTTCGAATGCTTTATTTTCGCATTCGAAAATATAGATTGCGTAAAAGTAATTTTATTTCACGTTAATTGTAAAGCTACTACATCTAGATTTTACTTTTAAGCGAATTATTTATTTTTATTATCAAACGCATATTGATTCTTTTCGGTATTCTATTGTGTTGTAATATATTTGGGATCCACAACGTTTTGCTGTAAATATGTAATAATCAAATATTTATACCAAAACTTTTATTTTCATTTAAATTATATATAATATTATAATCTAAATTTACAATAAGCTTATTAAGAAGTGCAATATGTCTAAGGAACTAAAGCAGTTTATGAGATCACTTTACTATTTTACAACTGGGTTAAGCACCTATTTCATCAAGTGATTAATACAAATATGTCCAGTCTGTGGTATACTGAGACGCGAAACTGTATATATAAACCTGTGACAATTTACAGTACGGATTCAAATGAGATAAGGGTACCTAAGTAAATAAACCTTCGCTAGCTGAATCTATTCTCAGTATTTGCATTGAATCCTATTTTATAGTGTAACCAAATTCAAAAGAATATCTATTTTTTACGAAATGATTGTCAGCCAGTTCTGTTATCTGTAACTCAAAGAGATAACAATGCCCTATATCCGGATACTCCAATCCAGATGCCAAGATATTTGATGATAATGGCTCTGCATTAATTAATCAACATCTTAATGTTTTGCCGAGGTATGAAAATTAAGCGATAATTTACAAGTTAATACGCACAAAATTTTCAAAATTTCAGAATGGAGATCGAACTTGTCACTGCCTGTCAATCTATGATTATTTTCACAAGGTTGCTTTAGAAATAACCACATTTAGGCTCATGTGTGTGGTTACCAAATATACGCAACACTTCTTTATTGAACATCTTAACTCTAGCATGACATTTCTTGCTCACTCGTTGAGAACAGTACCAAGTGCAATGTCCTTTGAAATTTATTCTGTTAGAGGAGTAAGTATGTTCACCCATTTGTAGAAGATAGCTGCCACTTGAGAGAGGAATCAGTTGAAATCCTGAAAAAGAAATACTCGATCATGAAACGACTATCCAAATAGGAAGTATTAGACTATACTCAATCTATTCTATAATCTAAAGATACTATTACCTATAAATCTGTGAGCACTGTCTGTAATTTCGTTTATTTCTCAAGTTTTGTGATAGGTAGTCATTTTAAGATTCACTGATTCCAATTCTACTATTTTTTTTTGTGTCCGTCTGTCTCTATGTAAAGTAAATTGTAAAGATTCACGAATTGTACACCTAATTAAAATAAACATAAACGGGTTTTTTTCGCTTATAAATTAGGTCAAATTTTAACTACCTTTAGCCCGAAGTTTCAACTGCGTTGCAGCAGCCGTGGTCACGGGACGTCTGGAGAGGCGAATTCCTTTATTTTTCTTAGACAGTTTGTAGGGTAGATTGATCTTCATCGATGTTAGTCCGACACCCAACACTCACTATATCACGAGAGGAATGCGAATATATAATAGGTGGTTTGCACTTATTAATCACTGGATTCCACGCTGATGATAAATTAAGTCCGTCTCCCCAATTGAAATTCTTGTGTTTTTTGACCTCAATAGCTTCACGCACTAACCGTTTGTAGTGTGGCGGTCCTGACATAGGATTATAGGTTGGTGAAGCTCAATGCAATGATTAGTACCTGCTTCTAAAAGATATTCAGCTATGGCCGTTTTGTTTATCTGTCTTTTCTGAACTACAGTTATGTGTTCCTTGACCCTTTCAGCAATCGATCGCTTGGTTTGACCGATGTTAGAGCTCCCACAGCTACAGTTTATTTTGTAAATTCCCGCTGATTGCAAGGGAATAATACCCTTCGGTGTACGCAATTGACTGGATAAATTACAGTGCGGAATGTATACAGTCTTCATGGAGTATTTACTAAGTACTGTCGTCACTCCTCGTATATAAGGCAGGAAAGCAACCGGCTTTACTTCAGGATATCTTTCCCTTTTCGTTCACCACTGGAGCCTACGACGAGTTTTGTACCCCTTTCGGTTTAGCAGAGTTTCGCGTTTGTAGTGTGACCTAGGCCGATTGCTGATTTCCAAGTACCAGGTTTAAAAGTTACTTACTCACTTTTCTTAAATTTATTTTCTTACTTATAAGAATTATGTTTCTCAGAATATTGTTAAAATTAGTACTAAAGTAATATTGGTAAAGTATAGATGATATATTATTTCTAAATTGTGTATGTGCTAATGTAAGTATTTCAATAGTTTTCGTAACTACCTAGATCAATCATAGACAGCGACTTTATTTTTTACCATTTATAGATACATTTAATAGTTATCAACATAATCATTAATACGTTGACAATATTGTCTTCCTCGGATTACCCAAAAAAAAAACTTTTTAACAGTGTGATAAAATATACCCTTAAATTTTTAAAACTTTCGAGTATCGATTTATTATTCAATATACAGAGTTATGGAAGCAGTTATACTTCTTTATTTTTAAATACAAAATAAAAAAAAAAAATTGGTATAGAATGAACTTTGCATTTTGAGATGATCAGAGGTTTGAGCTCGTGTTCGAACTTACCATCAATAGAATCAGGATCAATAAAATGATCATATAACTTTTTCAATGTGTACTTGTATAAAATGATGACATGTGTAAAATAACGGAAATAAACATAAATTCAATGCACTTATAAGCACGTGAGAATATATCCTATTACTAGCCTTTGCCCGCGGCTCCGGCGCAGCCAAAAGTAAGTTTTTGGGTTATATATCAGGTTCCCGATATAGTAGCGGGATAAAGTATATACCAGTTGTTAAGTCTAATCAAGAGCTCTCAAATGAAAAAAGTTGAATCAAAATCCGTTCAGTAGTTTTTGCGTGATGCGCGATCAAACAAACAGATAACCAGACAAAAAATCTAAAAAATATCGTTTTGTGTTTAGACACGCCTAAATAGCCTATTACAGCCATTTTTCTCAAATATCTTAAATGTACAAACATAGCTATGTTACAGTTTTATAATAGTATAGATTATTATAGGTAGGATATAATTAATAAATGAGAATATTGTTTGTCTTACATACTTTTTGGAAAGCGCCTTCTCGCTATTCATAGACGAATTTAAACTGTTATATTGGTTAATTGATTGACATAATGCTTCAAATAAACCGGCGCGGGGACACGTTGCCACGCTAACAGCCGGTCTGAGTTAGATGTTTCACATCGAAAATATTCGCGCATTGTCCAAACGTACCTACATAACTTGCTTTGTAAGATTCTCATAGTTTGTATCAGCGTTTACTTACATTTATATCAACATATTTAATAATAATAATAAAGGATCTGATGACATGCTGGATAGATTATAAAAGAGCTTTTGACTCTGTGCCAAATACGTGGCTCTTGAGGGTGCTGGAGTTGTATAAAGTTAACGAAACTTTATGCACTTTCCTGAAGTCATGTATGGGGCACTGGCAAACAGCTCTTTGCTATCCAGTGTATCGGCAGACCCCGAATTGTTGCGGTGAGCTTATAAGGATTGAGCGGGGTATATTTCAAGGCGATAGTCTGAGTTCTTTGTGGTTTTTTTTGGCCATGAACCCTCTTAGTACCTTATTAGAGGGTTCAGGGCTTGGCTATAGGTTACGAGATGATGGTCAAAAAATATCCCACCTCTTTTACATGGATGATCTTAAGTTGTTTGCCGCCGCCAGATTGCAACTAATGGAGTTACTAAAGTTAACCAAGTCCTTTAGTAATTCCATCGGGATGGAATTTGGTGTGGATAAATGTGCGGTCATGCATGTAAAACAGGCATGTAAGGGTAGTGGAATCCGAGGGAATTCAACTCTCGGATTCTACTCATTTACGATCACTCCTCGTAACTGACACCTATAAATACTTGGGTATGTCGCAAGCTTTGGGCATTAATGAGGTGGACATGAAATAATCGCTGCGGGAGCGTTTCTTTGGCCGCCTGAAAAAAGTACTGAATAGTCTTCTTAAGGTGCGCGCTTGCAACGGTTGGGTTATGCCACTTCTTATGTACTTTTTCGGCATACTCAAGTGGACTCAGACTGAACTTGACGCCTTGGATAGAAGAGTCCGCAGTCTGCTGACCACATACCGTATTCATCATCCTCACTCATCAGTAATGAGGTTGTACATCCCGCGAAAGTGTGGAGGTCGAGGTTTTTTAAATGCCAAGACCTTGCACAATCGTGAGGTGTGCAACCTTAGGGAATATTTTCTGCATACTGATAAGGATATGCATCGAGATGTGGTCGCTGCAGATTCCGGACTGACTCCTTGGCTAAGGAGAACTGGCGCAGACCTGTGGTACTTAGTACTGGCGACCGCAGGGGTGTATGGCAGAGCAAGGAGCTGCACGGAAGATTTTGCCGGGCTTTACATGGGCCCGACGTTGACTTTTCAGCTTCCGTGGCCTGGCTACGTTTCGGTGACCTCTTTGGGGAAACCGAAGGTTTTGTCTGTGCAATTGCTGACGAAGTTATCATGACGAACAACCACCGGAGGCATATCCTAAGGGATGGTACGGCTGATATATGCCGAGCCTGCCACCGTCCTGGTGAGTCCCTTAGGCATATTGTCTCTGGTTGTTCTCGTCTTGCTAACGGTGAGTACTTGCACAGACATAACCAAGTAGCCAGGATTATCCATCAACAGCTTGCTCTGAACTTGTGGATGTAGAAGTGCCTTACTACAGGTATGTAGCTGAGCCAGTTCTCGAAAACGGTCGTATTACACTGTACTGGGATCGATCAATCATCACGGACAGGACTGTTGTCGCCAACAAACCTGATATTGTGTTGGTTGATCGATCTGAGCGCCGAGCAATGATCGTTAATATCACTATCCCACATGAAGAGAATCTTGTGAAGGCCGAGAAAGATAAACAGATGAAGTATCTGGACTTGGCCCACGAGATTGTTGACATGTGGGATGTGGATTCGGCGATCATTGTGCCGATAGTAGTTTCAGTTAACGGACTTATAGCCAAGAGCCTCGATCAACACCTTGAGAGGCTCACGTTGGGTGGTTGGATCAAGGGTTTGATACAGAAAGCGGTACTTCTGGATACGGCACGCATCGTGAGGAAGTTCCTGTCTTTGGAACTGGCAGTTTGGCCCTTGTGCCCGCTGCCGGTGGGCCTGTACACTTTTTATATTTTTAAATATTTTGTTATTTTTTATAATATATATATTTAAAAATGTATTTAGTAGTATAAGAAATGTAAATAAAGAAAATAATAATAAATGTATATATTGCTCACCACAACTTATTCAATTACAAGTTTTACAAAAACAAAAAGAGAAAAACAAATTGTGGATCGCTGGTGCCTGTGGTAGGTACAGAAAATACCTGTGTTACAGGTCACCAGAATATTAACATCGTTGTAATGACACAGACTAATATTTTCCTAGAAAATGGAATGGATATCTCTCAAGTAAAGAAGTATAACGGCCGACTTACAACATTTATGTATCGTTTTGGCATTTTGAGTTAGTTCTATAGATATTACAAACGTTTATACGACTACTGTAATGCTTATTTGGGCACAAATTATACGGCTTTAGATCTTAAATAGGTTCACAATAGCTGTTTAATTGCCAATCGCATTACAGAAGTATTATACTAGCATTAGAATGTAGTAAAAGAATGATAAGAACTAGGTATATAAGGGTTCACGGTTAGAACTTAAATCTTACATCATTGCAAAAACAGCTCTAATACCACGGTACTTAATGTTTTAATACAATTAACGTTGTAATTTAACTACTTTATCTCGCAATATAAATGGACGAAGATAGAGTGACAATATTTGTTTGCATGTAAACAAATAATTGTCTGAAAACGAAGGTCTACGACTAGTGTGTGTTACCAGTGATGACATACGGAACAGAGACGTGGTCTCTGAATGTTGGCCTCATATCAAGGCTCAAAGTCACTCAGCGGGCCATGGAGCGGGCTATGCTTGGTATTTCCCTACGTGATCGAATGCGTAATACGGAGATCCGTAGGAGAACGAGAGTGACCGACATAGCCCGCCGGGTTGCCATGCTGAAGTGGCAATGGGCAGGCCACATCGCTCGACGAACCGATAACCGTTGGGGACGAAAGGTTCTCGAGTGGCGACCACGTATCGGACGGCGCAGCGTAGGACGGCCCCCCACCAGATGGACCGATGATCTGGTCAAAGCTGCGGGGAGCCGTTGGATGCGGTCAGCACAGGACCGCTCGTTGTGGCGTTCTCTTGGGGAGGCCTATGTCCAGCAGTGGACGTTAAAAGGCTGATGGATGAAACAAATAATTTATAATACTGTCTAAGTTTTTGACACTTTTGTTATTTCATGCCTTCAAATATTACTGCGCAATGTAGTTTACTGTGAATGTCTATATAAGTTTCATTGAACATTTTCACGCGCCTTCGTTATTTTGTGGTTTTCATATAAAATTTTATGATCTACTAAATCGCACTACCCATAAGCCGCGTTAAGAAACTTGGTTCCAATTATTAAGCCAAAGGCCAGAGAGAAGACTTTTGATGACTTTTGATGGATTACTTCAGTGGTTCGCCGACGGCTTACCCTTTCGGGTACCCTCTACTGAGCGACGCACACGGAACATCGCACCTTCGCTGGAGGCCTTGCGGGTGGCGGACGTTCCCCGGTCCATTCACCCGCAGCCTAAACTAGGTCGGCATGAGGCGTAAGCTATTGTACACCCCTTTTTTTCTTTTGTTAAGTCGTGAAAAAATGTTCCTATCCACACACCCCGTCGTTCGGCGCAACGGACAGGGTAGTGTAGGGCCCTCACCCACTAAGGAAACCCGCCGTGTGCCGTCTCTCCGCCTTCATTGGCGGGCCACTGGAACTATGTTACATTCCTTCGGTGGTAAGCTATTGTACACCCTAAGGCACTACAAACAGCTAAAAGCTGTATAGCGGATTTTCGTGGCATTATAATGGTTCATGTTTATGCTATTAAACAACATTAAGCATTTATTTATTACTTAAAGATGCTATTGTAGATCCAAATGCACTAAAAACAGCTGAAAGCTGTACAGTTGCGTTGTGGTTTGCTGCACTAAAACTAAAGGCTTTACGTAAGTATTTTAATATGCCATTATTAAACCGCTATACAGCGTAAAGCATCATAATAGATTTGAAATGCCAATATAAAGCGTCAAGATGCTCGATGAACTTATATAAGAGTTTATACGGACTTTAAGTTCTACATAAGTTTACTATTCGTTCGTTAACATGCTTTCTGTATTACTTGGGCTGTCGACGACCATCACGGTCAAGTAACTACCTCTACTTTGGGGGGATCATGGTTATGTTCACATTTCGCCTCCAAAATTGTTTTAGCAGAGTCTATAAATAGCGTAGCACTGCAATGCCTAAAATAGTAACAGCACCTCCAGCGTTCTCGGTCTTTTAATTCACTGCGTCGATGATAGCCGTATGTGTAATTGTTATATATCAATATCTTATTGCCCCTTGTAGTCCTCACGAACTCTAGTTCTGAAAGCAAGCATGAACACAAAATTAATTAATCCTGCAAAGCGTGTCGTTGGCTTGAAAATACAGGGCAAAATAAATTCAGAAATATTATTGCATTTAACCTACAAGGGGTTATGATTACGTCACATAAGTAACAACTGGGAATCTAAAAGCTTGTACAATTCTGCTGAAAAGTAAAATGGGACATGTCTTTTTTTACTAAGGGTCAGTCTATAACATCGCTAATTGGCTATCTAAGAAAGAAAGAGAGAAAGAAAAATAATTTATTTGGCGGAAATAAACAATAACTATAATCATCAAAAAATAATAATGAGTGTGTAATACACCTCTGCCTACCCCTTCGTGGAATACAGGCGTGATGCTGTTTTTTTTTATATAAAAAAATAAAAACTCCTCTGCTTGTATATAACAAAATTAACGGAATCCTTCCCATGTATTCCTTTCCAAAAATAGAATTTTCATTCCTAGGCCAGGGTGGTTTTACAGCCACTAGATTTCATGTATTTTCTAGATATTTTTGTAACGACTATAAGCAAAGCCTTAGTGGAATATATCAACATTTCGTGTTTACGAATGTTAAACTTAAATTCAAGTTGCTTTTTATGTTGCTAATGTCAGGCATAAGCCAGATGACAACGTAAATAAATGAGCATTAACCGATCGGCAAGCTAGTAGGAGAATCTATAATAGAGTCGTTACTTAGTTTGGCGGGTAAACATACGATTAACAGACGCAGTCATGTATTTGCGGTATCCTTACAAACATGGGAAATTAAAAAAATATGAACATTATTTTTTTCGAACAACTAAAATCTAAACACAAACTAAATTATTACTACCTAGTCGTCCACCAGTTCATACTACGTTTATTACGCAATATTTACATGGTTTTTATCTTCTGAGCACAAATATCTATTTTCTATAATTAATATATGATTCTACATTAAATTTTTATATACTCTCCATCGCGAAGTATGTATTTTCGTGGTGGGTGTGTGTGGGTAAGCTTCGTATGCAGCACATTCCCGTCGCAATCTAATACCATCTTCGCAGTACAATGCTTGCTAGTGTGACATAAACAGCGCCAATGGCTGGTTCCTGTTGTGCGGAAGTCCCGGAAATGAGAATATGTGTAGTCATTATGCAATATAAGCTGTCTTCCTGATGATTTCACTAATTTTAATGTAATTTCTGTAATAAAACAGCGAATTTAGAGTTAAACAAATTCTGGTATTTAGGCGATTAAGTCAAGGTGTCCGGCTCCTCGGTGCTACCAATGTCGTGGAGAACACAATGCCTCTGTCAAGTTCTTATCAGGGCATCAACCGATAAATACCGAAATGATGATGAGATGAGACTAGATGCCAAAACTCTAGTAGGGGAGCACGTGGGAGTTAGCGCTACTTAAGATAAAACTCCGATAAAGAATAAATTATTTGTGAAAGTGGAAAAAGAGAACTTTACATATATAGAATCACGCCTGTTTATCACAGGGCTAGGTAGAGACAGCTGATTTCCACTTGCAACGATCCTTACTCGCATTTACCTCTATCTCTCATTACATGATTCATACATGCAGATACATACATATACATAATGAGAAAATATATCGATTTTAAGAATCTAATTGTATATAAATTACTCTGCATCATCTTACAAATGCATTTTAAGTTTCTCACTCATCGCGTAGGGGTTTAAAAATTATTACCACTCACATATGATAAATTTATTGATCATAATAAGTTACTTTAAAAACACACAATACAATGATAAAAAGAGAGAATTTATGGAAATATAATTAATCACTGTTAAATACATTTCTCCTGCCTGTACCAAAATGCAACCAAAACAAACTGGTCACTTGGCTTCAGCCCTGAAAATGTAGTCCATGACCAGAGACTGATACATAAAACTAAATGTCAGAACAAAGCTATTAGTTGCTATCACGTTGTAATATATGGGGTTATAATATTCGTGACACAATAATAATTTTAATCAAGCTAATCCATGTGCATTAATTACACTTTATACCACTCTCCATTACTAACTATAAATTGGGAAGGTGGATGACTATGGTTGTGGACAGTGGATATAATTGTATTTTCCGAGTCTAAAATAAGCCTTCCTTTGCATCCCCTGCTTTTGTGCGACGAACAGCGCCAGTGATTTGTAGACAGACATTTTTTCGCGTGGCAATACGTGTAGTCTCTGTGAAGTATCAGATCTTTGCCATTCCGGGATTTCATAAAGTGGAAATCTGAAAACATTTAATTACTGAAATATAAATATTTTCCTAATTTTGCTTATGCTATTAGCACATAAATTAATTTAATGCGTTCAAATAATAAATAGCCTTCCTATAATTAATTGTCTATTCTAGAGAAATCAGAGGAAGTTCGGCCCTTAAGCCGATTAATCTTCGATAAACAAACTTTTTAATGTTGATCGAAGATAGTAATGAACAACAGCTAAATATTATATCCAAAAAGTTTAATTCGTAGTAACAATTCAAAAAAGTGTTATTGTTCCATATTGTATCATACTACAGGTAATTGTCGCTTTTCGGTGGTAAAAGTAGATTGTATATAAGCAATACAGATGGTTTACATTTGTGAATATAATAACATTTATAAATCTGAAATTTAGTTTATTCTTAATGTTTCATGTCAGCGTGTTTTTAATTGTCTTTTAATGTGTACAGTGACCGCTGCTCATGCACTGGGCGATACTAAGAAAACAAATTACTAAAAAGAAATATTTCTCAGATCAGAAATGAATGAATGGCCGCTATAACCAAAACACTTGCGAGGTGAATCACTGTCGGACATATGGGATACGTGGTACCGACCCGCTCAATACATTATTGTTTTTATAAAATATATACAAGATTTTTCCTTATTTAATAAAGTCAAACTAAAATATTATTACCTATTAATTATATTTATGTTTTAAACTAATATATATTATTTGTGAATTCTGTCATATTTTCCATCTTTGGTTATAGGTGCTGGATGATTGTGACCATAATTTAATAAGTACGTATCTTGTTTCATAACATCTAACACGCGAATTGTTTTGCACTTTTTATCGGCATAGGAAGTGCATTTCCATAAGTCTTTACGTCTGTATCTTTTGCAATAATTAATATAAATGTAGGTGTATACGTTATGAAGGAGGAGTTGCTCATTTTGTTCTGATTTTATAAAAGTGTAGTCGTTCTCTGCAACAAGACCCAACTGAAAATGATGTGCAATACCAAAAAACAATCGCTACCTGAAATCTATATAAAATACTATATAAGTATTGGACGTAGAGAGCAAAAGTAGTTTCGTAAAAATTAATATAAAATTGTATAATTTTGATTAACTACTATGGACCACATCTGAAATAAATTTAATCAAATTGAAAACAAGCTCGGCCACGATAATATTTTGATTAATTAATATACGAACCGTTACCTTTAAACTGTACAAAAACTAACAAATAAAAGTCATTCCTTTTGAAAAAGGTAAACTATAATATCAACTACAAATAGGGCACATTTGATTGCTTTAATAAAACACTCCATGTATCAGGCACGATTGTTTATAAATACCATTTACTAGAAGTCATTAAGCATTTATTTATATGTATACCTATCACTATTGCCAACAAACACGTATCATTATTTCATGTATAAATCTCTCGTAGATTCAGACAACAATATACCTTCACAAAAATAGGATTTGAAAACCGATATATTGCAGAATAAATAAGATAACGGACTACGATAATTTCCTAATTTTATTTAGAAATTTCATGAACTAATATGTTGGTTAAATGACTCCACGTTTACTGGTAAACAATGATGCAATATCGACTGCAAAGGTATCCATAAGAGACATACGTAATAAAGCATTTTGCTATAATAGAAAAAGAATATAAGTATAAGAGAATATACATTTAACTTATCTCGACGAAAGACGAAAATGTATTTTAACATGTTCCGTAAAGAGTCCAGGCAATCCGAATGCCGCATTACATTCGCAATTACGTCATGACCATTAATTTTAACGCGCTTTTATTTGGTATACTATAGCGGGTAGTTACGATCCACAAAAACATGTCTTATGGTCTTATGTCATGTTGGTGAGATTGGTACAGTCCTGTGCTTCGGCTATTAATACTATAGTGGAGATAATTAGCTATTATATGTTCTAAAACCTCGGAATCCAGTTATATTGAACGAGAAATTATATAATTTTAGAGAACTGTATTATTGGTATGTAGGTAAAATTTACCATTCCATTTTTTTTACATTTCTGTTGCTATTTTTATGCAAATCATTACAATCTTCATAAACAGATTTCAGACATCATGTATTTAAAATGTTAAAATAATAATAATTTCATAAAAAAAGTTAATAAAACTTATTATATCTATGTAATAAGCAAAATGCTTAGACTTAAGTACAGTCAAAACCGTTTATGGCGACATCGTTTAGAACAACTTACCGGTTATACTGACCCAGAACAAAGGTCCCGGCTGAATGCATATGACCGCCTTATCAAAAACATTGCTTTGTACGACATTGCTTATTACGACATACCTCATTAAACGACTACATTCAACTAATATTTTCGGAGAATTAGATCTGTTAGAACGACCGGCTAAGCTGTATTGTTAACAATTTGAATAGGTATCCACATCTGGCACAGTATAATGGTCAATGGCTATTAAAATCGCAAAAGCAAACAAGTTTTGAGTGTAGGGTCTTTTGTAATTCTTAGAAACAAAACACGTGCATGCAGTAGAGTCAAAGCCCGCTTCTTCATATTTCTTCAGGTAGTTTGTTACTTATCTGTACACAAGACGCACCAAAACACAAAGAGTTATTTGTGAAACTTTTAACATGTCGCAAAGAAAATAGAAACAAATAAATATAGAAGAAAACTCGCGTATTATATCAAAGCTAGAGATCGGAATTCCAAACAAAGACATCAAAGGATCAATCAATAATACCACTTCCTAAAAAAATGGGACGTATCTTGAAAACATCACCGGTTGTTACGACTATCGGTTTTTACCACTAAATATGAGTAGTCCCTTCGATGTCGTAATAACAGATTTTGACTGTATTACAAAAAAAAAATTAAATAAGATTTCCATGCATAAAACTACAAAACTCAGCAATTTAGGTGCTTGAAATTACGTATCAACTTTTACTGTTTTTTTTCTGTATTTTATTAGATACTTAAAAAAATCACGGGTATCTGGTCTCATGGCGAGAGGGATTATGCCACCACGCTGGCCCAGTGCGGGTTGGCAGACTTCACAAGCCGTTGAGAAAATCTCTTAGGTATGCAGGTTTCTTTCCGATGTTTTCCTTCACCCGTACCCAATAGTGCGGCAGAAAAGGGGTTGAAAAAGAGAATGGACTAAAATTTGTAATAACTGATACCTAATAGATATAGAGCAACGAAAAAGTGGTAAAGAATTTTTTTTATTAGTTAAAGTTCATTATTTATATTCAAAGTTTGTGTAATTTATTGGACTCATCAAAAGAAATACACACGAGCTCGAAGGATTTACTAGTAACTAAAGAATTTCACTATTTCTCAAGACTTCACTATCGTTAGGTAAAGCACGAAGATACAAAATAATAGTGCAATTATCATCCAAACACGTATACATAGTTTCATTTCGATACGAAAATTAAGTAAAGTAAGTTAAATAAAATGTTGATTACATTGTTACATAAAAGCATGACCTCTTGAGCGCGATATGCGTGCATAAACGCTGTACATAATCGGTGGCGCTCGGAGGTTAATACGTTCAAGGTAATTAGATTCCAGGTCAAAATCCTGAGGTACTCCATTATTATCATATATTGCACGTTTCGAATGTAACACATTTTGAGGGAACATACATTCTATCAAATATCGTGTATGGGACACGATTTGCCAATCCGGACTACGATAAAATAATTTTTATTCATAAAAACTTGCCCTACTGTTAAAACCAAAGAGTTAAATAGTAACACTAGTGTATTTAGTATTTAGTTTGTACTAAATTTTGATGTATTGCCCATCGTGAATACAATACTTGGCAGGTGGATGTGTATGTTCGTTCTCAAGGCCGATTATAGCAAATTTCTCATCTAATTTGAGTTTAGCATTACACCCTCTACAGTTATGAGTTGAGCAGTACCAGTGAAAATACTTCGTCTTCTTGCATTGCTTCTTGCAGTAGTATGTGTAATCGTTATACATCACTAGATGTTTGCCCGAGTATCGGGATTTTGCCAGCAATATCACTGAAATGCAGAAATATAGTTAGAAACTATTTTGATATATAATATATATTTTGAGCATTTAACATGCTTAGCCATATAAATTAACGCAGTGTGAAAACATGAAATCGAAAATAACAGTTATGAGCAAGATTTGAACCTGCATCTCCTGGAATACCGGCCCAGGTGTGATGCTGCCAATTCAGTAAAATTAATCTTACCTGGTGGGTATAATGTATGCAAATATTTCCGACAGATGGCGCAGGCGTTACCCAAGACGTTAAGAATGAATTTGCTATCGCCATTCTCAGTCCTGAATAATTTTCATGATAGCTGAATTGACAAAGCGTCTGGGACGGTATTTCAGAAGATGCAGGTTCAAATCCTGCTCGTGACTGATATTTTTGATTTCACATTTTCACTTTGTGTTTGTTAGAAAATGCTTTTATTCCAGAAATGTCATAAAGTTGTTAAATAAAATCCGCTAGTGTCACTTGCAGACGTCGTTTAGGATGGAAATCAAAAACAATTTAAATAGCTAGTGTTTAATATTTAATAAGCATTATTAAATAAAATGTATGTAAACTGAAAGTAATATGTATAATTATCAACTAAAATGAGTATATGTGATATAGGTCCTGCTCGCTCGCTAATTACTTGATACACTTTCGTGGGAATCGAATCTTGACGTGGACGGACAAAAGATCTTACCTATATTCAATCGATAAAGTAGGAAAAAGATCACAAATTCCACATAAGCGAAATCAGGTATTAAAATACAGATCAAGACAATACATAATATTTATACGTAATAGATTAACTATTAAAAAAATTAAAAAGGTACCCAACCCAATCTAAGAAATAACGAAGTTAGAATAACAAAGTTAGGTATATATTGTTTGCTTTGTCGAATGAGTTTAATTATATTATACTCAATTTACACCAAGGCACCCAGCAATTTTAAAATTGCACTCTAATATCTATTATTAACTAAATATACTTCACACAGACAATTTATGAAATTTCCCATACATTATGTCCATTAATAGCGCAATCATTACAAAATCTCGTTAACACATGCGCGAACTCTGATGTGCATGGATAAATAGCAGCAAATGGTAAATTATATATTGAAGGAATATACGCGAAAACTATATTTATTATATATACGCGAAAATACAAATAAACAGTAGCTATGTAGTAGTATTATTTTTTTCTATATAGTAGAAAAGCGAGTGATTTTGGCGGACACAAGTTTTAGTAGCTATGGATTTTGTTTTCGTTTGAATTTCTGCCATAACAGTATAATGATACTGTGATTAGCGGTTTTTAACCGCGAAATTTTTGTAGTACGTAGAACGTAAGCGCTCACACTAGAGGTTCTTGTAAATCATATATGTAATATGTTTACATAACCGGTTTTAGAATAACCGCTTACGGGACAAAAGCAGAAGCACAAAAAAAATGTGCTGCCTCACGGAAAAGAATGAGTCCATATATAGTATATAAGCACAAGTCAGCATAGTCTCCTCGTGAAATCCAAAGCAAGCATATACACTCCCTCACAATGTAAGACAAATACCATTCCGAATAACATAGTATGGTGGTTCGTGGGTGTGTTCTAACCGAGCTTTATACACGTGGCCGGTATGGTGGTACGTAAACCTGGCCTTGCACTTTCTGCTGCAACGCCAAGTACTGCTAGCTTTATATTGCACGGCGCAGTAGAATGTGTATCCTTGGTAAACTGCTACTGGTTTACCAGATTTTCTCGTTGCAAATACAACTGTGAGATAAAGAAAAAACATTTGTGAAATAACAAATTTAAAAATTAGGTACGGCTTTGTATAGCTGTCATGTTAGTCATTTTATGAGGTGGTATATTTATGATATCGTAATAAATGAAAGATATAATTTATACATGAATATTATATTAATACATTTTTCTCCACATATAATTAACCTTTAAATTGAAATAACACAAGATGTTAGTTATATAAAAGTGAAACATTTTATTACATGTAATTATCTTTATCTATCCTAAAATATAATAAAGGTGAATAGTTTCTACGTTTTAATGTGCTAATATCTCTTACTAATCATTGTAATTCAAAAATCTTTTGTCCATTTGATAGTCTGACTCTTAAGAAAGACTAATAGTAATAAGCTATTTAACAGCATACGCTATGCACTTAACCACGGGACACGTTAGTTCATAACATTATCTAACCTTAATTTTTAATTTTACCTATTAGTAAAAAGTACAGTATACATATTAGATCTTAACATAAACTCCGTTGCGAATGACAAAACTCGCTGGTTCGTGGTTATGGAATAAAAATGACCTTATAACACGATCGTCCGATACAGTAAATCTCGCTTTACAACATGAGCCTTTTGTACATCTCCATATAGACGTATTATGTTTGACCTTGTCACGGTAAAAGGAGTGATTGTTAACTATACCCCAGGTTCTACCGCTATAGTTCTTCACCCAACACACTGAAAATAAAATTAATATTTTATTAGTTCAATATCTGTTATAATATCTCACGAAAAACTTGCAAAGATTATTAAGACATAAGTTCTATGGTCTCTTAGATTATTTTACTTTCTTGTGATTCGTAATGTGTTCAATATAACATGCAATTATATATGTAAAATTCTACATTTATAGACAAATCGCTGACAATACATTTTGATAAGTTTAAAGGTGGACAGATAAACAAGAATTGAAAACCAAAGAACATTTGCATAAACTATATTATATTAAGGAAGTAATGAAAGGAAATTATGAGAAAATTTCTTGGCAACTATAATGACTAATTACGAGTATATACAAAAAAAAACAAGTTTACACTTTGTGATTTATATTTTGACATGTTCAGTGATTAACAAAGTTCCTGAAAATGAAAAACAAAAGATAACTGGGAGCACTATCTACTATATAGCATGACTACCTGCAACTCTACCTCACATTAAATTTATTTTTACTCATGTATTTTTCTAAAAGTCAGATACTTGCAGAAATTTGCTTCCGGATATCGCAAGAAGAATTAACTGTGTTCGCGTCCATGAATATAGGGTAGGTAGTCCTTCAATGATAATGAACTAGCCAGCCGCATTTCGGACCTTTTGTTTTTTTGTACCTAAAAATGTACCTAGCCACACACCCTGTCGTTCGGGACAACGAACAGGGTAGTGTGGCTCTCACCCTCTAAATAAACCCGCCGTGTGCCGTCTCTCTGCCTTTATTGGCGGGCCACTGTAACTATGTTACATTGCTTCAGTGGTCCAATAAAGCTTTAAAATAAAATCTTCATTTTGTTATCTGTTTGTGACACAAAATTGATGTTTTATAAACAAGATTGTCGCAGTAGTCAATGCGATCCTCCACGGCTAACGAGGCTTCAATATAAAATATAACGTATAGCTAGTATTCTATGTCAAACAACATACCTAAATACTATAATTTTAATCGAGACGTCCTCCCCAATTTAAATAGAATTCCATTATTTACAAAAATTTTTGGAGGTTCATGAGTATGTTCCAAGGAGTTGGTCTTCGTAATCACTCCTTGAGAAGAAAACTTGAATCTAGCCTTACAAGGGGAGCCAAAATTACATCTCCATATACTTTGATGCAAGCCAGAGGTCCCAACGCTATAGTAAGTATAACCACTGAGTATCGCCACTTGATTACCACGTGAATTTTTAACGAATTGAACTGAAAAAAATAATAAATAGGTAAGTAAAACAGAGGATATCTATTAAATATGTATTACAATAGAATATATAGCGGTCCACGGTATAACCGCGTTGCATAACCATAGGTACCAAAGTATAATTTCAAATTTATTTTATAACAAACTGCTACCCGCGACTTCGTCCATGTGGAATACCACTAAATATAGTTATTTACTTTTTTTGTGGGAACCCTAATGATTTATTCAAAATAAAAGTAGCCTAGTAGTTACTCCTTATACCGTCAGCTATCTGCCAATAAAAGTCCTGTCCTAATCGGTTCAGTCATTCCGAAAATTAGCCGGGACAAACAGATACAGACAAAATCTTTAAAAATTTGTATTTTGTTATAGATAAAGTAATAAATAAATATTGCAATAATTTTTCTACGTTTACCTATAACCTCTATAACAACGTAATAGGTTTTTATAAAGTTCTTCCAAGAGGTCAAAGATGAAAACCCAGAAAATGCTTCAAAAAAGCAGTGGCGTGTAAAACCACTAGCTAACTCAGGGTTTATAACCGCGACTAAACGCGGTCTGAAGATAAAATAAGTGAAAAATTAAGAATTGAAAAGAGTATGCACGGAATAGATTCGGCGCGAACATATCTCGTGTTATAGTAACTTTTAAAGTTGCGAACACTACATTTATTTAAGTAACATAAACGGGTCTTCTTTAGCGTATAAAATAGGTAAATTTTAACTACCTTTAACTCCGAGCTTTTCTAAATTCCAACAGTGACTCCATTTACCATTAGTTGGGCCGTTTGTTGTCACTTTACGCAATAAAAAAACGTTAGTCCAAACCAAAAGATAAGTCCGTATATCATAATCCTGTCAACAACACAAAAGCAGTAAATTTGAATTTATTATAGACATTTTTTTTAAATATATATTTATAATATGTATGTATGTATTATTAAGTATTTATATATTTATGAAATTATTATGTATGATATTAATGTATTTAGTATCGATGGAAATATTAGGATATTGTTTTTACACCCACCTCACATAATCTTTTCTTCACTGCCCTAAGGTTGGCTGGTAGAAAATGCCTTTGGCATTAAGCCGCCTTTGCGTACAAATTGCATGAAAAAATAAAAAAATAAATATAGCGCCTGCATAACCAATGTTTTAATATTTTTATTGCCTCTATCTATCTATATATATATATACGAGGAGAGATCAAAAAGTAGTGAGAACGACATACTCCTTGGTAAGAAAAAAAATAAATACTGGCAGGCATAGCTCAGATACATATTTGAAATATTAAAAAAGAAAAAAATATTCGATTCTCTTTTGTTTTTTTCTGAATGTAGTCATTTGTTTGCTTCGTGTCGGAACGTGTTCTCGAAAATGGAGAAAAACTAAGTGCGAGCCGTTATTAAATACCTCTGTTTAAAAAAGTTAACAACGCAAGAAATTCATTGCGATTTGGAGGCAACATTTAAGAGAGTCTGCTCCGCCGTATTCCACTGTTGCAAGGTGGGCTTCTCAATTTCGAGTAGGGAGAACGAGCACGGAAGACGAACATCGTTGCGGCCGTCCATTGACGTCAGTCACCCAAGAAAATGTTGCGAAAGTCAAGAAAATTGTATTGAGCGATCGAAGAGTTACCATCCGATACTTAATTCAAGAAACGGGCATTTCATATGGAAGTATTCAATGCATATTGAAACAATCTTTGAATATGAGAAAAGTCTCCGCAAGATGGGTGCCGAGAATGTTAACCGACAGTCAGAAACAAAATCGACTTGACATTTTGAAGATACTGTTGGACAAGTTTCAAGAAGATTCTCAAAACTTTTTGTCTCGTTTCGTAACAATGGATGAAACATGGGTCCATCATTTTGATACCTAGACAAAACAGCAATCTTCGCAATGGAAACGGCCATCATGACCGACCCCGAAGAAGTTTCGTGCCGTGGCATCGGCTGACAAGGTTATGGCCTCAATATTTTGGGACTCAGAAGGGATATTGTTGATTGATTACCTGGAGCGTGGAACCACTATTACAGGCCAATATTATGCAGCTTTAGTTCCCAAGTTGAGGAATGCCATCAAAGAGAAAAGCAGAGGGAAACTTCGAAGTGGCGTGCTGTTTCATCACGACAGGTCAGCAGTTGCGATGGCTGCCATTCAGCAAGCTGGCTTCGAATTGGTTGACCACCCCTTATTTACCAGATCTGGCGGCTAGCGATTTTTATCTGTTCCCCAAATTGAAAGAATAGTATTCTTTCATTTAAGGGGAAACAGGTACGAAGACGATAACGAGGTGATGGATGCCGTGGAGAGCTTTTTGCAGGACCAAGACAAAACTTTTTTTTTGAAAGGGATTGAAGCTTTAGAAAAGCGCTGGACTCGGTGTGCAGAGAGACTCGGAGACTATGTAAAAAAATAAATTATTAAGTATTCATTATATTCTAATAATAATAGTATAATAATAGTCATTATATTCTCTCATTCTCACTACTGTTTGATCCCTCCTCGTATCTATATAGCATACCTAGGTATTGTTATTTTAAACACAAAGTGAATAATGTGAAAATCAAAAATCTGTTATTTTCACGAGCAGGATTTTCACATTTTTCACTTTGTGTTTATTGTATAGTGCTAAGCATGTCAAATGCTACAAATATATATAAAAATATCTAAATAATTATTGTTATTTTTTTAAATAAATTTCCTATAATTTAAGATATATTCCATTTGATGATTCATACAATTTTGGAACGCTGTGCATATGCTCGCCTGTAAGCTCGATGATTATCAGATCTTCCGTAGTGATGATGGCTGCCTTACAGCCTCTGTGATATCGTGCGCAGTACCAACGATATAACGAATTCCGCGTGTTGTGCTTGCGGTTGTACAAGTGCCCGTAAGCGTAAAGTGCATTACTTGGTTTGTTGCCTAATTGTATGGTTATTAACGTTCCTGGAATACATAAAAATATAAATTATATAAGACATGTTTGTTTGCACATAGCGAACAACTGATTATTGCAACTAATTATATTAAATAATTAAAGAAAGTCACTTATTTTTTACAAACCTATCAGATGAAAATTAGCGTTGTAATCTTCAAGGTAATTAACCAAGTGGTATAATAATTGTATATATTTTTATTGCTATATTACTACCTATCACAAAAGTTCTTACTAAAAATACATATATATGCAAACCGTTT
Source organism: Leucoma salicis (assembly GCA_948253155.1). NCBI lineage: Eukaryota > Metazoa > Arthropoda > Insecta > Lepidoptera > Erebidae > Leucoma > Leucoma salicis. Next base: position 20,729,909 of record OX411814.1, on the reverse strand, counting down.
TAGTTTATTTGATCTTTTCTGCGAAGTATAGAATAAAAAAAACAACTTTCTATACTTTGTCTTTGTTTACAAATTTTAGCGTCGTAAGAGATATGTCCCATTTGATGATTGATGCAATTCAGGAACTTCATGACTATGTTCGCCAGTGACCGCGGTCACAGTCAGACCGTCGGTCACGATGCCTGCCTTACATCCGCTGTTATATTGTGTACAGTACCAATGTGACCCTGATTTATACGTGTTCCGCTTCCAATTGTACATGTGTCCGTAAACGTAGAGCACGCTAGTTGATTTTTTATCTATAGATATTCTAATAATCTTTGCTGAAATACATAAAACATAATTTGATTATAACTATGTCATGTTTTAACACTACTGTTGTTATATACAATGCTAAAATTAGGTAGTATGGTTTACGTTTAGTAGGTATGTGGTAAAACAATGCGTTTTATTAGTACGTGTAACATGTAGACTTTCAGATAGTGACAGAAAAAAATATACAACGTCTTACAGTCTGCCAATAGTAAGGACATATATATGTATAGCATATATATACAAGCAATAGAAACATGTATAAATTAAAATGTATAACGCATTAATGCATGTAGACAACGGAGCGTAGGGTGTCAGAGGGGACAGAGCGGGGCGGGGTGCGTACGAGTAGTCTGTGGCACAGAGCATGAAAGTCGTTAGGTGTACGCGGCTAACTGCCCACATTCGCGTGTGAATCTGTTAATTCCATGGTTATTAAGTATTTTCATAGTATATCTTCGCTTTACAATATATTTCTGTTCTTCTAAAAACCTCGTTTTACTCGAAGAAAACCCTTTATCCGCTACAATGCATATATAACAACTATTTACAGTCTGCCATCCATTAGAGTAAAACTTAAAAATGTGAAATAAACGCAAAATTATTTTTAAATAAAAAAGAATCCGCTTTCAAAATACACCTAGATACTTACTTCAAAAGACACCTAGGAACAAACTTATGGGTACAACCTTTCTTCACGGCCTTCGGAACACTCTCGCTGTGCTCTATTTCTTTCTCTACTGCGCTTTAGGCACTCATATTTATCATTTTCAGAGTCCTGTGCTCAGCGCTTTCTCATACGAGATGCACCCCAAGGAAGGCCTCCCCATTATGTACATTAGCTTTAACCTACGCACCTATTTAGAAAAAACCACTCAAAAGCAAAAAATAAATAATTTTTAAATAAAAAAAACCCCTTCAAAAGACACCTAGGAACTGAAAACCAAAAAATAATTCGTATTTACATACGATTTCCGTGCTAGACACCTACTGATGTGATTGAAATCGGTGCCTAGTTTAAAAAAATCTAGACGTCGCGGGACGTCTAGCAGATGTGAAACATCAAAATTATTTTGTAGAAATAAAATGATAATAACTTGACAAAGTACTCCTCAAGACGAATCAAACAAGTATAAACTCGATAGGGTTGCGTAGTTTCATTACAGAGTTACTGTGGCCACCTTCCAGCTCCATCGTCAGACCCTAGATACCATCTAGAGACAAAGTACTCGTCAAGATAAATCATCCGAGCCCAAACTCGATGGAGTTATGTCGTTTTATAACGGAGTTCCTATGGCCACCTTCTAGCTCCATCACCAGACCCTGGATACCATCTAAAGACAGTACTCGTCAGACGAATCAAATGATTCCAAACTCGATGGTGTTGCGTCGTTTCATTACAGAGTTACTGTGGTCACCTTCCAGCTCCATCATCAGACTCTGGATATCATCTATGACTGAAGTTCTAAGTCAGGACATTTCAAACGAGCCCTAATTCGATGGAGTTGCGCCATTTCATTCCAGAGTTTCGCATGGCCACCTTCCAGCTCCATCATCAGACCCTGGATATCATCTAAAGACAAAGTACTCATCAAGACGAATCAAACGTGTCCAAACTCGACGGGGTGGCGTCATTTTATTGTATAGTTACTATGGCCACCTTCCCGCTTCATCATAAGTCCCTGGATACCATCTAGACACAAAGTACTCGGCAAGACGAATCATACGAGCTCAAACTCGATGGGGTTGTGCCGTTTTATTATAGAGTTGCTATGTCCACCTTCCAGCTCCGCCATCAGATCAGCTCCATGTCATCATAATATTGTATTATCACGTAAAATTTCAGCTCAATCGGAAACCGGGAAGTGTGTCAAATTCAACTTGCAAGATTTGAACGGAACAAGTAGGTACAATAAAAGCGTCGCCACGCTAACAACCGATTTTACCCTCCCTCCGCAATAGATGTTTCACATCAATAACAAAATAATACTTATACTCATATAATAACAAAAACAATAGGTAGGTATATACACTTATAATAACATTAACATCATTTTTGGCACCGACTTTTGAAGGCGGTTTTTTTTAATAATTTATTCTACTCCTGTACATTCGGGTTGGTCATCAAAACATCTTTTAATAAAATATACATATTGTCTAAATCATGTTTTCCATTATCAGGAACGGGCGACTCACGAAACAGCTCTATAAACCAATAATACTATAAGAGGAAAATTACACATTATGTAATTACTTTACAATTTGGCAATTAATAGTCAGTTATTGTACATCCAATAAAACAACTCATGATTTACGATCAATAACGGTAGATATTACAATGTCCATTTTAACATACACAGTAAATTAATGTCGGATATGGCGGATATGTAGTTTTTAAATGGACAAAGAAATAAATAATATGGTTCAACAATTTAACCTGTTGTAATACTGAAACACAGACTAAAACTAAAAAAAACATACTTAGTTAATGCTTATTTCAATAAAGGTGGCAATAGCCATTAAATACATTTTAAAGGAAGTCGGTAATAAAATTAGATCTTACCTGTATGTATTCGAGAATATTGCAATATCATTAATAGTTTCAGTAGCTGAACCATTGAAATTAATTAAGTCAATTATCCTAGCTAGAGGATCTACTCCGTTTATTTCCAAACGACATCGTGTTTAGAAAAAAATTGCGCAGTGAAAATATTTACGTGTTGTTCTCCAGGCAACAAATCAACTGGCGTTCAATTTGCTCGGTCAACATCGATGCTAAATAAGCACCTATCTTTTTAAACGGAAACAATAATTACTACCGACAATGTAGACTTTTCTTTGAAAATTGATTAAAGTAAATATTTTTGTTAATGGGGGACTATTTATTACACAATTTTATATATTGAACTGTATTAAAAAACAAACACTAAATGAATGCCATTAGAAATCATCTGCTTGTTATGTGATGACCATTTGCTTATGGAATCCTAATTGTTAAAACCATGACTAACTCCGTACCGGGAAATGCACACCTCATCAATCTGTGTGTGGTATTGTGGTGTTATCGACAATTGTGTAATACCGATACATCGATACCAGATTATAATAATTTCCAATCACTCTGGTTTCTCACATCGAACCATCGTTGCGCACCTTAGTTTTAACCAATGTAATTTTAATAATTATTTTAATTTAATGTTTAAGTTTTATATTATACCAGTTTCTTTTTTCTGGGTCCTCGACTGCAGCTTTACGTAATTTACTACAAAAAATATATCGTCAATTTAATAACTAATAAAATAAGGAAAACATTGGCAGACTGGAACAAAAATGAAATTGTTTAACATAGTTTTTATTGTAGTCTTAACTTTTTTTCCAATCAATAGCAGAATCTAAAAAGTTGTTCTAAGCTATTTTTTACCAACTAATTTTAACCTTTAAATATGCACTAATGCGTTATGAATTTTAATTTATACATATTTATGCTGCTTATGACTATAAATATGGGGTATATTAATTACTACTTACGTCGTTATGAAAAGGCGATTAGATTAAATAATTAATATTTATATTTTATTTTTAATGTTATTGTATATAATATTAACTGTGGCCATTGTATTGCCATCAGCTTATATCACTGCACTACATTATGTCACTGCAAAGCCTAAAAAGGAGCGCATTTTACAAAGTAGGTAATACCAATTCTTTTTAATCCGCGTGAAATAAAATTACTGGAATTAATGTTATATTATATTTAATTTTCCACTATTTATAAACAAAAACATGTTTAGTAAATGTCTAAAAGACAATATAGTTTATAAATAAAATCACAGTAGTAAAATATATTAACAAAATAAATATGTTAAACTTAAAAACAGTCAAATAAACATGTGTTTTAATATTACATTTTAATCGATATCTGTTAGCAATCAAATATTAAAACTCCTTTGGTAAACATCGATTAAATACATTGCAAAATATTTAATAATCTTTGTTAAACATTGGAATATGAATTGTAATAAATATTTAAGACGTGAATCATAAAACTTTATACATTAATTATATTATTAACAAACCATATCATTATATTTGGACCTTCAGCTTCAGATTTCTAGAAGAAAAAGTGTATTAAATATATTATTATAAATATTATAATAATACTCATAAATAAAAAACAACATTGATTAATCATATACTAGATAAGTGTGGTCGTAGAGTATATTTACAATTACACTGGTCGAAGTTTACTTTTAGTTTTAACATTTTCATTCAAAAAAGAAATAAAACCTATTAAGCTATCTTTTGATCACATTTTTTGTTTTTTTTTTATTTAAAACAGAATAAATACCTACCTATATATTTAACATATAGACTTGCTAAAGTTCATACTGCGTCTTAATTATTTGATGTACATAATATATCTCGGCTGTAACCTGTTTTCGGAATTTTGAAGGCACTTCAAATCTTTATAACTTTTGTATATAATCACACATTAATGCACACGAAATTTTACTTCGTACCAAAACCAAAAACACATCTAATGTTATTTGTGATAGAAATTTATAATCCCAATCTCTAAGAGAACTAGCAGCAAACATTGTTTTCGTGTAGATTTTTAGTCTTACGAAGCACCATTTAAATTACACTAGTTCTGATAAGTCTGTGACATAGAAATTTATACTAAATTAGCATTTGCCCGCGTCTTCTCCGCAGCCAAAAGCTAGTTTTTCAATTATATCTCATGTTCCCGATATAGTAACGGGATAAAATGTATGCCAATTTTTAAGCCTAATCAAGACCTTTCAAATAAAAAAAGTTGCATCAAAATCTGTCTAGTAGTTTTTTGCGTGATGCGCGAACAAACAAACAGACAAAAAGATAAACAGACAAAAATTTTAAAAAAATATTGTTTTGGGTTTATACTCGCCTATATAGCCTATTACAGTATTTATTTCTCAAATATATTGAATGTACAGACAGCTCTGTTACAGCTTTATAGTATAGATAAAATTTAGACACACTAGGTATAAATTCACATTGAGCTCTGATAGTTTAGTAGGTGTAACGGACTGCCACATTGTCCATTTTATATAACTAATAAATTACGAAAATCTAATATTCGTGACGCATACGCATAGAGTAAGAGCGTTCCAAAAAGCTGCTAATAGACCGGTAGAACTTAAGTAACTTAACACTATATTACAAAAAGCATATAACCTGTCTATGCTCAGTAAACTGTCTATCAAAATAATATATCGTTTTAAGAATACAAGAAATGTTAGGTGCAACATATGTAAATGCGATATGCGTTAAAGTAAGTTGTGTAGGTATAGTAACATTAAACACAAAGTGAAAAATATGAAATTGAAAATAATAGTCACGAGCAGGATTCGAACCTGCATCTCCTGGATACCGTCCAGATGCTTCGCCAATTCAGCCATCGTGACCCTTGCTCCTGACTGCTAATTTCGATAACACATTCATACTTAACGTCTTTGGGTGACGCCTGCACCATCTGTCGGAAGTATTTTCATACATTATACCGACCAGGTAAACTTAATTTTACAATTAAGATTTTACCTAATAATGACGCAAACCCTATAAATATTTAGATATTTTTATATATATTTTTAGCATTTGACATGCTTAGCAACATACATTAAACACAAAGTGAAAAATATGAAATTGAAAATAACAGTCACGCGCAGGATTCGACCTGCATCTCCTGGATACCGTCCAGATGCTTTGCCAATTCAGCCATCGTGACCCTTGCTCCTGACTGCTAATTTCGATAACACATTCATACTTAACGTCTTTGGGTGACGCCTGCACCATCTGTCGGAAGTATTTTCATACATTATACCGACCAGGTAAACTTAATTTTACAATTAAGATTTTACCTAATAATGACGCATTATAGGGTTTGCGTCATTATTAGGTTAATCTAAAATTCATATTTTTCACTTTGTGTTTAATGTATGTTGCTAAGCATGTCAAATGCTAAAAATATATATAAAAATATCTAAATAGGTATAGTAAGTTTTTGTGAAATAGAATATACTTGTTGGTATTTTTATGTATATACATAACTGTAAACAAGATGGCTAAGCATGTCAGTGCTTAAAATACACTTCTCATCAGAAAATTCAAAACACTTCCCTTTTTATGGTTTCTGTCTTAATTTAACAAAAAAGAGTTTTTCATTCCATGAAAAAAATCACATGATCGTATCTTCTTGTTTAAACACATGATCGTATAGCTGGCAGTTTGACCATTACAGTGATAAGCGAAAATTCTAAATACAAAATTAGAATTTCATTTGTTTATCCTATAAATTAAATGATTCACTGTGTTGAGACAAATGTGTGTTTAGAGTTGGAGTACATTTCACCTTTGAAAACTAAAAATTAGCACTTATCTGAAAACTTTTTGTTCTGTGTTCTATTTACTGTGTGTGTACTGTGACTTTGGGACGTCTGAAAAAGTTTTATTTCTAAAACATATGGATACTTCGCCCGCAGAAGCCGCCCAAGTGGTGGCATTGCTGGATTCTGGACTTAGTCAACGTGTTGTGGCTAAAATATTGCATCTAAGCCTGTCGCCTGTTCATAGTGTCTACAAACGCTATCGGGAGACTGGTTTGTTCACGCGCCATTTAGTATCTGGCAGGAATCGGGTAATTTCTGAGCGAGATGATCGATTTATTATAACAACTTCTACAACTTCTTTACGAAATCGACGCCTTAATGCTTTTCAACTGCAGCAGCAGCTTGATGTTGTACGTAGGGTGGCTGTAAGTGACTCTACAATTAGAAGAAGTTGAAAGAACGTGGACTGGTACCGCACAAGCCAGCAAATGGGCCGAAATTAACTGCAGACCATCGAAGAGCGCCTTAACTTTGCACGTGAGCACCTAAATTGGTCATACCTCCAGTGGAACAAAGTCCTCTTTTCTGATGAGTGTAAAATTATGCTGTATGAAAAAGACGGAAGGAACAAGGTCTACAGAAGAGATGGAGAACGCTTTGCATAATGCTGCATTAAAGAAAAGGTCAGCTATGGTGGCGGATTGTGGACGGTTTGGGGAGGAATCAGCGCCGACGGTAAGACAGAGCTTGTCTTTGTGTCTGGGCAACGTCTGCCTGCACTAAACAGTCAGAAAGAAAGAAAGAAAAGAAAACGGTACATCGAACAGTGTCTTGCACATTTTATTGGCAACGGTTTCATATTCATGCACGACAATGCTAGGGCTCACACCGCGAGCGTCGTACGAGATTATGTCACCGAAGTCGGTATCTCCATTATGGAATGGCCAGCAAGAAGCCCGGACATGAATCCGATTGAACATCTATGGAATGAATTTAAGAGACGAATTCGTGCAAGAGATCCTGCCCCAGAAACACTTAGCCAGCTGCAAAATGCAATCCAAGAGGAATGGAATGGAATGCCACAACATTTGATCGTGACTCTCAATCGATCGATGAAGAACTGTATGGAAACAGTAATAAGAGCTCGGGGAGGGAATACAAGTTATTAAATAAACGTTTCTTAGCTTTTTTTTTTCATTTACGTGTGTTGTTTTATCAATTGCCTTCATACTCCCTACAGGGTAAAAATTATTTGTTAAACAAAATACGAAACCTATGAAAATTTAATTTAAATTTAGAACATTAACATTAGGATTTGAAAACCTCATATTATTCACTATTAAACGACATTTGACATAATATATTCCCAAATATACACACTTTCCTGATAATCCTTACAAAACATAAACTTGCAAGGTGTTTCGATTTTTCTGATGAGAAGTTTATATAATTATATTTATATATAATGTTGTTATCAACATATTTACTAGGGCCGTGCAATAATTTAGTATGACAAGGCGACGAGCCGAATCATTTCTTACATGGAGTCAAAGGTTAACTTAACTATGCGAATGAAGACCACGGGTCGAAACAACGACCCCATCTATAGTAACAGCTGAAGCTTTGCATTTGAGTTTGTGTTTCTTAGCGCAAGTCCATCTTATTCTGTTGCCAATCAGTGATCGAGAATGTCTAAAATACTTGTACCCTCCTATGTATATATTCGTGGTGTCGCTGGCATAGAATTGGGCTCGCAGAATTGATGCTAGGTATTCTGTAACCAAAACCAGTAACAAAACTTATTTAAGTGCAATGTACTGTAATATGTTAAATATGGTCGCATATATTAGTTATAAAATAACCTACATTTTATGAAAATGTTACTAATGTTCATTATAAATAAATTCATTTTGTTAAAGAATAGCACAAGACTTTACGAAGAGAAGACTTACTCTGCGCAATTTTGGCACGCACGCTTTCAAATTCCGTAACAAAAATAATGATTAAAATGTCGAAATTAACTGAATGTCTTTGGATACTAAGAATCCAGGATATCGTTTATAAGGTATCAAATAAACTCTGTCATTTAGTTTTATAGTTTTCTTCTCTTCAGTTTAATGATACCTCGGTGACCCTAACCAACGCTTTATAGAATTAGAGGTGATCCGCTAGTCTTCGGGCTCACCTTCTCTTCTTCGGACAGTACTACAATGTAGGCTTATACTAGGAGTAAGCACGCTAGAAATTGACCACTATTTTTTTTATTTAATTTCTTGTGCTCAGCGTTACTATTACTTACTAAAAAACGAAAGCTGCAAAAAAATAATTACAAGGAAATAGGCCGTATATACAATTATAACGTATACTAACAACATTTACTTATCGATAGATTTGAATTTGTAGGAAATATAATTATTGCGGACAAAATGTTCTAATCATATCAATTGCTGAATCGGCAAAGCATCTGGACGGTATCCAGGAGATGCAGGTTCAAATCCTGCTCGTGACTGTTATTTTCGATTTCACATTTTTCACTTTGTGTTTAATCGATGTTAAGAGTTTAAGTGCTTTCATACCCCCTTCATGGTAGCGTTAAATGTTTAACACAACCTTTTGCAAGTCGCATTAGAAGTATAACTTCAAAAATACAACAATATAACAAAAATGTTTCTTTTAATTTACAATATAAATAAAATATTTTATGTGCATTTGGCGATTTCATGACGAGTCTTGGCAACAATGCGACCTCAGCCGCTAATGATTATGGAAATTTATAAACTGTAAGACCTCGTCCTTGGCGGTGATGGCAGATGCCTTGCAGCCAGTGACCTTTCTACTACATCGCCAAAATAATTTTCCTTGCTTTTCTTTGTATTTATTATAAGTCACATCCCCTATAACTAATATATGTTGCTCAACCTTTGATTGGACGGAGGGTTGGCTTCCTGAAAGGAATAAATTATAAAATATAATGATAAAATACCTAAGTGAGATTTGGTTTTACGCCAAGTAATCAAATAATTGAAACTATTAATGGTTTGTATGACATAAATATGGGAAGCTTTGCACTTACCTAGTTGATGAAACACGTATAATATTGCCTCACTATTTGGCTATTATTTGACTAAATCAAACATGCTCGATTATGTTTCTAAGTCTCATTTAGGAATTCCATGATAGTCGTAGGTTTCTAAATAGTCTTAAGTCACCATAAGCTTTTTTTTAATAAAACCTTAAGTATCTTAATGATAACAATATAATTATACTATATAATTTCGACTATATTTAGGTATTAGTTTAACATACAAATGCGTGACATCATGTTATAGTCTGAAAATTAAGGTGAACACTTTTAGCAAAATTATTTCAATTCCTTTTGTGCCATAGATTCTGAACTATAGTGCGCAGTTAAGTAGTTTATAGCAACGTTTTATTAATTACTATTTATTCCTTTACAGAGAAAAATCACCTGTAACGATATATATAAGTAATTAGAAGATCTCCAATTAAATAATAAATCAATACTTTTATTATGGACTAGCTGCTACGCATGACTTCGTCCGCGTGAAATTATGTAATTTTCTTTTATTGTGGCTTAAAAACGACCCTAATTATATTTTAAGTGTAAAAGTAGCCTAAGTTACTATCTGCCAGTGAAAGTTTCATCCAAATCAGTTTAGACGTTTTGGAGATAACCTGAACACAGACAGACAAAAACTTAAAAAGTTTTTGTTATAGGTAACTTAGGTATATACTTGATTATACGGTATTACTAAGTGCATATCAGTTAGTAAAAATCTGTTATTTACACATAGCCAAGATAATCAACAATAGCCTAGTGGTAAAACCACAACAACTACACCAAACAACCACTGCAAAGACAATGGTATCGAATTCGATCCCCAGTCACAAGATCACTGCATACAACTATGATTTTTCGAAAATATTTACGTATTTGTTTACAAATTATTAATTCTCGGTGAAGAAAAATATCGTGAGTAAACCTGCATGTTTGAAAAATTTGGCACTGAACCTCACTCTGAGAAGAGACCAGTACCCAATAGTAAATAAATAAATATTCACGGATATTTTCACACAACGTCCTCTGGTCCCAAACTAAGCTTAACGCTTGTGCTATGGGTACCAGATTACGGATATAATACCATCACACAAATCATTGTCCTGAGTGGAAATCGAACCCACGACCTCGTGCACGGAAGTTGGTTACCCTACCGACTACGCCACGAGGCCCATCGAATAGCAGTACAGTAAGAGGTTAAATGAAAACATTACAAAACAGACACTTCAATTTTATTTATTTTTATAGATGTATAGATTTATTATTTATTTTTTAATTAATACTAACAAATGCCAAAACTAACCAGTAAACGACTTCAGGTGCGGTATAGTCTCATAATTCATTTAATGGGTGTTTATAAAGTACATAGCACATTTTCTGAAATTATCTAGTCCAGCCACAATAGAAGCTTCTATATGTTTTTACAGTGCGCTATTATCCCACTATCAAACACTGGTCTTCCTTTAGAATTATAGATTAAGGCCAGTCACTCTGCAAGCTCAATAAGTGTTATCAGATCTATAAGCTATAAGGACCATTTCTCAAGCTTGTAGGTTTCTCCACGATGTTTGCACAAAAATTGAATAAATGTGTGGGTGGAACGCAATAGTCTGCCTTAGTAGTTCTATTAGTCGACTTAATCATTCATGGTTATGTGACTCAGCCCTCCTTACAATATCTCGATTATAGGTAATGATAGAAGCTTTGCAGCCCTTTGACCTTCTTTTAGCGCATCGCCACTCAATCCTGCTGCCTTTTTCTCTTTTCTTATGATACTTCTGGTTGTTCACCATTAAATAACAGCCACGCGGAGTTTCCACGATGAACTCTAAAAAAATAAAGTATTTGAAAACCTAGTTGAACCTAAATTCAAAAGAAGTAACACAGAATCATACATGATAAAAGATTCGTATTTCGGGAAACTAAAATTTATAAATTTTTCAAGGTATACTATATTGTATAATAGTTAAAACCAACATTTAATTAGATAAAGTCTACAGAGTATCAATAAGACTAGCTGAGAAAACTGCATAAAAGAATGCATATTTTTACGAACTCGCCGGCAGAATCTTATTCATTATAAATTGTATACAATACTAGTATAGGTATGTGAGGTGATGTCACAATCCTATTTTTTTACTTTGAATTTTTTATAGATAATATTTATTTATCTTACAAGAGAACTGTCTTTTAAATGGGTCTACAAATTCAGGTAAATCTTTGTTATTTAGTGCAATTATTAGGGCCCGAATCTCCATTCCAAGTGATTTTCATTGATATTAAGGTTTTTTTATGAAGGTTTTATTTTCATTAAAGCTTATTTCTGCTAGAAAATTATATACAAAAAGAGGATTACTTCTTTGTATTTTTGTCCATTAAAAGCCCTTTAGAACTCCATATTTTAATCTTCATCCGCGTGCTGTTATTCATTAATTGCTAAAATCCTAAATGCCATACGTAATATTAGAGGTCCAATGGCCTTTCTAGATAATTAGACAACCCTGAGATTTCCGCATACAACCAAACGAAAGAAAATCTCTAAATTTCATTGAGTGCATTAAAAAAGAGGAGACAACCTTAAAATATTACCAATATTATAAACTAAATTTTACACGCGACTCCGTTTGTGAGCTACACACTATAAATACATGACTCTACGGCACATCTATTATCTCTACCTAAAAATAGCTGTCGTAAAAATAAATAGACTTATAATATAAAATAAATAGGTCAAAGTAGCCTAAGTCTAAGGCCTTTTCTGAGCTTCCGACTATATGTATGCAAATTTTCATGATGGTTGCTTCAGTAGTTACGGCGTGAAAGCGTAACAAACAAATAAAACAAATAAACGAACTCACTTTCGCATTAATAATATTATTAAGGAAGCAAGGAAAGTAGCTTCGTATGTTTCGATGTTTGTTACTCAATCACACAATAATGTCTGAACAAGTTTGGACAAAATTTAGCTTATTCCTTATACTAATACATAGGTTACTATTTATCCGAAAAAAATAGGTTCCTGTGGTATTATCAAAATACGAACTAGAGAACTAATCTACTAGAAATTTTGTGCAAACGTATGTGGTGACTAGATTTTGCCTGCCTTTGATTTTGCAGAAACTAATTAAAATTAATAGATATCTTATTTTAATTAGAGTAGGAAACACCTATGTAGTTTAGATATAATCTGAAAAGTTGCAATTTCAGGATGATCTTATTATTCCTAGTTATTATGGCTAACACTGATATTATTTCCGATGATTGTGTTTATCATTTCGCTTGACTATATCCTCTTCATAAGTGATGACATATGCCTTACATCCTCTCTTTCGTTTGCTACACATCCATTCTCCTTTGGCACCTCGTTGTCGCACTTTTATAAACGTATGTCCTCTCGAGACTATTGTTTGATATCCCCGTCGAGATTTCGCATAGATATAACCTGAAATTAAAATTAAAATTTTTAGTACCAATGTTTGTATTATACATAGCATCACGCCTGTATTCTCCGAAGGGGTAGGCAGAGGTGTATTACACACCCACGGCTCGCCAGCTATGTTTAAGTCCCACAGTAAAAGGGGGCGAGCCTATTGACGTCTACCGGGCACATTTCCAAACTCCGGGCTGTTACTGAGAATTTTTCTTGTTAGGAAAAAGCTCAGTAACGTTGCCCGACCCGGGGATCGAACCCGAGACCTCAAGATTAGCATTCGCATACACTACCGCTACACCACCGAGGCAGTTAATTTTATTGTATATAAATACTGGCGATTTGCTCTAGCTTTGCACGCAACATTTAATACATTAAAATTCTGTAATTTATAAAGTTTAACAAATATCTAAAAGCCAATAAAAATGGTTTCAAAACTCTTTACGGGCTTAGAAGAAGTAAAAGGTGCGGAGAGCGACTTATTTATAAATAGATACCGAGATCAAGAGATATCACTGCTCAATGCGAGATCGCAGCTAAAGAAACATAAGTCTTTAATTAAAATATAACTCTATTATAATATTACTTATGGTCTAAACATATTAATTATAACTTAAACACAAAGTGAAAAAATGTGAAATCGAAAATAACAGTCAGGAGCAGGATTTGAACCTGCATCTTCTGGATACCGTCCAGATGCTTTACCAATTCAGCCATCCTGACAATTGCTCCTGACTGCTAATTTCGATAACACATCATACTTAACGTCTTTGGGTGACGCCTGTGCCATCTGTCGGAAGTATTTTCATACATTATACCGACCAGGTAAACTTAATTTTACAATTAAGATTTTACCTAATAATGACGCAAACCCTTTAAATATTTAGATATTTTTTATATATATTTTTAGCATTTGACATGCTTAGCACTATACATTAAACACAAAGTGAAAAAATTGTCAGGATGGCTGAATTGGTAAAGCATCTGGACGGTATCCAGAAGATGCAGGTTCAAATCCTGCTCCTGACTGTTATTTTCGATTTCACATTTTTCTCTTTGTGTTTAATGTATAGTGCTAAGCATGTCAAATGCTAAAAAAAAAATATATATATATATAAAAAATATCTAAATATATTAATTATAACTTAAAACTAGCTCTAAAATTATTTGGTACAAGTGACTGGTTATGAGTGGAAGGATGTAAGTACAGGGGGAGACCAAAACGCACCTGGTCTAGGTAAGACCAAATTGGTATATGAAAAATATATTGAAGGAAGGTGGAGTCAGGAGTCACCAAAAACGGGGAGCGCTTATGTAGACAATTATGAATGATGAGGAAGCGAGAGATGTATGCAAGAATAGAGCTGTTTTGTGTCCTCTCGGCGCCATATCCCGCAAGGGAGATGGCGTGGTGATGAGTAAGTAATTAACTAAAATTATTTGGAAAGGAACTGTTTATGTGGTTAACAATCATTAAGATTTTGATAAATAGGGCTTGTGATTCTCAGATCTCTACCTAATTTCTAGAAGATTACCATAGATGTATCTAATTTACAAAGGTAATCAAAAATAAATAGAGATTGATGGAGGGTAAATATTAACTCGCACATATGTAGCATCTAGATAAACCTCCACATTTGGGAACCTGCTTAAAGAAAGTACGATTTAGTTACTAATTGGGCCATTACTGCGAAAGAAAAATACAAAGAAAGAGTTTCTAGTGAGAGTTATTTTAATGGTTATGTTCATCTCGTACTCGCAGGATGGTATCATCTACAGTAATAACGAAAGCTTGGCAACCATTCTTTTTGTCGATGCACCGCCATCTGGTTTTCACTCCCTCGTTCTGATGTAACGTATACCGATTCACACCAATATTTAAACAACGCTTCCCGCTTGCCGTTATGCCAAAGTATGCTACAATAATATGTTGATTAGTTATATCATTGTCCAAATAATTCAAAAAATTGGTATAAAAGCAAGTTCATTTCAATGTTTCATATCTCAGAGTTTGGGTGGTAAGTCAATTGTTAAAAGAAGCAGCAAGCAAGCAGGCTCAGGTGCATAAATGTTGTAGTGTGCGATGTTAAAGGTTTTCTAAAAATCTCAAAAAATCACACATTATCCATCCCTAAGTCCCCGCTATAACTCAATGTAAGCCTTTAGTCTCTTTTTATTATGCTAACATTAAATTAATAATAAACATCAATTAATGCAATATATCTATATAATATTATTCAACAGGGTATATCACAATATTATAACTATACTATGTAACAAAGATATTTTTAACTTATGATTAACAAATACTTATATGTACGTACGTAAGTAAAGCATATAATAATATTGGCCGTGTGGGGCCGGCTTTAGAATTGTCCCACTCCTTTCTACCCACGGGAGTCGTAAGAGCCGACAGAGGGAATACCGGGGGAGTGGGTAGCAGCACTCCTCGAGTATTAACAACATCCACTGCGATCGCCAGCCCGCCTGCCAAGCGTGGCGATTACGGCATTATCCCCCATGACGGGACCGCTCGTTGTGGCGTACTCTTGGGGAGGCCTATGTCCAGCAGTGGACGTTGAAAGGCTGATGGATGGATGGATGGAAGTAAAACATATAGTGTAATAGAGCTATTTTTTTAAAGTCTTCTACATTGATTGCCGAAAGGTAAGCAAGGGTCTAACACACCCGAAATTCGCCTATATAACTTAGTCACAATGTCATCAGCCGGTAAATTTTAATAACCAATATAATTCATTCCGTCCTAGGATACGAACCACAGGTTTAAATTTACGTATTTTATAACATATTCATAGAAAAATAATACAATATGTCTTCTCTCATTAACATTTTCCATGCTCAAAGTTCTATATTACTAGCTTTCACTCAAATAAATACTAGTTTAAGTCTAATCAAGTCTAACAAAAAGGTTCATCAAAATAAGTTCAGTAGTTTTACCCAATGCACAAACAGAAAATAATCCTTACAAAAATGTTTTGGGATCAGATGCATCAATCGATATTTTTTCTCAAATATGTTTAATGTGCTGACCATAGGCGTAGGATATTTTTGGTACATTCTACGTCTATGGTGTAGACCCAGCTCTGTTACAGTTTCATTTTAGTCATATCATAATAATATTATATTACATGTAAATCCTAAATCCGTCACCATACCAAAAATCTAAATAACTATAACAACTAAAATTATAAAATCATTGATGATTGTGTCTTCCAGCTGTATTAACGATAATACCTTCGCATGTCATAAGGGACGCTGTACAGCGAAGTGCACGTTTCTTCACACAAGACCACCGTGTCTTAGGACCACAAGTCTTCTCTTTGTGAAATCGGAAATTTCCTACTATGATCACAGGGTTTCCTCGGAGAGACTTACCAAATCGTGGCTCTGTCAAGAGGACAAAAACTTGTATGTAGGTTATAAACAAACAGCACTATCACTGCAAGCTACAACTACATACGTTTATTTATGAACATTACATACAGAAGTTACTTACTCGCACTAATCATACTGCACAACATCTAAACTTGTAATAAAACCTACACATAATATATAGATATATCTCCGACATATGCCTTATTAAAGTCAATGGCCTTCATTATCGCGAAATTAAGAAAATATAAATAAGAAAATAAGTATTCGTATTTACGAGGTTTTATTATAATGAATAAATTTACAAATAAAACTATCGTGTAAGTTCGTAAATAAAACTATAGTATCGTGTCGTGTATTTTTTTTTAATAATTAAATTTTGAGTTTACTTAAATAAATTACACGACAAATTCTCTGGATTTGGCAACAAATGTGGTGCCGGAAGATGTGTATGGGAGGATTTCTTTAGGAATGCTGTAGCATACGTGACCATGGATCCTGAACACATTTTAGATTCTCTCTGCGTACAAACCCACCAGACCTTTTCACCCGACTGGTTATTTTTCCTATAGCGGTATCCGTCACTATAGGCATACAGTCTTCCCTTATGCTCCGCAAAATACACTGAAAACAAATAGGACGCAATGTAGAATAACGACCACTTTAATAATAATATTATTATATAACTTTTAGACATGCATTTTTATGTAGGCATCAGTGAATACACGCGTAAAAAATGAGCACGACATAGAATAAGAAAGGTTGGAAATCGATAAAATAAAATTTAATTATTTTCTCAATGAATATTCGCATACACATACCTCCACCAACCCCTCTTGCAGTGCTATTGCACGCCTCATTAGCGAAGCGTTGAGGTGGGTTCTACTCCCGCTTTACACGGAACAACTGATTTTTCAAACTTAAAATGTCTCTCTTTATCATATATTGCACTTGTAAAATAATATCTACACACACATATAAAGAACAAACACTATTTTTAACACTCATGATATTTTTGATGCCATTTTTGTTATTTAAACTAGTTAAAAAACTGATTGAAAAAAATCTAGCTTGGACGTCCGTGAGTTATAGGTAATGTATGTTAACACGATAACGACCAAAATACTTTACTAATCGAGTCTTTCTTTTTTCGTTTACGAATTATTATGATTAGGAATAGAGCCCTATTACTTTTCACGGTCTGATTCGATGTGGTTTAATTGTTATTAAATAAACAAAAAAAATACTGAATATTTACGCTCGACGCGACACTAAAACCAGCGCCTTTAATGAGAACTACCTTTTTACGTACGCATAGCCAGTAGCCACCGGTGGTTTTACTATCGTCAACAGAACGCCGTTCGCCCGGCCGGTACATTGTTTTTTGTTAAAAGAAAGTTCTTACCTTTGCTTGACGAACTGATGATATTTGTCAAGTATAATAACTACATTAAACACAAAGTGAAAAATGTGAAATCGAAAATAACAGTCAGGAGCAGGATTTGAACCTGCATCTTCTGGATACCGTCCAGATGCTTTGCCAATTCAGCCATCCTTACAATTGCTCCTGACTGCTAATTTCGATAACACATCATACTTAACGTCTTTGGGTGACGCCTGCGCCATCTATCGGAAGTATTTTCATACATTATACCGACCAGGTAAACTTAATTTTACAATTAAGATTTTACCTAATAATGACGCAACCCCTTTAAATATTTAGATATTTTTATATATATTTTTAGCATTTGACATGCTTAGCACTATACATTAAACACAAAGTGAAAGTCGGTATAATGTATGAAAATACTTCCGATAGATGGCGCAGGCGTCACCCAAAGACGTTAAGTATGATGTGTTATCGAAATTAGCAGTCAGGAGCAATTGTCAGGATGGCTGAATTGGCAAAGCATCTGGACGGTATCCAGAAGATGCAGGTTCAAATCCTGCTCCTGACTGTTATTTTCGATTTCACATTTTTCACTTTGTGTTTAATGTATAGTGCTAAGCATGTCAAATGCTAAAAATATATATAAAAATATCTAAGTATAATAACTATTTTATCCATAACAATAATTAAAAACACTAAACACACGTAAATAATAACATACCAACGGAATATTTTCAGCGGCGCGGGTGCTTTATTTTTACGTGGCCTTGGTGTGTACGCGGCCCGGAAATGAGAGGTAGACCAATATAGAAGTACTTCTTAAAATTAACGCTAGATGGCGTATAAGACATGAAACCCACATTAGCACTTTTTGAAATTAGCGCTATCTATGTGATTTATTGAAAACTACTTCGTAAGACCAATACATCATTAGTTACTTATCAAATAATCAATTTTATTGTGAAAAATTAAGATTATGAGGCGTGCAGTTTTGGATTTTCCAAATTTTATTATCTATGTTTAGAAGCCTGGATTTTCCATGTTCTCATAACATGAAGATGATTTGTATCACTGTAAATGATGTCTCATCAGCGAGCAGACATACTAAAAATACTATAGTAACTGCTAGAAATAATATTCCAATAACATGTATAAATTTTATAAAAGTATAGGTAATTTGATACTTTTACAAAATAAATAATGTTTCCTAGTAGCGAAGCGACGATTTTAATTGTAATATGCTAAAAGACAGTAATAAATCTTTGGATCACTAAATTACATAAATACATATACATATATTATATTTATATTTAAAATTAAAAAAACCAGTTCATATTTAACTCCACTCGCTACTAGTAGAACTCTTATACCCTAGCAATCAAAAAATAATTACGCAAATCGATTCAGAAATCGGGAAGTAATCGGTGTTTCTGCCTACAAAACTCTACTGCTCCCATCCCTATCCTCCAATACTCATCTTTTTAAGTAGGTTAATAAATGCAAATCGTTACCACCAAAACATAATTTATTACAATCTACAGACTCAAAAACACGCTCACAAATATTTTATGTTTTTCAGAAACATAATTATTATACTTAAATATTAACAAAAATATACCAGCTTATGTTTATTCAATAGGTTTCCGATAAAATTTATTGCACTATTTCATATTGCCAAGTATGACTAGGTTTAATATAGTTATAAATAACTATGAATCATAACATAACATTTAATTTTTCGGCTGCGAGTTATTTTAAGTATAATATTATATAAATGTATGTGCATCGGCATATCAACGAATCTTTAATTTAAATTGCATAGAGAGTAGACCTATAGTTAGTAATTACGAATCATTTAAAATTCTAAATATTTACATCAAATAGTTTAATATAAACTTACAATCAATTCGTTATTATTCATCTTGACATGATAATCTACTAATTTCTTAATGTTCACATGTACTTGCATGTAGATTCTGTCAATAGCATATTTATTATCCAAGGATTTAAAACTCAGTTTTTTGAAAACTTTATCATTTTCGTTACACAAAGAAAAATCACTTTAAAGCTTAACGATACTTACAATTAATGTACTATTATAATTTGTTGTAGACTAGACCGGCATTTAGCTTAAAAGACCATTGAATGCTTTTTGCCAGACATTTTTCTCATGTGAGTGTTGAGCGCTAGTTTTCACCGGCTTGTTTCCGTGAGTGATGAGGGACGCGGTGCACTTTATAGAAGATCTCTTATAACAAACCCACCAAACCGTCTTTCCGAAAGTTTTATGTTGTCTGTACCAGTAACTTTTATACCACAGATAAGTTCTACCGCGATAGTTCTTGTAGAATACTGAAATAAACATAAAATGTGTATTAAAATGATACTCAAACCTGTTTTAATAGGTGTAGAGCATATATATAAATGTATCAGCTATAAAAAAATATAGATCAAAAATGTATCAGCTGGTTACAAAACTTTTTAAGTTCTTAATTTGCATAAGTAAAATAAATTGTAACTCCTTACAAACTTTAAAATATGAAAGTTACAAATTATAATATAAATTCAGTGTACTTCTTACAACTACAGTCCACTTAATTTTGCTTCCTAGTAGTGTCACGATATATTTTATCTGTATCTGTACAGAAACATCTTTATAATGTAAATTATGTATTATTATAAAAATAACAGGTTCAAGTTCGGATATGTGGAAAAAATGCCGGATGAACGATTAAAAAGAACAACAAAATAGAGAAGTTCGACTATCATTCCACTGCGGGCCGACTGGTTGATCGATCATTCTCTTGGCCTCATGAAACTTAACAGACCCAATTGATAAACCTATATCGAGAAAAAACATTGGTACTTACAATAACCTATAAAAAAAATCTGGAAAACGGTTGACCCCAACGGCCATCCCTGCAACTTCCCGCTAATTTGATACTTAGCGCTCAAAATTGCACTTATTATGTTTTTGAGCTCTTTGGGCTCAAAAGTCTGATAGAGATTTAATAAAGCACTATTCGTTGAATTTTCAAATCGCAATAACTTTTGAATGAATGAACCGATTTTCTCGTAGTTTACGGATTTCAACGCAACTTTTTGTGCTCTTTGAAGAACCTTAAAGTTAGAACTGGTCAAACAGAAGATTTCATAGAATTCTGAAAAAAGAAACATTTTTTTAAATTTTTTTCGACAACGATCTCTCACGAACGAATTAACCTATTTTGACTGGACTGGCGGCGATTGACGTGGTTTTTTGACGTTAAGAGCTGACTAGTTCTTGGAATTGATTGGTAAAACCGTTAAAAACTGGAGTCAAATAACTCTTTAGCTTTCTTAGATGTTATGGTAATCCGTAACCCCAACAACACCTTGAGTCATACAGTGTATCGAAAGAAAACCCATACCGATAAGTACCTGAATGGAGAATCTCACCACCATCCTTCACAATTAGCTACCTTGTCTAAATCCTTGTTTCAGAGAGCACAAGGAATCCGTGATGAAGAACACCTGGCTGGGGAGGTGCAACATGTAAAGAAAGTTTTACATGCTAATAAGCTGCACGTTCCACGCCGCCGTCACAGAAACCGAGTGAAGCCACCCACAGTTGAGCGCCTCCCTGCAGTCGTGCCCTATGTTAAAAGAGTAACTGACAAGATTGGCTACATTCTGAAGAAAGCTTCAATTAAAACCTACTATAAGCCACTCAAAAGAATTAGTAAATTTTTACCAACAGTCAAGTGCCATATACCCATACAGGATGCAGGAGTGTACAAGCTGGATTGTGATTGTGGTCTCTCCTACATTGGGCCAACAAAGAGATCCATAAGAACTCGGATCAAAGAACACATAGCTGATGCGAAGCACCGTCGCTATACAGAGTCTGCAATTTGTAAGCACACACAGGACCACACCCGCCATTACATCAGGTTTGACAAACCTCAAATCCTCGCAAAAGAACATCGATATCGTCCTAGAATGGATACGTGAGGCTATTGAAATTAAGAAACATCCCAATTTCAATAGAGAAGACGGCTGGGTCTTACCATCAAGCTGGAATCCTGTGATAGGCCTCACCAAACATAATACAAGAAGGCACACCACAAGATTGCAAGACACAGTTAGCGCTTATTGTGTAGATAAAACCCACAGTAGTGATTAGTTAGTATTTCCGCATAAATTGAATAATCCATAACAAGTTGTTGCCTACTAAGTTTTCTGGCCGGATCTTTCTCAGTCAGGCCGCGTTCCGATCCGGTGGCAGCTTTTTAGTGTTAGCTTCTATTAAAATCAATATATTTAATAATAAAAACTAATAATCAATATTGTCTTCTTAATAGTAGTTTTTTGATTACTTAAAAATTTTAATTGGTAGTTTGTGGTAGAATTTTTAAGCACTAAATATAAACAAAAATTTTAAAACTCAAAAGGAGTATTATACTAATTTTATTATACTAACTTAAAATCTCATACATTGTAAGCATAAATCTTAGAGTAGATATTTTTGATTATGTTTCTAAACGAATATTATGTGAGTTGAAATAAATAAACCAAAAATTTGTAAAATCATATTACTGTGGGTAGATGAAACCGTTGAAACAACATATCAGCTTTGGACATCTACCATCTAAGTCCACCCGTGATCATGAATGCTGTAAAGTATTCGAAACGTCGGGATAGTATAAAAATTAAGTAAACGCAATAGATTCCGTAAACGTAGTTTTATTTCAAAATTTATTTCAAACCCGTTTAAAAGTTATTCCAAAAAAAAGACATTTGAAAAATTTTTTTCATTTTCGCGGAAACATTCGGGGAAGCTTCAACGCTTAACGTCAACATCCGTTGAAAACGGGGTAAAACCAATAACTTCCCAACTTGAAAATTTTCAATTTTCTTAGCGGGAAGTTAAAAATCATAACACAAGAAAAAATTAACATTATAATATATTTATTTAGCTGTTTTTAAATGAATAAATGTACAATACAAAGCTATACATAAGTTATCTAATGAAGATGTAAATGAGTAGTTTTGATGATTACTCGGCCTAATGTGACCACGGAAGCTTTACAACCACGCCAGGCTTTGTTGCAGATCCAGTACCTCCGTTCCCCGGCAACTCTCTTAAGATTATACCTATATTTGTGTATATCCAATAACAACGATCCACGTCTTGTATTCGTAAATATAGCCCCTGTTGACCAAAAGAACAGTTAGTTACCGGTGAATCACACATAGGTATCCGTTATTTAAAATTCTAAAATTAAACACATCGAACAAAATAATTCATTAAACGAAATCTTCCAATTCTTTTTAATTAAGTGTGTAGCCCACGCTTTCATTATTTTAGCAAACATAAGGGCACTGCTCGTAAGACCCCGATTACATATTTCTACACTCGTTTATTTATACCTATAATACACATTAAACAAAAAAGATAAAATATTTTTTCTTTAATATATCATTTTAAGAATCACACAGTCACTTACATAGGCAAATATATAACGCTGGTTTGTAAATTACAGACAGTATACACCCTAGTGGTTATGTGTATAACTGATCTTGCAGATTGTCCCGCCACATGTGATCATTGTGACCCGACATCCACGAGGTGCTTGGTTACAACTCCAATAGAGTCTGGACCCGCTGCCATTTTTAAAGTTAAACTTGGCCTTCCCAAATATTAAAAGCGGTTTTCCTCTCCGCGTTGTAGTAAATATCACTGGAATTAATCAGAATGAAAAATAATATTGTGAATTATGACTTGAGTCCTCAGATCAACCTTATTCTTATATATTTATATGTCTAATTGTCTACATTACACTTACTAACTTTTAAAGATTTTTGCGAATTGGACACATATTTAAAGTAACATACAACATAACAACGGGTCTTTTTTCGTGTATAAATTAGGTCAAGTTTTTAACAACTTTTAGCTCGACGTTTCAACCGCATTACATTAAACTTACCTATATCGTCTTATGTATATTTTTTCTTTTAGTTTTTTATGTACCTAACTATTGTGAAAAATGTCATAACAACTTAGTATTGCACATAAGCAGAGCAGACCCATCGGCAGGATTCATCAACAATAAAACGAATCCTAATATCAATAGCCGTTATAGCCCACTCTTTCCATCCGGTCTGTATTACCTAACAGTAATAGGTACAGTTCTAACGGATCTAACAATTGCTTCAAAGCACAGCGAAACTTGCTTGCATAGATACTAAGTAGGTACACACCGAAATCATAGATATTAAGAACAATTGACTTAAAATTAACTTTAATTGCTGCCCAATGTTAATTAGTATCTAAAGAGCATTGATTTTTTTTTACTATAATATTAATTAATAACGTACGCAGTACAATATTCTCGGTTATCTAGTAATAATGAAATTATTCATAGAAATAACACATAATAAATGGTTACTTGTATTATATAAATAGAAAGGAAAACAATGAAATCTTTATAAAATTTAGTGTTAGCTTCAATACTAACTTCTGCCTGCCACTTCATCAGTGTGGAATTTAAAATTCAAATCCATAAACTTTTGACCCCCTCATAACTCAAAAACTATTCCATATAAATATGTCAAATTCTAAAGGCTCCATATGTTGAGACTTCCGAGATACATATGTGCTCCAAATTTCACAAACACATCATAAACAGTTATTTAGATATTAACGTGCAAAAAACGTAATTTTTATCACTGACTGACCTATAAGATCCAAACTCTAACCCAGTTTCAGATGACCTAGAAAGTTCAAATTTGAGATCCAGATAGGTATTTGGGTGAATAGTAAGGAATAAATCTGAAACTAGTAAATTTTTATCATTTTATTATAATTTTTTAACAAAAAACATTTGGTATTCATTTTATTATGAACTAGCCTTTGCCAGGGGCTTCGCCGCAGCCAAAAGCTAGTTTTTCGGTTATATCTCAGGTTTCCGATATAGTAGCGGGATAAAATGTATACCAGTTTTTAAGTCTAATCAAGGCCTTTCAAATAAAAAAAGTTGCAATAAAATCCGTTCAGTAGTTTTTGCGTGATGCGCGAACAAACAAACAGATAAACTGACAGACAAAAAACTAAAAAAATTTTTTTGGTGTTTTGTTTGTTTTTTTTTCAAATATCTTAAATGTACAGACATAGCTTTGTTACAGCTTTATAATAGTACTAGCCTTTGCCAGTGGCTTCGCCGCAGCCAAAAGCTAGTTTTTCGGTTATATCTCAGGTTCCCGATATAGTAGCGGGATAAAAAGTCTACCAGTTTTTAAGTCAAATCAAGGCCATTCAAATAAAAAAAGTTGCATGAAAATCCATCTGGTAGTTCTTTTAAATAAATTCTAAAAAAAATAGTTTAAATAATTTTCTATTTTTTCGGTTATATCTCAGGTTCCCGATATAGTAGCGGGATAAAATGTATACCAGTTTTTAAGTCTAATCAAGGCCTTTCAAATAAAAAAAGTTGCATCAAAATCCGTTAAGTAGTTTTTGTGTGATGCGCGAACAAACAAACAGACAAACAGACAAAAAATAAAAAATAAAAATTTTGTGCTTAGACATGCCTATATAGCCTATTACAGTATTTTTTTTCTCAAATATCTTAAATGTAAAGACACAGCTCTGTTACAGCTTTATAATAGTACCACTAGCCTTTGCCAGCGGCTTCGCCGCAGCCAAAAGCTAGTTTTTCGGTTATATCTCAGGTTCCCGATATAGTAGCGGGATAAAATGTATACCAGTTTTTAAGTCTAATCAAGGCCTTTCAAATAAAAAAAGTTTCATCAAAATCCGTTTAGTAGTTTTTGTGTGATACGCGAATAAACAAACAGATAAACAGACACACAGACAAAAAATCTAAAAAAAATTGTTTTGTGTTTAGACACGCATATATAGCCTATTACCTACAGTCATTTTTTCTCAAATATCTTAAATGTACAGACACAGCTTTGTTACAGCTTTATAATAGTATAGATAGAGAGACAACATGAAATATTTTATAACAACTTAAAATATTATCATTTCTTCTTATAACTTATTTAAATTGAAGCATAAGGTCTGACTTGGAACACAAAACAACGATTTATGTATATCTGTCTTTTTGTAGTTTAAAAGAACATCTGTGAAATTATTGAAAGGGTCAGGAAAAAGGTAACCTAATGTAAAGGTACGCAAACGTAGTCACAGACGACAGCTAGTATCTAATTATCTATATTAATTTTTAGACCTAATTTAAAAGTTTTTTAAAGTGGGACACAGAAGCCCGTTTTATAACAAGTAGCAACGTTGTCATTGCCTACCTCTCTAGGAAAGAGGCGTGAGTATATATTAATTTTGTGATATTATACACACGTTCAATAAATTCATGAATGATTATGTTCATTCTTAACCTTAACAATAACATCATCAAACGTAGTTATTGACACTCGACAACCTTGAGGCGCCTTGTTGCACACCCAGTAGGTTCTCGGTCCCAATTTTCGCTTACAATTGTATCTAAATCCAACGACATCAAGAAGCGGTGTTCCTCTTTTGGTATATGTGATCAACGGCCCTGAAAATCATGATAGATTAGAAAAAAACATGTTTTTAATAAAGCCTAAAAATAACACGCCCTAATAATTGTACACGCACATGGATGACAATTCCAGCAGATTGTTTTGAAAATTACACTATCATAATCAGAAAAAAACAGTATTGGTGTAATTTATATGGTTTTTTAAACTCCTCTAAATAGAAGACTTTGTATTTTAATGAGACATGACTTACCGCCAATTAATAATTTTTGTATATGTAGTTCGTTATCGTATTTGACCTTTATACGTATTTCGTACCAATTATTAACTTTTAAATAAAATAGGGATAGCGACACGCGAGTGATACTTCTGGTGTTGCTAGCGTCTATAGGCTACGGTAACCGCTTACCATAAGGTGGACTGTACGATTGTTCGCCACCCATGTACTATAAAAAAAAAAAAACGTCCCACCCAATGGCAAGCGATTACTGTAGTTTATAGACGCTAGCAACACCAGAAACATCACTGGCACGTTGCGAACTCCAACCAAAGGGATAGGAGGTTGAGAGTCAATAAGGAGAGGATGAAGAGGGATTTCTGGTCTCCGACGCTCTCACTCATCATACAAAACACAACAGTACCTTCCGTGGTTTCACGCTGATCTTCTGTGAGTGGGTGATACTTCCCCGGTATTGCCAGCCCATTCATGCCGAAAGAAGAGCTGAGGAAGGCTCTACCACTACAAGCAGCAACCAGCAATTTCTCCATCCTTTACTAACTATGGAGAGATCTATATAAATGATAGCTACATCACAATTTAATTTACGATGTGATTATGATTCTGATTTATGACGATAGTTCTAAATCACAAAATCACGGCCCAAAATTCAGCAAGACGTAAACTATAAACGCCTCCTAATTGATAAATTTTTTTTTCAACCATTTTTCTGTCCGACTATTGGGCATAAGTTTCCTCTCATGGCGAGAGGGATTAGGTCATTGTCCACCACGCTGACCCAGTGCGGGTTAGCAGACTTCAAAAGCAGTCGAGAAAATCTCTCATGTCCACCACACTAACCCAGTGCGGGTTGGCAGACTTCAAAAGCAGTCGAGAATCTCTCAAGCATGCAGGTTTCCTCAGGATATTTTCCTTCATCGAACATTGATAAATTGTAAACAAATACACACATAATTTCGTAAAATCTCGATAAGTTAGAGGTGTTTTGAACCTTGAACTCAGGATCGTATTCAATACCACTGTCTTTGCAGTCCTAGGTTTTACCGCTAGGCTAGCTGTGCTACCACTGAGTGCTGAATTGATACAATTACTGTATAGATATAGTTCCACCAAAACTTGTTTATGAATATCTATCAGCCGAATGTAGGTAAATATAAAATTACCATCACTAATATTTCAATATATTCTCATCCTGACCATGACAAGTAACACTGATAGTGAAGTTTAATAAAACATTAAAAATAATTACAATTTTATTTAGGGTCCCGTGAAAAATATTAAACTCTAATGATTATGATCATGTTTCTCTCTAATGATGACGTCTTCCAAAGTCGTGATAGTAGCTCGACAACCAGAACTGACTCTGGTGCACACCCACAAACACTTTGGACCATTACTCCTATTATTGCGATTAAAACGATATTTCCCCACTTGAATAGCTGGTTTGCCGAAGCGTGTCATGGTAAATGTCGGACCTAGAAATCAGTGATTATTTAGTACAGATTAAAAATAGAATACGTAGATCTTAATGTATTACAACCTTGTAACAAAGTAACTGGCCGTGTTGGACCGGCTTTAGAATTGTCCCACCCCTCTCCACCCATGGGAGTCGTAAGAGCCGACTGAGGAGACTGATACCGAGGGAAGTGGGCAGCAGCACTCCCTCGAGTATTAACTACATCTACTGCGATCGCCAACCCGCCTGCCAAGCGTGGCGATTACGGCAGTATACCCCCATTTTGGGGAGGCCTATGTCCAGCAGTGGACGTCGAAGGGCTGATAGATGGATGATGGATGGAACAAAATAAAGACATTGGGCGTTGTCTGGTGAAGAACAAACGCAGCATCTTTAAACATTTCTCTTATTTCCTCTGCTTATTCAGCCTAAACTAGTCTTAATTCTGGGGGGTAAGAATACGTATCTCACTCGATAATATCGACATGACATCGTGTCATTGTGATTCGTTATGAGATCACCGTGATTGGCCGAGGGATTATTGCTACATCACGCGTCGGTTTCTCTACCACCAAGCGAGACAATACGATGTCGATACGATTTAGTGAGTTATATTCTACAGGGCCCCCTGGGGGGTTAGACGGAATCTTATATCTCACAATCGACATTGTATCGTGATCACTGTGACTGGTTGAGAGATCACCGTGATTGGCCAATGGATTATTGCGACTAACTCCCCTGGGGGGCTAGATGGAATCTCATGTCTCACAATCGACATCGTATCGACTCGCTTGTGATTGGTAGAGAAACCTACGCGTGATGTCACAATAATCCGTTGGCCAATCACGGTGATCTCTCAACCAATAACAGTCATCACGATACGATCGACATGTGAGATATGAGATTCCGTCTAACCCTCCTGGTTAGTCTCAAGAAACCGTTAAACGTAATAAAAAGGTTTTAATAGAAATCCTTACTAATATTAAAAAAATGAGAAAGCAAATTTGATTGTTCATTACGATTTCACGTTACACTACTGAACCAATCATCATGAAATCACTTATAGAACCCAGAAAATAATAGCTATAGGCTATTTTTTATCCGGGGAAAATGGATGGTTCCTGTGAGTTATCTATTTTTACATATATAAAACTAGTTATGTAACCGCAACATCGTCCGCGGGGATTTATTTAGTTATAAGCGTCGCCACGCTACCACCCTCCGCATTAGATGTTTCACATCAAAAATATAGGTTCCGGATAAGTAATCACCAACATATCATATACTAAAACCTTCTCCGAAACCTGCTGCATCTTATGGTTTAAGTATTATTCCGAAGCCGTGTGGGGCCGGCTTTAGAATTGTCCCACCCCTCTCCACCCATGGGAGTCGTAAGAGCCGACTGAGGGAATGCCGGGGGAGTGGGCAGCAGCAGTCCTTCGAGTATTAACAAGATCCACTGCGATCGCCAACCCGCCTGCCAAGCGTGGCGATTACGGCACTATCCCCCATTCTTGGGGAGGCCTATGTCCAGCAGTGGACGTTAAAAGGCTGATGGATGGATGGATGGATTATTCCGATCGGTTCAGTAGTTTTCGCAGTATAACCGAACAAAAAAAACCGGCTCTCCATTTATTAGTATAGATAGATTAATGTGCCGCAGATTGACGTGTAGTTCACGCATACATAGTCGCGGACTGAATCTAGTATCCTTTTAAGCCTAAAGATTTAAGGAACAGTAAACATAAATTAAATGTGTAAAACAATAAAATTCATATTATTTATTTACGTATTTACGAGTACCTATATACATCAACTTCTGTAATGACAATTTCGTCATAAATTCAAAAATCGAACCTATATTTCAAAAAAATTATTACTTTATTCAAAAATTTAATAATGTATTCAAATCTCATGAGTATGTGAGTTTCTCACCGCTAGAATGGTACTACCAGCCACTATAAGTGATGCTTTACAACCAAGCCGCCTCTTACTACAAAACCAAGCTGCCTTGACGCCCCTGCTTCTATTATTTTTGTAATAACGATATGAGCCAATATCCAACACTTGTCGTCCTTGTCTAGATAGTGTAAACGTTGGTTCAGCGGCGGAGTTGAACTGATCCTCTACACCTGGATGGAGACAAGATGCTTAATATAATTTTACGAGTAAAGATAATAATTTACATTGCCAGATATTTATGGTGTTAGGATTGTTACATGAACCAGCTAATGTAGCTTTTAATCTTTTATACAAAAACAATCAAACAGTACTTTATATTTTACATTATTATTTTGTAATGTTTAGGTTAAAACAGTACACCACCGAAGGAATGTAACATAGTTCCAGTGGCCCGCCAATAAGGGCGGAGAGACGGCATACGGTGAGTTTCTATAGCGGGTGAAGGCCCCACACTACCCTGTTCGTTGCCCCGAACGACGGGGTGTGCGGTCAAGAACATTTTTTCCCGGCTTAAAAAAAAGGTTAAAACAGCACACAACTCGCGGCCGTAGTCTATTGCTAGACACTAACACTACATTATGCCCGCGACTCCGTTCGCGTGGACTTCAGTACATAAATACTTCACTTTATGGCACAATAATTATCTCTAAGTGACAATGACAATCCACCATGTTGGAGATATGACGGTGCCGACACCGCATGCTATCGACTGACGCAGCATTTGCACAAATAGTTAACAATTAAGCATAGAATAGATTATATCATTCTGAGAAATCTATTTTTAAAATAATAAAATATTTTTTTAAGTGATTAAAGACGTAAATTTATTGAGGATATAGAAACAATTAAGTTAAAATAAAGGGCTAGAGAAAGAAAGAGCGAAAGAGAGAGAGATACAGATAATATTCATAACAATAACTTTTAATACTTCTCGTTATGTACAGTATCCGATTAAACAATTTTCTTGATATAGGTACATCCGAAATCTAGCATTGCTTAGAGTTACGTGATAACGCATTAGTTCAAATTATAATTTGTACTTTAAAAGTAGCTGAGCACGTCAAGTGCTAAAATATAGATCAAAACGCATTAGTTATTTTTCTATAATTATCTGTAATAACCTACTTTAGTCAATGGAAATGAACAATATACCTAAGTACGAAGAAAAGCGTGACAACTTGACAATAGCTATTTCGCAACTTACGCTCCAATATCCTTTCAAACCTTGCTCTTGATAATGTAAAAAGTCTGGTGTATATAAATTGGAATGTCAAATATGTATAATGTTTATATAGGACACACGGGCCGTAATTTTGAGACTCGTTATAAAGAACATATAGCTGCGTATAGACATAATTACACAATTGAAACATTTATTAGATTGTAACCATTCATTAGATAATAGTTATACATTCGAGCCATTGCATATTTGTGATAAAAATATTAGACTGGCCGTTTTAGAACAATTAGAAATAATTAAAGTCAGTAGTAACATGTTGTTGAATGAACAAACTAGCTGTAGTTCCCCACTACTAAACTTTTTTTCATATCGTTCGAGCGATACGTCGTAACTGTTGTATAGTGGAAGGGGTATAAAAGCAAGTTGCACGAGTAAGCTTCGCTCATTTGTTGCCGATTGTTCTTGAGAATGCCTCGTTTAGAGGTGAAACACGTGTCGAATTTATGCTCGGATTTTTGCGGAATATTGCAATATTGTGGTTCTGAGAGTTCTACCGTATCGCATGGTAGTGTCGCGTTGATGAGTTTTTTGTCATTATCGTGCATGCTACTTTGCTATTATCACATTCTCCTCTATCTGTGAGAGTGCGGATCGGCAATCTTAGGTTATTCTGTCCAAAGATAACCGGGATTGACAATCCGTGGGTGAGCGGTGGGCTCTCCTCCTAAAATCCATTCTATAATAGGTACTTAGTAGTAGCAAGAAATTCTTTTGGAGCCGTAATAGCAATTTTTGTATCTAACAATAATAAAGTATAAATTATTTGAGAATAAGGAACCCCGCTAGTACAAAAAATCTCTTTTTCCTTATTCTCAAATAATTTATACTTTAAAAGTGGCGGAGCATGTCAAATGCTAAAAAATATAGATCAAAAATGTCTAACAATAATAATTTAAAAGCAGTTTTACGTCAATTTAAATCTCTACAGTACTTCTTTACATCATTCATGGTCATAAGTAGAGTCCACCGCATTCCGTAAACATAGTTTTATTAAACAATATGTATTCAATATAAAAAAAAAATATAAAAAATGCCTCAATATAAAAATCTACAAGGCCACGCAAAAAGTTTTGCGAAAAAAAGTTTTTTTGTATAAGGCACTGGCCACTTGTAATTATTTTAAAAATTGGTTATTTAAAATTAAAAATACCATTGTTCAAATTTCGAATTTCCCTCCACATTTTTTCGAGAGCCCCATTAAATTATCATGTTTCATTAAATGAATCTGGGGGTTAGGCAGAATCTCATATCTCACATGTCGATCGTATCGTGAGCACTGTGATTGGTTGAGAGATCCCCGTGATTGGCCAACGGATTATTGCGACATCACGCGTCGGGGGGCCTGCATCGAGAACATTTTCGTGCGATGATTTTCTATGATTTTAAATGTGGCCTAAAACCTGATGAGTTATTTGATCGACTTCAAATGGCTTTTATGGATGAAGGACCTTCAAAAGCAACCATCTACCCTTGGCATAACGAGTTCAAGCGCGGTCACCTTACTTTGGGCGATGAACAAAGGAGTGGTCGTACTACAACAGCTGTCACGGAAGAAAGTGTGCTGGCAGTAAAATTTTGATCGCTAGTTTCTTCACTTTGACGGGGTACCTGGTTTCAATTACGAGACCAAAGCAGCATCAACGCCAAATAGTATACCACAAAATGCCTGCCAGAAATTTTGTCTGCAATGAGCTACAAGCGACCGAACACCGGGCCCCGCAGGGTACTGCTTCACCATGACAACGCGCCCGCGCACTCAGCGCTCAAAGCGAGGGACTTCCTGGACACCACACCGGTCAGAGTCTTGGGTCACCCTCCTTACAGTCCTTATCTAGCACCGTGTGACTTCTTTTTATTCCCTAAAATAAATAATCAGCTGAAGAGGTGTCTGCGGCGGACTAGAAAAAATGTTTCAAAAATTGGTTCAGACGCATAAAACTTTGTATAGAGGCTGGTGGAGAGTCTTTGAAAAGATTTAATTAAAATATTTTATCCATAGAAGTTAGTTTTTTAGTTTCTCAAAACTTTCTGAGTGTCCCAC
This sequence comes from Leucoma salicis, assembly GCA_948253155.1. Lineage (NCBI taxonomy): Eukaryota > Metazoa > Arthropoda > Insecta > Lepidoptera > Erebidae > Leucoma > Leucoma salicis. The sequence continues at coordinate 20,696,477 of OX411814.1, read as the reverse complement.
GTACAAAGTAAAAACGCTCAATCCTACTAGTACCGATCTCATGCAAGCTTAAACAACTACGTTTGTTTTGTGTTACGTTTGTTTGTACATATATGTATTATTTCCTCGTTGAATTTAATATATTATTAATCAGTAAAATCTATAAATAATAAAAACGAAAAACAGTAGAGTTTATTGAGTTTGCAAGAGTCCGTCTTACATGAAAATTTATCATAATAAGATTTATGAAAATGTTTTCTTGAACGTGTCTTTTTGTTTATAACCAATGACCGAATTCGGGCGAGTACGACTTAACTTAATCTGTTAGACAACAAACGTCAATACCGCCATTTCTTACTTTTACACACGAGAATTCTAATTTTAAAAACTATACAATAATGATGTACCTACGTGCCTATTTGCATAATACACAAAACACTACATTCACTATCACTATATATACTTAACTAGATAATTATAACTGATTAATTTACAGAACAAAAACTATAACAATTCTCTCATTATCATCAACAGTTATGTAAAAGAGTGTAAGCGGGAATGATTTATGTCAATAATTCAATATTCATAATCAATCCACCTTCTCGAACAATGAAAAAGAAATATTTGCTATAAAAAGGACAGTAATATGTAGTAACGCAGTACTAACAAGTGAGACAGAGTATGTGTAACAAGTCGCTCGAACGCCGGTTTATACAACAGTGAGTGAGTTAAAACCGCAATATTCGATTAAGTTATTAAGTACAACCTCACTAAATGGTGTTAAAAAAAATCTATTCATTTATAGCTGGATGTTAATATCTTGGGCATCTGCATCAAAACCAAGCTGCATTAAAGTTTGCTCAGCTCTGCGAGGTGAAGCCGATGGGAATCGGTTTCTATGGAGCATTTGCGAATGATGTCCAATGATTATGTTCATGGTTTATCTTAACTATAAGTTCATCCACAGTGGTTAGCACAGCGCGACAGTTATTAGAGCGCCACTTAACACAACGCCATTTTTTCATAACATTGTCGTTCGTCTTCGAGTGATGTGGTACATAAAGGTTGTATCGATAATTATTGAAAACCATGACTGGTCTTCCGTACCTGGAAACTGTGTAGATAGCTCCTGAAAATAAAATTTCTTTCGATAACACTTTAGATACTGTCTTTTAAGTTATATCGATTTGTCAGCCGTTCGATAGTTGTGTAAACAATCTCTGGGAAATATTACAAGATTAATCCTTCTACGAATTTGATTAAATAACTAAGATATTTTAATATTATTTTCTGATTGTACAAGTACTTTCAAATCTAATAATAAGATATTTCAGAAACATGTATCTTCCTATTATGTTCTTTATATATTAAAGGCCCGCATAAGCTCGTAACGTAATATTTTCACAGGGAAACAATATTAAAAGACAATAAGGGAAAAAAATATCATAAGCATTAGATATATTTTTTATTGTCCTTCAATTTTAAAAATATTGATATATGCATATAATTTAGATTCATATTCGCTAAAGTATTAATATACGAGTATTATATAAACTCTAAGCACGGTAATGCTTTAAAGTAATAAGTATCTCTATTCAAAAGTCACATTTCAATATTAAACATCACTAATCTCATTCATGAATGATTGTGTGCGTTCTTTGAAAATTTTACAATATCATTATCAACAGTAGTAATACTAGCTCTACAATTGTAGTCGGAGGACCATTTAATACAAACCCATAGTATCTTATGGCCCGTAAATCTATGTTGACTATATCTGAAGTTTCCAATATTCATAATTGGCCGTCCATTTCGCGATGTTGAAAACCAGACTCCAGCTGTAACGAATAGTTAAGATAACTTACATATGATTGAATATATAACCACTCTCTCTCTATCACCCCAGATAGGAAAGTAGTGTAAAAAACATATTAACGTACGAATCCAGTGGAAATACAAAAAACTGTAAGTTTCAGTAGTGGTTACAGTAGAAGACAGTAGGCAACTAGAAAGTGTTTTTGTATTTTTACACACTGCACTGGAGAAAACCCTGTATTGCGGGGACCTTACACAACAGGCATGGTAGTGTGTAGTTCGACAGATTTCATTTTTATAGGCCTACGATTTTTCTCTGGAAGGGTAAGCAGATATTTACCACAGCTCTACTTTCTTCTCACGTAAGGAAGCCTGTTTCACTTGAAGAATCCGTACTGCTACTAAGAACTTTTTCACGCAATATCCAAACAATACTTCTACTCTAATATACTTAATTATTGATTGCAGTGAGATATATAAATAAAAATACAATATAATCTATTTTACCACATTTAAATTTGGACAATACAAAAGCTTAGGTTTTTGCTAGTCTATGTTTATAAATACAAGAAGAGGTACATACACGAGACACGAGTACAAGAACACAAAGTGCATAAATGTGAAGTACAAAATAATCCACGAACACGATTTTTTAATCCACATGTTCTGGTAAATCGCCGAGCACGTCAGGTAAACATGTTTTGTTTCTTTGTAGGAGATAATCTCTGTAAGCTGATTCTAGAAATTCTTATTCATATATAAGCTGTATGTTATGTAGGTATATATTAATTAGATTCAGTTAGTATGTCATTCCTTTTTTCAAGCTTTCGCAACGTGACATATCTAGTTTACTAGTTTATACAGGATCAAGTGTTGTTCAAGACTCGCCTCAAGCATGTTCTTTATGAGAGTGTGTGCTATTCATTTTTATAACTTCGTTGTCAAAAGTAGTTATTGATGCCCGACATCCAGAACTCCATTTCACACATACCCACAACACTCTGGGTCCTTTACGATATTGGGTATGCTGGTTATACCGATTCTGACCCATCTGTAACATTGGTCTACCCTTGCTTGATTTTATTAATCGTATTTCTGAAAAACATGAGCATAATAAATTAATTTAATCTAATGATGAAATTATCTTATGAATTATCTTTTGTCAAATTTATAAAAAATTAAAGGCATAAACTCGTAAATCACTACATATTATTACTCTGATTAAAATTGAAATAGAAAATTATGAACAGGATGTGAACCTGCATCTTCAAGATTACCATTCCAGACACCTCTGCAAACTGAGCTGCGGCGACCCACACATTGAAAGCACTATAAGCCTATAAGGTATTCGAAACGTCTGGATAGAATGCGTGTGATGCTTATCGAGTCCACGTGTGCATGTTTTTCGTTTTAGTGCGTGTGTAATCAGCCACAGATTACATTAATCAACACCACCTGGTGTGGATTATCCATCCATCCATCCCTGTATATCCAGCCTATTGAAGTCCACTGTTAGACATAGGTCTACCTAAGAGAGTCACAAGGCTCTTCTATTTAGTGTATTTGATGTTAGGTTTTGTTTAATTTTTTAAACATAGTCAAGTAAACTAGCAGAGCCTATATTTTCATTGATGTTGTTTGTGTCATACAATGGTTTATGATTATAGGTATGTACAATACACATGAACAATTTTTTTTGCATAAATATTAATATTACTTACCGTATTTAATTTAAATTCTGCCTGGGGCCTAAGTTTACCGTAATTTCATATAAGGGTACCTTTATTGTGCACATAGTTACAAGTAATGGTGGTGAATAGTTATCAGTGAATACAACCAATTTTATTTTAGTAGGTAGATTAATAATCCTTACACTTATTATCTTTTTTAACCATTATGTTTACAACTACGTAAATATTCTACAATTTGATTAATCTTATGATTCTTGGGATTGCTTTTCCAAATAGATGAAATAAAACATGCAAAAAACTTTACCTTATATCTATAGATATTTCATATTTTAACATTATTCATGTGGTTATGTGTACTTTTGATTTTAATTATTTCACTGTCGACTGTTGTGATTGAGGCACGACAGCCAGAACAACACTTGATGCAAACCCATAGTACCTTAGGTCCCCCATTACGATATTTGCTGTGCTGACAAAAGCGGTATCCACCCATTTGTAACATCGGCTGGCCTCGCCTTGATTTTATCAAACGAATCTCTGTAGAAAACAGTATACTTTTAAAAATATCTAATTTTGAAAATACGCACAATTAAAGCATATAATTGCTAAAAGCGTGAAACAAGCAGCCACTATTTAGCCCTAAAGGTGTATGTAGAAATAAATATGAAAATAAGTAAAGTATTATTTAATTAGTGATTATGCACATTATTTACTTTAACAATTTCATTTTCAACAGTGAACATCGTTGCACGGCATCCTGTTCGAAATTTAACACACACCCATAGAACTTTCGGGCCGTTATGACGATAGCTGCTATGTTGTGAAAACCGGTAGTCACCCACTTCCAACATGGGTTTACCCTTTCTGGATTTAACCATACGAATTTCTGTAAGAAATTTAATTATATACCGATTAAAAAACGATTTTTGGTACCATATACTAGTAAAATACCGCGACGAACATTTTTCTTATCCTCGATAAATAGGTAGACTCAAACACTGAGATCACATCCAAAACATTAAAACAAAATCAATTACAATGATATTTATTAAACAGGTATGAGTTTCTATCTTAAATTATTATAATAACGATTAAATTACTAAATATTCTTAACATGATTTATTTTATATACTTATATGCGTCTAACGAGTATATAAATGGGTCTATAAATTTTATATTTGGCTAACCTTGATATTTCCTTTGAATTGTAGTAATGAAGAGAGAACTGTGTGAGGCTAGACAAGTTTATAGACCCGTGAATTATGCGCAATTGACGACAATTTAGAGTTCACCATGATCTAATCAGTTCTTAACTATCTTGCTAAAAGTACATTGTAACAAAACTTTAATTTAATTACTAAATTACATTTACTATTAATTTCGTGTTAATGTAAACATTAATACATTTTAAAATAACCTAATACAAATAGAAACGTGTATATTTATGTATGTTACGCTTTTCCAAATGACACAACCCTCTCTTAATTGTTTTTCTTTAGCTGTTATAGACCGCTTCACCGAAAATACCAACATACCGCATTTTTCTGCATTGGGTTTTAACGCTACATAACGTTGTATGTACAGTTCTAGATTTTACTATTTGATGGTCTATAGCGGTGATGGTGGCACGGCAGCCTTGGTCCCAGTGGCTACACCGAAATGTTTTCTTCGCCGCAAGTCCACGGCCCTTGTTCAAAAAGAATTTGTATCCATCACACTCGATCACCGGGTTACCGTAGCGACTTACGGTAAACACAGCCACTAAAACAAAACATACAATGTATTTTTAGTAATATAAAATTCTAAATATAAATAGTAATAGGTAAATAACTTATCTAATATAATAATAACATGCGTATTTAAATAAAATTCAGTTAATTCCAAATGACTTTTTTTTCTTTGTATGATTACATACCCGTAGTATAGTTATTATATTTGTCATTAGATAATGACACTGAAAAACAATAAATAAAAATAATTGTTCAATAAATTATATATCTTTTTTTCCTAAATTGAATTAGGACTTCTAAATATAGCACTTCATTCGAATGCGCTCGTGTGACAGTGCCTCGAAATATCGTCTGTTCTCGAAATATTTACTCATTCAGCATGAAAGTCTTTGTAGCAGTTTCTATGTTTCGTTAAGCACAAGCTAACTCCACAAGTGCTACATTTAGTGCGCGACTTTTTGTAGTGACATTGTCGACATCTTTGCTGTTTATGCTGCAATATAGGCAAGTGGTTTGCACCTAGCTGTCGTTGGCTCTTTGATGGCAAAGCTGTTGCTAGTTTGGGTCTTACAGTAGTGCTTGCTTGCGGATTAGAATCATTTGAGTAACCCTCAACATCTACTTGTATATCCCATAAACCTGCTGTGAAAATAAATAAAGGAATACAAAATGCAATTCGAATAAGTTGTACTTTTATTACGTCCTACATAATAAATTAAAAAGCTGTTTTTTTTTTATCTCTCTATAACAACTCAAACATAAATACGTTACTACACATAAAATTGCATTAAATAAACGTTATTCCAAAATCATTACCAGTCAACCAAAGTGAAATAAAAACGTAAGTAATAAGTCCATGTAAACTATAATAATATTTTTCAGGGCAATATGATGATCTCCAGACAATTTTAGGTCAAGTCGGCCAGTGTAAATGGAGAAGCCTACACTAGCACTACACAGGAGATATCATACGAGTGTGAACGCAAATACCACTCTTACAGACCAACCTTTTTTTTTTATTAAGGCGGGAAAAAATATTCCTAACCGCACACCCCGTCGTTCGGGGCAACGAACAGGGTAGTGTGGGGCCTTCACCCACTAAAGAAACCCGCCGTGTGCCGTCTCTCCGCCTTTATTGGCGGGCCACTAGATCTATGTTACATTCCTTCGGTGGTCCGCCGGCGGCTTACCCTTTCGGGTACCCTCTACTGAGCGACGCATCCGCACACGGAGCGTCGCACATTCTCGGGAGGCCTTGCGGGTGGCGGACGTTCCCCGGTCCATCTACCCGCAGCCTCAGCTAGGGCGGCATAAGGCGCAGGTACCTGCGCCTGCGCCGCCCCGGTCGCTGGCACCGGTTTGGGTCAGCGGAAGAATCCTCCTCCCTCGCCCTCTCCGCCGCTTCCTTCCGAGAGACAACCTCCTCGCAGAAGGCAGCGACCGCGGCCCAGTTCCTGTCGCTGCTAAGCATCGCTCTGACGACGTTCGGCAGCGAGAGGTCCCCCCCTATTTTCGCAACGAGTTCACGGCGCTGCTCGGCCCAAGCCGGGCACGACTCGAGCGTGTGCCGCGCCATGTCCTCGTCACAGTTGCAGTGGTGACAGCCCGGAGTCGCTTCCCTCCTTGCGACTATGTGCAGATATCTGCCGAAGCAACCGTGCCCCGACAGCACCTGCACCAGTCGGAAGGTAAAGACACCGTGCCGTCGCCCCGCCCACTCCTCCAGCACCGGCTGGAGCGCCCCTACGGTCCAAAGACCGGCCCGGGGCGTCTCCAACCGTGCCCTCCACTTGGTCATGGCAGCTCGGCGGCCCATGTTATTGTTATCCCATGTTCCCATGATTTGTATTGGACTGAGCCAATTTTTCTACCTTTTTTCTACCTTTCCAGACCTTGCTATGGCTCCATACAAGGAAGTAATGAAAGCTTTTCTGTGTATTTGCTCGATGGGAAATTTTCAATCACTAACTACCCTTTAACTTCCATACTACAAAAATATATTGTAATATCTTTCTTTATTAATATTAACCAATTATCCAATTGGTAATTTATTATTATTAAAAAGTACAATGTTTTATGAATTAACAGAGATGGACAGTAGCGAATACAACAGTATTTTTACCACGTTAGCATCTTTTGTGGTTGATATTACCCGTTGTCCAAGGTGAGCGACGCGACGTGATGCGACGTATTGCGGCTAATACTTTAATCGTGTTTCGTCGCATTCTTAAGCGAAAACGTAGGCCACATACAACCTCTATTTAATATTTTCGTGTCGCGTCGTATTATCGCGTTTGTCGTTCACCTAGGACAATGGGTTAGACTTTATCTTGTAAATAATTTTAGCTACCAATCTTCAATATTATTTAATGTGTATGACCACTAATGGTTTTAATAATGATGTCATTGTATGTAGTGATTCTAGCTCGACAACCCACAGAGGCTTTCACACACGCCCAGTGAGCTTTGGCGCCTTGACTTCTGTAGTATTTATTGAATCGATACTGACCTATCTGTAAAACAGGATTTCCACGCCGGGAGACAGTCAAATAAGGCACTGAAATGTAACAAAAATCAAAAAATATATAAATTAGTTTCATAAGCAGAATCATTTAAACAACACAAATACGCGAACAGCGACAATACCTTTATTTGTGCCCTTTGGAGTAGAGACAAACACCTAACTAGCACCTAGAGAGCCTTTATATCTTTAACGATCTGTCCAAAATACTCACTGACATGATCTAGTCATTATCGACGCTAGACATCGAAGCAATGCATGAATGACACATTGCCGTCCATGCAATTTCAGTTGCACGAACTTAGTGCACGTTTTTCACTTTATGTCATTTTCAAATGTAGAGATGGTTGTATTGATTTATTTATAAAGGAGAATGCTATTTTTCGCCCTGTACGATAGTAGCTAGCATAGGGGCTATGATAATTATTAGTATTTTTTATAATACAAATTGCATATTTCCATTTAACGTGGACTAGCTCCATTTCATAACGAAGAAAAAAGTATTCGAACTTCGACGATTCGTGTTTACCTGAAGTACAATCATCAATCAATACAATCTTTCTTTAATTTTTTTAAAAGCATTGTTAGGTTATTTATAAAACTGAATTACAATTTGGGAATTGATTTAGAAATTGTGTGTAAAATTAATTAAATCTAGACAAAAATCAGGTTTGTTTTATTACAAGCTTTTTGATCTCACAATTTGTTTTGTCAATAGATTTGTTATTAGATGTCCCTGCTTTTATAAGACTTATTTTTATTATCAATATTAGAGTTTGTTAATAGATGCCACTGCTTTTAATATACTTATGTTTATTATTAATATAAGACAAATTTAAAATGTCATTCTGAATTAAAATAATAAAGTAATCTAATCTTTATTGTATATAGAAAATGAATAGTTCAAATATTTTTTGAAAGACGTAAAAAATTAATAGAGCTCCATCTAGCGTTGGAAATACGCAACTCTAGGATTATAATCCAACTGAATTGAAAACTATTACAAGAGGTAGTGAAACACCAATCTACTGTCATACGTAAACTGGTCCATTTACATTCCAGCTTCATTGTTAATCGGACAGTATTTGTAATAGAATGATTTTCCAGCTAGTCCGCTATTAAATTATAATTCTATGGCAATTCAGTAATATGTTTTAATACAACACATGATCTAGTTTTGAGGTTTCTTCAGGGCAAACTATGTATGAACGCAGAACAATGTCTTTTGGAGTTTAAGTTATACTTATAAAGTACAACTTCTAAACTGTGTTAGAAAAATACAGAAACTTGGTAATATTTCAGATCAACTACTGAGAACACACAGCTTTCCATTTTCATCAATCCAGTGATACATCTTAATAAAGATTATTTTTTGACCCTGGATACTTTAATTTAGCGTAACTGGTAAAATAGTACTGTGATCTGTATTAGGGAATCACAAACCAGACATTTATTCAGCATAAACTATAACCATTCATTTTTAATTAATGTGTAATCTATGGGAAGCACACTAATTGAAACTTGTATATTTTTAATATGCTGAGCCATCGCAACTAATTATAAAATTATGTCAGGTTTGAAGCGAGTTCGGCCGGGTGAACATACATTCTCAATATCTGCTCAGAGTTATGAAATTGGTAGTGTTGCCCCCTGTGCCTCGGAAGACACCTGAAGCCGTCGATTCTGTGCCTAATCTGTCACTGGTCGTCTTCCTGTTTTACTATGACGGTAAGAGAATATTATCAAGTAGATTTTATAATTGGTTTTAATTTCACAAAGTAAAAACAAACATAATACATAGTTTTATTGATTCACTTAAGTAATCGTATTGTACAATAACATTTATTAGGTGTAGATTTTATGTATAGATTTATTCTGTAATTTATATAATTACAGATAAATTATACTTACATGTCGATTGTACTAAATATATACATTAAAATATATATATATGTATACGATAAAAACTGTTCTCTGTAACCTGTAACTTCATGACTTGTGCTCTACTATATACCTACTTAATCTATAGGTACATCTATATCTGTACTAACTATAAAAAAAACTGTACAACCTAGTTTTTCTGTACATTGAAGGTATTTATGACGCAGGTGAAACGATAAGAGAAATTTAATATAATTATGAAACAATTTTTTTTTCTGTCTGCCTGTCTATTTGTTTCCACGGGTAAATAGAGCTTGGAGCAAAACATGGGCAGAAAACAGTTATCCTCAATCAAAGGCCCACGGACACGAAAGTCGCGGGCGACAGCTATAAGGTATAACATAAAGTCGCTGCTCGTGGCTGACTTTGATATCGTTATGTTCCCCCCCCAACCAAAGATATAACTAAAAAATTAGCTTTTAACTTAGCGGAGCCGCGGGCAAAATATCTTAGACACGCGGCAAAGTTAAAAAAAATTACAAACTCAATGACAATGTTTCGCCGTCTGCTGTACAATTTTATCGGCCTGAGTAATGACTGAAGCTCTGCAGTAGTTTTTCTTAACACATAACCATCTGACACGAGATCCCGTGGACAAACTATATTTATTATATCGATATTGGCCCAACAGCAACACTGGATTTCCACGTCGGGAAACCGTAAACACTGGTTTACCTGTAATTATTATAAAAAAAATATATTTTTACAATATCTACTAATATTATTATTTATTTATTCACTTCAACATAATAATAATATAATGTTAAATGTAGTAAAGGAATCATGAAATCAAGTCCACTAATATAAAAACAGCAAGGCCACTATGCATTGTTACGGGATTCAAAAAAAATTAATCAAAGTTTATACACATACTTTATTGTATAATTTTTAGAGACTATAAACTATAATAAATATTATAATATGTAATGCCTATATAACATAGCGAGTTCTTTATTTCAATAGATTCACTGTATATCACACGTTAAATACTGTCCAAGAAAATTTATCTAGCATCAAAAATGGAAAGCATCACAGATTACACTTACTCTTTTATATACTTACGAGTAACTACCCAACTACACGTACCTAATATATTCAGTAATTTGAGTATTGCATTGATAATTAACATAAATTTATTTTTATACTCATGGGAACCTGGTGCCTAAGCCGCCTTCTATGCGGTTTTGACAAAACAGTTCACAATCGTTTTATTCTTTTTTGTTTTCACAAAATATTTAAGTTTTACGTAATAATTACCTAAGTGTTACGTATCAACAAAAACAATTCATCACAAATCCATAATGATTACATCAGGGGAACAACCCTCAGGTAAATAACATATTTAATTATTATAGTATCAGTTTAATAAATCATAAATAAATTCACCTCACATTTCAAATAAATAACAAATTATGTGAAAGTGGAAAAAAGAGCTTTACTGCGAGAGGGAAGAAGCTCTCATCAAGTTCTAAAATACAGAGCAAAATATCATATTTCAAATGTTAATATGTACCTACAACTTGTAGCAAATAGGTTTTCCATATCTTTCTATTACAGTTTTGGGTTAAAAATTCTCCTTTATTCTTTACATTGAATAAAGCGGTCTAAACCAATTGAATACCTTCAAATGGTTTCATCTAACTTACATGACGTGCATGCTAAATGGACACACAAGGCACTGTAATTTCTAGTAACAACAACATAACACAGAATTAATTAAAAAAATATGGTAAATATAATTAGCCAGCTCTGAGTGTAGATAGATCTGTGCCAAAAAAATCAAAGCTCCTGCAATATAATAATGATCATTACGACTGTATCTACAATATGACACGAACAAAACATAGCGGACTAAAAACTGTATTACAAAATGTGAAGTAGAAACAAATAAAATAACCACGAGTGGGGTTTCAGCCCGCGTTTTTTGGGTTATCGCTCTAGTGATTTAGTGAAAGGACGAGTATGTCAAGTCCTTAAAATATACCTAAGTATATCAAAGTAACAACAGAAATAAAAACAGTGTAACACCTTCACTGCAGATACGATTTTTTTTAAACTTACCCCTGGTGCGTTATGGAGTATACTATATGTTTTCAACTTAATTTAAAGAAATACTGTAAGGTAACATACAATTGGCAGCGAATGGGGGTCTGACTTTTGCATTAGAAGTTATAAGCGAAATTAGAAACGCGACTGCTTCGACCTCGTAACGCACTGATTTGGGAGTACAAAACGTCGTAAGGTAGTGATAGGAACTGAAACATCAATTAATTGAAAAATGTAGTTTATTGTAAGACAAAAATAACAAAATTATGCTCGAACAATTTATCGTCAGTTAGGACTTAAGTATTTTAAAACAAAATTGAGTAGACCGAAGTTTTGAGTAGAAGATAAAATAAGATAACCTAAAAAATAATTTAACATCTTTTTCCTATTTTACTGTAGTCAAAGGCTAATAAATAAAAAAGGTTCTTATATCTAAATGTATGAAAATAGCAGTGTGACTGCTATTTTCGATTTCACATTTTCACAACTTTGTGTTAATTTATATGGCTAAGCATGTCAAATGCAAAAAATATATAAAAATAGCAAAAGAACATGCTATTGTTTATTTTAGGCATGCTTTTCTTTATAGCAACTTAAACACATAGCTTGCGAACAACCAACACGCGGTTGATGTTTTTTTAACACGTTTGTCGGCTTCTCGACTATTGTACGTAGCCCTTAATCTCACAGAATAAATTCGGCACTTTTTCTTTTTTTGAGCCTTTTGAAAAAGGTGCTTAACATGTATAACCATACCTGAAAAATAATTAGGTGTAAATGTTAATCTTCATAACACACTACTAACTCTCTTGATTCTTAACATCTATTATTCCTTTAAAGAACAAATTATATGTGAATGTAGCAAAAGAGAATTTTACTGCGAGCCGGATTCGAACCTGCGTCCCTTCCACGAATTGGAAAATTTATAATATTATTTTAAATTCGATATTTCCTTTGTTATACAATTCTTTGTGAGTAAAAGATTCGATTATCTTTTCGATAAATGTTGCTTTTGGAATTTTATTTTCAGAAACAGCATTAATAACAATCCATGCATTAACAATAGCTGATCCCAAAATCAACTATACCATTTCTTTCCTCCGCCATTTTATACCCTTTTTTAAAGGAGTATTGAAGACAGATCACTATAATCGATTCCTTTTTTCGTACTATTTATTGTACGTAATCACGCATGCAGGCTCATTATTATTTTTTTTTCATTTTATCTTTATTTTTTTACCTGTGTCTATTAATTTCGTATTACGATCTTTGCACATAGATATCATCAAAACAGGCTTTTTGTCCACCCATTTTATAACGTTCACTTTTAATAATTCAGTTTATCACCGTCTCTTGACCATGATTTATTTCGCGACCGTTTTCACCTTTGCCAGAATAAATTAACACTCTGTAAGTATAACCCTATGGAATACTTATTTCTGTAGCTTAATGCTGTATATGTGCAACTTATTTATAATGTGCTGTCTAAATTTTAAGCGACCTCGCCATGGAATCATTGCGTCATCAATGATTACGTATTTGTCTGGCTTTAAAATAGATAACTTGTCACAAAACATATTAAAGAGTTCGCGAATCTTATACAGTCTTTCTGTACCGTTATCCACCTCATAAATGAAATGCCAACATTTTAACAACAGTAAAAATCTGTCTCTAGTCACAGCAGTAGCTATAAATTCGTTTTGATATAATTTGTTTTTATTCCAGTAATGATTTATACTATGACATTTATATGTGATTATTGTGGCATTTTAACTAATCCCATTGTCAGAATCGCAAGAAAAGTCTTAATTTCTTCATTATCAGTGATTTTTCCAAAATTTTAGGCACGAATACGGTTTGGCAGGTCGACGCCCGCCGAGCAGCCATGGCCAGATGGAAGGCACGGTTGGAGGCGCCCCGGGCCGGTTTTGGACCGTAGGGGCGCTCCAGACGATGCTGGAGGAGTGGGCGGGCCAACGGCACGGAGTCCTACCTTCCGACTGGTGCAGGTGCTGTCAGGGCACGGTTGCTTCGCTCGAGTCATGCCCGGCTTGGGCCGAGCAGCGCCGTGAACTCGTCGCGGAAATAGGGGGGGGACAACTCGCAGCGACAGGAATTGGGTCGCGGTCGCTGCCTTCTGCGAGGAGGTTATCTCGCGGAAGGAAGCGGCGTAGAGGGTCAGGGAGGAGGATTCTTCCGCTGACCCAAACCGACGCCAGCGACCGGGGCGGCGCAGCCGCAGATACTTGCGCCTCATGCCGCCCTAGCTGAGGCTGCGGGTGGATGGACCGGGGAACGTCCGCCACCCGCAAGGCCTCCCGCGAAGGTGCGACGCTCCGTGTACGGATGCGTCGCTCAGTAGAGGGTACCCGAAAGGTTAAGCCGCTGGCAGACCACCGAAGGAATGTAAGATAGTTCCAGTGGCCCGCCAACAAAGGTGGAGAGACGGCACACGGCGGGTTTCTTTAGTGGGTGCAGGCCCCACACTACCCTGGTCTTTGCCCCGAACGACAGGGTGTGCGGATAGGAACATTTTTTCACGACTTAACAAAAAAAAAAAAAGGCGCTAATTCGGTTTAATCGTATGGCTGTTGTTTGGAACATAATTAAAAGCATAAAGATTTATTTCTTCAACCATCTTCGTAATAATATCATCAGTCGTAAAAAGAACGTGTATTTCTGCCCGGACTTAGCATTGTCAGGAATATTAATTTGATTTTCGCCAAGATACTCTTCAAAATCGAGATTGCCGTCACCCTTGATATCCTCCCATTCACTCTTACCATCACCTACATTATTTAACATATTCCTATTAACTTCACTATCATTATCTAATTCGATGTCCTCAGGGGATGAACTTTCTTCATCTTCATCTAAGCTGCTGATGTTTTGTAGATCTTCATCGTCCTTACTTTCATTATCAGTAGAATCGTTATCATCAATATCGTTATATATATAGTTCATTTATATTTTCAATGTAATTGTAGTCGTTGTTGTTTTTTTTCTACCTCATTTCGTATAGTTTGTTTTGAATAGTTATTAACGAGTATTTCATTGTCTAGTTCTTCCGTATTGTTATTATGGCCGATTAAATCTCCTTGCTAATGATGGCAGACGAGTCACAGCCCACCCGATGGTAAGTGGTAGCCATCGCTCATGAACTCAACTATAACAAGAGTATTGTCAAGCAGATGCGCATAATTTCATTTCTAAGATATGAAATGAAAGGCTATCTTCTGCTACAGCCAAAACACACTGACGTGCTTCATGAACGGTCATACAAGAGACGGTGGTACCGACCCGTTCGAGCCCGATAGCAAGTGAGTACTCTCACTTGGCACCCAGCCCTACCACCAGTAATACAATGGGTGATAATTGCTTACTTCCCTTAGTCGCTTTGTACGACACCCGCGGGAAAGGATCGGGTGGTGACACTTTTATTCTTAGTCCGTCACCACACGGATATTTTTCATTAGTTTCTTGGTACTGTATGTTTATTGAAATATTCTCTCTCATTTTGAAATAAAACTACATTTACGGAATCTATCGCGTTATACTTGATTTTCTACTATCCTGACGTTTCGAATACTTTACAGCATTCATGATCACGGGTGGACTTAGATGGTAGACGTCCAAGGCTTATATGTTGTTTCAACGGTTTCATCTACCCACCGTATATGATTTTACAATTTTTTTGGTTTATTTATTTTAACCCACCTAATTAAATATTCGTTTAGAAACACAATTCAAACATCTACTTCAAATTTTATGCTTACAATGTGTGAGACTTTAAGTAAGTATATTAAAATGAGTATAATACTCCTCTTTAAATTGTAAATTGTTTGTTTTTATTTAGTGCTCTAAAATTCTACCACAACCTACCAATTAATTGTGTGATTATCTTCTTACTTGTAATTGTATTAATAAACAGTTATTTACCTTTGTCTAATTTCTCATTCCCACACAACCTTTCCTGGCACAGGTTGGGTAAAGCATACACCTACCTAAATTATTGTCACTTAAAGGGTAAGCAACAGAAATTGTATAACTTTTAAACATTTACATATTTTTTTATTACTTTGTTATAAGTATTAAACTACAAATAAAAATAAACTATACATTGAAATTGAAGTCAACATTTATCCTGAAACCATCTAGAAACTGGTAAATCTGATCAACAATACTATAATACTATTTCGATGAACACCACCAAAAGTTTTTGAGTTTTGTTATGTTATAACCATAATATGCTTGGGTCATATAATATGGTGATTGTGATTAATATTCGTTTTGATGATATTGTTGTCTACATTAGTTATACACGATCTGCAGCCTTTAGTCCAATGACTACAACGAAACACTTTTTTAACATTATTCCTGGACTCATGTTTGAATAGAAATTTGCAGCCACCGTAATGCATAAAAGGAAACCCTCGCTTTGTGTACTGGAACACAGCAACTAGAAAAGTATGAATAACAGTCTTAAACAGTATAGCAATCAAAATTGATATGAACTTCTAATATCTCTAAGTAATAAAATAACTTGACTGAGGATTTGAAATTTCATTGAAACTGTTGATAAAAAAAATAAAATAATAAAATTGTTCAATAAATACATTATATTGATACAAAACATAATAATATAATATTTAGATATTTTTATATATATGTTTAGCATTTGACATGCTTAGCAACATACAAATACAGCTGTATTGGCAAAGCATCTGGACAGTATCCAGGAGATGCAGGTTCGAATCCTGCTCGTGACTGTTATTTTCGATTTCACATTTTTCACTTTGTGTTTAAATTATAATATAATATTTTGATCTGTATTTCAGCACTTGACATGCTCAGCTACCAAAAATAAGTAATTTGTTCTAAAATAATATAATGTTATCGAAATAAAAAGCTCTGAAAACAAATTGTTAAGTAGAAAAAAAGACACGATTTCTATGTATGTACTCGTATATGCAAACCACAAAATACTGTGTAGACTTTTTGGGCACTAAATAAAAACAAACATTTTACAAATTTAAAGAGGAGTATTATACTCATTTTAATATACTTACTTAAAGTTTCACTCTCATTGTAAGCATAAAATTTGAAGTAGATATTTGAATTGTGTTTCTAAACGAATATTTAATTAGGTGGGTTAAAATAAATAAACCAAAAAAAATTGTAAAATCATATACGGTGGGTAGATGAAACCGTTGAAACAACATATAAGCCTTGGACGTCTACCATTTAAGTCCACCCGTGATCATGAATGCTGTAAAGTATTCGAAACGTCAGGATAGTAGAAAATCAAGTAAAACGCGATAGATTCCGTAAACGTAGTTTTATTTCAAAATGAGAGAGATTATTTCAATAAACATACAGTGCCAAGAAATTAATGAAAAATATCCGTGTGGTGACGGACTAAGAATAAAAGTGTCACCACCCCATCCTTTCTCGCGGGTATCCTCAGTCGGCTCTTACAACTCCCGTGGCTAGAGAGGGGTGGGACATTTCTAAAGCCGGCCCCACACGGCCAATATCTGTTATCTTGAAGTTAAAGTCAGATAAGTCACAATGCTCTAGTTTGTACGAGGTACTATGGTAGATCTGTTGCCGGTGAAGATGATTTTCTTGACAAAACCTGATAGGGCTAATGTTTTGTAATACTTGCAAGGATTTTCTAGAACTTGGACTGAAGTGGTGTATCTCTTTGTGGTAGTGGAAGCTTTTTTGTATACCTATATCTGAACAATTGTATGACCTGAATTAAAATTTGAGACTGCTTTCAATAATTATGCTGTTTCAGTAAAATTTTTTTCAATTGTCAGGATGGCTGAATTGGTAAAGCATCTGGACGGCATCCAGAAGATGCAGGTTCAAATCCTGCTCCTGACTGTTATTTTCGATTTCACATTTTTCACTTTGTGTTTAATAAATTTTTAATTAGTTGTTTATTTTAATAAATCAGGAATTGATTATATTTTTTTCAATCGGGATATTCTTAATTCAACAATAACTTTTTGAAATGTTTTAATGTCAGCCATTTGAATTGAATTCTGTTCCGTATTCTTCGTGGTAGAATCTTTTTCCTGTTCTTCCTCTAGCTTTATTTGTTTTAGAGCCTTTTATAGGAAATATCTCAAATTCTATATAAGAATTTCACACTTTTCTCTAAGAACGCCAACATGAATGAATACTTCGTTTACACACGGACAAGTTATTACATGGTATCATCTCCCTACTCATATCCCAAACTTTTTTGGAGCCGGCTTCCGATCTGTTTGGTTTACGCTGATCACCAGTATTTACACGGAGCGACTGCCTATCTGACCCCTACGACCCAACTAAGTGGACAACTGGCGACCTTACAACAAGACCCGAGTCAGTTTTCAATTTTTTTTTGTTTGTTTCTCTCTCTCTTTTTTATATTGTAAGTAATATAATAACAGCTCATAGGTACTAAGATTATGTCTGGTAGTGTGTATTAAAATAATGTGTGTGATATTTAATTTATTTAAAGATACTAAGTAGCTCTTCGGTTTCATCGTAGTCTAGGGATAGTATTAATAGCCATTTTAGTATTAATGGACATTGATGGATGAACGTGTCAAAATAATGTTAGAATTTTCAAGCCCATTGGAGAAAAATAAATTTATTACTTACTTGTTTTTGATACATCAATCTATAAAACGTTTTCGAAGTCGATGGCTGTGGATCTTCATCCTCACAGTGTAAATTTAACATTTTTTTTTTCCTTTTAACGGGACGAGACATTATTATTATGAATAAAGCACGATTTCAACACGTTGTTCTTTACCGCCTCGGCAAGTCACCAGTGTCGAGCGCAGCGCCTGCGACGGTACGGTGCGCGGTTCGGGTTTCGGGGCCATTTGAACTTATAACCGCACTGGAGTTTAATTTTTGTCTCTGGTACGGAACTAGGTGCAAATAGCCCCGAATGCAGTTACCTACTGATTACTATTCCATTTGACGAAGGGAAAGTATCTATGTATTTATCTCTTTCCTACTTCAATAGACGGCAAAGATACCTTTGCCGCACGTGAGAGAACAGCATTTTAGACGCGCGCACGGAGTGAAAGCCTCGGTCGGGGCTGTTTCAATCTCATATTGCAATGAAGGTGTTAACCGACGTTATTCCGTTTCATTATATTTGTACTATCCTTACATTTCTAATACTTGTAGGGCACCCATGTGTTGTATAGTTTTACGAGAAAAATTATTTTCACAGATGCGTATGATAATTCTTAGTTTTAACAATGACATTATCTATAGTCGTGATAGTGGCTCTACATCCTTGCTGGTTCTTCACGCAGGTCCACCGGACTTGAGCACCTCGGCTGCCGCTCCATTTGTTGTAGCGATACTTCCCTACTACAATCACTGGATTTCCAAAACGAGTCTTCTCAAACTTACAAGGCATGTATCCTGAAAATATATATTTCAAAACGTATTAATTCAAGCAGAAATATTCGTCTCGCTCCATGATAATTACAGAATAATGGTATTGGATACTATTTCAATTGTTTTGTTATGGTTTCTGTTTATTCCGGATTCCTGGTATGTTCTTTTTGTTCCATCCGTTTTCTTCAAGGTTTACAAATTGAATCTAAACCGAATTACAAATTTTTTTACTAGTTTTCAAAAACTATGTTAAGCACGTTCCTGCATATATAAACGTGAGTACGTTTGTCGTCTTGCTCCCATACATAATGTTACCATTTTCTTTTTTCGTTTTAAGCTCCTCTAGTACTCATACCATCAAGCATATTTTAATAATTTGAGTCATTCACACAACGTCATTTTAAAATTAAAGTTAAAACAAAAATTATTTTATATTAACTATAATTATCTGTAACATTAAATTAATATTACACATAAAGGAGACCTTACATAAATGCTCTTACTTACTATATTCCTCGAACTACACATTTAATGTACTAATGAAAAGAGAAGTAAAATATAAAGCTGTCTAACATTAATTAACTGCATTGTTACATTAAATATTAATGACTTGCTTAGCTAGTACCTACAATTATTTTAACGTAATACTATGAAACATAATTATTATAACCGTGGATTTTAATGTATCACTTTTAGTGCAATATACTTATATTTCCTCACCTGACGACAACCAGATATGGTAGGATTGACTGATGAAATGCTCTTCGAAACACGATAAATTATATTAAACCTATTCCTGACTTGACTTTGGCTTTTATGATCTCTATTTTTTTTAGCATTTGACATGCTCCGCTACTTTTTAAAGTACAAATTATTTGCGAATAAGGAAAAAGAGATTTTTCCCG
The DNA here is from genome assembly GCA_948253155.1 of Leucoma salicis. NCBI lineage: Eukaryota > Metazoa > Arthropoda > Insecta > Lepidoptera > Erebidae > Leucoma > Leucoma salicis. The sequence continues at coordinate 20,676,430 of OX411814.1, read as the reverse complement.
CTCGTACAAAAAATGTCTTTTTCTTTATTCACAAATAATTTGACTTTGGCTGCTTGAAAGAACAGAAAAGTCACAAAGTAAGTTATGGTTTTATCTTGGGGTCAAACCCAGAACTACGCCATTAAAGTTTTTATTTTTATGTTGTATACCGCTACAGAAACGCGGCAGCTATTCTAATAAAGAACATTTTATATCTATCTTTTTTTCGATATGTATTTTTTTTTTTCAAATTGTGATAGGCAGTCCTTTTAAGACTTTCTGATTCCAATTCTTCCATTTTCTAAATTTTTGTTTGACTGTATCTACTTTTACAACTCAAGAACGGGTAGACCGATTGAATGAAAATCAGTATGAAGAAAGAACACGTCATTGGACACAATGATAGATTATACATAAATAGGCACTGAAGTAATGACTACCAGTTTATGTGGCCCGCCAGTACAAGCGGAGAGACGGTACACGGCAGGTTTCATTAGTGAGTGAGGGCCCCATACTACCTGTTCGTTGCCCGGGGTGTGCTTAGGTAGATTTTGTCCCTATTTTTCTTTTCGCAATGAAAAACGTCTGGTGAAGTTTGAGCTCAATATTAATATTAAGAGGTACTTGGCTCTTGGTGATTTTTGATTTCCCATTTATTTTTCCCATTTACCTTTTTATTTTTTATTTGAAATTTTATAACGTTGATTTGCGTGTTGAAGAAATCAATAGGTACAATAAGTGCAATATAGAAAATTGAAATATCTCCAAAAAGAGGTCTAAATATGATTTTTTAAGTCGACTCGTTTAAAAATTATTCGAAGTTAAATTTCAACCTAACGTGGTAGGTATATGAGGATTTCCACATTTTTTTATATTTTATCACGAAATATATACAGAGAACTAGAATCACGACATTTATAATATAGTAGATAAGTAATTAGATAACAATGATTATAACGTAACCAGAGCTTTAGGTTTAAGAATGGCAGTGTTCATTGTTGTGACGAACGATAACGTTGGCAATGGTATACATAGTCGACCGACATCCACCTGGGAACTTGACGCAGGTCCATCTAGTTTTTTGTCCCTTGCTGTTGCTTGCGCGATTGTATCGGTAAGGACCATAATTAATTACCGGATTACCAGCCCTTGTTACACCAAATATTGGCACTGCAAACCAAAACGATACGTTAATATTTTGGTCATATATATATGGCCTTTGTCCCAACTATTCCTGAAATTTGTATATATAAAACAAACGTCGGTTTATTTACATCATTTTTAACTCCTAAACGGCTAGACAGATTTTAAATATCTTGGATTTGTTGCCACCCAGGATCAAAGAATGGGTAACCATTAAAACCATGAGAAATTCACGAAAAACTATATGTATATGAAAATTTTCTCATACATATTTAACCTTGTTTTTTTACTAAGTGGTGGCAAACAAGCATACGGCCCATCTCATGTTAAGCGGTTACCGTAGCCTATAGACGCTAGTAACACAAGAGGCACCACTGACGTGTTGCCATCACCAAGGAAAGAGATTGGGCGTGAAGAGGAAGAATAGGGTTTGAGTAACCGGCGCTCTCACTCACACAATGGCAGGAGTCTCTACCGCTATTTCACGCTGATCTTCTGTGAGAGGGAGGTACTTCCCCGAGCCGACCCATTCATGCTGCGATAAGCAAGACTCTACCACTAGACTGTTTTAATTTATTAGCTTAAATATTTTCCTTCTCGATGATTATTGATGATGCTTTGAGCATAGCTATTTTGCTTTGATGTGCTGAGTTGTTCTGCTAAATAGGTGCTAGAAGATTTTTCTTATAAAGATATTAGAGAGTCATCATCATCAGAGTCCGAGCTATAGACAATACTTTAAAACCCTTATGCACGCTTTTGACAAAGGTTGTTAATATCGGACAGACAATAATAGCCGTCAGACACCAAGGTAGAAGACCAAAAATACTGGTCTAACTTAGGTACATGCAGGCAAGCCAAGAGAGGCCCTTCCGACAATCTACCCCGGACTGTCACTAAAGCTACGGCGTTTGAAGTGGCCTCAGCTCCGGCTCCTAATGGGAGCCATTACTGGACATGCTCTATGGAACAAACACTTATTCACTCTAAGTGTTACAAACAGCCCTCTCTGCAGAGCCTGCTGCTGGAAGCAGACGAAACAGCCGCCACGTCATTCTTAAATGTCTGGGGGTGGCAGAATACCGAGCACCATACATCGGGTCTCCGAGGTCTCTCCCAGAAGTCGTCGGCAACGTCACGGGTCTGTTAGGCTTTCTGGGAATAATGGGTTGACAAGAGTAGTGCCATCAACCCACCACGCTAAAAAGGCATGATCATATGACATCGAGTTACGAAAAACCAGCCCGCGTCTACATACATACATACAATAGCTGTAGGAAGTGAAAGAAGTTGATTGTTCCACTTCAATTTTAATGGAAGCTTGGGCCACGACCAAGTGCTGATGTGATGGAATTGGGATAATTTTCACGGGAATTAGCCATCTAGGGCGTAGACAAATGACGTTAAGCTTTTGGAATAACTTGATCATGACCTGAAGGGACTGGTCTATTTAAACTAGCAGGGGATTAATCTGGCGTGTGCATAACAAAACGAAGAGCTCTAGCTTTATGTCTCCGTCTAGCTTTCGCAGATCGCCATTTGTTTTTTATTGATCGATGTTCGCATGTTGTTAATTCTCGTACTAAACGTTTGTTTGCATGGTATCTCTGTCGACCTTTTCTTTTAGATTCTGCTTCCTTTTCGGGATTATTTTTAAGACTTTCTCGATATCGTCGCTGCTTCTCAGCAGGCGTAAGAGGCATCTTGAGATCGCGAAGAAACACAGAGCAGCCTATAACAACAATTTTAAGTGGATTTAAAATATCTCACCAAAGCTTAAGAAAAACCGATTACTTATTAAGAAAAATATAATTAGAAACATAAAGAAAATATGCATATAATTATTCAGCTCTGTTACTTTCTTAACAACTCTGTTACCACATAAGTTCTAAATTAAAGCGTTAATTACACTTTTTCTTTCATATTTCGATTACATACCTACTTGACAACATACTGAATGTACAATAATAAAAATTAGTTGATTTACTTACGCTAACTGGTAGGTAACAAAGTAGATGCGCAATAAAAATACGCAGCTTGTTCGATACCCCGCGATCGACTGACGACTGACACCTCCTGTACCCTGTCCTTTCGGTCTAGCGATCAATCATGATCGAAGCAGACATTCCGTATACTAATACATCGTCAAAGCAGCGACATATCTATTTCTATTTTAAGTTGCAATTTACTCAGTACCTGACATAATATTCTCAACAGACACAATACGAGGGACCACGTTTAACAATTGTTATTTATAACATTTTGTAAGATTTTTTGTAAGGGACTAGTTTACATGCGCAAGATTTGACAACGCCCCGTTACCTTCATATGCATATAATAAAAAGCTATAGTTTAGATATTAGGTACAAACACTTCAATTTTATTTATTTGTAACAAGTATCAATTTATCAATGATTATGTTCAGCTTTGTGATTTACTATCACACCATCAATAGTCACAATCGTCGATCGACACCCAGTGGCAATTCTCGTACAGACCCATCGTAATTTGGGTCCCTTAGGATAGCCTGATCGGTTGTAACGGTATGGACCTATTATAATAACAGGGTTGCCAGACTTCGTCGTACTAAACACGGGCTCTAAAATAAAAGAAATCGTAAATATCAAACTAAAAAAATTGTTAAGCAATATAACATATTTTTTTAACTTATTGAAGAATTCGTTTTGCTTGGTGAGGGACTGGGAAACCATAACATCACCACTCCATTCTTTATCGCAGGTGCCGTAAAAGATCACTGTCAACACGTGCAATAAGCAAATAATACAACTGCAAAAGGAGAAACGCCTAAAAACAAATACAGTAACTAGGTATTACACAAAAAAAAAATTGCGGGAAGTTGCAGGAATGGCCTTTAGGGTCACTAAAGGCCGTCCCTGCAACTTCCCGCTAATTTGATACTTAAGCGCTCAAAATTGCACTTATTACGTTTTTGGGCTCTTCGAGCTCAAAAGTCTGATAGAGATATAATAAAACACTATTCGTTGAATTTTCAAATCGCTTTTTAATTAAAACTTTTTAATTAATGAACCGAATTTCTCGTAGTTTACGGCATTCAACGCAACTTTTTGAGCTCTTTGAAGAATCATAAAGTTCAAACTGGTCAGATTGAAAATTTCATAGAAATTCTGAAAAAAACTTTTGAGATCAAAATATTCATTCACATTGATCCAGTGCAAACTGCTTTCGCTCCGTCCATGACAGGCCGCGCATGCTCACGCACATATGCGCCTCACACTTGTAGTAGTGTACCTATCACAGCGCAGTTGCATGAAGCTTTGTCTCTGTATCATTTCTTTAGTTATATGCTATTTATTATGTTTGAAATAGTCGCAATAAATATGTTTTATTAGGTCTCTATGCACAGGTACAACACCCGCTGGAAATAATAGAGTGGTGACACCTGTCTTTTAATCCATATTACGTACTTAATTGAAATAAACCAAAAACACACCACAAGTACATATTATTTATTCAGAACTATTATAGTGGATCCGACCTACATTGTCCTCGTTGACATTTGTTGAAATTAATAAATATTTTAGTAAGGAATCATTTTTTAACGATATTTTATCCAATACTACGCAAAATAACAAAAATCCCTGGAACGCTATCGCAGCGTTCCGAGTCCAATTATAAATATATCCACCATCCATCCATTCATCAAGCTTGCATCGTCCACTGTTGAACATAGGTCTCCCCAAGAGAACGCCACAACGAATAGTGCTGTGCCGCCTGCATCCAACGACTGCCTGCGATTTTGACCAGGTTATCGGTCCACCATACATTTAAACACATAAAAAATAATCAAAAGCCGTTTAGGAGGAATTCAGTGACATACTACACACACAAAATAATTGTATATATAAACACTAACCTTTGCCCGCGGCTTTACCGCAGTCAAAAGCTAGTTTTTGGGTTATATATCAGGTTCCCAGTATAGTAGCGGGATAAAATGTATACCAGTTTTTAAGTCTAATCGAGGGCTATCAAATAAAAAAGTAGCATCAAATTCCGTCCAGTAGTTTTTGCGTGATACAAACAGGCAAACAGATAGACAAAAAATCTAAAAAAAACGTTTTGTGTTTAGACACACCTATATAGCCTTTTTTTTTTTTTTTTTTTTGTTTTGGCGGGAAAAAATGTTCCTAACCGCACACCCTATCGTTCGGGGCAACGACCAGGGTAGTGTGGGGCCTGCACCCACTAAAGAAACCCGCCGTGTGCCGTCTCTCCGCCTTTATTGGCGGGCCACTGGAACCATGTTACATTCCTTCGGTGGTCCGCCGGCGGCTTACCCTTTCGGGTACCCTCTACTGAGCGACGCATCCGCACGCGGAGCGTCGCACCTTCGCGAGAGGCCTTGCGGGTGGCGGACGTTCCCCGGTCCATCCACCCGCAGCCTCAGCTAGGGCGGCATGAGGCGCAAGTATCTGCGCCTGCGCCGCCCCGGTCGCTGGCGGCGGTTTGGGTCAGCGGAAGAATCCTCCTCCCTGGCCCTCTCCGCCGCTTCCTTCCGCGAGATGACATCCTCGCAGAAGGCAGCGACCGCGGCCCAATTCCTGTCGCTGCCAAGCATCGCTCTGACGACGCTCGGCAGCGAGAGGTCCCCCCCTATTGCCGCGACGAGTTCACGGCGCTGCTCGGCCCAAGCCGGGCACGACTCGAGCGTGTGCTGCGCCGTGTCTTCGCCGCAGCCGCAATGGTGACAGCCCGGAGTCGCTTCCCTCCTTGCCACAATGTGCAGATATCTGCCGAAGCAACCGTGCCCCGACAGCACCTGCACCAGTCGGAAGGTCCGTGCCGTCGCCCTGCCCACTCTTCCAGCACTGGCTGGAGCGCTCCTATGGTCCGAAGACCGGCCCGGGGCGCCTCCAGCCGCGCCCTCCAGCTGGCCATGGCAGCTCGGCGGGCGTCGCCCTGCCATCTGGCCACCACGCTGGGTGGGGGCCGACCACCCCCCTCCCGCTCTTGCGATGCCCGCCGATACACCTCGGCGAGCACCCCCGCCTCCAAGTCCCACGGAGGGGTTCCGGCCAAACACCTATATAGCCTATTAGAGTATTTTTTTCTCAAATATCTCAAATGTACAGACATAGCTCTGTTTCAGCTTTATAATAAATAGTATAGATAGGTAAAGTGATTCGTAGTAAAAAAACATATTAATAATGATTATGTTCACTTCTATGCTGGGGGGGTATCGACTCGCATGTGATTGGTTGAGAAACCGACGCGTGATGTCACAATAATCCGTTGGCCAATCACGGTGAGCTCTCAACCAATCACAGTGATGACGATACGATCGACACGTAAGATATGAGATTCTGCCTAACCCCCTGAACTACTTCATTGGCGACAGTAATGATTACCGATCGACATCCAGTAATTTTACGTGTACAGCTCCACCGCGTTCTTACGCCAACCTTGTGGTTATTGGTACGAATATAACGATATGGACCCATAACGAGAACAAGGTTTCCAGCTTTTGTTTTACACGACACCTACAAGTAACTTAATTTTAATAAAAACATTCCAAGAATATGGATACGTGTGTGTATACACTAGCTCTCTATATCTCAGGTTTCCGATATACTAGCGGGATCAAACGTATACCAGTTTTAACTCAAATTAAGAACTATCAAACAAAAAAGTTTTATTAAAATCCGTTCAGTAGTTTTTTCGTGATGCCCGAACAAATCAAGAGCTTTGGAAATTGCTGGTAATTTAATTTTATTTTTTTTGTGTCGAGAGACATTTAGTCTCTAACATATAGCCTAAAACAATATTTTATTCTCAAATACATATGTTAAATATAAATAATACATTAGCTTTGTTTTAGCTTTATGATAGTATAGATATACACTCACAAATGCAACTTGATAAAGTACTGTCTTAAGCAGCGCAGAATTACTCAGGCTTCTTAGAATAAAAAACGAGACGTTAGACGAACTTTCGATTTACTTCATTGTGATTGGTCACCTAAATCACGCGTCGAAATCTCAACTAATCAGGAATCACGCGTCGGACTATTGATCAATTACAATGACTGAAAACGAAAGTTCGTCTAACGTTTCGTTTTTCATTCTAAGGGGCGAGGTAGTCAAACCAAACTGTTTTTCTTGGTATATTTTACTTAAAAAAAACAAATCAAGTGGTAGAAAGACACATTCTTAGACACTACACGTAATAAACGGATTCGAGTATACCAAACAATAATTGCGCGTTACAATTGTCAGGTATGGATATATATTGCGCGTTACAATTGTCAGGTATGGATATATAGGTATCCATCACAGAACGAAAAATCTATATACCAAACCTGATGTAGTTTTATTTATACTGTCACAATAATCCTAAAATATGTACTCATACATCAATGTTATAGTAACATATAGACAAATTAGCAAGCTAGCTATTAGTGTAGGTTTCAATTGTGACACGCTATTTTGGTGCAGTTTTTTAAGCAATTAGAGTAACTAATAGACAATAGATATTACGTAATCATTTATTTTAACAATTGCCGAGTTTGAGTATTTATCGCTTGGCAAACTCTGATTTTTTTAAACTAAGGCGGAACATGTTTCACCATTTATCAGTTTTTCATAAATTATAGATATATCTTTTTATAAAAATTACACATATAAAAACGTAAAAAAGTATTGCCAAAAATCTTGGTGAAGACAGTGAGGATTTTCTTCTTCTATTTCAAGTAGAGCAGGAGTGTTGAGGACGCAATTTAGAAATGATTATGATTTAAACATAGTCTCAAGATTTTATCGCCACCGGTGATGAGATAGGCCTTGCATTTTGTCCTTGATTTAGTCGTGCATTGCCATCTGATATTATGTTTCATTCGACCAGATTTTGTGAATCGATAATTATTTGCATAAAGCACCTCGACTCCTTTCTGAGTTTTTATCTTGAACACTGAAATAAACATTTTTGATCTATATTTTTTTAGCATTTGACATGCTCCGCTACTTACTAATTTGTACTTTAAAAAACACTGAAATAAAATCATTACTAGCTAGGTAAGTAAATAACTAGATTGTAAAACTAACTAGATAACTAAATAACTGTATAAATTTTATTATAGAAATGTAATTATTTTAATACTAATCACAAAAGAGTGAATTCGGAACCTGGTGAGAACAGTCCTATGAAAAATGAAATAAAAGAGAAATCTTTTGAAAGCCCCGACCAAAACAAGGGTCTACCTAAAGTTGAAATATATGGACCACGACTTTGGCCAATGGGTTCTATCAGCGGACGCCGTTCTGTTGATGATGGTGATGCTGAATCTAATCTAAATGATCTTTCTTAAGAATGAAATCTTATTCAATGTAATGTAAATTTATCACTTTGAAAACAAGTAGTAAGGAAGTTCAAAATCAATTTTTCACTGAAGCGAACCTGCCGCACTCTGTCAGTACCACGAAGCCAAACTCTTATGTTTAAATCGATATAATAGTACATTGTTATACTAGAGGTGAAAGTAACTTATTTAGTCACGAGACGGGGTTTGGCGCCCGAGCGCAGGGAGGGCGCCTATAGTTCGAGGGACTAAATAAGTCTTTAACCCGAGGTAAACTGTGCTTTTCATTACGAATACAAGGAAAGTAAAAATAAAAACATGCAAAAATGAGTGAAATTTAATTTACATCAACTGCTGAGATAATTATTTATTTAAAGTTTTTTTTTTGTGGCCGGCCAGCATGACAGATTTTATTTTTCATTTTCAACATTGAAAAATATTTTACCCAAATAATATATATTTTAAAGAAATATTTGAAATAAGTAAATTATAATAGATGATCGTTAAAAAAAATCTTTATTTAATACTTAACTTTGTTATTTCAATTAAACATCGCGCTGTGATTGAGTGGCTGCAGTAAGTTAGAATAAGGTTCAATAGAAATGTGAAAATAGAACTAGTTTTTATTTTAAATAATTTGGCAACAGTCAGTTGAAAACGATTCTCCCTAGGGCTGAAAAGTATTACTATCAACCCGCTCCTCAGGCAACTTCAGGCCTAGTATGAGTAATGAAAAAGATATTTCCTAATTCTCTCGTGGCACGGTTAAGCCTTCATGGTATAAACTAAAAAAATTAGTAGGTGCAGAGAAATAAAAATAGATTTCATTGTAAATATTCGACCATATTTGTTTCTAGACACATATTTCTACCTTGTAATAGAATCACGTATAGAAAAATGTGTTTCTATTTAAACCTAATACCTAAATAAATCTCTCACGTAATCATTATAATCGATTATTAAAATATAGTACTGGGAGGTTAGAGTGTAATCTCACTAAATCGTATCGACACCACACTGTGTAATTTGGATTGCTTGAGAGATCACCGTGATTGGCCGAGGGATTATTGCGACATCACGCGTCGGCTTCTCTACCAATCAGAAGCGAAACGATGCGATGTCGTTACGATTTAGTAAGTTACATTCTACATACCCAGTTCTTTTAATAATATTTAGTAGGTTAAAATTAAAATATCAAACAAAAATACAATACTAAAAATATATAATCATAATATCAGTCCACGTGATTGTGACTTAAATTACTTCTTAAAATAATCCCATCCAGAGTAATAAGAAATGCCGAGCATTTTGTACGCGTTCTAGTCGAACATTGCCATCTAGTTTTTCTGCCATTCCCGTATGATCTGGAAAACCGAAAGCCATGTGCCAGTAACATTTGCGTGCCTCTACTTGTTACCATTTCTATCACTGAAAAGAGAAATAACGTATGACTTGTATATTATAAATAAGCAAACTCAAAAAGAAAAAAACATAAAGTACTATTTAAAACCATTGAACCAGTCTTTAAAGGTTTCACTAAATTATATAAGTTTTAGCCCATTGGCATATTTTACGAACGAAAAAGAAATAAATGAAACTAATATGTTTTGTATTTAAAACAACGAATAAAAATATATTGATAAGGAATAACTTATTATACCTACATACTTATTGCCAAAATTAACAAAACAACATTCCCCGAAGGGGTAGGCAGAGGTATATTACACCCCACGACTCGCCAGCTATTTTTAAGTCCCACGTAATAGGGGCGAGCCTATTGACGTCTACCGGGCACATTTCCGAATTCCGGGTTGCTACTGAGAATTTTTCTTTTTAGGAAATAGCTCAATAACATTGCCCAACCCGGGGATCGAACCCGAAACCTCATGATTAGCAGTCGCATACACTACCGCTACACCACCGAGGCAGTTTTCCAGTCAAAATTAATAAATGCTGTTTATTTCTGCATCTACTTTCATTATATTGGTTTCTCATTTGGTCATCATTTAGCATTATACTACTCTGTCAAGAAAGTACCGGGAAAAGATCAATAATACACAAAATTTTTGTTAGTCATCCAAATTTATTTTATCACTTTCAAAGTATGCTCCTTCAGAAACGATAGACTTACGCCAACGAATAATCCAATCATCAAAACATTTTTTAAACGCTGATGGCCATCATCGTTTTTTAAACAATGATGGCCTTGTGCGAAGGCGCATTATCGTGGTGCAAAATCCAAGATTTTTCTTTCCACAAATCTGGCCTTTTACGTCGAGTTTGCTCTCTTAAACGCCGCATAACGCATAAGCACGTGTTTTTGATAAAGTCGATTCACCGTAAGCCTTCTGTAACATTTTCAGTGACTCCGAACACGAAATTCCATTAGGGATGCAAAATTTAAGACAAACTCTTTGTTCGATGTTTTTGTCCATTATGAAATTCGCAATACACACTAGATATGATACAACTAAAAACAGCACTTAATATAAATAACAGATGCAACTCAAACTCCGCGCCAAAATGGATAACAGTTGTGCCAATCTAACAAAAACAAAAAAAAACAAAAATTTGTATTTGGAACCATAAACAAATCATCCTTTCCCAATACTTTCTTGACTGAATGTATGTACTTAATACTGTTAAATATTTATTTATTTATAATGACTATGTTTAAGGTAACTTTTAACCACTTTGCTTCTTGAAGTAGTCAAAAAAGCTTTGCATTTCGTTCTTGATCTAGTGGAACATTGCCATCTCGTATTTACTCCTGAGACCTTGTTCTTCGAGAATCGGTACCCTCCAATAATTAACATCAAAGTACCCCTATTAGTTCTGATCTGCATCACTGAAGAATTTAATACATGTTAATCAAACCAGAAGGTTAACTTTCAACGATCACCTTATCACATCATTGGTACCGACATTTCTTTTTAAAAACAACACCTTGTTCTAGAGTAGGGTTCCATTGAACGGTTCCCTGACTCTGGAAGGAGAGGAAGCTCGTGCTCCTCCAGGCCCACATCATATTATTCGGATATTTCATGAAAATTACTGCCATTATTGTAATTTTTTTTTTACTACCTATTTGCGTGTCATATAAGCGTGCGAATGAAAAAAAGTGTTGAATAATACTTCCAAAGGAATTAAATATAAATAAAATATAATAAAGAACAAGTACCTCGATTTATAATAAAATATATATTTGCTTTATTTAACTCATTACTTAAATTATTTAAATTCCGGACAACTGAGGATTCCCTCCGCATTCCGGAATGCGGACATGTCTGGCAAATTCCGACCGTCCGCCTTTAGAAAAGGGTTCCGATGGCAATCCTTTTCTAAAGATAATATCTGCATAGCGGGCACTTTACAACACGCAATTTACAGACATAAAGTAAACCCAGACTCGGAACAACCGTAATGAGTCACACAAAGGATTGTTCTGTGTCGGAATGAACTTTGCAAGAGTTCGGTATGTTTTAATACACTTTTACGAATATATCTGATAAACAGAAGCTCTACTAATCCACCACGCAACATGTAGGCTACACTATGAAGCTAGAATCTTGACCAATCTTTCTCTACGTAAGTTAATCTTTAGTTATCTGATTAAATTAGGAAAACGGTATGGTTAATACCTTTATTAAGTAATAATTCATTACACTTGATCGCAATAACGGTCAGCACTCTTGTATCATGGGATCACTTTAACTTGAGTTTACAACTAACCCTAACTGAAATAAGAAAAGGTAAGGGAACAGGAGCAGTCATCCTTTCCTAAATACTATAATAGGCGTTCGGAACATTAAATAAAAGACAATAATAAAAAATCATCAATTCAAATTTTATAAATAGTCAGTAGCAAAATATTGATAATAAACATTACTTATGATAAAATACTGCATAATAGGTTTTTTTATCCACCACCAGAGCTGTAATTCATGTTAGAGTACGACGCTGTCTTATAGCGTACTCTCGAGATCACCTGGAGATGTTTAACATAAAAAAGATCAGCTGGACTGTCATCGTCGGTGTAAACTAAAATTAGTTGTACGGAATAGGGGCTAACTATAAGGAATTTCTTGACAGAAAAAGCCAAAACTTAAAATGTTGTATAAATATGGTAAAAGTTAAATATTTCCAAGTGAACTCGAGGTTTTATAGTTAGTCGTTGCTACCTTCCAATTTATAGCTAAACTTTAACACTTACACGTAACCCTTTCTATAACTTTACAAAATACTTATTACTTACATTACGTACTTTTTCTTAATTCAAAACTTATTCTATGTAAACTGTTGCAACGAGCAACATTTTGAGTAAAGCACCTTTTTTAATATGCCACAAGACATCAATATTCGATTTCTCTTTTAAGAACCACAATTAATTTTTTATTTTTTTGCTGTCCGTGTGGTGACGGACTAAGAATACAAGTGTCACCACCCCATTCTTTCCCATGGGTGTTGTATGAGGCGACTAAGGGAAGTAAGCAATTATCATCCATTGCACGACTGGTGGTAGGGCTGGGTACCAAGTGGGAGTACTCACTTGGTATCGGGTCCGAGCGGGTTGGTACCACCATATCCCGTGTGACCAGCCATGAAGCACATCGTTGCGTTTTGGCTGTAGCAGGAGATAGCCGTTTATTTTTTCATTTCATATCGGTGAAATGAAATGGTGAGTAGCGGCTTGACAATACTCTTGGTATAGTTGAGTCCATGAGCGACGGTTACCATTTACCATCAGATGGGCCGTGGCTCGTCTGCCACAACATCAATAAAAAAAAAATAAAAAAAAAAAATAGCTCTATGTAAGAAACTTATAAAAGCAGTTCTTTTTCCGATAACAAACAGTTAATATGTAAAAATTCATGTTTTGATTCATTTAAATATTTCATATCTCATCCATTACATGCGTCAAAAAGCATTACATCATTAATAATAATGACGGCAAAATCTAGATCAAAACGGTTATCAATTGTCTCTTTCCTACCAAAGTACTAATATATAACAATTTCAATAGCATATAAGTATTTTCCTGGTGACAAAATAAGAAACAATCTAAATAGATAAATAAATATCAAAAGGAATGTGACTGTAACAAATTAGCAGTGTGTAATAATATGATGGAGGTACGGGAACACCTCTGCCAATCAAAGAACGAACAAGTTGCGTTGTCTTATTTTTTGATTCAGAACATAATTGTGTCGTACAACCTGCTTAAAAAAAAGCAGCAAAGCAATATTTCGAAATTTATGCTTAGACATATAAATGAACATTTGAATTTCACTTTGTATAGCAAAGTAATGTTATTAAATCACTTAAAATATTGTAATCCTGGGCAAACACTACTATTGTGTAAATATTGCAAAAACGAGTCATGTCCAATCTTAAATTACTCTGGTTCAAAATCTGTTAGCACTTGTATGCGCCATAGGATCGTGGAAGCCCCATACTCGAACAATAGCATTGTCCATTGTGTGAAGGGATGCTCTGCAGCCGGCTTTGGCCTTGACGCATACCCATCTAGTCCTACTTCCGTACTTGTTGACACGGTTGAAGCGATAGTGACCAATCATAATTACAGGGTTGCCTCGTTGAGATTGAGCGAACACAGGGTTTAGATCTGAAAACAAATATTTTTAGTGCCTAGTCCTCAATAATTTTTATTGCCAACTTCTGGCTGATGAGAGAGATCAGTCTCATACATTTAGATGAACCAATTTATTAATAACATAGTATTTTATACTGGTGCACCATGTTAAAGATTGGACATTACCGTTTTTGTAATAAGAAACACACACTTACTTCATTACACTTGATTTCATAACTTAGCAACTGACTAATTAATATAATACTTCCTGTTATTTACATGAATGTTACATATTATGAAATAAACCACGGATGTCCACCCGTGACCATGAATGCTGTAAAATATTTGGAACGTCGGGGTAGTAGAAACCAAGTAAAGGCGCTAGATTCTGTAAAAGTAGTTTTATTTCATAATTAATAACTGATTGCAGCATCAGTGGACAAACCAAAAATCAAGATTATTCAGTAAAATCTCGGAGTAACGAATATACTTAAGAGCGAGCATCTGACATGAGTTATGCGTGCCTAACGTAAGAGAAGATCACCGACTTTCTTTTCACTTCCTTCAAAACCTTTAAAACGTTTTTTTTTTGTTTTAGATTCATAATGGACAAAGGCTCATAGAAGATCCATACATCAATGTGCCTAACTCAGTTACTGAGCACCTGTACTCGAAATGCATAATGTTGGTATTACGAAATCAAGAAAATTTTAGCAGTCTGCAGTCAGGTAAAGAGTAAACAGATGACGACGACCTCAACATAGTATTATATATGTATTTTTAAAATAGAGAAATTATTTAACGAACGTCAAGTTAAAGTTGCAATAACTTAATTAAGTCGGAGTCGGAATTCAGACAAACTAGGTTCTAGTACGCGAAATGTGTTAATCTAACGCTAAATAAATTGAATTTAATGACTACACGTTGACATTAACATACATCTATACTATTATAAAACTGTAACATAGCTGTGTCTGTACATTCAAGATATTTGAGAAATAATGACTGTAATAGGCTATATAGGCGTGTCTAAACACAAAACAATTTTTTTTAGATTTTTTGTCTGTTTGTCCGTTTGTTTGTTCGCGCATTACGCAAAAGCGACTAAACGGATTTTGATGCAACGTTTTTTATTTGGTAGCTCTTAATTAGACTTAAAACTGGTATACATTTTATCGCGCTACTATATCGGGAACCTGAGATATATTCTAAAAGCTAGCTTATGGCTGCGGCGAAGCCGCGGGCAAAGGCTAGCATATAATATACTTAAACATTAAATCAGACCAAGAAATAAATATAGAAGGATCATTAAGAACAATCTAGTAATATAAAACCATGCCAAACTAGTAGTTACACGCACACAAATACAAACTAAACCATGCCAAAACGAAGTGATGTAAACCACACCAGACTATAATTTAAAATTACCCCAAATGACTACAATTTCGTAAGTACGTTAGGTACAGTAGTCACAACGAATCTTTGTGTCTCTGCTCTGAAGTTGGCTGCAAGACGCTGCGCAGTAGCTATTATTGTGTCACAAGGCATGTGCGTCTTCTGCACTTTACATATATCGATAAATGTTCGATTATA
Source organism: Leucoma salicis (assembly GCA_948253155.1). Lineage (NCBI taxonomy): Eukaryota > Metazoa > Arthropoda > Insecta > Lepidoptera > Erebidae > Leucoma > Leucoma salicis. Next base: position 20,660,789 of record OX411814.1, on the reverse strand, counting down.
ATTTGTGGACTCTTCTATATCTAGATAAAAGCTTATTCACTAAATTCACTCCTATACTTTTTATTGAACATAAAAATAATAAATAGTAAACAAACTAACCTAAGCAATTAGATATGAAAACATTATGATTCGATTGTTTTATTCTCTGATCGTATGATTCCGTCACAATTATTACTTCTTGCTCTGTGCCTAACTTCAGAGACACAAAGATCCGTTGTGACTACTATGCATGAATACGCCGCGTCGTCAGCGGCATAATATTAGCTATAATAATTGCTGTAAACTTACTTTATAATTTTTCTATTCCTTTATGTTTTAAACATACAACTTTTAAAAAATTACCTAAATTATAGATTTTTTGGCCGTGTGGGGCCGGTTTTAGATTTGTCCCACCCCTCTCTACCCACGGGAGTCGTAAGAGCAGACTGAGGGAATGCCGGGGGAGTGGGCAGTAGCACTCCCTCGAGTATTAACAACATCCACTGCGATCGCCAACCCGCCTGCCAAGCGTGGCGATTACGGCATTATCCACCATGACGGGACCGATCGTTGTGTCGTTCTCTTAGGGAGGCCTATGTCCAGCAGTGGACGTTGAAAGGCTGATGGATGAATGGATAGATTTTTTCCGTTACAACACTTTCATACACACGTCTTTAAAAAAAGTGGATTGTCTTTTTAGTTGACAATGTGGTGTCTTTATTTTTTGTTAGTCTGAGACATTATAGCTGAATATACATTACGAAACTAGTTGCATACAACTAATGTCATAACATTAACTTTACCAAAAAATTCAGGGCTAAACGTCAATTTTTACAGTGTAAGCATCAATTTCACGACACTGAAATAGTTTCGTGCCACGCGCAGTTTTCGGGTAAAACTAATGTCATACAATAGCTGGGAACCGTTAATCAACACTTAAAAAATCTTAGCTTTCAAAACATGTCAAAATAATCAACTATTATTTTGACATGTTTTTAACCCTAATTATCAAGATTTTAAGAAGAAACTTCGGTTATTAGGCCATACACCTGCAGTTTATTTGGTACATAACAAGCATTGTCGAATACAGTTTTCAGTCTAATTAGAGCTACTAAACAAAAAAGTTGTACTAAAATCCATTTTGCGTTATGTGCGAATAAACAAACAGAAATTTTAAAAAGTTTTGTTTTCAGTATTTTTTTTCTCAAATATCTTGAATGTACAGACACAGCTCTCTTTCAGCTTTATAATAGTTAGGATTATAAATATATAATATTTTTATTTATATGATTTTATGATATAAATATGATTTTCATATAATATAATTATAAAATCCCATGAGGCTTCTGTAAGTGTACCCTGTAGGAACTCCTTAACAAGATGATATATATGATGATATCATACTCACAATTTATTATTATACAGAATCTCGTTCAAATATATATACAGTAGAACCCGCTTAATACGATCACGTTTAATTACGATTTCTCGCCTAGTACGCCATTTTATGTCAGTCCCTGCAACTTGAGGCACCCATGTTTTCATATATTTTTATCACGCTTAATATGATTCGTCATCCCGTTTAATACACAATCTATGAAGGAAAACCCTGCAGTATCGCGGGTACAGAACCCGCGATACTGCAGTCTAATTATTCTTCCATTGATGTCAATGTTGCATCCCATGAAACCGGTTCAGTCGAATATCTTATTGAAGATGTGAATAAAATCATAAAGAGGTCCTAAGTGGTGACGATGAAGATGAAGTAGAGTCACTCCGATTTTTTCAAATGCCCAGGCATTATCAGCAGTAAACAATTTAATATCTTTTTAGGGGAAAGTGATGACGCGGGTACTGCAAAAGTTAAGTTACATTGAAAGCGTTGCATTACTAATGCATCAAAAATAGGGTAATTTATATCTCATTTATAATTGCAATATATATTATATTCATTAAAAAACATATGGCGGAACGAAGTTCACTGGGTCAGCTAGTCTACCTATAATTCAATACGTAGATACGCAAAATTTGTAAACGATATCTTCAATTTTCCGGTTCCCGCATAATACGCTTTCCCGCCTTAGACGCGTTTCTGGCCCCTTAGGTCCCTTCAAAATCGTCTTAAGCGGGTTTTACAGTATTAAAATTGTGAGAGTAAATAGAAAGAGATAATTGACTATATACCTACAAAACGTTTTTTATTACAAGAATGTCATGAATCTATGATAATATAATTTTCGCATAATTTAATGGAATTACCACTGAAACTGGTATCATTACGCACACACACAAACAGAAATTGCACAAGCGTAATGACAGCTGTCACACACTTGCATAAAAATTCCCGCCTGTTTTTTATGACATTTATAAGAGTGACACTCCATATAAATTAATAATATGTCTAGATTCTAGACATATTATTAAACTAAGGTATAAACTATAAACAATTTTACCACCTTAATTAATTAGTTTAATTTCTTCTAATACGTCACAAATAACATTGTAATACTGTCATATATGTACGTGTTAGATTTATTATAATACCGACAGTAACTCACGTTTAGGATCGATAACGTCGACCCGGGTTTCGAGCATATCCGATGCTCATCATCAGGACGAGTGCGCAGCGGCGTCTGCGAGCTCCCGGCGTGCACTGCAGAGCGCATTGCGCGCGGCTCGACGCGACAGCGGTGCAGTTTGCGGTGGGGGGCTCGCTGGTGGAGCGTGCCCGGCACCGACGATGTCGGCCGGAGATGGTCAATCGTGTCCGGGAGTGGATGGATGTGTTTTTGCTTCGTCCCTCACTATATTATTGGCACTCGTACATACCACACTGACTGTGTCGCCCTCCAAGTCCATGTTCACTTTTTGTTTCGAGGTAGCATTAAAGGCCGGTAACCACGCTGACGAGAGCCTCCACCCACCATCTCTGTTAAATGTTTGATGACGGTTGATCTCTATAGCCTCACGTACTTTGCGAGGAACGTAAAACTTTTCCCGAGCTAATACGGAAGCTTTGTCAAACCTTATATAATGCTTTATGTCACAGAGATGTGCGTGTTCTGCTACAGCTGATTGGTTGGTATCCATATTCTTTATGCTCCTGACGTGCTCAGTTAGTCTTGTGGCGATATTGCGTCGAGTCTCTCCTACATAACTTGCCACAATCGCATGGGATTCGGTAAACACCCGGTACGCCGAGATGGTCTTTATCTTTCGGAGAATGTAACATTTGTCTTATTCGACCAGGGGGACGAAAGAACGTTTTTATATCGTGCTTACGCTTTAAGAAGTAAGCTATTTTGTCGGTTACTCCTCTAACAAAAGGTAGATAGCTTGGAGAACGTTCTACATTTATCGGTCGGCTACGTTCACTCGGCTCTGCCCACCGGCAGCATAGGCGTTGAATTATACCCGTTGTCCTCTAGTACAACCCTTACGTGCTCAAGCTCTTTCTTTATAAATTGAGGGTCACATAGTCTAAGAGCTCGGTTTATTAAGGACCTCGGTACTGAGGACAAGTGCGCAGGATGATGATGTGACGTTGCATGAAGATATCGATCCGCGTGCGTAGACTTTCGATGAATCTTATGTGTCAGACTACCATCCGAATCCCGGATAACACATACATCTAAGAACGGCAGCATCCCTTCCTTCTCTTCTTCCACGGTGATACTGATCTTCGGATGTATATTATTAAGGTGTTCCGTGAACTCCGCTATGCCTTCCCTGTCCACTATAGAGAAGATGTCATCCACATACCTCCACCAATAACGCGGTTTAACTCTTGCGGTACTTAGTGCCTGGGATTCAAAGCATTCCATGAAAATATTTGCCACTACTGGAGCTATAGGTGAACCCATCGCCACACCGTCCTGCTGTAGGTAATACTCGCCTCTACACATGAAGTATCCACTCGTCAGACACACCTCTATCCACTTCAGGTACTCCGTTGGTAAAGCAGAGTCCCGTATCAAAGTACCTAAGACTTGTAATGTTTCCTTTACGGGTACATTGGTGAACAGAGAAGTGACGTCGAAGCTTACCATTGATTCAGGGGGTTCGATTCTTACATCCCTTAACAGTTGGACGAAATGTGTAGAATCCTTTACGAAACTATTGTTCTGACCTGTGCACTGTAATAATACTGAGGCCAGATGTTTAGAGAGTTTGTAAGTGGGCGAGTCTATTTGGCTCACGATGGGATGCAATGGCCAACTTGGCTTATGGATTTTAGGGAGACCATATATCTTCGGACATGTTGGGTTTTGTGGTCGTAGGCGCGGTAACAAACTGGAGTCTGCACTCTTTTGTAACAGGTTTACCACTTTTGTTGTCACCCTTGAGGTGGGGTTGTAGTTAACCTTCTTATAGATAGCATAACATAGCATGAACATGGACTTGGAGGGCGACACAGTCAGTGTGGTATGTAAACATACGAGGGACAATAATATAGTTAGGGACGAAGCAAAAACACATCCATCCACTCTCGGACACGATCGACCATCTCCGGCCGACATCGTCGGTGCCGGGCACGCTCCACCAGCGAGCCCCCCACCGCAAACTGCACCGCTGTCGTGTCGAGCCGCGCGCCATGCGCTCCGCAGTGCACGCCCGGAGCTCGCAGACGCCGCAGCGCACTCGTCCTGATGATGAGCATCGGATATGCTCGAAACCCGGGTCGACGTTATCGATCCTAAACGTGAGTTACTGTCGGTATTATAATAAATCTAATATGTATCAATCTCACGATAATTTCAATACTATGTACGTGTTATTGCGGTTTACGCCCGCGTATATGTAAACAGTAAGTATTTGTGTCACAAAAACTTAATATACTAATACTTAACATTAATAATATAGAAATAACGCTTCGTTAATTTAATATTGAATAATAAAATCTATAATAACAATAGCATAACAAACACAATCAATGTGTGTGATTAACGTTCATTTTGACAATATTTTCCTGTTCGGTGATAACGAAGGAATTGCAACGTTCTCTAGTCTTGATACAAATCCATCGTTTCTTATTGCCATATTTTCTCATCAGTTTGAAACGATATCCTGATACTACGAGAACGGGATTTCCTCTTTTGCTGGTCCCAAAATAATATTCCTCCGATTGAACCGATAATTCTGAATCGGAACCTAAAATTAAGGTCAAATCACAATATAAACCAATATACAAAACAGGCATCTAAAGAGACTCGTATCTCTTCAATAAATGAACCATGACCAGACATATCAACGATAGCGTCCTCAGCATTGCTCCTGTTCTGCACATACTACATTTTTGTGGATCGATTGCTATCCGTACAAAACGGGATAATGATAATGATTTAAGGTCACATAGATATTCAATATATCGGAATATTTAAAGGTGCTAACTCGCCACAAGAGGTTCGTGATAGTTTGGAACAACGACTTCACGTACTTTTTACAACCGTACCGAAGAAACAAAAATCAAGATATTTGCGTGGCAATCTCTTGGCATCCCTAACTAAATTATTACTGCTTCAGAGACAACGACATAAGCAAAACAATTTACCATTATTATATTATAAATTCGACAGTACAGCCTCATATGAACAACAGCCCTTTACTTAAGGTTATTAAATTTCTAGTGGTTATGGTGACCAAACCACTTGACGATGACATCATCTAATGTAGTCACAGAAGCACGACACTTGGTGATATGCACTTTATTGCAAATCCATCGGATTTTGTTACCATACGTTTTCTCTTGTCTAAATATCTTAGATCCATACGCTAACATTCTATTTCCATGGGACGATAAAAGAAATTCAGGTGTAATAAAATCTGTAACAAGTGACATTAAAATATAAATGCTCTAATATTTAATATATGCACGAAAACTTCATAACTAAAATTAGGTTGCTTTACTCTTTTTATAAAATGCAGTATACTAGCAGTATTCACCGTAGACCTAGGGTACATTTTATAGAGAAAGTCAAGAGAATTTATTTCATGGACTGCAAAATAGCGAAAACAAATTCGACACGTGTTTCACCTCTACACGTAGCATCTTTAACACCGCTCGTGCGGATTGACAATTTTTGGCTATTATGTGTGATAAAATAGCCGGGATTGACAACCCGTGGGCGTGTAATGGGTTTTCCTCCCAAAATATCCATTCTATATTAATAACAATGTATTTCCGCCAAGTATCGCCTCATTCAATTAATTATATATTATGGACGCCGTTAGTGTTTTTAGAAGTTTTAGTATATAAAGTAGTTATGTATGCATTTTGTTACACTAATGATTACGGTAACTAAAAACTTGAAAACAACATCATCTATGGTAGTAAACAGATTCGTTCGACATCCGACGTAGTCTTTCATACAAATCCGTCGTTTTTTATCAGTTGCTACTCGTATTTCTCATACATCTAACGTACCCTGTCCAAACCGTCGTACCCTGTCCAAAGATTAATAAGGTAAAAAAAGTAGGTACCGTATCTGAGAGAATATTAATAACATCCTCTTTGCATTGCGCATGGTGGCAGACGAGCGAATTATATGGAAGCAAGAGTTGGGTATGTAAAGAAAAAGCAGGAGAGCAAAATCAATGCGGTTGAAATGCGATCTCTGCGGAGAATCTGTGGAGTAAGGCTGACTGACCGCATTCGTAAAGACGACGTAAGAGAGCGAGTAGGTATGAGAGTATTAGTTTAAATATGCGAAAGGGAATCAATGCGTAAGTAGAAAACTAACCTACCTGGATCAAATTGGTCATGTATTGAAGTAAGGTGGCGTCGGGAGTCTCCGAAACCGACGAGCGTGTCTGAAGATAATTATAAATGTCGAGGAAGCGAGAGATATATGCAAGAATAGAGCCTCTTGGCTGTCTACCCCGCAAGGGAGATGGCATGATGATAAGTAAGCAAGTAAATAAGTATATTCATCATATTTTTTTTGTCACTTAGAATTTTTTGAATTAATTTATTATGTTAGAAGTTTTGATCTATATTTTTTAACATTTGACATGCTCTGGCGGAGGTTCTTTTAAAGTATAAATTATTTGCGAATAAGGAAAAAGAGATTTTTTTTTTTGCGAAAAAGGAACAAGATATTTTTTTTTGGTCGTTAAGACAAACGTGATAAGGAGATTGAGATGGTCGAAAGACCTGTACTATTGCTCAGTGGCTTAGAGCACTTCCCCGGATTGGAAAAGACGCGGGTTCGATTCCCGCTAGTACAAAAAATCTCTTTTTCCTTATTCGCAAATAATTTGTAAGTTAGAAGTGTTGTGATACAAAATATATTATTAGTTGTAAAATTTTTGTGTATTGTAATTTTGGGCATTAACATCCTGAGCTGTACTATGGTTAGCGATCTGACGCATTTTCCCGGATAAAGAAAAGACCGCGTCACCGCTTTCAGAAAAAAATGTTCTTATATTTAAAAATTTACCCACAGTAGGAAATAATTCCTGAGGCAAGAAACAAACAACCGTGTAACAACCGGATACAAAGTGCACCCAGATTTAACTATTTGCCCATCCGAGAAATGAAATTGTGAGCAGCGCCTGGAAGCATTCTTAGTGTTGCTTAATATAAAAGCGGCGGTTACCACTTACCATTAGATGGGCCTTGACCCGCCCTTCATTATCTATACTATTATAAAGCTGTAACATGGCTATGTCTGTACTTAAGATATTTGAGAAAAAAACACTGTAATAGGCTAATATAGGCGTGTCTAAACACAAAACTATTTTTTTTAATTTTTTGTCTGTTTGTTTGTTCGCGCATCACGCAAAAATTACTGAACGGATTTTGATGCAACTTTTTCTGTGTGATAGCTCTCGATTAAACTTAACAACTGGTATACATTTTATCCCGCTACTACATCGGGAACCTGAGATATAAGCCAAAAACTAGCTTTTGGCTGCGGCGGAGCCGCGGGCAAAGGCTAGTAAGCAATAAAATTAAAAATAAATATTTTGTGTATCTATTTATTGAGCGCAAAAAATCTAGGAAGTCGATTCCTAATCCACTAACATTTTATATCGTTTATAATTTTTACGTTTTACTGGGTATTTAGTTCACAAATAAAATTAAGTCATCCTCGTAATGCAAGACAAAATTTTGTATGTTTATTTCGTCAAAGCATATCCAAAAAAGCAAGTTGTTCCAATGTTTCATTTGTATCCTCATATTGATCGCTTACGGATCCGTCATCTGTAGAATCATCATTATCGCCATTTTTATTGTTTTGGTTTTCATCCTCGGACGCGTCATTGCAGTCCTCCAGATACTCGTATAATGCGTAACTATCTTCATTATCAGTTGCATCTCGTTCCGATGGTGTTGTATTTTTATCTAAAATTGTAAAAATGAGTAAACATACATATCTATGTATTTTCGATTATCTAGTTATTTTCTGAATTCAAATCTTGATTTCGTCTTTTGTTTTATTTAAATACTTAACTTTTAAAGTAATATATATATATATATATATATATATATATATGATTATGTCATCATTATCATAATCATATATTCATTTTTTTTTATTTATAGATGAAAATGTCATAAGTTTCAAAATAAATTTAATAATTCCCTAAAAAAGCCGATAACACGGAATCCACGGGATTTCAATCTCTGGTTACAGATTTGCTAACGCATAAAAACCACAGCGTCTTCCGCTTCGTAGTTCTTGTAATATTTATGACCGGCGTACTGGACCGCAAGAGTACCGCGAGCTAGAGTAGGGAAAAATTCAAGAGCACCTAAAATCACATTATAAAATAATACAAACAAACAACAATAACTAGCTCATACATTGCGGTACTTACAGTGTTATTTCTGATCTTATAGAAATAATTATCGATATAACTTGGTCTAGGAGCTGCGCATATATACAAAGCCAATAAGAAAATAAACATATATTAAAATATATATAGAAGACCTTTTAAACAAAATCTCTTAAAATAAATTTATATATCTCCAAATGCAATAACAGTATTGTCCACAGTCAAACTTCATTAACAAATAGAAAATAATTAGTAAAGTTCATTTACATGATATGTACAATAGATTACTCAAAAATATATGATTATTAAGACAATTATAGCTATAGGTATTGGAACTTAATGTGTGTGATAATATTTAGTGGCAGACAGCTCTTTCGCAATCGTTATTGCTGTGGCTGGGCAACCTCTTTTGGAGCACCTCCATGACACTCGTAGGCCTGCAGCATACTCTTTTCTATAACTGTAATTATTTAGGTGGAGGCGAGGAGTCCCGTATCTATTCAGTGAGAATACCACACCTAGAGCATAAAATAGGCACATTATAGTGCTTGTATATTATCAGTTCAGAAAGTATAAATGAAATTTAGGATTCTTTTAGTTTACGGATTTATAAGCAAATTATGTCACAATTGTGAACCAAGGCAAAATAGGCTTGTTTCAGCAAATCTAATGTGACAAATTCCATGTGTTGCAAGCACTAAAAGCGCTCAGGTTAGCTGAACATATCAAATTTCCTGCATTCAATCTGCAAAACCAAAATCACACATGGTCACTGGGTACAGCTTGGTATGTATGAGTGAGTTGTGAGCATCACATAACGACGACTAACGACCGAACTCTTACGGAGCGAAAGAACAAGAGTCCAAATGACTATCTCAGATGCAGCATTAATAATACCCAAACATAATGAGTTATGGTTAACCTACCTAGGCCACCAGCTATATTCTTTCAGTGTGAAAAATAGTACTTAATTGACAAAACAATATATAAAAAAATCGCACTCAAAGCGACAAGGCTTGTCCTGTGGCTGAGGTTTAAAGGAATTTGAGTACTTTTGCATACGAGCTTCAAAAATAAAGGTGCCGTACAATGCTGTGCCACCTTTGAGGATTCCCTAATTATGCTCAAGTTGAGCGCACAAGGAAGTGTCTTTGTTTAGTTATTTTTTATTGCATGTGGTGGCAGACGAGCCACGGCCCATCTGATGGTAAATGGTAACCGTCGCTCATGGACTCAACTATACCCAGAGTAAACACAAAGTGAAAAATGTGAAATCGAAAATAACAGTCACGAGCAGGATTTGAACCTGCATCTCCTGGATACCGTCCAGATGCTTGGCCAATTCAACCATCGTGACAATAGCTCCAGACTGCTAATTTCGATAACACATTCATACTTAACGTCTTTGGGTGACGCCTGCGCCATCTGTCGGCAGTATTTTCATACATTGTACTGTTAATTTTACAATTAAGACTTTTACCTAATAATGACGCAAACCCTATAAATATTTATATATATTTAACTGCCTCGGTGGTGTAGCGGTAGTGTATGCGACTGCTAATCATGAGGTTTCGGGTTCGATCCCCGGGTCAGGCAATGTTATTGAGCTTTTTCCTAAAAAGAATAATCCTCAGTAACAGCCCGGAGTTTGGGAATGTGCCCGGTAGACGTCAATAGGCTCGCCCCCTATTACGTAGGAATTAAAACATAGCTGGCGAGTCGTGGGTGTGTAAATACACCTCTGCCTACCCCTTCGGGGAATACAGGCGTGATGCTATGTATGTATTTATATATATTTTTAGCATTTGACATGCTTAGCACTATACATTAAACTTTTTCACTTTGTGTTTAATGCGCAGGCGTCACCCAAAGACGTTAAGTATGAATGTGTTATCGAAATTAGCAGTCAGAAGCAATTGTCACGATAGCTGAATTGGCAAAGCATCTGGACGGTATCCAGGAGATGCAGGTTCAAAACCTGCTCGTGACTGTTATTTTCGATTTCACATTTTTCACTTTGTGTTTAATGTATAGTGCTAAGCATGTCAAATGCTAAAAATATATATAAATATGCCCAGATTATTGTCAAGCCGCTGCTCACCATTTCATTTCACTGATTTGAAATGAAAGAATATACGGCTATCTCCCGCTACAGCCAAAACGCAATGATGTGCTTCATGGCCGGTCACACGGGAGATGGTGGTACCAACCCGCTCGGGCCTGATACCAAGTGGGTATTCCCATTTGGTATCCAGCCCTACCACCAGTCATGCAATGGATGATAATTGCTTACCTCCCTTAGTTGCCTCATACAACACCCGTGGGAAAGAATGGGGTGGTGACACTTGTATTCTTAATCCGTCACCACACGGAGAAGTTATCCGTGTCCACTGTATTTTGTCTGCACTGCTTTCGTTCTTTGTAGACAGAAGTCCGATACAACATACGAGTATATTACCTCCGTTCCTAACAATTTTTTGTTAACTACAATAGCTTGAGAAGAAAATAGTTGCGTTTAATCAACCATTGAGCATTGTTAAGGTGTGGAAAACATATCCGCAGAGCTTCATTTTAAGTAAAAACTTTTCTAAAAAGTAACTAATAAATATGATTTTGAACAAGAGTAAAAAATATTTGAGGAGTTATTTTAAATAAAAAAACTAAGCAGCTTCAAGCATAATATGATTTATAAAAGGAACAGTCTCTATAAAAGAATAAATTTAAATTTATATTATATGTACAAACGAAATACTCCATTTTAAAAGTTCGATAAGAAGAACTAACAATTTTAATAAGGCTTAATTAATTATATTATAATTCAAATATCACCAAATACGTATATCGTCGAAATATCACTGTAAGCGAAGCTAATTGCTTAGCTAATTTTAGGAATACACATAATTTAGAGATCAACAAATTTACAAATATTCGATTCCCATAGTATTGTTTCTAAAGGTTTCCATCAATTGTTATTTTAACATTGTTAATATTTCACAGCTCAATTTTAAGCTTTTTCACATATGAATAATATGTCTGTACATCAAAATATTACTAAATAAAGTTTTCTTAATTATTTTAAGATTTAAGTTTTTTTTCTATTCCATTATTCTAAGTTTCGAGAAAGTTCAGTCCAGCTGTAATCTTCTTGTATAATATTTACCTTTCTCTCACTTTTATTGCACTTCTTAAAACTAAAGTTGAGAAACATATACATTTTCTACAAATTATTAAACATTTATGAAAAAGCTTTAATCATAATCACATCTTGTAACGCATAATAGATTTAAATAATATTATATGTTTCCGATTCACATAGCTGGCAGACACAATAGGCAGTAGAATGTGTATTAGCATTTGCGATCATTAAGGATCTTTCTTAACTTCAGGATTTGGGGGGCGCAACCACAGATCAGTTTTTGGAAATATTCGAGGAAAGTTAAGAGCATGAAGAGCTAAAGTTGCAGCTGTAGGAGATTTGATTGGTGAAGGAAGTATGGCCGCTGAAGTAGATAATGCGGTGATATTTGGTAGCCCTCTAGGACGGAGTTGGACGAAGGCACCATTTCCACAACGAGCGTGTGACGGCGGAGCATGGTTGTGATCGTCACCAGACGCAACCAGCTTCCCTGATATGAGACGAACTCTTGCTCGGCAACCCATATGCTTTGATGAACAGTAGAAAAAACGCCCCCCAACTTGTGAATAAGTAAAACCCCGTAGCACCAGAATATATTTCCCCTTTTCGGTGGGAATAAATTGCACATCTGTAACACCAATAACCTTTAGATATATGTTTTAAGCATGACCAGATAATCATAAATTAAATAAGGCATGCAATTGTAGCTTTAAGCTAGGTTTTGTGATATATATAAAGACTAGACTTAGGTACATAGCTAGCTGAGATATTTGGTATAAGATTAGTAGCAAATATACTTTGTTTTAAAATGTATGGTTATGATACATCATCAATTTCTATCGAGAAATATATTATTATAAAATTTAGCATACTCATGTATTAGTTTATTAATCAAGTTTGCCTAATCCAATAACACTGCGATTCGTATTTCAATGAGGTCCAAAGTACTGTTAAGTCGCTGTTCACCATTTCATTTTTATGAATGCCAAATGAAAGAATTTACGATCGGTCACATGGGAAAACGTAATACCAACCCGCTCGGGTTTAATAATAACAAGGAGAAGTCACACTCTGCGGCCAACCATTATTTTTAGGGGAAAAATAAGGGAAAAAATGTGCCTAGCTGCACATCCCGTGGTTCGGAGCAATGAACAGGGTAGTGTGGGGCTCACCCACTAAATAAACCCGTCGTGTGTCGCCTCCGCCTGTATTGACGGACCACTGTAACTGTGTGACTTGACTTCATGGCTTTGTGGCTAAACAACAGTAGATATTTGCATACATTCTGTTCCAATATAATAAGCTTAATTATTCATCCATCCATCCATCCATCAGCCTTTCGACGTCCACTGCTGGATATAGGCCTCCCCAAGAGAACGCCACAACGAGCGGTCCTGTGCTCATATGGGGGGATAGTGCCGTAATCGCCACGCTTGGCAGGCGGGTTGGCGATCGCAGTGGATGTTGTTAATACTAATATAGCTTAATAATTACCAATAAAGATTCATACATAATTACATTGAATGAAGCTTATAATACAAAATGTGAGGTGGAGAATTGGAGATTAGGAGTTGCAAGTAGGTTTTTACGATAGCTTAGAGGTCTAAAGCAGTCCCCCGTATTGTGAAAGATGAGAGTTCGAATCCTGCTCGTAGAAAATTCCTTTTTTTACACATCACCCAAAATAAATTGTTTTACTAAAATAGCTGAGCCTATCGAATGCTAAAAATCAAAATAAAATACATTATTTCTAGTAAATCTGTTTTATTTAAGTAAATAAAATCTCAGTTTAAAACACAGGAAGCAAACAAGATAAAAAAACATGACACTAATATTCTTATAAGAAAAAAAGTCTCTCAGTCTAGGAATCATTCCTTAACTCCTACTAACAGAGTTACTGAGGCAATCATAATGTAATTCTTCTAACATTGTTATCAGGACACCCATCGATGTTACATTCATTGCATTAATTTACCTTGACAGATAACCTAGCTACATATAATCGTACATCTAAGTACGTATTATCATATCTTCAAATGTGTTCATCAAAATTTCATTGCGAAGTTATTTAGGAATGAGGAAAGTAATCAAATTTGCATTTAATTCATTTTTTCATTAACAATTTAGTTGAATATTATCTACTAAACTGTTAATGCTTTTCATCTTGGACAGTAATGTGGCTCATCACTGCTGTGCAATTATCTAAACGGACGACTGTCCCCCCCAGCCAAGTGGCATAAGCGCTATTAGAATAGAATAACCAATCTATGAGATAGACATAAGCCTACGACAACGTAAGCGTAACCGACTGTAAATCCCATACATTGATTATTCTATTCTATTATATTTCTATTCTATACTGCAACGTTTATGCAACTTGACTAGGGGCGCTGATCTTTGTAGAGTAGGTGCCAAGTGCAGGTGCATTGGTGTCTCACTTTAGAGTAGTAATGTTAACATCTGAAGTGTACGATATCTTCTTACTTATCGTCACGATATCTCCCTTGCGGGATAGGCAGAGACAACAGAGTGCCAAAAGGTTCTATTCTTGCATACATCTCTTGGTTCCTAAGCATTCATAATTCTCTTCATACACGCCCACCGGTTTCGGAGACTCCTGACTTCACCTTCCTTCAATACATGACCGATTTGGTCTAGGTAGGTGAGTCTGTGTCTCACCCTGTACCTACATCCTTCGAGTTTCGCATTGTATATCTTCTTAATCAGTCGCTCGTCTGGCATTCTTTCCACATGTCCGAACCATTGGAACATTCCCTTTCGCATCTTTACACCATTTCCCTTGTAGCGTAGGCAAAGAGAACAGAGTGCCAAGAGGCTCTATTCTTGCATACATCTCTCGCTTACTCAACATTCATAATTCTCTTCATACACGCTCGCCGGTTTCGGAGAGTCCTGACTCCACCTTCCTTCTATACATGACCTAGGTAGGTGAGTCTCGTTGTCGCCCTGTACCTACATCTTTCCACTTTCGAATTGTATATCTTCTTAACCAGTCGCACGTCCGGCATTCTTTCCACTTGTCCGAACCATCAGAGCATTCCCTTTCGCATCTTTACACCAATAAAGATGCGATGCCCTTTCGTATCTTTACACCAATAAAGATGCGAAAGAGTAGAGTAGACGTATCTATTTATGATAAGTTAGTAGTAGTAGTCATAGGTAGTTCTTTTGTATAAATTAATAAATCTACTAAGTAATCAAAAGCCAAGTAACGAATTGCTAGCTTCAGTTTATCCTGCGCTGTAAATCAATGGCTGGTATTTCTTACGGCATGCTCATAAGTTTGAGTCCAATAGGATAATATTGACTTTTATATTGTTTATTTCTTTTTGTTACAATATTTTATAACGTAATTCCTTTTAAAACTCACATAAAATGGGTTAATATATTAAACTAACTAAAATTAGCTAATTTCTTTGATGGCCTGTGAAGAAGACAGTAAATACGTCAATTCAGTGGTTTTCCAACAGGGAAATTTTAGAAACAGCCCGGCGTTTGCAACTGGGACAGGTCGATGACATGTTGCCTATTAGTTGGAAGTACGACTAAATTTTAAAAGCTACATGAGGGAACGTTATACCTCTGCTAATCCCTTGGCGGATACAGGCATGAGATTACGACAAAAATAAAAATGTTTTTAACCCCACGAATAAATAATTTATACATATTATTTCCTGCGCGTTTGGAGCGATTGGAATGGCAGTGAACGCTACCATATCAAAAAGTCTCTAAAAATATTAACATCCTGGGCATCAATATATCCAGTTCCAGTCCCAGTCCAGGTTAAAAGTTCGCTGGATATACTATCACTATAATAAAATATCACTTCTCGTTTCTAATCACTAGAACAATGCTGTAACGCTATTTCCAAATCATAAAACGAATATGGTCTTACAAGAAACTTTCTTTCTCGTGGAAAGACATCAACACTTGAAATACCTGTAAATAATATAATAACAAAAATAAATATAGTCTGATAACATAAAACGAACAGGCATGGAACACTAAGAGAAAACATTGAAACTTAATATTTGATTCGTTTATTAATACTTTAACATACACAATAATAATAAAAATAATGGGCATATTTAAAAAAAAATATTTAAATAGCAAATTTTAAAGTGTAGTTTATAAAACAATGGTTTAAACTTGTTCAGAAATAATTTTGTGCTAAATTATACATAATCAATAGACTTAAAACTTAAAATATAATAACTTTAAAAGAACAATTCTAGTAAATATACATATAAAGATAACTATATATTGATGTTAGAATACATGTATACCAAAAATTTTACAAGATGGCATTAAAGAAATATTTATGTTTTAACTAAATAAGTGTCTTGTCCGCAGATACACAATTTTACACAAAATAAAAGGCCGAGCGAATCTCCGTCACCGAGTAATAAAGTGTTTAAACTCAAATTTATTGCTAATTTATTGTAATTCTACAATTTCTTAAATAAATCTTTATTTAGACTTTCTAATTAAAACATATCACAATTTTAATGACAATAAATATTTTAAACAACAAACAACATTTGGCATGTAAGATAACTTAGTAACGTTTGAACGCCACGGAAGCGGTTTATACCGCATTATAGCCGCTATACACATTGGGCCAAGGAGCTGGGCCAGCACGTTGCGACTTTTTTTTTTGTTTAGGCGGTAAAAATGTACCTAACCGCACACCCCGTCGTTCGGGGCAACGAACAGAGTAGTGTGGGGCCTTCACCCACTAAAGAAACCCGCCGTGTGCCGTCTCTCCGCCTATGTTGACGAACCACTGGTACTGAACGTGTAGAGACCTACTACGCGGTATGTTAGTAGTTGGCGACAACACTGACCGGCCAACCGTATAGCGTCGGTTTTACGTGCACACATCAAATGATATTGGCGTGCTCCGCAAACAGTGTTCACACGTTGCGTTTGGCATCTTCATTTCGATGTTATTCGTCACCAAATTGAGAAAAGAAAAAGCGCCAACGCGGAATGATCTGTACGCCAATGTGTGGACAAAATCCGATATCTGATATATATGTGAATATAATCCGGATACACCGGTAGGAACTTCCTACATGCTGGCCCTGCCCCTTGGCCTAATGTGTACATCGGCCTTTAGGTGAATACATACCCACATATCGCACTCAAGGGGATTTCGTGTATTTAAATACCGTGACCAGTGTTTTACATTTTTCAGTTTCATACGTCAAAACCCGACCGGAATAAACCCAAACGCGAAAAACAATTTTCAATTCGGGCACTTAAAGCAATAACAGTTTGAAGCTGTGTTACTAAAAATCCATGACATTATTTACACCATTACAGAAGTCTGAATTTACGAATGGTCCAGGCATTGTTCCCTATTTTTTATTGCTTACTAGATGACCCGGTGAACTTCGTATCACCTACAATTTATTTCATCAGCGATTATCAATCTAAATCAATTGTATTTTGATGAAACTTACTTGTAATGCAAATGATTTAGAAAGAATGACAGTAGCTGCTGTCAGTTTTGTCGTCTGTTAGCCAACTACCCATACAAAGTTACCAAAACTGGATTTATCAATTTTTCTCTTTTTTTATAGATTTCCCTTTTTATCTTTACTTTTAAACCACCCCTATATTAGAACTAACAAAACAAAAGAATAATTATTCAAATCGGTCAAGCCAGTTTTGAGTTTTAGTCAGACTAACGAACAGCAATTGATTTTTATATATAAAGGTATAGAAGATACTGGCAGACGAGTTCTTAGTGATCCCATCAGCAATATTAAGAATCTTGCTAATTCGCTGTTCATCAAATAATTTCGCGGACGGAAAATGGATGGACAGCTATCTCTCCCTATAGCCAAAATATACAGAGGTGTTTCACGGTCGGTCACGCGGAAGACCGGTTCAGGCAGGATGACAAGTGAATATTCTCACTTACTTTCCTTAGACGTCTCGTACGACACCCGTGGGATAGATTAGGTTGCCGAGTCTCGTATTTTTAAGACGGTCACCATACGAACAAAAATATGCGGTATCGCTTTATGAGATAAACCTCGATAAATGATAAAGCTTCATTATTTCATTCAAAGGCAAAGCTCCTTTATATTTAGGATGTGTTCCTTTGTTTTTCAATTCATTGGCATTTCAAATAGAGATATGAGTTTCACTCTGGAATCTTCTTTTAAGCTCTTTCCAAACCTGAGTAACTCCCCCATATCACTTGGTACCCGACCTTGCCACCAGTAAATGGGTGATATTTGCTTACTTAGTCGCCTCGTACGATAGCCGCGGGACAGAATGGGGTGGTGACACTTATATTCTTACTCCGTACAACACAAACAAAAGTATTATATTAAATATGTAATCAAAGGATTACATAACCTTTTTAATATGTCTTTTGCAATAGCATGCATGCAAACCAATGCCTGACATAACGGTCCCTGTATTCCATTGTACCTATAATAATCACAATAGCCACCATCTAGTGTTTTTCAAAACAGCTTACTGCATATTAACACATAACGTGCAGTTCAGTTCAGATTTTCACCTATTTCAAAACCCTTTTGTGTCTGGAATGTACGGGCCCATCTGATCTATTTATTTATTACTTAACATAAAAAGTATGGATCTGAATATGGTTTGTGAAGGAAGGAAATTTCATAAGATATCTAATACAAAATTACTGTGAAATTTTTCTTATTGTAAATCTGCAACATGGATATGGCCAGGCGGAGTTTTACGGAATTTATTTACTTCATTAAACACAAAGTGAAAATGTGTTTAATGTATAGTGCTAAGCATGTCAAATGCTAAAAATATATATAAAAATATCTAAATAATTATTTACTTCAGTTATCTTCTGCAACCTAAATAATGAAAATAATAATATATCAAACACTGTAAAATCTGGATGAAAAATAAAATAAGATGAATTCTCTTTTCCTTATCTTATCAACGGGTATTGAACCCACAAAACAGAGCACCCAATAACAAGCTGAACTTATAAGCCATTTGAACGTATGTCACAATTAAAATAGGTAAGTTACAATATAATTTTATGACAATACTTGTTTCACTGTCTTGGTTATAGCTAGTATAACAGCCATGCTTTGAAAACTATTAAAATCACAACCATGAGTAACAAACTACATTAGATTAATGGGTTTACAATTTTGATTCAGTGCTAATATAGTAGTCAACGAATATTTGTGTCTCTGAAGTAGGCACAGAGCGCGAAGAATGCGACAGAATCATACGATAAGTGCTGACCAATTCCAATGTTATTACTCGATTAACAAAACAATCGAATCAGATCATAATGTTTCAACATCTAATATAGTATTTAGGTTCTAATATAGTATTTAGGTTCTATTTATTCTTCTATATTTAATAAAAAGTAAACGTGCGATTTGAGTAAATAAGCTTTAAACTGGATTTAGAGGAGTCCACATCTTTTAGTACGATGGATAAATGATATAATTATTGATAACAATTTGTTAAATTATAATCGAATATTTTTCAATTAATGTAAACTGTAGAAGACGCACATGCCTTGTGTCATAAAAATGGCTAATGCGCAGCGTCTTGCAGCCAACTTCAGAGACACAAAGATCCGTTGTGATTACTGTACGTCTATCGTAAAAATATTCTGCTAATCATTAGCAGAGCTTTTTATGTTCAGGACAATACACGTTGTGTATATTTAAAAGGCTATAATAAAACAGTGACAAATAATGCCAGATTTCTATTCAACATAAACTCAACTTAGAAATTGGTTTTCAATCTCGTAAGAAAATAAAATAAGCAGTAATCTAATAAATTATTTACATGAATAATCTCAACACAAAATACTTCATTTTTATGTAAATATCCTAGTTATTATCTAAACATAAGTGTAAATATTATCTATATAAATAAATTTAGATATACATATAAACAGATTTAACCTAATTATTACCAACATAGCTGGCGATTCGTGGGTGTGTAATACACCTCTGCCTACCCCTTCGTGGAATACAGGCTTGATGCTATTACCAACATAAAATTTTAACAAAATATCTACAAAATTGCAATATTACCTTATTAATCTTAAACATGTCATGTTAAAACATGTCGCATTTTTATGAAACGAAAACGAAACATTGTAGTGTTTGGAATGAAAATCATATTTACCTACTTAATATTTTGCTTTTCCAGTTTATCGAAATATCTCTCTATTTCTAATACTAAACTGGTAACTGCACCTGGCATAAATGACAGGCTAAGTTTTCGCCTTGGCTGCGATTGATTCACGGTGGTCTCTAGAACTACTTTATTGCAAATAACTGCCAAGTTATGGGAAGTAAACAAAGGGTCCATTTTTTGTTTGTAGTTTATTGATCAGTGATTTAATAAAAATACTTGTTTCAATACTCATTTAAAATGAGTTATAAAACTGAATATATTAATGAATAGTAGCTTGGAGAGAGGCTTCAATGGAGGCTTAGGTACTCATTATCCTTTTATGCTTTGCACATATTCCCCGATATGTATTTACAAACAGAAGAAGAGTCTTGAGATAAGTCTTATCATGCTATGTAGGTACCCATAAAATAAAACTCCACACCTGAATCATGTAATATACAAACTATTGCATAGCAATGGTTTGAACACTCTATAGTCAATTTTCATCAATATAATATAAATATGTATACTCGTAAAATGCACGACCACACGAAGGCTATCACAGATATTTATATTTATGGGTGGTGCAAGCTTGAGATTAAGCTTGCACTACCCATAAATACACCCATAGATACATCCACGAAATCTAATTAATGTAGGAAATTAATGTACTCGTATAAATATGTACAGGCTTTGCCAAAATTTCGTACCTACGTCCAGCTTAGTAATGAGCAAAATTGATCTTGGTCTTGCAATTTTCAAAACGGAGATCGAACATTAGCTAGAACGAGACCATCATTAGTATCTAAAATGCCATATGCGTACTTTTCTTTTTGTTAGGCGGCAAAAAATTTACCTAACCCCGTCAATCGGGGCAACGAACAGGGTAGTGTGGGGCCCTCACCCACTAAAGAAACCCGCCGTGTGCCGTCTCTCCGCCTGTGTTGGCGGGCCACTTGTACTACGTTGCATTACTTCAGTGGTCAGTCTGCGTACCTAGACTCGAGCTTTGGTCCTATCTGCTCATTACCAGTCTGACTTAACGCGTTTACTGTACTCAGCCTTAATAAATTAGAGCCTATAATACCAATAACCCTGTGCATGACTTAAACCTGCTAGGTATCAATAATTTGTAGTATATTACACTAGCTATGATTATGATAACCATATTTCTTGACAAGTACTCCGTCGATAGTCGTCAATGTAGCTATACACTGCAGTCGTCGCTTCCTGCCGCACACCCATCTGGTTCTAACACCTCTAGTCCGCTCCCTAATGAAGTTCACACCCTCATAGATTATCATGGGATTACCGCGTCGAGACAATACGTAGAGAGCACCTGCAACGTTGAGGAAGTAATGATGGAAATCGCTTTTCTTTCATTCACTTTATTGTAACCGAGATCCCTTACTTACCATAAATAAACATTAGTTTACAAGTACTATTACCTGACAAAAGTAAACTCATGGTACTAATAACTTACAAAAACAGATGTATTCCCAAATTGTTTGTGTTTATAAGTGGAATCATGTCATTTGATATCGTATAACAAGCTCTCACATAGCCAAAACTTACCGACACACACATATATATACCTATATAATATATATGCCTATCGTTTTAATAATTATTTTTAAGAGCACGCCGAAAAATTCATTTTAGTTACCTGTGTAATCTTATTTTTTAGCATTTTACAATGCTTACTCACGACATTTAGGAGAAATATTAGAAAAATATGTATAATAAAAAATATTTGCGTTTTAGTGAAGAAACAAGCAGGCTTCATAAAATATTAACTGTAGTACTCTACTTTCAATAGGTTCTTATAATTTTTTTATCACTTGATATAAAATTATTAAATGTTTGGATACATTTATTTTTCTTGCTCTCCATAGTAGTATTAGGTATTCAACATAGGAAAGAATATTCTATAGTTAATTTTAAAATTCACACATATCATAATAGCCAATATTTTGCTAATAAACTTATTGATAATACGTTAATATCGGGGAGAAACTTTCAGTTAGTAATGATGTAGAGCAGCAGAACAAAAGCATTCCTAAATAAGGTTAGCGACAGGCAGGCGTCCAGTCATAAAGCTTAGCTCCATATGACATGACCTTCTTCCACCAGTTCATTGCTCCAATACCTATCCTAGATTTGAAGCTCGATTAGTTACCAGTTGTATTATTTTAGTCACAATCCGATTGTTCGGTTGGACGCGATTTCACGAAGTACATAGGTATATATGTCGCGTGAAAAACCTCTTCAAAAAGAAGAGGTTCGCTATTTGACTCGTATGTATGTATGTTTATATGTCCGCGATTTGCTCAATAACTGCATATTGTTTTCCATGCATATTTTCTCAAGGAAAGTGAATAGTATCATATTAGGAAATATCATAAAATGAAGATCTTTAGAGATCGACAATGCAAATATTCGAATTAAAGCTGTTCTTTTCTTTGAAAATTAAAAATTATTGTATCTTATAGCTTTTTCAGAATAGCTGTAGATAGACCATCTAACATTCTCCGGATACTCCCTGTTCCATCTTCTTACTCCCTTAGTCCCTTCATTTGGCACAAACCATATAGGTAAGGTAAGGAAATTGAGACAATATTCTAAGCCCCTCAGAACATCACGCTGAATATTATATCGTAGAAGTTAGAACTATACATTTTTAGAAAGGCAATAGCCTACTGCCATCTGTCGACTGAATTAAGTAACACATCTTGTGATTTTGGGAAAGTTCTATCGTACTTGTACCGTACCGCAAATATATATGCAAGACATAGGTCAACATTGATAACGTTGGAAGATATTATATTAGGTATTTAGTCACCGGTAAGGAAGCAGTTTTGAAATAAAACAAGCATCACGTCTTTTGAGTACCAAGAATATAACGCCATCTAGACAAAAATCTTAAAAATATTTACCCATCTACGGACGAGTTGTTTATGTTTAGTTTCAATAACATTCCGCCAAAGAATCCAGGGGCGCCAGCAGCGAACACTTTTTTATATTCTAAACAAAGCCCGGTTATTGATAATAGAATGAACTTATACAATCAAGATTTCCTTGGCATCGCATGTATAAGTAGTAATATGTTAACATGATAGTGTATTTATAATAGATGTTTTACGTGACTAACATACCGATTGCAAGGCGAGAAACAAGTTGAAAAAATGCAGCGTACCGTTAGAAAGATTATCATCATACCGTAATGCTTCACTAACGACCGTCACAGATGCACCTCTTTAGTTTCTATAATGGAATTTGGTGAACCGCATCTTTGCTTTGACCCTTTTATGCTAAAATTTAAGAAAGCTTAATAAACGGTTTAGATACTTACTAGCAGACGTATCTAACTACGTCGCTTTACCTATAGCATTTTGATCTGATAAAATTACATTTATCGTAAAATTTGAATATACTCGTAATCCCGTGAAAATATAATTTCACGCCAAAATTTCCTTCAGATAAATGCACGTGTGCTGAATATAATCAAAATCGGTTGAGCTTGAGACTCGTAAATTCCTCGTTGACCTAGTAGCGGAAGTACCTATGTAACTTAGAATCACGAATATCTGTCATTTCTTTCTTTCTTTTTTTCTTCTATTAATAAAACAAAAAACTTACTGTAGACCATACAATGCTCAACAGGCTAATAAAACATAAAAAGTAATTTCAGTTAAGCGACAATTAGGTGTCGTTCGATGAAATCTAGGATAAAGAAAACAAAGGAATAAAACATAATATCTGTAATTAAGATAGATTTAGTTATTCCAGATGGAACATAGCACAATGGGTAACGGTGTGCGAATACAGCAAACTAGAATTCTGTATCTAATAACGCACGGCCGTTCTCATGGAACGCTGCACACTTCTATTGCCATGATTCTAATTCACTGTACAGTGAACTAAATCTCCAAGATATCTTTTCCCTAGGGTACCTACAAAAGTGTTACTAACTGAAGTACCGAATGGGTAATGGAGAATTAATAATTCAATGTAACTTTATTTAACTCTACAGAGTAGTGTACATTTTTTATAGTGCACCACTTTCAAACCCCGAGATGAACTAGTCATACGTGGGCTGTAAAGAAATTACCTGATTTGAATTATCTCTACGACACATACCTATTATCTTTAGGCATTATAATAACCCTTTAATATCTAAATCAATACTCAAATTATCTTTCTAAAGAGGATTTAATTAGAAACTCTAATTTCAATATACCAAATTAAACGATTGTAACCAAAGACGTTGATGTGTCTGGAGATGATTTATTGTTGCGATAATAGGTTTGCCAGGAAATGTAAATCGTTTGCGGGTTGTAAGGGTCGTATCCTCCCATAGTCCCAACTTATCAGAATTACCTTTTTACGGCTATTACACTAAACAGCGGTGAATGTTATCCAAATTGTCACAAATGTGTTACCATTATAAGCATAGTGGCCGATATTGAAACACTAACTGCTACTCGCGACGTCTACGTGGACCACAGAATTGAGTCACATAATATCAGTACTTACTTCTAGGGTAGTACATTATCTCTGGTGTGCGGATAGGAACATTTTTTCCCGCCTTAACAAAAAAAAATAAATAAAAAAAAGGGCACATTATCTCTACCACTGAAGGAATGTAACATAATTCCAGTGGCCGCCAATAAAGGCGGAGAGACGACACACGGCGGGTTTATTTAGTGGGTGAGGGCCCCACACTACCCTGTTCGTTGACCCGAACGACGGGGTGTGCGGTTAGGAAATTTTTTTTCCACCTTAACAAAAAAAAGGGTAAGTACGTACATTATCTCTATGCAAAAATAGCTATCCCACAGAAACCTCATATTTTTCTGAGATAAAAAATCTTATGTAATTCCGGTGTGTAATTACAAACTCACATTTATAATATGTATTAGTAGGATACAGCTAACATGTTAGTTAATAAAGCTTTAATATTTTTTCCCTTAGGGCTAGATATCAGCCCGCGAAGGAGCGACGCTCCGTGTGCGGGTGCGTCGCTCAGTAGAGGGTACCCGAAAGGGTAAGCCGCCGGCGGACCACCGAAGGAATGTAACATAGTTCCAGTGGTCCGCCAATAAAGGCGGAGAGACGGCACACGGCGGGTTTATTTAGTGGGTGAGGGCCCCACACTACCCTGTTCGTTGCCCCGAACGACGGGGTGTGCGGTTAGGTACATTTTTTCCCGCCTAAACAAAAAAGAAAGGGCTAGATATCAGACCACTGAAGGAATGTAACATAGTTCTGGTGGTCCGCCAACACAGGCGGAGAGATGGCATACGGCGGGTTTATTTAGTGGGTGAGGGCCCCACACTACCCTGTTCGTTGCCCCGAACGACGGCGTGTGCGATTAGGTACATTTTCCCCGCCTTAACAAAAAAAAAGGGCTAGATATCAGAATACCAAAGGCCACTATGGTAATTGGGATACAAGTTTAAATATTTTAGTTCTAATTAGCTGTCATATTTACCTAGTATCATAGTTAGGTAGTACGTCACATCAGCTCTGACGTCAATTCAATTAGTCGTTCTGCATATTAAGTAGAAGACGCGTGTAACCTACAGTTGGAATTATAAAAAAGTACTGTAAAAACTGCGTGATACATTATATAGAGTAGCCAGATCATTCACTTCAATACCAACCTACTATGTTATGACGATGTTATAACGATACACCGCTAATATTTGTAGCTATTTAAGTTAAACAGAATCACAACACGTGTAAAGATGACATGATACCTATCCCCTCGCTCCATAATGTGAACAAAATATTAAGGCGCCCCCGAGATGCCTAGCAACCAACTCCACCCTACGAGCCAGCTACATATCCACGATAATATATAATATTATATTGATATGAAGCTGCGTGTGCTCTCGTGCTCTTTCCCACCTACCACCACACATCGTTATGAGTTATATGTATAAATGTGTCAGTCCAAAAATAATTGTAATATCAAATATTGTTAAATTTTATAGAGTAATCACATGCATGTATAAAATGGATAACGTTCACTCGTAAAATAACAGGATAAAAGGAGAAATAAACTGTAAGTACCTCTTGTTGGGATAACATTTGTAGAAAATGATTTATTATATCAAACTGAATTTGGGTCATACTTATTAGTTATTACAATTACTCGTTAACAGGCCATTGTTGGAAAACCCGGGGATCAGCAGTGCGATGACTCTTACTCCAATATAGACATTGTACCTACATGCTAACTTCAATAAACAACTTTAGTACATTAAACCCAAATCAGCCGGCTAAAAATACAGCTGTAACACAAATATACGCTATTTTTTAAGACATAGGGACTATAATCGCATATACGCTTGATAGCAAGTCATTAGTGTTGCTGCTGAGAAAAAATATAATCAAGTTAACATTTCAATTGAACTAAATAAGTGGCAGCTATCCAGTTTGTTCACCGTAACGGTACGCAGAATACCTGTGGTACTTCTTCAGGTGTTTACTAGTTGAACGGGCAATAAGGTCACAACGAAATCTCTTCCAAGTTACTATTCAAGATGTCTGAGAAGGTACACTATCATGGTGCACAACTGTACTTATAATTGAATGGCGACTGTATGCCCTTATCACGATGATATCATATCATAGTGTATTACGATGCACTTTTTAAAATTATTTCTCAATGTTCATTATCTTGTATAACCATTATACAAATCTGAGAACATATTAACATAGAATGCATTAGATTTAAATAATTTATTTTGAATAATATACCTGACTGATTCAAACCCTATGAACTACATAGATTTTCACATTTAAAATATAAACTTACCTTTAACGAAATGTAGATTGAAGTACAAAAATACAATCATATTCATATTTTATTTTAGAATATTTTGACATAGCGAGCTCAAAGAACAAATGCGTTTAGAGTAACTGTGCATAAATCGTATGCTAATTTTAATATCACAGGTACATTTATAGCTGAAAGTATAACTCTATACTCATATTTGTTTAAGTATATTTATCTCACAATCTTTCTTTGAAGACTGTAGATCTTTTGTATCATAATGCAAAGAAAACAATTTACAGTAAGTATGGCTATTTTATTATTTGAAAATAAAAATACAGTTTCTAGCACATCACTAAAGAGTAAGCCGATTTGAATCCTGAGACCAAACAACAATACGGAATCAGTCAATAGACTAACATAAAATATATCCCCCAGAATTCGTTCTGAGCATTACAATCTCTCGAAAAAAATATCTCTTAGTATTGAAGGGATAGATATGGGTCTCTACCTGCGACTGGCTCTAGAATTGAAAGAAATCAACTTATTTCGTAAAAACATGTTTTAAATAGAAAAAGCACCCAAAAGCAGGGCGTCTAGACATTCTTTTTTTTTTAGTTCCCAGAACGAGCAGGTAGTGATCTCTACAAGATGTGGTGTATCGAGGGATTCTTCGAGATACAATTATTAGTAGTTGCAAAGGTACAGTCGAATTTTATTATACATCTTTTTTAATTTTAGAAATATGTACCTATTTATATACAGGCGTGTAAATATTTTGACTATTGAAAAAAATATTCACCTATAAAATTACTACATACTATTAATTTGGATATTTATGCAAGTTATAGCCACAAAATAAGACAGACAAGATTTCTAATTTACCTTAAGCCTATGTTTAAAAAACAGTAAAAATACAAAATGAGTAAACAATGACTTAGATGCTATTACTTATCATGACGACAGGTTATCACTGGCTGACCCACAATCACGAGAAAGAAGCAATCTGCATAGGGGCCGAATATAATACTAAATATAAGTAAACATATTTTCTCTAGATTCAAAACAACTAAATACTCAATAAATGCTTGACACAAGAAAATCGCGACTCGAAAATATAATATGTAAAAATTTGGAAGATGCAACTCTTTTATTTTTATGTCTAGCTACAATTCATTTTAGTCTATTAGTTTTAATAAGTCGCGATAATCTCGAACTACAATAAAATGAGTTATTTAACTTTCCACCTATGTAGACGAAATTATATAATTATATATATTATAATTAGTAGAATAAGTAAAGGTAATTTAATACTTTATTTTCCTTGACTGTTTCCATCTCTAACAAGGGGAAGTAATTCGCTAAAATAGTTTGTCATTAAGATGTTATTGATGAACGAGGGGCTTGGACGGGGCATATTAGAATCCCGCTCCAATTTTATCTTATTAATCTGACGTCATTTTCCCTAGAAATAAACATCTTATATGCTATATTGATGAAAGATTGTGGATGAAAGCAACTACACAAATTATGAATTGGTTATAAATGAAGACTATTAAGGTAATTTTGGTGGATGAGTGTGAACTGGGGCTTCTCCAATAATGGTGTCGTTATAAGTTAATAATGAGGCATAGCAGTTTCGAGATTTTCTTGATGAACAGTACCACAGCAGACGAGTCTTGTCTCTTCTTTTTCTAGAATTTATGAAGTAGGTGTTGCCCATGAAGTATAACAGCCGTCCTCCACGCGTCGATGTCAAGTATTGCGCACCTTACAATAACAAATAATTAATTAAATTATATTCTAATTATAAAATAGGGTATCTAGTATAACAAGCCAAAATAATACATGTACTTGTTTATTAATTAAATTTATTTTGAAATCAAATGCTACTTAAAACATCATGCGACTACAGACTTGTTAGGGGATAGTGTATACTATGCACTATAAAATTAAAATATCAAACCACCTCGTATACGGAATAGTAGACGAGTTGATTTTACTGTTTAATTTTGTTTCATTCGAGGTTGTATCTTTTTGTAATACTGATAGACGCAAGATCATAAAAGCGGTAACGTCAATTGCGCGCTTTCAACTATGGCGTTAAGCTTTACTAAAAGTAAAGTAGCAAATTCTATAAAGTGTAATTATAGATTTTTAGTCCACGTTTTTTCATGTACATAGTTGTGTTAGGAGAAATTCTAAAACAATTCATAATATATAGGTATTGATTTCCTTACTTTTTAATATTGATTAGTTAACCACATCTAACTAAAGCACTCCTGACCTCAATATAGATATATTTATCAGCTATTTTCTACAAATGTACCTACGGTACATAATCAATAACATGTTATCACGTGTATCAGTTTATTTTGGACGGATATATTATAATTACATTTATATATAATAAAATAAAGGTTAAGCTATGTCCTTAAAAATACAGTTCATATTCAGTAAAATGAAAGAATATAACATTTTGTTCTTTATTTTGCACCTGACATGCTCAGCTACTTTAAAGTACAAATTATTTGTGAATGTGGAAAGAGAGAACTTTAGTGCGATTGGGGAGCGGTTCCCGCTCGCACTAAAGTTCTTTTTCCACATTCACAAAGAAATAATATCATTCATTATAACGTATCTTATATAATAGGGAAAATAGAATTTTAATCATTTCGATTATATGTTAAAAACTGTGCATTCAAAACCTTTTTTTATTTCTAATATGATACTTGAAGTAATTATTTTTTTAAGTATTCATACACAGTTTGTATTGATATAAAATCTTGGAACAGTCAGAATGGAGGTAATATTATATCAAAATTCTAAACCGAACAGTGAGATCCGGTTTTAAGAACTCAAGTGCCTAGTTATAAAAAAATGTTTAAATATCATACATCTGTAGAACGCGTTAGCCGGTTCCGTAACAAAAACAGGTTGGGAGCCCTATAGTACTATAAAATATTTGGAAATAATTTCATTGATGGGCGCGCATGCGTACTACTAGAATTCTACGCATTACAACCGCGTGTTACGCCTTGAGTTTGTACTAAAAATAGAACATTGAACTAAGGGCGTGTAAGGGAATGAGCTGTGTGACCTCACGCACTATCTGTATCGTGCGATTGTTGTTTTTATTAAGTACTTATCTAAAACTCAATTTCGTAATATATAATATCTATAAGTAGGTACTTCGACACGTGTGCATGTTTCTTCTATTAGAAATTATTTGTACTTTTATTTTGTAATCATCGGTATAATAGTACCTACCTATCTACTTTTATTTTAATTATCATTGTCTATAACAAATATCAATACTTAAATTATACAAGCTAGTTAGTTTTATATGCCATAAATATGTATATATGTAATATTATAGACATTAAAAATATTCTTTATGAAAATTCAGCGTTTTCTCTATTCTACCTACTTACGAAATTTCATCGAAATCTGTTCAGTGGTTTAGGTTTTATTTAGGGAAAAAAGTTTTAATTTATAATATTACGTAGCAGCGGGATTATTTGGATGACTATTAAAGAAATGCCAAAAAATTCCAGAGGTCCGCCAATGTAGCCAGGGTAACGTCACACAGCGGGTTATTTTAGTGGGTGAGGCGCCCACATTACTCCGCTCACTGCCCCGAACGACGGTATGCTGTTGCTTTTAGGTACCTTTTACCCGCTTTACCAAAAAAAAACAAGTTAAAAAAGGATAAGGATTTTTATCGAGCAAAATATAAATATTTAGTAATAGTAATAGTAATAATATTGATAACGATGACACTTTTAGTGAAATTCTTCAAACTAACCTAATGTATTTCGATTTACTTATATTTTTTTAGCACTTGACATGCCCAGCCACTTTGAAGAACAAATTATTTGTGAATGTGGAAAAAGAGAAGTTTTTATCCCGCTCGCACTAAACTCTTTTTCCGCATTCACAAATAATTCAACCTAATGTGGTTAAAATAAATGACCATATTTCTTTATAGAAAAGTAAAAGGAGGGTAAAGTCAAGTACATGTAGATTGTGTTAATTCATTAAAACACAAAGTGAAAAATGTGAAATCGAAAATAACAGTCAGGAGCAGGATTTGAACCTGCATCTTCTGGATACCGTCCAGATGCTTTACCAATTCAGCCATCCTGACAATTGCTCCTGACTGCTAATTTCGATAACACATCATACTTAATGTCTTTGGGTGACGCCTGCGCCATTTGTCGGAAGTATTTTCATACATTATACCGACCAGGTAAACTTAATTTTACAATTAAGATTTTACCTAATAATGACGCAAACCCTTTAAATATTTAGATATTTTTATATATATTTTTAGCATTTGACATGCTTAGCACTATACATTAAACACAAAGTGAAAAAAATTGTGTTAATTCGATATGCGTATTCAATAACGTGTTATTTGTGATACTAAACTACGCGTGCAATTACTATCAAAGTTGTGATACGAAATGTGAGACAAACGTTATTTTTATAAATCTATAAATCATATCACGCATTCTTCCTAAATAGGATGTTCGAATAATTTGGTATCTGCGAATACATACCTACCCGATTGTATCAACTTTTAATCTATAACCAAGGACTGTAATTTATTTGGACATGCTCGTTTTACTTTTAACTCTATTGCATTACAGAACTTTGTCTACTCAAATACCCAAACCGACTTCTGTACCTAGATGTGAATTTTACACTTTTGGTAAACAACTTGTAAGCAGGCAGTCGCACAGGTGTCTGTTGTGGATGGTGATGTAACAGGAGGGCGCATGGGTCACGGAGACGATGCGAGAGCGCCATGCAGCCGGACAGTTCAGCTTTACCCGCCAAGACACCGACTCCCAGCAGAACACACCGGCTACAATCACCAAACATTCCAACTAAACCATTCATGTCAGTAAACCTAAATAAACTATGTGCATTAAGAATAAATAAAAGCAAATTTTCGTCAAAAACATATAATCCTACTTTATTTATACAGTCTCTCAATATTTTACCTTTGAAAGCGTTCAAAAGTAAACATAACATTAATAATTCATATGAATACATAGAAACGAGAGGCCGTTTTCTATTCTAAAAATACTGAAACACAAAGAATCTACATTTTCTTCAAAAGATTCTTTATAGCTACTATTAACCATAACGGAAACATTAGCGGAAACAGGATTGTAAAAGGGACCTTATTACTACAATGGGATGTTATAATTTGGGGGTTTGGTGAGCCTAGGGTTGGGAGAGGAGAGGAGGCGCATTTGGAGTAAGATTTTGGGGCAATATCGATTGAGGGCCCCATCACCAGGATGCGAGTGGCGCGGCGCGCATGTCTCGCCGCCACCGTGGGATCGCGTGCGGCAAGACCTAGCTAGCGAATCCCGGCCCGGCCGCCGCGGTATAGAAAAGCACTTGAGAGAACCATGCCCTAAATATTTATTTCGTCTGTAAAAGTAATGTATAATACATTACAAATTGTAGCTAAGCACTTAATCTATTATATTGTATACGAATTATCTATGTACCAGCTACTAGGTTAGAGATAAATATATCTCCAATGTTTCTTTAAAATTGTTTAAAAATATAATTATGATTTATATTTTTTGTTTGACTTAGCTACAAAAAAAAAATCAAAATGCATAATTTCATACATTATGGTTTACTTATATATTAAATAAATTATATGTAATCTCATAGTATATCATTTTTACGTAGGTATCTCAAAATTTCAATTTAAGGTACGACAGTTTATTAACACTTTCAGTAAGTCTATAAACGGTCTTATTTCGTAGAAAATGTAATATTATGTATTTTCTTGGGAAAAATGTTGCAACTTTAAAACACGACATAATTCTAGTAAGTACCTAATAATACTTTGATCTGTATTTTAGCACTTGACTCAGCTACTTTAAAGAATGAATTATTTGTTACCTAATAATACGTTAAGAAAAGAAAATAGTTCTAATTACGTAAGTGACGAGATATCATTTATAGTATTTTAGACACATTATTCCACCACTGTCCAATGTCAGGTAAAGTTGTGAACATACTCCTGCTACAGCCATAAAACCAGAAGAAGATACTTTATGGTTTCTATTTAGGGTATAATATTTTTATATACCTTATTCTCGAAAACCTTATTAGCACGTCATGATTCCTGCGCTATCTTCTCCGTGTGTGATTCTCCTGTATGTATGTACACTAAAATTGGCCGAAAAAAACAAAAAGAAAACAGCTTGTAGTTGAATGGCATTGTTATGGTAAATCTGAGATCCTAGTGACGAATATCAATGACATCTACGGGGAAGCAAGGGTACCTATGGATACAACTTGAGTGATATCACTTATTTATATTTGATTTCATATACTTTAATATAATCATGAAAAACTAAAGAAGCTGCTTATGACTTAAATGACTATAGGTATACATCACATACAAAGCCAATCGGAAAGCTTAGAAAATTTTAAACCCACCAGCATAACGCATAAAATTGAATACCTAATATATAAATGATACAACGTTCCTAAACACATTTAAGGGCTGGTAATGGCTCAATTTGTTGATATTAATAAAAATTTATTTATATAGAGAAAATCATACTCCATTTGTAAGACACACTCGACTAATTTGCTCCACACAACCATTCATGTCGGAACGGATAAGACAAAATGAAAAAAACCTAGGGTAAAAGAAAATCTTGATGAGGGGGTCACGGGACCCTCGAGCAAGCAATGATAAATCGATGTTCATAGAAAGACGCACCTAAAAAACTTTACATTAAATCTATATTATTTGTAAATTTTAGTTCCATCCATCAGCCTTTCGAAGTCCACTGCTGGACATAGCCCTCCCCAAGAGACCGCCACAACATGTGTTTCGCTCATATTACGGGGGATAGTGCCGTAATCGCCACGCTTGGCAGGCGGGTTGGCGATCGCAGTGGATGTTGTTAATAAATTATAAATTTTAGTTAGTTTAACATAATTATTACATCCTAATTAATATTATAAATGCGAAAATAAGTTTGATTATCATGAAATAGGGCATATAAATTATCTGGAGCCCAAAAATGAAGCTACTTTTTAACAGAAAAAAAGGATGCTTCCCCTGGGATATCAATTTAGAAACCGGTTGGTCCGGGGAAGTGCCACCCTCTCACAAAAGACCAGTGTGAACAATGAATATTCCTTTTTTTTTTGTTAAGGCGGGAAAAAATGTTACTATCCGCACACCCCGTCGTTCGGGGCAACGAAGAGGGTAGTGTGGGGCCTTCGTCCACTAAATAAACCCGCCGTGTGCCGTCTCTCCGCCTGTGTTAGCGGGCCACTGGAACCATATTACATTCCTTCAGTGCTAACGATAAATACTCCTACTGTTGTATTTTGTATGGTTAGTGAGAGCTCCGGAAGTCTCCTGTCCTGTCTTCATTTACCTTCCCCGCCACCTCCTCCTTCCTTGGAGTTGGCAACGCGCGAGTGATGCCTCTGGTGTTGCTGGCGTCAATAACCTTCAGTAAGTGCTTTCCATCAGGTGGACTATATGCTTATACTATGAGGGTAGCAAACCCTCATAGTATAAAATAACAATATTCATAAGTATGACTACATATAGAAACTTTATTACATAAAAATACTATAGTCCCCGCCGCGGCAGCGCGCCGTCTACCCTACAAATCGCTCGCACTCACCACCCATGCCTGTACTATTTATGTAAATTCACCTCATTATAAATACTTTACGTAACTACTTAGCTAAACCTAAAACTAGCAAGACGGCTTTCAAATTGAATAAGGTCCAAGTACCGTTAGCCCCTCATTCCACATCAGCATTTTTAATTAATTGAAATCTGTGTCCATTATTTTTTCCATAAGTAATATTTAATAAGTTCGACTACAGTATTACACAAAGCTGTAATCTATAAATAAATCATAGTAGTATAATATGTATGTAAACACGCTACTACACGGGAGTCGTACTACGAAGAATGTTTACTCACACAAACGTGGGCGCCCTAAGGGAGGCGGGCGGGTGGTAGTACGTCAAATTAGGGCATACAGGGTGTAACTAGGCTATAGCGGGAGATGGAGGGCACGCCCATGCGATTCCCCGTGCCCTGCGGAACTTTCTTCTTTCATAACTTTGTAGGTATTGATCCGTCACAACTGCGCAATTCATGTCCTCTCGAATACAACCGATATTGCAACGATAATAACGCTCGCGTATAATACGCCCATTTTTTATTTTAATGTATCTCTAATGTTTATTGTGATACTGAATTATAACTGTTTATAATAGTTACTCTACAACTACTCTACATTTTTGGGTGACAGGTTACTAGATAAAAATAATGTTTGGAATCAACTTATACTATAGGTATAGAAACATAAAAAAATAAATTAGACTGTAAAAGCAGTTTCTATCAATTTCTTGTTTACTTGCCTAAATAATAACTTTATTGTTTAGGCAAGTAAAAAAAGCAATTGTTTATTTAATTACTTAATTTAATAAAATAGGTAATTGAATAAGTAGCGAAACAAAAGAATCTCATTTAAGTAATGACAGTAAACTCGAAAAAGAGGTTTAGGATATGTCTATATACTTTATGGTACAAGGACCTTGTAAATAAACAAAACGTAACATGTTAGTACGTAATTGCGTGGTACGTACCTACGTTTAGCGCCCACGTGCCCCAACACTCGTTTAAGTTTCCAAGGCGCACGGAAACACGTTGAACGAACATTCATTCATAACATTTAATACAACTTTAATAATAGTAACTCTTTATTGTACACAAGAAAAAAGAAAAATAAAAAGAATCAAGAAAATTTATGTAAGTAGGAAATTGATTAAGTACAATTGGCGGTCCTATCGCACAAGGCAATCTCTTCCGGACAACCATTGGATGGAAACAAAAAAAAATAGTTTTGGAAATAATGTTATGGCGTACACAATAATATGATATACTAATTAGGTTGTAATAAATACTTATACATACATATATAATACACATTATGATAGATAAATAATGAACCATTACATTAAAATAAAATACTTGGTTACGATCATAAGACACTATGATAACATGAGATAGAATCAGATACAACTCATGTTTTACACACAAAAAAGGACAATTATAAGGCTAGCTATCTAGCAAGTTACAACCTTGTCAATATAGAAAGGTTACTTGTAAAGAAAGTCTTTTTTATACTTTAAAATATAAAGTCAGCAATACATTTTTGATCTGTATTTTAGCATTTGACATGCTCAACTACTTTAATGAACAAATTATTTGTGAAATATGGAAAAAGAGAAATTTAGTGCGAGCGGGAATTCAAACCTGCGTCCCTTCCAATTCCAGTACTTCCGCGGATTGGAAGGGACGCAGGTTCGATTCCCGATTGCACTAAAGTTCTCTTTTCCCACATTTCACAAATAATCATCAAAACCCAAACATGTTCGTATATTTTTTAATTGGCATAACTACTAGCTACACATAGGCACTAGCTACATATATATGTTGTTGTGTTTTGATTTGACAGGAGCTGTCGCCTGCGACTTCGTCTGTGTGGACCTCTAAATGAGGAGAACTCTTTACCTGACTTCCGATAAGTGAAATAAAGTCTATATTTGTACGCGTGAAAACGAAATTAAAATTAGATCAGTAATTTCAGAATTGAGTTCTAACAAACACAGATAAAAATAAAAAATAGTTTTTTTTTTACCTGTCCCTTATCGCCAACTCTGTAATTTTGATAAATACCTTCTTTTATTATAGATGAACTCACTCTAACACTTTTTTAAATTAAATGTTATTAAATCTTTTAAGCGCCTTGTAAAGGATCACATTTCTTTGACCAAGGCATTTATTAAACACAAAGTGAAAAATGTGAAATCGAAAATAACTCTAACTTTCACTTTGTGTTTAATGTATAGTGCTAAGCATGTCAAATGCTAAAAATATATATAAATACCAAGGCATTTGTCAAATTTCAAGGTTTCATCAAACAATAGCTCAAACGTTCAAACATGTTTGTCAAACGTGCTTCTTCTTCTTCTTTATGGCGATCCCATTGAATCCGCCAATGACCAAACGCGCTTCAATAACGCCAAATAACGCTTTCAATCAAAATTTTCGACTAACACGTCAAACACATTGTTTGACAAACACGTCAACAAATCCACAGACTATAAAATAAATTTGACCAACACGTAAAATTTGAAAATAATTTGTTGTTCTACAGGACGCTTAAGTACAGTCATTTGGTTCGAAAAGTTTTCCGGGAAAGAGGATAGCTGGAAAGTTTTCCGGGAATTTTGAAAATGAGTAATTTTATAAATTTCTATGTGCTCTTTCCGAATTTCAACTTTGCCACCTCGTATCCTCGCCGCTCGCATATTGTAAAAATGGAAAAATGGCGCCTATTAGCAGTTTTTCGACAATATCTCCTTTCTGAATCATTTTACGATGAAACATGTATGATGTACAAAATTAAACTAGAGAAAATACCCACAATTTATGTTATGTCATTTTTTTTGTATAATTAATAGTTTTCCGTACGGGCCCAACGCAACAACTCATTTCCACCCCACCTTGAGGTAGAGTAAGCAGCAGTAATAAAAACGCGCTTTATTTATTTTTTGGCCCACCACGTTTGTATGAGGATGATATGTTTGCATCATCATAGCTCTAAAGCAAATACGTCCAAGAATCTTGTAGATTTAGTCTTAGCACACGTCGTAAGTATCGGATTCATAGAGTCATCAAAAAGGATTATTGGTCCGGAATAGTCTCCTGACTCATAGCTGGCTACGATGTTATCGTTGCCCAAATCTTTAAGAGTTACGAAATCACATTTAGTAGGGTTGTCAGCACAAGCTACATTTCTACAGAAGTAGTTTCCTATAACAAATCGACTGCCCCTACGTAAACTTTCTAAAGTGAAAAATGCTTACAGGAGAGCGAATTAAAGTTCATTTTCTGGATAACTTTGTCATTAATGACTCTAAATCTGTTTAAAATTTTAAGTTTCATATTTTAGTTGGGTATACGAATCATTAGAAAATAACCTTATTCATTAATTATGAATAGTTTTTGAGTTACCATAGGTACGTAACTGCACTGACATTATCAATCGAATCTGGCACTTTCGATTATTTACAGGAAAACGCAATTGCCAAAATATATAGTAAAGTAACTGTCTAGTTCAATAGTTTACCTCACATATATATTCCATCATTTACTTCGTAGCGTCCTCGTAGTTACGATAATTAGAACAAACAAAAATAAAACAATTTACGTAAAATACTTTTAATAAAAAAAGCAATAAATGTTTTGCATTAGGAACAATAGTTATTTCTTAACATAATATATGTTAAGATATTTTTATTTTTTATAGCATGTAGTGGCAGACGAGCCACGGCCCACCTGATGGTAAATGGTAACCGTCGCTCATGGACTCAACTATACCGAAAGTATTGTCAAGCCGCTGCTCACCATTTCATTTCATCAGCAGGAGATAGCCGTTTATTCTTTCATATGAAATGAAAGAATAAACGGCTATCTCCTGCTACAGCCAAAACGCAACGATGTGCTTCATGGCCGGTCACACGGGAGATGGTGGTACCAACCCGCTCGGGCCCGATACCAAGTGAGTACTCCCACTTGGTATCCAGCCCTACCACCAGTCATGCAATGGATGATAATTGCTTACTTCCATTAGTCGCCTCATAAGACACCCGTTGAAAAGAATGGGGTGGTGACACTTGCATTCTTAGTCCGTCCACGCGGAATAATTATGGCATCTGGTAAATAATCAGTATGTTTTCCCATTTCTTATAATAAAAATATTGTTTTCTTCCTAGTAAATAATTATTTTATTTGGGATAAGAAACAATTATGTACATAATATGACATTTACGATATAGTTGTTATTATAACAATAGTAATTATGCAATCAGCACCCTTATCCACAGAATAAAATTATAAATTCAAACTGCTTTTAGCATGCTAAAAAAAACTGGTTATTGCTGAAATAATAACACCAGTGGTAGAGCCTTGCTTATCCCAGCGCGAATGGGCCGGCTCGATTAGAGAAGTACCACACTCCCACATAAGATCAGCGTGTAACAACGTTTGTTACTCCTGCCGTTGTGTTTGGTATAGGTAACAGCTTACCATCAGGTGGTCCGTATGCTTGATCGCCACCCATGTAGTATAAAAAATAATTTAAAAACATAAATTATATATGTATATCTTTTTTAGTAATTAAGAAAAC
Source organism: Leucoma salicis (assembly GCA_948253155.1). Lineage (NCBI taxonomy): Eukaryota > Metazoa > Arthropoda > Insecta > Lepidoptera > Erebidae > Leucoma > Leucoma salicis. The sequence goes on along the minus strand of OX411814.1, from coordinate 20,621,650 downwards.
GACAAGAAATCAATTAAATTCCGGCTGTATTAATTAGTTCTAGCCCAACATAAGTAATTACTATCACTATATATGTAATAACAAAAACAAATTTATCTCCAATAACAATATTAAAATAGCCATAAGCTCTCATAAAATGTATAGTAGTACTAAGTATGAATAATTTTCAAAAAACTTATGGCTCATCATCTGACGACTCTTCAAAATTTTCCGCATTAACTGTACAATATTTTAAAATTTCGTTAAACCTATGATACTCTTTGGGTATTGCTCCAGAACGGCATAAAGAAATCAAATCATTATACTTTTCTACTGGCAATGCTAATGTATCCGTATACATTTTAAGGTTGAAACTTTTTTCCCGCGACTTCTTCTTTCTACAGTGGTATACTCGTATAATCATCAATAAATTCAAATCATATTTAAAATAAAGACAATTTGGCTCTACTTTTCTTATATTAACTTCTTTAACGCTATTCCAATTAACTTTAAAACCGAAAATATCATCTCTATTTCTAAGACATTATAAGAGTCAAGTGGGTCGCGCTTGTATTTTGGTGCGCCTGCCCAGAGATGTGAGCGGTACTCCACGTGAGGGCGGACTTGTGCTTTATACAGCACAAGTCACTGCCTCGGTGAAAAGTACCGCTTGGCTCTCTGCAGGACGCCCAGTTTCTTGCTCACCAATTTGGCTTTGTTCTCCAAATGACTCCCGAACTGGACTTTGCTGGATATATCGATGTTGCAGATCCCAATACTCTCGGAGACCGGGACAATTACCCCTTGGAACTGGGGCGTCACGACATATGCGTCCTTCTTTGCAGTGAGTGAAATTTGCAGTATCTTCTCTTTTACTAAATGCATTAAACAGCTACTTACTTCGTTAGCTCCTCTTTTACTTGTACATTCTGTCCACATGTAGCATGTACTTTCCTTTAAAGTTAAATCGAAAACAGTAAAATTAAACAGTGAAAGTTTGCACTTGTAATAAAACAAACCTGCATCAGCGTGCGGGCAGTTTAAATTTTTTTAAAGTCAAACTTGGCGCACATTACTTTTGGTGTTTTTTTGGACTCTTCTTTGTAACAACAAAGTAAAAGACAGAACACTGTCGGACACTTTTCATTAGAAAAACTATGGCACTCGTCACTAGTTGACACAAATATTGTTCTTGCGACGGAAAAATGCTACATTCGTGTTAGCATTAATGGTGTCTCTGTACTGACGTATGGTCTGAGCTTTATTGTCGTATTGCGAAAGCTGATTCCACTCCTTGTATAAAGCAAACATCCTGTGCATAGTCAATTTTTTATGTAAATATAGCTTACTACTACTTTTTAGTGAGATTCTATAGGTTGAAAGGAAGCTACATGATCACAAACACTTTTGATCATAAACGAATTCATTACAACTGGGTGGTTGAATGTTTACCCCTTTTATCCGGCAGCGTAATCCCTTCTTGATTAATTTTACTATGAGCTGTGCGTAAACTTAATAGATAAAGTGTTTAAAAATGTTTTAAGACAAACTTGTTGTCGTTTGAAGAAGTCTGTAGGCTGTGGTAAAAAATATTTAGTAGTAAATTTTCTTCTAGAAGATCCTTCTATTGTGATTCGTTCTTATTTTGTTTCTCTGTAAATTTATAATGAACTCCCACTGTTTACTATGATCTGCAAGTTTCCAGAAATTGAGGAGAATAATTTGGCGAGCGGCTAGGTCAAATTTATTAAAACATTTTATATAAGCCGTACAAACAGGGTCTTTTTTATTTCGAACCTTTCCATTTCGGCTGATGTACTGCTGGCCAGAATTTAATAGTTCTTTTCTTCTGTTATCGATCCACTTTTCAGTACACCTTGTCTTTTTTTTTCCGGGATTAGTTTTAAATGTCCGTTTCCTTTTTTTACCTACACTGTCACAACTGTGGACTTCTTCTTTGGCTAAATTTCTGTCTGAGGAAAGTTCTTCATTTACTAACTCCTTTAATACATCCCAATCAGATTCTTTGAAGCTGGTTGGTAGCGGGGAATCTAAAAAAATATAATATAGCTATACAAATGTCGTTAAGTAGATTAATTAACCAACTATAAATCAACCAAAAGTTAAAAATTAGATTATTTAGTCCATTTATTTATAGATGCACTCTTATGGAACACTAAACAAAAAAATGTAATCCATCTAAAATTTTCGAATCTGGCAGTTTCAATATAATTTTAAGTATCGAATGTATCAGTAATATAAACACAATACAAAATTCCCACGTGTAATATTAAAACTATTAAATTCGATTTATTACTGGGGGGAAACAATGTAGTTGTACTACTAACATAACTTATTATAAAATCTAAGATTAGAAGCAAAATGTTACTTAAATATATTAATCTGTATTTAGCTTTTGACATGCTCACCTACTTTAAAGAATAAATTATTTGTGAAAGTGGAGAAAGAGAGCTCCTCTCATTCGAAGTAAAGATTTCTTTTTCCACTTTCACAATAATTAGTTATTTAAAATCTTACTTTTTCGTCTTATAATTACGTATAAGCAATATTTGAATTTATATTTTTTTATACAATATCATTGATTTCTATAAACTTACCGGCTTTCGAGGTAGGTGGTTCCTTATCAAAATTCTGTTGTCCCTCATTATTAGTATTTATTTGTACTAAATTAACGATTTTCTTCGCTCTTGAGAACGCTTTTTATTATATTGACTCATTATATTTTAGTTACTCAATTACTAAAAACATCGATAAAAAACCGAAAGGAAACGCAAAACAAAAACATTGGACACGTGCAACTGACTGCGGCACCCCGCACCGCTGTAAGCTCGCGAAATCCGTAGTTCCGCCTCAGTGGCACACTCCTCACTCGCCTATACTCGCGCGAAACTTAACTTTCATTCTTATATGATGGTTGAACTGCTACATTTCGTACTCCACTTAGGAATACCGCGGTATCTTGTACTCATCATAAGAGACTTTCTATCTAACCGCAGCTTTCGCTACAGAGTGGAAGGAACACTATCGGTGGTGTAGCGGTAGCGTATGCGATTGCTAATCATGAGGTCTCGGGTTCGATCTCCGGGTCGGGCAATGTTATTTAGCTTTTTGCTAAAAAGAAAAATTCTCAGTAGCAGCCCGGAGTTTGGAAATGTGCCTGGTAGACGTCAATAGGGTCGTCCTCTATTACGTGGGACTTAAACACAGCTGGCAAGTCGTGGGTGTGTAATACACCTTTGCCTACCCCAGGTACCCTAATACAGGTGTGATGTTATGCTTACCAGAAATACCCGTCTATTTATATGTAGTACCCTCTTTCTGAACAAGGGCCCTATTTTAAAATCTTACTATGTATTCTACCTGATTTGAATAACAAAAGTTTACATATTATTAGTATTATTATTCACTTCATTGAACACGCAATAGTTATAAAAGGTTATGCTAAAAATCCTTTGTCATGACAGTAAGCTTCATAAATAATAAGTAATTTAGTTTTTCTCACACTTAAACAACTTTCCATCAGTATACAAACAGGTAGGTACTCTTGCACATTCACTTACCTTCATTAGGGCTGCCAACCGTACCATAATATATAGTACTGTACCATATTTCGGGTCTGCGTGCTATATACTAATACTATATTTAAAGTATGTAATTTAATTCCTGCTCTCTATTCCCGCCATTACGGAATTCACAAAGGGCATATTTTCGGTTTTAATTCGAAATGACGAGCAGAAACTGAAGTAGTATTTCACTTATAAAAAGAGCTTTTGATTTACATTAATTTCTTTTGAACGCCAGAGCATAAACGCACGCGCGTATACCTTCCACGCCAAGACACAAGATCACAGCAAATACCTACAAATAGGAATGAGGGTTCCAAAACTTCGTCGATATTGAACTGAATTTTATTTTCGTCCACAATTTTAGGATGAAATTTAGTATCCCCATAACATTGAAGTTTTATATAACCTCACACTACTTCCCCTATAGTAATCATTATTACCATTTACAAAGATTTTATTATTATAAAAGCAGAAGAAGTAAGCGCTGGTAAAACTATAGAGGAACGCACACGCCCCACAGACGGCAGTGGGATTGAGCCCTAAGTATATAATAGAATGACATGTCCTTTATAACAAATTTACACTAAATTAGACACAGTGATATTTTGCAAAACATGGCGCAGCACATAAATAAACGTTACAAACATTGCATTTACGAGTATTTTTTTTTATTAATTGCGCATTGCTTAAACCTTTGGTATTTCCCATAAGATGAGGCATGTGATCCTGTACCACCGAAGGAATGTAACATAGTTCCAGTGGCAGCCATCAAAGGCGGAGAGACGGCACAGCGGATGAAGGCCCCAAACTACCCTGTTTGTTGCCCCGAACGACAGGCTGTGCGGTTAGGAACATTTTATACAGCCTTAACAAAAAAAAAGAAGGCATATGATCCTGTATTTCTGGGTAATACACGAAGAGGGCTAGGTACTACTGCTAGTTGTGGCTGACATGGGTCGTTCTAAAACACAAAAAGTTTAAGTTCTTCAGTTGTCTTTGAACTCATATCGTAATCACTTTTATAACAGTTTTTAATAAAGAATTTAATGGGCTTCACTAAAAATGATCCCCATGTTTATGACGTCACAGTTTTGTCCTTTATTACTGATCATAGCGTACAAGAACCTGATAATTAGTGATGCGCTAAGGATGCACGGGAGTTGAGATTAGCTGATTGAAAATCAACTTAAACAAATTTAACTTTTAATTTTATAGATGATAAAGTGGTTTAATAAGACTGAATCTTCCAAGATACCAACAAATATAAAAATAATATACTATAGAGTATAACATTAATTTTAGTAATACCAATATCCATGATGTATTTTAATTTATCTCATGCGAACAAATATGAAAAGAAGCTCCCAATGTTTAAGATGTTTAAATAAACACACACAAAAGTAATGATTTAATTATTTATTTCGTGTTAGTTTACCATATTTATGACGGGCCTCGTGGCGTTGTCGGTAGTGTAACCGACTTCCATGCACGTGGTCGTGGGTTCGATTCCCACGCAGGACAATTATTTGTGTGATGAACACAGCTATTTGTACTGTGTCTGGGTGTTTTTTTTATCTATTATATACATATATTTACAAAAAAAAGGTAATATATGTATTATATCCGTAATCTCTCTAAATAAATAAGTAACAAACATTATATTTGTCTGTATATTTAATTTTTTTTCTATAAAATACTACCTACTTAGAAGTAATATGAATTGAATTTCTGAAATTTACCTGTTAAAATAGCATTTGTAATCTTAGCTTTCAATGGGCTCCTTATAACTAGGAATTGGTTTGTAGTTGTCATCTTAAAGAAATAAGTTATAATTTTAAATCTGGAAAGTACTAGTGTAAAATATTTTCAGCTTATGTTTTTATTTTATCAAACTTACCAGTTTTAGGCGTATTTATGACTTAACTACACAAAAACTTTCCACTTGTTATGCGCCTAAGTCCAACTAAAAGCACAAAGTATAATTTAACAAGGAGAGAAACTTTAATCGCGCCCGAAATATACCCTGATTGCACAAACAACGATCGTTTATTACATTCAACAGCATCTTTAAATACGGTTTGAAAAATCTGTTGTGATTCCTCGTCAAAAAGACGTATGAGATTTTACTTCCAAATTCTAATATTCACATATTTATATAAAAGTACTTAATCCACAATACGTCTGATATTGCTGCAACTTTCCAGTGGAAAACTTTTGAGAAGACTAGTTCAAAACGCTTGTTTCTTCTGAAGTCGACGTGGCAATTATTACCTTTTTTGAATGCGAAATCTTCGAAACTACTAATGCTAGAGATCATACATTAATTTTACTGCCGTTAAGATTTTTCCAGAGATTTAACGCCTATTTAATTGTGTAACTCAAGTTGTACATAACCAACAAATGTTGGCTTGTCCGATGCGGGTGTCGATGTAATTTGTAATTTCTTATCCTCGACATAATTGTTGTTTGTATTTTTTGTATAATGCACCCTTTTTTGTGATAAGGCGGTTAAAAATGTACCTAACCACACGCCCCGTCGGTCGGGGCAACGAACAGGGTAGTGGGGCCCTCAACCACTAAATAAACCCGCCGCATGCCGTCTCTCCGCCTGTGTTGGCGGGCCACTGGAACTATGTTGCATTACTTCAGTGGTCTGTCAGCGGCTTACCGTTTTGGCCTTTTGGGTACCCTCTACTGAGCGACGCATCCGCACACGAAGCGTCGCCCCTTTGCGGGAGGCCTTGCGGTTGGCGGGCGTTCTCCGGTCCATTCACCCGCAGCCTCGGTGCGGCGGCTTTAGGCACAAGTACTCGCGCCTGCACCGCCCCAGTCGATAACGGCGGTTTGGGTCAGCGGAAGAATCTTCCTCCCTGGCCGTCACCGCTTCCTTTCGCGAGATAACCTCCTCGCAGAAGGCAGCGACCACGGCCCAACTCCCGTCACTACTGAGCATCGCTCTGTGTATAATGCATCCTATCCTAAGAAAACAATATTTAAAACGAAAAATTTAATGCTTTATAAACAAATCCATTTCCACTGTAAGTAAATTGCACCCGTCCGAAGCAAGGGCGGGTCACCAATATACTCGTATAACATCTCGCACTGCACGGTCTGCAGCAGCCTGCAATTAGGTTTACACAGAAACTACAACAAAATTTATTATTATCCTACAAATTTAGCAGTATCAATTCCTGCTCGTGACTGTTATTTTCGATTTCACATTTTTCACTTTGTGTTTAAAGTATAGCAGCTTCTAACAAAAAATCGACTGGACCGAATGACAGTACTTTCACTACTGATATCTAATATTATAATATTATACGAGGAGGGCTAAAAGTAGCGAGAATGAGATAGAATATAATGACTATTGATAACTTAATAATTTATTTTTCTACATAGTCTCCGAGTCTCTCTACACACCGACTCCAGAGCTTTTCCAAGGCTTCAATCCCTTTCAAAAAAAAAGTTTTGTCTTGGTCCTGCAATAAGCTCTCCACGGCATCCATCACCTCGTTGTCGTCTTCGCACCTATTTCCCCTTAAGTATTCTTTCAATTTGGGGAACAGATAAAAATCGCTAGGCGCCAGATCTGGTGATGGGGGGTGGTCAACCAATTCGAAGCCAGCTTGCTGAATGGCAGTCATCGCAACTGCCGACCTGTGCGCGGGTCCGTTGTCGTGATGATACAGCACGCCCCTTCGAAGATTCCCCTCTTCTTTTCTCTTTGATGGCATTCCTCAACTTGAGAACTAAAGCTGCATAATATTGGCCTGTAATAGTGGTTCCACGCTCCACGTAATCAATCAACAATATCCCTTCTGAGTCCCAAAATATTGAGGCCATAACCTTGCCAGCCGATGCCACGGCACGAAACTTCTTCGGGGTCGGTGATGATGGCCGTTTCCATTGCGAAGATTGCTGTTTTGTCTCGGGATCAAAATAATGGATCCATATTTCGTCCATTGTTACGAAACGAGACAAAAAGTTTTCAGAATCTTCTTGAAACTTGTCCAACAATATCTTCGAAATGACAAGTCCATTTTGTTTCTGACTGTCGGTTAACATTCTCGGCACCCACCTTGAGGAGACTTTTCTCATATTCAAAGATTGTTTCAATATGGATTGAATACTTACATATGAAATGCCCGTTTCTTGAATTAAGTATCGGATGGTAACTCTTCAATCGCTCAATACTATTTTCTCGACTTTCGCAAGTTTTTTTGGGTGACTAACGTCGATGGACAGCCACAACGATGTTCATCTTCCGTGCTCGTTCTCCCTACTCGAAATTGAGAAGCGTACCTTACAACAGTGGAATACGGCGGAGCAGACTCTCCTAATGTTGCCTCCAAATCGCAATGAATCTCTTGCGTCGTTAACTTTTTTAAACAGAGGTATTTAATAACGGCTCGCACTTTGTTTTTCTCCATTTTCGAGAATACGTTCCGACACGAAGCAAACAAATGACTACATTGACAAAAAACAAAAGAGAATCGAAGATTTTTTTCTTTATTAATATAACAAATATGTATCTGAGCTATGCCTGCCAGTATTTATTTTTTTTCTTACCAAGGAGTATGTCGTTCTCACTACTTCTTGATCCCTCCTCGTACTACCATTTTTAAAACAATACCAGCATTTCGGACAAAAAACATGATGAAACTAAATTAATGAAGTCAAATTTTACACTGATTAAGTCGCGGGTAGAAGCTAGCACTTATAAACACACAAAGATATATTTGCATGTTTAAAAAGTGCTAGCTCCTAGATCTAACCTATGGTGATACCCTATGGTGTGCGGTTAGGAACATTTTTTCTTGCCTTAAACAAAAACAAAAAAAAAAGGGTGGGTATTCTATAGAAAAGTATTTCGTATCAGCTAGATTGTTCCCCTAACAGGGAAAATTATATCGTGTCCTCCAGTATGGCCCGTTGCCATGACAATCAGCGCCACAACCCTCTCTCATCTCAAGAGCTTGCCACTGCTTTTTGGTATGGCGATTCTACAAGTAGAATGTATAAACCATCAAATAATAACAGGAACGTACCCGTCCGCGATGGCACAGAAACTGCCGGTACTGCGTTAATGCCATTTTAGGCAACCAAACATTTACTGACCCTTGCTCTATAGAAATTTCAGTCATTCAAATTGTATTCTTCGTACACCTAATTTAAGGCAACTCTATAATATGTATATATGTAGTAAAAACTACCTCGGTGGTGTAGCGGTAGTGTATACGACTGCTAATCATGAGGTCTCGGGTTCGATCCCCGGGACGGGCAATGTTATTGAGCTTTTCCTAAAAAGAAAAATTCTTAGTAGCAGCCCGGGGTTTGGAAATGTGCCCGGTAGACGTCAATAGGCTCGCCCCCTATTACGTGGGACTTAAACATAGCTGGCGAGTCGTGGGTGTTTAATACACCTCTGCCTACCCTTTCGGGGAATACAGGCGTGATGCTATGTTGTGTTTGTGTTGTAGTAAAAAATGTTTATATAAACTACACTTAGGTGTGGTATCTGCGTAGGAAGTCAATCGCCTTGTAAAGCAAAAAAGATCCTCGCTTAACAATACAAAAACGACAAACGAAAATAGTCTGAGAAATAAAGAGGTCATCTCCATAGCGTGTTAGGGTTTACTGTACGAAACCAGAGTCCACAGAGTCTCTCCGCAGACATCATATACCATCTATTCACATTTTACATTAATACCACTCCACCCACGCCAGCGGGTTGTATCCTTAAGTGCATTGTGGTCAATAAAGAACTTATTTCATCTACAAACAAATATTTCTTCAATATCTTAAAAAGTATGTATTGCGGAGTAAACTACAGCCACCAATATTTATAGTGAAAAAATTGATGCACCTGAAGAAGAGTCGAACACAAACTCATGTAAAAAATTTGTTATCAGGCATCCGTAAAATCTTACTAATTAAAATGTAGCTACTGCGATTTGTATCTTCAGAATCCAATTCAACAGGATATTCTATTCTACCGATTGTCTATAAGGAACCGTTCACACTGCCATTAAAATTTTGTATTATTTAAACAACTAGTAAAGGACAAGTAGGTTCTTCATTAGACGAACAAGGTTATGTTTCGGCATTGTAATTATTATAAAAACTTGGTTGGATATGTCTACCTTGACTGTGAGTTTAACAGCGCTTGGTATATTACAAGACCATTGGTCACGAATGTAAATTGGAGTAGCATGTTTGATCTTCCTTTTAGAAACATTATTTGAAATATACCTAATCGGTATACACTCATGTACCCTATGTATCTATCTACGTATGCAGTGATTTAGTCATTAGTCTGGTAAAGTTTTTCAAATTAACATATAAACGCCAAAATAAAAATACCGTTTCGATATTTTTTTCATTCTGAATTCGACTACATATTTTTGGATATTTTTGATAGTTATTATTATAGAAAAAAGTTATAACCGAATAATGGCTGATGACGTCACAATTAGTTTGAATGAGATATATGCCTTTTCCTTTGTAATTATCATTTTATTTGATAGGACAAAGCTAAGGCAGCAACACTGTTCTACCTGATAATGACATCATTTGGCGGTTATGACTTTTCAAAATGAAACGAACTTTATAGTAAAAAAGTTTTATGAAAACTGAAAATTTCGGGATATTTTATTTTGCATCTACATATTTTCATTTAAAGTATGCAAAAAAAAAAATGTCAAATTGTAGAACGATGTTATCACTGGTGTGACCAAGGGGGAACATACCATTAAGCTATGGCACCTAGTATTCGTAGTGATCAATTTCTATATCACATCCTCTCAGTCCTACTACAACATATTTGTAAATCATCAAATGTAAGATAATAAATGCATATAGGCCACATTTTTTATATGACGTATTTATTGAATAAAAATATCATCCAGTCTTTTCTTTATTTAAGAAAAACAAGTAAGTACTTTTCCATTTCATAGAAACATTTTAAAATAAACTGAAATCGCAGCTGTTTTAATTGACTCAAATATATTTATAGTATTCGATATTTTAGAAAAAATAGACGATTATTGATTGGCTTCTCCAACAACAATTCGTTAATGTACCTACAATAAAAAAATATACTGACAAAAGATCTAAATATTAGGAACTTTCCAATGTACAATATCATTTTACTCCAATCTATACAAAAAAGTCTAATAAAAAATACACAAAATAAAAAATACATTTTAAAAAAATTGCATTTAAGAACATAATTAAACATAAACAAAATAAAAAAGTAAAAAAAAAATTAAAAAAAAAAAACAATAAAATATTGCAGTTAAAATCACATCAAGTTTCATCGCTACCTGTACCTATGGTATATGTCCTTCTTTCGAACATATTTTCCATCGGGTGTGAAATAATAACTAGGCGGTTGATGTATATGTCTGCCTCGAACAAGAAAGAGTACATCGCCGTCTCCAGAACGGCCTGGTGCCGTGATGACATCAGCGCGGCAGCCAGCCATATCCCGCGATGAGCAGTACCACTGTTTGCGGCCGTGAGCCTGGAGATTCTTCAAGTAGAATGTGTAACCATCGTGCAGCAGCAACGACTTGCCCGTCCGCGATGGCACGTACACGGCCGGCACTGCGTCAAACACCCAACATATGACCACCCACATTCGATTGGCGGTGTGGACACCATCAACCGAATCCAAACCACCAAACTTTCGACTGCATCCTCAAGAACCATACATTGTCTATGCTTTACAGAAAATGTATGGTCATTCGAATACGTCGTGATATTTCTTGAATTATACCCAAATGTTAGACTACTATTTAAGCATTACGTGACTTAACTACATATCCTATTTATATAGGTGAATAACAGGCACAGCGCGTGTAAAAGGTTTAATCAATAAAACGTAAAATATTGTAACAAAAGTAAAAGTTAGCAGAACAAAAATAAAATTATCTCAATCATTTCATATAACTAATACTACTATTTTGAAATCTATAAAATTATAATTTAGGCTGACTAATATTAGTACATTAATAAAAATATAAGTTTATGTCTGATAACTATATTTTTTATTCAAATTTAGATTCTGTTAGATAGGAACATATGAGTTTAAATGCTGATGACGCATCCTCGAGAAGCATTTTTTTATAAACTTGTTATGCAAATAAGAGTTATTAGTAGTTTACCCGAGTTATAAAGGAAATTACTAATCTATTCTAAAGGTTTTTATTCCCTAACAAACGAATGATGAAGATAATTTCGATAATCCCTGACCCATATATCTATTTAATAACCAATTAATAATTATATAGATAAAAAATATAACTCTATTTAACAATAATAACATCACAAACATTTTTATAAAACAGCGGCTTCACCCACTCTTTATTTCAAAAGAGATCTGATTTTTTATATGTAATTTAACATACTTCGGCATAAGCAACGTTTTTACCTTCCACACTACTAGTTATTTTTTGTGACTTTTCTCGTTTTGCTTGATCGTAGCTTGATGTTAAATATTATAGAGCCTACCACAAAAAATCGATTATCAATTACAAAAACTTAGCTTTTCTCATACGGTTGGTAGTTCCAGAGATAAGCACATTTACTTAAACAAAAAAAAAAAAAACAAATCTTCAGCTTTATTACATGAGTATAGATTATGCATGATCGTTTTATTATTATTTTTGAAATGCTGCAAACACTCTCATTAGTATTGTGTATTAGTTTGATATTAAAAAGTTATTGACTACCATAAGCTTTCCAGAAAATAAGCTAGGACATCCACGTATCTACATACAATAAAAGTAAAATAAATTATTAAAACGAATAAAACTAAAACTGATGCTAAACAAATGGTGCAAAATCATGTCAGAAATGAATGTTCTTTTCATTTATTATTTTGACAATACCTCAACACGAGGCAGTCACCGCTCAACGTGTCCCTAACATTATTATGCCCAAGTTGCGCTGACAAAAAACACTTGTACGGCGGGCACAAAAGGCGCGCGAAAAGATAGCCGATACGACCGCGCATCTCTTCCATCAACGATCATGATTATGCATCCCTGTTACGGCAATCACCTCACTATTGTACGTCCTCAAAGTTGCAGTACATTGGAACTTATTTCTCGCTGCACAATACCATAAGATTTTAGGCTGGTTCCTATAAGCGTTGTGTGGCCGGTACATGTAACCATTTAATGACAGTTTAGGATACCCTGAGTTCGACTGTATAACCTTCACTGTAAAACAGACACAATGTTAGTTTTGCTATAAATATTTTATAGTTTAATAATGGTATATAAGAAAGAATTACCTTCTGAGCAGTAAGTTGACATAAAATGTAAGAAAATTACAAACGTGTACTTTGTTTCATTATAATTTCTTAAAAATTAACAGTCTATAGCAAAAAGCAGCCATTCTCAAAGTGTGCTCTGGATCCCTAGAGTGTTAGTCCTAGTGGTGGATCCGTAAAAATATTGGCCAAAGTGAAAACATATACTTAAAAGTATACAGTAAGATTTTTGCAAAAATTTAATCTATCAAATGATTACATGGAGTAAAAAATCTAACTAAAAAAATTAGTACAATTTCACACCTCTCAATTGATGAAAATGGGAATTTCAAGAACAATACATATTATGATGAATAAGAAAAGGGTACAGAAAACAAGTTATCTAATTATTTTGGAGCTCCGTTAAATATTAATTTTTCAAATGGGTTCCATCAGCATTTAAGTTTGAGAGCCGCTGGCGTAGAGTCTATCAGAAATGCCATAATGATGGGACTTGATAACAATCGCATAACCAATAAATAGGTTATTTTACGTTAAGAGGTCATAGATTGTTACGGAAGGAGATGGGGATGATTTAGTTGTTCTATGTCAATAGACCCGATTATTTGTAAAAGTGGAAAAAGCAAGGTTAACTGCGAGCGGGACCTCTCATTTTTCAATTCACAAATACTATGTTCTTTAAAGTAGCTGAGCATGTCAAGTGCAAATACAGATCAAAATATTCAATAGACCCAGTTTGTTATTCGTTTGTATAACAAAGTAAAATACTTTATTTGAATACAATTTACTTGTTAAATTGAAAGTGTCGAAAGTACCACTTAACAACCATTTAAAATACAAGCATGTTAAGTAATATGGTGTCATATTATAGTTTTCTTTTTTCAGTCTTACCGAAGTAGTTAACGGAAACGTAACTTAGTCTTTCCACGTAATAGAGCTTATTACCGTGTACCATTTTCTGCTTCCAAGACTCATTTATTTGAATATAAGTCCTCTAACTGATACGACTTAAAATTTTAAGAAAATACCCCTCTAAGCAGCTAAAATTACCATATTTAAAAATATTAATTTTAAAACATACTTTACGAATCTCTAAAATGTAGAATATACGAGTTAGTTCTATAGGCTATATTATAAAGTCGCGAACCGTCAATTTAGAACATTTTAACCTCTCGTTAATCTACTTCTTAATATCTAAACGTCAAATTGTAAGGTTATTAGTCCTGCAGAAGTGCCGAAGATCTGAGAATACTACTTTTTTGCCAATAGTGTGTAGTCGAGCGCCACAGCCGCGGGCACACAACCATCGTCGTTTAGCCTTGTAGTATCCGTTCAGGTTGTACCAGAATCCTCCGATCTTCAACAACGGGCCGACATCGCCGCCACTGGAGCTCACCGATAACAATACTGTCCAACAATTTGTACACGAATTACACAGTCAAACTAGAAATGCAATATTATTAAACAATTAACATTATAATGAAGTGAAAGATCAAAACATACCAATACTTATTGGAAATGGTGTAGTAGAACTAACAATTAATTCGATTTGATTGATCGAGAAGGAAAAATATAAAATAATGGTTTTTAAATGAAAAAAAATTGTTCAGTATACATTTTTTATAAATACTCATAAAACTGAACATGTACTTTCACAATATAATAACTTAATAAATAAACATATAAATATTATTAATAACGCTCTATAATAACATTACTATAAAAAGCTAACATACTTTGGTATAGCGTCAACATCATCGCGATGTACTGGATACATCATTCAAAACACTTAAATTAATCTATAAAGAAAAAAATCAACTTATAGAAAGAGCTTAAGATACGACGTACTACTAAAAACAGGTTCATGCCCTAGGAGCTCACTCTACTTCTCAAGTATATCTATAATAAATACAATATAGTGGTATAAGTGTCTAATATAAAAACTATGCTCGTATTATTTTGTTCATAAGCTGGTATAAATTACATCTACTAACTACTCTACAGCTAAATACAAATCATAAATATTGGAGTATTTCGTAACATGGTCTATCAGTCGTGCCGCATTCTACACTGCGGCCAATAAATTTTTTATAAAAAAGCATCAACAAGACGGCTACGCTATCTTTAAAGCTATACATTTTGTATACATAATTTCATACATTTTGGTAAGAGAATATTGCACGCACAATAACGTTATACAATGTTTTACAATACGATAACCATACTTTAATAGATCCCTAACAAATAGCCGCTTAGGAATTACAAGGCGACGTTAAAGCGTCTATAGCCACCTGTTTATTAATTTCAATAATTTTAAATATATTACGTAGCTATATTAAACACGTTCAAAAATCTAAACAAACATTAAGTTTGATATCACACAACAACCAAAGGGTCCCTCATACTACTTATGTTTAGTGGAAGATTGATAAATATGAAATATTAAGTTCACCTACTTCTGAAAACGTTTAATATACTCGAAGACTAAGCAGTAAGAAATAAATTATCTTGACTGTA
This sequence comes from Leucoma salicis, assembly GCA_948253155.1. NCBI lineage: Eukaryota > Metazoa > Arthropoda > Insecta > Lepidoptera > Erebidae > Leucoma > Leucoma salicis. The sequence goes on along the minus strand of OX411814.1, from coordinate 20,606,287 downwards.
GTATTGCAATACTACGCTAGTAATTCAATTACAAGCTAGTAATTCTAATTGAACTCTATATGTCAATCCACAAAATTTTAACATAAAATGTAGATAATATACACAGATAACGAAGTCGCAATAACCTTTGGCATCACTAAGTAAAAATAATAAGGCGGATTTGAAGTTTTACGAAGGGACAAAGCTAAGCTCCATTTTTGTAAAAGATTATAATAGCTGTCTTCACCAAGCTAAATTTTGCACCTTCGTAGATTGTTTGACGTATATTTTATCCACACATTACTTACGCGACACTCCTTACGCGCGGTCAGTGCCTAGTATCTAGTAGGCCACGCATGAGGAGGTCGCGCCAGGCCTAAAGTAAAACCGCGGCGTGGGGTGCTGGTGGTACTAAAGGTATAGGCGCGGAGAACACGTTACCGGCTCTGGGCGCTGGACTAGCTACAATCTTGTACTTGCCCATAGGATCCACTTGAAAACGCCTGGACTCATGTTTAGCTGGATTATAGGTCGCTGGATGGTTATGAGCACCACGAAAATACACAAGACGTCCATCTCTTAAGCACAAGGCAACTTGGCACCTCTCTGCTTTCTGATATGAACGAGCACATCTCCAAGTCACACGACGAGGATGTGAGCCACCGTCTTCGTAGAATATGTGACCATCAGCTACCAGATGCAGGCCCCCGCGAGCAGATCGTATGTAGAACCACCCTGAAACAGAAATATATATTGTAAATACCTAGTTAAATCGCAAACACATAATACACCAAATTTCGTGAACGAGGAAAATCAATACAATGTCGTTATTTATTCTACAGAAAGTACCTTGATTCGTCTTCCGATTTGCTCCCGGGCAATATCATAATTTATTTTCTGATTGAGTAAACAAGATTATTATGCACAATAGGTATTCCCGATTTACTTTCTAATAGACATTCTTTTACTTTGAATCTAGATGGCTTGGCTATATAAATGGTAGACGTTTCTAGATGGCTGCTTAAACTAAATCAAACTAGACGATAAGCACCTTCAAACCAAAGAGAATTTAACCAATATGTTTACATTAGTCACGCGACAGCCGCGTGACACAAGTCCGTCCTTTTATTAAAGAAAGAAAGATTTTTTGCAATTACTAACCTCTTCCACTAATTGGAGTGTTGTATACTTTTTTAATCAATCATGTGTTTAATGATGCACTCAAATATAAGTATGAATCCAATGACCTAAAAAAATAAAAATGGCGATCTACATAAAATTTAGAATTGCATAAAAAATTATGGCTACTAGAATATTCTAATATGGAGAATTACGTTTGTAAATGTCTAAAATACCACGCGGCCCCAAGCTGGACAGAACGGAGTCGAGAACGCTGTGGTGCCGAGCGGAGTTCAAGAAGCGGAGGCTAGCGGGACGGTGCGACGCGGCGGTTAGGGTAGCCTTATCCCACACTACCCTGTTCGTTGCCCCGAACGACGGGGTGTGCGGTTAGGAACATGTTTTCCCGCCTTAACAAAAAAAAAGGGGGTAGACTTCACGTCGACAGGACTGGTGCGCTGCATTTTAGTTTATTTAGAGATATTAAGTCATAAACCTCACACGTCATCGAGATTGTATGTGAACCCATGGCCCAATAATACAGGCCTGCTCAAATCACGAAGTGACTTACAAAATTTTGCCGGGTATATGTCATCAACAAGGCAGCATTGGCTCTCAAATTTAAATCCCCCACAATTTACCCACAAACCCCTTATAGGTTAGAAGTCTGAAATAAAAAAGTATTACCGCCTATAAAAACTAAAATATATTAAACTAGACTCTACCCACAACTCCCTCCAATAGGTTTCAGAATATAAATATGTCGCGCACTACTGCACTTTAATTAGCTTTATGCAAAAATAGCTAACCCAAACAAAACATTCATTTTTTCAGGATGAAATGTAGCCTGTGTCCTTTTCTGAGCTCCAGTACTCTGGAGTTCAGTAGTTACGCCGTGAAAGCGTAACAAAAAAACTAACAAATAAAGTCACTTTCACATTTATAGTAATATAAATCCTTACTGTAAAGTAAGGATTAAAAATTTGAAGATGAGTCGCGAGTTATAAACGTGACTTAGATTAGAAAAATGGTGGTATTTTTATTTGGCGTACAAAATTATAAAAAAATATTTAAATATTCTCCAATTTATCGCCATGAGCTGGTTGGATATTATAGTACCTCTCTGAAAAGGCACTTTATAAATTAGCCTCTAGCCTGTTTTCAATTTTTTTTATTTAAACGTTCTATTCTTCATTCTAACCAGCATTATTTTTTTTACTATACCCACCACCTTATGGTAAGCGGTTACCGTAGCCTATAGACGCTAGCAACACCAGATGACCAGAGGCATCACACGCGCGACTCCTGCTCTAAGGAAAGTAATAGGCAGTGAAAAGGAAGGATAACAAGGAGAGGATAAGGAGGGCCTCAGCGCTCTCACTCACCATACGAAACAATAGTAGGAGTATCTACAATTGTTTCACTTATTAGTTCGTATATTTTTCATGTAACATATCACCATGGTTGGAAAAACTTTGAGATTCAATGTTAACAGAAAGAGTACGAGCTAGTTTTCTCGTTGGTTTGAAAGAGAAACGGCTAAGAGCGATAGTTGTCATGTATCTGTCATATACAACAACCACGCTATGCTGCCAGTCTAATAACTATGATTCTGCTCATATTAATAACTTAAGATTCCTTTTTATAAAAATAAACCAATTTAGTTTAGAAATTCTGAAATTATAATTACTGTAAACAATTAAACATTCATTTTTGATGATAAATGATTGGTATTATTATTTTTAAAATGCTGTCATCTGTTATTGTTTACCCTAAATAAATTTATTTGAAAAACGGCAAGGAAAATGTGACGTCATTATGACGTAGTTGCGGCAATCTGTCAACGATTTGAGCAGGCCTGTATTATTGGGTCATGTGTGAACCGAAATCGATGAAAAGCTAAATGAAAGTGTCAAAAAAAATCCATCTTTATGGGATACGCGACTGATAACATACGAATACACAACAAATGAAATGAAACCAAAGATCTCCACTCCGCCCCGCTCCGCTGAAATAGAAACACTTGCCACTTTTCACTGCTCTTCTCCGCTCCACTCCACCTAGCTCCGCGTTAGTGGAAACGCACCCTCAGGGGGGTCCTGTATCCTAAACATTTTAAACAGTATATTTTTATGTGGTCAATAAAGAACCCGGTCAATTTTTTGGGCGATATCTAGCATGACATACAGAAAGAAGTCGATTCCCAAGTGTGAGGTTGTGTTTTACGTTGATCTGCGGACAGTAACATACTCCTGTACGTATTCACTATTTGACCTGTCTACTAATTTTGCTCTGCGCTTGTGTTCGATTATTTGCCAGCAGACAAACTACGGTCCATCTAATGGTAAACAGAAACCGCCGCTCATACTGTACAAAGTTTAGGAGCATTATCTACTGTGAAAATACTCAATGGGTAAGTCGGATCCCTGCAACGACGACGTAGAGATATTAAGTTTAGAACTTCCTTGTTGTCCTTTCTTTCATTTCAGTAGCAGTTTCATTAACATGAACTAACTTTAATGCGTTTCTTAGTAAAAAATCTGCTCTATACGTGGATCTAGTTATAGATGATTTGCTATTAATAATATACATTTCGATAAGGTTCAATTTAAAACTAAACATTCCTGTCGATACATATCTGGTTCCATTTTCCACAATGACTGCGAGTGATACTGTTTCTAAATCGTCAAATCAATTTTCTTTTTATGCGCTGTTGTCGACTGATGCACATGCTGGCTACAAATATACCACAACATCAGGAGCGAATGATTTCACTACAGTCGGCCTCTTCGTCTAGACGTTTAACATGTAATTTTCATATTTCATCTCTTTTTTCAATTTGATCATGAACTACACTACATATTTATCTAGAAGAAATTACAGAGGCATCTGGGGATGGAGAATCATCATCTCAGACAAAGATGCAGAGACCGCACAGATGGCGGAGTGCTTTAGATACCGGCCTCCCGCCCGAGTGTTGTGGGTTCGATTCCCACACAGGACAACTCTTTGTGTGATTCACAAATAGTTGTTCTGAGTCTGGGTGTACTTTGTGTACGTGAAATGGTATGTTTGTAAAGTCCCCCGTGATACAAGGATTCTTCCTTAGTGCTAGGTGTAAAAAAAAAGATAATGCTTTAGACCTGTAACCTTTTTAAACTGGTTAATTGATAATCGACGTTATTGTTGTCATCATCTTGTATTGGCAACATACCAACATTTATCTCAACCTCTAAGACTTGAACAAAATAGTTTTTGATGTGAAACATCTAATGCGGAGGGAGGGTAAAATCGGCTGTTAGCGTGGCGACGCTTTTATTTTACTTGAACGGGACAAGTAAATCTTGCAAGTTAAATTTGACACACTCCAATTGTGCTGAAATTTTACACGCATATGTATATCGCGTGACAATGCAATATTATGATGACATGGAGCTGTTCTGATGATGGAACTGGAAGGTGGACATAGGAACTTCATAATGAAACAGCGCAACCCTATCGACTTTGGACTCGTTTGATTCATCTTAACGAGTACTTTGTCTTTAGATGGTATCCAGGGTCTGATGATGGAGCTAGAAGGTGCCCATAGGAACTCCATTATAAAACGACATAACCCCATCGAGTTTGGACTCGTATGATTCGTCTTGACGAGTACTTTGTCTCTAGATGGTATCCAGGGTCTGATGATGGAGCTGGAAGGTGGCCACAGTAACTCTGTAATGAAACGACGCAACCCCATCGAGTTTAGAATCGTTTGATTCGTCTTGACGAGTACTTTGTCTTTAGATGGTATCCAGGGTCTGATGATGGAGCCAGAGGGTGGCCATAGGAACTCCCGCTATAAAACGACATAACTCCATCTACTTTCAGCTCGAATGATTTGTCTTGACGAGTACTTTGTCTCTAGATGGTATCCAGGGTCTGACGATGGAGCTGGAAGGTGGTCACAGTAACTCTGTAATAAAACGACGCAACCCTATCGAGTTTATACTCGTTTCATTCGTCTTGAGGAGTACTTTGTCAAGTTATGACCATTTTATTTCTACAAAATAATTTCGATGTTTTCACATCTGTTATCTAGTTATATTTTTTAAATTAACCGTCCTTCCATCGTCCTCAACCTATTTTTAAGTTATTTATCTCATTAATGCCATTGTAATAAATTATTATATAGTTTCAAATGTAGGATTTTTTGTAGGTAAATGCGATAGTGAACTTTCGATAAAGTCTGGAACAATGGCCACTAGGACAAGCTACTCCACTTAGGAGTACCGTGGTATCTCGTACTCATCATTCGAGACTTTCTATCTAATCGCAGTTTTCGCTACAGAGTGGACGGGACACTATAACACTTTGCCAGCGACGGCCCAAAAGCAGCTCGGTAGCAGCCCGGAGTTTGGAAATGTGCCCGGTAGACGGCAATAGGCTCGCCCCCTATTACGTGCGACTTAAACATAGCTAGCGAACCGTGGGTATGTAATACACCTCTGCCTACCCCTTCGGGGAATACAGGCGTGATGCTATGTTTTTTTTGTGATCATAACCCACTTCATAATCTAACAAAACAGTAAATTTCTTAAATCTTGCATATGAATCTAGGCCCGAATTAAATAGTTTTATATGAATATTAATTATTAACGATGTCCTTTTGGAGCACTCATGTCATCCGTATATTTTGTGAAAATCTTGCTGGAAACAAAATTACAGCTTGATTCGCTTTTAATACAGCTTGTATCATACAAACAAAACATAGCATCACGCCTGTATTCCCCGAAGGGGTAGGCAGAGATGTATTACACACTCACGATTCGCCAGCTATGTTTAAGTCCCACGTAATAGGGGGCGAGCCTATTGACGTCTACCGGGCACATTTCCAAACTCCGGGCTGCTACTGAGAATTTTTCTTTTTAAGAAAAATCATCATCATCATCATTGTACTTCTTAAAACCGTGTCAATAGTTTATTTCGTGGAAACGGCAATATTCTAGTAAAAACAAAACTATCAAATTATTAGCGTTCTATTTTTAGGTCATCCAGAGATATACCTATTCGTTTTTTATAATACGCGAGTGGCAAACGAGATTATATATTAATAATTATACACATTATGTGCCTACCCATTCAGGTTTCAAAGATTGAAAGTAAATTAGGTTGAGGTCAGTAACATATAAAAAGTAACTTATTATAAAATAATCGTAACGTATTATTGTAAACAACCGACGTTATAACATGGAGGATGGAATGAGAATCAAATATTAATTCAGCGCAATATATTTTTGTCCTTTGTACGTTTACATAAGAGATAATTATCTCTACTACCGCTACACAGCATAAACATTCTCTGACCGACCGCTGCCGCTTAAAGCTACCTTTATTCCATAATACTTTCACGACTAAATATTATAATACAACAAAATATTCTTATCACAATAAGATAATACTTTAAAATAATACTTCCAAGGTTAACATAAAACTTTGTATGGTACCGTAAGTAATACTGGTGTATGATCAACATGATACAATAATTGTATGTTGCCACACTCACTGTAAGTACAATCCACGTTCACATGAACGTTTAAGTACTTAAAATCATTAGTAAAATTGTGTAAAATAATATATCTTAAAATATATAATAAGATCTCACTAAAGAAAAACTTACAACTACAACGTATACATGAGTATTATAATTTAGTCATAATTTGATAAATGCAGTTTCCTACTTAACAAGTTGTTACAATACATTCCTAATCGTATACATGACATGACTTCGTATCCTTCCTTCTTAACTATGATGTAAGCATACTCCACAACATAACCGTGACATTCGCATAGTCGCAACCGAAACCAACATCCTCGGAACACGCACAGAGCATGCTCCGATACCAACAATCATAAATTTTATATACAAATTCACGAATAAATTGTAAAAAAATAAATGTAAAAAATAATGTATAAAAATACTTAGGATATCAACATCATAAGAGAACTATCACTTTGTACAATAAACTACAACTATACCGTCCCGCTCGGATGTGTTTCTCTAGGTATCCGTACACGGATAAAGCGATTATTCAAACCAGTGACAGCCGTTGGCAACTAACCTCACTAATAGCAACCACTAGCACTAATAAAAACATATCATGAACACCTCCATTTGTATATGAAATTTCATGTTTCGAATAGTAGAGACTAATAATACCGACACCCTAAAAGGTCTTCGAGTCTTATTTTGTTGAACGTAGACGGTCATTTTGGAACTTATAAAATAATCGTATACTTTACACAGCGCAAAATATCTATCAACTGAATGGTACTACTGAATACAGTATAGGTTACACACCACAATAACCTCTTTGGAGAATACGATAGTAAGAGTAAACCTGCAAACTATAGTTTGCAAAATATATTATATCAAGTATAGTATACATACATGTAATCGACTACAGGCATGTATTAGGCTAAGCGTATGCTGAGACGCAGGTGACGCAGATCCACCCAACGATGGAAAGGGCAGATTTTGTAATGTTTTGGAATCTTTAGGCTGAATACGTTTCGGCGCAGGTGCAGCAGGACATAAACATATCTGCGTTGCACGTGCCTTCGCCTGCAACGTACGTAGCTTAAGGAGTTAAGGATGTTCAAAGTATTACAAACTCTGCCCTGCCCTGCGCTGCGTGGGGGCTGCGTCGCCTGCTTCTCAGCATACGCTTAGATTTATAGAGCCAAGTTTTAGACCACCGGCATGAAGGCACAAGAGCAATATTATCTTTCCCATTGTTAAAGTTAATTCCAATCATGTCTTTCAATATTTTAAATACCCATCACTTATAAATAGAACTCAATCGCTACATTCCAATCAATTTTGAGAGATCAACATCTGTGCCATAAAAAATCCAACATCATATAGTATACGCCGGTGGTCGTTCGATGACATATAAATTGACTTTTCTTTGAACTTTCGCAATCGTTGCTCAACAAGTAGCTCTAGAACATAGGTGTGAGCGGAGTGGCTCTGACGCCACAGGTGTGCGCGCTGTTCATTTGTACAACGCGAAGTCCGAACGTGTGTACTGCAGCTCTGCAGCGAGGATTACGAGAACAACGCCACCACACTTTGCCGCTAGCCGCGCGCCCATTGAAACAAAACCTATGAGCTCCCACTTCTATAGCTGGCTTTCCCCTTTTGCTCAGACAGTAACGAAACTGACCAGGAAAGCACGGAAACGGGAACGGCAAGCCCAGCGTCGGCGGCGTTTCAGTGTTACCAGTGCCTGCAACTAATAAATTACCGTAGTGTTAATTTCACTGAAGAGTAACAAAGTCGCGCAACTAACCATGAATAAATACGACCAAATCATAGGTGCAATGTCACTCCAAAACTACATTCAAAACCAATTACGTTACACATAATAAAACATCGATAAGAAACAGCATATGCAGTAAATAAAACATAACAATATTGCTTTACTTTATAATCACAATACAAATAAATGAATTTATTTAAAATATAATTACATAATATCAGTGTTTAAAGTAATTTATAACAAATTTAGAATTTGATTGATATATTTTGACTAGGCCCAAAAAAAAAACTTAATCATATTAGGGACCAATTCGAAATGAGTCAATATGTAAAATATAAAACACTTTCAACACTTTACAAAAGGCAAATAGATTTTCAAAAGTTACTAGACTAGCGTAGACTATCATTGCAATTTTGAGATATTTTTGACTTTAATCATACCATTACATCGTTTTTTCCTTTTATAATGAGCTTTCTTAGTTTGCCGCTTTCTCGTTCTTGTATAGTGTTCATGTTGGTGACCCATTCCGACGATATGACCATTTATAGTAACAACGTAGCACTTGCAACCCGTATCAGATTTAATGCACATCCACGTAGTACGACTACCAACTGACCGGCCACTCCGCCTAAACCGCCACCCTCCTACCACGAGAATCGGATTGCCGTACTTGGACACACTCCAGTATACTGCAAACACATAATATAGTACTAATCTAGACATTTTCGCGAAGATCTTGAAGATATATTTGGAATAAAACGAATATATACAAAAATAACTTATATATTAATCTTATAATATCATGTAGATCCGAACTCAAAATACATAAAGGTGTAGGTAGTGGTAATAAATTTCCAGAATGTAGAGGAGTATATCAAATATGGCTATTATCAGATAAATCCAAACTTACTGAAGGAACAATGTCAGTTAAAACACTTAACAATTAAATATTACAACGTTACCACTACTAGTAAAAAATATTAGGACGACTTTGGCATGTCAGTAGCTTTTGGTACACAAGCAATATATTTTATGTTAATGTGGCTCATATTTGTACAAAATATTAACCCGCTCAAATCACAATATCTAACCACTAATGACACAATATAATAAATGATTATATCCGTTTGTAATAGATCACAACTTTCAGAATTTATCTAGCGTCTCTGAAATTTAAATGTCTATTTGATCACACAAAAAATTAACACATTCTAGGTACTTTTATGAAGTTATGTTTTTAATTTTGTAATTTAAAGCTCTTTATATCAAGATCAATAAAAATTATTAAGATTTATCAAAAGAGTACTTGAGTAACTTTTTAAATACTATAAAATGTATTAACATTATAGAAAAATAGGTATTTATGAACAGGCTTTCTTGAATTGGCATTCAGTCACTGTGATAATACAATTACGCAAATTCTTCTATTAAAGAAGACAAAACTACTTTGGGCGGGCGGATAATACAAAATTTTCCTAAAACCTAGTTGCGCAAAGTAATCTAAAACGTATACGTAACGTATTTGTAGAAAGAATGTCGGAAATGAGAGCAGCTGTGCTTATATATATTTTCATTGAGATTTCGCAAAATACTTAGTAAGTAGGTATTTATTTAAATAAAATGATGTATTCAAAATACTTATTACTAAAGGAATGCATTGCGACCTAAAATTATATCACGATTTGGTACTATCAATACGTCATGGTTCTTACGGCCAATCAGACCACTGGGGACACAAACAAGGTCAAAATACTCCTAAATGTCAGAAATTGTTCCATAGCTACCTTCTCCTTAGACACTATGCAGATACACTAAAAGGTCAATCACAGATATTTGAATAATCTTTTTTATGACTGTAAGAGAGATGAGATGAGCTATAAGAGAGCCCATGTCTATACATTTAAAATATTTAAGAAAAAAATACTGTATTAGGCTGTTTAATATGTTATGACTGTATTGGCGTGAACACAAAACATTGTTTTTGCAATATCTGTTTGACTAGAACTACTGAACGGATTTTGATGGTACTTTTTTGTTTGATAGCTCTAGATTAGACTTAAAAACTGGTATAAATACACTTTATCCCGCTACTATATCGGGAACCTGAGATATAACCTAAAAACTAGCTTTTGTCTGCGGTGGAGTCGCGGGCAAAGGCTTTTTTATATTGATATATCAGCGTCGATCCTAATCAGCTTGAACTTGAGTTTCAACATTACTCACGACTACTGAACTATGCCATTGGTGAATTTTATTTTGGTATAGACCGCTGCTATCGAAATTATCCGGGGTAAAATTTGGCTTGTGACTATGATAACCTTTGACGCGAATGAAGCGTCCGTCTTTAGTGGTTTGGACTCTGCAGAGACAGCCCTTGGAGTCCTTGTCACGACAGGCCCAGTTCAGCTTATTTCGGTACTGATTGTTAACCCAAAATTTATTATTTCTAAAAATAAGAACCATCTTTCCAGCTCTTGACGGCAGATAAAACGCCTCTGTAAAAGTAATGTTTAAATTAGTCACGATCAAATAATATAATGTAGTTTCTCATTCTACTAGACATGTCAAAGCAACTACACATACAAGTGGTAATTCTTCGAATAACATAAAAATTCCAATTTACAAACAAAAATCACGGTTGTAGTACATATAACCTTTACTAAGATAAACATGGACGTTTAAATGGGTATATTATCTCAACTGAATTTTCGTAGCCGTTAATAGAATATATCAAGTAGAGCAAAATGTCCAATTAAACTAACTTAAAAAAGGATTAATACAGCTTAAATCTACATATAATATATAATACTCATAAATTTATTCTAGAAAAAGCACCTCAATAAATTGTCTGTTCGACCAACATACGACCTCAACCATTGTGTTTAAGAATTTAAATTATTCAGCATGTTTATTTTATGACCGTGTGGGGCCGGCTTTAGAATTTTCCCACCCCTCTCCACCCATGGGAGTCGTAAGAGCCGACTGAGGGAATACCGGGGTAGTGGGCAGCAGCACTCCTTCTAGTATTAACAACATCCACTGCGATCGCCAACCCGCCTGCCAAGCGTGGCGATTACGGCACTATCCCCCATTCTTGGGGAGGCCTATGTCCAGCAGTGGACGTTAAAAGGCTGATGGATGGATGGATTATTTTATGAAGATGACGTTCTTTAAATTTTTTGTTGGAAATTCCTTCCCTTCCTTTTAGGGAATTAATAGAGAGATATTTAGGTATAAGTAACTTGAGAAATTCGAACTGGGGGCAAATAAGAATGTGAGAAAAAAATATAAATAAGCTTTACTTAGATTCCCGTAGATTTTCAATTTTAATTAACTCATGTCTCTCGTTTCAGCAAGAAAATAGTAATTAGATAATTATCATTTTCTTTGTCGTTTTACTGTAAAATTTCGGCTTCTCATGGTTATGAGTGTTAACGATGCGGATCACTTCTCCTTGTGTATTAGTTCGAGCTGATGCTCTACATCCCAAACGCTTACGTCGAGAACATATCCAGTATGTTGGTGTACTCTCAGAAAAAGAGAATCCATCGAGTATTAAATTCTTCTTACCACGACCAGTTGGAACATACGCTGCTGTTACATTGCCTGGAATAAACACTGTTAATAAAGCTACAAGCAAAACTAAACAATTAATATTTTTCAGATACGCATATTAGCTACTGTTGCTTGAAATAGTAAAAATCTATTACTTTATAATAGAAATTAATTCACCCCTATAGAATTCAAATTGTTGCTAATTGTAAAAACCGCGCGTTGTTAAATAGTACGTCGTTGGCGATGAACCACTCATTTGCTGAAGAGCAACTGGTCATGGGGCAGTCTGTTGACAACTCCAACATTAAAACATTTTTTTATTGTAGAAACATCAATAAATCTCTCTTCCAGCTACGCCATCTTCCATCGTCATTGTAAAAATAGCTCCGAGTTTTATTTTCCCTGCGTACACGCATGCCCAAACCAGCAGTTAAATACAAACTACTATCTATATAAAATAAATTTCTTTTCAGTCCTTGGGCGGCTTTAGACCTTTTGATTTCCGTACCGCCGCGGCGGTTAGCCCAAGCCGAATGGGACCTCCGGTTGCTCCGAGGTAATAGAGCCTTTTGGCACTCTGTTATCTCTGCCTACCCCGCAAGGGAGATGGCGTGATGATAAGTAAGTCAGTAAGTAGATGTTAAATACAAGGCTTCCTCGAATATTGCATCCTCATATTATACAAGAATTTTCGAGAGATAGGCGTTCCAACAAAAAAAACTTCCGCTTTATTATAATTAATAGTATCTATTGCTAAATAATGGTATCAATGTAAGCGATTCACCGTTTTCATTTCAATAAATAAATAAATAAAATGTTTACCTAGATTAAAGGAAGTCTGAATCAAAATACGGCACGATACCAAGAACCGGCAATAAAAAATGTAGATATAAATTATTTTTTTTAATTTTTAAGCTCTTGCATAAGACACACATAATAGAATAAATCATTGTGGAAAAAAAGAAAACCAGCAAGAAGTAATCTATCACTATAATTTTATTAAACAAGTATCTGAAGGAGATTCTCGGGGTAATCTATTATAAGACTATGATTTCAAACAAAAGTATTATACCAAGTCTCAAAAAAGTTTGATGTCGTAATTTTATTGTCTAGCTCTGATCTCTTTAACTACACAAAAATAAAATTAAAGTGTATGTTTGTAATGTCTAAATAACAGTTTTTTTAAATGCATATACGTTACCTATAAGAAGATACAAAAATTTATTTTGTCTCTCCGGAACAGCTGAACCGATTTGGACGGGACTTCCACTAGCAGATAGGTAATGTTATAAGGGTGACTAAAGCTACTCTTATTTTAGAAAAATAATTACAATTCCGCTCAAAAAAAAACTAAATTCCACGCAGACAAAGTCGCGGGGAGCAGATAAGTAAGAAAGAAAAATCGTTTATAACTATCATTGAATACTAGAGAAAATAAAATAATTAGAACTACTAGAAAGAAAATGATAATGTAATTTTAGCACTCGATATGCTCAGCTAGGTAGGTAACCTTTTCACAAATAATTTGTTATTTGAAGTAGGTAAGTACTTTAAATAACAAATTATTTGTGAACTTTACTGCACGCAAGATACGACAGGGCGACTGCAATAGCTTAGCGGTCTAGAGTACTTCCCCGGATTGGATGGGACGCAGGTTGTAATCCTGCTGGCAGCAAAGTTCCCTTTTCCACTATCACATATAATTTGTTAACCACCTGACGCTAGTATTCTGCTGCAACCACAGGGAGACACGCATAAGAACGGTAATATGCAAAAGATACAGTGACAAAGAATACAGTTTTAGATACCATGACAACTATAAAGTTAGTTGAAAGTGCTAAGATATGACATTTAGAACATACACTGTTACCCCGGCTGTACACACTCGCCTATTTGTCTCGCAAACCCCTCGTCCACTCTCATCTCTTAGAGGCTCGACACGAGAGTACACCATGTACACACTCGTTGTATCAATTGAACTTCGGATGCCTGTCGCGATGGACGTGGAAAAAACAATTGCGGCATTTTTTTTTTATTAGTTATTGTAATTTTTTAATCATTTACCACAAAAAAAAAATATAGTACGAGTAAACCATGGCGAAAAAGAACGGGAATATATATATTTTTTTAAATCTTCAACGGGAATATCAAATTCGTTGCTTATCCGCAACCAAGCGTCGTGTAATGGTTATTCTTGTGCCTGGCATTCTTATTTTTCCATAATAGTGCTTGCCTTTGATAGGCTTCTAAAAAACGTTAGACCACATCGTTGTCGCACGCAGAAAGCACGTCTTTACCTGAACGCAGTTGGCGGGCAACTAAGCAAACGAGTGTGTACACTGTACAGGCGCGTTCACGTTTTCATCGCGAGACTCAACGACGAGGCTTCCATGTACACACTCGCCCCCGGCCTGTCTCGTTGTGTCTCGACGAGTGTGTACAGCCGGCTTTACTTCCTGTAAATTACCCATTTCAATGTGTACCGATATGTAGTCTGTGACAGAAATATAAAGTATTTTTTTTATAAATATTTAAGTATAATTATTCTATCTAATAAATTTGAAAACAAAAAATTAGTACTATTATATAATTTTCACGACTGAACTTTCTTTACTGGCGTATGTATTACCTTAACGTTAAAGTAGTTTATGCATGTCTGATTGCCTTGTTTAACTCTGGTTAGTTCCAGCTCGTGGCAATTATTTACGAAAACCTAGATGCCTCAAGTACAAGTACGGGTATGTCATGTTAGTTTGTCGTTTACGTACGAACAAAGATTGCTGCAATTTTCTGTACGACGGGCGCGTGTGTGTCAGCTGAACAACAAAGAAGACGAGAAGAAGAAGACATTGCTCAAATCGGCCTATGAATCAAGAGTATGCCACCATAGCTAGAATTACTAGTTTATTTTATAACTTAGAAATCAATTATTACAATCTCACGGACACTTCAGCATCTCGTAAACAATTTAAAAAGTATCATCTCGACCAATAAATATACCGACTTCCATTATCGGTCTGAAATCTGTTTTTTTTTTTATAAATGGTCACTGTCTATATATTGTGCCGGTTATTTGTTTGTGTAGTTATTTTATGTAGTTAACAAGTACTTGTGTTATCAATGTGACAACAAGCGTGCGCACTTTGTTGGGCATCATCGCAACTTTTGCACACACCACGTCAGTGGTTGGCGCACGCATAAGGTCTATAATATTTTTAAACGTCGTAAAAAATATATTGCCGTGTGGGGCCGGCTTTAGGTTGTTACAACCCTTCTCCACCTATGGGAGTCGTGAGAGCCGACTGAGGGAATAGCGGGGGAGTGGGCAGCAGCCCTCCCTCGAGTAACAACATCCGCTGCGATCGCCAACCCGCCTGCCGAGCGTGGCGATTACGGCACTATCCCCCATATGAGAGAAACAGCACAGGACCGCTCGTTGTGGCGTTCTCTTGGGGAGGCCTATGTCCAGCAGTGGACGTCGAAAGGCTGATGGATGGATGGATAGATGGAAAAAAATATACTAGATTTTGTAAGAAGTAAATAATCTTTTTTTTTACTGCCTGTAGTGGCAGACGAGCCACGGTCCATCTGATGGTAACCGTCGCTCATCCACTCAACTATACTGAGAGTATTGTCAAGCCGATGCTCACCATTTCATTTCACCGATATGAAATGAAAGAATAAACGGCTATCTCCTGCTACAGCCAAAACGCAACGATGTGCTTCATGGCCGGTCATACGGGAGATGGTGGTACCAACCCGCTCGGGCCCGATACCAAGTGAGTACTCCCACTTAGTACCCAGCCCTAACACCAGTCATACAATAGATGATAATTGCTTACTTCCCTTGGTCGCCTCATACGACACCCATGGGAAAGAATGGGGTGGTGACACTTGTATTCTTAGTCCGTCACCACACGGACATCTAAAATAAGACAAACGAGATTATACAACATTTCTAGTTTTCTACGGGTTTCTCTAGCATAGAGTTGGCAACACTAATCAAAGAGCATAAAAAGAAATGACAGTAATGCTGTCCTGCCTGAGTTCCGAGATCACCGCACTGTGCACGTACCTACGTTTTGTCTTGTGGCATTTTTATTGACTTACGATTTTACTAACTGCGGCTGTACACATTCCTCGAGACACCCCGAGACAGGCCGAGGGCGACTGTGTACATGGTAGCCTCGTCTCGTCTCAGGGCTCTCGCTATGTCTCGGAAGAGTGTCGGTTTTTTGTGCTTGAGTCAAAGGGTCTCGGTGAGTCTCGCCACAAAACAAGACCGCGCTTGTACACACTCGTTTGCTTAGTTGCCCGCCAACTGCGTTCGCGTAAAGACGTGCTTTCTGCGTGCGACAACGATGTGTTCTAACGCTTTTTAGAAGCCTACTAAAGGCAATCACTATTATGGAATCCTAAGAATGTCAGGCACGAGGATAAGCAACTATTACACGACGCTTGGTTGCGGATAAGCAACGATTTTGATATCCCCGTGGAAGATTTAAAAAATATATATATTCCTGTTGAATAGTTAAACAGTTCTTTTTCGCCATGGTTTAATATATTTTTTTTTATGGTAAATAATTAAAAAATTACAATAACTAATAAAAAAAATAAACGCCGCAATTGTTTTTTCCACGTCCATCGCGACGGGCATCCGAAGTTCAATTGATACAACGAGCGTGTACATGGTGTGCTCTCGTGTGTCGAGCTTCTACGAGACGAGAGTGAACGAGAGGTTCGCGAGACAAATACACGAGTGTGTACAGCCGCCGTAACAACTTGGCTTGAACAACCAACTCTGATTTCTTTTTCGAACGCCGCAACGCATCTATAAAAAATATTACAAAATGATGCCAAAAGATCACGCTTCTGCCGTCATACCTACATAGACTACTTAATCATTCTTAGAGAATCCTGACTATTATAAAACTGTAACAGAGCTGCCTGTACATTTAAGATATTTAAAAAAAAAATACTGTATCTATGCTATTATAAAGCTGTAACAGAGCTGTGTCTGTACATTAAACATATTTGAGAAAAAATGACTGTAATAGGCTTTATAGGCGTGTCAGCATAAAACGATTTTATTAGATTTTTTGTCTGTTTGTACGTTCGCGCATCACGCAAAAACTACTTAACGGATTTTGATGCAACCGTTTTGATTTGCTAGCTCTTAATTATACTTAAAAACTGGTATACTATATCGGGAACCTGAGATATAACCTAAAAACTAGGTTATGGCTGCGGCGGAGCCACATGCAAAGGCTAGTTTTATTAAGATTATTGTCTTTATTTAGGTTCGAAATCAACACCACTATTTCACCTATAGATGATATTATATAATAAAGCATGTCTAGACATACAAACAAAATTATACACAAAAAAAATTATAGTTTTCTGAAGGTTTAGGTCCGATCTCGGCCTTTACACAAATGTGATATGAATATTCAGTGCTCAGTCACCCAACATTAAAAACTGAAGTTATCAAAATATGTGAATTCTCTAAATGATGTAGCGTCTTTATGTTCAGCTCTACATGTATAGGCTCAAAGGAGGATGAGCTCTTTAAACGTTAACACGAAAATAACAACATGCTCGTACCTTTCTTAGATGACAAACTGCTGCATAAGAGCATTAGGTATATCTTTATTATTTGTACTTAAAGAAATGAAATAAGTAATACGATGTGTCTATTTAAATATGACGCGTCGAATTTCGACATGAATTCTTAACATTTTACGGGTCCATCATAATTTTTACCTTTCATCTATCTACCAAGCTTTCAGTTTTACTTTTACACGTGATTAATATAGATATATCATAGTTATATAACTAAGACTTGGGTCTATCATCATATTTCTAATAGAACTATACTATTAACATTATAGAGACGAAAAAATAATACAAACTTTTATTATATGCTTTAGCCATAAAGTGTTATCTACAATAAAGTATTACTTGACATAAATATCGGAGATCTTTGTAATATTATGTAGTAAATATAGAATATGTTTATCATATATCTGAATAAATGTCTGCAAAGGATGAATGAAATAAATGTGGGAGTTCAGATGGGCGACTTAGTGGTTAGCTCACTGCTATTTGCAGGCGATGCGGTCCTATTAGCGCAGCCTGCGACTGACCTGCAAACCCTAGTCGACGTAATGACAGAAGATTGTAAGAAAAGGGGCCTACGGGTGAATGTGAGCAAAACCAAAACGTTGGCCTTTGATGAGGAGAAGCCAGGACAGATGTCAGAGTATCAATAGGCAATCGTGTGCTTGAACAAGTGGATGAATTTGTATATCTTGGATGTGGATTCAGTCGGGAAAGAAGGTACATAACTAATATAGAGAGAAGAGTAAATGTGGGAAATAGAGTGAACGGAGCATTAAGACAACATCTGTGCAGCCACCACCTCAGTCAGAAGGCACGGTGCGCAATAATAATAGGCAGTGCTTGTCCCAACGTTACTATGTATATGAAAGCGACAGTTGGGTATACAAAAACGAGCATGACAGTAAAATCAATGAGGCTGACTGACCGCATTCGTAATGACGACGAATCGATCATGTATTGAAGGAAGGTGAAGTCAGGAGTCTCCGAAACCGGCGAGCGTGTATGAAGAGAATTATGAATGTTGAGGAAGCGAGAGATGCATGCAAGAATAGATCCTCTTGGCACTCTGTTCTCTCTGCCTTCCGCGCCAGGGAAATGGCATGATGATAAGTAATAAGTAAATATAGAATATCTTATTAATTTATTTAAACTTTATACATATTAGAATGTCTCAGGCATTAAGATATGCGTGAGACATTCTCTACCAGTCAACCACGGGTGATGCAGAGATAATAGAAGGTATATGCATTTTCTAAAGATGCAAATAGTACATATGACAAGAAAATACCTAACATACATAATACGATACGGAATTACGTAATGTACTCACTGAATTTATGATAACATATAGTACATACCGTATAGTATAATTATATTAGATCCAATTATTAATATGGTATTATATACCTATTAAAACACATTTTTGTATTGTTTACAATACTGTATACGAGTAATCTGATTTATATTTAATATATCAGTTAAAAGGCTGTCCAAAAATACTTGTATATTATGTTTTTTTTAATGGCATAGAATTCTCAAAATACTTTGGAAAATCCAAAAGTGCACGCCTCATAATCTTCATTTTTCACAATAAAATAGATTATTTGACAAGTAACTAATAATGTATCGGTCTTACTAAGTAGTTTTCAATAAATCACATAGATAGCGCTAATTTATATAATTTGAAGTACTTCTATATTGGTCTATAGTAATAGTTCTCACGAAATAAGGATAGCACTGGTTTTAGTGTCGCGTCGAGCGTAAATATTCACTATTTTGTTGTATATTTAATAACAATTAAACCACATCGAATCAGACCGTGAAAAGTGATAGGGCTCTATTCGTAGTTATACTGTATCATAAAAGAAAAAAAAAAGACTCGATTAGTAAAGTATTTCGGTCGTTATCGTGTTAACATACATTACCTACAACGCACGGTCGTCCAAGACATAACTTTTTTAAACAGTTTTTAAACTAGTTTAAATAACAAAAATGGCACAAAAAATATATATCATGAGTGTTAAAAATAGTGTTTTTTCTTGATATGTGTGTGTATATATTATTTTACAAGTGGAATATATGATAAATAGAGACATTTTAAGCTTGAAAAATCAGTTGTTCTGCGTAAAATGAGAGCAGTACCCACCTCAACGCTTCGCCTATGAGGCGCGCAATAGAGGCTAGAAGTGCTATCACCGCTTAACTAACATAGTTGCAAATTGGACACAATGTGTCTTAATATATGAAATTTTCACGGCTAATTTAGTAATTTTGATCAACCAAATGCGTCCTACATGCATGATATACCTACTTTACTATTTCTTGTTTCAAGATTTCTAAGATGGTAGACCATTTAGGGTGGGCCCTTTCGGTGCCGAACGTCCTTAGAGCGATGCTTGGCAGCGACAGGAATTGTGCCGCGGTCGCTGCGAAGGAAGCGGCGAAGAGGGCCAGGGAAGCTGATCCTTCCGCTGACCCGAACCGCCGCCAGCGACCGGGGCAGCGCATGCGCCATTACTTGCGCCTGATGCCGTCTTAGTTGAGGCTGCGGTTGGATGGACCGGGGAGTGTCCGCCACCCGCAAGGCCTCCCGCGCAGGTGCGACGCTCCGTGTATGGATGCGTCGCTCAGTAGAGGGTATCCGAAAGGGTAAGCCGCCGGCGCCCCACTGAAGTAATGCAGCATGGTGCCAGTGGCCCGCCAACGCAGGCGGAGAGATGGTACACGGCGGATTTATTTAGTGGGTGAGGGTCCCACACTACCCTGTTCGCTGCCCCAGACGAGGGGGTGTGCGGTTAGGTTAGACTTGACGGGCCTCGTGGCGTAGTCGGTAGTGTAACCGACTTTCGTGCTGTTCGTGGGTTCGATTCCCACTCGGGACAATTATTTGTGTGATGAACACAGATATTTGTACCGCGTCTGGGTGTTTTCTATCTATTATATGTAAGTAGTATTTACTATTATTAATTTTAGGGTGGAATCAGGAGTCTCCGAAATCGGCGAGCGTGTATGAAGACAGTTATGAATGTTGAGGAAGCGAGAGATGTATGCAAGAATAGAACCTCTTGGCACTCTGTTCTCTCTGCCTACCCCGCAAGGGAAATGGCGTGATGATAAGTTAGTTAGTATTTACAAAAAAAAAGTATTACCTGTATGTATTATATCTGTAATCTGGTACCCATAGCACAAGCGTTAAGCTTAGTTTGGGACCAGAGGACGTTGTGTGAAAAAATATCCGTGAATATTTATTTATTATTATCAAAAAAAAGGTAAATTTTTTCCCGCCTTAACAAAAAAAAGGATGGTAGGCCATTTAGCAATCTACCTCATTTTTTTATGCAGTAATCACTGCTACATCATACAATTCAGCAATTTCAAAGGCAATAAACAACTACTGCCTGGGGTGAGAAAGTGCTCTTATAAATCTCATGAGAAAACCTCTTCGTTATTGTGGGGCTACAGCACCGATGCGGTTGTCTAAAAATCCCTTGTTGCTTGTCCAAATAATGCCGCAGAAATATTTGTGCAATAATTCATGTACTTATTATTATTATTCTTAATTTGGGCATATACCTACACAAAACACATTACATAATACTTAAAGTATTCAAATATTTGCAAATATCCTTGGACACAAATTCCTCAGGAATATTCCTTCGTAAAGATTATCAGTCTAATGCATAAAAATAAAGCAGAAGCGTTAACAGTTTTGAAATATTTAAAACAATCGTGTTAACGCATCTAGTTTATAATGTATTACTGATGATCATGTTTATCATAGAAAACAACGACATCGCTATCTATGGTGTAAATATTCGCACGACAAGTCCCGCTTGCATGTGAACACTTCCATCGCGTCTTTCCATTGGGGAATTCGCGATCCTTCACAAATGTGTACTTCCCCGTAGAGATTACCGGCGTCTGTTGCTGCGAACGTCCACCGAATCTGAACACCGACGACTCGTTTGAACCTGATAAAGAGCTCACAAATTATTAGATTCAAAGTGGTTACCTATAAGTGGAGTAAGTGGAGAGCAGTGACCATCATAGAGGTAAAAATTAAGCAGAAATAAATAAATATTCACGGACATTTCACACAACATCCTCAGGTCCCAAACTAAGCTTAATGCTTGTGCTATGGGTACCAGATTACGGATATAATACATACATACATACATATATATATATATATATATATACGAGTTCGTATATATATATATTCAATAATAGTGTGTGGTTTAATAGTCCTTGGAAATACTTACCACTTAATAATACACACATAAAAGCAGTACAGCGTATTTTTCAACGTCAACTATGTGATATGACACTCTTAGATTTTATAAATAAATATAAAGAAAGTGAAATATTATTTTTTAATTGTGGTGTTCGTGATGTTAACGACTACTATTATACAACGGATCAATCTTTGCGTATAGCTGTAGATTTATTAAATTTTCAATTTCAAAATAATCAAGATAGAATTCAAGAATTTTTAACGCATTTATATAATATTGTAGATAGAGTAGTACCTAAGAAAAATTGTATGTTTATATTGTCTCCGCCCAATGCCGGTAAAAATTATTTCTTTGATGGAGTTATACATTATTTTTTAAACTTTGGTCAAATAGGAAATTTTAATAGATACAATAATTTTCCTTTAATGGAGTGTGTAAATAGACGTATAATTTTATGGAATGAACCACATTGTGAAACTAGTGCATTTGAAACAATAAAAATGTTATTTGGTGGAGATACTATGAATGTTAAGGTCAAATTCCAAGATGATTCTATTGTAAATCGAACACCTTGTATTGTATTATCCAATAATGATATTTTTCCTAAAGACAATGCTTTTCGAACTCGTATGTACTCTTATACTTGGAGAGCTTGCGATGCTTTAAAATCGTGTAAAAAAAAATTGTATCCCTTATTTTTTCCTAAGCTTTTAGAAATGTACAAGATCATAGGTGATAATAGTATATTGATATGTAATGAAACAGATAATGAATCAGAATAACTTATCATCACTCTTCTCACTTGTAACAACAACGCACAAGTTGTATTGATACATATGTAATAAAACAGATAATGAATCGAAATAAATTTTTATTTTTATAATTTTACAAAACTTTCACTTATTCCCATTGTAGAACTTTCACTATCGGACATCACTGCACTTGGTTCATATCTGGTGGCCCTTTTCGAGGAACAACTTGAGATTGCATCTTTTTTTCTTTTTTGGGATCGCGTCCTGAAAGCTGGGGAATCATAATTAAACGATTTTTTATATTGGTAATGTCTGTTTGTGTAGACTGATTTTGATAAGTCTGTGCCTGAGATGTGGTCGATGTCTGGTTCTTCTTCATTTTCGGTGAGTTTAACGGAGCGCTCCAAATTTTGTTCGACCCCGGCAAATGTTTCGGCGGTAGTGTACCTGGGGTCATGGAGATGGAAGTATTTAACACGCTGAGGCATGTGAGCAATAGTACCGTAAGTATAATAACTGCCAATATCGCAAGATACATCCATTTCATATTCACACAACCAATACACCATGGTTGTTTGAAAATTTTCAAATTCAGTAGCGGGGTTAATCTGTGGGATTGCTCCGATACCAACATGTAATTGGGGCTGTGGTGACATGCTTGCATTATATACTGGATTTCTAGGATCAAATACGGCACTATAATCTAACGTAGTCGCATATGTAACACTCATCTGATCACTTAGTTTACCAAACATATCGCTTTTATCGTCTAATGTTGAATATTTATCCGTTGAATATTTATACGAGTTCGTATATATATATATATATATATATATATATATACGAACTCGTGCACGGAAGTCGGTAATACTACTACTTTTTTTTGAATTTGTTGACCTGAACATCCGATTACAATATGCGTCCAAGAATAGAACTTACGACAATTTCAACTCAGTAATGTGCCACTTGCATACCATTTGTTTGAACATAATCATCAGTCTTGCTCTTTTAAATCATATTATCAAAATTGTGTGAAATAGAAAAACAACTGTAAGAACGAATGTTATATAGAAATTAATCGTTACTAGCTGCGATAATGGCAAAGTGTGTAAGGCTGGCGATTCATAAGGTGCCCTTCTGAACCCAGCTCGAAGTTATCATTTTCTTATACACTTCGAGAGAATTTGATCAATGGACACCTTGTGGGAGAATATTTTTTACGGTTACCTTTTTTATAATCATACTACCACTCGTATGATTCTTAATTGTAATAATTAAGCTTACCATAACGGAACAAAAATGTACGCAAATACAACCGGTAGATGGCGCGGGTCTTATAAGACTACAATGTTGAAGGTGGAAATTGAGAGTTTTAGCAGGCTTCTACGATAGCTTAGCGGTTTAAAGTATCATCCCGGATAGAGAGCTCGAATCCTTCCCGTAGAGAATTTCGCTTTTTCCATTTTACAAAAATTTATTTCTAGTAACTATGGTTAGTAACTATGATCATTTATCAAATGCTAAAAATCACAATAAAATTATGTCACTCGTAGTTTTACTTGTACGAGAAATGTTATATTGTATGCTAAATAATAAGAAGGCCATTTATCATAAATATAAACATTTATTGTTTAAACCTTAAGAAATAATACTCTTGATAAATGTAACGATGTCTTTTAAACCGATATTAATAAACGTTATATCGAAATTACCTATAGTAAAAAATAGAGCACAGCAAGAATTTACACTAGGGAATGTTTAGTACATCAATTTAATTAATTGACAATCATTGGTCCCGTTGTTATACACAAGGCACGTTTAGGTACACTTAATTTTAGAAGTAACATAATCATAATATACGCCAAATATCAACATGTAATAAATACTTGAGTTTATAACCTTATCGTAAGTACATAAAAATGTATGAATATAAAAAGTAAAACTAAGTCTATTTCATTTTAATATCTTATCACAAATTGACGGTACAAATAACATAAACGTCAATTTCATAACACCGTTGATACCTATAAACCGTTGTCGATTCTTCGCCGAACACTTAAGAGACGTTCAAGTATTACGTAAGCAACAAATAGGGTGGTGGGCTACTTCAGTACCAGTGGCCCGGCAATAAGGCGGAGAGACGGCACACGACGGGTTTCTTTAGTGGGTGAGGGCCCCACACTACCCTGTTCGTTGCTCCGAACAACGGGGTGTGCGGTTAGGTACATTTTTTCCCGCCTAAACAAAAAATAAAGAAAGGGTGGTGTGCTACTTGGCTTGCTTTATTTTTTAATGTGAGGCAACATATTTCTGCTGGGAAGGGAGAGCTGATGGGTTAAAAATACCTATAACTAAAATTCTGCATACGTAACACTTGGACGTTTCTATATTTGTCAAATAATTCCTTACTACTTAAATTACTATTTAACATTTATAGTTTGCAACGCTGACATCATTAATTTAGTTCATTATATTCATTAATTAAATTTATCATCACTACCAACCAAAGCACCAAATACTAACGTAAATTACGGATAGCTTCGCTCATCAGACTCATCCGCCAGTTTTGGTAACATAAAAGATATACCTACCTGCTCCCTTAGAATGAAAATCATTGAATGAAAGTCATTGTGATTGATCAACAGTCCGACGCGTGATTCAGGCAATCACAATGCAGCGAAACGAAAGTTCTAAGGGCTGTATAGTTTAAAAATACAATAAAGAATATGCATGTAACTCCAAAATAGATAAAATTACTTTAGTAAACTTTGTCATCGGAGCGACAGAAAAAATAAAGCGCGCCAGAAAGGCGACGTTTAGATTATCGCAAAACTGAATGTAAATTACAAATTATTTGTGAATAAGGAAAAAGAGATTTTCTGTACGAGCGGGAATCGAACCCACGTCTTTTCCAATCCGGGGAAGTGCTCTAAGCCACTGAGCTATCGTACATACAGACCTATTCGGTCATCCCAATTTCCTCTTCACATTTGTCTTTACGACCTACGCCATCTATCGGAACGCATTTACATGCATCAATCCAATATAGTAAGTTTAATTTTGCAATTAATATTCATACTATTTGATGGCGCGATTTTTTTAACATTTTGATCTATATTTTTTAGCATTTGGCATGCTCCGCTACTTTTTCTTTATTTACAAATAATTTGTACTTTAAAAAGTAGCGGAGCATGCTAAATGCTAAAAAATATAGATAAAAAAATGAATGTAAATTTATTTTATTTTACCTAAGTAATTATTTTAAAACTTTAATGTTTTATTTTTATCCAGTGATATAATAACTTACAAAATCATATAAAAATACTTTCATATCCTCATTGTCCACTTTGTTTTAACGTTGCATAAGCGATTCCAGAACCATTTCTGACGGTTGTCTATCCGGTACATGTGCGTGTAAGATGTCCACAAGATAAGGGGTTAAAATCGGAATGGATTATTGGAATTTCCTTTTTCGTGTTTATGATATACCTTAAAATATAGTCTCTGAGCACTTAACTTGAATATCTTTTATAATTACAAGTCTTTCGGTAGTTAAATTATTGTCTTACGTTGTAACTAATCTAGGTCTACTACGATGCGAATAATATCAAAACTTTTGTAGTGGTTATTCAATTTCTGTTGATTGTATTGCTAACGCCTCGAGGTTTGCGCTAGGCCCTGTAATCGGAATAGAGTTAGGCTCAATTTGTTTACGCGAGTTAGGTTTGCGCGCAGGTAAACATATAGCACGAGGTGGGTGATTGTGCATGCCCTTCACTGCAACTACATTAGATCCCAGCATATGTATTCTTGCCTTGCAATTCGTCTTCTTCGACGTGCACCGCCATATCACCTTGTCCCTCAATTTCGACTCCTCGCAGAAAGGAAACGTATTCACCATCATTATTACTTTGCCGCGACGTGACTTCAAAAATTGAATACCTGTGGGAGAACTAGTAGTTAGGTTACTGAATACAGAATAACAAATGCCCCTTATACATATACACTAAAAATTAAGGGTACAAAGGAAACAAACGATTATTTATAAGTACAATTTAATATGATTTCACAAAAAACATACCCCGTACATGAACTAAAAAATGTATGATATAATGGTATAAGTATAAAATTACACAATTAACTATATTATAGTTGTTTATGAGTTTTAACAGTGAATGAGGTAGATAGTTGTGTTAAGAGCTCAAGTCCGGAACACTTAAGAAGTGATGAAGCCGTGGCGGTAGCGCTCAACAGTTAACACATCGATATCATGCACTACCTACGAGATTCATAATATTAACAACATGAGCAAACATAGAACAGCAATTCATTCTACCGTCCACCTAAACACCAACATCCAAAATTCCAAACGCTTAAAGAGTGAAAAAGCGACGTCAATATGGAATAAACGTACAAACAATATTTACAGAGACTAAATGTAAATCTCTTTAATATACGATATCCGTTATACATGTCACCTCATCAATCGTATCTTATATAATTGACGTGTATTGTCATTGCTCTAAGATATATTTTACATACATATAAAAGTTAAATTTACAATTACGTACAAACTATCGCCACGGTTTCATAATAACGTATATATAACGCCCTTATTATTTGGCTTAGTGACAGTTCAGGTACGATAGAGTGTGCCAAACGATCAACAAAGAGCTAGTTCAAGATGTTGTTAATGTGCAAGCAAGTTTCAGACGAGCCGAACCCAGCTATGATATTAATAACTTCACATTGGAATCACAACACGTCGTGAAACCGTTTTGTCTCAACTTGATTTTACATTCGTATCAATTTATTATTACACCAAAAGTTTGACACGACCTATAATAACATTTACATAGAGTTGAAATATTTAAGTAAAACACACTTATCCTAAGACCCCCGTAGAGCTAAGTCTAAATAACAATTAAAATTAGTAAAAATTTGTACTTAAATCAGAGTCATATAAAAGCGGATCATTATTCTTTGATATAAATTATTGACAAGAAACAAAATATTTGAAACAAACCATAAAATACAATGAGACAAGAGTCTCAAATAAGGTTTTATTTATTTAATTAATTAAACAACAACGATTAATGTGGGTACATAAGTAAGAGGTAGCTGAGTTCCAATAATAACTAGAGGTAGTGAGAGCGCGCCGGACCCTGCGCGGCGAGCCGCCCCGGCGCGCCCGCGCTTAGCCTAACTTAACCTAACACTTAAGTCTAAACACCTTACTCGAGTAAAGCTTCTGAGTATTCATTCATGTATATAAATATTGTATAATTAACTAATATGTAAAACCCGTATAAAAGTGAAGAGGTAGATGATTGAGCTTAAGTACTTTAAATCAATCCTAAAGGACACACGTCGGCAACAGATTGCGCACCGCTTGTGTCCAAGACACAAAATGCCTTTTTCTACTGTAAATTCTTATAGTTAAAAGAGGCGGACATCTAAATAGCAATAGGTATCTGTAAAGTGTAAAGATTATAATTCTCAAAATAAATTAAGTAATTCTAAGTACAGTCCAGGGGACGCCATACTGCTTTAATTCGAACGAGTTTCTCTAAATCAGTCACCGACTCGTTGACAGTGGCCCACCACGGGCCACCGACCTTACCGTTACACTCGGGTCGACATCTGACTCGGCTGCGTCCGCAATATTTTGCTTCACGAACAACCCCGCACTGCCTGACAATAACCAGCCTGTTAATATCGTGCTTATGTCCGCCTAGCGCTTTGCCTTCCTGGTAGCCTGATAGATACTGCACAGATCGTAAACATTAAACCAAACGCTAAAGCGGCCGTTTCCGGATAATAACCATCTGCCTAAAGTTGATATCAATACGAGCTGACATCGTTATACATTCAGAAGTTTCCTACATATATAACTATGCCTATTCGATTCGATAAATAGCCCACACCTATACGGATAATTATATAGATCTCGACGAGACCGCTTAACCTACACGACACAACGCCGACGTATCCACTCGTATTACTGGTTCTCACCATGTTTCACTGGTCGTCCAAAACATTAAATACACCACAACACCTACAATTTTGTCGACACATACATTCATATTACCAATACATAATAACCAACAATAGCCATCGCGAATCTTAAGTAAATGACACCATATCCCCTCATAGCTTATCTAAAACATAACCTATAAATTATGCTACATTCGCCAAAAGGCGGTCTGAAAATATGCAATACTCGATTGTTCATCATTGTCAAAATCGCTATATTAAAATCGATCGATGTTTCTGGTAGAGCCGCTTATTAATTCAATCCTCCTCATTGCACGGGGTGTCCACAAGCAACGGTTTGGCCGTATTAGTGTGTTGCGCCGTTGGTGGGAGAGCATTGGGGGACTGTTGCGAGGGAGGACCGGCAGTGGTGGTGACCGCAGCAGATGCGCTGGCAGTGGCAGTAGCATGCGCAGTGGCAGCGTACAATGCGAGAGCGTGTTGCAGCTGAAGCAGTTGGTGATGGGGATCGAGAGGCGCGGGCGCGCGGTGCCCGCTCTGGTGCGGCGTTCGCACCACGTAGCGTCCGTCTGCAAAGCGCCGCACGTTGGGCGGTGCGTGGTTGTGCGCATAACGAGATCGCACTATGCGCTCGTGTCCTTCCGGTCCTTCAGTATTCACGTCAGCAAGACAGCGCGAAGTCAAACGCGATGAACAATACCATTGCTTCCTGCCATGGGCCAGATTATTCTTCAGGCGGAAGGTATAACCACGATGAAGAAGCAGCCGGCCTTTACCTGCACGGATGAAGCGCGCTGAAAATAAATCACATTCGTTACTCACTGATAAAAGAACAAATGTTAGTTTATAACAGCTATTTAACTAAACTAAGCATGCAAAATAATTTAAAAGAATGTATTCTTATGAGATGTGAGATGTACATTACATCGAGGGATATTGGTACCGAGGTGTATTAATTAAAACAACTGAACAATACTTTATATTTGTATTTAATAAATAAAAAACTATTCACTTCAAATATATTTATTTAGCACATTTACATATAGGTGCAATACATACACGACTCTGTTTATTCAAATACCTATAACCCTATACAACATTGCTAGGAAGATGAAATGACATAAACGTCTAAAAGATATTTATTCTCTTTGAGATACAATTTCATGAGCAATAATATTTGGCACTGTAATAACTTTGGCATAATGTTCAAATAAGAACTCGTCAAATCTGTGAAATTGTCAACAAAAACATTATAAAAAGTAAAATATACATCCATGACATTTTTTCATTTTTATGAACTCTTTTTATGATAACAAAATCGTCTTCATTTGAGCAAATTGAAACCCTACAAATTACATATTTTTGTTTACTCTTATATATAACAAAAGTGGTAATAATTGCAAACATATTACATATGCATTTATGAAATTTTAAAATCATTATCATTAACCGTAAAGCACGGATCTAGGCCGCAATCCAGTTTATAACTCAAGGATCCGTGTGCGACAGGGTAGTGCTAAGTTGGTAAATTAAGGATGTATTTAGAAAATACTAATCAAATTGCCGGATTTTATGGAGTTATTTAGCCCATGAACAATAAACGGATTGACACGCCTTACATCAGCAACATGGCAAGTCACTGGTGGAATCGAATCCACATACGTATGGACCTGACACGATGTCAAGAAAATATCTAGAGTACGGTTTAATTATTATTATATGTATTTTCATAATCACTTCACGCAATTCGTTAACGTAACGAACTGAAGATCTTGAAACTTGTCTGAAGTATTTACATAGGTACATACGTTGTGGCTGTTCTCGTCTTTACTACTAAGCTAAAAGCTGCATACAATTTGTTTATTTCTTAATATAACACATTTACTAATACTTAATTATATCCTTTAAAATCATAGTTTATGATAAAGTAGTACATAATAGAAAATAAATATACAGAATCTAATTCTACAGATATTGTTTCAGAATTTAGTTTTTCCTCTAAAGATATTAAAATTCTGTCTCATAAGACTAAGAGAGTGATTGAACAAAGAGTGTACTCACACACGTTCAGCCATATATATACATATATGTAATGCTTGTTGAAATAAATAAATTAAATAACAATTATTTACAAAACGAACAAGGAAGACAAAATACACATTATACAACTATACGTCACTATTTTCGCCATAATTATTATGAGGTATTATTTGTTTATTTCAACATAATATCTATTTAAACAGTATCCTACAAAGAAAAAAGCGTTTTAAAATCTATCTTAACTAGTGTCTAATTGAGACCGTAATTATAATAATGTCTAAACTGAGTAATCAAATACTACATTTTAACGTAAATAATCTCTTATTACTTTGATCCACAGATTTTTTTTTATATTTGGCAGTGCACAGAGACCCTAAACAAAGTTTAGACTACAATGTAAACTTATTACTTATTTCTTTTGGCTTAAAACTTGGTCACATTAAAAACATACCTAAAAATATATTACAAGATAACAAACTTTCAATTAATCATGCTATAATAGAAAATATAGTATCAATCATTACCAAACTTTTAGTTTTTGATTAGCTAGCTGAGGATCACGTCGGAGATAGCAGATGAACTGTAGTGTTACTAAGGTTACATACAAATTACAGAATGGGCATAGTAAACGGACAAAAGTAAATAATATCACAATTCTTAAAAGGGACCTAAATAACGATACTATTTGAATTATTTACTAAAAATACACACTATACGTATATATCTAAAGAATGGCACATCGAGACTCCAGATGCAGTTTCATTAAGGATTCCCGTTTATATTTACTACATAATAGCAGCAGAAAAACGATGTAAAGCTACTACATACATATATATAAAATGTCAATACTTGCTACTTGATATGGGGCTAATACTCTATAATCTTATGTTAATAACGGGCGACCCAAGCGTTAGGGTCGAATTGATCAAAATCAAGATTGGGAATTCGGGGAACTAACAAAGGGGTAGGAGGTGAAGGAACCGACGATGAAACTGATGGCAAAGCTGATGATGAACTTAAAGGTTTGGATGGTAGTCGTCGGCCACATCGACCAGCGTGATTGTGATCTCCCACGAGCTTATGGAGTGTTCCTTTTTGTGTGTAGGCTTTGCAACCACAACCACCCATGGTGCACCGCCAGCGGACGACGCCTGAGCGCATGGTGTGAGCCGCGTAGAAGCTGCGCCCGCGCACCCACAGTCGAGGCCGACCGCCCGGGCCCACGCAAAGACGCACGTACTTCTCTACCGGAACAACCACACAATTACAATCATGTCATACAAGAACCGTTGTTCTTAGCAACATGCAACAACCCAGAACGCAACCGCAAGCATGATACGCAGTACCTACAGGTTAACATGTCCATTAATGTTATATTAGGTATTAGATAACTAAAAAACAAAACATTTAACCTTTCTTTTAAATGAAAATAATTAAAAGTAAAATAACTTAAAGTTAAAAACAAACTTAATTACACGTTTAATCTGTTATCTTCAGCTTATTAATATCATTTCTGTCTTCTAAATTAAGCCCTTATTTTGAGACAACTTTATTGAAATAAATGGTGTACTTATAAAGTTATATCTATAAATTATCGTATTTATTGCTAATTGTCACAGTGTACAAAATCATATTGTTTTTCCGCAGTAGTAACACAACAATAAACATTTAAGTAGGTACGTTATATTTAACACAATCATCTCGCGTGTTTATATTTAGCAAGCCTTGGGCCTGTTTTTATGCTACTGAAAATACTCATAAATATAAATTAATTAATTATTATTTGTGAATAAGGAAAAAGATATTTTTTGGGAAAAATCTCTTTTACCTTATTCACAAATAATTTGTACTTTTAAAAAGTGGCGGAGCATGTCAAATGCTAAAAAATATAGATCAAAAATAATTAATTATTTATTAAAATATACATAATTTGAAAGAAATTTGTTTTATTGTTTTGTCATACGTGATAATGGAACAAATTTGCCACTAAGTCGCGGGCAAAATCTGGTATTATTATAATAAATCGATGGAAATTAAACCTTTCTAATCCCTACCTAAGTTGTGATGATGATGTAAATTACAGTCTGCCATTCACTTATTAATACTTTGCCTAGCTTCCGTTATTTATTTTTTACTAGCTGATACCCGCGACTTCGTCTGCGTTGCTTATAAAATTAACATCATGAGGCAGAGGCAGGTAGAAGAGACTTCCTCACTCCCATACTTCTCCGCGCGAAGAAAACAGATCACTGAACACGTAATGTGCTTATGAAAATCGTTAGTTCTTAAAACTTTAACAACTTTATATTAAATGAAGATACCGCAACACAACGAGTAGTGTACCTAAATACTAGTTTTTTGAGAAGGGCCAAATGCCAAGGCCAAGTGTCTGAAATAAAACTTAGAAAACCTAATTGAAATCTATTCAATAGTTATTTCCTTGATGCGCCCAACGGCACGCAACGATAATTTTATTAATATAGATTTATTACATTGTTTTTTTTTAATTATTACTTTTATTATATTCTTCCTACAAAATGTTGAATATATAGTCGAATTATCTGCGATTACGGTGTTTAGAGACCTATATGTACGTGAAAACCCACGGCGACTAAATCATGGAATCAAAAAAAAATACCTTTAGCAAATAAAATATTTCTACCCCTGCTAGCTGTTGCGCTAATGTATTAATAAATGGAGTATTAGCTATAACATAAACTTCGGAAGAGCAATTTGCTTATGGTAAATGCGCAGGCAGAATCAGATGAACAAATCTCTCAAATACTGTGAATCGTTGCTTTTTTATCTCTAACTCTATTTTGAAATTAAAATGTAAAGCCCATTTAATTTTGTAGTTGTGTACAGCTAATGTAATGATTCTATATATTTAGAAATAATCTTAAATTATCCTACCTTAGCTAACATCGTTGTGTTGATCGTGATAGTTGTGTTGATAGAAGATTACCATTATGCAACCAAAGATTGCGATAATAAGCTTGGCGACTTTTGCTATCTCAAGCAAAAGTCAGTCGCCAGTGTTTCACATAAGATTTTCTATTGCTTATAATAATAAATAAATCACGGCCCAGGTGGTAAATGGTAACCGCAGTTCATGGAATACTAAGGTTACTGCCAAACTGCTACTCACCATTTCGCGGATGCGCATATCTGTAAATTCCTAACTTTGTTTAGTCCAACAGTGTAATAATACGTAACATTCTTCCTAATAAGTTGACTATAGATAACGTTTCCACAGATAATAGCATTATAGTAATCGCGAATCTAACCACTTTTATTTAGGTGGCTGATCGTTGTCGTTTCGTGCTAGAGCAACACCTAACAATATTTTTAAGATTTAATTTGAGTAACACGATGACAACAATGAATATTCTCTTTCACTATGAGGGGAGACCCGTGCTCCAGTAATGGGTTAAAAAAAAACACCAAAGCTATTTTGGATCCCCGTAGATTGGATAAGTTGGAAAAAATGTTGTTAATTATTACATTTTAAGGGTAAAATTCTACATTTCACTCATGGCTGTGATGCATTTACCGGCATTGCACAATTTTTAGCTAGCCTGTGTTCGCCCCCTAACTATTAACTTCATATTACATTCTGCCCGCGACTTCGTCCGCGTGGACTTCAGTATATAAATACGTCACTATAAGTATCCCTCACCTATCCAATTTTAAATTTCTGAAATACACCATTTTGATATAACATACAAAAAAGTGCAATGAAATTAAGAACACAATTTACCTACAAAGAAGACAACACAACGTTTTTCGTATAAAACTTTATGAATACACAAGACACAAAATAATTGATTCTAACTAACGCGACGAGATCCTTAATTTCATGACTAGAAAGTTTCAGTAACTATAAAACAAAAAATTAACTGCACAATCTCACATTTACATCAGTCCTATGCGTTACAAACATGCCTTCACCCTAATCTTTATGACGTGTTTTGGTTGCAGTTTACGGAATTGCAAAAACCTTTTAGTTGACCAACCAAGTATTAATTAAAAATTAGTAGAAGCAATGTATTAGTAGTTAATATGTTGTGGTTTAGTGCGTTTAATCGAGCACAGCCTTGGCTTGCGTGGCGATAGCTGCGTGCATAAATCCACGTGAAGCCGAAGATATCGCCGCAGGCGGTTCATGTGAGTGAACGTTGCTGATGGCGAAGATGCGGTCATGCAGCGTGTGTGCATATGCACGACACGTACGGCGCGTACACCTCCACCGAACTTTATTCTTCTCAGGAAACACTTTTTCAGCGTAAAACGAAAATCCATCGAGTCGCATATGCCGCCGCCCACGATTCGATATCACGAATTCCACTGCAAAACACCACTACCGTAACTATCCGAAACTACATGTTATCAATTGAAAATGCATGCGTGTTGTCTACATATTAATAATGAAAATGTGTATATTTAAAAAAAAAGCTTTACGCAACATAAACGCATATAAATATAATTGAGAATTGAATTTATGAAATGATGAGTGGTTATGCAATATTTTATAAGTAATCTATAGTTATTAGTATTAGTAGGTTTAAAATAATTAAAAATGATCTGCTCTTAGCTAATCAAAGATCAAATAAACATGCAGGACAAAAAAATAAAACATTAAAGCCTCCTTTAATTTAATAAAATAACAATGCTTTATAATTAATTGTAATATTATTGTAATATTTTGTAGTTTTTATGGAAATAACAGAATTATGACATCATGAAGTTTCCGACATTTACCCGAATACAAAACTTAGCGACGAAAAATTTTATGAATTTTATCGCGTTTGATTTATTACTATCTCGACATTTCGGATACTTTGCAGGAGCAGGTCAAGAAGGATTAATAAACACGATAAAATTCTTAAATATAGCATAAAACATAATTATCA
Organism: Leucoma salicis; assembly: GCA_948253155.1. Taxonomy (NCBI): domain Eukaryota; kingdom Metazoa; phylum Arthropoda; class Insecta; order Lepidoptera; family Erebidae; genus Leucoma; species Leucoma salicis. The sequence continues at coordinate 20,570,771 of OX411814.1, read as the reverse complement.
AATGTCATATCGCATCGTATTTTCTATTATATACGTATCAAATATTATATTACTACATCTTAGAATGGCTTCAGTTGTTAGTTGCGATAGTTTCTATGAGGCTTTCGATGCGCGCGTGCTCTTCGCCACTCGATGCATGCGGCGGATGCGTGTGACTGCCGGCGGAAGCCTGAAGCCGCCCATTCGTAGTGAGCGCTCTCGCCGGGCAGCCCTGCGAGCGGCTGCGACACGACCAGTAGACGCGCGGCCCGCGTCTCTTACGCGCTACATACCCGTGGCCATCTAATAGAAGCGCAGGCGCACCCCGCCGAGTCACCGTGTAATATATTGGCGCATCGCGAACTCCTGCTGCATTTACGAATACTTCTGTTTTAAGCTAATGTAGATAATAAAACAATAGACACCTTCATCAAATTTAAAAATATTTTAATATCAAAATATTATTATGATACTACTCATTAACTTAACCTTTACAAAAACAAATATTTATATTGTCAAAATTTATTGATATCTTACAGAAACTCGCTTAAAACAAACTTGATCACATTCTTTAGATTAACTAAACAATACAGTAATCACTACATCAACCTATCACATTATTTCATACATAATAATAAGAAATAACTACCTGCTAATTAATACTCAAATAGAGACCAATTTAAAAATATAAAAGTTCCTAAATAAGCTTTTGGAAAATAAAAAACACATGTGTAATGGAAATATGTCCAATTTGATTTGTAGTTTATTTTATAAAGAGACCCTATGCTAAGGAAGAATCCTTGATCGCGGGGGACTTTACAAACACAATATCATGGACACAAAGTACACCCGATTTTATTATTGTTTAAGCTATTCTTAAATTACCAAAAATAAATAACAATTCCTGTGAATGTGTCATTTTTGAACTAACTTTTATAAGCATTTAAATATACACATTATCAGTTATAGCAATATATCTGCCTAGACTGCAAAAATTCACACAACATATCAAATTGGCATGGATTTAAAAAAAAAACTAAACTGTAGGACAAGTTACAACTTCACCTAAGTCATATTTACGAGTAATTTTCTGCATATGATTATCAACGTGATTATGAACAGGATTAGTTATTCTTAATATATTATTTTTAGATGTAATTCTAGCTCTACAGCGTTTCCCATAGTCCATGCACCTCCAAAATGTCCTACCGCTACGTACACAGTCAGTTACGAATATATAGGGTTCATATATTAACTGAAGATGTCCACTTTTTGTCTGAATAAAATGCAGATCACTTTTATTGTTGCTATTTAGTGCCCCCATCACTGAAAATTAAATTTTTGTTAATTACTGTCACAAAATCACATATAAATATAGCAATTTAAATTTTTCTGCAATAAAACATAATATAATTTATACATTTTTACATTACATAAGTAAATGTCAAATAAAATATTTTCATAATTAATAGACATTTCAGAGGTAGTTTTAATTTTTAGTATGTTAAAAGAAAATGTAAGGATGGCATACAAAATAATTTAATCAATTACAAAGGATGACATAATAAATTATAATATATTTTATTATAAAGTTACAACACTTTTCCGATGATATTTTTGTTAAGGCAGGAGATCATGTGCCCATCTGCAGACATCATTGTTTAGAGCAATGATCAGGGTAGTGAAGGGCACTAAATAAATATCATGTTACCAACCTTGATCTGCATGTGAGCTCATAAACAAATTTATCTAGGATTGTTCATTCATACAATCAAGAAACTTGTGGTGTGACAGTGAGATGAAAAAGAAAGATCTCCAATGTAGTAAGTATTAGTTCAGCTGAAAAGGTTTTTAAGACCATATCTAAAATAATATTTTTTAAACATATATTCTGAAATATTTTATGTTGTAAATACATAATTATGAAATAGTATAATAGTTATTAATGAAAAGGCACTCTGCTTAGGTAAAAAAGTCATAATTTATCACACTGATGTCAAGCACAAAAGCCAATGAAACCATATAATTATATAGTAGTACTATTCCACAATCTATGCATATTGTGGTACACTTTACTGAGAAACTATCACACCTTCAGATTTGGGATTTGACATAGTAATCTCAATTTATTTCTAGATGTGTTATCTATTATAAAACATAGTATTTAATACACATAAAAAAATATAACAATTTTTATTAATTAGAATTTTATTGTAATTCCATCTGTCGAAAATTATAAAATTAAGTATAAAACTTTGCAAGCCTTCACAAAGGCTTTTTACTAGTTTATGATCTATACTATTATAAAGCTGTAACAGAGCTGTTCTGGACATTTATGATGTTTGACAAAAAATGACTGTAACCTAAAACCTAGTTTTTGCCTGCATCATAACTGCGGGCAATGGCTAGTTAGAATATAAGTAAGACCACAACATACACCCTAGTGTATGTCTACAACTGATATTACAGGCAATTCACAAACATAAAACAACACAAATACTCCCACAAAACACCACTGACATGGGACTTCCACATCAAAGCCTCTATACTAGTCATACTTAGCCTGCGGTCTGTACTGTGTATATGAGTAGCCCGACTGTCTTACGAGTATAAAGTATTAATTTCAAAGTATCGATCTTGATCTACATCAGTAGTCTTTTCATAAGATATTTTCTTGCTTTGTTATGTTACAGTTATAATAATTTAGAAGACTCAATATACTCATAAGGATTTGAATATGTTTTGAAGCAGGGCACTGGACTTGGAATTGGACTTAATCTAATGTCAAGACGATGATTACTGGGCTATTATAATATATATAGTTCTTCAAAGATTCATTCACTAAAATTACTAAATCCATCCATCCATCAGCCCTTCAATGTCCACTGCTGGACATAAGCCTCCCCAAGAGAATGCCACGAGTGGTCCTGCGTTGACCGCATGCCCACTCACCAGCAGGTGCCGTATGTTTGTTTGCCACCTTCATAGTACTTATATAAAAAGAAGTTTTGGAGGATTTTATTTTGTTGATATTATTAATCTGACGACTACCTACCATAAAACTAGAATTTTCACACTACACCTGAATAATGTTATGCTTTCCATTGAAAGATAGCCAATCAATCAAAATCTTTGCCTAGATAACAAATAGCTTATGTATGTCCTTATATTGCTAAAGTCCATGAGATGAACTACTCTTACTAACTAACCTAACTTAGCCTAGCCCTTTTTCTGCCTTGGACAAGAAAAAAGCTTTTACCATAAATCTATTAGCGCAAATCTAATTCAATTCTGTAAACACAATTAGAAATTATTATTATTTCTAATTGTGTTTACAGTATTGAATATTCATAAAAACATTATGGAATCATATACACACTCTCTTGTTTTTAGATAGTGTTGATTTCAATTGGTCTCAAGGGAATTAGAAGCCTAGTGGAAGGGGGAGACCTTTCATTAACCTGATAACATATTTAATATCATATGTATAGCAAAAAGGACTGCAATTTCAGATTTAATATTAAAAACACATCAGGCCAGTCATCAGGCCATCAGTTCAGTGTTTTCTACACAAAATAAGACAAATGTATCAACCGCACAAACATATTTTTTATGAATGTAGTTATTTCATAATTATGAATAATATTGGCATGAAGTTAGTAGGGGTAGGGGTAGCGTTTTGTTTCAAACATAAATAGTTTTCATAAATCTACTATATTGTTCATGAGGCAAACAAAAATCATTATACTTATGAGATGATATAATTATGGTTATTCCAATGGAAGGAAATATATTATGTTAAAATATATTTAACTTTGTACATTAATAAGCTAAAGTTTCCATTAGTTCTAAAATATGAAATAGTAATAAATAACGTGGAATAAATACTAAACATTGCAATCCATTTATAGGTTATGTTTACAAGCTGCCAAGTAATCCGACGAAATAAGAGTTTTTTAATTATGTTAACAATAAATATAAATTAATTTGGTCCCCAATAATGATAAAAAACTGAAATAAGTAATTTAGCTAACTAAAAAAGAAAGCAATACCTGGATGACAACCTGCATTCCTTTACAAGACCTGTTATTTTCTCTGGCATTCAGGATAATTAATAAATAGAATGTACATACCACAGGAATAGTCTGCATAAATTACTCGTTAATACCTTGGTGCACAATATTTATTACCACTTTATAAACATGAAACATATTCAACATCACGTAAACACCTCCACATTTGACATAGTCCCACATCTCACTATTTACACAAGAAAACAACACACTACGGTTACACTGCAGTCCATGGTTAAATTGTCTTGCATTATAATACATTTGCACTTATTAAAATCACAACAAACTTTTATTATTTCTCCAAAATAGTAAACAATCTACGAGTGACACTATTACAACCATAGATCCTACGGCGTTAAGACGGACGACCACAAATAACGGAACTACGTTTCATGTAACGCAGCATTGAAAGATCTGTAGACTTGGAATTATTAAAAAAAACACTTCAAATTCTTTTAGAATCCACATTAGGAAATTACAACTTTAATTAATCCTAGTCGATTATCAGTTCGCTATGGATTATCAGTTTTTATAAATTATTTTATATTATTAGTTTTCATAAATTATTATATATTATCTGTTTTCATAAATAATAAAATATGAGTACACTGTTGCAGTAAAAGTTACAGAATTCCGAAATTCATTGTTTTGAATGTGCACACTGCACACTTTTAAAATAATAAGATCCCGCATGTGACCACTAGGGTGCGCTAATATTTTTACATTAAATTAGCTATGTACCTATTATGTAACATTTTACATACAGGATGAGTTTGCGGGATGTTACGTAGTTATTACGATGTAATTTAATGACATAAATTTATAAAAAAATCTGATTTTATTCTAAAGATTCTAATAGGTACCTACTTGAGCATTATTGATTATACATACATACACACATATTTAAAATGAATTTTTCATAAAATTTACAACATGCTTTATTATTACTAATTCATATATTTATTAAAAACTTAATAACTGTGATTATACTATTTTCATAGATTAATAAATAATAATAATGATTTCACTTTCAGCAAAGCCTATAAATTCAACGTACCACCTACCTACTTTGTGTAAATTTCTTTGGTCATGCCGGATGCTACGAAGATTCATGTAGCGCCATCTAGTTGAATAATGACGATGTAAAGTGCCTGGGTATGATATATTTTTATTAATAATTGGATTATTACCAGAGATACCTGCATAAAGATAAAAAACTAGATCGGAAATATATCATTGATTTTTACTTATACATAAAGGTATATACTTATTATAAGTTGGCGTTTTGCACTTAGCGCGCACCTATTTGACAATTTAGATACGCTTAACGCCATCTACTAGAGATATGTTACAAGCCAGTGGAGTATTTTAATGTTAGTGGAATATTTACGAGCTGTTTTCATAATAAGGGCAATGTCTGCTCTGCTCTCCTAGATCAATAATAATATTATAATATATATATATATATACCCCTCTCAACCCATGGGAGTCGTAAGAGCCGACTGAGGGAATTCCGGGGAAGTGGGCAGCAGCACTCCTTCGAGTATTAACAACATCAACTGCGATCGCCAACCCTGCCAAGCGTGGCGATTACGGCACTATCCCCCAATTCTTGGGGAGGCCTATGTCCAGCAGTGGACGTTAAAAGGCTGATGGATGGATGGATATATAGGTATATATTACTATAATATTATTATTATTATATTATAATATCCCGTAGAGTAAAAATGTTCTGTGTCTAGATCGGACCCAGGATTGACATAGGGTTTCTGTCAATTTTTTTGTTTTCTCACTGTTATACTGTGGTTATAGGTACTGTTAGATTTTTATTTTCTTTATTGATTATTATGATATTCCTGGAATGCACTGGGATGTAGTCTTTCCTCACCACATAATTAATTTAAAAGGGAATAGTTACATCCTTGTTGCATCGGATAGCTTTACCTACTTTTATTAATTGCTAGCCAGCCCAGTAGTTTTTGCGTGATGTGCGAACAAACAACCAGATAAGCAGACAAACAGACAAAAATTCTAAAAAAAAATTGTTTTGTGTTTAGAGTTAGACACGCCTATATAGCCTATTACAGACATTTTTTCTCAAATATCCTGAATGTACAGACACAGCTCTGTTACAGCCTTATAATAATATAGATAAATAATTAACTAGAAACATGAGCCTAGCATAAAACCAAGAACTGCAAACACAGTGGTGTCGAGTTCGATTCCCAACTTTAGGTTAAGAAGTCGCAATGCATACACCACCTTTTTTTCGAATTCTTCTTTCATTCATCATTTTGATAATTGCCGTGTGGGGCCGGCTTTAGAATTGTCTCACCCCTCTCCACCCATGGGAGTCGTAAGAGCCGACTGAGGGAATACCGGGGAAGTAGGCAGCAGCACTCCTTCGAGTATTAACAACATCCACTGCGATCGCCAACCCGCCTGCCAAACGTGGCGATTACGGCACTATCCCCCATTCCTGGGGAGGCCTATGTCCAGCAGTGGACGTTAAGAGGCTGATGGATGGATGGATGAATTTGATAATTGTCACGCATTGTAGGTAGTAGTTAGGTACTTGACACATTATATTACATCGCTGCTTTTAAACGAAAGGGCCACAAGTCAATATTTTCTAAAATCACTTTTAATTTAAAAATGTTGTTAAAATCACCCTTGTTTTCATATTTAACGAAGACGCACCAAAATCGGCTTCTTAACCACAAACTTACGCATACGCCCTTTTGCCATTTTAACGTAACGATGACTAATTTCTGAGCAAAATAGCCATATTTTTAGTTGCTACCCGACAGTCGGCGCAAGCGCGCGTTAGTTTTATGAAAAACGGCCAAATTGCGAAAATTTACCAGTGTTGTGAGTGAATTTTATAGGCAACAGGGCCACATTTGGGAATACGTCCGTTTGGCATATAAAAAAAAAGTAATTAGACAATTATTTTTAGGGCATAGGCGCCACATTTTGGAAAATGTTTGTTTGGCAATAAAAAATGCTTAATATTATAATTACTAGCTGAACCGGCGAACTTTGTTCCGCCTTAGGGGCAATAAATGAGCAGATTTTGGATTTTATTTTTATTAGGATAATAAATATAAATAAAAAAAATCAAGTATTTTAAATATTCTTTATTGGTCATGTATTTTGATGCATGGGTTGCATTCTTCAGTGAAGCACCTAGTGATAGACGACATTTTTCGTTTTATTATCAGGCGCAAGAACAAATAACGCAGAGACCATCTGCGTGACCCGTGAACATGCCACATATAAAAAAATTGGAAAAAACATGGATTTTCTGGATTCAGATCACAAATTTTCAAGGATTGGCCTTGTGATGTTAATGGTCATGGCAAACGCAAGACGGATCGGATATTGAAGTCGTTTAAACTCAAACGGCATATCAGTTGGGATCATCGGGATCCTCGGAATGAGAACTTCCTCACCTTCGAATTTTCTTTTGAGTATCGTGGCGTAAATCACACTGTTCATCATTTACTTACCACCAAACGCGTCCCATTGCACAGTTTTGGTTGGTTTATGTTTCGAAGCATGATATCTACGGAGCCAACCTTTAGTCGTAAATTGTGCGGTGGTAAGCTAGGCACATCCAAGGAGTTTAATTCAGTTGGATAGTTGGTGGCTTCATCTTTATTTGTTACACAGTCAATAGATTTGAATGCAGTGTACCAATTATTTCATTCTGAATTATGTAGTTTAAGTCATCTACATCTTTATATTTAGCCGCCAAAATTGCTCGCTCACTCAATCATTCATTGTTTTTGTGGTTAGTAATGATGTTTGGGAATACCTTGTTGATGATTTCGTGATTTCATGATTTCGTCTTTCGATGAGACAAAGTTACAGAAATTCGGAGGAAATAAAATCAATCCGCTCGATGCGTCGACAGGTACTCGACCATTACCGATAGTCAGCTATTGCTCAGAGAAATCTTCAGCAGATGTATCGTTCAGCAATGCAACTCTCATATTTGTTGTCAGCTGAAGTTTTTTCACATAGCGCCATAGATTCGATGATTTAAGGCAAGCGTTTATTTCGTCGGCAGCAGTTGATCTTGGAATTACTGGCAGTGTTTGACGAAAATTGCCAGACAGCAAAATCATTGCGCCTCCAAAACATCTCGAGTCATTGCGTAGATCTTTCAATGTTCGGTTAAGTGCTTCCAATGCACGTTTATGGGCCATTGTGTATTCGTCCCAGATGATGATTTTCGATGCTGATAAAACTTTGGAGTGTTTTGAAATATTACATGTTGGTTCTTCAATAGTTTGAAGATTTAACGGTAATTTTAATGCTGAATGAGCCGTACGGCATTCTTCTAACAATTTGGCTGCTATTCCAGAAGAAACAACTGCAACCGCAATGTTGGATCTCACATGAACAGTGGCTAAAACTATTGACATGAGGGATGTCTTACCAGTTCCACCAGGGGCATCCAGAAAATATAAACCACCATTTCCATCATCAATTTCCTTCATTAATGTATCTTAAACTTCCTTTTGTTGGGGATTCAACAGGGGTACATTCGTTTAAATTATTAAATCTAATTCCTGATGATCATATCCACGTTCCCGTTCCAATTCTCGACTAAATGCGTCATTCATTTCACTATTTGTCGCTGGCATTCCTAACCTGACTAATAAGCTACCTCACATGAGGGAACACATGTCTTCGATTAAGAGCAAAGCCCGATTATGTATTTCCTCATTCATCTCAAGATCGGGATTTCGTGAACTGACATGAATTTGAATATGTCTTCTGACATTATATAATGTCAACACATGTATCTCTGCCTACCCCGTACGCGCTCCTTCGAGTATTGGCAACATCCACTGCGATCGCCAACCCGCCTGCCAAGCGTGATCCCCAATCTTGGGGAGGCCTATGTCCAGCAGTGGACTTTAAAAGGCTGGATGGATGGAAGACATGCTTTCCATCAAACCCATCTAACCTGTGGAACAAATACAAGGATAATAATATTATTAAGAATAATATTACACAGAATAATATTATTATCCTTGTGTATTGTGTATAATTAATAATATTATTAAGAATAATATTACACAGAATAATTAGGGTTAGGCAAAGAGAAAAGCCAAAAGGCTCTATTCTTGCAAACATCGCTCGCTTCCTCAACATTTATAATCATCTATATTATTATTATCTTCATACACGCTCGCCGGTTTCGGTTACTCCTAACTCCACCTTCCTTCTATACATGACTGATTTCGTCTAAGTAGGTGAGTTTCAGTCTCCCTCTGTGCCTACATCTTTCCACTTTCGCATTGTATATCTTCTTAACCAATCACTCGTCCGGCATTCTTTCCACATGTCCGAACCATTGGAGCATTCTCTTATCGCATTTTTACACCAATATAGAGTATTTATATCTTCTCGCCGTCTTACGTGGTCGTTACGAATGTGGTCAGTCAGCCTCACTCCACAGATTCCATCTTTACTGAATCCGTACCCAAGAGATATGCATTCATACACTTGTTCTAGCTCACCAATGCCTATTGTTACTCTAACATTGTTCTGGCTTCTTCTCTTTCATATACTATTTTTCTTTTGCTCACGTTCGAACGTAGGCGCTTTCTCTTAGAATCTTCAGTAATTACGTCGACTAGGGTTCGCAGGTCAGTCGTAGACTGCGCTAATAGGACTGCATCGTCTGCATATAGCAGAGAGTTAACTATTAAGTCCAATACTGGAATTGTTAGTAATGAATACTTAATTGAAATAAGTACTAGTACTTATTTCAATCAAGTTACTTAATATGTCTATGATATTATGCTGTTTTGGTTGCTTGAATTCTTCAATAACACACCCAAAGATGTATTTTTATTGAACACTTCCTTTTTTTCACAACGAATTTCAAATCATCACAAAACTGGAAATAAACTCGAGTAGGTAGACGAAATTAAAATAATGTATGCGGGCAACCCTATCGCGTGTTTACTTACCGTGCGGCATTAGGTAGTTATTTCAAGAATAGGGCCTAGTCACAATATTGGATAGATAACATTACCGTAGCTTTGATTTAAGCGCCACTTCACAATTCGTTTTATCATTATTTATACAAATTTTAGTTTTGTCTTAAGTCAGTCATTTTTATGGCTTGTAAATTAGGAAAGTAAGGACCCTCGCCCTTTCTACACGCCCACAAAACACCAAATAAAGTCTTTAGATATTTTTATATATATTGTAAATTGTGTTGTGTCATTATTAGGTAAAAAACTTAATTGTAAAATTAAGTTTACCTGGTCGGTACAATGTATGAAAATACTGCCGACAGATGGCGCAGGCGTCACCCAAAGACATAAAGTATGAATGTGTTATCGAAATTAGCAATCAGGAGCAATTGTCACGATGGCTGAATTGGCAAAGCATCTGGACGGTATCCAGGAGATGCAGGTTAAAATCCTGCCCGTGACTTATTTTCGATTTCACATTTTTCACTTTGTGTTTAAACCAAATAAAGTCGTCGATAGAAGAGAGCTCAGATTCTGGTGACGACTCTACCTCAAGTTCTGGTAGTGATACTGGTGAATCTACGACATACGATAGTACATAAGATGCTTTTTCATCAGACGATAGCGTAAAAGATTCTGACTACCGAATTAACTCTCCAACCAAATCAAATTCAGTCAATTAATCGATAAGGCCGATTCAAACACAAGTTTTAATTATAATACCTTCTTCATTCAATAAGGTTATGATGAAAATTTTTAATAAAACATTTATTTTTTTTGACTTGTGGCCTTTTATTCAAAATATTCTTTTACTTGTGAGAAATATTTTATACGCTAAAGGGACTTATGTACTACTAGTTGTCTTAAGGTTATACATAGTTACCACAAATTTAAAATAATCAAAGACTAGGGAATTAAAATGCGCATCAAATGATATACATATATTCACTGTAAGAGTGGTTGTGGGATTCGGCAAAGTATACCGGAGGGACTCGGTACCAGATTGCCGCTCATCAGGCGTGGCAGTTTTTCCTTTTAAGTAGTAGAATAGTATGAGAAGCTGGTTTGATTTGCGTAGTCGCAATGTCTATTTGAAAGAAATGAAAGAATAGGTGTCGCATTTTAGATTTTGAGTAACATAAGTCCTGTCACCCCTTTTGGTTTGTATTCTACTTGGAAGTATATCGCGTACATAGTACTTAATTGTAATTCGGTTTGGACTTGGATCAAGAGTGCTATTTCTTGTTGAGAACAATTATATCATCAGTAAACTTCGCGTTCTACTCCATCGTGTTGATTCCGGCACCTTCTCTTCCAGCCACAATAAGTACCTACTTCCAATCATCTGACGGTTGGCCAATCCTCTGGGTATTTATTTATTTAGTTTTCGTAATTTAAGCTTGGTGAACTTTGAGCTACACAGTCGGTACGTTTACACAACTACCTTTTTTGTCACACAGGCACAGGTCTCACAGGTATAATTTTCCATTTTATTACAATAAACTTACTAAATCATAACTTGACAGTCAATCACTTGCGCCAAAAAAAAACAATATAAACAATATGGGTTAAAAACTTTGCAATTACGAACTAAAAAACGACTAAAAAGAGACGACCCTCTGGAAATGCCGTGTGGGGCCGGCTTTGCCGTGTGGGGCCGGCTTTTGAATTGTCCCCACCCCTCTCCACCCATGGGAGTCGTAAGAGCCGACTGAGGGAATACCGGGGGAGTGAGCAGCAGCATTCCCTAGATTATTAACAACATCCACTGCGATCGCCAACCCGCCTGCCAAGCGTGACGATTACAGCACTATCCCCCAAAAATAAGCATCCAACAAAAAATGGCCCCCAGTCACGGCAGCCCCGCTATTCCGTGGCCTAACGGTAGCAGGCCCGGTAACGGCGGAGCAGGGGGTGCGAAGAATCTCCGGTCACGGCAAGGCAAGGCAAGGAAGAGGAATTGAGCAAGATCCGCTGGGACATTATAGGGGTGTCAGAAGTCCGAAGAGAGGGTGAGGGCACAACAATCCTCCAGTCGGGGAACTTACTCTTCCACCGGAAGGGCGACCACCAGTCCCAAGAGGGTGTCGGGTTTATCGTTCGCAGGTCTCTCGTAGACAACGTGGAGAGGATTGAAAGTGTGTCGAGTAGGGTAGCATACCTTTTACTCAGAATAACCAAACGGTATTCGTTGAAGGTCATACAGGTTTACGCACCGACTTCGACACACTTCGACGACGAGGTGGAGGCCCTATATGAGGACATCTTGAAGGCCATCCACTCTTCTAAAACCTACTTCACGGTGGTTATGGGAGACTAACGTGAAACTAAGCAAAAGGACAGGCGATGAGCTGAAAGTGGGGCACTATGGATTTGGGCAGAGGAACCACAGGAGCCAGATGCTTGCTGATTTTCTGGAGAAGAAAGGCCTCTACATGATGGGTTCCTTCTTCAGGAAGCAGTCCCAGCGGAAATCTACCTAGATTAACTCTGATGGTTCAGTAAAACGAGATTGACTTCATCTTGTCGGACAAACGACATATATTCAATGATGTCTCAGTGATCAGCAGGATTAAAACTGGGAGTGATCACCGACTAGTCAGGGGCATCTTGAATGCACGAAAGTCGAGAGGTCGCGCTTGATGAAGTCTATGCTCCGGCCAACACCTGCCCAATACCAGAACCCCGAGAGCTTTCAGCTCGAACTACAAAATCGTTTTCAATGACTAGATGAGTGCGAATCAGCGAGCGATATGAACAGCAGGTTCATGCAAACTGTCCAAGCGGTCGGGTCAACTTACTTCAAGGCCCGTCGCGTCAGTAGGACTCGTGAACTCTAGGACCATACTCTCAAACTCATGGAGAAAAGAAATGACAGTTCAGTCTTCAGCCGATTGGTCCTGCCTAAGACGGTTAAACAGACAGATCTCCAAGACTGTGCGACACGTTTTTCGTCAATTGAATACTACCCGTATTAAAGAGGCGATAGACCGGAACCAAGGTTCGAAAGTGTTAAAAAGAGATTTGTCTGTCGGCCAAAGCCAGTTGACTAAACTGAGGACCAACGACGGCACTGTCATTTCATCCCGAGATGAGATCTTAAAGTCGTGGACCAGAAGCGTGGTGGTGCTGTTCTTCAAGAAAGGTGACAGAACCCTCTTGAAGAATTATAGACCCATCTCGCTCTTGAGCCACGTCTATAAGCTGTTTTCGAGGGTCATTACAAATCGACTCACACGCAGGCTTGACGACTTCCAGCCTGAACAAACTGGATTCCGAAAAAGCTATAGTACCATAGACGACATCCACACGCTACGCCAGATTATACAGAAAACTGACGAATATAATCGGCCTCTTGTGTCTGGCGATTGTGAACTATGACAAAGCTTTCAATTCGATCGAAACTTGCGCAGTGCTGTAGTCCCTTCAGCGGTGCCAAATTGGTTATCGGTACATCGAAGTGCTGAAGTGCTTGTATAGAAACGCCACCATTTCAGTCCGTGTTCAGGACAGAAGTACGAAACCGATCCAACTGCAGGGAGGTGTTAGACAGGGAAACGTTATGTCCCCGAAAATCTTCACCGCTGCATTGGGAGATATCTACAAGCTCTTGGACTGGACCGGATTCGGCATCAACATGAATGGCGAATACATCACTCACCTTCGATATGCCGACGACATCGTAGTCATGGCAGAATCTCTGGAGGACCTTGGCACCATGCTCAATGATCTCAGCAGGGTTTCCCGACTAGTGGGTCTCAAAACGAACATGGACAAGACGAAAGTCATGTCTAATTTCCATGTAATTTCAGCACCGGTCCTAGTCGGGAGTGCGCTTCTCGAAGTTGTCGACCACTATGTCTACCTGGGACAAACAGTCCATTTAGGTAGGCACAACTTCGAGAAAGAGGTCAATCGACGAATCCAACTCGGCTGGCAGCGTTCGGGAAGCTAAGATATTCTCGTCCAATATACCGCAGTGTCTGAAACGAAGGTACGACCAGTGTGTGTTACCAGTGATGACATATGGAACAGAGACGTGGTCTCTGAATGTTGACTTTGTATCAAGGCTCAAAGTCATTCAGCGGCCATGGAGCGGGCTATGCTTGGTATTTCCCTACGTAATCGAATCCGTAATACGGAGATCCGTAGGAGAAAGAGAGTGACCGACATTGCCCGCCGAGTTGCCATGCTGAAGTGGCAATGGGCAGGCCACATCGCTCAACGAACCGACAACCGTTGGGGAAGAAAGGTTCTCGAGTGGCGACCACGTATCGGACGGCGCAGCGTAGGACTTCCCCCCACCAGATGGACTGACGATATGGTCAAAGGGGAGACGTTGGAAGCGGTCGGCACAGGACCGCTCGTTGTGGCATTCTCCAGCAGTGGACGTCGAAAGGCTGATGGATGGATGGATTGATGGAATCAACAATTTAAGCGGTGCTTTTACGGCTTCTCAATTTGGCCGGTTGCAATAATAAGCTATGCTTCTAAAACTCAAACACGCGCGCACATTTTCACGCACACAGTTTTTCTCTGTACTACACGAGATTTGACGAGATGTGTTCTGTGAAAAATAAGCAAGGCGTAATACTGCTTATGCTCACGGGGAGCGGTAGCACTACCCGCGGGGCGTGCGTTGCGTGTTCGCCAATCTAACGAGTTAGTTCCAAAAAGTTAGTTTTTTTATTTGTGACCTTGGTTGTTAGCCTCAGATGTCTATGACAACCTTACCCGGACAATTGGTAAGCGCAGAGGGCTCTCAACCCGGCATTTAAGCAACGCTACCCGGGGGCACCCCCTGTGGGGTAAGGACCTCGGCTCGGGCTGTTGCTGACAAAGTGGGATTTCCCACGTTTAAGATTTGACCGCGACACGTCTTTCGCCCCCGTCGGCGGAGACGAAACCGTGGGTAATTACTTGTATTAGCTGCGCGAGCTGTGTATGCTCTGATCTGAGCGTGAGTTATGTCGTCGTCGACTTCGTCGAGGCTATTTCGCGGTCTGCGTACGCGCGATATATTAGAGGGGTTGTACCTAGCCGACTCAACCGCTAGAGGGTTGGCGTGAGTAATGGCGGAGTCAAAGAAACTACGTGAGCACCGTTTCATAAATTGCTTGATGGTAGGCAATTGCAAGTCTATGTGAAGGTCGACATTGCGTATGAACCACGGTGCACCCGTAGCTCTGCGCATGAATCTATTCTGTAATGTTTGTAATCTATGGATCCTGTGTGCCTTGGCGTGTGAAAATACTACACTGGCGTACGTCATGACAGGACGTATGCAGGCAGTTTAGAGTCTGACCTTATTCCTAAGCGAGAGTTTTGAACTAGAGTTTAACAGACAGTGCAAACGTCCCATGACAAAGGCTGCGCGCGAGCGTACCACCTGAATGTGACGGGCGAATGTGAGTCTGTTATCTAGAATTACACCTAAGTACTTGGCTTGCCTACTCCAAGGAATAGGTTTACCAAAGATGCTAATCTGTTTGATCTTCTCCGGGGGATACAGTCGGGGTAGTCTCCTATGAAACATGACCGCCTGGCTTTTCTCGGGGTTGATCTCTATTCTCCACTTGCTAAACCACGTACTGAGGGCAGTGGCCGCGGATTGGAGTTTCCTATGCACTGTGATAGGGTTAAACCCTGCATAATAAATAGCTGTATCGTCTGCAAAAAGTGCTGTCTGCACTTCCCGATGCTGAGGCATGTCGCTGGTGTACAGCGAGAAGAGGATCGGTGAGAGGACGGAGCCCTGTGGGACCCCGGCGAGTATGGGGTGGGGGGAGGATAGTACCCCTTCCACTCTATAGCGGAAACTGTGGTTAGATAGAAAGTCTCTTATGACGAGCACGAGATACCGCGGTACTACTAAGTGGAGTAGTTTGTATACTAGGCCGTTGTGCCAGACTTTGACGAATGCTTTCGCTACGTCGAAGAAAAGTGCACCTGTAAAAAGGTTGTTTTGTTGCATTTTCGAGTAGGTATACTCTACGATGCGGTGGACTTGTTGCACACTGGAGTGCTTGGCTCTAAAGCCGAATTGGTGGTGGGGGATGAGATTATTAGCATCGGCGTATGCTTTCAGCCTACACAAAACTAATTGCTCGTAAATCTTACCTAAGCCTTTAAGCAGACTTATCGGTCTATAACTAGATAGTTCGGATCGCTTTTTGCCGGGTTTGTGGATTCCAATTACCACGGCCTCTTTCCACTGAGGGGAAAAGATGTTATTGTTGAGCGCTGCGTTATATATACATGTCAGAAGGACTAATAATGACTGGGGGAAGAGTTTAATGACCCTATTCGATATTCCGTCCGAACCGGGGGCTTTCTTTCTATGGAGGTTTTTAATTACAGACTCCAGTTCGGCGGTGGTAACTGGAGGTGGCTGTTCCACTAGGTCCCTACCTGATGTGTCTACCGGAGCGGCCGAGGATGAGGCCCTCGACTCCACTTCCCTATCAATGAAGGCGTGGTGTGTAGCATCCACGTGTAATTTGCTCGGCGTACATTTTCGCTCCAGACTTTCGGCTAGGCACTCGGACTTCTCCTCGTCCTCGAAGGCGGGTGGAAGGTTGGGTCTGTTAAGCGGAGCCATGGTAGACACACTGTCGTTTTTGAAAGTGCGGGACAATTGCCAGAAGGCTTGATGGGTCGGTTCTAGGTCTCTCAGCTTGGTTTCCCACTCTGACTGACGTAGAGAATCAATTGATTTCTTAACAGCCCTTTGTAATGAGCGCATTATGATGCGGTTATCCTCGCTGGGATGACGATCATAGCCACGGATAGCGGCGTTCTACTGCCTCAGCAAGTCACGGACGTCATCGGGTAGGTGCCATCGACGATTTCTCGTGTCTGGTACCTGCCGAGAACAATCGTTAATTAACGATTGTACGTGGCTTGTGAAACAGTCGACCGCAGCCACCGTGTCCTCTACGGTACTAATAATAGGGGGGACTTAGTCTAGGTGTACAGACGACGACGACCGGAGTTTACTCTCCAGCCGTCCCCAGTCTGTCACCGTTATCGTTTTGTCCTGTTGGCCAGAGGGGGAGGATTTACGTTTTTTAAAAGAGCCATGTCTAATATATCGGGCCTATAATCAACACAGGCCGGGTAGTGAGTGGGCTCCATAGGCGCTATGATATCGAACCCTAGTCGCTCAGCCCTGCCCCGCGTCCTAGTAACGTGGCAGTTCCACGAGGTGTTTTTAGCGTTGAGGTCGCCGGCAATGATGACGGCGCTTCCCAAGTCTAGCAGGGTTTTTAAGTCCCTGGTTATAAGCTGCGTCGAAATGCTACTTCCGGGCCGGATGTAGGCGGATACTACGACTATATGCTGATGGCCTGTAAGGGCTAGTCTACAGACCGAAGCTTCGATGTACTCTAGTGAGGGCGGATCCATAGGCGTGCAGTGCAGTGACCTTTTATAATAAATGAGTGCGGGAAAGCAGTGTGTGCGTGTGACTTAATAGAGAGTAGATTAATATTTTTTTAAACTAGTTATTTATCATTATTATCATTAGAGGGGATGTATGTATGATGTATGAGATTACAGGGTATAGCGTGCTTTGCATGTAAGGAGTGCACGCCACTGCTGTTAATACACCTTAATACCTTCACTAGCCTGATATTTCCTTCCACTGCGCCTCCTAGGCCGGCCGGGGAACGGTAGGTTTTAAACACACATTTTTTTAACAAATACATACATTGTATTTGTTAAAAAAAAATGTGCCATTATTTTTATCCAAGCCTTTGCCCGCGGCTCCGCCGCAGCCAAATACTAGTTTTAGGTTATATTTTAGGTTCCCTATATAATAGCAGGATAAAATGTATACCAGTTTTTAAGTCTAATCAAGAGCTATCAAATAAAAAAGTTACACCAAAATCCTTTCAGTAGTTTTTGCGTGATGCGCGAACGAACAGCCATAAAATCAAAAAAATATTGTTTTGTGTTGAGACACGCCGGGTAGTGGGGCCCTCACCCACTAAAAAAACCCGCCGTGTACCGTCTCTACGCCTAAGTTCACGAACCACTGGTACTACTATAAATAGCCTGTATTTTTTTTCAAATTTCTTACATTTATAGACAGCTCTGTTACAGCTTTAAAATAGTTAGGATAGATGTGCTCGTAAATGATATTCCGTTCAAGAAAAAATGAGTTATTAAGGAAAAGTTACGATTTCTAATATAGTTCATATTATGGGCGAAGTAGATAGATATATACTTACTATGTGTGTGAACATATTCTCCTATTTACAGAATATCATCTCGATGCGTTTCGATTTCAAAAGAAGACAACCGTTTCTTATTCCCTCCCACTCATCTCAAGCGTGATGATTGATCTTTATGTTGGGCAGTGGCTTGCCAAGTCCATGAGCGAAGGCTATCAATTAACATCAGGTGACCCGTAGCTCGTCTGTCACCGGAAGCAATAAAAAAAATATTGCTGCTCGCTGAAGGAAAACATCATGAGGAAAGAGCTAGCCTAAGAGATTTTCGTCTACCAACGCGCACTGGGCCAGCGTGGTAGACTAGTCTAAATCTACTCTGAGAGGAGACCCGTGGGACCCGTGCCCAACAGTGGGACAATAATTGTCTGTCAAAAAAGAGTTATAAGAAATAATAAGCTAAGACTTTATTTTTATTGAAATATATAGTTAGATACCTATCTACTTTAAAGAGAGTACCTACTTATTTATTTACTACTAATCAGGATGTTCAGTGTGTTTGTAAATTTTTATGAACCACTTAAGAAAGAAAGACTCGAAGTTATCTTTGCGAATGTAAATATACCTACAGAAATAAACGACAATAAAATTTATTTACTACTAGCGCCATCCAGTTCATAAAGAAACAATCTGCCCCATCAGAATGAAAAACGAAACGTTAGACGAACTTTCGTTTAGTCATTCCATCCATCCATCCATCAGCCTTTTAACGTCCGTCCACTGCTGGACATAGGCCTCCCCAAGAATGGGGGATAGTGCCGTAATCGCCACGCTTGGCAGGCGGGTTGGCGATCGCAGTGGATGTTGTTAATACTCGAGGGAGTGGTACTGCCCACTCCCCGGTATTCCCTCAGTCGGCTCTTACGACTCCCATGGGTGGAGGGGTGGGACAATTCTAAAGCCGACTCCACACGGCAGAGTCGTTGTAATATCAATAGTCCGACGCGTGATTCCTCATTAATCGAGATTTCGACGCGTGATTCAGGCGACCAATCACAAATAGTCATAATGAAGTGAAACGAAACTTCGACTAACGTTTCGTTTTTCATTCTAAGGGGGCTGTTCAGATACCACCGAAGGAATGTAACATAGTTCCAGTGGCCCGCCAATAAAGGCGGAGACGGCATACGGCGGGTTTCTTTAGTGGGTGAAGGCCCCACACTACCCTGTTCGTTGCCCCGAACGAGGTAGGTTAGGAAAATTTTTTGCCGCCTTAACAAAATAAAAAGGGGGGCTGTTCAGGTCCACTAAACGTTTTAGGCAAAATCAAACTCGTATAGATAAATGTAAACTCATATATTTGTAATATTTGCACATATTATACAACAATAAATTACACACTTAAATTAACCTAATTCTTATTTTATGAATAATCGGCAATTAATTATACTAGGAATACATAATGTTTTACGTTATGTGTACTACTTTAGTAAGTTGCCAGTACCTAGGTACCTACTATTATGTTTTACATTAGGCGTGATTTCTTACTTTCAAGTTACCAGTACCTACCAGGTACTTGTGGGCGAGCCTATTGACGTCTACTGGTCACATTTCCACTCCGGGCTGCTACTGAGAATTTTTCTTTTTACGGTAAAGCTCAATACTTAGTACTGCCCGACCCGGGATCGAACCGGAGAACTCATTATCAGCGGTGGCTCACACTACCTTTCACACACATTAGGCTCGTTTTCCACCAAAGCGAAGACGAAACGAGAGACGAGAAGCAACCAATAAAATTTCAAATTATCTTTATTTACACATCTCGTCTCCGCTCAGCTTCAGTGGGAACAGTTGAGCAGGAGCGGAGAAGTTATGTGCGGTGTTTCCATACAAAATACGTCGCACTAGCGAGACTGAGCGAAACGGGGACGAGAAGACCTCTCTTCGCTTTGCAAATTTTATTTTTTTTGCGACACTTTTCCACTTCTCTCCGCTCTGCTCCAGTTTGGTGGAAATAACCTGCCCGCCATACATAGTCTTCGCTTTGGTGGAAAACGGCCCTTATGACAAATTAAATCATCTTTTACAACCGGCATAGCAATGTGCATCATTTATTGCATGCCGCTAGCGGCTATGCAAAAATTTACGTTTAACATAGGTATTCTCTAATTAGTTTTAAAATTATTTTATAATAAATTTAATTTATAGGTACTTCGGTACTAATTTTTTTTTAAATATTTAGGTATCTACCAGAATTTATGAAGGGTTTTATTTATCGCTTAGCGACCATATCAAGCTGAACACAAGGAAAGACTCAAACTTAATTCTTATCTATACCTTACTAAGACTTCGAGGTCTTCATACAAAAGGTTCGATATAATTCTATTTACAATATGTAGCTACTTCTGCATTATCAGTCACAAAATTCAATACTATATGTACTTACCTACTCGCTTAATTTATCTATACCCATAAGAGTTCAGGTTGTTTCTGGTTATAATTAATATCTTAACGGGTTTTAGACTACTCGTATTGATCTAGCTATATTTCCTCAATTTCCTGAGAATCCACGACATACCTACTCTTCCGTAAAATCTGTAGGCCTAGTAGTTGCATTCTATGATCGCTAACGCTATAGAACACTATTGAAATGTATGAGAATTTGACATCCTAACTGCAGCTGTACACATTCGTCTAGACACCCCGAGACAGGTCGAGGGCAAGTGTGAACATGGTAGCCTCGTCTCGTCTCGAGGCTCCGCTATGCCTCGGAAGTGTCGATTTTTTGTGCTCGAGTCAAAGGGTCTCGCTGAGTCTCGCGATATAACGAGACCGCGCCTGTACACACTCGATTGCTTAGTTGCCCGCCAACTGCGTTCGCGTAAAGACGTGCTTTCTGCGTGCGACAACGATGTGTTCTAGCGCTTTTTAGAAGCCTACTAAAGGCAATAACTATTATGGAATCCTAAGAATGTCAGGCACAGGGATAAGCAACTATTACACGACGCTTGGTTGCGGATAAGCAACTATTTTGATATCCCCGTGAAAGATTTAAAAACATATATATACACAACAAACACATAGCATCACGCCTGTATTCCCCGAAGGGGTAGGCAGAGGTGTATTACACACCCACGACTCACCAGCTATGTTTAAGTCCCACGTAATAGGGGGCGAGCCTATTGACGTCTACCGGACACATTTACAAACTCCGGGCTGCTAATATTTTTTTCTTTTTAGGAAAAATCTCAATAACATTGCCCGACCCGGGGATCGAACCCGAGACCTCATGATTAGCAGTCGCATACACTACCGCTACACCACCGAGGCAGAAGAAAATATATATATTCCTGTTGAATAGTTAGTTCTTTTTCGCCATGGTTTAATATATTTTTTTATGGTAAATGATTAAAAAATTACAATAACTAATAAAAAAAATAAACGCGACGGGCATCCAAAGTTCAATTGATACAACGAGCGTGTACATGTACATGGTGTGCTCTCGTGTCGAGCTTCTACGAGACGAGAGCGGACGAGAGGTTCGCGAGACAAATACACGTGTGTACAGCCGCCGTAACGTTAAGGCTCGATTTACACTTCAATAACCTACAGTAGCTAGCTAACTAGAGATAATTGTTGTGACAATTTACACCGCTCGCTCCCCGCGTCGCTGCCCCTTCGATAATGCGAAAACGGCTGAACAGATTTTGATGATATTTTTCATTGATAGGTTATACCCTGTTCGTTGCCCCGAACGAGGGGTGAGCGCTTAAATTAATAATATGTCTAGTTGAACACTCGGCGGTGTGACCACATGAAAAATAATAGGGGTGAACTTTTCATCCCTATGCTGTTGTGAATCGTGACGTCAATTCTTAACATGGTTGTAGATTATCCAGGAACGAAAATGTGTCATTTAAAATGTAAACGATTGTAATTTTAAAGTTTGCTGAAACTACAAAAATCGTAAAAACAGCACTAAATATGTCTCCTATCATCGTTTAGTAACATTATTTCATACCATTACTGGCTAAATAAGTCATTCAACTATTGCGAAAATAAATTAATTTTAATTCATGTTTTTGGGATCTGAATGTTGGGCGACGAAAGTAGAGCATGAAAGAAGAGTGCATGCGGCAGATACGCGAATGTTGAGATGGATGCGTGGAGTGACTAGAATGGACAAGATAAGGAATGACTGGAATGAGTATACCTATCAGAGCCAGAGGAAGTTTGAAAGTAAGTGACTGATAAATTAAGGAGCGGACGGTTAGCGTGGCATGAACATATGATGCGTCGAGAGGAGATGCATGTGACTAGATGTATGGAGTACGGAAATGGCAGTGCAAGGTAGAGGGGAATAGGTCGACCGAAAAAGACATGGATGGAGTGTATGAATGACGATATGGAAGAAAAAGGAGTGTGTTGCAATGACGGCTGATAGAAGACAGTGGAAGAGAAAAATTCGCTGTTCCGACCACACATAAGTGGGATAAGGTGGGAGACAGATTTTTTTGTGATAACAGTTTATGAACTTAAAATTTCCCGAGTAAACATGCAATGTGGATGATTATTTAACCTTACACCACACGTGACGCCAAGACCAGAACAGTTCGGGTTCCGGTCGGAACACAGCACAACACTCCAATTGTCGAGGGTACTGCACCGGATCACCGTGGCTCGCAACGAGCGCGAGCACGCTGTGGCAGTACTCCTCGACATGGAACGCGCATTCGATCGCGTTTGGCATTCCGGTCTGCTGCTTAAGCTGTCGGCCACGTCGACACCCCGTCGCATTGTGAGGGTGGTCTCCACATTCCTCCACGGACGGACACTTCGAGTGGTGGTGGACGGGAATCTGTCCTCCCTCCGTCCGATCACTGCCGGAGTCTCCCAGGGTAGCTGTCTGTCACCTGTGTTATACTCAGTGTTCACTGAGGACATCCCGGTCGCAGCGGGGGCTTGCGTTGTATGCCGACGACGCGGCGTACATCACCACGAGCATCAACCCGTCCCACGCCGCGTTCAAAATGCAACGCGCTCTAGATCTTCTGCCACATTGGCTGGCAAAATGGCGCTTGTCAGTGAACGTAGGGAAGAAACAGGCGATAGTCTTCAACAGCAAGCATTCCCTGCCACCGCCACTCATACTCCACGGCGCTCCCGTGCCGTGGATGTCACACGTGAAGTACCTGGGCATCACTATCGATCGCCGCCTCAGTATGAGGAGACACGTCGGCAAGGTCATCGCGAAGGCACGCGCCACGCGCATGAAGCTCCGTCCAGTGCTCTCAAGCAGCCTCCCACTAAGAGTCAGGCTGGGGGTGTACAAACTATACGTCCGCCCCCAGCTGACATGCGCCGCCCCCGCCTGGTACGCCCTCACGAGCGTGACGAGCCGACAGCGGTTGCGCGCGCAAAAATCGTTGTCGCCGCGCACCATAGTCGCTGCTCCACGCTTCGTGAGGAACGAAGTTATCCGGCGGGACCTTCAAGTAGAGAGCCTGGACGCCTTCATTCGCCGCCTCTCCACGGCGCTCTTTGAGCGCGCAGACGCCTCGTCGTGGAGCCACATCAGGGGCTTCGCCCCATACCACGCCAGGCCCCCAGACCACAGACGCCTTCCGCGAGACCTGCTGGCGGAATCCTCAGCTTCCATCTGAGTGCGGCGGTACTTACCCAGGTACCAACGACCCCTCCTGATTCTATCCTAACCCTACTTCAGGCCAAGAAAAAAAAAAGATGTGGTGGAAAAAAAACACCACCAACTCCCTCCCTCCTTGCAGCCTACAGCCGCGCCTCCCAGCGCGGCATCACGGAGCGGGCTCAGTCCCCGCTCCTGGTAATATGTTTCTCCCCGCCCCGTGGCCCCTGCGCCCGTAGCACTTGCGCATATTTTGCGAACAAATATGCGCATTGTGTTCGGGCGTAGATGGTCGCGGGGCGGGGCAGCCCCCTAGACTGTCCTTTAAAACACGAAGGACAGTGTCTACCTCTTTACCAACAATTCAGAGGACATCGGATGGTCCTCCCCGCCGCATGTCACCGTCGCTATCGCTGGTCGCCCGGAGCTGGACCTCCCCCGGGGAACCGGGGGTCTCATCCGGCTCGGGCTTGACCGCCGCGACAGTGTGAAGAACGGGGAGGGCCGCCGTCCGTCCGACCCAAGGACCGGCCCCTATTCAAGGGCCGCGATGGAAACCACAGCCAGGAGGCCACAAGGCCTCGATGGTATTTCCGCACACCCCATCCGGGGTGTTGTGAGGACTGCGGTTCTGACATATATTATTGTATTTTTAATTGATTCATAAAGCTGCATTTTCGGAATTATAAAATTACTATATGTAATATTTATTATAAATGGATGAAACCTAAGTAACTATTGTTGTAATGTTAAGAGCTATGCGTAATGTTCGAATAAACAGACAAAAAATTTTAAAAATGTTTTGGGAACCGAATCTCATTCAAATATAATAGTTAAATTCAGATTTTTTTTTTAGGATAAATAATATTTTTACATGTCCATGGGATAAATGTAAAAATACTAATAGAAAGAGATCTCTATTGACTATAATGATACCTGCAAAGCTATGTGTAGTACCTATATGAATGTATTGAATCTATTTCATGATTTCTCCCATAATTTATGAAGTTTGACACCATTTAGACATATTAATCTAAGGGTGTGCGGTTAGGGTCATTTTTTCCCGCCTTAAAGTTCGTTCAAAGCTAGGCGTACTAGTCCTAATATGCCCATTTTAACTATTTGAGCCTGGTCGCGACGACTGTGATCATCGAACGGAACCTACTTACAAATATTCAGCCTGTTATTAATCACTAAAAAATAGGTGGTGGCTCCTGGACCATATGTAATGTAACAAAATTAATCGTACAACCTTGTTTTCGTTTCGTATATTAATGAAGTTTAATAATTCTGTTCATTGTTTAATTGTATGGTCACACTACTCTATTTTCATAGGTTTACAAAAATAATATTATCTCAGCTAACAGGTACGAAATGCGCAATTTTATACACCTATTATTTAGTAGAATATTTTTACTAAAAGTTAAGTACCCTAGACTTTCTGATATTTCTCTAGTCTACTAGCTGGCAATGCATATGTGTCAGTGGAGGTGGAGGATTGAGGGACCAGTTTTAACTCGCTATTTTCGAAGTCATTTTCTTTCCATTCCTTTTTTACAAAATGTTTTAACTTACTAAAACTTTATTTAGGTAAAGAAAGATTTTATTTGATTTGGTAATATTCCCAAAAATATTTCTCTTTGTGTGGATTGAGGGACCACAGTTTAGTCGTTATAATCTTTTATCTTTTCTTTGTTCTATAATTCAGTAAATATGTTTTACTAATTCTTAACTAAATAAATGTCTGTACCTAATCAGAAAACCTTCATTTTCCAAATACTTTCCAAGATCTGGCAGATCGTCTGTGAGGACTGAGGAACCACACTAAGAGCTGTAGTTTTTAATATATCTTTTTACAAATTCCCATATTTGTTTCAAGGCTTCTACTAAATCATACCCTTTTTGAATTGCGAAATAGATACTAGTGGTCCTTCAGTTCACACGCACGTCGTGAAACTCGCATCACTAATACTCGACAGTCACGGAATATGATACCACTTGAACCTCATGATACCACTCTGCGTCATGCGAGTACGTTATGAAAAAAAAATGGTAGGTTTTGAATTGCGTCAATACTTGTTTCTTAGCGACACATACCTACCCCTATAGATTTTAGTGTCGCGTGATGTTACCGCGTTTGTCTTCAAACTAGGACAACGGGTAGGTACCTACTTGCTATTGTAGGTACCTCTATATTCCGAATATTGTGCCTGTCGCATACTCAGTATCAGCCTATATAGGTAGGCACGCACATCAGACAACTACCCATACTAGATACCTTGACTCCCTATAGGCAGGCGCACACTAGCATTTTTTGGCAGTAAACCTTACCATCAGAATTCCAGAACACGTACTTTACCAAATGCCATTACAGGTTGTATTCTTGACAAGAGCAAATTTCTTGGCAGAATAGGTACCTTTACCTATAATATACCTCCCTAATCTACGGAATTTAAAATCAGCTTTTATATATATCGGGTAAGGAGTCACCTATATGCTGCTTTAATTACCAGTCTTATCAAGCGTTTCAAACCTTTCTGTAGTTATGTACTTTATGGTGCTAACTAAATACATCCACACCCGCCACTTTATTGAAATCTCTCCATTACTAAAATAACATACCTTACCATTACAAGTTTCTTCACAAGTCTCATACTATGACTTGTGAAGACCCACTTAATCTTGCAGCAGCCTCCGCAAGCTTAATACCATACCTTACCACCACACAGGTACTCTTTTTACCTTACCACCCCGCAGTACTACCTTACCTCTGACCTTTGAAACCAAACATACCTTTACCTCACAACCTTAATACCTGTAACATTTGAAAGGGTTACTATCGATCTAAATACTACTTAAATCTAACTTACAAATTTCATTTAACTACTACTAAGCAGACCCTAGTGATTTTTGGATCACTAAGGTATAGACAGTTTAAGTTGAAATATCAACTAACCGCCAACTAACAGAGTTGTAAACCTACCTTGTGCATCTCCTACTGCACCACCTTCGCCGCTGCCAGTTAAATTGCCATCGCCAGTTGTAGAGCCATCAAAACCTGAAACAACCATACATTGCATTGTCCATTGCTTTGAGCGCAACAGCCCCTCTATCATTAAGATCGGAAGAAAACTTACCAGTCATTTCCATATTAGAGTCGTCTTCGCCAAAGTTAGTTTCCTCGTTATTAGCGCCATCGTCATCGTCATCCCACATGCTTTCATTGACAAATTCCGGTTCCATTTTGGGTGCCACGGCGTTGTTCTCATCTTCGTCCGGTATCGTAACAAATTCATCTTTCGCAGATCCCGATGGTCCAGCTTCTAACGGGTCAACACATTTCCGTTTCGCAGGTCCACTTTGTGAAGAAGAGGAATTATTTGATGCTATTGATGGCCTATTTGGTCTCTTAACTGCTACTGGAGTTGAGGAGGGCTTAGAATCTAATTCAGTCTCTAACTTAGTCATAACTTGCCGTTGTTGTGACGACCTCGGGCCTGGCCTCGAGGTCGGCTTTGGTTTGGATGGCGTGGAACTTTCTTCATTTTGATTACCGGTTAAACCTTTCACTTGAAGTTGTTCCGCGGTACTTATAAACGAGGCTAATTCTTCTTGCTTAACATTAACTTCTCCTTGGTACATAAACTGTAGTAAATCCCGTAACGCAGAATGACTAACATCTTTTAAAAAAACTGCAACAATACAAGTTAAAATGTAAATAAAAATTATCAATTATAAACATTCCTGATAAATTCGAAGGTAATGTGAACTTACCTATGGGATGTTGAGTGGGATTCAATTTGAACATTTCTTGAAAATAAGGAGAACATACTGATAAAACTAATTTGTGGGCTTGTAATAATCTGCCTTCGGCAGCCAATGTAACGTCCACTAAATCTCCACGCGACAGCAGGCCGTGAAAGCCTGCTGACATATTCGCGTGGAAATTGTTCCAACATAATGAAAACTGTTCGTCCGACGCCATTGTGGCGGCGACCCCGATTGCTACCTGAAACCAAAAAAGCAATTAATTAGGTAATCAAAATATAGCATAAAATAACAACCACTGCGACATCAAAATAAAACCTCACCTATCCTAAGTCTTTGTACTTTATGATTTCGTCATTAGAAACAAAATAAAAATGATTGACACAGCACTGAATTTCCTAACATCCCATAGATTTACGTCCGCAGAGTTTGAGCGCTGTTAACGTTATGATGACGCAAAGCGACGTAATCTGTGTCGTCACAGCTAACGCAGTAAAACAGGGAATTGCACGAAACGTAAATTTGATTATAATGCTTGAATTTCGTAATGAAATTACAATATAGTTCATAAATCGGATCGTGTTTATATTTACACGATAAATAAAGCTATAATTATGAAGAATATTGTGACTTCCGAGTTATTAAAGGCAAATTAGCGAAGTACGCCAAAATTTCATGTTATTGTCGGACGACGCAATGTGAATCTCAAAAATAAAATGTTAAAAAGTAAAACTGATACCTAATAATAATACGTAGGTATTCTAGTTGTATAACTCAATGACCTAACCGACCTTACCATTATGCCAAGGAGGAGTGGATAAAAAGGTGGATATAAGACTTTTAGGCAAAAAAAAAATGGCTGGCTACCGTCAACATTGTCTACAACAGCAGCAGTTTTTTATTTTTAGTGGATAAGCTACATATCTAGTGATTAATAAATCAACAGGTATCTTTAAGATAGGTAGGTACTTGTAATGTTGTTTTAATAAACGTAACATTTAAAAATATCAAGACAAATCAAAAACACGAAGATCAAGATAAACGAATGTGAGCAAAACCAAAATAATGTTTTTTGAAAGAGGAGAAGCCAGAACCGATGTTAGAGTATCAATAGGCAATGGTGTTCTAGAACAAGTGAATGATTTGTATATCTTGGACATTGAGATAAATACTACTAGAGTAGTACTCTAGTACAAATAATGTTCCGTGTGGTGACGGACTAAGAATACAAGTATCACCACCCCATTTTTCCCACGGGTGTTGTATGAGGTGAGTAAGGGAAGTAAGCAATTATCACCCATTGCATGACTGGTGGTAGGGCTGGGTACCAAGTGGGAGTACTCACTTGGTATGGGGCCCGAGCGGGTTAGTACCACCATCTCCCGTGTGACCGGCCATGAAGCACATCGTTGCGTTTTGGTTGTAGCAGGAGATAGCCGTTTATATTTAATTTCATATCTGTGAAATGAATTAGTGAGCAGCGGCTTGACAATACTCTCGGTATAGTCGAGTCCATGGGCGACGGTTACCATTTACCATCAGATGGACCGTAGCTCGTCTGCCACTACATGCAATTAAAAAATAAAACTTTCAAAAAAACGTAGCCACTTGCGAGTCCAAAGACGTAGCTTTGAAAAAGACACGTAAGTCAAAGAAAACTATGTTTGTCTCGTTTTTACTACCGTCAAACTAATTACGTCAAAAGGAGACAATACATTGTCATTAGGAAAAAGGGCAAAAGTTACCAGAGGTCAGAAAAAAATCCCCAGAATTTTAGCCTTAAAAGGCTAACTTAGGGATGAGGCGTATTTACTGGAACCTAGTATGATCTTACCAGTACGCATACTGGGTATCTAGTGAACGGGTATGTAGGTACGTACCTGACGGGTATTACGTCATCAGTATGGCGGGTATGGCCGTACGCGCGCCGTCGTACGCGGTAGCGCGCGGCCGGCCTCGGGCCACCTTGCCGAGTTTACCCGAATGATTACGGGAGTGAGCAATAACTCAAAATTTAATTCAATTTCGTTACTGATCTTGAGTTTTTATCAACTTTCACCTATTGAACTTTTTTTTATACCAACTATAATTGTAAAGTGTAAGTATATAATTATATTGGTTGACAGGTATTGTTGTAAATAAAAACTTATAGGGATGCCTACTAAAAAGTGTGGATTGAGATCATTTTATAGGTAAGGGAGAATATAAACAAGTGTGAATGGTGCAAAGCTATTTTCTCGTAACGATCAGGAGCAATAAATCTCTTCAAGTTTCTCTTCAATCTCTCAATAGTTTCTCAGGTTCTCTCCCATAGTGAATACGTCCGCTCTATCAGGGAAGTAGGTACCAACCTCTTACAAAAGACCAGCCTGTAACAACGGTAGTTACTCCTACCGTTGTGTTACATATGGTGAGTGAGAGCGCCGTAGGCCCAAATTCCCTCCCTCTCCCTAGTATCCTTCCTATCTTCTTCTTAGTATCTTACCTATCCTCTCCTTATGATCTTTCCTATTCACCTTCTATTTATTTCCTTGGAGACGGCCACGCGCTAGTAACCTCTTGCCATCGGACAGGCTGTAACTTGTTTGCCCCCAAGTAGTATAAAAATAATTGCTAATTTTGCAATAAAAATGGAAACAATCTAGATATTGAAACAAATCACGCATGATGAAAAAAAAATCATAAAAAATGTAGGTACCGAAAACTCATCATAGAATTTTACGGAACAGGTATAGCTGGAACAGATTTGTTATAGGTATAACGATAACCCAAGACAACCTACAGGTATTTTGATACCCGGTTTCTGTACTGGGTATATACCCGTACCTTATGGAACAGGTATTGAATTTTGCAGGCATGTCTCATGCCTAGGCTAACTGCGTTGCTCCTTCTGTCAGTGTCCATAATAAAGTGTCATTGTAAACATCTCGCAGAATTTTATTTAAAAATGACTTACTGCACCGTGAAAGAATGTCACAACGCGTCTCATAACCTCAATAATGATAGGAAGATTACATTTCACTCGTAAGTACTCTTTAATAATTAATAGTTTTCAGTAATACATTCATCTAAACAGAAAATTTAATTGTAATCAAAATATTGCCAGCTTTAGTAAAAATATTTACCCCGAATCAAAAAAAAACTACTTAATTCTATTCGTTTTTAGATTTCGGTCAGATTCGATTATTGCTGCGCGATGGATACAACCAATCCGACTCAATTAAGCGAAGAATGTTGGAAACCAATTAGATACACAAAAATAGGTTCCAAGCATTTCGGTGACAAAGAAAAGTATACTACCTTATGATGGTACTACTTGGTATTACTTGATATGGTATTACTATGGTATATACTGACTATGGTATTACTTGCTTATGATGGCAGACGAGCCACGGCCCACCTGATGGTAAGTGGTAACCGTCGCTCATAGACTCAACTATACCGAGGGTATTGTCAAACCGCTGCGCACCATTTCATTTCTCAGATATGAAATAAAAGAATAAACGACTATCTTCTGCTACAGCCAAAACAGACTGACTGGCTTCATTCTTCTCTTCATTCACAGGAGACGGTAGAACCGAACCGTTCGGGCTTGATGAGCAAGTAAGTACTTTCACTTGGTACCCAGCCCTACCACCAGTAGTGCAATGGGTGATAATTGTTAACTTCCCTTAGTCGCCTTGTACGATACCCGCGGGAAAGGATGGGGTGGTGACACTTGTTTTCTTAATACGTCACCACACGGAAAAACGGTAATTTAAGTTCCATTACCTACAGTTGCATTATAAATAAATTACAAATTTTGTCTGAGCTCGGTGTTTCAACTTACATCATCCATGGATGGATCATCAGCCTTTTAACGTCCACTGCTGGACATAGGCCTCCCCAAGAATGGGGAATAGTACCGTAATCGCCACGCTTGGCAGGTGGGTTGGCGATCGCAGTGGATGTTGTTGATACTATCTACTTACATATCCCGTCCTTTTTCCCTACAAATCTACTATTCATTACAATTTTCTATCAGAAAATTATAAGGTGCTTTCGGGTAACGCCGAAAATCGGGTAATTCTAATAACTACAATTTTCTACCAAACGCTGCAATATTTTGTGCCCTTGCACATTTACCTAGGAGCCGTCGTAGATACGCTTCCCGCTATTCGTTGCCTCCGACTGCTACAAGTGACCATATGAGCGCAAGTGAACATTTTTATAGACAACTGCGATTTCGTGAATTTTTTGGATTATCAGATTTACCTGAAGATCTATAATTAAGAAACTTGGTATGTTATTAAATTGTTTTTTTTATTTGTTACCTAGATAATCACTTTTTTGCAATTTTGGGTGGGCTTAAAACTGTCTAGCTCAAGATTTTCTGTTATTTTCTGATTTATCCGACTAGTCCTATTCCGAATCACATAGTCATTCGCATTTACCCAATGTTGATTTTTCGTAGAAGTTGCCAGTGGTTCTTAAATTTTTTTAAAGTCCAATAAATGTTATGATTTAGGTACACTGGTTCCTATAGAAAATGTTGCCCGTGATTTATATCTATGCTGCAAGTTATTAAGTTTTTTTGTAAATAAATAAAATAATAAATAAAAATAAGTTCCTCATATAAAATTTATATTCTTTTTTTGGAAGAAGGAGAGGGTTGTATTCTTAATCCGTCACCACGCGGACAACTTTTTGTTAGATTCATCTTAATTCCTTAAAAAACAACTAAATATATTTTAAGGTAAGTAATTTTGTAGTTTCTGGTTTCTTAATAAAAAAATAACAAGTGACCAAAACATTTCATATACCAACATTGTCATAAAATTTTCATTACGGTACTTACAAATATTATTCGCGAACTGCTAAGATAGTAGAACTAAATTTATTTATTGAGTGATGATTGTGCTCTTAAGACATTGTTAGCTATTTATAAGTAACCTAATGTAAATAATATATTATATAATGACCTTAGTTTATATACTTTTAAATTGTTTCAGAATCATGCTAAACGTGTATGTAATAAAGAAGATTCCAAAGTATATACAAGATGTCCCTATCCCGTGCCTATGCAACGTCTCATAGGCAACTTGGGACTTATTTATAATAAACTTTAAATTTTCTCATTATTTGATTTATTCGACACACATAATATCTTAATAACTTATATTGTTTAAAATTTTGAGTACCGTAGGCTAGATATCGGGTAATTCCGAAATTCAAATTACACACCTATAGCGTTTAGGCCACATAGCACCCAAATTTGATACATAAATTTCGTGAGGGTAAACCTGAACAAAAAAGAAACTTGTTCCTTATGCCTAATATACATAATATCAATTTTTCAGTGTCATTCATAATTACCCGATCATAATACGGAATTGCAAACTGATTTAAAAAAAAATAGCAAGGTTTTCAAACACTTATATTTAATAATTTTAGAATATAATATAAATCTTTTGGATATAGAACTTTAGCCCATATATTTCAGAAGATGACATAATTTAAACTGGTAACATTACGTTTATTAAGGCTGACTTTTTGATGATTATACACGAACCCTATGAACTCATCAAAAATCCTTTCGTAAATACCCGAATGCACCTTACACGAGATTTTGGTTTGGCAAAACTGGAATAGTGTGCCATTTTCCTCACTTTTTGGGGAAAATGTTTTTACTCGTATCACTACTTGATCGTGTGTGTGTGTGCCGTTGAATGTAATTACGTGACGTTTACGCATACATTAATCGTTATGTTGCTTCAAACTTAAGCGGAATTATAAATGACACTATCGTTCTAATAAGCGTTATTATTCTAAGTCAACGGCGTTATTCTAGCAATAAGTGTAAGAGAGATGGATAGATATTTATTTATTTGGTAATGTTATTTGTTTCAAACTTACATCCTCATAATTAAACCGCGGCTTAAATTTTTTGCGCAAGATAATGATGTTCGCTACTCTATTTGTTTAACTCAATGTAATGTTACATTTTGGAACAAAGTAATATTCAGCAACAACATCATGCTACTGCATCACTCCTGTTAAAAATAGAATAGCTTTGCTCTTCACTGTTAATATTTTTTTATGAGAAATTGTGGTCTGTGCAGTAGACATAAGATTGAATTTCAATTAACAATGAGAAAAGAAGTTTTAGTGTTACCACTGAGAAAATATTAAAGTCATTTGCGGATTAGTGGATTATTCTTGACCATGAATTCCGTAGGATAGATAAGTATTACGAGAAAAAAAAAAAAGGGTTTTCTGGTCCTGTGTTCATATAAACTACTTCTTTGATAAATAACTTATAGATGTAGCCATCGCGTGGCCACTCATAAGACAGCACTATTACACTTCAGTGTGGCTATTACGCTACGGCTATGGCTGTTCGCCCTAAATGTGGCAAAAAATTAATGAAGATCGCGATATAATTTTTACCACTATCAAAATAAATCATGAATTGATTAATACATTAATATCGATCACTTATTGATGTGAAACATCTAATGCGGAGGGAGGTAAAATCGGCTGTTAGCGTGGCGACGTTTTAATTTTTCTTGTCCCGTTCAAATCTTGCTTAAATCTAACTTAGATTTGACACACTTCCCGTTTTCCGATTGAGCTGAAATTTTACACGCATGTGTATATCGCGTGACAATGCAATATTATGATAACATGAAGAGCTTCATGTCATGGTCAGCTCTGACCTAATATGATGGATCTGGAAGGTGGACATAAGAATAATATATTAAAACGGCGCAACCCTATCGAGCTTGGGCTCGTATGATTCGTCTTGACGAGTACGCTGCCTCTAGATGGTATCCAGGGTCTGATGATGGAGCTAGAAACTGACCATAGGAACTCCATTATAAAACGACATAACTCAATCGAGTTTGAGTTCGTATGATTTGTCTTGACAAGTACTTTGTCTCTAGATGGTATTCAGGATCTGACGATGGAGCTGGAAGGTGGTCACAGTAACTCTGTAATGAAATGACGCAACCCTATCGAGTTTATACTCCTTTGATTTGTCTTGAGAAGTACTTTGTCAATTTATGATAATTTTATTTCTACAAAATAATTTCTATGTTTTCACATCTGGTGGACGTCTCGCGACGTCTGGTTTTTTTATTATCTTGATTATTATTGTGAATGCAAAATTAGGTGAGCGTTTAGAGATGATAAACTCTCACATTGACGTGTGGGCCCGGCTTTAGAATTGTCCCACCCCTGTCCACCCATGGGAGTCGTAAGAGCCGACTGAGTGAATATCGGGGGAGTGGGCAGCAGCACTCCTTCGAGTATTAACAACATCCACTGCTATCGCCAACCCGCCTGCCAAGCGTGGCGATTACGGCACTATCCCCCATTCTTGGGGAGGCCTATGTCCAGCAGTGGACTTTAAAAGGCTGATGGATGGATGTATGGATGGAAACTCTCACAAAATTTTAACGTAACTATTTAAAAAAGGTTTTATTTTATATGTTCAACACTAAAATTTTGCAACATCACGTAGTTATATATTATCGGATATTGTGATAAATAAAATGTATACTTATATATTTTTTTAATTCTTTACTTAGTTTCGGGACTTTTATCGAACACGGATATGCCAGTCCTATTGTACTCTTAACTAATAACAATCTTAACCTAATCTAATCTAAGCAGCAGGGAGGAGCTGCTGAGAAGCAACCACCATCTCATATAGGTATCGTTATTGCAGCAACTGAAGCGAGTTCTGCCAGAATGGATTGGAAAATATCCACATTGCTGCTAATCAGCCCAAACTCTCTCAGCAACGCTTCCCTATGACTCCGGTTCCTATCCCACTCCACTAACAAATGACGCACGTCCTCCACCACATCACATAACTCACATTTGGGTGAGGTGCATTTTTTTCAAAAATGCATACTTTGCCGATGGATAGTGACCGGAACGGAGTCTGAAAGCAATTTTTAAATATTGCTTGTTAATTATGATATCTCCGGACCAGGGGCTACGAAAGATTGAGCACTGTATGGTTTTATACCAAATACCCTTTTCCCTTGATCTTAAATCAAAATATTCCTGCCATATAACATTCCGATATATCCTGGGATCCATTGCAGTCACAAAGACACCCGTTCAAAAATTAAACATAGTAATATAATATTTTAGAGAGTTAGACTCATAGTCATTTTTGTTCATAATTATACTATTTAAGCTGGTCTGTATTAAATGTGTCACATTGATTGAATTAATCCATATATCCAAAGTAAACATTTGAAGCGGATAAGCTGAGTAGGCAATATTTGATTTAGTTTCATTATATGACTTACAAAGCAAAGGTTTCCTTTAATTGCTCCAATATCTGTTGTGACAAAGAGTGCTATGCTCACAAAGTTACTTAACCGTTGTATTATTCGACCAAGATTATCTATGAAATACTTGTAAAGGCGTGCAAAAGCACACTGCCTTTTACAATTTGAATCATATTTATAAAAATACTTACCTACAGCTAGAAAATTAAAAAAGAAAATCCGTCAGACATATCCTAAACTTTTCTATTGAGTGTAGTGTGTCTAAAGTAAGTTTTAAATTTTTGTTTTAAATATAAGAAATGCCATGTATATGCCGTGTGGGGCCGGCTTTAGAATTGTCCTACCCCTCTCCATTCATGGGAGTCGTAAGAGCCGACTGAGGGAATACCGGAGGAGTGGGCAGCAGCACTCCTTCGAGTATTAACAACATCCACTGCGATCGCCAACTTATTCTATCTATGATATGTATGTATTTACAAAAAAAAAGTAGTATATGTATTATATCCGTAATCTGGTACCCATAGCACAAGCGTTAAGCTTAAATTGGGACCAGAGGTTAATAAAAAAAAAAAAAAAACCCGCCTGCTAAGCGTGGCTATTACGGCACTATCCCTCATTCTTGGGGAGGCCTATGCCCAGCAGTGGACGTTAAAAGGCTGATGGATGGATAAAAAATAAGTATCTGTGATATCAGACAGTTATATTATGATGTTGATGATTTCGACGAATTTAGTGAAATTCAAATAAAGTTTCTTTATCTGACGTATTTTTATAAATTTTGTACGGAAACCTTCTTTTTAAAGTGAAACTTTTATTAGATTGTCTCTAACTTTTTGGTCTGTGTGTTGCATGTCGCGTGACGGTCGGCCGCGGAGTTGGGATAAAATGAAAGGCGCTCGCCAGAGCAGCCAAGGCCAATATGGCGGCGCCTATAGTTCGTAAAATTAAGATTGATAAAACGATTTTTATACCAAAAATTTTTAGTTAAATGTCTATAATGTGAAAAAAAGTTTCACTTTTACCGTGGTTTCATAAAACCACACATTTAGATTTTTAATCACTGTAACTATAGGAACAATATGTAATTATTATTGTTATAATTATTTATTATTATAATCAGGCGCGAGTCTGATTTTTAATAAATTTGTTTGAGATAGCATTTCTTTAAACCCAAAACACGGCACCTAATTTTCCTTTTAATGGCATCCCAAGTACTTTATCTAAGGTCTAGACATATTATTAATCTAAGCATTGAATATTAATTTACTATTTTATAACAACACCACCGATAAATAGTTCCTGTGTGATACACGTAAGCAATATAATGGATTTGAATTTTGACTTTCACGCAGATGAAGTTGCAGCTATCGTAGACAGAGAAACTAATCTCTGTCTACGGCAGCTATAAAGTAGTTCTTAGATAAATAACCTATAGATGTAGCCATAATACATTAGGAAGTGTGGAAGTGAGACGGGCATATACGAAATACCTAAGAAAATTGAGACAATGTATCGTATCTTCCTGTCTCATATGACGTGCAGGTTTTTCAACTGGCGAACTTTAAAATAGTTCGTCATACAACTTAATCACCATGACTACCAGGGATGCCATTAAAAGTAAATTAGATGCTGTGTTTTGGGTTTGAAAAAACGCAGTCTCAAACAAATTTATTAAAAACAATGAAATTTTACACAAGATGTTACGTTCCATTGAGCTCTAAGAGCTCAATGGTTACGTTCATAGTAAATGACGTTTTCATTACTCATACTCTGAAAGTAGGCCTGAAGTTGCCTGAGGAGCGGGTTGAAAGTAATACTTTTCAGCCCTAGGGAGAATTACTTTCAACTGACAGCTGAGTAAATATAAAAAAACAGTTCTATTTTCTATACAGCCAGTCAATTACAGCGCGATGTAAAATTGAAATAACATAAAGTTAAGTATTTATTAAAGAATTTGTTTTTATATGATTTTATTTTAATATAGTTGCAACTATATCTTTAAAATAACGAAGATTTATATTTATTCAATGATTAAAATGAAAAATAATGGCTGAATAGCTGACAGGCCACAGAAAAAAAAAACAAAAGGCGGCGGGTCGGCGGGAAAACGGCGATACCAAATTCAATTTTTTAGTCTCGCATTTTTTCTTTAGCTAATTCATGATTTTTATTTTTAGTTTCCTCGTATTCGTAATGAAAAGCACAGTGTTTACCTCGGGATAAAGACTTATTTAGTCCCAAGACGGGGTTTAGCGCCCGAGCGTAGCGAGGGCTCCAATAGTTCGAGGGTTGCTTTCATCCCTAGGGTAACAATGTACTATTATACATATTACTATAGTAATTTACGCAGTGTTATCTGCCTTGACACACACGATAATTCAGTCAGAGAAAAAAGATTCTACCCGCTGTCATTTGTTATATTTTTTTCTGATAGTACCTCCTTCTAAGATTATTCTTGCAATCTCTCTCTTGCGCATTGCGTCCGGCCTGCTCATTGGTGGATATTTTTTTGTTCTAGAACTTTTCCTATCCATACGCTTGCGATTGGAGTAGCCATAGAACGTTCTCGAACCCTGGTGTACTCTGCTCGCATCCGGGATCGCATGCTGGCCATATATGGTAATATAATGAGATTCTGGCCTTTGTGGGAGCGGGATCAAGCGACCCATTGGCGATAATCTAACTGGGTAGAGGGCCTAGGCAACCGCGCGTATTTTAAATTGCCAATGTGGTATCCGGTATCAATTGAATATGCAACTTTATATTTTATTTAGTAATTTGATCGGTTACATCGTAACAGTACCTACAATTATTGCGGTTAGTTCATATTGCCTCCATGGCGTATTGGCTAGCGTATGTGACTGCTGATCACGAGGTCTCGGGGTTAATCCCGGGCCAGGCAAAAAGGCTATTTGGGATTTTCGTAAGAAGTTTCTCAGTAGCTACCCGGAGTTTGGAAAATATGCCCGGTAGGCGGCAATAGGCTCGCCTCCTATTACGTGGGACTTAAACATAGTTGGCCAAACGTAGGTGAAAAAAACAACTAGACGTTGCGGGACGTCTAGCAGATGTGAAAACATCGAAATTATTTTGTCGAAATAAAATGAACATAACGTGACAAAGTACTCCTCAAGACGAATCAAACGAGTATACACTCGATAGGGCTGCGTCGTTTCATTACAGAGTTACCGTGGCCACCTTCCAGCTCCATTGACAGACCCTGGATACCATCTAGAGACAAAGTACTTGTTAAGACAAACCATACGAGCCCAAACTCGGTGGAGTTATGTCGTTTTATAACGGAGTTCCCATGGCCAGCTCTTCTAGCTCCATCACCAGACCCTGGATCCCATCTAAAGACAAAGTACTCATCAAGATGAACAAACTTGTCCAAACTCGACGGGGTTGCGTCGTTTCATTATAGAGTTACTGTGGCCATCTACCAGCTTCATCATCAGGCCATGGATACCATCTAGACACAAAATACTCGGCAAGACAAATCATACGAGCCCAAACTCGATGGGGTTGCGTCATTTCATTATAGAGTTCCTATGTCCACCTTCCAGCTCCATCATTAGATCAGCTCCATGTCATCATAATATTGCATTGCCACGCGATATACACATGCGTGTAAAATTTCAGTTTAATCGGAAACCAGGAAGTATGTCAAATTTAACTTGCAAGATTTGAACGGGTCAAGTAAAATAAAAGCGTCGCCACGCTAGCAGCCCGTTTTACCCTCCTTCCGCGTTAGATGTTTCACATCAAAAATATACCTCTGCCTAACCCTTCGGGGATACAGGCGTGAAACTATGTTATGTTATACATTTAGGTTAAAAAGATCGGTCTGTCTGCCTAAAACTCAACTTATTAGTTGAGTGATCGGATATTATTTTGACACGCCTATCGGTTGTACACTGCACCATTTTTAATTCAACATCTTTTTGTTATTTTGGAAATGAATTCAGTTCACATTTTTGATAAGTACTCTAATGTAGGATTATTTGAAATTTTCTTTAGCTGACATTGAAAATCATTCTAAATTTGTATTTACTTTCGTTAAGTACCTAATTACCCAATAAAGATAATTGTAATAGGCTCCTATTAAGTTACTGTTCTTCATGGATAAATTTAGTTAGAAATGGATATCTTTGACCGTCTTCGTGTCAATAATAGCTAGGTAACTATGCAGCTTTATTTTTACCCGACTACGCGAAGCAAAAAGGAGGGTTATTGTACTTTCGAATCTTATTCACCTACAATTATTACGGTTAGTAACTATTGCCTTCGTGGCGTATTGGCTAGCGTATGCGACTGCTGACTGGGCAAAAATAGTTATTGTGTTTTTTGGAAATCTTCCTGGCAGACGGCAATAGGCTGGCCCCCGATTACGTGGGACGTAAACATAATTGGCGAACCGTGGGTGGAAAAAAATACACCTCTGCCTAACCCTTCAGGAATACAGGCGTGAAACTATGTTATGTTATGTAGTTCCTTATTTTGTTTATTTCTCATACTGTTACTCAATAACGAGAAGTGTTATTGTAATTGTATGTGAAATACTTCCCTAAACACAAGCCACGTGCATGACTTTCCGTATTATTCGATCTTGTGTGGTTCGGTCTAGTGTGCATACACCTTAATTATGTCGCCATTTCAAAAGAAATTTACTTACTTACTAAAATAAATTTAGTAGTCTTTCTGCTGCAGTACTTGTTAGTTCGTCGCGTTGGACTATATGGATTGCAGTGACTTCGTGTGATAATCATGGCAGATTATGGAAACAATGAATATTACGACATTCATGATATTGTGTGTCGATGCGGTAAGGTATAACAATCTGGTTACCGCCCGCGAATTGTACCACCGTCGGTACCAGATTATGCCGTGTGGGGCCGGCTATAGAATTGCCCCACCCCTCTCTACCTACGGGAGTCGTAAGAGCCGACTGAGGGAATACCGAGGGAGTGGGCAGCAGCACTCCCTTGAGTATTAACAACATCCACTGCGATTGCCAACCCGCCTGCCAAGCGTGGCGATTACGGCATTATCCCCCATGACGGGACCGCTCGTTGTGGCGTTCTCTTGGGGAGGCCTATGTCCAGTAGTGGACGTTGAAAGGCTGATGGATGGATGGATGGATGGACGGTACCGGAATAGGAGGCTTCGCTCATACGCCTGTTTCCGCTGGAAGAATTGCCAGTAAGTCTGTACTGGGACATTGTGCTGCAACAGGACGGCGCGCCGGCGGATTACGCCCATGGTGTCCGAGAATACCTGGATCGCCGATTTACGATGTGGATAGGCCGCGGCGGCACAGTGCCTTGGCCGGCACGATCTCTGGACTTAACTCCGTTGGACTTCTTTATGTGGGGCTACAGGAGTAGAGGTAAAGGAGTAGTTTATGCCACTGACTGTGAAACTGTCCAAGAAATGCGTGACAAAATTATTTCAGCTTCTAGCACGGTCTCCCCACAGATGCTCCGGAATGCGACGCGGTCTGTAGCTCGCCGAGCCGAATTATGTATTCAAAGGGAAGGACGGCACATTGAACCCTTCCTTTAGTAGTGTGGCTGCAAAACATACCAACCTACTTCCATCTGTATTCTGTATCATGTTGTGATGTACCTGTGCTGCTTTGAAAGTACTAGTGATCAAATAACTACATACTTAAGTACCTAACAACTTACTAATTAGTTAAAACAAAACCAACATGTGATGGTGGTGTATTCCGTGTATTTAATATGTGAAACTTCCGGAAGTGTAAAGGTGTGCAGGATACAAATAAGAAGGATGTTATGTACCTACGCTTTGTTTTTGTTTATGGTAGGCCTTACGTCCGTAGGTAGATTATCTTACTTTGTTTATAAACAACGGCTCTGCCCAAAAATGGCGGTCTTGCGGGTTGTCTAAGAAAAGAAATTGAAAAATAATATTTTTATTTTGTAGGGATTTTCTTTTTAATTTTTTTATTGACCTATTGAAATTTAAACGTCACAATACTATTACATAAGGCTCACATAACGTAGCATTGAAGGTATTTACTACCCTT
Source organism: Leucoma salicis (assembly GCA_948253155.1). Taxonomy (NCBI): domain Eukaryota; kingdom Metazoa; phylum Arthropoda; class Insecta; order Lepidoptera; family Erebidae; genus Leucoma; species Leucoma salicis. Next base: position 20,528,788 of record OX411814.1, on the reverse strand, counting down.
TGTGATTCACGTAGTATGTACTATGTAATTGGGAAAATAAATTTAAAAAAAAACCATCTGGATATCAGAACAACGACAACCCTAGGTGAACCTGAGTGAAAAATGCGGATGACGCCATCCGCATTTAACCAGATAGCTAATATATGCCTGACTGCGGTGCGTGCTTGCTGATGAGTGTACGCAGTGCTATACAAATTCATACAAAGCGAACAAAAATGCGTGCCTGCGTTGCGTACGGTGCGGATAAATGGACGCGGACCTTTAGAATCAGAAGTCATTATTCCCAAAGATCATGATTACATAGTTGATCCTACCAGTCTTACGGAATTTTCGCGATGTATAATTATATACATTGCTGGTTTTGGCATTGATGTATTAAACACTAGATATGTAGTATAGCGCGCTGACGCGGGGTTACTTATTAGATGCCATGGCCCAATAATACAGGCCTGCTCAAATCGCGAAATAACATACAAAATTTTGCCGTGCATACGTCATCAACAAGGTAGCGTTGGCTCATCAAATTTTTTTCCCCACAATTTACCCACAAACTCCTTAAAGTATGATAGATTAGATATCCGAAATAAAAAAGCATTACTGTCTATTAAAGCTAAAACATACTAAACTAGACTCTACCTACAACTCCATCCGGGTAGATTCAGTAATATAAATATGTCACCATGCTGCACTTTAATTACCTTTATGCAAATATAGCTAACCCGAAGAAATCATTCATTTTTCCGGGATGAAATGTAGCCTGTGACTTTTTCTGAGCTCCAGTACTCTAGGGTTCAGTAGTTACATCGTGAAAGTGTAACAAAATAAAACGAACGAATAAAATCACTTTCACATTTATATTAATAGTAAGGGTAAGGATTAGAAATATAGAAGATGATTCGCGAGTTTTATACGTGACTTGGTACTGGTATTAGAAAAATGGTGGAATTTTTATTTGGCGTACAAAATTATAAAAAAAATTGAGATATACTCCAATTTATCGCCATGAGCTGTTTGCATATTCTAATACCTCTTTGAAAAGATACAAGTATCACCACCTCATCCTTTCTCGCGGATGTCGTACAAGGCGACTAAGGGGAGTAAGTAATTATCACCCATTGCATTACTGGTGGTCTGGTGGGTCGTGGCTCGTCTGCCAACATTAGCAATAAAAAAAATATGATAAGGAGGGCCTGTGCACTCTCACTCACCATACGAAACACAATAGTAGGAGTAACATTGTTTCACTTATTAGTTTGTATATTTTATAAGTAACACACCACCATGGTTGGAAAAACTTTGAGATTCAATGTTAACAGAAAGAGTACGAGCTAGTTTTCTCGTTGGTTTGAAAGAGAAACCGCCAAAAGCGATAGTTCTCATGTATCTGTCACATACAACGTCAACGCTATGCTGCTAGATTAATAATTACGATTTGCTCATATTAATAATTAAGGCTCCTTTTTAGGGTTCCGTACCCGAAGGGTCAAAACGGGACCCTATTACTAAGACTTCGCTGTCTATCTGTCCGTCCGTCTGTCGCCAGGCTGTATCTCAAGAACGGCGATAGCTAGACAGTTGAAATTTTCACAAATGATGTATTTCTGTTGCCGCTATAACAACAAATACTGAAAACAAAAAAAAAACAATAATATTTAAGGGGGGTTCCCATACAACGTCTGTCTGTCCGTCCATCTGTCGCCAGGCTGTATCTCAAGAACGGCGATAGCTAGACAGTTGCAATTTTCACAAATGATGTATTTCTGTTCTGTTTCATCCCTAGGGTAACAACGTACTATTAAAATCTGTTTCCGCATTACTATTACTTACGCGCACTATTATAGCGCATACTGTTGACAAGTTGCACTAATGAACAGTACAAAAGATAGGATAACCATATAAGTGAAAGAGATCTTTTCAATTGTCAATTGTATTAGTTCAATTGTCGTCTTGGAGGCATAGATTATGATATTTTGAGACCAGACAACAGAGCCGGCTATTTCGGAGGTAGGTAAGAAAGGTAGGTAAATGAAATACGACAAAATAGTTATAGACATTGTATGAATCCTGCTTTTATTCTGTATATTAAGTATTAAAAAAAGTTTCATTTGTTACAAATATTGGAATTATTTATATTATTAGTCAGTTTAATAAATGTAAGAATATTATTATAGAATGAATAGTTTAGGAGGAGAGCCAATCACCCACGGACTGTCAATCCCGGTCACTTTGGACACACACAATAACTTAAGACTGCCAACCCGCACTCTCAAAGATAGAGGAGAATGTGATAATAGCATAGTAGGATAATGACAAAAAATCTCACTAACGCGATACAGCCATGCGACACGGCAGGACTCTCAGAACCACAGTGTTGCAATATTCCGCAATCCGAACACTAATTCGACACGTGTTTTGCCTTTAAGGCATCCTCAAATTACATAATTATCTTAAATGCAAGAATATTAAAAAAAAAAACAAAATATTTTTGTTTTTTTTTATAGTTTTTGTACTATTCCGACGTTTAGAATACTTTACAAGCATTCATGATCACAGGTGAAATGAGATGTTGGACGTCCAATAGTCGATCTATTGACGATAATTGTTATAAATAATATATATTGTAAGTGTTGGATGCAACACGATCGACCACCCGTTTTGCTGAGCCAACATTTATACATTACTTTGTGGTATAAGGCGCACCGCCAGTTCAGTGCATGTACGGACAGCAAACCGGAAACACTCATAAAGCTATCATAACTTCATATTTCGGTTATTAGCTTAATAAGCTCATTATAATATTTATCGGGAATAAACGGTCTTCAGCTATCCTTGCGTTTAACTCAGCAACTACCTAGTATATAGCAAACTCGATGTACATTGGTCCTTCGGCCTTCGAATTCGAGGACTTCGCGTCTCGTAATTCGTGAACTCGGTTAGTGTTACGTGGAGTAGACTCGTATTCCTAAGAACAGTGACTTGTGGCATACAGTGAACTAGCTCACCATCCTAGCGAACAGTGACTTAGTGATAAACAGTACATCAGCGTAGCAGTAATTTGTGCTGTAGACAGCAGCAGCAGCTTCTAGCAGCAGCGAATTCTGAGGTTTTGTCATTGGTACTCAAGCAGCAGTTCCAGGTACTCTACGGAGTGCAAAGCAACAGCGATCAAGTAAGATCGTTTCATTATATCGTTTGTTAGCAGCAGCGAGTATCAAGGTACCCTTGATACTCATAATAGCGAATCCAGCAGTACTCTGAGTAGTACATATTGGCACCAATTTGAGCATACGGCTTAACCTACTAGTCGTCAGCACATCACTGACGAGGTATATCCTCTGTTAGTATAGCGGCAGCGTCTGATTAACATATAATATTTATCAGCATTACTGTAGCAGCAAGATGGAAACTCTTTATTATAATCAGACAGAAATTGCAGAGGCATTGAAAACCCTCTTTATTAACTTTAAAAAGGATAGCAAAAAAAAAAAAAAAATAATTATTGTAAGCGTAAATTAGAATTAATCGAATCATACTGGACAGATTATCAAAGTAATCATGAGAAAATGATCCCTTTTGACAAAACAAATCACAAGTATTTTGTTAATTTTGAGTTTGAGCATACAAAAGAACTTTACTTGACTGCTAAAAAGCTAATTAAGCAATGTCAAGAAGAGTCACAACAGCGACGTATAGCCGATCCTCAAGAAGCAACAGGAGCTGCTGTTACCACGCGGGATCCAATAGCATCCCCAACTTTTCAGTCTCGGGGATCTTCTAGCAAACTGGACGACATGTTACACAAACAGTCTGTCAATTTTAAAGCATTCACTCGCACGATCGAAAAAACTGATTTAGCATCTATGAGCGATAAATAGGAGTTGGAAGACGCACTTCAGGTTTTACAAAACAGCGATTGATAATCTTCACTGGGAAATAATCGACGAGTCAGAAGAAAATCTAGTATATGAAGCGCACTTTAGCAAGCACGAGCAAACTTTCAACAGCATGAAAAAAGCTATTAACTCTAAGATGTGGTCCACTTCCCATCGCGAGAAGTCTACCCCGAAAATGGATATCCCCACGTTTACGGGTCACTATCAGCAATGGGTATCCTTTAAAGATTTAGAAGCGATCCATAAAAATACTGCGCTATCAAATGCCCAAAAAATGCAGTTTTTAAAGGGTAAAGTCAGAGGTGAAGCTGAGCGTCTCATACAACATTTACCTATAAGCTCAGACAACTATATTATCTGTTGGGAGATACTTAATCATCGGTTCGATAACAAAAGGCTTATCTTTACATCTCACGCTAATGTATTTTTGAACCTAATATTCAACAGCAATCTTATTTAGCAATTAAAAGGCTGCATGACGCTACTTTGGAGAATCTTCACGCTCATATCAATCATCACACTGAAGCGCACCTCTACACATAATAATTATATATTTGTTACTGATGTATTTGTAATGACCAAATTATTAAAGGATATTCCGAGCAAATCTTTTGATACATCGAAGTGGTCATACATAGATAATATTAAATTAGCTGACCCGTATTTTAACATTAGCAGTTCCGTGGACTTACTGCTAAGCGAATCAGCGAGCGATTTGAACAGCAGGTTCGTGCAAACTGTCCAAGCGGTCGGGTCGACCTACTTCAAGGCCCGTCGCGTTAGTAGGACTCGTGAACTCTCGGACCATACTCTCAAGCTCATGGAAAGGAGAAAAGAAATGACAGTCCAGTCTTTAGCCGATTGGTCCTGCCTGAGGCGGTTAAACAGACAGATCTCCAAGGCCGATATGATATCCGCCAATTTAATGCTATCCGCATTAAAGAGGCGATAGAGCGGAACCAAGGCTCGAAAGTGTTCGCAAGAGATCTGTCTATTGGCCAAAGCCAGTTGACTAAGCTGAGGACCAACGACGGCACTGTCATTTCATCCCGAGATGAGATCTTGAGAGAGGTCCACCAATTCTATGGACAGTTGTACAGATCCCAGAGCCCTGTTGTCGGCTTGGTCCAAGATCCCAGATCCAAGCTAACTCGGCACTTTACCGAAGATATCCCGGACGTCAGCCTGTACGAGATCAGAATGGCTCTCAAACAACTAAAGAACGGAAAGGCACCGGGAGACGACGGAATCACCACGGAGCTTCTGAGAGCTGGCGGAAAGCCGGTCTTAAAAGCTCTTCAGAGGCTGTTCAATTCCGTCGTTCTCGGGGGCGACGTTCCAGAGTCGTGGACCAGAAGCGTGGTGGTGCTGTTCTTCAAGAAAGGTGACAGAACCCTCTTGAAGAATTATAGACCCATCTCGCTCCTGAGCCACGTCTATAAGTTGTTTTCGAGGGTCATTACAAATCGACTCACGCGCAGGCTTGACGACTTCCAGCCTCCCGAACAAGCCGGTTTCCGAAAAGGCTATAGTACCATAGACCACATCCATACGCTACGAAAGATTATACAGAAAACCGAGGAATATTAATCGGCCTCTGTGTCTGGCGTTTGTGGACTATGAGAAAGCCCTTGATTCGATCGAAACTTGGGCGGTGCTGCAGTCCCTTCAGCGGTGCCAAATTGATTATCGGTACATCGAAGTGCTGAAGTGCTTGTATAGAAACGCCGCCATGTCAGTCCGTGTTCAGGACAGGAGTACGAAACCGATCCAACTGCAGAGAGGTGTTAGACAGGGAGACGTTATGTCCCCGAAACTCTTCACCGCTGCATTGGAAGATGTCTTCAAGCTCTTGAACTGGACCGGATTCGGCATCAACATCAATGGCGAATACATAATTGTAGTCATGGCAGAATCGCTGGAGGACCTTGGCACCATGCTCAATGATCTCAGCAGGGTTTCCCGACTAGTAGGTCTCAAAATGAACATGGACAAGACGAAAGTCATGTCTAATGTCCATGTCATTTCAGCACCGGTCCTAGTCGGGAGTGCGCTTCTCGAAGTTGTCGACCATTATGTCTACCTGGGACAAACGGTCCAGTTAGGTAGGCACAACTTCGAGAAAGAGGTCAATCGACGAATCCAACTCGGCTGGGCAGCGTTCGGGAAGCTAAGGAAGATCTTCTCATCCAATATTCCGCAGTGTCTGAAAACGAAGGTCTACGACCAGTGTGTGTTGCCAGTGATGACATACGGAACAGAGACGTGGTCTCTGAATGTTGGCCTCGTTTCAAGGCTCAAAGTCGCTCAGCGGGCCATAGAGCGGGCTATGCTTGGTATTTCCCTACGTGATCGAATCCGTAATACGGAGATCCGTAGGAGAACGAAAGTGACCGACATAGCCCGCCGGGCTGCCATGCTAAAGTGGCAATGGGCAGGCCACATCGCTCCACGAACCGACAACCGTTGGGGAAGAAAGGTTCTTGAGTGGCGACCACGTATCGGACGGCGCAGCGTAGGACGGCCCCCCACAAGGTGGACTGACGATCTGGTCAAAGCCGCGGGGAGCCGTTGGATGCGGTCAGCACAGGACCGCTCGTTGTGGCGTTCTCTTGGGGAGGCCTATGTCCAGCAGTGGACGTTGAAAGGCTGATGGATGGATGGATGGACTGCTAAGCGCTCAAGTCAATGGCATGATTTTATTAGGAGGATTGATTAAAGGTGGCAGCTTATCGCAACCAGTCTTGCAAGAAACCCAGCTTGGGTGGATTATTTACGGTGCAGGTAATGGAATGACATCGTTTCAATGTAATGTCATCCTAAACGACATGATCGATCTTCAGCGCTTCTGGGAGATAGAGGATACTAGCGAAGACTCAAAATTATCGTCAGAAGATCAGGAATGTGTCGATTATTATCTATCAATAACGAGATGTCGTGAGGATGGAAGATATGAGGTTAGACTGCCATTAAATCCCGATATACAAGAAAAACTGGGTTCATCTAAAGAAATAGCAATAGCACAGTTCCGTAGTTTGGAACGTACATTTATCAAACAACCATTATTAGCGGGAGAATATAAAGCGTTCATTAGTGAGTACGCAACCTTAGGACACATGGTGCCTAGTTATGAAAATAATAAGCAAGCGCTATCGTGTTATTTGCCGCACCATTCAGTGCAACGGGCGGAATCAGCAACGACAAAGTTACGCGTGGTATTCAACGCATCAGCAAAGACCTCTAGTGGATATAGTATGAATGACATTATGTACAGAGGCCCTAATCTACAGCACGATCTCCTAGAACTCATTCTGAAATGGCGTCAATATCGGTACGCGTTTACATCGGATATAGAAAAAATGTATAGACAGATAGCAGTGAATGAAGCTGATCAGCGATTTCAACGAATTATATGGAGGGATTCATCACAACAACCTTTGCAAATATATAACCTAACAACTGTCACTTACGGAACAAAATCAGCACCATTTATTGCAATGATGACGCTAAGACAATTGGCTTCAGATGAGCGTGTACACTTTCCGGAAGCAGCCAGTATCTTAGAAAAGTCATTTTATATGGATGACTTAGTTTATGGCTCTCACTCACTCTCTAGAAAAAGAGCAGCAGCTCATAAAAGATCTTAACAATTTATTAAAATCAGGAGGTTTTACTTTGAGGAAATGGTCAGCAAATCATCCAAAGCTTCTTGAAGACATTGAACCGAACAGAAGCAATAGCGAAGTAATATTTAATTTTAAGTCAGAGAGCACATCTAAAACGCTGGGCTTACGATGGAACTCTTACGATGACAACTTTACATTTAATTTTAGCTTAACCCATCAAAACACTAAAATCACAAAACTAATGTTATTATCAGATATATCTAGGGTATTCGACCTGCTGGGATGGTTATCACCCGTTACTACTAAATTAAGAATAATTTTTCAAAAGGTATGGACGGAGAAAATAAAGTGGGATGATGAAATACCTGACGGAATTGAAAAGGAATGGAGGACGATTAGGAATGACATGGAATATCTAAATTAGTGTGAAATCCCACGCTGGATAGCCTATCAACCCAGCGATACGTTAGAACTGCACGGTTATTGTGATGCCTCCAATAAAGCTTATGCAGCAGTTATTTACGCACGTATACAAAGAGACAGCCATACATATGTGGTACTAGTCGTATCGAAAACTCGTTTAGTCCCTATTGCAAAAACTATATCTTTACCTAGATTAGAGTTAAGCGGTGCATACTTATTAGCTAAGCTAATGAACAAGGTAATTAGTTGCTTAAACGAGCTGGACATTCAGATATATGGGTGGACTGATTCGATGGTGGTCTTAGGGTGGCTACAAGGGAAGCCCAGCCGGTGGAAGCCCTTTGTTGCTAACAGAACTAAATTTATAACAGCAACAATTAAACCGAGCTACTGGCGGTATATCAAGTCAGAAGAAAACCCAGCAGATGCCGCTAGCAGAGGTATTCTAGCCTCGCAATTAATAAACCATTCTTTGTGGTGGCATGGCCCGGAGACATTAAAATCATTTGATAAAACCGTAACAAAACACATTTCTTATACCACCAACCACGAATTAAAACCTAAGTCTACACTGAGCAAAGCTAATTCTGTCCAAAATTATAGCAAAGAGAGCATTATATCGCAACTATTACTTAGATATAGTTCATATAGCAAAATTACAAAAATTTTAGCATGGATTTTACGAGCTATTAAAATAATTAAGTTGAAGAATGTGTCAACTACGGCCGGATTTTTAACGTTAAACGAGTTAAGGAAAGCACAACTTTTAATAATAAAATATATACAGAGAACTGAGTTTACTGAGGAAATAATGTCATTACAAAAGCATAGTAAACTGCATAATAGAAGCAACCTATTAAAGCTAACCCCTTTTATTGATAGCGAAGGAATCCATTTTTTTTTTATTTTAGGTGGGCAAAAATGTCCTACCGCACACCCCGCTGCCCGGGGAGACAACGGAGTAGTGTGGGGCTTTCACCCACTAAAACCCACCGTGCGCCCTCACCCGCCCTTGCTACGGCGGATCACGGGAACCGCGTCGTTTCTCCGCGATCCGCAGGCGGCAGCCCCTTCGGGCACCCTCTCTTGTGCGACGCCCCGCGCACGTGGGCGTCACACCTTCGCGGTAGGCTTCTGCGGACGGCAGGGTACTCCCCGACCCCACCGTCCGCAGCCTCGGCTAGGGCGGCATCAGGCGCAGGTAAGCGCGCGCACGCCGCCCCGCGCGCTGGCGGCGAATCGGGTCCGCGAAGGAGGATTCCTCCCGGGCCCTCTCCGCCGCCTCCTTCCGCGAGATGACAGCCTCGCAGAAGGCGGCGACCGCGGTCCAGGCCCTGTCACTGCCAACCATCGCTCGCGCAACGGTCGGCAGCGACAGGTCCACGCCTATGACTGCAGCGAGTTCCCGGCGCTGCACATCCCAGGCCGGGCACGACTCGAGCGTGTGCTACGCCGAGTCCTCGCCGCAGTCGCAGTGGTGACAGCCTGGGGCCGTCTCCCTCCTAGCGATCGTGTGCAGGTATTTGCCGAAGCAACCGTGCCCCGACAAAACCTGCACCAACCGGAAGGTGAGCACCCCGTGCTGCCGCCCTGCCCATTCTTCCAATATCGGCTGGAGCGCCCCCACGGTCCAGAGACCAGCCTGGGGCGTCTCCAGCCGAGACCTCCACTTTAGGACGGTGGCGCGACGGGCATCTTCCCGCCACGCTGAGATTGCGCTTGGCGAGGGGCGGCTGCCCCCCGCCCGCGCCGTCGACGCCCGCCGATAAACGTCGGCGAGCACTTCCGCCTCCAGATCCCACAGGGGGGTTCCGGCCAACGCGCAGGCTGCATCGCACGAGACCGTGCGGTACCCGCGTATTGCCCTGACCGCTACGACCCTCTGTGGACGCCACAGAAGGGCCCTATTGCGAGCGGCCAGGGACTCCGCCCACACGGGCGCGCTGTACAGTGCCATTGACCGTACTACCCCCGCGTAGAGTCGTCGACACGCGAGACTCGGTCCGCCCAAATTCGGCATCAGTCGCCCGAGGGCGGACGCCGTGCCGACGAGCTTTGGCGCAAGACGGCGGAAATGCTCGTCAAAGTGCCACCGTCCATCCAATACCAGGCCCAGGTACTTGATGTGGGCCTGCATTGGGAAGCCCACACCGTTGACCGTTATCGAGGCGCCGGCGGGTGGGCTGCGTCGGGGCCCATGGAAGAGTAGGGCCTCCGACTTTTCAAAGGCCACCCTAAGCCCCAGCGCCTCGATCCGCCTGACCACCTCCGCGGTTCCTGAGGTGGCCAGCGTTGCCGCCTCCTCGAAGGTCCCGCCCCGGGCTGTGACGAGCGTATCGTCTGCGTAGCAAATAACGCCCAGCCCGGGGGGGAGTCGGCCACGGAGGACCCAGTCGTAGCCGATGTCCCACAGGAGCGGCCCTAGAACCGAACCCTGCGGGACGCCGCACGACATAGCCCTCCTTAAAACGCCCCCTTCCCGGTCCACGAAGAGGACGCTGCGGCCGTCGAGGTAGTCCGCCACCAGCCGCCTCAGGTAGAGGGGCACTCCATGGTACCGGAGTGCCTCCTTGATGCAGCCGAATGGCAGACTATTGAAGGCGTTGGCGATGTCGAGCGACACCGCCAACAGCACTTCCCTCGAGGTGACGACCTCCGCAGCCGCGGCCTTCAAGCGCAGGATGGCGTCGACCGTAGACCGACCCGCCCGAAATCCGAACTGGGCATCGGACAGGTCGGGGCCGACCGCACCTAGGTGCCGGACGATGCGGGCAGCGACTACCCGCTCGAGAAGTTTGCCCACCTCGTCCAGCAACACGATGGGCCTGAAGGCCGCGACTGTATTCGGAGACCGTCCCGGCTTCGGCAGGAGCACGTGCTTCCCCTCCTTCCAGCAGTCAGGGAACCGTCCGGACACCAGGCAAGCGTCGAACAGTCCCCTGAGGCGGGGCTCTAGGTGGTCGAGGACCAGGGCCAGCACTCGGGCGGGAACCCCGTCCGGCCCGGGGGCGGCGCTTCTCCGCATACGCGCTGCCGCCGCTCCCATTTCCGTCGTCGTCACGGGCGGTACCTCCCCGTCGTCGGCCTCCCGGTCGTCATCTGGCGGAGCCATGACCGGGGGCGTGTGCACCGCCCGTGAAGGGAATAGTCCCTCAATACCTCAGAGAGGAAGCCCGGCTGGAGGGTCTCCGTAAGGGGGGAGCCCTGGGCGCGGTGCTTGTTAAGCGCCGCGCGGTACGGGCGTCCCCAGGGGTCACGCTCGAGACCCTCCAGCATCTCCTGCCTTTTCGCGTCTTTGGCGCGACAGATGGCCAGCTTTAACGCGGCGCGCGCACTGCTGTACGCCACATACAGCCGGCCCTCCCGCTCTTCGTCGCGGATTCGGCGACGGCGGCTGCGGGTGTAGGACCTCCGGGCACGAATACAGGCCGCACGGAGGTCCGCCAGCTCCGGGGACCACCAGTAGACCCCCTTCCGTCCGGGCGGGCGCCGCACGCGGGGCATGGCCGCATCGCAGATCTGCGTAAGCATGCCGCGTATGCGGCCAGCCTCGGTGCCCACGTCTTCCGTCAGGGGGGGAGGCAGCCAATATTGAAAGATGGCCGCCTCCACCAGCAGCTCCCGGTCGAGCCTACCCACAGCCCAACGCGGAAAAGCGGGAGTTCTGTCCGCCACGTGACCCCTGCTGGCGCCCTGAAGGGTCTGGGAGACCTCTATCTGAATGTATCTGTGGTCAGATAGGGTCTCGACCTCCTCCAGGACTCGCCAGCTCCTTACACGTACGGCAACACCGGGGCTAGCGAACGAAAGGTCCACTATCGACCCGCCCCCGCGCCGCACGCACGTTAGGGCGGAACCTCGGTTTAGCAACACGAGGTCCGCCGCTTCCGCCCACTCTTGGACCGCCGCACGGGCGTCCGTCCTGGGGGACCCCCACGCCGTTGATTTGGCGTTAAAGTCTCCCAGCACGAGCACAGGGCTCGGTGCCATACGCCGTATCGAGGTCTCCAGGTTGTGCAGGAAGACCTCGTAGGCCGCCAGACTACGATTGGGGGAGAAGTACACGCCGTACAACGTGACTCCTCCCCATTCGGCCGCCACATATTCCGTGCCCTTGTCTTTGACTGACAAGGGCGGGGAATGCGGCGCCGCTGACCCGACGACCGCCACGGAGCCATCCCCGCTACCTGTCCAATTGGGGCGATCGGGGACTATGTAGGGCTCCGCGGCTACGGCAACACCGATCGACCGCTCCGCCATGGATTGCAGGAAGAGGTCCTGCGCCCTGGCGGAGCGGCCGAGATTCCCTTGGAGGAGGATAGAGTCGTGGTCCATAAACTAGACCACGACATCCTCCTCCATGCGCCGCGGCGGTCCAGCCGCGCCGGGTTGGGCAGCCGGGGCCGATTAGCTGCCCACCCCCTTCTTAGGGCCTGACTTGGCCGGAGGCCTGCACCCCTCCCGCCCCATGCAATGGTTGGCAGGGCGATTGCCCGCCGCACATGCGGGGCAGTGTGGGGCGGCAGTGCAAGCAGCCGCCTGGTGCCCTGTCTGACCGCAGCGGAAACAAAGCCCGCTGCAGTCAAAACAGTTAGTGCACAGCGGCCGGGTGTGGCCGACCGCCATGCATTTGTAGCACCTGGCAGGCCGGGGCTCCAATACGGTTACCCGCGCGGCGCTCCAGCCCACCAGAAGTCTACCGGTGGCGGCCAACTCCTTGGCCGCCGCGACAGAGCACGAGACCCAGACGGCACCTACACCACCTGGACCTGGGCGAATGGTGCCCACCCGGACGGCGCTGCTGGGAGACCCGGTTTTCAAGGCGACTGCCTCCCGGATCTCTTCCACCGTCACGGAATCGTCCAAACCTGAAATGCGCAATTCTGCACACTTCACGGGTCTGGCGACCCGGACACCACTCTCTGCCGGAAACAAGTCCAGCAGCCTCGCGGCCATCGCGTCGGCCGTCTTGGTGCCCTCCGGCCCCAGGTACTCAAAAATTCGAGCACCTGTCCGGGCTTGGCGAGAGCGAGCAGAAACGTCTCCAAGATCGGAGACATTTATCTCTCGCCGGGCACGCTTTAGGACGGCCTCATATGTCAGGCCCTTTTCCTTCGCTTCAGGCAGCAGGGTGATGACCACCCCACCGAAGGAATGTAACATAGTTCCAGTGGTTCGCCAATAAAGGCGGAGAGACGGCACACGGCGGGTTTATTTAGTGGGTGAGGGCCCCACACTACCCTGTTTGTTGCCCCGAACAACGGGGTGTGCGGTTAGGAACATTTTTTCCCGCCTAAACAAAAAAAAAAAAAAAAAAAAAAAAAAAAAAAAAGGGTGATGACCACCGCTGCTGTCTGCGACCTCTTTTTTATTTTCTTTGGCTTTGGAGCCTCCCCTCTCGGGGTTATCAACGCCGCTTCACGCCCCACAGCAATGCCGCGACCCCTGGTCCGGGATCGCCGGGGTTCCACCACTTGCCAGTCCCCGTCCGAGGACATAACAGCGGCAGGGCCGGGGGAAGAAGCCCGGAGTGTGACCGCCGCAGTCCGCGAGGGTGCGGCAATCTGTTTCGGCGCGGCAGTACGCTGAGGCACAGTGGAGCTTGGTAGAGGCGGAAACTCCTCTCGGGGCTGACCCCTCGAGGCTTGTTCCGCCTTGCCCTTCTTTTTGCCCTTCTTTTTCTGGGCCGTTGTATCGGCCAAAGAAGCCGGCGTTTTTGCGGGTGGTGGCTTGGCCGCCGCTGCAGCAAAAGATACTTGGCCCCCTCTACACGGCAAGGCTGTCGCTACCAAGTGCGTTGTGCCACTTCTCTTGTCAGTCGCTAGCGGCGGCCGTAGTCGTGGCTCTGGTGGCAGCCTTGCGGCCAAAGCCTCAAGCCGTAGATCAAAGACCGCAGAAATGCGGTCAATGATTGCGCGGACCATTCCCTCTTCCAGCTCCGGGCTAGCCACTGACTGAGCGCTGGACGGTATCGATGTGGTCGCAGGTAGCACAGGCTCAACCCGCACCTCAGCAGCCACGGCCCGCGGGACAGCCGCAGGAAGCCCAAGTCCCGCTCTCATGTTGGCCATCCCTCGTTGCAATTCTTGGACCGTCTCCTCAAGGCGCTGGTTCCGCGCCCCGAGGTCGGCTATCTCTGCCACAAGACACTCGTTTTGAGCCACCAACCGCTCCACCACGTTCGACAGTTCAGTGGCGGCATTTTTCAGTACCCGGACGAAGTTACCTTTTAGGTTTCTCGAGCCCGTGGCCACTGTCGAAATTATGGCCACGCTGCCCGCGGCTCTTTCTACAATTTTAGCCGCCGTAGGCGGCCCATTGCAATCAATAGGAAGGCGGAGCTTTTCTGAGAGGAGTGCTAAGCGCTCCTCTGCCGTTTGCTCCGCCTCAGCTCTTCTTAAGTTTAACGTCTCAGCCTTATTGGCTGAGACGGCGCGTGGGATTGGTGTCCCGGGCCGACTGATGCCTCGACCCCTGACCGCTGCGGGTATTTTAGGGGGAGGCATCTCTGTTGAGCTTCCATCGGACTCCGACGCGGCGCCCCCCTGAGACAGGGTGCGCTTGCGCCAGAACCGCGACGGGAGCGGCTCCAACACCACCGCAATGTCTGCAGACCGTGGTGTCAGTATATTAGCGCCCTCACTCGGGCCACTCTCTTCAGTAGCGGACGTCTCGGTGGCTGACGTTACCGCTGAACTGCCCGTCAACGAGCTGTCCCTAGTTGCCTTTTTGCCCTTGCGGGACTTTCGGCTGCCGCGCATTTTGCGCGCGGCTTGGCTAATAGGGGCCGCATTTACAGCCGGACCCCTTACGGCTGAGGCGTCGGGATTTTCACCCAACTCTGTCGATGTATTCGTTTTTTCATAACAATTTTCCATGTTGTTCCCACGAGTATGGGAGAAAGGTGGTCCACCCGGGCAGAGCTCCCTGTACCCGGGTAAGCGTACATTTGTAACCCAACACAGGGGGTCCGCAGGTACCCTGGCTGGGGCCGCGCTCGAGACTGAACTACCCATCAGCCATGCATCTCCTCGCCGCGCGCCAGAGCTTGAGATTCGGGGTAATTTTTTATAGAGGTTGTCTTCCTCGCGGTCCGGGCGATTAAGCCAAGACCCTCGTTCCTGTATGCCCGCGAGACGTAACCACAGACACGCGCTCAGGTTTACGATTTGGGACGGGGGGGGGGGGCGCTGTGGCCCCACTGTCATGCTACAAATCCAATATGCATATAGTGAATTACAATATTATAATACACTTTTATTAAATCAGCAATTAGGCGCACGCTCACGAACTCGACGCGGGCTTATAAACGCTGTGGGGTCAGTAGCAAATACATTGTTCGGAGTATTGGATCAAGAATTCGCGGAAAAATATCAACATGACATTGACCTCGTACGTAGCAATGCTAACCATCTACATCAGTTATATAAAAACCAAACGTCAGTAATTGAATCGGAATATAATATACTAAAAAGAACAGAAGAGACAATTGAGAAGCAGCATAAAATAATAAACAGACATCTTAACTATTTAGACAACGCCACGAATCGATTACAAAGTGAAATAGATTTAATATCTATTCAACAAGAATTTACCTTAGCGGCGTTAGCCACAGTCAACATGATACAAAACTTGAAAAGTATTCAAGACACCTTTCTCGATACTATCACAGATATCTATCATGGCCAGATCAATTTACATCTATTGACACCAAACCAATTTCGGGAAGAGTTACAAATAATTTCTAGTCAAACAAGTAAAGACCTAACTTTACCAGGAGACAACATTCAAACCAATCTTTATAAAATCTATAAACTCCTAAAAATCAAGGCAAGATTAACGAAGCAGTATTTTATATTCGAGATAACTATACCATTAATCGGTAGAGATACCTTCCAACTCTACCATTTGATTCCCGTGCCTATTCAAATAAATAATAGTATGATTAATATCCAGCCATTTGCGGAATACGTAGCGATCAACTTAAGAAGAAATGTATACCTTTCAGCTACCATTGACGAACTTCAAGGTTGTGACTCTCTTGAGGATGAAACTCATCTATGTCGGTTGCAAGGTCCAGTCAAGAATCTTGAACCTGATGAGAAGTTCTGTGTAAAAGAAAGCTCAACGTGAACATTCATTAAAACAGGCTGTGAAGATAAATGGATTCAGTTGCACGACTATTCTACCTATCTCTACTTCTGTTGTAATTCGTACTCTTTGAGAGTTATGTGTGACGATGAAATTCGAAACTATCAAGTCAGCAAGGCTGGACTGATACGCCTTACTAAGCAGTGCATTGTAAAAGGTCGTGACGTAACACTTTACTCTTATAAGCACTTAGATAATACGCTTCATCTGCAACCAGACATTATTGATACGCAATTGAGTTCTATAAATCATATAATCAAAAACAATAGTCTAGCTATCCTAAAATTTGGTGAAATAGAAAATGACATACACATTAACGAGTTATTAAAACAGCTAAAGGTTCAAATAAAAGTTATGACGGAGTCAGCCCCATCTACAGAGATTCTGACGACGCACGATGTGCACCAATAAGTAGTATCGTATGCTCCTGTGGTTCCTGAGGTGGAGAAGCAGACGAGCCAACCGCTTGTCCCGCCAGCAGCAGCTCGAGAGAAATCGGGTGTATACAAATCAGTGTGTGCAAAGCCGCTACAGTTTCTAATTGTAAGCAGATATATTATTATTAAAATAGAATATTTTGAAGAGTGGCTAAAGGTAATTTTGATGATTTCGTTTTGGTATTAGATAACGCTTCTTACCACTCCCATAAGGTAGAATAAAACTGCCACAAAAGGGTGGCGTAAGGTCCACTTCAAAAGTGGCTAAACTCAAAGAATGTAAACAATTAATAAATGAATACACTGATTAAAGTAGAATTACTGTAAATCATTACAAAAGAAAAGACTTATTATCAAAAAATGTAGTTGAGGAGTCCGCTGTTGAGTATGGTGTCAACATCTCAAAAGACTTCCTTAGCACTGTAAATCAAATCTCATATAACTAGTATGGGCACAGGTAAAGGGGCGTGTCGCAAGAAATAACAAATGTTTTTAAATGGCTGAAATTAAAAAATTATTTACTGAGGGCTAAAGTTGTTGACACTGCAATGGTAGTTGAGATATGTCGAGTATGTTATTATACTTAAAGTAACGAAATAAAATGATGCTACTCGTTCACCTAATTTATAATTTAACAGAAAGATTCTTAGTGCTTACCATTACATTTTTTGTTTAGGCGGGAAAAAATGTACCTAACCGCACACCCCGTCGTTCAGGGCAACGAACAGGGTGGTGTAGGGCCCTCATCTACTAAAGAAACCCGCCGTGTGCCGTCTCTCCGCCTGTGTTGACAGACCACTGGTGCTGTGTTGGATTACTTCAGTGGTCCACCGGCGGTTTACCCTTTCGGGTACCCTCTACTGAGCGACGCATCCGCAAGCGGAGCGTCGCACCTTCGCGGGAGACCTTGCGGGTGGCGGGCGTTCCCCGGTCCATGCACCCGCAGCCTCAGCTATGGCGGCATGAGGCGCAAGTACTCGCACCTGCGCCACCCCAGTCGCTGGCGGTGGTTTGGGTCAGCGGAAGAATCCTCCTCCCTGGCCCTCTCCGCCGCCTCCTTCTGCGAGATAACCTCGCAGCCGCAATGGTGACAGCCTGGAGTTGCTTCCCTCCTTGAGACTATGTGCAGATATCTGCCGAAACAGCCGTGGCCCGACTGCACCTGCACCAGTCGGAAGGTAAGGACTCCATGCTGTCGTCCTGCCCACTCCTCTAGCACAGGCTGGAGCGCCCCTACGATGCCGAAACCAGCCTGGGGAGTCTCCAGCCGCACCCTCCAACTAGCCGTGGCAGCTCGGCGGACGTTGCCCTGCCACCTGGCCACCTCTTTAGACAGGAGACGACCGCCCCTAGCCCGCTCTTGCGACGCCCGCCAATACACCTCGGCGAGCACCTCTACCTCCAAGTCCTACGGGGGGTTCCGGCCAACGCGCAAGCCGCCTCGGTGGACACCGTGCGGTATCCACGTATGAGCCTGGACGCTATGAATCTTTGTGGTGTCCACAGAAGAGCCCTGTTTGGCGCGTCCAGGGACTCCGCCATACAGGTGCGCCGTACAACGCCATCAACTGGATCACCCCTGCGTAAAGCCGTCGGCACGCATTGTTGGCCCATTCGGCATGAGCCGTGCAAGGGTGAATGCCGCGCCGCGCCGACGAGCCTCGAGGACAGTTGGCGGAAGTGCTCACGAAAGCGTCACCGCCCGTACAGCACCAGGCCCAGATGCTTGATCTGGGCCTTCACCTCAATTTGGACCCCAACGGCTATCTCCTGCTACGACCAAAACACACAAATGTGCTTCATGGTCGGTCAAAATAAGGCGTTATTCCTGATACCGTGTCAATACCGGGATAAAAAGTATCCTACGTGTGTGTGCTTATATTATATATATAATACCATCCAAATCCATCTAATCATATTTGTGTGTAGCCTCACAGGTTATATATATACACATTATCTTATCCTATATACACCATCTTATATATTACACACTACAAAATATTTACACAGTTATATATACATTACAAAATAAAAATATATTTACATGTTATTTTATTTACACAATAAACTTATGGTTCATTGGAAACACGCATTTCCTATCCTCCCGCACACTGTACCGCAGCCAGCTGATCCGATGCGCCCGCGCCGCCAAGTGGCAAAACAGACGTCCCACGCGAAGCCTGTGTCTCTTGTCGCTTCCGGCGCTTTGATCTGTACGCGATCTTATTCTAGCTTACGTCTGTTCTTACCTTCTACGCTATCGCTTGTGCTATATATATATTGCTTACCCCTTAAAACTGTTACTATAAAAAACTGTATCATTTATAATCGTGCGGGAATTAAAGACTGTGTGAATACATCTGTGTGCATTACTACACTCACCATCATCACTATCGCCCGCCAACCATAACTGGTGACCAAGCAAGGACGCAAGTATTTCCATATAATTATACTAAATATGAGTGATAGCGGTGATTCCGTGAAAACGGTAGATTCCCGGAAGGACGACAATGTGACTCGAAGGTACGCTAGCAAAATGCGCGTTTCCACTAACCGAGACGAGAATGACGGACGAAAATTAAAAATTAAAGTTCCTCCTTTCTCACCTGACGATCCGGAATTATGGTTCGCCCTCATCGAAGGTCAGTTCGACTGTCATGGCATAACCGAGGATGCTATAAAAATCTCCAATGTCACCAACAATCTAGATCTTCAATATGCGAAGGCAGTGAAAGACATAATCGTCAGCCCTCCCGCTTCTAACCGTTACGAGAAGATTAAAACCGAACTCTTTAAACGTCTATCAGCATCCCATGAACGGAAAGTAAAGCAGTTACTGACCCATGAAGAGCTCGGTGACAGAAAACCTTCGCAGTTCCTGCGCTATCTCTAACACTTAGCTGGACCTTCGGTTCCTGACGATTTTCTTAAGTCCATATGAACTAACTAACATCCAGACTGTGCTGGCGTCTCAAGCCGCCCTTTCCTTGGAGCAACTGGCTGACCTGGCAGACCAGATTCAAGAGCTAACATCGCCGTACAACATTCCAGTCCAGTAGTACAACTGGCTTACATTACTCGAACGAGATTTCGGAGCTGAAGAAGATGGTCCAGCAGCTCACCTTGAAGCTGGAAGAGCACACTCGTGGTACCTGCTGTTCCACTGGTCGTTCAAGACCACGTTCTCGTCGCTCATCACCTCGCCAGCGTAACCGATCCAGTTCAAGCTTTAAAAAGTACCCTGTCTGCTGGTACCATGCCAAGTTCGGAGCAGAGGCTCGCAAATGTTTAAAGCCTTGCGACTACACGGCATCGGGAAACGCCGCGGGCAGTCGCTAATGGCAACAGACGATTGTCCACCTTCTACTGGTCGCCTGTTTGTCACCGATCGCAACTCCAATCTCCAGTTCCTGATTGATACTGGCAGCGATCTCTGCGTGTTCCCTCGCTTCGCACTTCGAGAACGTCGAGCTAAATCAGACTTTCAACTGAGTGCAGCTAACGGATCCGTCATTAATGCATTCGGCTTCATTGAGCGTAATCTTAACTTAGGCTTAAGACGTAATTTTCCGTGGCGGTTCACAGTGGCTGATGTTACTAAGCCAATCGTAGGTGTAGATTTTCTTTCTTACTATAATTTAATTGTAGATTGTCGTAACTAGCGCTTGATTGATAACACTACGACTCTGTTTTCTAGTGCTACTATCGCTAAGGCTAATGTATATTCTGTAAAATTTTTGACAGGTGACACACGCTTCCATACCATCTTGAATAGATTTCCTGAAATTACGCGCCCTTCAGGCACACTGGTACTTCCAAAACATAGCACTGTACATCACATTAGGACTACACCTGGACCTCCTATTTCGTCTACCCCTCGTAGATTGGCTCCGGACAAGCTAAAAATCGCCAAACAGGAATTTGAGCTTATGCTCCGTAATGGCACTATTCGCCCTTCGGGTAGCCCTTGGTCTTCTCCCCTACACCTGGCACCTAAAAAAGAAAACGGCTGGCGACCCTGTGGAGATTACAAGACACTTTACGCACGGACTGTCCCAGACTGTTACCCAATCAGGCACATCCATGTCTTCTCTACAATAGACCTGATGAAGGCTTATAATCAGATTCCTGTATTTGAAGCTGATATCCAAAAAACTGCCATTACTACTCCATTTGGCTTTTACGAATTCCCTTTTATGACCTTTGGCCTCAGAAATGCAGGACAGACATTTCAGAGATTCGTCGACGAGATGATCAGAGGCCTCGAATTCTGCTACTGCTATCTGGATGATTTTTTGGTCTTCTCGAAAGACGAGGGCCAGCACGAAACCCACCTTTACGAACTATTCGGTCGTATGAAAGAATATGGAGTTAAACACCTCCAAATGCACTTTCGGGGCATCCGAAGTGTCGTTCTTGGGCTATCATATCTCTGCTTGTGGCACCAAGCCTTTGGATTCCAAGGTCCAGGCCATAAAAGAGTTCCCCATACCCACAACAGTTAGGCGACTCAGGCAATTTTTGGGGATGCTCAACTTTTACCGGAGATTTCTATCACACTCCGCTGCAGATCAAGCACCCTTAAATGCCCTACTCGCTGGTAGTGTCAAATCTTCTCACCCCATCAATCTCTGTGGTGATGCCCTGCTGGCCTTTAACAAGTGCAAGGAAAGCCTCGCTAACGCTGCACAATTTGCACACCCAGATTGCCAGGCTAGGCTCGCTCTGGTAACGGACGCGTTGGTCAATGGGAGCAGTTTTGCAGCAGTTCAAAGATAGTGAATGGCAACCATTAGCATTTTTCTCGAGGAAGTTGAGTCCCTCTCAACAAAAATACTCGCCTTATGATGGCGAGCTATTAGCCATTTATGAAAGCATAAAATATTTCAGGCATATGCTTGAGGCAAGACATTTTGTGGTTTATACCGACCACAAGCCTCTCACTTTTGCTTTCAGCGAAAGAAAAACTAATTGCTCACCGCGACAGTTTCGCTACCTCGATTACATATCGCAATTTACGACCGACATACGATATATTAAGGGCAAAGACAACGTCGTTGCTGATCTATTGTCACGTGTGGATGGACTCGAGATGGCTATCGATTTAAATATGCTGGCTTCATCTCAAGCCTCTGATGAGGAGTTGGCTCAACTTCTGGCAAAAGAATCCTCACTGCGTCTAAAGAAGTTAAGAGTTCCCAACTCGCTAACGGAGCTGTATTGTGATGTCAGTACATCTTCCCCGAGGCCGTTTGTCACTCAACACTTTCGGAGACAGCTTTACGAAAGCTTGCATAGCCTCAGTCATCCAGGTGCAAATGCAACGGCTAAACTCGTTGCCGATCGATTTGTTTGGCCTGGAGTTTGCAAAGATTGACGCGAATGGACTCACCGATGTCTGGCGTGCCAACGTGCTAAGGTCAATTGCCACGTAAGTTCTCCATTAGGTACGTTTGATCTTCCCCGTGCTCGCTTTAGCTTTATTCATGTGGACATTATTGGCCCTTTGCCCATTTCCCAGGGCTTCCGTTACTGCCTCACGGCGGTGGATCGTTTCACTCGCTGGCCAGAAGTGACACCGATGGTGAATATCACCGCCGAAACACTTGGGAAGGCATTGGTATCGTGGATATCCAAGTTTGGATGTCCAGCGGATATTGTCACTGATCGCGGTCGACATTTTGAATCGTCACTCTTCCAACATCTTGGAAGAATGATTGGATTTAAACATCGCAGAACAACCGCGTATCACCCAGCCTGTAACGGGCTAGTGGATCGATTCCACCGCCAACTCAAAGCAGCTATAATGTGCCATGCTGACTGCAACTGGGTCGACGCATTACCTTTGGTGCTGCTGGGTATAAGAAGTTCTTATAAATATGACCTAAAAACATCATCGGCTGAATTGGTCTATGGTGTGCCGTTTTTTCCAGCCCACGGTCCCCCATAGCACCGATATATCGGACTTCACAACCCGCCTACACCATATCACATCAAAACTGCAACCGGTGCCAGCTGCACACCATAACAAAGGCAGAATATTTATTTATAAAGACCTGGCCACCACAAAACAAGTATTTCTTAGGGATGACTCATTGCGACTCGCGTTACAACCGCCGTACACAGGCCCCTACGAGGTACTAGAACGAGGTGATAAAACCTTTAAGTTACTGATTAAAGGTAAAAGTATCACGGTTTCAATTGACCGCCTTAAACCGGCTTATACACTGGTTGATGAGTCGTCTGATTCAGTCCCTACAGAACAAACCGACTCACCTCAACATAATTTAAAAACTACACGCTCAGGCCGCATAGTTAGTCTTTCCCGATTTTTATCGCCCGTAGTGACGGTCTTCGAGGGGGAGTGATGTAGCCTCACAGTTTATATATATACACATTATCTTATCCTATATACACCATCTTATATATTACACACTACAAAATATTTACACAGTTATATATACATTACAAAATAAAAATATATTTACATGTTATTTTATTTACACAATAAACTTATGGTTCATTGGAAACACGCATTTCTATATCTATTATCCTCCCGCACACTGTACCGCAGCCAGCTGAGCCGATGCGCCCCCGCGGCCAGTGGAAAAACAGACGTCCCACGCGAAGCCTGTGTCTCTTATCGCTTCCGGCGCTTTGATCTGTACGCGATCTTATTCTAGCTTACGTCCGTTCTTACCTTCTACGCTATCGCTTGTGCTATATATATATTTCTTACCCCTTCTATCTTAAAACTGTTACTACAAAAAACTGTATCATTTATAATCGTGCGGGAATTAAAGACTGTGTGAATACATCTGTGTGCATTACTACACTCACCATCATCACTATCACCCGCCAACCATATGTGTGATTGAGTAACAAACAAAGAAGCACTTATGGATTAGTAGGATTTAGTTTAACAACATAAATTTAATTTTAAACTAATATTTTTTTAAATATAAATTTCATAGAACTTACATGTTTCAATAATTTGGGAAGTGCGGACACATCCAAAAACACCATGTGCAGAATTTGCAAAAAAAATGACTCCCAAAGTGCTTTGAAGACGTGCTGGTGTGGATTTCTACTGCGAACACCCACGCAGGAAGAAATCCTCTTCAGCCACCCAGTAGCCAGCTTATCTTTAGCCACATGTCGCACATTTTTGATGTGAAACATCTATTGTGGAGGGAGGGTAAAACCGGTTGTTAGCGTGGCGACGTACTTGTTCCGTTCAAATCCTGCAAGTTAAAATTGTCACACTTCCCGGCTTCTGATTGGCTGAAATTTTACACGCATGTGTATATCACGTGATAATACAATATTACGATGACATGGAGCTGATCTGATGACGGAGCTGGAAGGTGGACATAGGAACTCTATAATAAAACGGCGCAAACCCTATCGAGTTTGGGCTCGTATGATTCGTCTTGCACTCGGCAACTTTGTGTCTAGATGGTACCCAGGGACTGATGATGAAGCTGGAAGGTGGCCATAGTAACTATACAATGAAATGACGCAACCCTGTCGAGTTTGGACACGTTTGATTCGTCTTGATGAGTACTTTGTCTTTAAATGGTTTCCAGGGTCTGATGATGGAGCTGGAAGGTGGCCATGCGAAGCTCTGTAATTAAATGGAGTTGCTCCATCGAATTAGGGTTCGTTTGAAATGTCCTGACTAGAACTTCAGTCATAGATGATATCCAGGGTCTGATGATGGAGCTGGAAGGTGACCACAGTAACTCTGTAATGAAACGACGCAACACCATCGAGTTTGGAATCATTTGATTTGTCTGACGAGTACTTTGTCTTTAGATGGTATCCAGGGTCTGGTGATGAAGCTAGAAGGTGGCCATAGGAACTCCGTTATAAAACGATATAACTCCATCGAGTTTGGGCTCGTATGATTTGTCTTGACGAGTACTTTGTCTCTAGATGGTATCTAGGGTCTGACGATGGAGCTGGAAGGTGGCCACAGTAACTCTGTAATGAAACTACGCAACCCTATCGAGTTTATAATCGTTTGATTCGTCTTGAGGAGTACTTTGTCAAGTTATGATCATTTTATTTGTACAAAATAATTTTGATGTTTCACATCTGCTAGACGTCCCGCGACGTCTAGATTTTTTTCATAATTATTTGAAAAATATAAAGTACGGAAGGGACATCGGATACTGGAGCCGCTCAGAGTATCACCCATTGCATTACTACCTACTTAACTAGTACTTGGGCCTGAGTAAATTAGAAAGTCAGTAGGTATCACCGTCTGCCGTGGCCCGTGTGATCGACAATGAAAGATTGCTGCGAAATGAAATGGTGAGCAGCGGTTTGGCAGTATTTTTAGTATCACGAGCGCGAGTTAGTACTTTCCATCAAGAGGGCCGTGGCTCGTCTGCACTCGTCTGCCTCCTTATGCGATGAGGAAAAAAGTTTATAACAATCGAAGCCCTCTGACGTGCTTTCCAAAGCACAATTTGCAGTGATGCAAATTGTGCTTTTGACATGTAACTATCGTCATGGGTTCGAATTACGGATGCTTCCGTCTATGTGATATTATTGGACTACTATTGGACTCACTGAGTATCGCTACTTTGATTGTTTTAAGCTTAAAACTAAAGATGATAATTATACAGATAAAGCTAAAAGAGCTTAGAATTATGGAAAAAGAGACGCGGCTTAATTTTTTTTTAATTTGAACTTTATTAGGCCAGTGCCGAAGTCTTTGAAAATGGTAAAAAGTGAAAAAGAAAATGATAACATGATGAAACCCATTGGAAAAGTAAGAAAATATAACAAAAATAAAAGGCAAAATAATTTACGGGGGATTTGAGGTCGGGAAGGGGGTAAGGGGTACTTTTAAGGGTGAAAATTTATTTCTTCATCTTATTTTATTAAAGATTTCAACGAACAAGAAGTACACCGATTTTTTCCAAAAAGCAGATATTTTGACGTGAGAATTTTCGATTGAAAATTAGGGTGATTTTTCGAAATTCAAAATAAGAGGAAAAAATAAATATTTTGCATCAAAAAAAAATTACAATGCGTTTGACATATAAAATGGTAAGTTTTCACCTTACGTGAAAAAAAATAAATTGTGGCATTTAAAAGTAAAAAACCAAAAAGTCGGTTTTTTAGATTTTTCGCATAAATTTTAATACAAGAGTTGTAGATCTTTTTATTACCTACAATTTTGCTACTGAACTTTTTTCGATAGGACTCTTACTTTTACCGGAAATCGTGGTAATTATCGTATACGCGTTATAAATTTTGAAATTGTATCTCAGATACAAAAATGTAGAGAGTCAACGTACGCAGTAATTTATTTATACTACGTGGGTGGCAAACAAGCATACCTACGGTGAGGCTCACCTGATGGTAAGCGGTTATTGTCATCACTCGCGCGTCCCCAACTACAAGGAAAGGGTTATGAGATGGTTAGTAAGGATAATAAGCAAAGGATAAGGCCCCTCCTTATCACTGGGCTTCCGGCACGTGATGATGATGGAAATGTATAATGCGAAATATCTAAAAAATAATATTAGGTACTATTCCTGTGGTTGGCGACCTTTATCACAATAGCACAGGATTTAGCTTTATCATAAGCGAGTAGGTACCTACTGGCAAGCAGAGATTGTAATAATTCTAACATTCCACGAGTTTAGAATAGTTTGGGTTTTGCTGTGTTGAGAGTAGCACGTACCAGTTACTCCAGCTAGTGATATGTATCGGTTGTTATTTCACGGGACAAGTATCCTGTTAGCCTTAGCAGCACCAGCACAGGCTGTCGTTGGCGGTAAACCAGCATCGCCTCCAGAGCCTGACGCAGCTGTGGTCTTCACACAGCTTCACGGTTTCAGTGCCCGCGTTGAAGGCGTTAAGGATGACAAACTTGGATACTACAGTTTCTTTGGTATAAGGTATGATGAACTTGTCTATTTAATGGTAGGTACGTACTAAAATGTATCTATTTAACTACTTCTCACGACGAACGGGTATTTCAGATTCCATCCATCCATCCATCAGCCTTTCAACGTCCACTGCTGGACATTGGCCTCCCCAAGAGAACGCCACAACGGGCGGTCCCGTCATGGGGGATAATGTCGTAATCGCCACGCTTGGCAGGCGGGTTGGCGATCGCAGTGGATGTTGTTAATACTCGAGGGAGTGCTGCTGCTCACTCCGCCGGTATTCCCTCAGTCGGCTCTTACGACTCCTGTGGGTAGAGGGGTGGGACAATTCTAAAGCCAGCTAAAACAAAATATAAAAAAAACCAAAAGTTTACAAAATTAAATACTTATTAGAATTTCATTTACTGACATTCTTATTAGATACGTAGTAGTTAAGTACTTAGCTAGTTACCAAACAGTAAGTATCAAATGAATTGTTGACCGGATGCTGATAATGGTTTCCGTTATTTTAGTAACCAGCAGATTATCCACACATTATCACATTTTTTTAATATTTACCGAAGTAAATACTGAATATATATATTAGGGGTTAAAGTATGAAATTGCCGATTTGTACTAAAATATTGAAATTAGTTTTTTTTCTCATTTAACATATTTATTTAATCAAAATATCTACCATTATTATCTAACATTGCTGCCATCTAATAGGAAGGTCATTTATGCCTTTGCGATAGAACTCTGGTGATCTAGATTCTACAAACTGTGTGAAAGCATTTTGTACTGCCTCCTGGGAAGAAAACTTTTTATCACGTAGAAAATTGTCCAAATCACGAAAAAAATGGTAGTCCGTTGGAGCAAGGTCTGGCGACTACGGATGGTGACGAATGGATTCTAATTGTAGTTCCTGTAGAGTTAAAATGGTTTCTCGTGCTCTATGAGGTCTCGCGTTATCATAGAGCAATAATGGTGAAGATCGATTCATGAGTCGGGGCTGTTTCACTGCAAGTTTTGCTATCATTGTTCGGAGTTCGGCACAGTAGACATCTGCCGTTATTGCTTGACCAGATCGGAGAAAGCTATAGTGAATAACACCATGCTGAGACCACCAAACAGTTACCATTACCTTTTTATTGGTAAGCTTTGCTTTAGGACACTGTTGCGGCGTTTGACCTGGGGTCAGCCATTGCATTTTTCGCTTACGGTTATCGTAAAGAATCCACTTTTCATCACATGTCACAATTCAATTCAATATTCCTTCATTTTTGTATCGATTCAACAAGGCAACGCAAGTTTCAACACGCGTTTCTTTCTGCAGATCAGTCAAATCATGAGGCACCCATTTTTCATATTTTTTTATTTTATTGATTTGACGCAAATGAGTCAATATTGTTGGTAAGGTAACGTTAAACCATGCCGCTAATTCCTGGGTAGTTTGGCTCAGATCGGCTTCCACCATCTCTTTCAATTCATTGTTATTCACATTTTTTGTCCGTGTGGTGACGGACTAAGAATACAAGTGTCACCATCGCATTCTTTCCTACGGGTGTTGTATGAGGCGACTAAGGGAAGTAAGCAATTAACATCCATTGCATAACTGGTGGTAGGGCTGGGTACCAAGTGGGAGTACTCACTTGGTATCGGGCCCGAGAGGGTTGGTACCACCATATCGAGAGGCAACTAAGGGAAGTAAGCAATTAACATCCATTGCATAACTGGTGGTAGGGCTGGGTACCAAGTGGGAGTACTCACTTGGTATCGGGCCCGAGAGGGTTGGTACCACCATATCCCGTGTGATCGGCCATGAAGCACATCGTTGCGTTTTAGCTGTAGCAGGAGATAGCCGTTTATATTTTCATTTCATATCTGTGAAATGATTTGGTGAGCAGCGGCTGACAATATTCTCGGTATAGCCGAGTCCATGGGCGACGGTTACCATTTACCATCAGAGTGACCGTGGCTCGTCTGCCACTACATGCAATAAAAAAAAATGTGTGGGCAGTCTTCCACGTGGTACGTTCTTCAAATCAAAATTTCCATCAAGAAAGCGTTTAAACCAAAATCGCACGGTGCGTTTATTAGCAGTCCTCTCTCCAAACGCAACATTGATATTGCGAGCTGTTTCTGCAGCGTTAGGTTAGCTCCGCGTCGGAACTCGTATTCAAAAATCACTCGAATTTTCGAAGTATCCATCTTTCTTGTCTAAGCTGAATAAAAAATAACAACTGAAAGTCGATAATTGAATGTTGCACATTTTTTAAAAGAAGAACCTCAAGTACCTACCATTTGAAAAAAGTTTCACTCAAAAATCAAATCATGAAGGTTGTATGTCAATTCGAAGTACCTATTACATAAAAACGGCAATTTCCTACTTTAGCCCCTATTATATTTAAAATTAAAAAGTACCTATATAAAGTCCCACTATTTGGCCCTAGCTTCTTCTACAATGGTAGAAGATTGGTCTACCACACCAGTAGATCGTTTTCTTTTCCGTTGTAAGGGCATGCCGAGAGACCACCGAAGGAATGTAACATAGTTCCAGTGGCCCGCCAATAAAGGCGGAGAGATGGCACACGGTGGGTTTCTTTAGTGGGTGAAGGCCCCACACTACCCTATTTCGAACGACGGGGTGTGCGGTTAGGAACATTTTTTCCCGCATTAAAAAAAAAAAGGGCATGCCGAGAGGCCTACACACTATAATGAGGCGTATATTACACGGTCAATTTTGCTTTTAATTATTTTTCGCAGTCGAAAGTAGAGAATTCTGCTTTTAATCGTGGCATAACAATCTTTACCTATAAATATTGTAACTCTCTAGATATGCAGAACCACCGGTGGGTCCACGTAGATTTCAAAGACCTGTTCGTCGGTACCTTGCTGGCGAGATGATGGCGACGAATCCATGCTTTTCGTGTCCTCAGCGCGACCCTTACGTACCTCAACGTGTCATCGGCAATGAAGACTGTTTGTGCCTTAACATTTATACTCCCAAAATGCCTGAAGAAGAACAAGGTATATATCGTAAACTATTGACTGTGGTTGAACGTTATTAGAGAAATATTTAGAAATAACTACTCAACTGATAAAGGCGGCGCCGTATTCCTTTCAATTGTAGAGGACTGTTAGTTATACCCAATAGTAGGACATACCTAATAACCTGTAGAGCTAAAGAAAAATATCATAACCTTACTTCAGAATTACTTTTGGTTTTATAAGCATGGGCTTCGCTCGCGTCATAGTGATGTCGATAAAAAAACTTGTCGTAAAATCCTTTCTTAATGCGTTGATATGTCAGTCAATCAGTTATTCTTTTATATATTATTATATCATAGATGAACGCAGATTTTCACTCAATAGTTTACTCTACTCCTTTCGCAGGTAGTCCTGTGATTTTCTTTATTCACGGAGGTAACTACAGATCGGGTTCAACTGCTTCTTATGGTGTAAGTATAATATATTTATGTTCTTGGTATTTACGCTTTTATATAATGCTATGCCCACTTAAATAAGATTTTAAACAACGGTTGCATTGATGAATTATTAGGGAAAAAATTGTAATCTCTGAAAAACAATAATATCAGCATACTTCACAGCAGAAAGGTATTCTTAATTATGATTAAAAAATAAAGATTGTAAAAAAGATCTTTACTACATCAATTAACTAATTGTAATATTTAATGTGCTTCACATTAAATATTACATTAAATCATTGTTACATTTAATCTCAACCAAGTTATCATAATTTAATATCAGATCTGCACTTCATAATAAGTTCTCAATAAACCCAGTCGTTTTAGGTCTAAGTGTGATGTTAGGTATCCTGGTCTCACTTGCAACACTCATGATTTTTCGTTTTGTTTTCAAGGGTCAACATTTAACACAGAAGGATACTATTCTGGTAACGGCTCAGTATCGCCTAGGATCTCTCGGATACCTAAGTACGGGACAGAAGGACGCTAGTGGAAACGTTGGACTTTTCGACTTACACACAGCTATGGTCTGGGTAAGTAGGTGTTACTCGTACCAGTACCTAATGTATAGAGATAGGTCTCTATACATTAGGTACCCATATGAGAATAGTGGCCTGAGTTACGCCTAAATAGCATAATAAAAGAAAACTTCCTATACCCTTCCTATATGTTTAGTCTGATAAAGTCCGCCACCAGTTTGTACTCCAGTGCGACCCTTAAATTTTGTATTCAATATTACATTTTTTAATTAATCAAATTATTAATTAAATTTTCGATATTTTGTCACTTTGTGTTTCTGAATGTTTAATTAAAAAATGATTAACTAATAATAATGTTAGTATATTATATTAATTACTGATTCAGATCCAAGACTACATCCAGTTCTTCGGAGGCGACCCAAAACGTGTAATCGTAATGGGTCAGGGCTCCGGGGCCAGCGCTGCATCTCTCTTAGCTTTATCTCCCGAAGGTCGCAGTGCTTCAGGTGTGGCTGCTCTTTCTGGCACACCTCTTTCACCAGGAGCCGTGAGAGTAGACCCTGCCACACATGCTGAAACTATCGCTGAACGCACTGGATGTCCCAAAGCACCCGCTGAGAGCCTTATGATCTGTCTGCGTAAGCTTCCTCAAGAGAAAATTGTATTGGTAATTATTTAATCTTTCCAATTTAGTTTAATTAGTTTTCCAATTAAGTTTAATTACTTAAAAATATATTAATATGGGTGTATTTATAGCGTTCTCCATGTTACAAAAACTACTACTACTTTTTGAGTTCATCTTATAAATCTCACCTTCAGTGTGCATCATCTTTTTCCAAACTTACGGACTGCTGAGAATTTTTATTTTTACGAAAAAAGCTGAATAGCGCCGCCTGACCTGGGGATCGAACGCGAGACCTCATGATCAGCAGTCACTCACACTACCGCTGTACCACCGAGGCAGTTGAATTTTATGGTAGATATTACTAAAAAGATTAACCGTAAAATAAATGGGATTTCGCACTTTAAACGTGTATCAATCACGTTTTAATTAAAATTAGATGAGTGCATGTAACCTTTTCGGATTTTTTATAAGAACATTATTATAAGAAATTCGGAAAATTGTGTTATTATAGCTAGGTGCTCATTTTCAATACTTAATCAACAATTTGTATAACTGTGATTACAGGCTGACGAAGATTTGAACGGGGACATGATAGACACAGAGAAATTCTTACTAGAGGTGTCAGGACGATCAGGTACTTTGGCTATAAAACAATAAGAGCATAATTATTGAAAAAATTTTACCGATTAGATAGTTGATATGCGTGTTTCGTGAGCGCCTCTCGCTGAGGGAGGGCTAGGCCCTCCAGACCACATGTCGTTTCCAGGAATGGCCCAACCCTGTCAGAGGAGGAGAAACTCATGTGCACAGCGTATACCTCGCCTATGACTAAAGTTATCTCTATCTAATTTTCAGGTGCCGGCGCAAGAGTAGAAGGACAAGATGACTCACGAGGCCTACCGCCACTTGTCGCTGAAACACCCGTTGATTCACTCGGCAAAAAAGAAAAACGCGTACCTATGCTCACGGGAGTCACCTCAGCGGAAACGTCTAGAGCTGTGTTCGGTAAGATCAAAGCGACACAATTTCTACGAGGCTGATCTGTAAGATAGAGTTGAAAATCAATTTATTTAAGTGAACATTGAAATCTAGCTTTAGTATAATTCAGTTTCTTTGTTCTAGGCAAATATAACAAATTCCTTACGAACCAACTAAAGAATGTGAAAGACTTTATAAAGAAGGACTTGGTTGGTGGTCTTCAGAATGTCGTGAAAGGTGTTGGCGGCTTAATTCCTTTTACCAGTGAAGTGCAAGCTCTTTTGCCTATTGCCGACTATTATGCTATAGGACTTTTAGATAAGTCATTTTCAATTGCTGATGGGCTCGCGAAGGTTGCGGAAGCTACAGGTAATCTTAAAACAAATATAATTCTACAAGCAACACGCTCGTCATACTAAGGAATAATAAAATTAAAGCGTGCTTCGTTAATTGATATACATTTCTATTAAAGTATATGTTTAATATATGCATTTGTAATGTTAATATTCTTTATTTAGGTGATGCTCTTTTTAATCTACCGGCTTACCAAAGCGTTCAGCAATGGAGCTCCGGTGGAAAAGCGTTTCTGTACAGTTTTGAGCATGTTGGAAATTTATCTAAAGGCTGGCATTTCTTACCTGGCGTCCCTCTGGCAGGTACCAACCATTACATCAAATAGATGCTTTATTATTTAGATTCTTAATGTATCTCCCATACAAACAGTATTTTCCCTTTACAGAAAAAGTCGATGGAGAACAAATACCCCAGAAAATAAAAGGGCCCTCTCACGGTGATGAGCTGGCGTATATTTTTGAACCTTTAGGCGCTGACGGCCAGCCAATGGGGGAGGCAGTATCTGGAACTGATGCTCGTGTCAGAGAAAACTTTGTAGGATTAATTTCCAAATTTGCTCATGGCCTAGATGAAGACAAAGCTAGAAAGAAAACCGGATCATCTGCAGGCAATGTATTCAATAGTTTGGCACCTACAAGTGATGGGAAAAACGATCAGTTTCTGAAAATAGGTGAAAAGATAACTACGGATAAAAATTTCCGGTAAATATGGAAATCTGTATACTTAAATAATTTTATTTCAAAACATTCTACTCGTACCAGAATTACATTGAACTTAATGTAAAACTCGTTGATTGTACCTAAGTCAATAGATTTATTTTGCAGGTTTTGCCAAATTGGTCTGTGGGGAAACATAGGAGATAGACTGACAAGTGTCTTCTGCAAGGACCTACTGGGAAATTTATTAAATTTATCTCAACTTCCTGGCCAATTACCGGGACAGATATTACAACAAAATAAGTTAACCCAAGACTTGACTGGAACTTTGACACAAGGACAAGTAGGGCAGTTATTGCCAATGCAACAAGGACAGCAGCCTCTCTCACAGGGTCAAATGCCCGTAATGGGAAATAAATTAACGCAAGACTTAACTGGGACATTGACACAAGGACAAATAGGGCAATTATTACCAATGCAAAATGGGCAACAACCTCAGCCGCAAAATCAAATGCCTATGATTGGAGGCCTAGGGGGATTGCTGAGCAACAACAAAGCACCGCAAAAACAAAAAACTACTCAAAAGCCACGGCCAGCATTTGGACTTCCTTTTGATTTCTAAAATGTACTAAGGGTTTATAAACTGTAGGAACCTACTTTTATCTATGTTCAGTTTCATCCATATTTTAATGTAATGTTTTTTTTTTTATTTGCGTTGAATGTGTGTTTTGCTGTCGTCGTATCGTTATGGTAGATATGAGGTTTCTTAATAAAATATATCACGTACTTAATCTAAAATAATTTTAATACCTACATACATTTCTATCACCAACTTAGGCACCTAACTCATGGTTGACCGAAAATATACAGGTATGCCCGCGGTTTGTTCTGGGTGGACTCCAGAAAAAATGCCATAATATATGTCTCATTGCAATCCAAGTCCCTGATCACATTTTATAATGGATAAAATACGTTCAAAATCCTGCGGAGAAATCATTAGTCAAACAAAGCAACAATGTCAATAAGCAAAAATATAATATTTAGAGATGTTCGAATTGTTGTTATTTATTTCAAAGATGATATAATTTATACAACCAAAAGCAAAACGTTTAACAAATTTTTGGACGTGAAAACGTCTTGTAAATCTATAAACGCCCGGCTGCAGGCACAAGAAAAAGACTCACGTTCCGAAAAATGTATGGCGATTGATGTCACAAGAGAGCCACGGGCTGAAGAGCGTCTGCGGGAGGGACGCGGCCGGCCCACCGACCGACATGACATTCTTCGCCCGAAAGCGTCCCGGGCAACACGAGTATCTCAATTATTGAAGTGAAACTTCTAACGCGACTTCCAACAAGGTTGCGTAAAACGCTTAACGCTACAATGGAGGGGGTATGAAAGCACTGTTGCGTTAAACGTTTAACGCTCCTGGGGAGGGGGAATAGAAAGAGACAGAGCGAGAGTGAATGCGTGGCACTCGAACGCATGCGCGTAGTATACCTGTTACAGGCCAGCGCGAGCGTTAGCAACGAGTAGCGCCCAATTTCCACATTACGAAGTTTCGCTTCTTCCGCGCGGAGGGACTCCACGCACAAATTTTTTTTTTTTGTATAGCAGCACGTGCAGTCGTACCTATTTATATGTACCATTTGATTTCTATCAGTATTACATTGTTTAAAAGTATAAACCTAATTTCTTCATGACGTTTCACGTAAAATTATCGTCCGTAAACCGACTTTACAGACAACAATATAGTTTAACGCCATTTCGCAGTGTTTTAAGTACGTACCAGTATGCTAATATCTAACAACAACATTGCAAGCCTTAAAGACCCATGAGATGGCGTTATAAAAATGCTTATTTATTTTCTCGTTTAAGAAAATAAATAGTGTTTTACAGGTTATACACCTATATGGACAAGTAGTTATTCAGAGTCTGGATGTTCTTTGTGTTCGTCAATTGTATGTCACAGAACAGATTAATATGTACCTAGTAGATAATGTCGCCCGCGATACAGATACAGGTCATACAGGCATTATTCCCTAGTAGGTATAGGATGTAGTCTTTAAAAAAAAAAACCTCTTAGGGTAGTAAATTATTTCTTGCTTTTTCGGGCAGGGTGGATAGGATGGTTAAGATGTGATAAATCGGGTGGATTAGCTTCGAAGTACTGGATCTCCTTCATTCCATCGGCTGATATCTTCCACAGCTCAGGATGGTTTGTCTTAAAATCTCTATACCATTTATTTATCTGTAAACATCAAAAATAACATTAAAAGTAAATATATACGTGATAGTTTCTGATATATACGTAAATAATACACATTAATAAGGAATCTAACTTGATTTGAACTAACTTGATCGCTTTAACATGATTATTTCTCAATTCATGAATGTTGTAAAGTATTCAAGATTCGTGATAGTAGACAATCAAGTAAACGCGATAGATTCTTAAACAGTGGAGCAAACTTTATCCATCTCGCTGAACTACTAAGATAATTCCTATGTAGACTAAATTGTGGCACTTATCTATGAACGTTTGCCAATCACATGGATTAATAGTCAACCCAGCCAAAACCCAAGTTATTATTGTTGGCAGTCCCAGGACGATCTCCAAAATAGAATGGTCACGCTTACCACAAGTAACTTGTAATGGTACTACCATTCCATTCTGCGATAAAGTAAGAAATCTGGGGATTTATATTGATAAAAACTGGACATGGGGACCGCAAATGCAAGAACTGAGCCGCAAGATGTATGCATCGACAGGAGCCCTACGTAGACTTCGTAACCTTCTTCCGATTTCCACGAAGATTGTCCTTGCTCAGTCTCTTCTCTTCCCCATTCTTGATTATGCTGATGTCAGCTATCTCGATCTCACTGAGGACCAGTTAAATAAACTTGAACGACTCCAAAATCTTAATATACGATTCATATTTGGATTACGTAAGTATCATCATGTCTCTGCCTTCCGTGCTAAGCTTAACTGGCTCCCTATTCGCCTTCGCCGGAATGCTCACATTTTATTTCTTCTTTACAATATTTTATTCGATCCACTTACTCCTTCTTATCACAAAGAACGTTTCGATTTCTTAAATGACACACATTCGAGAGTCTTGAGGTCTTCCGAGAATTTGATCATGAGGATGCCAGTTCATTCCACAAAATATATGGATAAGTCGTTTTCCGTACAAGCTGTTCGGTTGTGGAATGCACTGCCTTTACACATCCGGCGAGCTACATCATTAAATGCCTTTAAAACACTGGTAAAAGAATTATATTTAAGCGACTCGCATACTACCTGATGTTACTGAGGTTATAGTAATTTCACCATTCATATTTATTTAATATTCGGTATTGCTTATCTTGGTACTTTTAATAATGAATCAACCAATTCAATGAGTACACTACAAGCCACCCTTTCATTTACTATCTCTTGTCTTTCCATCAAATGGTTGTCCGGAAGAGATTGCCTTGTGCGATAGGACCGTCAATTGTACTTAATATATTGTATTAGGTAATCCTAAGTCTTATTTTAGTGTCCAATAAAGATTTTTTTCTTTTCTTTCTTTCAAATTTTAGGGATCAGCCCAAAAAATGTGCAAATTAACCAGCGTTTACAGCGCGTGATTGTGAATTGGTATCGCTACGTTCCATTATACGCCTGTTTCTCGGATCGCATCGGTGTCGGTTATTCGGGCGAGAATGAGAGCGCTACCTATGCACATTCTTGTTTGTCTCAATGCAATGCAACGTTAATAATACTATGTGTCTCATGTGCCCATATATATTTATTTTATTTTATGCACTTATTGAATTGGAATGTAGGATAATGAACTGTAATTAAAGTTTATAAAACTTCTATTTCAATGAATTTGCGTCATCCATCTTTGTGATTATTTTAATTTTAATTCTTGTTCTAATGCCGGTCACTCACATTCGCACGAATACGCAAACCCACAAGTGTAGGACGACATTTGCAAATGATTATGCAAAGTTTTCGCTGGATTCACGGTTTTCCAAGCTGTGTCGGTTTTTTAACAGACATCAAAGCACGCGAACCGCGATCCTTCGCGTAGTCTCCCACACATTCGTGTGACCAGTTGCGCCCATGATTGCGAAGGTAACGGACGTTTCGACATTTTCATAGTTCGTGAGGTCTAGTGTGTAGCGTACCTTCATCATGGATTGGAACAACACCAAGGTGATGGAGTTCATTGAACTCCTGCAAAATGAATCGAACATATGGGATCCTCAAAAGAAATCCCATAAAAACAGAATGGCCGCTAATGACGCCTGGGAAAGAATTAAAAATTATTTTTCTCTTCAATGTTCTATTGACGAATTAAAAAAGAAGAGAAATTGTTTAATGGCCGCTTATAGAGAGCACTTAAAAAAACTTAAAGATTTTTACACCACTGGTTCAAGTACGGATGATGTGAACCAGCCAACATGGTTTGCATTTGAGGCAATGCACACTTTCTTGGGGCCAGTGTACATGATTCACAAAATCGCAAGCAAGACTGAGACATTCATAAACAAGTGTAGGAGGAAGCCCAAACGGGTTCGCAAATTGAGTATGCGAACCCATTTGCACTGCCGCTAAGTTTGCGAATGAATGTCTGACGGCCCTTCATATGCGTGCAAACATTCGTACAATGTACGAATCTTTGCGCGCATGTGAGTGACCGAAGTAATATTAATATTTACTTAGCTATCTGAGTTCTCTGGGATCGACGATTATTTGAAGTACCACGAAAATACCCAAGAAACTAGTTGAGTTTGTGTATCTTGTTTATAAGTTACCGAAATAATTCCGATGCTGTACCCATTCTGGAGGCCATAAAAATCGAAAGTAGCTCACCTTAGTATATTTAGAAAAGTCAACGCCAACAGCTTCTAATGTCATAGTCGTGTTCACAAGAGGAAAATCAGCGATGGTCAAGTGGTGTCCTGCTGCATATCTGGCATTTGTACGGTCAAGGTATGTTTCGAACACATCTAGAGCCATGTGGACTCTTTTCAAACCGCCAGCAGTTCGTTCATAGTCAAAGAATATGGGTGCCATCTGAAATTATTATCTTAACGTAAAAAAAACTGTTATTGGGTATATATTAAGTATATAACACACAAAACATAGCATCACGCCTGTATTCCCCGAAGGGGTAGGCAGAGGTGTATTACACACCTACGACTCGCCAGCTATGTTTCAGTCCCATGTAATAGGGGGCGAGCCTATTGACGTCTACCGGGCACAGTTTCAAACTCCGGGCTGCTACTGAGAATTTTTCTTTTTTAGGAAAAAGCTCAATAACATTGCCCGACCCGGGGATTGAACCCGAGACCTCATGATTAGCAGTCGTATACACTACCGCTACACCACCGAGGCAGTTATTAAGTATATTGCTTAGTATTTGTTCTTTATAGGCCATATCCTCCACGACAAAAGGGAAATTGTAACTAATATTTTGTTTAAAGTATCATCTTGGAGATTAGGCGGAATAAACAGACATTATTTCTTTTTTATTGGTTTGTTGTTAAAAGCGTCGTATCTACTTTCACATAAATGTAGTATGATGTCATGGAGCTGATCTGATGACGGAGCTGGAAGGTGGACGTAGGAACTCTATAATGAAACGACGCAAGCCCATCGAGTTTGGAATCGTTTAATTTGCCTTGACGAGAAATTTGTCTTTAGATTGTATCCAGGGTCTGATGATGGAGCTAGAAGGTGGCCATAGGAACTCTGTTATAAAACGACATAACCCCATCGAGTTTGGACTAGTATGATTGGTCTTGATGTGCACTTTGTCTCTAGTTGGTATCCAGGGTCTGATGATGGATCAGAAAGGTAGCCACAGTAACGTCTATTTTTTTTATAGATAGACCACATCCGATCCTTAGTATTGTTAGCTTCGAAGTTTTCACAAACATTCTATAATTATATCGGACACAAAGGGGGGTAAGCACTTCAGAATTATTTATACTGGGTGGAAACTGAGCTCAGAATAATCGCTCCAGGAAGAAGAACAAACCTGCTAAATTTGCTATGCAAAAGACGGAAAGAAGTGAAAAAAAAAAACTAGACGTCGTGGGACGTCTACTAGATGTGAAACATCGAAATTAATTTGTAGAAATAAAATGATCATAGCTTGACAAAGTACTCGTCAAGACGAATCATACGAGCTCAAACTCAATGGAGCTATGTCGTTTTATAACGGAGTTCCTATGGTCACTTTCTAGCTCCATCACCAGACCCTGGATACCATCTAAAGACAAAGTACTCGTCAAGACGAATCAAACGATTCCAAACTCGATGGGGTTGCGTCGTTTCATTAAAGAGTTACTGTGGCCACCTTATAGCTCCATCATCAGACCCTGGATATCATCTAGGACCGGAGTACTAGTCAAGACATTTCACACGAGCCCTAACTCGATGGAGTTGCGCCATTTAATTACAGAGTTTCGCATGGCCACCTTCCAGCTCCATCATCAGACCCTGGATGCCATATAAAGACAAAGTACTCATCAAGATGAATCAAACGAGTCCAAATTCGATGAGGTTGCGTCGTTTCATTATAGAGTTACTGTGGCCACCTTCCAGCTTCATCATTAGACCCTGGATATCACCTAGAGACAAAGTACTCGTCAAGATGAATCATACGAGCCCAAACTCGATGGGGTTGCGCCATTTCATTATAGAGTTCCACTGTCCACCTTCCAGCTCCATCATCAGATCAGCTCCATGTCATCATAGTATTGCATTGTCACGCGATACACACATGCGTGTAAAATTTCAGCTCAACCGGAAACCGGGAAGTGTGTTAAATTTAACTTGCAAGATTTGAAGTAAAATAAAAACATCGCCGCGCTAACAGGCGATTTTACCCTCCTCCGCATTAGATGTTTCACATCAAAATTTGGAAAATCCAAAAGTGCACGCCGCATAATTTAATTTAACACAATAACATTGATTACAAGATCTTTCAAGGTCACTACTGTTGAATTGGGTGGTAATTTAAATTGAATAAGTAACTAATAATATAATGTATTGGTCTTACTAAGTAGTTTTGAATAAATCACATAGTAGCGCTAATTTCAAAAAGTACTAATGTGGTTTATATTTTTTAAGCAATTGACATGCTCCGCTACTTTTTAAAGTATAAATTATTTGTGAATAAGGAAAAAGAGATTTTTAGTTATACTTTAAAAAGTAGCGGAGCATGTCAATTGCTAAAAAATATAAAGACGCGGGTTCGTTTCCCGCTCCTACTAAAAATCTCTTTTTCCTTTTTCACAAATGATTTATACTAACGTGGTTCTCGTCTCTTATAAAGATTGCGCTAATTTTAAGAAGTACTACTATAGTGGTTCTATAGAAGTAGTTCTCACGAAATAAGGTAGATAGCGCTGGCTTTAGTATAAGATCGAATTGAACATACATATTCAAACTCATTTTTTTTTTGTTTATTTAATAACAATTAAACAACATCGAATCAGACCGTGAAAAGTGATAGGGCTCTATTCCTAATTATACTGAAGCGTAAGAGAGAAAAAGACTCGATTAGTAAAGTATTTCGGTCGCTATCATGTTAATAAACATACAGGATCCGCACATACAGACACACGGACGTCCAAGACAGAAGTTTTTTAAACAGTTTTTTAACTAGTTTAAATAACAAACATGCCATCAAAAATATCATGAGTACACAAAGTGGAAAATGTGAAATCGAAAATAACAGTCACGAGCAGGATTTGAACCCGGATCTCCTGATGATGACGGATGATACCATCCAGATGCTTTACCAATTCAGCCATTTGTGACAAGTGACAACGGCTCTGGACTGCAAATTTCGATAACACATTCATATTTAACGTCCTGGGTGACGCCTGCGCCATCTGTCGGAAGTATTTACATACATTATACCGAGCAGATAAACTTACCTACCTTACTTACTTACTCTATAAATATAGATTTTTTTATATATATTTTTAGCATTTGACATGCTTAGCCATATACATTAAACACAAAGTCGAAAATATTAAATCGAAAATAACAGTCTCTAGCAGGATTTGAACCTGCATCTGCTGGATATCGTCCAGATGCTTTGCCAATTCAGCCATTGCGACAACTGCTCTCGATATCACACGCTATGCTGATGGTATATTTTTTGTTTTAAATTATTGGTACTTACCGTATAAGCCGATACGTTAGCGTAGTAGGTGGTCAAATTGAACAGCAACCGATGATTTATTACAGCCCTGTAAATATGTATTGTGTCAATATATGTATAGCCCTGT
Organism: Leucoma salicis; assembly: GCA_948253155.1. NCBI lineage: Eukaryota > Metazoa > Arthropoda > Insecta > Lepidoptera > Erebidae > Leucoma > Leucoma salicis. The sequence continues at coordinate 20,487,487 of OX411814.1, read as the reverse complement.
CATTCTGTCCGAAAATAGGCCCTGAGTTGGTAAATGAACCTAGGAAGCCAATTTTTTATATGATGTATCTGTCTTGGTACAGATTAATTTTAAGTTAAGTTTTCGGGCTTAACCCCTCATGGTGTTTGCCGCCATCTTGAAAATCAGGGTGTCTACATAGCCGTCTCTCCGCCTGTAGTGGCGCATCACTGGAGCTGTGTGGCATAACTTCAGTGGTATAAAGACTATAAAGTTATAGATTTCTAATAATTAAGCGCTAACGGTACCTCTGTTTAGGGTCCTGTGGGTACAGCGGCGAGTCTGGTTTGTACTTATCACACAAGTATTGCATGATGGCCACGCTTTCACCCAAGTAAAAATCTTCGTCAACCAGCACTGGGATCTCCTTTTGCGGATTCATCTATAAATATCACAGAAAACGTAGTAAGTAGTAGGTATGCTCATTTTTAGTAAAATAGTTTTTAGTTTATAGATATTTATATTTTATTTATATACTTAATACGAAAATCGCTAAATTGATTAACGTTAGTGACATTTCCGAGGGATTTAGCTTCAGCGTTTCTTTATAAGTACTCGTAAGTAGGTAGGTAAGTGTGTACCTATATTTGAATTAAAAATGATTGACGGCACAATGATTTGGTTAATGATGACAGCGCGAATCACGTGCAAATCTAAATGGTCTTGACACAATAATAAACTAATTACCATGATAGTAAAACACGATATCTTATACTCGTACCTTCGCATACTCTTCAGTCATATGCTCTCCATTGTTAAAGTTCACGTTAATTAACTCGAAAGTTATGTCCAAAGCTTGCAACACTTGTCTGCAGGACAATGATGGAGGGCCATCGGACACGGCGTACAGCTTCAGAAACATCGTTGGGATATACTGAAAGTGAAAGCATCTCATAAGACTATATTAGTAAATTATTACACGTAGGTGTACCTAGGTATACCACCGAAGGAATGTAACATAGTTCCAGTGGCCTGCCTATAAAGGCGGAGAGACGGCACACGGCGGGTTTCTTTAGTGGGTGAGGGCCCCACACTACCCTGTTCGTTGCCCCGAACGACGGAGTGTGCGGTTAGGAACTTTTTTTTCGCGCCTTAACAAAAAGAAAAAAAAAAGGTGTTCATAGGTATGTGCACGTGTGTGCAGTCCTTGGTTTTACACACATAGTTTTACTTACAATCCCGCTAGTCTGTCACTGCTTCTAATGATGTTTACATGTTTCAAAATATTCTATCATTATCATTCTAATTTAGTGATGTTTACCATCATAGAACTCGGAAAGAGTTCCGTATTTACAATAAAGGTGGTCGCTTCATTGTGACCACAGAACTCAGAGTAAGATTTCTACATCGAGGTCTTCCACGCAGACCCGTTGGGGTCTCGGGGTAACTGTAGTCTGGGCGTTGGCCCATTTCAGTAGTGGCAACGCCGCCTGCTACGATAGGCGGGTCACTTGGTGGGAACTATGTTCCATAGTGTAGTTTGGGGTAGGTCGTCGCGGCGCGATCAAGCCAGTAGGAAGATACCGCGAGCGATCAGCGGCCGACATCGACCTTGTCCAGTCCGTGGGCTACAACCCACCGCTCAGCGAGGTCGAGCTCACCGAGGCGAGCCCCGGCAAGCGCCCATGAGCAAGCGGTGAGGAGTGGTCTCGTCAGGGGATTGTGACATCCCCAGAGACGAGGTCTCGTGGCAGGCCTCTTCTGTCCGGCGGTCGCTGATGGTATGGCGCGATACCCCGCAGGCTGCGGGTTCGCACTCCGTCGGCCCGCTCGAACATCGAGGTACTCAGGCGTCTGATGTGGTCATCAAGGCTCTCCATGCGCAGATCCCTGGCGATCACTTTGTTCCGCAGATAGCGCGGGGCATCTGCAACAGTGCGCAGTGCAAGCGACTGCTGCGCACGCAGCGACCTCCGGTGGGATTCGCTGACCAGCGCATACCACGCCGGGGCCGCGTACGTGAGGCGCGAGTGGACGTAATGCTTGTACACGCCGAGCTTCATGCGGAGGGGCAGAAAGGATGCCAAGACAGGGCGCAGGAGAGCACGCGCAGTGCGCGTCTGTGAGACCACATGTCTTACGTGGGGCCGCATGGTGAGGTTACGGTCAATGATCACACCGAGGTATTTCATCGTCGGGGACCAACTGACGGGTTCTCCCAGCAGCATCAGCGGGGGCGGTAAAGCCCGGCCTCCCACGGAGATTGCTTGAGTCTTCGCACATTGACCTTCATTCTCCAGGCCTTCAGCCAACAGGGAAGTGCGTCCAGTGCTCGCTGCATCTTGATAGCCGCGTGAGCGGAGGTAAGCGAGGTGGTGATAAGCGCAGCGTCGTCGGCGTTCAGCGCCAGCATGGCGCCGCCAGCAACTGGAATGTCGTCCGTGTATCTGCTATAGCAGATGGGCGACAGGCAGCTTCCCTGGGGCACACCGGCACAGATGGGGCGCTCTGTGGACAGGGCATCTTCAACCGCCATTTGAAAGCGCCTGTCCTGCAGGAAGCTGGCCACAGTATTAACTATTCAACGAGGAATAGTAGACGTAGACAGCTTGCGCAGCAGGCCGGCAAGCCACACGCGATAGAAGGCTTTCTCCATGACCAGGAACACTGCGATAACTCGTTCTCTCTTGTTGCGGGCCGCAGCCAGGTGGTGCAGCACCCTGGCAACTTGGAGTGTGGTGGAGTGTTCCGCGCGAAAGCCGAACTGCTCGTCGCGTGGCTGAAGGTGGGGCGTCATGTGCAGCAGCAACAGCTTCTCGAAAACTTTCGAGGTGGTCGACAGTAGCGTGATGGGCGATAGCTTCCAGGCAGCAAGATGTTCTTGCCGGGTTTGGGCAGCATGATGATCCGACCGACCGGCCGGGAACCACGAGGCCGGGAAGTGCCCGGTGCGGAGGATAGCGTTGAATAAGTGCGTCAACGTCGCGATTTCTCGCGGAGGTAGGTGACGTAAAGCTTCGTTGGTCACTCGGTCGGGGCCGGGGGTTTTACGGAGTTTGGTGCATCGGATCATCCGCTGAACTTGTCCTGGGGAGAACACGACGGGGTCCTCAATCGGGGCTACCGGCGACTCGAAGTATGACTCCAAGTGCTACTGGACTTCTGCTGTGTGCTGTACGTCCTCGGCAGGATTCGGTAGAAACTGCGTCGCCAGGTAATCGGCGAACACATCCGCTCGGTCCTCGGCGCGGTAACGTGGGGTTCCGTCACCGGCCAGGAGGGGCCTAATCGGAGATGGATTCCAGTAAGATTTCTGTGATTGTTACTACACTATTTATAGCCTCCGTCGTTCAGGGCAACAAACAGGGTAGTTAGACCAGTGTCGATAATTTTCGAAACCAAAACAAATAATAGTAGGATGAAACCCATTGGAAAAGTAAGAAAATATAAATTTTTACACTTATTATTTTTTTTACTTTTTATCATGTTCAAAGGCTTTGGCACAGGCCTAAGTATGGGGTCCTCCCCCACTAAATAAGCCCGCCGTGTGGCGTCTCTCCGTCTGTACGTGCGGACCAATGGAACTGTGTGACATTATTTCAGTGGTCCGCCGGATTAAAATAGGTATAAACCTAAGAGGTAAGTGCGTATCTCTTAGGTTTAGCCAGCGCAGCATATGCCTGAAATTGACATTTTTTACCAACTTTTCGTGATTTATATAAGAAGAAAACGGAGAAACACACACAGACATGACTTTGTTCTATGTAGATGTAGATACCTAAAATAGGTACACCTTCCAGGAAATCTGTAGGTTCTGATTGAACGATCGTACACTTAGTTTAAATCTTAATTTTACGTTATCAATATCATCGTTAACTCTAGATGTCTCAAAATAAATTAATTAAGACTACCTATTAAATATTAGCTAAGGGTAACAAATGTAAATCATAAACAACTAGTTTAAGAATTCGATGATCTTAACTACGAGTAGGTAAATTATGTGTTGGTATTTAGATATTTTTATATATATTTTTAGCATTTGGCATGCTTAGCACTATACATTAAACACAAAGTGAAAAATGTGAAATCGAAAATAACACACACATTTGCTTCCGACCGATGGCGCAGGCGTCAACCAAAGACGTTAAGTATGAATGTGTTATCGAAATTAGCAGTCAGGAGCAATTGTCACGATGGCTGAATTGGCAAAGCATCGGTATCCAGGAGATGCAGGTTCAAATCCTGCTCGTGACTGTTATTGTCGATTTCACATTTTTCACTTTGTGTTTAATTGGGTGTTGGTGTTCAATTTATATTTATAAAAATATCTATCATAGGTACCTATATCATGTGTCTTAGAATAAGGTATTCTTCTCACGATTACACCTTATTAATTGATCATTATGTTTTTATCTATCTATACTATTATAAAACTGTAACAGAGCTGTGTCTGTACATTTAAGATATTTGAGAAAAAATGACTGTAATAGACTATATCTAAGGCGTGTCTAACGCAAAACAATTTTTTTTAGATTTTTTGTCTGTTTGTCTGTTTGTTTGGTCGCGCATCACGCAAAAACTACTGAACGGATTTGGATGCAACTTTTTTTATTTGATAGATCTCGATTAGACTTAAAAACTGGTATACATTTTATCCCGCTACTATTTCGGGAACCAGAGATATTACAAAACAAATAATTTTCAAGTTACCGTTGTAAGATGTTTTGCTGTACCTACCTAGGTATTGGTACTTATAATGGAACAACCTTTTCTTATAAGCAATACGAAAGTCTTACTTACTTAGGTTATTATTCCAAATACGTACCTACTTAAAATAGCGGTTCAATAAAAAAAAGAACAAACTGCCCTAAAATTACGTTAATTGCCCAAGTAGTAACATTGTATTTCATTTAGATCAGATTTACGTAAGTAACGTAGCCTATTTTGTTTAACATTATCAAGTTCCCGATTACAGAAACCGGATAAAACAAATACCAGTTTTTAAGTCTAATGCTATCGAAAAAGAAATGTGGTATTAAAATCGGTTCAGCGAGTTTAGACACGTCTAAATAGTCTAATATAGTAGTTTTTCCTATTTTTTTATTGCTTATGGTGTCAGACGAGCTTTGATGGTAGGTAAGTGGTAACTACCTACTGGTACCATTTAATTTTAGGGATATGGAATAACTAAATAATAAAATATTTAACTTAGGGTTGCTTCATGGCATCGGCGGGCGTCGCAAGAGCGGGAGGGGGGCGGACGCCCTCTACCCAGGGAGGTGGCCAGGTGGCAGGGCGACGCCCGCCGAGCTGCCATGGCCAGATGGAAGGCACGATTGGAGGCGCCCCAGGCCGGTCTTTGGACCGTAGGGGTGCTCCAGCCGATGCTGGAGGAGTGGGCGGGCCGACGGCACGGAGTCCTTACCTTCCGACTGGTGCAGGTGCTGTCGGAGCACGGTTGCTTCGGCAGATATCTGCACATAGTCGCAAGGAGGAAAGCGACTCCGGGCTGTCACCACTGCGGCTGTGACGAGGACACGGCGCGGCACCCGCTCGAGTCGTGCCCGGCTTGGGCCGAGCAGCGCCGTGAACTCGTCGCAGAAATAGGGGAGGACCTCTCGCTGCCGAGCGTCGTTAGAGCTGAGCAGATGCTCGGCAGCGACAGGAATTGGGCCGCGGTCGCTGACTTCTGTGAGGAGGTTATCTCGCGGAAGGAAGCGGCGGAGAGGGTCAGGGAGGAGGATTCTTCCGCTGACCCAAACCGACGCCAGCGACTGGGGCGGCGCAGGCGCAGATACTTGCGCCTCATGCCGCCCTAGCTAAGGCTGCGGGTGGATGGACCGGGGAACGTCCACCACCCGCAAGGCCTCCCGCGAAGGTGCGACAATCCGTGTACGGGTGCGACAATCCGTGTACGGGTGCGTCGCTCAGTAGAGGGTACCCGAAAGGGTAAGCCGCTGGCAGACCACCGAAGGAATGCAACATAGTTCCAGTGGCCCGCCAACAAAGGTGGAGAGACGGCATACGGCGGGTTTCTTTAGTGGGTGCAGGCCCCACACTACCCTGGTCTTTGCCCCGAATGACAGGGTGTGCGGATAGGAAAATTTTTTCCCGCCTTAACAAAAAAATAAAAATAAAAAAGGGCTGCTTCATGGCCGTTCCTAAGGGAGAAGGTGGTACCAACCCGTTCGGGCCCGATAACAAGTGAGTACTCCTACTTAGTATCCAAACCTACCACCAGTAATGCAATGTGTAATAATTGCTAACTTCCCTCATAGGTCTCGCACGACACCCTCGGAAAAGAATGGGTGGAGTGGTCCATCACCGCACAGATTAATATGTACAGCTTCCGAAAATACTTATATCTAAAATGTACTTATATACACAGCTCTGTTACAGATATCTTCTATTACTATACATAATAAAATTGAAGTGTCTATTTGTAATGTCTAAATAACAGGTTTTTACTAAATGTATACAAGAGTTGGGCGTGTGGGGCCGGCTTTAGAATGGTCCCACCCCTCTCCACCCATGGGAGTCGTAAGAGCCGACTGAGGGAATACCGGGGGAGTGGGCAGCAGCACTCCTTCGAGTATTAACAAGATCCACTGCGATCGCCAACCCGCCTGCCAAGCGTGGCGATTACGGCACTATCCCCCATTCTTGGGGAGGCCTATGTCCAGCAGTGGACGTTGAAAGGCTGATGGACGGATGGATACAAGAGTACACTCTACCTATAACAAAATACCAATTTTTAAAGTTTTGGTCTGTCTTTGTGACTGTTTGTTCCGGCTAATCTCTGGAACCGCTAGACCGATTTGGACGGGACTATAGACTACTATATATAATATAGCAGATAGCTGTTGTTACAGCGCGTAACTTAGTATACTTTTATTTTGGAAAAATAATTACGGTTCCGTGAAAAAAAACCATGAAATCGTGAGTTTATAAAATCTCCTGAATGGCTAGACTGATTTGGACGGGACTTTCACTAACAGATAGGTTGCGCGTTGTTATAAGGAGTAACTTAGGTTTTTTTTATTGCATTTAGTTCCACCGCCCGTCTGCTGGTAAATGGTAACTGACGCTCATGGCTCAACTATACCGAGAGTATTGTTAATTGCTTACTTCCCTTAGTGGCCACGCATGTGCGCATGTCGTATGCGACACCCGTGGGAAAGAATGGGGTGGTGACACTTGTATTCTTAGCCCGTCACCACACGGACATTACTTTAATTTAGGAAAAATAATTAGGGTTCCGCGCAAAAAAACAAAAACCCGTGAGATTTCAAATTGCGAATGAATACCGATTCAAATAGATACCAACTAGCTTCTGCCTGTAGTTTCATCTACGTGGCCTGCAGGCAATAAATGACATATTTTTTTAAAAACAAACATTATATGTTAGTTATACGCAGGTATTACCGATACACCTACAAATCCTACCTACTTACTGATAGGTAAATAGATACTCCGTCGCCGTGCGCTTAATGCGTGTGTTAATTGAAGAGCTAAAAAGAATCTTAGAAAACTTAATCCTCCATTTCACCGTCTTCAAGGAGGAATTTCGAGCAACTGTTTCTTAAATAGATACCTACAACAAACACACCTTTTTTTGTTAAGGCGAGAAAAAATGTACCTAACCGCTAACCCCGTCTTCGGGCCAGCGGACAGGGTAGTGTGAGGCCCCACTAAAGATACCCGCCGTGTACCATCTCTTCGCCTGAACTGCAATCACACCTACCAAACTTATTAGACCAGTGGTTTAGGTTGTGCGTTGATATATCATTCGAGTAAGGTAAAATTTAATTTTATGAATGCAGATACAATGTAAATATACCTATACACCTATACTAATCAATAATTCATTTGGATTTGTAGTTGTATCTGTAATACCTATGTATAACTAACATAATATATAATGTTCGTTTCTGAGAAAATATATCACTTCAGAGTTGCGCAGAGGGCCATGGAGAGAGCCTTGCTCAGGGCCTCCTTGCGCGAATGAAGAATAAATGTGTGGATTAGCCGGAAACCACACGTGAGAGATGTGGTGGAAACCATGACGCAGCAAAATTGGATATGGGTCATATTGAATGATGAACACCAGACAACGTGGTTGCCTATCTAAGCGATGGTTAGACTGCATGCCGTGCCTGGATAAATCAAGCAGTAGACAGAGTGTCCTGGAAGAAATTTGGAGCTGCCCATGTGCAGCTATGCACCCAGGAGAGGCTGATAACGATGATGAATTAATTGATTTGCTGTTACCCGCGACTCTTCCAAATGACATTTAGATTTTTCGCGGTATTCTAATTTATTTTCGAAAATGAAAGTAGCCTAAGTTATAAGTTTCTGAGCTATGCAAGTTTCCTTACGATATTATCCTTCACCGAGCTGTCATAAATTGTAAACAAACACACAATATAATATTGCAAAATCTCGAAAAGTCAGAGGTGTGTGCGGTGAGGTCTCAACCTTGGAGTCGGGATTGAAATCGATACCACCTTGTCTTTGCAGTCCTTAGTTTTACCGCTAGGCTATCACTGCTATTTAAACATTATAAAGTTGTTATTTAAACATTATAAACAGACACTCAATTTTTATTTATTTGCTTAAATTAATTATTTGACGTAGGTAACTAAAGTAGTGTATAAACTTCCTGGTGAATCACAAACATATCTTTCCATCAATGAACTGCATTGCAATGTGGATGAAGCTGTTAATTATCCAATAGAAGTTTTAAATACTATAAATGTGCCTGATCTACCCCCTCACGAACTAGAACTTAAGATTGGTGTACCCATCATACTACTTCGTAACTACGTACTTTTCAATGGTACTAGATTGTGAGTAATACCTGTCATTGCAATGAAATGTTTTAAAAGGACTTTTAATATCCGAATGTGGAAAAGGTGAGACGGTATCTATACCACGAATTCCCATAATATCGTTGAATTTTCCCTTTAAATTCAAAAGACTTCAATTTCAAAGGTTGATTTATTTATTTTTATGAAATTCCACGTGGATGAAGTCGTGGGTAACAGCTAGTACTATTATAAAACTGTAACAGAGCTGTGTCTGTACATTCAAGATATTTGAGAAAAAATTACTGTTATAGGCTATATAGGCGTGTCTAAACACAAAACAATTTTTTTTAGAATTTTTGTCTGTTTGTTTGTTCGCGCATCACACAAAAACTACTGAACGGATTTTGATGCAACTTTTTTTATTTGAAAGGCCTTGATTAGACTTAAAAACTGGTACCTATACATTTTATCCCGCTACTATATCGGGAACCTGAGATATAACCGAAAAGCTAGAAAATTATTGAAACTAGAATTTTTTGTAGAATTCTTTTTAAAGAACTACTAGATGGATTTTGATGCAACTTTTTTTATTTGAAAGGCCTTGATTTGACTTAAAAACTGGTAGACATTTTATCCCGCTACTATATCGGGAACCTGAGATATTTTTTAATAAATTCATTTGCTTTTTAATAGGTATTAAAAAATACTTACCGTATCACACCTGTGTACGTCTCAAGCAGCTAAGTACAAAATTAAGACTGTCGTGCCCCGTCCGGTGTAGGTAGCGGCGGCCTTCATATTCTACAATCAAATTCCTTTCACTAAACTCTGAAGGAGCTGTTTTTTTGAAGGTGATAAATCCAGTTGATACAAGTAGATGCCATGTTTTTTGAGTAGTGTCAGTATAAATTGCCCCTTCTAAAATTAATAGGTATTCGTGGGATAAAGCTAGTACTTACTTACATATTATTATTAAAAAAGAAACATGTTACTCTGAAAATAGATTTTTTACCTCAAAAAATAATGATATTAAAGTTATTTTAAGAAAAACTAAGCGTTACATTTTAAATGGAGCGATTGGAGCTCTTATCGCAATAAATATCGTTATCTTACAGACATTTGCTTGGTATTTAGGTAAAGATAAATTATAAATATGTAAGGGCACATCCATTCATAGTGAAGTAGGTACTGGTACATTCTAGGACAAGCAAGATTGTACCACTAGAGAATTGTAGTGATCAACGTCATTTCGATAAGTCAAGTCGCAAAGCATTGCGAGATCTTGATCATGAACTAGGTACCTATCGAACTTGATAAAACCTTCCAGTTTTCTTTATTTTTTTTTCCCCCGCACTAAGGAATAATCCTTGTACCGCGGGGGACTTTACAAACATACAATTTCACGAATACAAATTTTCAGATTAACCAGCGACGGCAATTTTGTGTTATATTTTCCCTACAAATTAATACAAAACTAGAATCAATCAATCTCTTTGATTTTTGAAAATCAATAACCGTGCAAAGACGGGGCTTGTCCCTTATAATATAAATTTTGATATTACAATAATCATAACGGTTTCCAGAGGTCAAATGGCAGGTTCAAGTCACCGCTTATATAAATTAATACTTACTATAAAGTTGACCCTATAATTCGTGATCACAAGGGCTAGGAGAGTGAAAAACCCTAATTATTTTATTTACATTAATTTTAATCTCAAGGTATGTTCGAAGTACAACAACACCTAGAAGTAACTAAGGGTCACGACTCTGAGTCGTATAATTTGCTGCTAAGACAATATTTCAATTTTCATTTCTGTAATAGTGCTGAAACCGCATAATGATGATTGAATACATTAACCCTAGAATGCCACGGCACACGCAGCATGGTTTAGGTTTTTTTTTTATCGTTAATGATGGCATACGATTCACGGCCCACCTGATGGTAAGTGGTAACTGTCGCTCATGGACTCAACTATACCGAGAGTATTCTTAAGCCGCTGCGCTCCATTTCATTTCTCAGATATGAAATTAAAGAATAAACAGCTATCTTCTGCTACAGCCAAAAAATGCTGATGTGCTTCATGACCGGGCACACAGGAGACGGTGGTACAGACCCGTTCGAGCCCGATAGCAAGTGAGTACTCTCACTTGGTACCCAGTACTACCACCAGTAATGAAACGGGTGATAATTGCTTACTTCCCTTCACCTTGTACGACACCCGCGGGAAAGGATAGGGTGGTGACACTTGTATTCTTAGCTATCGCCACACGTACGAACTAAGGTACTAAATAAGGTGGGATGTGAATAATATGTGATCTTTAAATTTTTAACATAAATCACATACAAAATCTTCAATGTAATACCTTTATAACAATTATTTACTATTGTCTCTCTATACACTCATTCACTAGAGATACCTTTCCTAATAAAATTATCTTAAGATTATTTTGGCTAAAGTAAAAACAAGGGTGAGTTAGCGGCGGAATAAGTTCAAAGTTTGCCCGTTTGGTGTCTGACTGAGAACACTAATGCCCGATTCTTGCGGGTGCAGAGCTAAATAATGAAATAATAAATAATACCCTAATACTACATACATACTAATATTATATTTAACTATACATGTATAGTGCTAAGCATGTCAAATGCTAAAAATATATATGTCAAATGCTAAAAATATATATAAAAATATCTAAAATTATATTTAACTGCAATAGAAGAAAAATAGAAACAAACTGTACTGGTAGGTATGATTTGGCACTGAGTAACCACTGAAGTAGCGCAACATAGTACCAGTGGCCCGCCAACACAGGCAGAGAGACGGAACACGCCGGGTTTCTTTAGTGGGTTAGGGCCTCACACTACCCTGTTCGTTACCCTGACGGGGAGTGCGGTTAGGTACATTTTTTCCCGCCTAAATAAAAAAATATTGGTTCTGAGTGATAATTCACATTTGTTCATAGCCCGAAACGGTTTGTCCGTCTTAACCAGTCGTGATGAATCTCGGTGTATTTTAGTTACAGATTTTAACTGCTCCTTCACTGAATACTCTGGGAAATTATGTTAGTGGTCCACTAGATGGCCCTATGATCTGTTCCAAGCTGGGAGCAGCCGTTGGATGCAGTCGGCACAAGACCTCTCTGTTTTGCTCTCTTATGTTAAGCAGTGTACGATAGAAAGCTGAGGGATGAATGAACGTCCCACATCATTTTGAATATAAGTGAATTACTTAAAAAGTAGAAATGTAACTAAACATGATAATATACACAGTAAAATTGGGTCTAAGGTATGGCACTTATGTTTTACATTAAACGGCTTGACCGATTCTTATGAAATTTTGTACGTATATTCAGTAGGTCTGAGAATAGGATGTAAACTATTTTTCATTAGGGGTCTAAGTGATGAGGGTGATCGACTCCAAAAAAAAAATATAATTTTTGGACAATTTTATTTTGATTCGGCACTAAAAAATACATAAAAACACCCAAAATTTTCACCCTTCTACTGCCAACCCCTATTTTTGAATAGCGGTATTAGTATTTTAATAATTTTCATTGCAAAATATTCACGAAAAAAAATATATGGCGATACGAAGTTCACCGGGTGAGCAAGAGTAAGAGTAGTTATTTTATAAAATCATATTGTCACTTTTTTTGCCTACCCCGGCAGAGACCAGTTCTCTCCACTTGCTACGATCCTGACACACATCTTTCGCTTCATCTACTTTCATCAGCGCTTTCATGCATGCTCGTTGGTTTCGAGTAGGTACTCTTAACCTGGCCTTCCTTAAGAACGTCTCTGATCTAGTCAAAATACGTTGCATCCGATAGGTGGCGTGGATCGTAAAGACAATCATTATGTGGAGATTGGGTATCCGCCGTTGGTCAGTGCGATAGCTTAGCGACTTAGAGCACTGCCCCGGGTTGGAAGGGACGCAGTAGGTACGAATCCCGCTCGCACTAACGTTCTCTTTTTCCATATTCACAAATAATTTGTAATCTGTAATAAGTTTTTAAAAAAACTATTAAACTAATGCCAAATACTCTTTAGCTCATAAACATAACTAAAATTATTTTGTTAGAAACCAACTTTTAGCATGATTTTATTGTACTAATAACCACATCAATGGTTACCATAGCACCGGTTGACATGTAGTTTGTGTTATTGTGATAATGAGTGTAGAAGTCTGAATACAATAGCAGATAAAAATATGTATTTTGGATAGAAGTTTCGTAAAATCTCTACTCGGCGAAAGGAATATTCCTACCAAATTTCAAGTCTCTACGCCATATGGTTCTAGAGATATCGTGATGAGTCAATATAACGGTGGGAATCTCATATATATATAGTAAGCATTTACCTACTCCAAATGTTACACAGATCTTTTATTATTATAGAGGACATTTTGATAATAACAGAAAAAAATTGCATATAATTTGATGAGAATGTGCAGTTAAGGGTTAATAATAACTTTTGTAATGAACCCTCTAGTTCCCACATCTCCTCAAAACTGTTATAAATACTTGTAGATAGCTGGTATTGTCTTTTACAATCTTATGACAGTTCTTCTGATACAATATGCGTGTAATTTTAAGATGTTTTTGTTATATAATTATTTCTCTAACAATATCATCCAATATAATGTCTCTTCAAAACAAGTTTACAGGACAGACTCTTCATGTTCGAGTGAGACGACAAGACGGGTATGTGTATAAAAAGCCGGATATATCATTTGACCTGCCTTCGCGATCAACCACTGAATCTACTGAAGCACCAACTGTTGACAGGACTCTGATGCAGCAATCGTTTTATGCTTACCCGGCTCCAGCGGGTGGCAGCGCAGGCAACACAGCCATCGCCACCACTGGCACCGTGACTTCAACTTCTTCAAGTAGTGCAGATTCCGGTTACAACTATGGATCCTCAGCAACGGGTAATGCGAACAACGGCTACAATTATCAAAGGACCAGTACTGCAGGAGCTCAAGGAAACACCGGTGCATTTGTAACTAACATCGACTCTCAAGCTGTTGTTAACAACCCTCAGTCTATCAATAGTGGATTTTCACAAGCCAATTCTGGTTACAGCAGTAACGTTCCATCACCTGCTTTGGGTCCAGCACTCCAAGGACCTTCTGGAGTGTCGACAAGCGCACCAAGATATTTACCTCCTACGATAGGCGGTAGCATCGAAAGTTCTAGTGGTAGGGGCTCAGTGAACAACGGTGGTATTTCTAGTTCCGGAGCGAGTGCTAATGGTCCTCTAGAGGTTCCATCAGATGCCTATTTACCTCCATTAGCAAATAACGGACAGGCGATAACATCAATATCAAGTGGTAGTCAAGCTAATTTAGGTGGTTCGATTTCGGCACCTAGCTCGGCATATTTATCACCTATATATTCATCATCGGTTGCGGCACCATCACCATCTTCGATACCTTCAAGTTCCTCTCAACCTGCAACTCCAACAGGAAATTATATACCACCAACAAATATAGCATCAAATTCTGGGACTGTTCCTACACCTGCGGCGGAATATCTACCACCTGGATTCTTTTGATAATACCTCCTTATTACATGATTTTTCTGTATACTTTTATAGTTAGAGTAGAAGTTAAGCTAAACTACTAAAAATATTAAACTAATACAATTTATCCATGTTCACATTTTTTAAACAAACCTGTAAGTAGGGAATCATATCCCAAGGTTTTTTTTTTCTTTTATACTACATGGGTGGCAAACAAGCATACAGCCCACCTGATGTTACCGTAAACGGTTACCGTAGCCTAAAGACGCTAGCAATACCAGAGGCATCACTAGCGTGTCTCGATCTCTAAGGAAAGGGATAAGAGGTGGATAGAGTAGAGGATAATAAGGAGAGGATAGGGAGTGGGTTTGGGCTTCCAGAGCTCTCACTCGTCATACTCAACACAACGGTAGAAGTACCCACCGCTGTTTCACGCTGATTTTTTGTAAGAGGGTGGTACTTCCCCAATCGAGCCGGTCTATTCATGCTGGGCACCTACAATGTGTAGTATGGACTCTACAGACTTGAGATGATGGCCCTAAACCTTTCAGGGACGGCGAATTTAATTGTAAGCATAATTAAGATTTCATACAGTTTATTTCTTACAGAGATATAGAGCTATTTATCCTCCCACTGAATACATAGGTGGAAGATAGATGCGTGCCAACATTTATTCATGATCTGTAAAAAAATGGCATCTTTTAAGGATGTAAAAGAAGAAGCACAATTATTAAAAACCACCTAATGATACATACCATATATGCAAATACGCGGACTTCACTGTTTACTGTTTTTAGGAGTAAAGCATGTGTAGGTTTTGTCCATTTCGCCGTCACGAGGCCGAATGTTGGCCGCAGCTCGCCTGCTGCGTTTTTTTTATTGCATGTAGTGGCAGACGAGCCACGGTCCATCTGATGGTAAATGGTAACCGTCACCCATGAACTCGACTATACCGAGAGTATTGTCAAGCCGCTGCTCACCAATTCATTTCACAGGTATGAAATGAAATATAAACGGCTATCTCCTGCTACAGCCAGAACGCAACGATGTGCTTCATGGCCGGTCACACGGGAGATGGTGGTACCAACCCGCTCGGGCCCGACACCAAGTGAGTACTCCCACTTGGTACCCAGCCCTACCACCCGTCATGCAATGGATGATAACTTCTTACTTCCCTTAGTCGCCTCATACGACACCCGTGGGAAAGAATGGGTTGGTGACACTTGTATTCTTAGTCCGTCACCACACGGACAAAAATGGTGAGTGGTAACCGTCTTGCTATGCTCTAATTAAGGCACGCGTTAAGCGCACGGCGAGGGAGTAGTTACCTATTAGTGAGAAGGTGTATTGGTAATAGGTACCTATGTATAACTAACACGGATGTATGGCTTTGTTATGATAGAGGTTGTACGTAGGTACTTATGGCCTACGTTGTCGCCTAATTTTTACGCGACTCAGAGCGGATAAAGTATTAGCCACAATATGTCGCATCGCTCACCTAGCACCAAAGAGTAGAATAATCTAAAAAAAGCACCTAGGACAACGGTTAAGACAAAGGATATAATCTTCCATGAATATATTAACCTATCTATTATATGTATGTATTTACAAAAAAAAAAGTAATATATGTATTATATCCGTAATCTGGTACCCATAGTACAAGCTTTAAGCTTAGTTTGGGACCAGAGGACGTTGTGTGAAAATGTCAGTGAATATTTATTTATAATTATTTATTTTTATATCATTGTTGACTTGACAGTGGTGATTGGCATTGGCTATATATAAGTAGCCAAAAGTAACTAACAACATTTTATTAGGAATTTTAGTTAATTTGTGACATCCTTACTGAAATCATGATAATATTATATAATATATAGGAATCTTATTTATTGTTATAATTTTTTTGTCGTTTAAAAAGCATTGCATCGCGCATAGCAAAACGCATGAATGAAAAATGAAATGACAGCAAGCGGTCAAACGTCAAACTCAATGCACGGTCCGTGCCATAAAAAATTGTAAAGGGAAACGTCATACTATAAAGTAAAAACGTATAAATAGCATCAAAGATGGGAGTTATTTTTAATATTTGTTAGCTATAAAATTATTTTTTACAGCATTGTATTATACGAATAATAATGAAGACTTCGAAGTACCTAAAGTATTATTTTCAATGACTATCGCAAGCCTATGTGTGCGTATTATATTTTCCTAAGTTATGTTTCTACTAACTCAAACATTAAAATTAATCTGGAATTGGAAGCAAAGCAAATTTAAGGTACCTATTTATTTAGATTACGTCATATACCTTATTACTTACCAAATTATATGTGCGTCTTAGTTTATTATTCCTTAGCATATTACGGTTGTTCAAGGTTCATGACCTTATTGAGTTAATTTATTATTCTTTGCCCTATTTAGACAAGTTACACTTTAAAATTGTCATATACTCATTATTCGGCAAGTAACGAATATGTGCTGTGGTATTTTGTGCAATAAATAAATTATCAGTATTGATCAAAGAATGATACCAATACTTCCAGAAGTGGTGGCGCGAGGACTGCAGGTGCCGACCATGGTGCACCTTGATATAACAGGTGTTCAATTTAATTCAAGTTCACTCACCATAAACGATCTGCCAAATGAAATACTTATCTACATATTCTCGATGGTGGATTTTGAATCATTAGTGTCAGTTGCTAAAGTATGTACGAGATGGCAACAACTGTGTCTAACTCCATGTGTCTGGGACAACACACGCCTCATAGTATGTATGAAGAACTATACCAGGATAAGTGAGAACATTGTGCCTTTTGTAGCCAAGTATTTAAAAAATGTTAAATTACAGTATTTTAAGTTATATTCCCAAGTGAGATCTTCTTTACTGAGCTATTGTCCCAATCTAACTCATCTAGAAATAAGCATATCTCAGGTTGATAGTTGTATTTTTGATGATATAGGTCATTGGCCAAATTTAAAATTTTTGAGTTTTCGCAACTCTCTTATAGTACAAAATCCTGAGAATGCAAATGGGAACTTTGTTTATCACTTACCATTTGAAAAGTTGAAATATCTAGAAACTCTAATTTTATCTAACTTTGCTTTGACACATGATAGTTTGTATAGCATGTTACAGTGCACTAATTTAGTCAGTATTAGTATGGAAAAAATGAAAAACATACCAGCAGACTTTCTCGAATCTCTTTTGAGAAGCAAACAGTCAACATTAAAAGCTTTACATATATATGGTGATACATTAAATGACGATATAATTCGTTACATATCTAACTGCAAGGTTTTACAGGTTCTTCACATAATGACCTGTAAAACATTATTTGATTCAAGTTTACTTCATTTGTATCGAATTAAAAATTTACATTCACTTAAGTTACGCCATGGTTACTTCTCGACCAGTGCTCTCCTCTCATATTTCTCTAATAATACTTTTCAAAACCTAACTTACCTCAGTCTCTCACGATGTCTGCATGTAACAATGCAGGTTGCTAAAGCCATAAAAGCTAGTGCGCCTAATTTACAAGAACTATCATTCTATCTCTGCCCATTCATCATTGCTCCTAATTTTAATAGATCTGAACTAGAGAGAATGTTTAAGATACAGTTATTATTAGATTGAAATAATTTTATGATAGGGTAGGTGATTAACTTATCCGTCCAATTTTCATATATTATATTTATGTTTACTACACTGCTGTATACACAGACTTCAAAATTAAATTATTTTAAATTTATATTGAATTTATGTAATTAAAATTAGGGTTTTGTAAATAATATCAAAAACAGATTGCACATGCACACATTGGGTCATAATTATATGAATAACAAATTTAGATAAATTGATTACAAATAAAACTAATATGTAATTTTTAGGTTGTGTTGAAAAAAACATACATACCCCTTTGTATGTTTTTTTAATAGTTTTCAAGAAAGAAGCTTCAGTATTTAAAAATTAAGAAGTATTATTATAAAATATAGTGTCATCTACATAGTAGATATTTGTATTAAGATTTTTCTGTTTATATATCTATGTAAGATGGAGAATATAATATATAGATTTAATTATAATAAATAGCTTTGAGAAAACTAAACACTCCCAAATATATATCCATGACAATTTGTTACCATCTTTGAAATTATACTTGCTGTTATTGTAAGATAATAAGCCTGATCTGGTGTACATTCACACACAAATTTACTGATTAAAAAAATAAATATTCACGCTGCTTATTAGAAGTAAGAGACCATCAGTTATTGCTGCACATTAATAGACATGTAACTTGTTGATGTGATATGTATTCCTGAGAGTTAGAATAACCCATATTTTATATAGAAATGAAAACTCCTATTTTTGATATAATATGTATATAGAAATAAAAAGCAATTAATATATCACTGTCATGGAAATATATTAATAGACAATAAATTACAATAATATGGCCAGGGTAGGAGCAAGTGCCTCTAGTTCAGAAGTTAAAACATGTTATCACGAATTGTATAGCCTAGTGTACTAGTCCACTGTCTCTTGCCTCTATTTGGCACCTATATTAAAAGATAAAGAAGCCTTTTTTGCAGTGGGCAGTTTTAATTTTTCGTATAGTGCCCATTTTTTTTTATGTGGTGGGAAGGCCTTTTATATTACCTATTTGTTTTAACATTATCATAAACACAGAATTTTCTGCTTTTATATTATATGGAAGACCCTGATTATTGAAACTTGAGAGTACTATATTACAATAATACTATGCCTGTATTTATACATTTTAGAACAATAGTTTGAAATTCCCACCAATTAATTATGTTGCCATGTTTGACCTCACTGTGTTTTTCTGTCACTGATTCTAGTTCAACATCATTATAGTTTCCAAACACCATAGCTAAAAAGTGGCCCCATTAAACTTACATACTTTGTAATATTATGGTGACAGGATTTAAAGGAGGACAAATGAGAAATGTCTTTTTAAAAGGGTTTATTTCTCATTCCAGAAAAAATATCAAATACAATTCTGTCACAAATGTGGATTTTTTGTTTTGGACACCCAAAGATTTTTCAATGATATTATGTTGGCGTATAATAGCGTATATTCTCTAGAAATTTACAAAAAAGCTGTTTAGTTTCAAAAAATCTTACTTCTTAATGTGTTTCACCATTCAATCCATCCATCCATCAGCCTTTCGACGTCCACTGCTGGATATAGGCCTCCCCCAAGAGAACGCCACAACGACCGGTCCTGTGCGCTCATATGGGGGGATAGTGAAGTAATCGCCATGCTTGGTAGGCGGGTTGTCGATCACAGTGGATATTGTTAATACTCGAGGGAGTGCTGCTGCCCACTCCCCCGGTATTTCCTCAATCGGCTCTTACGACTCCCATGGGTGGAGAGGGGTGGGACAATTCTAAAGCCGGCCCCACACGGCACAC
Source organism: Leucoma salicis (assembly GCA_948253155.1). Taxonomy (NCBI): domain Eukaryota; kingdom Metazoa; phylum Arthropoda; class Insecta; order Lepidoptera; family Erebidae; genus Leucoma; species Leucoma salicis. Next base: position 20,467,761 of record OX411814.1, on the reverse strand, counting down.
CATCCCATCCATCTAAGCTTTAATGAGGAAATAAGCCCTTTTGAAGTCACTTCATACATATCCATTGTTTTAAATCATAAGATGTACAGCTACTCCTTATATACTGCAGCCCTTATTCACAAAAAGGCCTGCATTAGTATTTTGATTTTATTGGGAGATAGCTATACATAAATTCATTTTACATCTGCATAATGAAATAGTAAGCAGTGATTTGGCAGTATTCTTTGTATTACTGAGTCTGTGATCGGCTGTTCCCACTTATCATCAGATGGGTTGCCCACCATAAGCAATAAAAAAAGACAAGACACATTATTAAAATTCATGGTGTACCTACATGTTTAGGTAGTGTGCTTATAATAAGTACCTACATAAACTCGGTTTAGGGCATCTATAAAATGTATTATTGGTTAATCACTTGACAGTCAAAGAAAATGTGTCACAAGCATCCTAATTCATTAAATAGATTCTAAAATAATAACAAATTCTTTATCTATCTGCAAATAACACAGGTAACTGCATTGCTTTCGTTGTCTGGAAGAAATCTAAGTGTAGAACCGCCTAAATGTACTAATTTTAATAATTGTAATATATTTGTCTATTTTTTTTTTAATAAAATGTATTGTATTATATAGACACTAATATCACGCACTGTAGGCATGCACATAGTATTTGAGGCGCCTTTTAATTTTGGAGTAATGTTATAATTAATAAACTACTGTAATAGATGGCGACTATGTTCAACAAGTGCCTTACAATATGATTTTTTGCCTAGGGTTATTGAAATATTTGTCAGACAGAAATTTTTCTCAGGGACTTACAATCATATCTATATTGAACTCTGCTAACATGTTAGATTAGATTAGTGATTATGCCTATATAGGTATTTATTCACATTGCATGATTGATAACAAACGGCATTGGATTACCTATATAAAATATAGGCAGGTAACCCATATTTTGTTGATAGGTACTAAAGTAAAATCGAATATTAGTAATTAATCCATTGGTAAATCATGCAAATTATTTAAAAATAATGTATATTTAAAAGCACTAGTTGGAAAAAATATTATTTTGGTTGTAAATTCATAAGTGATAAATTAATCAAATTTTATGAATAGTAGGTAATTTTGTAGTGAATACTTTTGTTTGTGCTATTTTATTGTATCTACGAGTACAAGTAATACAATACCAGAAACTAAATTTTTGTATTTTTAATATTCCCCCTAGAACATGCTAAACAAGTAGTAATCTGCTATCATCCATGGTAATAATCATAGAGAAATAACTATACTCGGAAGTAACAATGGACTGGTGCCCTTTCGTCTCTCAATTTTATATAATATTGGTCACGACTGCCAATGTCAACAGACACTAGCCATTTACGGAGGAGATATTATAGTGCACGTGTGTGCGCAAACAAGTGCACTCTCTGTTCCCTCACTCTTATAATCGATGGAACGGTACGGAGAGAGAGCAGGTGCAGGACCAACGGCTTTATGTGCTTTCCGAGGTACGAGACAAATTCCGGGCTGCTATTGAGAATTTCTTGACGGAAAATCGCAATAACGTTTTCTGGACCCGACCCGGGAATCGAGCCCGAGACCTCATGATTCGCAGTCGCATAAACCGCGAGACCACCAAGCAGTATTTTAAATATACTTACGTACGTATCCGTTACTTTTTGGCGGACCTTGAACGGATCTTTTGCATTATTAGGTAAGTTACATTACGTATATGAATTTATAAAATACTGTTAAATTCCATTAACATAATTTTTGTTTCTTAAAAAATACAAATTTGTAAACTCTCTTACTACCTTATCATAACTAATTGAACTATCTAATTATAGTTACAAAGAGATCTCATATAAAAATAATTACATATAAAAAATATGTAATTATTTTAATGTGTGTTTCAGCAATATAGAAAACTACGAGATATTAATAAAATTCTCTTTTTAATGAGATCAAAGCTATGATTTAAGCGTGATTATTTAAATCAAATAAATACTGCTGAGTGAAGCACTAAATTAAACAATCACATTTTAAGGAATTTAAAACAATTATGTGTCGTAATTAAAATTAAGTAGTGGTAAATTTTATTATAAAAAGAGTAATTTGGTAGAGTTGTCCCCAAAAAGTCTATTACGATGAGGATTATAAACAATTGCTGCTACCCTGGAAAACTGCTCACTTGGAACGCTTGTTGCATTGCCGTATTACTAACACAACAATAATAACTAAAAGCGCAGTTGTCGCTTTAGTTTCAAGGTCACGCGCACTAACACCGTTTTTTTAAGTAAATAAGATTCGTATTCGCAGATCTGGATCCTAAAGATCCGTATTCGCGAATTTACATTTTTAACGATCCGGCACACCTCTAGTACCTATGTAGTATGTAGATTTATTAACGTACTAGACGTGAACCCGATATGTTAATTCTCTAATGAACACTCGATACTCAATTACGTTATAGGGTACCTATTTATAATTCACACAAATACTGTCTTGGGTTGGTGGATATCGAGCCCAAAACTGTCGGCATGGTAGGTAGGTCTTTTGTCTTTTAAAACTACGATTGTGTGAACGCACGCTTGCTGAGCAGCTTCGCGAGGTAATACCTCGCGAAGCTGCCAATCTTGTGAGAAGCAACTTAACTACTATTCTTATTCTCGAAATTTAACTTAGGACAGCCCTCTAATTTACTCAAAGAAGAAAGCAACAAGAAATATCGACGTTATCATGTATATAATCATCAATGATCAGTTTTCCATTCAGTGAATGAACACCTAACTGTTACCTGTGCAGCCAATGCTCATTTGCTCGGTTTATTAGGGTTAGAGCCTTCTTTTTGTTAAGGCGGGAAAAAATGTACCTGACCGCACACCCAGGCGTTCGGGGCAACGAACAGGGTAGTGTGGGGCCTTCGCTCACTAAATAAACCCGCCGTGTGCCGTCTCCGCCTGTCGGCGGGCCCCTGGAACTAAGTTACATTATTTCAGTGGTATTAGGGCTAGAGCCTACACTGCTTAGAAAAAAATCGGTCCTGTATCGATATTATCAGTTCCCTTTTAAAATTAATAGGTTTTTTAATTTAAATAAAAGCCGTGATCAATTCTAAATAAATAAGTACACATAATTTCGGAAAATCTCGAAAAGACAGAGGTGTTTGCCATACGAGGTCTCGAGGAGGATCGAACTCGATACCACTGTCTTTGCAGTCCTTAATTTTACCGCTAGGCTATCACTGCTCTTCTTTACTCTCAATCAATATGTTTACTAGAACTATTAAGAAGGTATTTTTTTAATAAAAATGAATAAAGATTAAATCCCATTTTATTGTAACAAGTATAATGTATAAATAAGTTTTAATCAATTCACCCTACATTAAACGAATGGCTCGATATTGATTTCTACAGCTGAGCAGGGGTTCGTGAGATCAAAGCCGGCGAGGACACTAGGGTGAATGACTCCTATCTTGCCGATCAGGCGTCCTTCTAGCAACACTTCAGCACAACGCCCCGGAAAATATGCAGGATCTGGCCACATAAAGATAAATATAATGTAAACAACGCCGTGTGGGGCCGGCTTTAGAATTGTTCCACCCCTCTCCACCCATGGGAGTCGTAAGAGCCGACTGAGGGAATACCGAGGGAGTGGCCAGCAGCACTCCTTCGAGTATTAACAACATCCACTGCGTTCGTTAACCCGCCTGCCAAGCGTGGCGATTACGGCACTATCCCCCATTCTTGAGGAGGCCTATGTCTAGCAGTGGACTTTAAAAGGCTGATGGATGTAAACAGTGGTGGTTGGGTGCGGCACTAGAGGGTCTTTATAATTGCTGAAATTATGTTCTAATCGACTGACCAACTACTCGAAACAACTGTGAAGCATTTTGGAATTTATGTTGCAGAGGTAAGTAGCAGTTTTTACCAATACTCTCCTGTTTGTAATATTGAATAGAGTTTATCAATTGACCTAGTTTTGTTTCTGGTGTTGGCTAGCCATGAACATCGGCAATCACATAACATCAGGTCTGCCAGCCTGTCCTTTTTAGAAATAGAAAATTACCTACATAGTAAAATAAATATTGACTACTACTACGGTTCACGGTGATTTCCTTTTGAAAATACATCCTAACTGCCTAGTTGAACAACAGAAAGCTTGATACTATCTACTGTCTTAAATGTAAGCAATTGTTAGCCATTGTATTACTGGTGGTATGGTTAGGTACCAAGTGGGAGTATTCAATTATTATCTGGCCCGAGCGGGTCTGTATCACCTTCCGTATGACCGACCTTGAAACGGCTCTGTGTGATATGGTTTCCCAACCGCGAAATGAATTCGTAAGCAGCAGCGGCTTTGCAGTATTCATAGTATTGAATTTATGAGCAGTTGTTACCAGTTACCATGACAGGGACCGTGGCTCCTCTGCTGCCATTACCAATAAAAAAATGTCAATGGGTAATAACACTAATTAATTCTCTAAAATTAGCATGGTGTCAATGCAGGATCTAAATCGTCCATTTGAGCTATATATCTTGATGTCTTTCTGGCATAGACAATGTTTCTAAGTAGTACATTTTCTTCCTACCTTTAAACCTAACCTAATTGTTGATATTAACTATATGAGCAGTGTAACTGCAAGTAAGTTGTTCATACCTTCGCACTGTCTCAAACAGTATCCTTTTTGTTTGTCCCAAGGTTTGCGGAGAAGTAACATAACCCGATCTAATAACCCGTGGACAAACTGAAAGCCGGCTGACCGGCCACAATACACCGCGCAAAGACGACGTTCATTGTGAGCTCCAGTTTCTAAAATAATAAAAAACATTTTACTTAATTATATTTAAACAGATTTAACTTAAGTTATACATGTCGGATTTGATGTCGATAAAAGTTTCTTATGGCTCCAAAAAAGCGTGATAAACAAACAAACTCATATTCGCATTTATAATGTTAGTAAGGAAGTAAGGATTCTTAGCAATTTATTAATGAAAAATATTGTAGGATTTTAACAACAATTACCTAGTTGGGTAATATATATAATATGCCTTAACGTTGAGCTAGCATCTATTATATGATTGCTTTTTGCGAATTGATTACAAAAAATGTAATACCAAAAAGATGTATTATAATAGGTAAGATAAACATAAGATAATAGGTCGATTTTAACGTACTCTGCTTTGATATAACCCAGTTATTATCTATTGTGTCAATTGCACATAAATAATAAAGAGGTCACATTTAAATTGAAACATGCACTCAAGTAATGTGTTAGTAAATTAGGACATAACTATCGTCATAGATGAGGGTCCACTAACAACAATACAGTATGATAGCTTAATCTATACTATTATAAAACTGTAACAGAGCTGTGTCTGTACATTCAAGATATTTGAGAAAAAATGGCTGTAATCATACTAATATTATAAATGTGAATGTAAGTTTGTTTGTTACGCTTTCACGTGAAAACTACTTAACCCATCATCATGAAACTTTGTACACATATTCTCGGAGGTACTAGAAGTAACATAGGATACTTTTTATTAAAAAAAATACGAAAAATAAAAAAAATTGTTTGTCACAAAATCTCAAAATCTAGCAACTTCAACGCCATCTAGCATTTCAGTAATGAAGTTCCAACCCCGAGTACTGTAATACCGACAATTTCAAGGGTTGCTTTATTTATTTTTATGAAATTACTCACGGACGAAGTCGTGGGTAACAGCTAGTAGGCTATAAGGCGTGTCTAAAACCAAAACAATCGTTTTTAGAATTTTTGTCTGTTTGTTCGCGCATCACGCAGAAACTACTAGACGGATTTTGATGCAACTTTTTTATTTGAAAGGCCTTGATTAGACTTAAAAACTGGTATACATTTTATCCCGCTATTATATCGGGAACCTGAGATATAACCGAAAATCTAGAAAATCATTTAAACTAGAATGTTTTAGAATATATTTAAAAAAAACTACTAGACGGATTTTGATGAAACTTTTTTATTTGAAGACCTTGATTAGAATTAAAAACTGGTATACATTTTATCCCGCTACTATATCGGTAATTTGAGATATAACCGAAAAACTAGCTTTTTGCTGCGGGCAAAGGCTAGTATTAGCATAAAATATAATGCAAATATTTAACTTTAACGAATAATAAGCTGACCTTGTAATAGTTGAAATGACACGCATTTAATCACATTATGATAGGGAACAAAGAATTAAAACTCTGGAAGAGGGACTGAGAGTGAGACAGCCGTTGGTTCAGGAGACAGAGGACCAATCGTGGCGCTTTCTTAGAGAGGCCTATGTCTAGCAGTGTAGCCGTAGCTTAAGGGACTCAACACACCATATTCGCCGCCCCGGCGACACCGGGACCGCATTCTAACTGGAGGCTACACACATTTTTTATATGAATGTGTATTTTTCAAGTCCTGATTAATTTTTCAAAATCCTAAATTTCTTTATAATAATTGAGCTGTTTATCTCTCTATTTACTTAAGAACGAGCTAGTTAGTGCCACTAACCGACAGTTTTGTCTTGCAACACAACGTCACTTATTTCAAAGAGCTTCAACGGCAGAGGCATTTTCTTATTAGCAGCTAACGTCTTCAGTAATCCAGGCAGTAATATTGTACGTACTACTTGGAACTCCAAAGTTTTGGGGTTCGAGATGTGTGCAGCGGGAATATCCTCAATATTCAACCCGAGTTTTGTAGATATATCTTCTCGGGAACACTGAAAAATATATTTTTTATGACTAATTAGGGCGTGGAATTTAGTTATTTGTTTTTTATTGTGCGGAGCACTAATTTATTGAAAAAACAAAATAAGTACCGTGTCTTTCCCGCGGGTGTCGTACAATGCGACAAGTGAAGAAAAGAAGAAATTATCACCCATTGCATTACTGGTGGTAGGGCTGGCTACCAAGTGAGAGAGTACTTACTTGCTATCGGGCTTGAGCGGGTTAGTACTACTTTCGCCCGTGTGACCGGCCCTGAAGCATGTCAGTGTGTTTTGGTTGTAGCAGGAGATCGTTTATTATTTTATTTCTTATCTGCGAGTTGAAGTGTTAGCACTTGCCATCAGGTGGGCCGTGGGTCGTCTGCCAACATTCTACATCCTGCTGATTAACTCTATACAAAGTAACGCTTCCAGATTTTTACTGGCGTTAACATTACGTTCCGTTCACATTCCATCCAGATATTAGCCAGTACTGCTGGTGCTACAGGGCTACGCCATCTATCTGATAATATTGGCCTCTGTATATGAAATAGTTGCGCTCTAAGCAGTTTCGTAATAGGACAACGATATTCTCCTAGATATTATTTTCCTTGAGTTTGTTACTGATAATCTTTATACATTCCTTAATCAGTATGTTAGTAAAAAGTGATTCGACGTCGAAACTGACCATGCCGTCATTTGGTTCCAGCTTGATAGTGTTTAAAAACTCCACGAAATGACGCGAGTCTTTCACGAAAGATTGTGTTTTTTCTCACTAGTGGCTGCAGTACGGACGTGACGTACCTGACAAGATCGTAAGTCGGTGAATCTATTTGACTTACAATGGTACATTAGATTTATGCAATTTTTGCAGTCCATACAATCGGGGTGGCTGCACAACCTTAGGTTTATGCAGACGTAAACATATCTCCTCCGCGAATAATGTCTGGTAATCACAGCTCGTACGCGTCGTGTTACTCGGGGGGTATAAAACACTGTTTTGTATAAATTTGTGTCCTACAAATTATAATTCTTAATTTTGTTGAATACATGAGCGGCGATTACCATTTACCATCATGTGGCAAGGCAGGAAAAATGTTCCTAAACGCACTCTTCGTCGTTTGGGGCAACGAACAGGGTAGTGACTCTCACTCACTAAATAATCCCGCCGTGTGCAGTCTCTCCGCCTTTATGGGCTGGCCACTGGAACTATGTTAAATTACTTCAGTGGTCAAGCAACAAAAATATATTAAAATTAAGGTGCTTCTTATAATATTTACCAGTGTGAATGTGAGCGCTTCCGTATAACCAGCATGAGCGCATTCCTGGCGTAATTGTTCGGTTAATTTGTTGACAGGCTCTTGTCCACCAGCAGTGACCACCTTGGCTGGACAGCGCTCTATCCGATTGTAACTATAAATGTAATAAAACACGTTTAGTATTAACTTTCTTGGTCCGTGTGGACTAAGAATACAAGTGTCACCACCTATTCTTTTTCACGGGTGTCGTATGAGGCGACTAAGGGAAGTAAGCAATTATCATCCATTGCATGACTGGTGGTAGGGCTGGGTACCAAGTGGGAGTACTCACTTGGTATCGGGCCCAAACGGGTTGGTACCACCATCTCCCGTGTGACCGGCCATGAAGCACATCGTTGCGTTTTGGCTGTAGCAGGAGATAGCCGTTTATATTTTATTTCATATCTGTGAAATGAGTTAGTGAGCAGCGGCTTGACAATACTCTCGTTATAGTCGAGTCCACGGGCGACGGTTACCATTTACCATCAGATGGACCGTGGCTCGTCTGCCACTACAAGCAATAAAAAAAAAACTTATTCACTGCTTTGTGCATATCTCACAACTTAAGAATGGTGACCAAATAAGAGGCCAGTGTTGACTTGGTCAAATAAAAATTTCTGTTACAACTGAACTCTAGAGTCGGTGATGTCGGAATCACTACAGAGCCCCAAGAAACAAGCAGGACACCGATTTTGAAAAAGCTAGCGAATCTCTTTGATTTAGTCATCCACTCAGAAAAAAGGTACAATAGATTGGGCATGCAGTGGGAGTGGTTTAGTTTTAATAATATCTCAATCGTGTGCATGTATACTTAACGTGACCATTTATTTTTCCAATCAAAACGGTACAACAACTAAAAAAAAATGGCTATCTTAAAAACTTAAATCTACAACTGGATTTTTTCAGACGTCCACAATTTATTAGAGAAAATATTATTTCTACTGTAAATATTCTTTCATTTGAAGCAGGCAGGCATCATATATTCAATTAAAATAGAAAAATTTTCATGCTCAAGATTGTTGATGTGAAGGTGTTTCAATACTTCCACCCAATTAGTTGCTGTGGAAACATTTAAATTATCCCATTCTATATTTTTTTGCGAAGTGATGTACTTAGAAATTAACGAAAATTTCTGAAAACTTATTTTGCGTCCCGAAGCTTTGTTTGGGGACAACGGGACAGAAAACCGAAAAAAGGGCTGGTCCCGTTTCTAAACGGGGCAAATGATAATTTTATTTATACCTAACTGTCAACTTAACGGTCAGTACGAATCACCTCGATTGAGACTCTATTTTGTGCCACAAGCCTCAAAGAGGAAAGTACATCCATATCGCCCGTACTAGTACAGGAAAGTGAATATATAATCAGCCACTGTGTATGGGATTTGTGGACAACGAGAATGACATCAATTCTCTGCCGATGAACTGCCAATCTCAGAAAAACATCTGTAGTACCTACACTGCATCCAGAAGAATGTATGTAGACTGAATTTCGAAATGGGAGAGGCTTTAGTCCAACACTCCAACAGTGAACTGCAAGGTTAGTTAGTACGTGCATGCTATTGCACCCTATATAATATCACTGTCGAAAACCTACTCGATATGACATACCCATATGCGATAGCAATGTCCTCGTACAAGTCGCAGGCATGTATGACGTCATGGCGGGTGGGCGGCACTTGAACTCGCAGTGAAGGGCCTTCGCACGACGCAGACAGACACATCCGGGACAACATACCCGCTATTTTGTCACCACTCTCACTATGATAAACATTAATTTTTATTAAGGGAGTAAACATAATTATACAAGCATATTAAGCTGGATCATGACTGTACATTTAGGCCCAAAGATGTGCGCACCTTTTGTGTATATTGCACGCCACATAAGCGAAGCGTTGAGGTGGGTTCTACTCCCGTTTTGCACGGAACAACTGGTTTTTCAAACAAAATGTCTCTTTATCATATATTGCACTTGTAAAATAATATCTACACACACATATAAAGAACAAACACTATTTTTAACACTCATGATATTTTAGATGCCATTTTTATTATTTAAACTAGTTAAAATACTGTTTGAAAAAAAATCTGGTTTGGACGTCAGTGAGTCGTAGGTAATGTATGTTAACACGATAACGACCAAAATACTTTATTAATCGGGTCTTTTTTTTTTATCGTTTACGAATTATTATGATTAGGAATAGAGCCCTATTACTTTTCACGGTCTGATTCGATACTGAATGTTTACGCTCGACGCGACACTAAAACCAGCGCCTTTCATGAGAACTACCTTTTTACGTACGCATAGCCACCGGTGGTTTTACTATCGTCAACAGAACGCCGTTCGCCCGGCCGGTACATTGTTTTTTGTTAAAAGAAAGTTCTTACCTTTGCTTGACGAACTGATGATATTTGTCAAGTATAATAACTATTTTATCCATAACAACAATTAAAAATACTAAACACATGTTAATAATAACACACCAACGTTATAAAACACGAAACATATTTTTCTTGCGTGGCCTTGGCGTGCGCGCGGCCGGGAACTGAGAGGTAGACCAATATAGAAGTTCTTCTTAAAATTAGCGCTAGATGGCGTATAAGACATGAAACCCACATTAGTACTTTTTGAAATTAGCACTATCTATGTGATTTATTGAAAACTACTTAGTAAGACCAATACATTATTAGTTACTTATCAAATAATCAATTTTATTGTGAAAAATGAAGATTATAAGGCGTGCAGTTTTGGATTTTCCAAAGTAGTTATTTGGAATTGCATTGTGTTTGGAAATTTGGAAATATACTACTCTTTTAACATGCTTTTATTAGCTTCGTCTGTATATATATCTATATATGTAAAGGAGTCTTTGAACGTGATTTTCACCCAATTCAAAATTAAAACTGCATATCAAGGACTGACGACAATACTATAATTTAAGTAATAAAGAAGTTTATCCTTTATTAGGGTTCCGTAGTGAACCCTTATAGTATTGTCATGTCCCCCACTCAATTGTCCGCAGCATAGCTCAGAAAACTGTAATTTAGCACTAATATTATTTGTCACGCCGCCGACAAAGTGGTAAAAATATATTCAAAACAAAAACAAACATAGCATCACGCCTGTATTCCCCGAAGTGGTAGGCAGAGGTGTATTACACACCCACGACTAATTACTAACTAACGAAATTTACTAGCATTTGCCCGCGGCTCATGTCTCAGGTTCCTGGTATAGTAGCGGGATTAAATGTAATTCTAATCAAGAGCTATCAAATAAAAACGTGACATGAAAATCCGTTCCGTAGTTTTTGCGTGCCGCGCGAACAAACAACGAGACAAAAATCTAAAAAAAGTTGTTTTGTGTTTACACAGGGCTATATATTATAGCCTAATACAAACATTATTTTTTCAAATATCCCAAAATGTACAGACAGCTCTATTACAGATTTATAATAGTTAGGATGCATATAGTGTATAAAAAAAATAATGAATTATTATTATTATAGGAAAAATTCGTGTTAAGGAGGACTTACTTAATGCCAATATAGCGATTAGCTAGCTCCACATTGATGACTTCTTCCCGGTACTCCATCTTGGGATAGAGCTCGTAAGTACCATCCGGACTGTACACTTTGCATTGCTCCACTGAGTATTTTTCCGTACAGTACTTAGAGAACATACTCACCATTGTGTCTAACACTATGATAGCCTGGAATAATAGGTTAATAAACATTAAATTTGATTATCCTTCCCAAAAGAAAGTGGTGAATTACAAATATTTATGACTTATGATGTGCGTTAATAATATGCATCCAATTTGTCAACAAAAGTAATAATAAATGTAATGTACCTTTGTCAAATCTGTTGCCGTGCATTCAATAAACACATTTTTAGTATCAAGTGTAATTTTTGAATGATCTCCATTGATGATGGGTGGCATTGACAAAACTATTCCATTTTTATCCTTTATGATTGGATACACTGGACTTTCTCTGATGATGCCCAAATACTGTTTCAGTTGGGCATGAGTCTGTAATTTGAAAAAGTTGAAATTAACTATAGTTTGAAGACCTTCAAAATTAGGGAAGGGTGAAATCATAGTGCAATAATTGACTTTTAATGTGTATATAATAATGTAACACTAATGTAGCCTTAACTTTCAATATTTTTTCTTACTTTTTATGGATTTGAAATCATCAATACATGTATTCAAACTAAAACAAAAATAAATGATTTTTAGCCTGTTTAAATTGGCCCAGAAGTAATATAGGATAAGATTTCTAATATGTTTTAAAGATCTTTCTCAACATTCAGTTTTAAGTCCCAATAGACCAACTATCTTGGTCTTTACACTTTGAAATAAATTAGTTTAAAAAACTAAAATAACACGCTAAATAGCTAGTTGAACTAAAAATTAGTAAATAATATTACATTAAATAATGATTGTAAAAAAGCGTGAGGTGCATAATCAAATGTTAGAAATAGTTCACCTAAAAAGCACTCCACGCTTTTTTACAATCATTATTTATTGTAATATTATTTACTACTCTTTAGTTCAACTAGCTATTTAAAGCGTGTTATTTTAGTTTTTTAAACTATAATTTATTTTCTTCTTTTTAGTCTCAAAATAGTATCAAAACTTCAAAAGTACGAAGCAAAGAGACACAAGTAAAGTAAAAGTAATACTACTTGAAAGTAGAATATAGATAAATATTATAAAATATTTTTATGTCAGGTATGTATCTTTTGTCAATAAAGTTTTTATTTATATAACTATATTAAAAACTAAAATAGAAGCAAAAAGATTCTTATTTCGTAAACATTCATATCGCGATACAGAAACATCGGACAACGCCGGTGCACATCTTAATATCGCGATTCAGAAACTTACACATTCAACATCTACGGAATCCTAAATACCGATAAATACCGAATAATTTTATCAAATTAGTGTATTGTCATCGGTCCTCGATAAATCTACAAAGTTTGAACAAAATCTGCACGATTAAAGTGGGTCAAAATCGCGTCCAAAGGAGTCGGTTACAAACATACAAATATACAAACATACAGGTGAAGCTAATAAAAAGCGTGTAAAAACATCAGTATTTTCAAAGTCAGTCATCCCATGACCACGACTGCTGCAATACAGTTAAAACATCGGGCCCGAAAAAAGACCCATTGTTACTTTAAATATGTACACATTTGCAAATCTAGTACACAAAAAGTTCAGTGAGCCATAAGCAAAATTAAATGGATCGTGCAAATGGATTGCTGGCTTCCTCCATGGTCGCAGCATCAAAGTCGTTGTAGACGGATGCTGCTCTGATACCATGGAGATTAATGCTGGCGTTCCTCAAGGCTCGGTGCTCTCCCCAACGCTGTTCATCCTGCATATCAATGACTTGCTCTCAATAGAGAGTATGCATTGCTATGCAAATGACAGTACGGGTGATGCGCCATATACCGGCCATCAGAAAGTCCCTCGGAACATGCTGGAAGAGAGGCGGATCCAACTTGTGTCTGAAGACGAGCGCTCTCTAGGACGGGCCTCGGAATGGGGAGAAAAGAACTTGGTTTAATTCAACCCTGCGAAGACAGAGGTTTGCGCGTTCACTGCAAAGAAGGACGCATTTGTCGTGACGCCCCAGTTCCAAGGGGTAACTCTCCCGGTCTCCGAGAGTATTGGGGTCCTTGGCATCGACATATCTAGTAAAGTCCAGTTCGGGAGTCATTTGGAGGACAAAGCCAAATTGGCAAGCAAGAAACTGGGGGTCCTAAACAGAGCCAAGTGGTACTTCACACCGAGGCAGCGTTTTGTGCTGTTAGGAGTGTTCACAACGGATATTTATTAAAAACGTTAAATAACGATGTGCTATTTTTAAAACGCCTATTATTTTTAACGCTTTAATATATTAAACGATATCTTTTGATTATCGTCGTATAGCATCGTGCGCTATTTGAGGTTACGTTATTTAATATAGCTATGTACGCGCGTTGAGCAGTTAACAATCTTAACAATAGATTACTGCCTACTAAGTGAATTGAAATTGTGATCTAAGATATATGTATTTAGATTCTGCCCACGGCTTCGTCTGCGTGGACTTCAGAATTGGGTCAATCCTTACTAATACACTTTATACACTAGAATGTCCATAACTACTGACCCAATAACATTTTTGATTAAATTTAAGTAGACTTTTAAAGATATTATCTAACCAAAAATTATTTGCACTATATATACAACAACATTTTATTTACAGTTTTAAAATACACTAGTGTATTATAAAACTGTAAATAAAATTTTTACAAACAGACAACAAACCAACACCATGAATAATTTAAAATCAAAAACTATAAGTACATCTAAGCAAATAACTCGCGGCAATCGCTCAAAAACTCAGGATAATCATACGTTATTCCAGCTTAAGCGAGAGAGCAATAAATACTGATTGATTATATCATCGTTCAAAAATATAACGAAATAAAATCAAATAACCAAACGACGTTTTAGGTAAGATTATTTTGCACGTTATTTTTTATAATTGACAGAAATATAGTTCATAAGTGGTAAAGTTAGAGCATAATTTCGCACAATGATATGAACGGGTCAGGGTAATTCCGTTCTGTCCCTTTCTTTCGCGGTAGGGCTGACTGTTCAAGTGTGCATGTGACTGTGATGTTTTGGTAGTGTAGTGTGTCGTTGACGTCGTGGCATAGCGGTTGTGGTAGCGCTTATATAATAAAAATAATCGAAAATAACGCTTGCCTAGTGAAATAAATAACGGGGCTATAGATTATTTATAAATAGCAAGTGATTTTATTAGTTATTTAATATAACGAACACTCCTGTGCTGTATAAAGCACAAGTCCGCCCTCACGTGAAGTACTGTTCACATCTCTGGGTAGGCGCACCAAAATACCAGCTCGACCCACTTGACTCCCTGCAAAGACGCGCTGTTTGAATTGTCGATGATCCCAATCTCACGGATGAGCTGGAGTCGTTGGGGCGGCGGAGGGACTTTGGGGCTCTCTGTGTGCTCTACCGACTCTTCAACGGGGAGCGAGGTTGTTTGAGGTGGTACCAACATCGCCGTTTTACCACCGGACCACGAGACGCCGTACTAGGGTTCATCCATACCACTTTTTTTTTTTTTTGTTTCTTTAGGCGGGAAAAAATGTACCTAACCGCACACCCCGTCGTTCGGCGCAACGAACAGGGTAGTGTGGGGTCCTCACCCACTAAAGAAACCCGCCGTGTGCCGTCTCTCCGCCTTTATTGGCGGGCCACTGGAACTATGTTATGTTCTTTTCTACCACGTACGTGTAAGATCTGGAATGAACTTCCTGCTGCAGTGTTTCCCCAGCGTTACGACTTGTCCCTCTTTAAACGAGGTTTGAGAAGAGTACTTTACTCACGGTAGGCGGCGACTTGGCTGTGCCCCTGGTGTTGCCATAGTCCTTGGGCGGCTTACCATCAGGTAGGCCGTTTGCTCGGCTGCCAGCGTTGGCAATAAAAAAAACAAAAGGTGCAGCTTTAACTCATACAAATCGCCAGGCCTAGATGGGATATTCCCTGCTGCCCTGCTTAAGTAGGGCGGTGACGTGCTCATTCTAAAACTCAGATCTATTCTGGCCGCCTGCCTGGCTCACAGGTACTTTTATTTTATTTTATTGCATGTAGTGGCAAACGGACATGTGGAAAGAATGCCGGACGAGCGACTGGCTAAGAAGATATACAATTATTTTTTTTGATCTATATTTTAGCATTTGACATGCTCCGCCACTTTTTAAAGTACAAATTATTTGTGAATAAGGAAAAAGAGATTTTTTGTACTTTGTTTGTTGGTCGTAAAGACAAAATGTGATAAGTAAATTGGGATGATCGAAAGATCTGTACTATAGCTCAGTGGTTCAGAGCACTTCCCCGGATTGGAAAAGGCGCGGATTCGATTCCCGCTAGTACAAAAAATCTCTTTTTCCTTATTCACAAATAATTTGTAGTTTAAAAAGATATACAATGTGAAAGTGGAAAGATTTAGGTACAGGGGGAGACCGAGACTTACTTACCTAGACCAAATTGGTCATATATTGAAGGAAGGTGGAGTCAGAAGTCTCCGAATCCGGCGAGCGTGTATGAAGAGTTATGTATGTTAAGGAAGCGAGAGATGTATGCAAGAATAGAGCCTCTTGGCACTCTGTTCTTTCTGCCTACCCCACAAGGGAAATGGCGTGATGATAAGTTAGTTAGTGGCAGACGAGCCACGGTCCATCTGATGGTAAATGGTAACCGTCGCCCATGGACACTATAACGAGAGTATTGTCAAGCCGCTGCTCACCAATTCATTTCACAGATATGAAATTAAATATAAACGGCTACAGCCAAAACGCAACGATGTGCTTTTCATGGCCGGTCACACGGGAGATGGTGGAACCAACCCGCTCGGGTCCGATACCAAGTGAGTACTCCCAACCCAGCCCTACCACCAGTCATGCAATGGATGATAATTGCTTACTTCCCTTAGTCGCTTCATACGACACCCGTGGGAAAGAATGGGGTGGTAACACTTGTATTCATAGTCCGTCACCACACGGTGCCGAAGGGCTGGAGAGAAGTGAAGGTGATCTTTATACCACAACCAGGTAAGAGCGACTACTCGGATCCCAAGTCTTACAGACTTATCAGCTTGACCTCTTTTTTGTTGACTCGAACTCTGGAGAGGTACATAACCTGAGGGAGGGAGCTTTAGTGGATGCCCCCCCTGCATAGACATCAACATGCCTATAGCCAAGGTAAATCTACAGAATCGGCACTTCAAGCAGTTGTCTGCAAAATTGAGGAAGCAATTTCAAACAAGTCTATATGCTTAGGCGCCTTCATAGATATTGAAGGGGCCTTCGACAAGACCAATTTCTACAGCACAACTGCAGCACTGATTAGACACGGAGTAAATGCAGTTATGAGCAAATGGATAAGTAACATGTTAAGCAAAAGGGTCATTAGGCAACAAGCGGAACATAGAAAGCACTAGTGGCCAAAGGATGCCCGCAAGGCGGAGTACTGTCGCCACTACTATGGAACTTGGCGGTAGATGACCTGATCACCACTTTGAATAACCATCACTATTACACAATCGATTATGCTGACGATATAGTGATATTGACAAGCGCTAACAGCACTAGCATCATATGCGATGTTACACGCTCTGCGCTGGCTATCGTGGAACGCTGGTGCACTAACAATGAACTGACAGTTAACCCACGAAAGACAGAAACTATTAATGTTCACTAACAAACGTAATCTGGGCAACTATCGACTGCCCAAATTGTTCAAGACAGAACTCCAGCTGCCAACAGAGGTAAAGTATTTAGGGGTAATACTTGACAGCAAATTAAATTGGAGTAGTCACCTAAACAATAACATTGACAAAGCTACAGTCGCCTTCTGGCAATGCCGTAGAATGGTAGGTAAAACGTGGGGGCTAAACCCTAAGATCACCCTATGGCTATACCAAGCAGTTATTCGACCAATGATCAGCTACGGGGCGGTGGTATGGTGGCCACGGACCTTACTATCCACCGTCGAAGCCAAATTACAACGACTCCAGAGGTTGTCCTGTATGGCGGCCACGGGATGCACGAGGCCAACCCCAACTGCAGCGCTGGAAGCTATTCTTGGCCTGCCACCACTGCATATCTTTATAAAATAAGCAGCCACAGCAGCACGTCTTAAAAGACTGAATCTCTGGAAGCTGGCCGCACACCGAAATACTCATTGAGACAGTAGGTAAGGAGCCGCTTATAGAGGCGGCGACTGACACGATACCCAGCAATTCGTGTTTGACATTCTTGTCAAGTACAAGATACAACTGCATGAACAACCCGGTGAAGGTCTTAACTCACGAGAGTTAAGAATCTTCACCATCCATCCATCCATCCATCAGCCTTTCAACGTCCACTGCTGGACATAGGCCTCCCCAAGAAACGCCACAACAAGCGGTCCCGTCATGGGGGATAATGCCGTAATCGCCACGCTTGGCAGACGGGTTGGCGATCGCAGTGGATTTGTTAATACTCGAGGGAGTGCTGCCGCCCACTCCCCTGGTATTCCCTCAGTCGCCTCTTACGACTCCCGTGGGTAGAGAGGGGTGGGACAATTCTAAAGCCGGCCCCACACGGCCAATCTTCACAGATGGATCTAAAACAAGGTCAGGTACTGGCTCGGGAGTATTCTCAGAGGACCTAAACATACAGATCTCTTTATCATTAGGAGCTCATAACACGGTCTTCCAGGCAGAATGTGTAGGCATCTTAATGGTAGCGTATGCAATCGACTCTAGAAAGGTAAAGGACCACCAGATCCGTATACTCTCTGACAGCCAATCAGTCCTACAGGCCCTTCAAAGGTATACTGTAACTTCGGGTCTTATATACGAGTGTCATCGAGCCCTGTCACAGGTATGTATCGACAACGATATAACCCTACAGTGGATCAAAGGACACAGCAACTCACGCGGTAATGACGCTGCCGATGAATTGGCAAGAGGGGGTTCGGAGATGATAGTGGAAGGACCAGAGCCCATTCTAACCCTGCCGTTCGCTTGGCTCCGAAACACACTACGACAAAACACCAAGGTAGAACACCAAGAATACTGGTCTAACTTAGGTACATGCAGGAAAGCCAGAGAGGCCCTTCCGACAATCTACCCCGGACTGTCACTAAAGCTACGGCGTTTGAAGAGGCCTCAGCTCCGGCTACTAATGGGAGCCATTACTAAACATGCTTTATGGAATAAACACTTAATTCTTATTTACTTTAGGTGTTACAGACAGCCCTCTTTGCAGAGCTTGCATGGAGGCAGACGAAACGGCTGCCCACATCATTCTTGAATGTCCAGGGGTGGCAGAATACCGGGCACTATACCTCGGCTCTCCGAGGTCGCTCCCAGAAGTCGTCGGCAACGTCAAGGGTCTGCTAGGCTTTCTGGTGATGCTGGGTTGGCAAGAGAAGTGCCAGCTACCCGTCACGCAAAATAGGCGCACTTACGACGTCGAGTTGCGGAAAAATAGCCGACGTTTACAAAACTAACTAACTAACTTATCATCACGCCATTTCCCTTGCGGGGTAGGCAGAGAGAAGAGAGTGCCAAGAGGCTCTATTCTTGCATACATCTCTTGCTTCCTCAACATTCATAACTCTCTTCATACACGCTCGCCGGTTTCGGAGACTCTTGACTCCACCTTCCTTCAATACATGACCAATTTGGTCTAGGTACGTAAGTCTCGGTCTCCCCCTGTTACCTACATCCTTCCACTTTCGCATTGTATATCTTCTTAGCCAGTCGCTCGTCCGGCATTCTTTCCACATGTCCGAACCATCGGAGCATTCCCTTTCGCATCTTTACACCAATACTCTCTTTCATACCTACTCGCTCTCTTACGTCATTGTTACGAATGCGGTCAGTCAGCCTCACTCCACAGATTCTCCGGAGAAATCGCATTTCGACCGCATTGATTTTACTCTGATGCTCC
Source organism: Leucoma salicis (assembly GCA_948253155.1). NCBI lineage: Eukaryota > Metazoa > Arthropoda > Insecta > Lepidoptera > Erebidae > Leucoma > Leucoma salicis. Next base: position 20,448,211 of record OX411814.1, on the reverse strand, counting down.
TTTTTACATACCCAACTCTCGTTTCCATATAATAACGTTGGGACAAGCACTGCGTTGTGTATTGCGACACGTGCCTTCTGGCTGAGGTGGTGGCTGCCGAGAAGTTGTCCCAATGCTCCGTTCACTCTATTTCCCGCATTCACTCTTCTTTCTACATCAGTGGTCTGAATCCACATCCAGGATATACAAATTCATCCACTTGTTCTAGCACACCATTTCCTATTGCTACTCTAACATCTATTCTGGCTTCTTCTCTTTCAAAAACCATTACTTTGGTTTTGCTCACATTCACACGTAGGCCCCTTTTCTTACAATCTTCTGCCATTACGTCGACTAGGGTTTGCAGGTCAGACTGCGGTAATAGGACCGCATCGTCTGCATATAGCAGAGAGTTAACCACTGAGTCGCCCATCTGAACCCCCACGTTCATTTCATTCAACCTTTGTAGACACTTATCCAGATGTATGATAAACAGTCTGGCTGATAGAACGCAGCCCTGTTTAACGCCGATATTGACATCCAACCAGGGTGACATTCCATCATCCAGCCGCACACAAGCTCTGCAGTCCATGTAGTTGGACTGCACCGCTTGTAGCAGTCTACCGTTAATACCATACTCCGGCAAAATGTCCCAAAGTTCCTTTCGTACAACAGTGTCAAATGCTTTCTCCAAATCCACAAAACTGCAGAAAACCCTCTGGCCTACAGCCAGATGCTTCTCCACAATGTTGCGCAGAGAAAACACTTGACCCATGCATCCTCGTCCACACCTGAAACCTCCTTGTACCTCACACAAAAAATCATCAGACACCATCCTCATTCTCCTTTCAATAATTTTACCATACACTTTAGCTGCCAAACTGGTCAAGCTTATGGCCCTGTAGTTTGCACAGTCATAACGTGAACCCTTGTTTTTAAACAAGGGCACGATGACTGCGCTTCTCCAGTCCTTGGGAACCATTCCTAAGCTCCAACATAAATTGAGAAGCATCAGGAAGGATTCCCAGACACATGAGCCTCCAAGTTTGATCATCTCAGCAGACACCATATCAATACCCGCTGCCTTACCATTTTTCAAACTTCTAATCGCCCATACTAATGTCATCAGAGGATGCCGGTACCGAATGCTGATCTGTTAGACCACATGTGGCACCAGCATCACCCTGAACATCCGCATACATATCTCCAAAATATTCACTCCATCGGCTTTTTCGGATGTTTGCGTAAGAATGTCTCCACCTTTAGACCTTATTTTATTTATTCTGAAAGCTGACCAACCACTCCGAGATTTCTTCACCTCCCTCCAGAAAAGTTTGGTGTTGCTCTCGAGGTTTTTGGTCAGCCTTTCTTCTGCAATCATATTTGCTCTATCACGCTTCTCTTTCACTAAGGCTTTGGTGTCATTCTTACGTTGCCGGTATATTTCTTTCTTCTGTTCTTTCATACTTGCACTCAGGTTCAAAGAAGATACATAGTCCAGCCACGCTTTCTTCTTTTGGTTTACGGAAGCTGCTACTTCCGTATCCCACCACGCATCACCTTTCACTTTCCTATGCTTCTTTGAGCATCGACAGACTTCTTTCGCTGTATCTACCATACTATATTTCAATACTCTCCAGCATTCTTCTATGTCAGATCCCGACTGACTTGCCATTGTCAGCCGTTCACGGACACCCTCTACATACTTTGCTCTTACACTCTCTTCTTGCAAATTTTCAATCTTTATTCTTTCAAGCCCTCCGAAGTGGACACGCTCTCGCCAGTGTCTCCACTTTCTGAACAGACCACTAAGTCTCGCAATAACGAGATAGTGGTCCGTGTCGACAGTGGGACCCCTGAAGGCTCTTGTATCCAGAATTTTACTTCGGAGGCGACTGTCTACCAGAATTAAATCTATCATACTTCTCTGTTCATTCCTTCTCCATGTATACATATGGATGTCATTATGTTGAAAAAATGTGTTTGACACAATAAGGTTTCTCTCCATACATACATCCGCAATAAGCCTACCTGCATCATTCACTCTCTTCACCAAATGAACCAAGCACGTCCTCGAAGTCTGGACGCTTGGTCCCAACCCATCCATTCAAGTCTCCGCATATGATCACGCGTTCACTAGCTTCTGCCAAATCCAGAACTTCCCTAACATTACCCCAGAACTTCTATAGATCCGATGCCACCGAAGAGCCTACGGGAGCATAAGCTGCGACCATCAAGACCCTGGTGACACCTAGTTTTATTCGGACTTCTATGTCTGGGATCAAACATTCCGTAATCTTTCACACCTGAGGCCAAACGAGCGGACAGCAACACCCCCACTCCCATGCTGGCCCGATCGCTCTGCGGTACACCAGACCACAGAGCTAACCCGCCACCAGGAAGATCACAGGCGTCGCTACCCTTTCGCTTGGTCTCTGTTACACAGAACACACCAAGCTGTCTGTCCGACATGACGGTTACCAGCTCGTGTAACTTACCTTCCACACCACCTCTTACATTCCACGTGCCTACTCGACATTCTGCTCCCCTCGACTCGCCAAACTAGGCAAGGCGTGATGGGTGGCGGCCTCCATCGCCGCATCTGCCGTTGTTCGTACCGACGGGGGCGGGTCGGTACGCGTCGCCTCTGGGGCACGCCCTAACCCGCACTGCGGTACACATTCGAGCCGGATTGCAGCCTATGGATTACAGGCTAGCAGGGATCGCGACGAGCACGCTCCGGACTATGATCACCCAAATACCATTAGGATACAATACAATACAATACCATTAGGACCCCACAACACAGTCTTCCAGGCAGAATGTATGGGCAGCATAATGGCAGCACACGCAACCGCCTCCAGAAAGGTAAAGGAACACCCTATCCACACACTTTCTGACAGCCGATCAGTTCTACAAGCCCTCCAAAGCTACACCGTAACCTCAGGGCTTATATAAGAATGTCATCGAGCCCTGTCACAGTTATGTATCGACAATGATATTACCCTACAGTGGATCACGGGACATAGCGACTCACGCGATAATGACGCGGCTGATGAATTGGCAAGGGAAGGCTCGGAGACGAAAGCTATAGGCCCTGAGCCTATTCTGCCCCTAGAATTCGCCTTTCATCGGAAAATACTGCGACAAAACACCAAGGTAGAGCATCAACAATATTGGTCTAATCTAGGTACATGCAGGCAAACTAGAGAGGCCCTCCTGATAATCAGCCCCGGATTATCACGTAAGCTACGGCTAATGAATAGGCCTCAGCTACGACTTATAGTCGCAGCCCTAACTGGCGATGCCCTATTGAATAAGCACTTATTTATACTGGGTGTTACAGACAGCCCCCTCTGTAGAGCCTGCATGGAGGCAGAAGAAACAAGCACCCATGTCATCATTGAATGCCCAGGGGTGGAGGAATACCGGGCACGATACCGCGGGTCACCAAGGTCACTCCCAGAAGTCGTCGGCAACATTAAGGGTCTGCTAGGCTTAGTAGGCGTAGTTGGGTTGGCTAGAGTAGTGCCACCAAACCGTCACGTAAAATAGGCGCATTGAAAGACGTCAAGTTGCGGAAAACAAGCCCGTGTATCACTATCACTAATTTGCAAATCTTTAAAAGTTACTTTTACATTAGTAACTTTTAAAGATTCGCGAATTGTACACATATTTAAAGTAGCATAAACGGGTCTTTTTTCGCGTATAAAATAGGTGAAATTATGAACTACCTTTTACCCGACGTTTCAACTGCGTTGCAGCAGCCGTGGTCACGGGACAACTGGAGAGGCGAGCTACTTTATTTTTCCTCGACAGTTTGTAGGGTAGATTGATCTACACCGATGTTTGCCCGACACACAACACTCACTATATCGCGAGACGAATGTGAAGATATATTAGGTAGTTTGCACTTATTAATCACTTGATTCCACGCTGATGATAGATTAAATCCGTCTCCTCTATTGAAATTTCTGTGCTTTTTGATTTCAATAGCTTCGCGCACTAACCGTTTGTAGTAGTGGCGGTCCTGAGATAGGATTATAGGTTGGTGAAGCTCAATGGGCAGCCCATTGGCACCTGTTATGGCTAATATCTGGATGGAGTATTTTGAAGAATGGGCACTAAGAACTGGGCCTTTTAAAGTAAGGTTTTGGAAGCGGTACGTAGACGATATCTTCTGCATCATATCCGGAGGAATGCCTCAAGTGGAGCAATATCTGAACCACCTTAATTCTCTTCACCTAAAAATTAAATTCACATGTGAGGTGGAGACTGACAGATCAATTTCTTTTCTTGACGTGAAGTTGATGGCGAAACCTGACGGCACCCTTGGCCATACCGTCTACCGAAAACCGACACACACAAATAAGTATCTGCACGCCTCATCGCACCACCATCCGCGTCACCTACAGTCAGTCACAACTTCATTGACTACCAGAGCCATTGATATTTGTGACCCTGAACATCTACAACAGGAACTGCATAATGTTCAGGAGGTACTGAAACGAAATGGGTACAAAACTGGTCGTAGGCTTCAGCGGCGAACGAAAAGGGAAAGATATCCTGAAGTCAATAGACAACCGGCTTTCCTGCCATATATACGAGGAGTGACGGACAAAATTGGAACAGTACTTAGTAAATACTCCATGAAGACTGTATACATTCCGCACTGTAAGTTATCGAGTCAATTGCGTACACCGAAGGATATTATTCCCTTGCAATCAGCGGGAGTTTACAAAATAAACTGTAGCTGTGGGAGCGCTTACATCGGCCAAACCAAGCGATCGATTGCTGAAAGGGTTAAGGAGCACATAACTGCAGTCAGGAAAGGACAGATAAACAAATCTGCCATCGCTGAACATCTCCTAGAAGCAGGTACTAATCACTGGATTGAGCTTCACCAACCTATAATCCTATCTCAGGACCGCCACTACTACAAACGGTTAGTGCGCGAAGCTATTGAAATCAAAAAGCACAGAAATTTCAATAGAGGAGACGGATTTAATCTATCATCAGCGTGGAATCCAGTGATTAATAAGTGCAAACTACCTAATATATCTTCACATTCGTCTCGCGATATAGTGAGTGTTGTGTGTCGGACAAACATCGGTGTAGATCAATCTACCCTACAAACTGTCGAGGAAAAATAAAGTAGCTCGCCTCTCCAGTTGTCCCGTGACCACGGCTGCTGCAACGCAGTCGAAACGTCGGGTAAAAGGTAGTTCATAATTTCACCTATTTTATACGCGAAAAAAGACCCGTTTATGTTACTTTTACATATTCAAAAATTGTAATATACAAGATTGTGAATTGCATGTTTAATTAAAACTTACAGAATACAATTCCATGAGTTCAGCTGCTGTTGTTTCCTTTGGTTGGTTGAGAGCTTTAAACTTGATCTCATTTGGAGGTAATGCATCATATACAAATGGTCCTTGTATAGTATCTAAGTCATGAGTCCCAATGGCAACCAAAGTTCTCTTCCTGCAAATATTCTGGTGTAGTTTGTCCTGTAATTAATAATAAATATGTTATATACTTATTTATATGATACAATTAGATTCTGCCCGCAACTCTGTTCACATGGCCTTTAGAATATATTACTCTAATATGGTACATTGATTATCTCTATATAAACATAGCTAATATATCATTATTTTTCCTGTATGAAGAGTAGCCTATGTTTTTATCTGGGCTTTAGAGCCCTAGTCTAGACTATATGTATGCAAAATGTCATTATAATTAGTTTAGTAGGAACGGTGTGAAAGCGTAACCAACAAACTCACTTTCCCATTTTATATTATCAGTAAGGATGATGAACTTATACGAGCCCCGATGCAAAATAGTTCGTCTAGTATAAGTAGTGCAAAGCCTAAAATATAGAAAGCAAATATTGGTAAAATAATTAAGAACGTTTAATAAAAAGTAAACCACAATTTGAGGAACATTTTAAAGTTTATTTTAACATAACTGAAATTCTTTCATGACTTTACATAACATAAAAAATAAAATTCTAAAAAACATAACGCAAAAGTATTCGTCTACCCTTGTCACTCACGCAAAATAGTTCGTCTACCACTTAGTTGTGTCGCCTTTGCTCTCAATGACAGCTTTAATGCGAAGAGGCATGGTTGCAACCAACGCTGCACACTCCTCAGGCGTAATTGACTCCCAGACAGCCAAGAGTTTAGCCTTTAAGTCACTCTTCGATCTTGATGGATTTTTACGGAGATCTTTTTTTATTTTCCACCATAGGGTTTCGATCGATGACAAGTCCGGGCTGTCATCGTCATCAATCGCGAAGCGATAGCGGTCCGTACCATGTCACACAAGGCTACCGTCCGCAGTCCGTGGCGGGTAGATGGCGGGAACACAGACGGTGTGACACCAAAAGTGATCAAATTGTTCACGACCTTTCGTAACGCAACATCATGTCGGTCAGGGACGAAGAAATTCTGCTTTTATTAGCAATGTACCAAAAGAAAAAACGCAAACCCAAAAGAATTTGGGTTTACGACATAAATATGAAACGAGATATGTTTGGAGAGTACCACACCATTTGTGTAAAGAGCTGCGTTCATACGAGAACCGATTTTTTACGTATTTTCACTTCTTTAAAGTGTTTTTATAAATCCTGTCTTTAGTATAATATAAACATGGGTGATGTCTAACTAATTCAATTAGTTTTTCTGTTGGATTCATTTAGTTTTTCTGTTGGATTCATTTTGAAACTGGAACTATCGTACATTTAAGTTGTAAAAAAATACAATTCGTGAGATCGGACCGCGACCGCCCCGCTATCGCTTCGCTCTGTGTGACAGCTTGTAATGACTACCGTAGAATACAGCGACCGCACCGGCCGCCCGTCCCGCACCCCGAGGCGTCCTTCCCGCGAAGCGATCTCCTGTTTGTCGTACCGATCCGTCCGCGCGGGAGATCGGAACGCGCCCGTTGCTATGTGACAGGTTGCATATAAATTCGAATATTACAAAAAAATCCCGTCCCGGCTCGCGGTCGCTTTCCCGCGGCTCCCGCCTCTGTGTGACGAGGGCTTTAGATGGCCATTCGATTGTAGGGATGCTTTTCGCCAGTAGCCATGTCTTTGTTGTCCTTGCAGTATGGCAGGAAGCACCATCCTGTTGAAAAATGAAGGAATCTTGATGCTTAAGTGACGGAATAGAGGGCAGTAAATTCTCTTCCAAAAGATTTTGATACCTTGCAGCATTGATAGAACCATCCACAAACTGCATACCACCAACACCTTGTGCAGACATGCAGCCCCATATCATAAGAGATGCCGGAAACTTCACTTTGCGTTTGAGATAATCAGTATGAAATGCCTCATTTTTGTTCCGAATCACTTTTTTCCTTTCATCGCCGACTGTCACTTCAAATTTGGACTCGTCACTCCAAATGATACTACGCCACTGATCGGAAGTCCAATTTAAATGATCACGAGCAAACTTCAACCTCTTTTTCTTTTATACAGCAGTCAACAGTGGTTTCTCCTTAGCGGTGTAAAATCCGTAACCCATTCTTTTTAGGACTCTTTTGCAAGTATCAACTGAGACGTCTTTGTGAATCATGTCCTTCCATTGCCGTGAGTTCTCCAGCTCGAGCACGATGATTATTTTTGATAATTTTCTTCAGGATTCTGTTTTCTACTGCACTTGTGATGCGTGGTCGACCAGTTTTCTTCAAACAAGAAGTCGTTCTATTCTTTTTATAGTGCCGGATGATAGATTGGACTGTAGACCTGGGAAGTATCAAGTCTTTAGATATTTGGTAACTTGATTTGCCAGCATCGACCCCACAAACTATTCGCTTTCGAAGCTCTTCATACACAGGTTTGCCACGACCCATTGTTATTTGAAAACTAATGAAAAATACTGAAATTTTCAGAATTTATACTGTCTCACTTGACAAATGACACAGAATTACTTCTACAAATTTAAATGATGCAACATAATTGTACAAAAAGGAATAATCTTATTTAACTCACCAATAGACGAATTCTTTTGCATCGATTAACAATTAGACGAACTATTTTGCTTATAACTTCTTCTAATTTAAAACAGGATATGTATAAATTTAAGAAGCTAAAATAGTTTATTGGTTCATAATTAAAAAATGGCATAAGTAAAGCGACACGTGATAGTAGAAGAGCTTAATATTTTATATAGATATACAAAAATAATGAAGTTAGAAAAAAATCTCACAGAGAAAATTTCACACTAGACGAACTATTTTGCATCGTGGCTCGTATATGGTGGCAGGCGGTATATATCCATTTAATTAATAGAATTAGTAAGTTAACTATGAACAAGCATGTTGATCATGCATTTACAATTTTAGGCAGCAACTATCATAGACACAAAATGTGGATATGTTAATTCTATCTAAGCTTAATTAAATATGTACCTGTAATTCGATGAAGCTATCATAGGACTCTTTTGTAAAGTTAATGCCTTTGAGGACAGCTGCTACCGCATATGGTCTGATTTGTGATGTAGCAGGAGTTAAATGCAGGGAGTGACTGTCCTCATATTTCACAAATGTGTAATGTGGAGGAGCTTTCCTAGAAATATACAATTATTGATACAGTAAAATTGCAAACATAATATTGAAAGGGAGGATGCAGGTTCAAATCATGCTCACACTAAATCACTTTTTCCACTTTCACAAATATTTTTTTATTTATTGAAAATGTCTCGAACTTTTTAAACATTGTTTGTATAATATTTTAAATATTCATACAATGTTTTAAATATTTTATAATTGTAACAATTAATAATTACAATTTTGTCTTCTTACTGGTGGAATTTTTGAGCACAAAATATATCTTTTCAATATAAAGAGGAGTATTATACTCAGTTTAATATACTAGCTTAAAATGTCATATATTATATAAAAAAGTAAGTGATGAATAAAAAGATAAAATATAATAATAATAAATAATAAAATATAATAATAATAAAAAAATATAAAATATAAAAATAATAAAAATATAAAAATAAAATATAAAAATAAATAATAAAATATAAAAATACCTAGTTCTGCCGAGTGTAAGGTTATTGATTGGGTTCCACCTGGTGCATGTATGAGGACACACATGTTGTCAGGATGGTCGAGTGTAAGGTTCTAAATATATTTTCCCTAATTTTTGAGGTAACTGTGCGATTAACCGTTTTTACTGACAACACTTTGAGTACTTGTCAAACATTGACTCGGTTGTCTTTATATATAGTGCATTATCTGTGCTCGATAGTCGGACTCGCCTCGCAGTCGTGGAAGTAACAAGTTGTGCTAGTACGAGGAGGGATCAAAAAGTAGTGAGAACGACATACTCATTGGTAAGAAAAAAAAATACTGGCAGGCATAGCTCAGATACATATTTGTAATATTAAAAAAGAAAAAAATATTCGATTCTCTTTTGTTTTTTTCTGAATGTAGTCATTTGTTTGCTTCGTGTCGGAACGTGTTCTCGAAAATGGAGAAAAACTAAGTGCGAGCCGTTATTAAATACCTCTGTTTAAAAAAGTTAACGACGCAAGAGATTCATTGCGATTTGGAGGCAACATTAGGAGAGTCTGCTCCGCCGTATTCCACTGTTGCAAAGTGGGCTTCTCAATTTTGAGTAGGGAGAACGAGCACGGAAGACGAACATCGTTGCAGCCGTCCATCGACGTCAGTCACCCAAGAAAATGTTGCAAAAGTCAAGAAAATTGTATTGAGCGATCAGAGTTACCATCCGATACATAATTCAAGAAACGGGCATTTCATATGGAAGTATTCAATCCATATTGAAACAATCTTTGAATATGAGAAAAGTCTCCGCAAGATGGGTGCCGAGAATGTTAACCGACAGTCAGAAACAAAATCGACTTGACATTTTGAAGATACTGTTGGACAAGTTTCAAGAAGATTCTGAAAACTTTTTGTCTCGTTTCGTAACAATGGACGAAACATGGGTCCATCATTTTGATACCGAGACAAAAAAGGCAATCTTCGCAATGGAAACGGCCATCATGACCGACCCCGAAGAAGTTTCGTGCCGTGGCATCGGCTGGCAAGGTTATGGCCTCAATATTTTGGGACTCAGAAGGGATATTGTTGATTGATTACCTGGAGCGTGGAACCACTATTACAGACCAATATTATGCAGCTTTAGTTCCCAAGTTGAGGAATGCTATCAAAGAGAAAAGCAGAGGGAAACTTCGAAGTGGCGTGCTGTTTCATCACGACAACGCACTCGCGCACAGGTCAGCAGTTGCGAAACAGGTACGAAGACGATAACGAGGTGATGGATGCCGTGGAGAGCTTTTTGCAGGACCAAGACAAAACTTTTTTTTTGAAAGGGATAGATGCCTTAGAAAAGCGCTGGACTCGGTGTGCAGAGACTCGGAGACTATGTAGAAAAATAAATTATTAAGTATTCAACAGTCATTATATTCTATCTCATTCTCACTACTTTTTGATCCTTCCTCGTACAGTGATCAGTGCCTCAGTGTTTTCCCACCGCTCGGTCACCTTCCGTTGCTCGCTCCGGCATCCGCGGTGCACTCCGCCGCGATTTTCGGGCAAGTAGCATTAGTGCCACCACCATAGTGTCCGCGTCGCGGTAGGCTCGACCTCGAGTGCCGCCGCGAGTCATGAAGGGGCACCACCCCCCCTCAGTCCCGCCCTCCATCCGCACCCCTAGCCCGCCACAGGGTAGGGGTGGCCATGCACGCAACCCATTTAGTGGGGGAGCGCCGCCCACCACGACCAGCGCCGCAGGGCAGACCACCGCCCGCCACGCTGTGTTATGTGTGTGCGACTCGCGCGACGCCCCGCCGCGTCTCCCGCCAGCTCCGCCGTAACTACGGCTGCGCCTGCGCCCTCAGGCTCGAGCTCACCAGAGCGGTGACCACCACCGCCTCTGCCCCCACTGCCTCCACCGCCGCACCACCTGCTGCGACTCCAACTCCAGCCACGCATGTGGCCCAAAGGAGCGCCCACTACCCGCCTCTGGTAGTGGAGCTGCTCCCAAATTGGGCACACCACATGCACGAGCTCAAGAAGAGGCTCGGCCACACCGCCAACGCCCGGCCGTACGGGAGGGGAATTTGATTCTCCCCCCTCGACAAAGATGAATTCCGTCAGGTACAGCGCTACCTGACGGACCTTGAGAGGACAGAACGCATCCCGTGGTTCTCCTACTCCCCTCCGGCGGAGAGGAGCCTGAAGGTGACCATCAGAGGGCCCCCGAGCAACGCCACACCGGAGGAGGTACTTGACGAGCTCCGCGACCTCGGGTTCGAGCCCGAATATGTGCGAAACTTTCGGGCTCGCGGCGACCGACCGGGGTGTATCCTATTCGCAGTTCTCAAGAAGACTCCAGACACCACCCCGGGGATTTACGAAGTGAGCAAAATGCTCGGCATACCCGGGGTCGGGAAGCGGAATCCCGCCCAGTGCCACCGCTGCCAGACTTTCCGACATAGCAGTCACCAATGCCACCGTCCACTTGCGTGTGTACGGTGTGGCGGTGAGCACATAGCAAGAGAGTGCCCGCGCCCACTCACAGAACCCGCCACCTGCGCGAACTGCGGCGGGGAACACCCCGCGAACAATATAAACTGCCCCGTCTTCCGTAAAGAGGCAAGAAACAGGAAGGCGGCGACGGTAGCCGTCACCGGGGCGTCGAAACCAAATCCGCCCCCGGTGAACCCACAACCCGTCGGCGAGTCCTCACAGGCTGATGGCTGATGCCAACCCCCCCTCTGAACGCGTAGCTCCGAGAAAGAGGGTAGAAGAAAGCGGAGAGGGAAGGGCGCTGCATCCCTCCCGCCTGCGCCACCACCACCACGCCCACCATCGCCACCACCATCACGTCCACCATCGCCACCGCCACCAACTCCACTAGCAGCCGGACAGCGCTGTCCAATACCGCGCTCTGAACCGCCCACCGCCCCCGTGAACGCCCCCGCGCCCAAAGCCGCACGCGACTCCACCATCCCAGCCTCACAGCACCCCCACCATGAAGACGCCAGCAGCAACGTGGAGGTTCGCGAGACTATCCGCCTCCTGCAGGAGGTGCTCATCGCGCTCCATGAAAACCAGGACTCCATTGTGATTGTCCAGATAATCCTCAGAGGCATGGCCGATATCATCACCAGTGGTATCTGAGCCGATCCTGAGGACTTTGAGAACCATCATCATAACACCGCCTCACAGCGCGGCTTCACGGGGCGGGCTCAGCCCCCCGCCCCTGGTATGCAAGTTCGCCCCACCCCGTGGCCCCTGTGCACGCAACACTTGCGCATATTTTGCGGAGAAATATGCGTATTGTGTTCGGGCATAGTTGGTCGCGGGGCGGGGTAGATTCCTAGACCCCATAGTCTACCCCACACACATCGTCGAAGGGCATCGGATAGCCCCCCACCGTCGTAAGCCCCCGCCGCTGTGGCTGGTCGCTCGGAGCTGGACCTCCCCCGGGCCTACCGGGGTTCTCATCTGGCTCGGGCTGACCGCCGCGGTGGTGTGAAAAACGGAGGGGGCCGCCGTACGTCCGCCCTAAGGACCGGGCCCTATTAAGGGCTTTGAGAGGAAGCCTCAGTCAGGGGGCAAATGGCCCGATACTGAGTCCGCCCGCCCTATTCCAGGGTGGAGTGAAGATCACCGTGCTCGATAGTCAGTAGACTGTGTCGACCGAAGCGTGCGGACGTAATTTAAAGTGACAGTTGTTTAGTGCAAATTCTGTGTTTTATTATAACGACCGTTGGAGCCTGTAATAAAATCGGGACAGCTTACATTTCAGAAGAGGGATAAAGAAAAATGCAAGTACACGCCCATATCTTCTCTTATTGTCCTAAGTTAAATTATTGTTCAATTGCCTGAGAAATTAACAAGTCATCAAACGCCTGAAATACAGTTTCAGCCGTCGCACCCTTTTTTTATTTTTTTTTTATTTTAGGTGGGCAAAAATGTCCTGCCGCACACCCCGCTGCCCGGGGAGACAACGGACCCACTAAAAACCCACCGTGTGCCTCCACCCGCCCTTGCTACGGCGGATCACGGGTACCGCGTCGTTACGACCGCGATCCGCAGGCGGCAGCCCCTTCGGGCACCCTCTCTTGAGCGACGCCTCGCGCACTTGGGCGTCGCACCTTCGCGGTAGGCTTCCGCGGACGGCAGGGTACTCCCCGACCCCACCGTCCGCAGCCTCGGCTAGGGCGGCATCAGGCGCAGATAAGCGCGCGCACGCCGCCCCTCGCGCCGGCGTCACTGCCAACCATCGCTCGCGCAACGGCCGGCAGCGACAGGTCCGCGCCTATGACTGCAACGAGTTCCCGGCGCTGCACATCCCAGGCCGGGCACGACTCGAGCGTGTGCTGCGCCGAGTCCTCGTCACAGTCGCAGTGGTGACAGCCTGGGGTCGTCTCCCTCCTTGCGATCGTGTGCAGGTATTTGCCGAAGCAACCATGCCCCGACAAAACCTGCACCAACCAACCGGAAGGTGAGGACCCCGTGCTGCCGCCCTGCCCATTCTTCCAAGATCGGCCGGAGCGCCCCCACGGTCCAGAGACCGGCTCGGGGCGTCTCCAGCCGAGACTTCCACTTTAGGACGGTGGCGCGGCGGGCATCTTCCCGCCACGATGACATTGCGCTCGGCGAGGGGCGGCTGCCCCCCACCCGCGCCGTCGACGCCCGCCGATAGACGTCGGCGAGCACCTCCGCCTCCAGATCCCACGGGGGGGTTCCGGCCAACGCGCAGGCTGCATCGGTCGAGACCGTGCGGTACCCGCGTATTGCCCTGACCGCTACGACCCTCTGTGGACGCCACAGAAGGGCCCTATTGCGAGCGGCCAGGGACTCCGCCCACACGGACGCGCCGTACAGCGCCATCGACCGTACTACCCCCGCGTAGAGTCGTCGACACGCAAGACTCGGTCCGCCCAAATACGGCATAAGTCGCCCGAGGGCGGACGCCGTGTTGACGAGCCTTGGCGCAAGACGGCGGAAGTGCTCGTCAAAGTGCCACCGTCCATCCAATACCAGGCCCAGATATTTGATGTGGGCCTGGATTGGGAAGCCCACACCGTTGACCGTCGAGGCGCTGGCGGGCGGGCCCCGTCGGCGCCCATGGAAGAGTAGGGCCTCCGACTTTTCAAGGGCCACCCTAAGCCCCAGCGCCTCGATCCGCCTGACCACCTCCGCGGTACCTGAGGTGGCCAGCGTTGCCGCCTCCTCGAGGGTCCTGTCCCGAGCTGTGACGAGCGTATCGTCTGCGTAGCAAATTACGCCCAGCCCGGGGGGGAGCCGGCCACGGAGGACCCAGTCGTAGCCGATGTCCCACAGGAGCGGCCCAAGAACCGAACCCTGCGCGACGCCGCACGACATAGCCCTCCTTACAACGTCCCCTTCCCGGTCCACGAAGAGGACGCTGCGGCCGTCCAGGTAGTCTGCCACCAGCCGCCTTAGGTAGAGGGGCACTCCATGGTACCGGAGTGCCTCCTTGATGCAGCCGAATGGCAGACTATTGAAGGCGTTACCGACGTCGAGCGACACCGCCAACAGCACTTCCCTCGAGGTGACGGCCTCCGCAGCCGCGGCCTTCAGGCGCAGAATGGCGTCGACCGTAGACCGACCCGCCCGATATCCAAACTGGGCGTCGGACAGGTCGGGGCCGACCGCTCCACCAAGCGCTACCCAGTCGTAGTTTCAGCAATTTATAGCCCCCCAACACATCTTATAAAAAGATTACTACTTATATTTATTTGACCAACTAGGAATAAGATTTATTCTATATATAGGCGATTATAATGCCAAGAATACGTATTGAGGATCAAGACTTACTACTACTAAAGGAAAAGAGCTCCTAAGTGCTATAAACGAAAAGCAAAGCGAAGTTATTTCAACGGGGAAGCCAACATATTGGCCAACAGATCCTCAAAAAGTTCCAGACCTGATCGACTTCTTTATTTACAAAAACATAACGACCGATTATCTGAAAGTTGACGAAGGATTCGACATGAACTCGGACCACTCAATAATATCTCTAAAGCGAAATAACAATTCAAAAAGAACCTAGCACAACGTTAGTTAACAATCATACAGATTGGAAGAGCCATCAAGTAGAATTAGAAAATACTGTAGATTTAAAAGTATCAGTAAAGACTAAGGAACAATTAGAAATAGAAGTAGAAAAATATATTGGAATGATACTCAAATACTTAATAAACGATTAATTGGAAAATATTACCCAGCAGAAATTAAATGCCTTTTAGCTGAAAAAAGACAACAAAGGAGCAAACCAGCTCGCCACTCGATAAAACAATCCTAAATAATCTAACTAAGAAGCTAAACAGAAACATAAAACACTCATAGACGAATCAAGGGATTCATACTTTCGTAGCTTAAGTAGTACTAAAGACACAAACAATTCTCTTTGGAAAGCTACAACTGGAATGAAGAGACCTACTATATACATCCCTCCTATAAAGGAAGAAAATGGTAAATGGGCAATCAATAATAATCAAAAAGCAAAACGATTTGCCCAACATCTTGAAAATATATTTGTTCCAAACGAAAGTTGTACAGAATATAATTTTGAATCTATACAACAAATTGAGGGAAATATAAGATATGTCACTGCTAAAGAAGTATACAATGAAATAAAACACTACATTAATCCCCGAAAATCTCCTGGTTATGATCTTATTACGGGAGAAATACTACATAAACTGCCTAGGAAGGCATTAGTAATGCTAACTTACTTAATAAATGCTTCATTCAGACTAAGACATATACCAAGTCAATGGAAAATTGCTGAAGTTATTATGATTGCAAAACCAGGCAAACCACATCATGAGAAGCCTTCATACAGGCCCATCTCTCTACTGCCTGTTATGTCAAAATTATTTAAAAAATTGTTGCTAAAAAGGTTAAAACCGATAATTGAAGAACAAAATATAATTCCAGATCACCAATTTGGTTTCCGAGAAAAATACTCCACTATTGATCAAATCCATAGAATAACAAATGTTACTGAAAAAAGCTTAGAAGATAAGAGTCTGCACAACCGTATTTTTAGAAGTAGCTCGAGCATTTGATAAGGTATGGCACAAAGGATTAATTCATAAGTTAAAATTAAGGCTACCTAAGCAATATAACGACCTACTTGAGTCGTACATAACTAATCGAGCATTCAGAGTAAGGCAAGATGATGCCTACTCTGAATTAAAAGAAATTAAAGCTGGTGTGCCACAAGGAAGTTTTAGGGCCGGTCCTGTACCTATTATACACTTGTGATATTCCTCAACCACAAGAGAACACCATTGCTACTTTTGCAGATGATACTGCTATAATGGCGACTGAAAGAAGCAATAACAAAGGTCCAAGCTTCAATAAATGACATTTACGAGTGGACAAAAACATGGCGAATTAAATTGAATGAATCAAAATCCATTCATATTGACTTTACTAACAAAAACCTTATTCATAGGCCTATTTTTATAAATGGAAAGCAAATACCATATGCAAATACAGCTAAATATCTTGGTATAACATTAGACACAAGGCTGCGCTGGAAAACTCACGTAAAAAAGAAACAAGAGCTTGAAATTCGCTATAAAAAACTATACTGGCTACTAGGAAGGCATTGGTCCGGCGGCGCTCGTCGAGCCGTGTGGATGGGTGCATTACTGTCTTATCTATGGAGTGTGGTCCAAGTGAAAAGTGATGGCGAAAGTAATTATTAATGAATTTTTGACATTTGTCCAGAACAAAATAGATGTTCTGGATGAAACAAGTATAATTAAAATATGTGGTGATAATTATTCTGACGCGGACATCGAAACTGGAAAGACTGTTCTGTACAACTCGTGCAGTGACGGGATTAAAATTATACAAAGAAAAGGAGATGATAAGAAGAAAAAGAACATTGGACGTCATTAAAGTTTTAAAAGAAATCGTTGACCCAGACGTGCAGCCTACTTTTGTTGCGAAGGACTTAAATCGGCTTCCACCGATTTCTTTTGACTACATCGATGTATAATACTTTCTAACATTTACGCGAATTTCACACATTTTGAAATAAAACTACGTTTACGGAATCTATCGCGTTTACTTGATTTTTATGCTATCCCGACGTTTCGAATACTTTACAGCATTCATGATCACGGGTGGACTTAGATGGTAGATGTCCAAAGCTGATATGTTGTTTCAACGGTTTCATCTACCCACAGTAATATGATTTCACAAATTTTTTGGTTTATTTATTTCAACCTACATAATATTCGTTTAGAAACACAATTAAAAATATCTACTCTAAGTTTTATGCTTACAATGTATGAGATTTTAAGCTAGTATAATAAAATTAGTATAATACTCCTTTAAGTTTTAAAATTTTGTTTATATTTAGTGCTTAAAAATTCTACCACAAACTACCAATTAAAATTTTTAAGTAATCAAAAAAACTACCATTAAGAAGACAATATTGATTATTAGTTTCTATTATTAAATATATTGATTTTAATAGAAGCTAAGACTAAAAAGCTACCACCGGATCGGAACGCGGCCTGACTGAGAAAGATCCGGCCAGAAAACTCAGTAGGCAATAACTTGTTATGGATTATTAAATTTATGCGGAAAATACTAACTAATCACTACTGTGGGTTTTATCTACACAATAAGCGCTAACTGTGTCTTGCAATCTTGTGGTGTGCCTTCTTGTATTATGTTTGGTGAGGCCTATCACAGGATTCCAGCTTGATGGTAAGGCCCAGCCGTCTTCTCTATTGAAATTGGGATGTTTCTTAATTTCAATAGCCTCACGTATCATTCTAGGACGATATCGATGTTCTTTTGCGAGGATTTGAGGTTTGTCAAACCTGATGTAATGGTGGGTGTGGTCCTGTGTGTGCTCACAAATTGCAGACTTTGTATAGCGACGGTGCTTCACATCAGCTATGTGTTCTTTGATCAAGGTTCCTATGGATCTCTTTGTTTGCCCATTGTAGGAGAGACCACAATCACAATCCAGCTTGTACACTCCTGCATCCTGTATGGGTATATGGCGCGTGAGTGGTGGTAAAAATTGACTAATTCTTATATAGTAGGTTTATAGGAGCTTATAGTAGGTTTTAATTGAAGCTTTCTTCACAGTAACTAACTGTGAAGAAAGCTATAAATAAAGAAAAAGAAGCTAAGATAGATTCCGTAAACGTAGTTTTATTTCAAAATACATCGATGTAACTCGATTACCGAAGGACATGACCGTGATGAGGTCAGAACTTACGGATTTTCAGACAAAGATCAGTTCTGAATTAACTGAACTGCGCAGCTCCATTGATACTCAGACTTGTTAAAAACGTAAGTCTAACATAACGATGACTCCAAAAAGTACGATGGTTTCCGGTTCGCTATCGCCTGTACTTGGACCAGCGGGCAAATGCGTCACTTCGGAGCGTAGTGAGCCGGAGCACACGCCGACCTACCGGGACATAGTGTTCGAAGCGCAACGAATGTGTCAAGCTAAAAGCACATGTGCGCGCCTCCCGCGAGCAGGCTTGAATGGCGTAATCGCGCCGGCGCATATCAGCCTGTTACTAGTGGGGCGAGCGGGCCGCTGCCTACTGTTTTGCACGATGGATGGATCTTTTACTTTAGTTCATAAAAAACGTAAGCCGAAGATAGTAAATATGCGCGGTACGCTTGAGTCACAAGGGACGATTCAGGTAGTAGAATCACAATGTTCTATCTATGTATCCAGAACGAAGAAATGCGTTACAGAGGCGAATATATTAGAACACATCAAACAGCGTGGTGAAGAGTGCGTTAGTGTCCATCTCCTCAAACAGAATTATGAGACTTCATTTAATTCATTTAAGGTAGTTATACTAACTAATATATACTAACTAAATTAAATACCTTCTTGGATGCGAATTTCTGGCCTAGTGGGTTAGTGTACCGTAAATACCGAGAACGTCCTATCCGAAAAACGCCTATACAAAACAACTATGGATAGTACACCTACAAAGGAAACAATTATTATGACTACCTTTAACTGTAAGTCTCTAAAGAGATCGGTGGATCATGTGAGAAGACTCTGCGTTGACTCTGACATTATCGCGCTCCAAGAGACTTGGCTGCTGCCCCATGATCTTGGCTTCGTGCATGAAATCGATGACGATTTTAGCTGTACTGCCAAATCATCCGTAGACACATCGGAAGGCGTATTACGAGGGAGGTCTTACGGCGGAATAGCGCTCATGTGGAGGAATTCTAAACTGCCTAACGTATCAGTAATTGAGTGTGGAAGTGATAGGATAGCTGCAGTTCGTATTGAAGTCAAGAAGCGATCTCTTCTGGTGTTTAGTGTGTATATGCCCACTGATAAGGAAGAAAATGTACCCATCTTTACAGACTGCCTTGGCAGGATTCACTCGATTGTTGAAGATAACGACGCTTCAGCTGTTTATGTCTTGGGTGACTTTAACGCGCACCCAGAATCTCGATTTGGTCACGAGCTTGAAATCTTCTGCCTAGAACAGCTTGATATGTGCAGATATAAGGACGCTCGGAGTTAACTCTGATAGCTACACTTTCATCAGCGAAGCTCATGGTTGTCGACGTTGGCTTGACTACTGCGTTGTCACAGAAGCCGCTTGGAGTACCATATCCTCCGACAGGGTACTACGACACATACTCGTCAGACCATTTACCTCTGCGGGTAGTGTGTAACATTACTGGTGTATCAGTCTCTATTGAGAATAACAACAATTGTTTAAATAAAACGTGCAACGACAAAATCAAATGGGGTATTAGGGATGCTAGTCAAATAGGACACTACTTTAGATATTGTAATTCGAAGCTGGCTGTTATTAATGATGTGTTAAATTATTGTACTTGTGAGAAGAATGGAAGGTGTGATCGCTTGAATGAGCATTTTATTTTTATCGACACATTATACACGAATATAATTAATGTTTTGCAGCTAGTGCTATTAAAAGTGCAGGTGAGCGTCCCGGTGGTCGTAACAAAGGTAAGTCGGTCGTAGGCTGGAACATGCATGTACGAGACAGTCATCAAGAGGCACGAATGTACTTCAAGTGTTGGTCTATTGCCGGCAGGCCGTCTACAGGTACAATTTATGAAAATATGTGTAATAGTAGAAAGAAATTTAATAATAAATTACGCTGGTGTCAAAATAATGAGGAAATGATAAAATTAGACATATTAACTGAGAGCAGAAAAGATAAAAAATTTATGAAATTTTGGAATGCAACTAAGAAATTAAATTATAGACAAAATTTACCTGTATCTGTGGATGGCGTGCAAAATACTGGCGGGATAGCCGATATGTTTGCCAAAAAATTCAAACCAGAGCCGAAGCCGATTACAAAACCTATCAATGGTGATTATACGGAGGAATCTTATTTGATGATTGATTCGTCCATCATACAGTTCACAATTAATTATGTTAAGTCGGCCATTAAACAAATAAGGCGTGGCAAGTCACCCGGACATGACGGCCTAAGTATTGAGCATGTTGTATGTGCGGGTGACGTGCTACGTTCTAGACTATGTGCCTTGTATAATTTATGTTTAAAGTACTCATACTTACCTGCAGATATAATGAGATCCATGGTTGTTCCAGTTGTTAAAAACAAAACGTGTGATATAAGCTCCGCTAGCAATTATCGACCTATCTCACTCGGGACTGTCTTAGGTAAGATTTTAGAAAGTTTAATGCAACAATTGCTGCAGAAAAGTATCCAGATTGACGATGCTCAGTTTGGTTTCCGTCCCGGTCTCTCAACAGACTCGGCGATAGTTAGTCTGAAACACACAGTCAGTTACTACACCAGACGGGACACGTCCGTGTATGCATGTTTCCTGGACTTGAGTCGCGCATTTGATCTGGTGAATTATAATATTCTTTGGAGCAAATTACGCGAATCTAATGTGCCTGGTGAGCTAGTTCGTCTCTTGAGATACTGGTACGGAAACCAAGTAAATAATGTTAGATGGGGCGATCGACATCTAGTGCCTATAGACTAGACTGCGGTGTACGCCAGGGTGGGTTAACCTCTCCGGACCTATTTAATTTATACGTAAATGACCTAATCGGAGAACTGAGAAGCACAAAAGTTGGATGTCATCCCGGAAGTGTGTGTGTAAACAACCTCAGCTACGCTGATGACATGGTGCTTCTTAGTCCTTCGATCAGTGGGTTACGGAGGTTGTTGTCAGTCTGTGACGGTTATGCTGACACTCACGGACTGAAATATAATGTGTCTAAAACAGAAATGATTCGATCTGGTAAGGGTCCGGAGAGGATTTTCAATGTCTATCTGGGTAAGGCGCCGATTAGAGTGGTTCAGCAATTTAAATACTTAGGTCATATTCTGACCTGTGACCTTCGGGATGACAACTTTCTATATGAAAGGGAGAGACGGGCACTCGCGGTGAGGTGTAACATGCTCGCGCGGAGGTTCGCCAAGTGCAGCGCAGATGTAACAATAACTTTATTTAAGGCATACTGCCAATGTTTCTATACCTGCCAGTTGTGGGTGAACTTCCGCAGGACCTCTATAAGTACCATGAGGGTACAGTACAATGACGCGTTCCGTATCCTCATGAAACACCCGCGTTACTGTAGCGCATCGAGCATGTTTGCTGAGGCGCGAGTGCCCGACTTTTTCGCTGTTGTGAGGAGTCGTATCGCATCCTTTTGGCATCGATTGCGATCGTCTCACAACACTATACTGCAGGCTATTCGTGAGGACTACACGTGCCCAATAGTAAAATATTGGTTAAAAGTACACCTGGACGCAAACCGAAAGTAGTCAGCTGGTTTTACTTTATTCTATTCTACACTATTTTATTGTTATTTTTGTCTATTTTATATTGTTTACAATTTTGTTGTGTTAATATGGGATTTGTACCTGAATAAATAAACAATATTATTACTATTCTACTTTATCCGTACATAATAAGGTATTGCTATACAAACAAATCCTGATGCCAGTGTGGACATATGGAATTCAGCTTTGGGGCTGTACCAAAAAAAGTAACGTGCTTATTATACAGCGATTCCAGAACAAAGTACTAAGGAATATCTTGAACGCTCCTTGGTATGTAAGAAACGAGGAAGCGCATGAGAAGAGGCTTCATCAGCACGTGAACGTAGAAGCAATTCAGCTTCTCCATAACACGGACTTAAAAAGAACGCTCAAAAGAACTAAACCTTTTGAGTTAGTGTAGTTCTAACAGTGGCTAAGTGATAAGTGTTAGTTAAATAGTAGAACACATGAACAAAGTGTAAATAATAGAACACATTATACAAAGTGTCTTCCCCTTAACAAACTAAGAATTGCCAATGGACATTTTTTTAGATATACAATAGTTTAGTATACAGTTTATGTTAAATTTAAATTACTTATTAGTCTATAAAGACTAGATTGTAATATGTTAAAGTGCCTAAATATAGGTGGTTTAAAAAAAAAAATTAATAAGATTTTTGTTCTGCTTCCACGACTGTTTTGGCTTTCGAAAAGGTTGCCAGATGGTCGTGGCTTGATATCCCAAATAAGGTGTTAGCAATGCAACGCCACCTACCACATTGATGAGCCATGGCATCTGTTGATTTAACAATAGCTGATTATAATGTTGTATCTCGTCTTAATCATGATAAAATATATGAAACTTTAATGAGAACGTTTTTTTATGTTTAGACAGATTCCAGGGTAGGTGTATTTTATAGCCGCCATGGTGCCGTCCCGGTACGGGTTCAATTAGTTGGCAATTGTCTCGTATAAAGTACACGTTTACAACTTTATCGAAGTACTAGCTCTGCCCCGCGGTTTTATTTGCTTATAATTAAATATGTCACGGTACTTCTCATCGAGCTTTGAATTGAATGTTAAATGGTTTTGATTATTCATTATTTCTTAAAATGCTTTCAAATAACATTATATAAAAGGCTAATTCACTTTTGCCACTTTGTGTCATCTTTTGTGGAATTAGCGTATGGTATTGCCTCTATACTGGTATCGTCCCCTTTATTTGATGGAGTAAAGATCAATAATATTGTAAACATTGTATTATGCAAAGTGCAAATTAATAAAGCAATTCGGGAGTGATTTAAGTACCTAAGAAGGAGAATATAACCACTATGTTTAGTACCTAAGGTCAGCTGAGAGGATCGTATATTTTCAAATTGGTCTGGTGCTTATAAACCCTTGCGTTTTATTATATTACTAGGCTTTGCCAGCGGCTTCGCCGCAGCCAAAAGCTGGTTTTCGGTTATATCTCAGGTTCCTGATATAGTAGTGGGATAAAATGTCTACCAGTTTTTAAGTCCAATCAAGGCCTTTCAAACAAAAAAAGTTGCATCAAAATCCGTTCAGTAGTTTTTGCGTGATGCGCGAACAAACAAACAGAGAAACAGATAAACAGACAAACAGACAAAAATTCTAAAAAAAAAATAGTTTTATTTTTAGACACGCCTATATAGTATATTACACTCATTTTTTCTCAAATATCTTAAATGTACAGACACAGCTCTGTTACAATAATATAGACTAATATAGATAAATAGTATAGACTAATATAGATAATCGAGTGTTGTCCGGTAATTTAGTGATAGTAAATGATTACGATATTTGTAAAGCAGATATAGAATACATAGTGGAAGGGTGTAGGTACAGGGGGAGACCGAGACTCGCCTACCTAGACCAAATCGGTCATGTATTAAAGAAGGTGGAGTGGAGTGTATGAAGAGAATTATAAATGTTGAGGAAAGGAGAGATTTATGCAAGAATAAAGCCTATTGGCACTCTGTTCTCTCTGCCTACCCCGCAAGGGAGATAGCGTGATGATAAGTATAGAGATACGTTTATTTTTCTTTAGTTTTATAAACTGTTAAAAATAAGATTATTTTGTAACGTTCAGTGAAAAAAAAAATTAAGAGAAGGCCTTACAACACAGGGCATTCTAGTGTGGGGTTCAGTGATATAAATATGTCACATAACTATGTCTAAATTTAAAAATGTATATATATGATTTTTTTTATTCACGTATATAAATATACATTCTTGGATAGAGAAGTTTCTAGCAAGATTTCTAAGTATATTACTAAGATGGATTAGAATATATTAAATTGGTGATTTGGTCTTAAGGAAGTTCCTGATTATGAATCAGTTTTTACATATTAAATTATGTTGTTATTAATATTTGATCCTGTTTATTAATATTTGAAAAGCTAGATTGTGGTCTCTCCTACATTGGGCAAAAAAGAGATCCATAAGAACTCAGATTAAAGAACACATAGCTGATGTGAAGCGCCGTCGCTATACAAAGTCTGCATTTTGTGAGCACACACAGGACCACTTCCGCCATTACATTCGGTTTCATAAATCTCAAATCCTCGCAAAAGAACATTGATATCACCCTAGAATGATACGTGAGGCTATTGAAATTAAGAAACATCCCAATTTCAATAGAGAAAACGGCTGGGTCTTACCATCAAGCTGGAATCCTGTGATAAGCCTCACCAAACATAATACAAGTAGGCACCCATTGCCAAACACAGCGCTTATTGTGTAGATAAATCCATAGTAGTGATTAGCCATTTTTAAATAATGAAATAGCTTTCAGTAGTTCCGAAAAAAATTAATAATAATCCACAACAGTTGTTGCCTACTGAGTTTTCTGGCCGGATCTTTCTCAGTCAGGCCGCGTTCCGATACGGTGGTAGTTTTTTAGTTCTTGGTTAAATCAATATATTTAATAATACATATAAATTAACAATGAATAATTACAATTCATATAAATTAACAATGAATAATTATTAGGCCGTGTGGGGCCGCCTTTAGAATTGTCCCACCCCTCTCCACCCATGGGAGTCGTAAGAGCCGACTGAGGGAATACCGGGGGGAGTGGGCAGCAGCACTTCCTCGAGTAACGTATTAACAACATCCACTGCAATCGCCAACCCGCCTGCCAAGCGTGGCGATTACGGCACTATACCCCCAATTTGGGGAGGCCTATGTCCAGCAGTGGACGTCGAAAGGCTGATGGATGGATGGATGGAATTACAATTTTGTCTTCTTACTGGTAGAATTTTTGAGCACAAAATATATCTTTTCAATATAAAGAGGAGTATTATACTCAGTTTAATATACTAGCTTAAA
This sequence comes from Leucoma salicis, assembly GCA_948253155.1. Classification (NCBI taxonomy): domain Eukaryota; kingdom Metazoa; phylum Arthropoda; class Insecta; order Lepidoptera; family Erebidae; genus Leucoma; species Leucoma salicis. The sequence continues at coordinate 20,423,045 of OX411814.1, read as the reverse complement.
ATGTTATATATTATATAAAAAAAATGTGATGAATAAAAAGATAAAGAATAATAAGATAAAATATAATAATAATAAATAATAAAATATAATAATAATAAAAATAAGATGAAAAATAAAATTGTAAATACCTAGTTCTGCCGAGTGTAAGGTTATTGATTGGGTTCCACCTGGTGCATGTATGAGGACATACATGTTGTCAGGATAGTTGAGTGTAAGGTTCTAAATATATTTTCCCTAATTTTTGAGGTAACTGTGAGATTAAACCTTCTTACTGACAACACTGAGTACTTGTCAAACATTTGTCACGGTTGTCTTTATATATAGTGCATTATCTGTGCTCGATAGTCAGTAGACTTGTGTAGACCGAAGTGTGCGGACGTAATTTAAAGTGACAGTTGATTGTAAGAAATATACCAAGGTAAGTGCAAATTCTGTGTGTTTTATTATAACAACCGTTGGTGCCTGTAATAAAATCGGGACAGCTTACAAAATTAAGTATAATATCAACTGCTAGACGTGTCATTCTCATTTATGAAAAGGATTTATGCCCTTAACCAATATTTATTGATTCTAAATTTAAATAAAAAGAGAAATGAAATAATGAAATTAATATTATTTCTATGTCATTATTATGATAACTTACTTTTCTTGGAATACCAAGATGCCATCTACAAGTCCTTCAAGACAGAGAAGATCAAATCTATTAGCGGGGATATCTATTCTATATAAGATTTCTTCTGAAAGACCAGCTCCTACTTGACCTCCCTGCTCTTTCATTAAAATCTGCTTCTCTGTAGTCTGTAACATTAAGAGAACATTACCCTTATAACTAAAGAAGGACCAATAGCAAAAGTTAAAAAGATAAGTAAAAATAAGACTAGGCATAGAATTAACATCTAACTGCCTCGGTGGTGTAGCGGTAGTGTATGCAACTGCTACTCATGAGGTCTCGGGTTCGATCCCCGGGTTGGGCAATGTTATTGAGCTTTTTCCTAAAAAGAAAAAATTCTCAGTAACAGAAGAATCCCGTAGTTTGGAAATGTGCCCGGTAGACGTCAATAGGCTGGCCCGCTATTACGTGGGACTTAAACAAAGCTGAGGAGTCGTGGGTGTGTAATACACCTCTGCGTACCCCTTCAGGGAATACAGGCGTAATGCTGTTTCTTTTTTTCATAGTAACTTGAGCATGTAACTTTACTGCTGGTAATCTTTTTACATTCATTTACTCAAAGGATTTAGTACAAGGATTTGTTTCAAATTATATTTGACACACTATTTTACTATAAACATTCGCAAAAAGAATGAGGTTATATATGATAAACAATCACCTCTAAAACTTTGTCAATCTTTATAAAATAAGTACTTAATACTTACCACTTCATCGAGTTCTAAGCCAAACTGAAAACAAAGATCTTGAAATTCATCGTCAGCTGAAAGAGATTATCATAACTGTAAGTATATTATCATTTTACACCAACCACCAACTTTTTTAGACTAATGATAAAAGACTTACTGTAGATCTTGCCGAGAGCAGCAAAAAGTGCATCGCGTTTAACTGATATAGTAGGCATTATAATAAATGTCTTTTTAATAAATACTAATACAACAAGATGCAACAAAACTAATTATAAATACAGATGTGTCAACTCGATTTATTAACCCGAGTTAACTCGAGTTAAGCTTAACTCGAACTAATTCAAGTTGTTTGCTGTCTGACGAGAATTGATTTGGCTTTCAACAATATTCAAAGCATTGAACGCTGATTATGAACTTCCCAGTAGAAACAAATTACGTGTACGTGTATTTTTATCTAATAATAAGTTTCTGTTAATATTAGATAAAAATACATTATATAAATGGTCCGTCCTTTTACTTGTTGATTAGTTAAAAATTCTAATTAAAGTATAAAGTAAAAAGGCAACATAATACAATAATAAAGTAATAAATGATAATAATCAATAATACCTAAGTGGATGAATTTGTATATCTTGGATGTGGATTCAGTCGGGATGGAAGGTTACACCACTGATGTAGAGAGAAGAGTGAATGCGGGAAATAGAGTGAACGGAGCATTGGGACAACTTGTCGGCAGCTACCACTTCAGCCAGAAGGCACGTGTCGCAATACACAACGCAGTGCTTGTCCCAACGTTATTATATGGAAGCGAAAGTTGGGTATGCAAAAACGAGCATGAGAGTAAAATCAAAGCGGTCGGCAGGAATGTTGAGGAAGCGAGAGATGTATCCAAGAATAGAGCCTCTTGGCACTCTGTTCTCTCTGCCTACCCAACAAGGGAAATGGCGTGATTATAAGTTAGTTTAGTTAGCTAAGTTTTATAATAACATTTTGATTGTGATAATTAAACAATTATAAGCATAAGTAAGTATCTATGATGCTAGGAACATATCAAAGTGAAACTGTTAATATTATGTGAAGGCTGTTATAAAACCAGTTTTGATGGTAATAAATAGAAATACTTTAGGTTACAAACATTTAAACCAAAATACATATTATATGATACATAAAACAAACACCTTTTTTCTTAATTCAATTATACCTACTTTAATTATAATTGTCCCTATGCATATCTACTTCTATACCATTATAAAGCTGTAATAGAGCTATGTTTGTACATTTAAGATATTTGAGAAAAAATTACTGTAATAGGCTATATAGGCGTGTCTGAGTACAGAACAATATTTTTTAGATTTTTCGTCTGTTTATCTGTTTGTTTGTTTGCGCATCACGTAAAAACTACTGAACGGATTTTGATGCAACTTTTTTGGTTTGATAGCTCTTGATTAGACTTTAACAACTGGTAAAAATGTTATCTCGCTACTATATCGGGAACCTGAGATATAAGCTAAAAACTAGCTTTTGGCTGCGGCGAAGCCGCCGATAAAGGCTAGTATGTATTATTTCTGTAGCCTGTTTTTCTGTCGGTTCGTGAAATCTTCCTTTTTCCTTTATACAATTTATCCATGATTTACCCCCTCTCTTTTTAAGTTCGATTTTTCGATAGATTTCGAATCTGATTCGATAAAATATATCAAACTGCGGAATTCCACACGAGTGATCTAGTTTACTACGAATTTGTTTAAATTATTTTACTACAGTTTAGAAGCTACACATATAAAAAATCATTATTCACTTAGTTTCATCCATTTAACTCGAGTCACGTAACTCGAGTTACGTACAAGAATTTCAACTCGCGTTAAATCGAGTTGTGTTTATTACGAGTTGGCACATCTCTAATTATAAATGCCTTCCTCCGACAATAATTATAGAGTAACTGACAGTAGCGACAGTTGACACCAGTGCTGCCATACTGTAGGAACTAAAAATCCGTACATGCAACAGCAAAACCCGTACGTGCAATAAATCTGAAACTCCATACGAAATGAAACCATTATTCTTTAAAACGTTGCATTCTACGTGCTTTCTTTGTATAAGTGGATCATAAGTACGTCAATAAAGTGATTTCTCAACACAAATAATCCACAAAAACACTCAACGTCACAAGTTCAAAATGGAAACCAAAGAGAAATGCGTATAACTAGAAACTGGAAACATACAATGCGTATTGCGCACAGAGTAAGCAAACTTATAGTATGAAGGAAACAGTTTCTTACTATGAGGTATTGTGCAATTGAGCAAAGAATTAAATTGATCACTAACATTCATCCATTATTATAAACACAATAAAGCGTAATATATTTATCTCTTTCATTTACTACTGTAATCAACGTCAACCATGTAATATGCCATCGTTGTCAGTCAATCTAGAGGAAAGATCAAACATCATTAATTGTGTCCTTGTCATAGACAATCACGTACGTTCTCTATTTTTTTAATACAATTCTTTATAGGATGGTCAAGAGCGAAAAAATATTGATGAATCGGTTTCGGGCTATATATATTCTAATAGAAAACGTGTATGTTTTATGTATTATTGGAAATCCGTACACATATCCGTACGCAATTTTTATCCGTACAATACTCCAAATTCCGCACCTTTACGAACAAATCCGTACATATGGCAACAGCCTTAGATAACTATGAACTGACGGCTGACATGACAATTTACAATAAATGATTTCCATTAAACAAGAAGATAATAAATGATTATTAATTTGTTTAAGGCATTGGCAGAAACATCAGCCTAACAGTAACATAAACATGTAAGTTGAAATAGCACAAGTTTAGGAAAATAATGAAGAGCGATGACATGATCTTCTTCGTGTTCCCGCCAAAAACTCACAATAATACCCATTGTTTATAATATACATATGTACGTAATATCATATAAAAGACTGTGTAATCTGTATTTCTGTGTATACCTCAGACTAAGAAGCACAGACTACTTTACTACTTCTAAGAAGCTAATAGACAGAGCCACAGCGTGGCCGCACTTGAAACAGCAATATTTTTTAAATGTTGCCAGGTTGACAAATATTTAATCATATTTGGGCAAATTAAATGATAGCTAGAATAAGATCTGTAACTTGGTCGTAAATAAAAAACTCTTCGTAACGAGTATTTTATTGAAAATCGCAACGTTTATCAAAATGATTATTTAAAAGTAAATCTACCACCCCTTCTATTCATCCAACCATCAGTCTTTGAACGTCCACTGCTGGACATTGGCCTACCCAAGAGAGCACCAGAACTAGCGGGCTTGTGCTGACTGCATCCAACGGCTCCCTGCAACTTTGACTATATATTTGGTCCATCTGGTGGGAAGCCATATTACGCTGCGCTGTCCGATAAGTGGTCGCCACTCGAGAACCTTTTTCCCCAACGGTTGTCAGTTTTTCGATCGCCATATGGCTTGCCCATTGCCTCTTCAGAATGCAAACCCGGCGGGCTATGTCGGATATTCACGTTCTAGGGATCTCCGTAATAAGAATTTGATCACGTAGGGAAATACCAAGACTTTTAATCTTGATGCATGCAATGCTTGCTGCTCCATAAATTGCCGTCATCACATCTGGTAAATAATAATAAGTTATATTTAATAAAATAATAGTGCACAAGAATACACTTAAATTATCTTTTCTTTCTTTTCTGGATCAAAAGAATTAAACACAAAGTGAAAAATGTGAACTCGAAAATAACAGTCACGAGCAGGATTCGAACCTGCATCTCTTGGATACCGTCTAGATGCTTTGCCAATTCAGAAATCTTAATTGTTAAATTAAGTTTACCTGGTCGCCGACATATGGTGCAGGCGTCACCCAAAGACGTTAAGTATGAATGTGTTATTGAAATTAGCAGTCAGGAGTAAGGGTCACGATAGCTGAATTGGCAAAGCATCTGGACGGTATCCAGGAGACGCAGGTTCAAATCCTGCTAGTGACTGTTATTTTCGATTTCACATTTTTCACTTTGTGTTTAATGTATGTTGCTAAGCATGTCAAATGCTAAAAATATATATAAAAATATCTAAATATCAAAAGAATTATCATCCTTCCAGCGCTGATTTAATTAATTGAATAAGAACTTAGGGCAAATCAGTTTCTCTCAATTCTAGATTATGACTACCGCTGTAGTCATAATCTAGAATTGAGAGAAACGAAAGAATAACTTACAAAGTTGAATTTACAAATACTTCTAAGGCTATACTTACATGGACATATTCACTGGCAATGATTTTACTCCCAACGTTATTATTTTCATAATATGTACCCCACCCATTCAATCTCGCATCTGGATTAGAGGAAAACCTAAAATGGTAACTTTTAATCATCATCTTTTTATCATAAATTACATATAAATTGATTAGTAAAGTGAAAACTGGGCAAATTAAATTCTGAATAAGGCAACACCATAACAATTCTCAGTAATAGAAATTTAGCTAGAAAACGTGTTTTGCGAGTGTATCTAATTAAAAATTATTAATTTCGAGTAAAAAAGCCCATTTTATATCACCATAAAACCTTCAAAAACAATAAATCATGTAAAATTATATAATTTTCTACTACATACGAATGAAATATTATACCGGTATTTTTTCGCTCGCTGTAGCTTTTGTAGCTTAGTACACTATTTTACAACTACTATTATCACGTAGTCTTTGTCTCACAACTCTGAATAACACGTAAATATTGCGTAAATATATGTAAATCCCGAATTTTTATACAAATGTTCGATTATGTCAGTTGAATCGTGACAGACAAAGCATTTTGACATCGTGACATATACCAAAAACACAATTCAACACACAATTCTAAAGCCGGCCCCACACGGCTATTACATATTGTTCCTATAATTACAGTGATTAAAAAGAAGGTTTCCATACAAAATCTATAAAAATATGTCAGATAAACAAACTTTATTTGAATTTCACTAAATTCGTCCCGTGAGAAAGGATGGGATGCTGACACTTGTATTCTTAGTCCGTCACCACACGAACGTTGCAAGAAAAATATAATGGTTGGCACACAATATTTATTGATGGGTCAAAGAGTACCAATGAGCTGCATTTATTTTATAATCCTTTTCTTAAAAATAGTGGCAGTTTTACCGATAGCCTATGAAGTATTGAAAAAGATCTACGACTTGCAATCGAGGGGAGTGTCTTTGAGACTACAATGGATCCCAGGATATATCGGAATTAGGGATATCGCAAAAGCAGACCGGGGGGGTTAGGCAGAATGTCATATTTCACGTGTCGACCGTATCGAGATCACTGTGATTGGTTGAGAAACCGACGCGTGATGTCACAATAATCCGTTGGCCAATCACGGTGATCTCTCAACCAATTACAGTGATCTCGATACGGTCGACACGTGACATATGACATTCTGCCTAACCCCCCAGCTTGCTAAATCAGCATCTTCGAGTGGGACATACTATGAAATATTTCCTCATTACAGCACAGTAATCCCTAGATACAAAGGGAAATTCTGGTATATATGGCAGGAATATTTTGATTTAAGATCAAGAGAAGATGTCATATTTAACAGGCGATATTTAAAAATGGCTCTCAGACTCCGTGCCGGTCACTATCCATCGGCAAAGTATGCATTTTTTTTTATTGCATCTAGTGGCAGACGAGCCACGGTCCATCTGATGGTAAATGGTAACCGTCGCCCATGGACTCGACTATACCGAGAGTATTGTCAAGCCGCTGCTCACCAATTCATTTCACAGATATGAAATGAAATATAAACGGCTATCTCCTGCTACAGCTAAAACGCAACAATCTGCTTCATGGCCGGTCACACGGGAGATGGTGGTACCAACCCGCTCGGGCCCGATACCAAGTGAGTACTCCCACTTGGTACCCAGCACTACCACCAGTCATGCAATGGATTATAATTGCTTACTTCGCCTCATACTACATCCGTGGAAAAGAATGGGCTGGTGACACTTGTATTCTTAGTCCGTCACCACACGGACAAAATTCTGTTAAAAAAATGCGCCTCACCCAAATGTGAGATATGTTATGTGGTGGAGGACGTGCATCATTTGTTAGTGGAGTGTGATAGGAACCGGAGTCATAGGGAAGTGTTGCTGAGAGAGTTTGGGCTGATTATCACGACAACCCTAACAAATTATATACTTCTTTATTCAATTTGATCAGTGATGAATTTGATAACATCTTTAAACCTAAAACTATAACTATTAGCGCTCGAGTGGGCTTTAGTAAATGGGCTACCAGTGGTATTTATAAAAGTAGGCTGAGTTTATATGAATTTTATAACGAAAAATCTTATAACCATAACCCAGTATTTTTAGTATATGTAAAGAAATACTCCAAAATATTCAAACGGGCCTGTTCCTGTGCTAAATCATTATATTATTTGAGAAATAAAATCAAACAATCCGGAGATTTTATTAAAACAACTTGGAAAGTGATAAACAGTGAGACCGGTAGGGAAACTGTGCGTAATAGAGACTTTAATTTAAAAATAGGTAATACATATGTAGGAGCGAATCGAGAAATGGCAACTGCATTTCAAAATTATTTTACGAATATCCCTGTTTTGAAAACCAAACATCTGACGTTGTCCTCTACTTCAGCCGAATCGCTCCTTAAGCAATGTGTTCCGAAATGTAACACTTCCTTTGAATTTTCGTATGTCAATTTGAAGGATGTTTCAAATACTTTTAGAAATCTTAATATTAAGAAAACGGCAGATTTATGGGGTATATCTGTCAAGTTGGTTAGCTCTATAATAAATATTAGCTGCACAATTGGCGTCCGTGTTTAATGGTTGTGTTGCTAAGGGTATATTCCCTGATCTTATGAATCTTAGTAGAGTGATTCCTTTGTTTAAATCGGGTAGTACCTCAGATCTTAACAATTTTCATCCAATTTCTGTGCTACCAACATTAAGTAAAGTATTTGAAAAGCTTATAATCAAACAGATGATAAACTATTTTGATATCCATAAAATCTTTCATAAAAACCAGTTTGGGTTCACAAAGAATCGCTCTACTACTGATGCGGGTATAGAATTGCTAAAAACTATTTTCAAGGCCTGGGAAGATTCGCACGATGTGTTAGGTGTATTTTGCAATTTATTGAAGGCATTTGACTGTGTACAACATAAAACCCTCATCAAAAAACTTAACCACTATGGAATCAGGAACAAGGCTCTCGACCTTTTGACTTCTTATTTGAGCAATAGAATTCAAAGGGTCGATGTTAACGGCAGTCTATCACTGGGGTCTGTCATAACGATGGGTGTGCCACAGGGTCCCAGTTTCGGGCCATTTTTGTTTCTCGTTTATATTAATGCCTTGCCCTATCACGTAGGGGACAATCGCAATATTGCATTGTTCGCAGATGATACATCATTATTATTCAAAATTAGAAGACAATTACTTAATTATGATAATGTAAACAATGCACTTTCTAAAGGTGTTCATTGGGTTAATGCCAAAAATCTAGTTTTAAATGAGACTAAAACTAAATGTATTAAGTTCACTACACCAAATGTAAGACTGACTGAAACCAATGTGCAATTAAATGGCGTAGAGCTGGACCTTGTGGAGTCTACTGTTTTCCTGGGCATAACTATAGACAACAAACTCCAATGGGGCCCCCATATTGTAAAATTGTCAAGTAGGCTTAGCTCAGTAGCATATGCGGTAAGAAAAATTAGATTATTGACAGATGTAGAAACGAATAGAATTGTTTATTTCAGTTATTTTCAGCTGAATTCCATATGTCCACACTGGCATCAGGATTTATTTGTATAGCAATACCTTATTGTGTACGGATAAAGTAGAATGCCTTCCTAGTAGCCAGTATAGTTTTTTATAGCGAATTTCAAGCTCTTCTCGTTTCTTTTTCACGTGAGTTTTCCAGCGCAGCTTTGTGTCTAATGTCATACCAAGATATTTAGCTGTATTTGCATATGGTATTTGCTTTCCATTTATAAAAATAGGCCTATGAATAAGGTTTTTGTTATTAAAGTCAATATGAAGGGATTTTGATTCATTCAATTTAATTTGCCATATTTTTGTCCACTCGTAAATGTCATTTATTGAAGCTTGGACCTTTGTTATTGCTTCTTCGTGATTATCTGTAGTCGCTATTATAGCGGCATCACCTGCAAAAGTAGCAGTGGTGTTCTCTTGTGGTTGAGGAATATCACAAGTGTATAATAGGTACAGGACCGGCCCTAAAACACTTCCTTGTGGCACACCAGCTTTAATTTCTTTTAATTCAGAGTAGGCATCATCTTGCCTTACTCTGAATGCTCGATTAGTTATGTACGACTCAAGTAGGTCGGTATATTGCTTAGGTAGCCTTAATTTTAACTTATGAATTAATCCTTTGTGCCATACCTTATCAAATGCTCGAGCTACATCTAAAAATACGGTTGTGCAGACTCTTATCTTCTAAGCTTTTTTCAATAACATTTGTTATTCTATGGATTTGATCAATAGTGGAGTATTTTTCTCAGAAACCAAATTGGTGATCTGGAATTATATTTTGTTCTTCAATTATCGGTTTTAACCTTTTTAGCAACAATTTTTTAAATAATTTTGACACAACAGGCAGTAGAGAGATGGGACTGTATGAAGGCTTCTCATGATGTGGTTTGCCTGGTTTTGCAATCATAATAACTTCAGCAATTTTCCATTGGCTTGGTACATGTCTTAGTCTGAATGAAGCATTTATTAAGTAAGTTAGCATTACTAATGCCTTCCTAGGCAGTTTATGTAGTATTTCTCCCGTAATAAGATCATAACCAGGAGATTTTCAGGGATTAATGTAGTGTTTTATTTCATTGTATACTTCTTTAGCAGACATATCTTATATTTCCCTCAATTTGTTGTATAGATTCAAAATTATATTCTGTACAACTTTCGTTTGGAACAAATATATTTTCAAGATGTTGGGCAAATCGTTTTGCTTTTTGATTATTATTGATTGTCCATTTACCATTTTCTTCCTTTATAGGAGGGATGTATATAGTAGGTCTCTTCATTCCAGTTGTAACTTTCCAAAGAGAATTGTTTGTGTCTTTAGTACTACTTAAGCTACGAAAGTATGAATCCCTTGATTCGTCTTTGAGTGTTTTATGTTTCTGTTTAGCTTCTTAGTTAGATTATTTAGGATTGTTTTATCGAGTGGCGAGCTGGTTTGGTGCCACTTCCTCCTTTGTTGCCTTTTTTCAGCTAAAAGGCATTTAATTTCTGCTGGGTAATATTTTCCAATTAATCGTTTACTAAGTATTTGAGTATTATTCCAAGCAGCTTGTTGAATGCTTATAATATATTTTTCTACTTCTATTTCTAATTGTTCCTTAGTCTTTACTGATACTTTTAAATCTACAGTATTTTCTAATTCTACTTGATGGCTCTTCCAATCTGTATGATTGTTAACTAACGTTGTGCTAGGTTCTTTTTGAATTGTTATTTCGCTTATAGTTAGAGATATTGTTGAGTGGTCCGAGTTCATGTCGAATCCTTCGTCAACTTTCAGATAATCGGTCGTTATGTTTTTGTAAATAAAGAAGTCGATCAGGTCTGGAACTTTTTGAGGATCTGTTGGCCAATATGTTGGCTTCCCCGTTGAGATAACTTCGCTTTGCTTTTCGTTTATAGCACTTAGGAGCTCTTTTCCTTTAGTAGTAGTAAGTCTTGATCCTCAATACGTATTCTTGGCATTAAAATCGCCTATATATAGAATAAATCTTATTCCTAGTTGGTCAAATAAAGATAAGTAGTAATCTTTTTTTATAAGATGTGTTAGGGGGCTATAAATTGCTGAAACTACGACCGGGTAGCGCTTGGTTTTACTCACACAGCTACAGCCTGTGTTTCTTCTTCTTCGAGTTTAAATTTTTCGTGGTGATAAATATTTTCTTTAATAATAACAGCACTACCTCCTCTAGCAGAGTTATTTGGGTGTAAGGCGCTGTAAACTTTATAGCCTTTGAATGCAATAAAGGATTGTTTAGTGAAATGAGTTTCAGATATCAAACAAATATCGATGTCTTCTGTGGTTAGGACTACTTGTAGTTCATGTTGATGTTTGGATAGTCCATTGGAATTCCAGGCTAAAATTTTTTTGGGTACGAGTCATCTGTACGTACGTGTACTGTATCTCGTATACAGTTGGGATCAACTACCCTGGTGATTTTGTCGAGGTTTTTGAGCCACTTGTTGAAAGAAGATATATAGTGCAAAATTTGGTTAACTTTATCTTCTAACATCTTATTTTGTTGTGCTTTACCATTCTCGGTAGTGTGGCTTTTTTCACAACCTGAGCGAAAGGCACACCTTGTTGAGTTGTCTGGCTTGGAAATATTTTACCTGTGGTTGCTGGTTTATTATAAGCGACGTGTGTAGCCGTTTTCTTTTTCATAGCCTTGTTTTTAATGACTTGAATTTTCTTGGCTACGAGGCAAAAGGTAATTAGCGGGATGTGGTAGTCCACAGTGTACTTACTTTGATTTTTCTTCTGCAGGTTTTTTACAATCTTTAGTTAGATGCTATCCTGTACATTTAACACACCTTGGCTCTTTACAACAATATCTTTGGGTATGCCCATAACCTTGGCATCTTTTGCATTGAGGGATAAGTTTTGAAGTTTATAATGGATGTATTTCTACCTTACATCCTAAAATAGTGTCAATGGCATAGATTTTCTTCACGTCTTCATCTTTGCTAAAGATTAGCATGAACATGTTAAGTGGCTGTTTATTTTTCCACTTCAGTTTATTTACAGCACTTTCTACTTGAAACCCTTTTTTATGCAGGTCATCTACAATCCTTTCCGGTTTGCAAGTGGAGTGCAACTTTTTGGCCATTACTCTGAATGGTCTCGTTTGCTTGTTTTCGTAAGAATGCCATTATATATTGCACTGTTGCCACCCATCATCTTTATTTTAAATGATTTATCATCAACTTTATCAATCAAGAAATCAAAGAATGTTTGATAGTTTTTTACATCCTCCACTATTATTGGCGGCGGTGGAGGAATTTTCTTTGGCTAAAGTGCCTTTTTTGTCAGTTTCTTCTTGCGAGTGAGGTGATGTACTTGATGTATTAAGTTTCCGCTTTTTCCTGCTTTTAATTCTTACCCACTCAGTTTCTTTAGCCAGTTCTTCTTCATCAGTACAATACTCGACATTTTGAATAACACTCCTTTGTGTTGTTTTTTCCTTATTTGCCTCACTATCACGAGTGAGTAGTTGTTGTTGCAGTTCCTCAACTTGGGCTTGCAAACTTTCTACTTGCCGTCGCAGTAAATCATTTGCATTTCTTGACTCGTTATAATGGTCTAACAATATTTTCTCCGTCTCTGTTTTGATTTGAATTTGTCTATGTATAGACATTTTTATTGCAAATTAAATGTCTTCGCCTTAACAGTTGTTTACATTACGTCAGTGAGTAATTCTCATAACCATATCTAGGTCATTGCGGATTCACAGCCGATCTGATGATTCTGAACTTTAGCGCATCATGCGCATCAGCTGGTCAGATTGACACAGCGGAAAACACTTTGCACTTTACACGACCCACTAAGAACGGCACGTCTGCTCACAACGGAATCTTTCAGATGATTGATATATCCTGATATCATATGTTATTAGCACCAATTTTCGTTTTTTTTTCAATAAATATATTTCTTAATAGAGGCCTACGAAAAAATATTAAATAAAGAGTACTTTTTGACTATTTCTGAATTATAATCTTTATAATCTGACCAACCATTTATTTTAATTTGACAGCTTGAGTGCCTTAGACAAAGAATATTATAGATTCGCTACTATTTTGACACTAAGGATGAAGAAAAGGATGCAAATATTAGGTTTTAGCATGAGTGAGAGATACACATATCTATGTATGTTATCCTTTTCGTGTATGCGTTATTTGTATTTGGACCCGAATGGGTCCAATCAAATGAGTCAAAACAATAAGATAAGCCAACCGTCCCCATCATCAGTATGTAAGCTTGTTTTTTTATTGACGTAAAAAAAAAACTTAATTAATCATGTTATATGTATACGCTAATGTTACATGTTATAATACATTTTAAGCATAATATAAGTATAACTGCAATTTCTTTTGTCCTGTCATTCTTGTATCCGGTTAAAACAGGTAGTATATTTTTAGTCAACAAAGTTATAATCATAGTTATCTATTAAAATTATTCCGGTATGTCAAACTCATAGATTTAGGATATACTCCAGGATATACTCCAGGAGTATATAGATTTAGGATATACTCCTATATCCTAATGTGTATGGTCAAACTATTGCTATCTCGACTTTGCACACGCTGATAGCTTGTCTCATAGACTAAGTATACTACTGGACGGAGCCATAGCGCTGTTGCCGTTCTGTATTCATTTGTCAAACACAGTATTGTTATTTCTATCTATTGTTCGAAGTCTCAATAGGAGTAAAAAAGATATCTTATATAATATGAAATTCGTGTCACACGCTGACCGACTAGTAGGTCAAAACATTGCGATTTGGTGCAACATAAAAGTGAAATACTAGAAAGTCCTATTGAAATTGCTAAATATCTTGTGCGCTTGTGAAAATATATCGTGTGTGGCTGCCTTTTGTTCACCCAGAACGACGCAAGGAGGTGTAAAGAATCCAAATTTGTAATTTCACATGTAAGTCTATATCAGCAATTTTCACCTTAAATAACTACGAAATCCAATAAAAATTCGATAGATATTGGAAGATTTAGATGTTATCAATATGATTACATTATTATACAATGAAATAAAAACACTTTTATTAGTTAAAATTATTAAAATAATATCCATTGTTTTAGGCGCCCTTTGTAGTGATGTAGACAATAGTCATTTACACTTTATCGATAGTTCAACCAACTGAACCGAACATTTGCTTTTTTATGGTTTTATCAAGTTTGTTCTCTTTTATAGGTTTCCAAAATATCCCGAAGTTAGAAAAGCGTGAATCAAGTCCATAAGAAGAGAAAACTGGGAGCCAAATAAATATTCCCGCCTATGCTCTGAGCATTTTGAACAATCTTGTTTTATTTCTGGTTTAAAAATAATGAAAGTAAAATCTGATGCAGTGCCAAGTATATTTAATGGATACCCTAAATATTATATCTAACAGAGTGCACGTTACGCCATCCATCCATCCATCAGCCTTTTAAAAGTCCACTGCTGGACATAGACCTCCCCAATAATAGGGGATAGCGCCGTAATCGCCACGCTTGACAGGCGGGTTGGCGATCGCAATGGATGATGTTAATACTCGAAGCAGTACTGCTACCCACAACCCCTGGTATTCCCTCAATCGGCTCTTACGACTCCCATGGGTGGAGAGGGGTGGGATAATTCTAAAGCCGGCCCCACAGGGCACGTTACACTAGGATCCTATACCATATATAAAGCTGTAGGCCATACAGGCGTCTGAACACAAAACAATATTTTTTAGTTTTTTGTCTGTCTGTTCGTTCGCGCATCACGCAAAAATTAAAAAAAAAATCACGCAAAAATTAAAAAAAAATCTTACACGTTTTTATACATTTTAATGTAAAATGTAAGCATAACTGCAATTTCGCTTGTCCTATCATTCCAATGACCAATATGGCTAGAGCAGGTATAATATAATAAAATTATAGTACATTTTTAGTCAACATAGTTATAATCATAGATTAAATTATACAGCATGTTTCACAACCCCTATAACACCAGAAGTACATCTTAACCAATATCGAATAGGGATTGCAAAAACCTAATTTTTCTTTTTTCTGAGAGCATGAAATAAAATAATGACAAAAAAAAATATTATGTTTAAGTTAACTAAAATGTTACTTACCACTGAAAGTATAATCGCCACGCCCTCCTACCTATGTCGATTTCATTGATGTAATTTACGCGAAACAGCCGAACCGCCCGCACCACGCACATAAAAGACACGGGCACATAGGTAACTATGCTATTATTACGTCTATACGTTCATCGATCGTCTTAAATCTTGTTCACCATCGACATCGATGCATTTTCGACACCGTTTCAAAAAATTTACTATAACTCCTAGGACTGCTCTATAATTTTTTAAGGAATAAAAGGATGCAAGGATCCTGGCCCGCATCTCATCCTCCGACTCGCACTGTGTTCGCAATAAGTGCTCTATTATGTGACCCAACAAAAAAAATCCAGAGGCATAAGGCCAGGTGAGCGGGTGGCTAAGCATTTGGTCCTCCACGTCCAATCCAACGTGCACCATACTCTGCATGAAGGTATTCCCTCGCGGCGAGAGAAAAGTGTGGAGGAGCCCCGTCGTGCTGGTACTACATGTCCCGGACTAACGTGAGACTTAAACTGTCGCGTCATCGCAAACATTACACGGATATGCACCTAACCATTGGAATGCCTGCCGCGAAGGCAGTGGAACCACGAGGCCGATGGAAATTTTCCTCGTAATCCCTTCGAGCTTCATTGTAGTTACAGTTAGATCTGCCTAGACATTAGAGATTATTCCTCATTAGAGTACGAAAAATTTCACTAACGAACACAAAAAATCACAACCTAACTGATCTGAAATACCCGTGTGACTAACTAATTTGATTTAAATAAAACTAGGTAGGTAAGTGACCAATTCATTTTATTAGTTACCTAGTATTATACTCAATAATAAAGGCTATGTTTACACTATAAAGACATTATTTTATTATTGTTAAAATTTTTTTTTGTTGTATGAACTGATAAGATTTGCTGTAATTTTTAATTCATTAATCAGAGTTACAATTCTAATTAACTGCTATTAAATCTCAGCTTATAATGAATTTGTTACATTATTATAGAAATTCAAATTATCTGTTTGTGCTATTAAATAGTGTCGATCCAGGTAATGCTCTATTAATAAATATTCCGAAAATGGTTTAATTTAGAATTAAATTCTGATCAGACTATTTCCAAGGCAAATCTTTTTATTTAAATTCTCTTTATTTTATTGTTCATGAAATCCTTAGTGTGAACTAAACTTTAGCAATAGGTACTTTAGGACTCGTCGACGTTCGAAAGTCGGCATTTGTCAAAGAAAAGTAGTCTTTCAAATTAAAATAGTAATTTAACGACAATATTTAAAGTTTGTTTTCCTATACCATCGCTACCGTGATAGGTACACGTGTTTCTATGTCCTTTGATACATGCCGCCTTTGCCACTATCGGTACCTATTTCATTTCAGTCAGTCACTGTAGAATACAATAACTGTACCTACAAAGTACAAATTATTTGTGAATGTGGAAAAAGAGGAGTTTAGTGCGAGCGGGATTCGAACCTGCGTCCCTTCCAATCCGGGGAAGTGCTCTAAGCCGCTGAGCTATCGCACTGACCTTCGGCCATACCACATTTCTGCATCCATCCATCCATCCATCAGCCCTTCGACGTCCTCTGCTGGACATAGGCCTCCCCAAATTGGGGGTATAGTACCGTAATCGCCACGCTTGGCAGGCGGGTTGGCGATCACAGTGGATATTGTTAATACTCGAGGAAGTGCTGCTGCCAACTCCCCCCGGTATTCCCTCAGTCGGCTCTTGCGACCCTCATGGGTGGAGAGGGGTGGGACAATTCTAAAGCCGGCCCCCCACGGCATTTCTGCATCACATTTGTCTTTACGACCCACGCCACCTATCGGACACAGGTTCGATTCCCGCTCGCACTAAAGTTCTCGATTTCCACATTCACAAATAATTTGTGCTTTAAAGTAGCTGAGCATGTCAAGTGCTAAAACACAGATCTAAACTGTACCTAAGGTTTGTGCGAGTGTTAGTGGGTTCGCATTCGAATCTCACACAGGAAAACAAATTTGGTAAAGATTTGACAAACAGTAAAAGACTTCTCTCGTCACATCAGCATCATCAGCTCTAGTTATCACTAATCACCAATAGGATTTATAGTTAAATTAAAGACGGCGAGAGAGATGATTATGTAATCTTAAGGTTTCGGTTTTTACCACCGATGGGTACTTAAGTCATTATAAAAATACTTATTAAATACGACTGCTAATCATGAGGTCTCGGGTTCGATCCCCGGGTCGGGCAATGTTATTGAGCTTTTTCCTAAAAAGTAAAGATCTCAGTAGCAGCCCGGGGTTTGGAAATGTGCCCGGTAGACGTCAATAGGCTCGCCCCCTATTACGTGGGACTTAAACATAGCTGGCGAGTCGTAGGTGTGTAATACACCTCTGTCTACCCCTTCGGGGAATACAGACGTGATGCTATGTGTACTTATTAAATAATTTATTAAATAATTCACTGGCGGGAGACCAATAGACTCGACGAATTCCGCAGTGGCGCACGCGGCACGGACACGGACACGTTCCGACCTGCTGTTTTACGCCCGTAGGTACCTACCTAAATGTTTTGTAAACTCGACGACCAGGTCAACGCTCTCTCTATGTATGATGTATGAATGGTAACTTATTTATCGTGCCTAGATATTACGTAGTAATCGGGATCGTAAACATTTGGCTAATAAAATGGATTTTTAAAATATAATTTTAAAGTTTCATAACTTTTTACTTATGTTGCATTTTCTTTTTCCCACACTAGTAATAGATTCCTTATATGGACCTTAATATGCCTGAAATCGCTGGTAATACCCTTAGAGTTACTCCGTGTATATCTAGATGGACTGTAATTCTTATAAACGTCATAAAAATCGGGCGGGAATTATTATGCTAGTGTGCGTGACATCTGTCATTACGCTTATGCAATTTGTATTAGTGTGCGTGCGTAATGATACCAGTTTCAGTAGTAGCATTAAATTATGGGAAAATTATATTATCATAGATTCAAGACATTCTTATGCTACAAAATATTTCGTAGGTATATAGTCAATTAACTCTTTCTATTTACTCTCATAATCTTAACATATTATAAAATATATAAACTATATTATAACTTCTCCTTTAATGAGAATACTACTATACCCACGATAATTATAAATTTAAAAATGTAAACAATCATTATTAAAATAAATAAAAATATTACAAATAGTAATATTGTAATTAATTCCGAAAGTGACGACTGTGCAGCTTTATGGATCCATAAAAAACGCTAACAATTATGTTAGGTAATGTTTCTATTACTCTCTATCGTTAAAATATCATCAACTTTGCAAGATTACGCGGGAAATTTAAGTTCATAAACTGGTATCACATAAAAAATACGAGCTAAAATTAATTTATTTTCGGAATATTTAAATGATTTATTTAGCCAGTTATTGTATGAAATAATGTTACTAACCGATCATAAGAGATATCTTTAGTGCTCATTTTCCGATTTTTGTAGTTTCGGCACACTTTAATTACACACGTTGACATTTTAAATGACACACTAATGCTCCTGGATACGACCTTGTCAAGTGACGTCACGATTGACACTAACAGCCATAGAAAAGCATTGGGATGAAAAGTTCACCCCAATTTTTTTAGACGCGTTTACAACGCCTCGGGTCCATCTAGAAATATAATTAATCTAAGGTTATAATCATAGTATGGAGGGTAGAAGTAAGGAGGACTAACTCAGTGTATTGAAAAGTGTCTGTCAGAAATATTACTAATCATGAACTTTATCTAGCGATATAAAATAATAATAATACTGAAAACTACATATTAATAAAATAAAGAAACTATAACATTATTTTATATATGATAGAAAAATATATTGTTATTACTAAGTCTGTCAATGACATAGAACACAATAAATAAATTATATTTAAATCAAATTACATTGCATTCTATAAAAAAGAATATATTGCACTAGAGTTTCATATCTTCTAACAGTGTCCGCTTAAAGGGAACCAATTAAGGTGGCGCCACAGCAGCAAGTGGAAAGATTTTAAAAGCAGCGCCTTAAACTATTAAATTGGGATACTAAATTAAGAAGGAAACAAACACGATTTGTTGCCGCGCATTTTATATTTATTAAATTACATTTGACTACGTAAATAGCTAAGATTTTAAATACTGCATATTTTGTAATAGGAGCCATTTAAGGTGACGCCACAGTAGCAAGTGGAAAGATTTTAAAAACAGCGCCATAATAACTTGCTATTTACATACAGGTGGACACTTTTTCAACTTATCCTCTATACAAGTCCTCCTTACTTCTATCCTCCATTGAAACTTCTTAAAAAAATGTTTGCTGAGTCTCCCATCTGAGGTTTCCCACCTGTTTACAGCTCAATGCTCCCACTCCCAGCACACATTTTTTGTTCACCATGAAAACTATGTTAGTCAGGGGATTACTTAATTGTATTTTCTACATTTCTTTAATTATTACGTTTGTAAATAAACTTGAGTGAAAAGGACAATCGCTTACCTATCCCCGGTAAACATTACATATAATCGATAGCTTATACACCAGCCAGGCAGAATGATTTTATGTAAAAAATCTACCATGTCACGAACAATTCTGCTAGCAACACCAACACCGTTGGTCACGTGATTCCAGTCTGGTTTTGCAAACGGTGAGTGGAGTGCCTTGTCATCAGCCTATTGAGTTTTTGGATGATTTTCTTTGGAATTTTTATTCTAAGTGAGTAATTTTTAGAACAAAATTTATTGTACAGCATGTATTTTCTATATTGTGGAGTTTACTTGTGATTGTGAGCCGTGTATTCATATGATGAAATTGTACCTTGTTCCGTGACTAGTGATATGACGCCATTTTCTTCGTGAATGCCAATTACTAAATTCTTTTATATATTCTTTGTTTCTGCTTGGTATAAAGACTTGCAAGTAGCAGATCTATTTAATCTGAACTATAATGGCATGTTATATACATATTTAGTTCTAAGTGTATATGAATTACTGAAATCGACTGAGCACTTGTTCATTTAGGTACGCATTTTTTTTGCATGATACCTTGGGAGGCATTCTAGTATAGTTTCTTCCGTGAGCTTTACCATTTTAAAACCAACACTCATTTACTATGTCATTTACGTGCACAATAAGCTCGTTCCTAATGTACATATTGTGATGATGGATTTTGCTTAGTAGGTACCTAGGTACTTAGTGTCCATTTATTGTCTCAACTCAGTTTTGACGAAAAGCATGTCATGTGAATGTAGGTACCTATTTTGTTTTTTAAATTTATTGCTTCTATATTTTATATGACCTGGTTATACCTATGTACACAACTGAAAGTAGAGTATTGTAAAAGGAAATAATGCTCAAGGTGGTGATGATGACATAGTATGTACTGAGTCTTTGTGAGTTAGTGAGTGAAGTAGAATGAGATAACAGGTAATAACTTGTTGGTTTCTATGAAAAAACTCTGTCTAGTTTGTCCAATAATAAACAATATTGGATTATTCCCTGATTTCTTAGATCGATTTGTGTAATCATTTTTATTAGTTTGATAAAGTTATACTACCAAGATAGTTCACTAGAAAGAAGGTATTATATGAAAATTTGATTTAATAACTTATGTTAAATCTGGTTGCTCCGCTTACAATGGTAGAGAGACAGCAATAACTAATTTGTGGCAAATAATCACTACAAGGGGGTGAATATTTGTCACCTTCACAAATACACACACAAAATAGAATCACTTATTTACCTATTTAATTTATCTACTTTTACTATAAGTGTTGTCATGATTATAGTGTTAGGATGGTTGTGGACTATCAGTAAAACAAATAGATTAATTATGGCTTTTTGAATGGGCATAGGTTCAAATAAAATAATTTTTCATGGATAACTAGTGAATCCTGTTATAGTGTTAAGGAGTTGTTTAATAATATTTAATAGCGTTTTAAGTTTCAAGGTATAATCATTTCTACCAAATGATAATTTTTTTTTTCTTATGAAGTATAATTAAACATTTTAATTATACATTAAACAGGTCACTTAAATAATTTATGTATCAAATATTTTATGGATGGAGTAGGTAGAAGTGATTCGAAACCATTACTGCTAAATAGCTGTAGTAATAATGATTATAACCTATTTGGTACATGTTTTATATGAGATATTATATACACGCTTATAGATTCTGCCACATAGGTACTGCATATACACTAGATAGTGTTATCAGTGTTTTATAGGGTGATAAGGCACTGTGAATATAACTATTGCTATTTTATCTCTTTGTAGCAGTTGCTATTCATGTTAGAAAACAGACAAATTAATTGTTTATTGTCATTGTTCGAAACAAAGAAAACACACACATACACATAGGTGTGGTTTTATGAGTGTAGAAATGTTTGATTAATTGTGGTTGATGCAATCATAGCTCTTTGAATCCTTATTAAATATTTGGGAATTTACACATTTTTGTATTGTATTGTAAATGCGGGCTATTTTTCCGCAACTCGACGGACGGAATTCACACATATATTACGATACTTTCAATTATTATATTCTGGGCTCTTCCTGAAAGCAAGTAACTAGCCTCTTATGTTTGAGTTTGCTTGCTCACATTGTATTGTAAAATAGCATGCAACAAGTAAAATCCTTGTTGTTTTGATGATACTTGTGAAGTGTTAGCCGAAGTAATCTGGTTTTATCTGTAAAGTACAAATAGGTAATGCTCCTGTTGCATCGATCTGTTTGAACTCAATAAATCATAAATGCACCTTCATTATGTATGAATCACTTGTGGATGCAGTGACCCATGAGGAAAGTTTAGGTGAATGTTTGACCCATGAGGAAAGTTTAGGTGAATGTTTAATTAGCGGGCAGAATATATGCTCCTAAAAAAGCTAGTTAGTTTTGTTGTACATAAAGGGTTAGGGTTTTTAAAATTTAAAGATATGGCTGTGTTAGTTTTATAAAAGGTGTAGGGTAAGGTTTTGTTTTAATTTGATGAAGACAATGATTTATTGAGGTGTCAGCAGATATGAACGGTTGATTCAGATAAAAAATTATTATAACAATAAACATAATAAATATTTTACTATATTACTAGCCTTTGCCAGCAGCTCTGCCACAGCCAAAAGCTAGTCTTTAGGTTATATATCAGGTTCCCTATATAATTGTGGGATAAAATGTATACCAGTTTTGAAGTCTAATCAAGAACTACCAAATAAAAAAGTTGCATCAAAATCCGTTTAGTAGTCTTTGCATGACGCTTGAAAAAACAGACAAAAAAAAAATATGTTTTGTGTTTAGATATGCCAATATATCCTTAGTTTTTTTTCTCAAATATTTTAATGTACAGACACAGTTCTGACAGCTTTATAAATAGTATAGATACTATATTTACAGTTCTTGTTAAAAAAATATATACTCCCACGCTAACTTTCACCACCAAGACACCACTCGTTTTTCTCCTTTAAAATGTTAAAATCACTGAAACGTGTTTAGTTAGTTATTTGTGATAAGAATATATAATTCCAATTTTACAAGTTCCTTTTTAAAAAAATTACACTTTCATCATTTAACACACATTTCTCCCACATGACACGTTGCTGTGCAAAAAAGCTAAAGTGCATCTTTATTTATATTTATAATAGTAATTATATTTCAAATGATAAAAAAAAAATAAACCTACTTTCCAAATATTAGCACTGTGGTATTAGTAGTTTTGGCTGTGCATTGTCAGTCAGGAGAAGCCAGTTTTATATATATTAGACAAGCGCATTACCCGCGGCTTCACTCGCGTCATATTGATGAATCGCTTTTGGATAGGATTTGCGTTAAATTCTTACTTAGTACTCATCTACAGTATCAAAGAAACCCATATATATATATAAGTTTTCATAGTCCTAGCCAGATATATTATGTCAGTCAGTCAGTTATTATCTCCATCAGCCTTTCTACGTCCACTGCTAGACATAGGCCTTCCCTAATTGGGGGTATGGTACCATAATCGCCGCGCTTGGCAGGCGGGTTGGCGATCGCAGTGGATGTTGTTAATACTCTAGGGAGTGCTGCTGCCCACTCCCGCCGGTATTCCCTCAGTCGGCTCTTACGACTCCCATGGGTGGAGAGGGGTGAAACAATTCTAAAGCCGGCCCCACACGGCCAGTTATTATCTACTATACTAATATAAAGAACACAAGTAACAGAACTGTGTCCATTTAAGATATTTAAGAAAAAAATAATGTATTAGGTTATTTAAGTAGGTATCTCTGAACAAAACAATTATTTTTTAGATGTTTTTTCTGTTTGTCAGGCATCACGGAAAAACTACTGAACAGATTTTCATGAAACTTTTTTCTTTGATAGCTCTTGATTAGATTTAAAATCTGGTATACATTTTATACTAGTATTATATTGGGAAGCTGAAAACATAATAGCTAGCTTTTGATAGCTTTCGGGCAAAGCCTAGTTCTGCCAGTTACAATAAAATACCTAGCTTATACCCATATTGTTATAGCTGGTATTTTTTTTTCGTTATTACTTAACTTATACCAACCACCACGGCCACCACCTAACTTATACCCAAAATACATTTTATTATAATTATATAGGTATTATCAAAATATTTAACAATAAAAGATGAGTAGGTCCACAGCAGCGGATACATGGACCAGATTGGCGGTGGTTAGGGTCAGAACACCGCCTTCGGCATCAGACGCTTGACCCTGACATCCAATGTCTCTTGAGATGTTGGTTGAAACTCTTGGCTCAGATGTTACTAACGGCACAATGATCGCCGAACCCACATCCCATATGTCAACAATCTTGTGACCCAAGTCCATATATTTTATATGTTTATCCTTCTCAGCTTTCACGTAGTTCTCGCTTTGATGATATCAACAACCATTGCCGGCGCTCAGATCAATTACCAGGTTTGTTGGCCACAACAGTTCTTTTTGTGATGATTGATCAATCCCAGTACAGTGTGATACAACCGTTTTCGAGATCTGGCTTAATACCTGTAGTAAGGTACCTGGACATCCACAACCTTGTATGTTCAGAGAAAGCTGTTGGTGACTACTTGGTTATGTCTGTGCAAGTATTCACCTGACCTGAGACTATATGCCTGAGGGATTCACTAGTATGGTGACAAACAGCAGATGTCAGTAGAAACAGCCCTCCGGATATATCTCCGGTACTTTTGCGATAGTGACAGCTTCATCAGCAATTGCACAGACAAATCCTTTGTTTTTTCCAAATGAGGAGAGGAAACTGAAATGTAGCGAGGCCACGGAAGCTGAAAAGCCTACGTCAATATTATTATTATTAAATTAATCTGGAATCTGAATACAAAACTTGTCATGTTGAAATTGATTCATTGTTTTTAAATTTTCATAAACACCAATACACATACAATTAAAATTGATGTGGCTACATGATTTCACTAAATCGGTAATCAGCCCACTCCGCAAGTGATCAGCGAAAGTGTGAAGAAACAATCGTTGCTCGTGCCCTAATTTAACACGTCAGAAAAGAAATACTTAGGCAATGAATACAAAATTTTAATGCAGATTTTCGGAAGATCAACCACCGCCTTAGTGCATAACAATGCCTGTTTGCTATGCGTTACTCCCATATTCTCCAATAATGATAACACGGGAGCGGGGAGCAACAACGTTCGCCTTCTTGCTAAAGGGGGCAGGAGCTGCCAAGATGGTGGCAGGTGCTAGGGAGTGCTTGAGCCTTTCCTCTGTTGCATGGTGCACTTGCACTATTTGTCTGTCTTAAAACTCTCGATGATACGCATGAATTTCCGCCCTGAGGGTCTTCCATTTAAAGATGGTAGTTTACCTTCACAGTCGTTACAGAAACGTTGAACGCTTCAATCACTGGCTGCTATCCTTGAAGTCGGGTAGACTGTCTATTAGATAATAACTGCTTGCTCCTAAGAATAGTGGTGTGATCTCCAAATTCAAATTCGAAGCTGTTTTTTAGGTCTATAAAAGGAATATAAGGTTTCTAGAAGTACTGGTTCTCACTCAAACTAAACAAATATAAAAAAACAGATCACACGGCAGATTTATTTAGTTTGGGTGAGAGTCCCTCACTACCCTATTCATAGTCCGCAAACGACGGGTTGTGCGGTTAGGTAAAAGGCAGTTCCCGTTGGATTAGGTTGTCGTTATCTAAAAGGTGGATAGGCTTTACTGGATATCCATAATATCGATATTTTTTACTAGCGTCTACGTTCAGAAAAGATACGCCAGAATTTCAAATTTCAAGTCAAATCAGTTTTGAAGATAGGAAGTGATGATATATGTGCCCGGTAGATGTCAATAGGCTCGCCACCTATTACGTGGGACTTAAACATAGCTGGCGAATCGTGGGTGTGTATACACCTCTACCTACCCCTCCGGGGAATACAGGCGTGATGCTATGTTTTTTGAAGTGATGATTGAGTGAGTGTATTTCGTTTGTATTATTAGGTTTAGATTATTTACCGTTGAATTGGGAAATAAATTACTTGTAAATTACTACATAATTTAGGAAGGACCGTCTGAATTACTTTTACTATAATGTTATTTTTCGCAGGTGGTGTAACCATTCATTGTGATGCCGGTGGATGCTGACCTCAACCTTACAGACGTGGTGTCGCCTGGTTGTGAACTGAAGGGCCTACGCACTTGGAAAGACATTTGTTTGGTACGAAACTCTCTCTTTCAATATCAGGTAAGCACGCCCTCCCACTTATCACCCCTAGATATACGACCGCGTCTGAAAATCGAAAAAAATTGGAAAATCCAAAACTGCACGCCTCATAATCTTCATTTTTCACAATAAAATTGATTATTTGATAAGTAACTAATAATGTATTGGTCTCTTACTAAGTAGTTTTCAATAAATCACATAGCGCTAATTTCAAAAAGTACTAATGTGGGTTTCATGTCTTATACGCCATCTAGCGCAAATTTTAAGAAGTACTTCTATATTGGTCTACCTCTCAGTTCCGGGCCGCGCGCACGCCAAGGCCACGCAAAAAAAGGGCCACCGCGCTGCTAAAAATATTCCGTTTGGTGTGTTATTATTTATTTACTATGGACATCCAACAAAAGATACACACAGATAAATTACGAGGGGTGATCCAAAAGTAATGATAATTGGTTACATCAGGTCCACATAAAAATCCAAAAAAAATTTTTTTCGCTAGCCTATACACTCACTACGTCAGCCTAAAAAAATCATATAAATAGGTCAGGATTTCCGGGAGATACATTCATTTGAATACGAACTGTCGAAGAGATAACATCAACATGGAGAAAAACGAAATTAGAGCTGTGATCAAGACCTCTGTTTGAAAAAAAGGTCTACAAAAGACATACACTGTGACTTGGTGGAAACATTGGGGGACTCTGCTCCTCCATATTCTATAGTTGCACGCTGGGCCAAGGAGTTTAAGCTGGGCAGAACATCCACTGAAGATGAACATCGCGAAGGACGCCCATCCACGTCCCTCACAGAAGACAACGTGAAAAAAGTCGAAGATGTTGTGTTGGCAGATCGAAGAGTGACCATCAGGCATGTAGCTAAGGTCACAGGGATCTCATATGGAAGCGTTCAAAGAATCATTTCGAACGAGTTGCATATGAAAAAGGTCTCTGCGCGTTGGGTTCCCAGAATGTTAACCGACGAGCAAAAGAAAAAACGAGTTGACATTTCGAGGGTCAATCTCGAAAAGTTCCAAGCAGATAAAGAAAATTTTTTGTTGCGTTTTGTGACTATGGACGAGACCTGGATCCACCATTTTGATCCTGAAACAAAAAAACAATCGATGACTTGGAAGCGAGCCTCCTCACCGACGCCAAAGAAATTCAAAGTCTCAAGTTCGGCGGGAAAGGTTATGGCGTCTGTTTTTTGGGACGCTAAAGGAATAATTTTGGTGGAATATTTGGAAAAGGGAGCCACTATTACGGGCTCTTACTACGCAGACCAAATAAGAAGATTACGGGAGGCCATTAAGGAAAAAAGACGCGGCAAACTGCGAGCTGGAGTGCTGTTTCACCAAGACAACGCACCGGCTCACAAAGCCGCAGTTGCGATGGCTGCCATTCAAGAAACGGGATTCGAACTGGTCGAACACCCTCCCTATTCGCCAGATCTGGCTCCTAGTGACTTTTACCTCTTTCCTCGGCTCAAGGAACACCTCCGAGGCAAGAAATTTGAAGACAATAGCGAAGTTATGGCCGCTGTTGAGGCGTTTTGGGAGGGTCAAGAAAAGGAATTTTTTTCAAAGGGATCCTGGGTTTAGAAAAAAGATGGACTAAATGTATTGATTTGTTAGGAGACTATGTAGAAAAATAAATTATTATTTTAACTTTAATTACCGTGTTTTATTTTCATTATCATTACTTTTGGATCACCCCTCGTACAATTAACATTAAAAAATAACGAGGTATTGTTTATGTGCGCTCTCTTAATTATAGGATATCACAATTTGCCTAACCTTTAAAGTAAACACAAATTAAACTAGTTATACAATGAATAAATGAAAACAATCAGTGATGATGATAAGTAATGAAACAGATTAAATTGAATATGGTTTAGTGCTCTATTCCTAATCATAATAATTCGTAAACGAAAAAAAAAAGACTCTATTAGTAAAGTATTTTGGTCGTTATCGTGTTAACACATACATTACCTACAACTCACGGACGTCCAAGCCAGATTTTTTTCAGAGTTTTTTAACTAGTTTAAATAACAAAAATGGCATCAAAAATATCATGAGTGTTAAAAATAATGTTTGTTCTTTATATGTGTGTGTAGATATTGTTTTACAGATGCAATATATGATAAATAGACATTTTAAGTTTGAAAAATCAGTTGTTCCGTGTAAAGCGGGAGTAGAACCCACCTCAGCGCTTCGCTTATGAGGCGTGCAATAGTAAGTGCAAGTGCCCGTCACCGGGAGTTTCTAAAATACTTTATATTTCGCCATGTGAAGAACTTATTGTTGTGACGTTTATAATGTTTATCTTTATTTCTTTTTCTTGATTATAAAACGGAAACGGCATAGCGTGTAACTCGGACAAAGCACGTCTGTTTTATAAAGATGTGCGTTTTACAATGTTGTGTGTAAAATTAAACGGTATTTAATGAGGTCTGTCTACGTCGATATTATACTAGGGGATATTTTAGTGTTTGCCTTTAACCATACCTGCTGCTAATAATAGATGTACATATAGAATTTGGCCGGTTACTTTGGTTGAATGTACTAGGTATATTTGTTTACTCACGTTTATAGGTGCCAAATGAAGCGGATGCTGAAACTTTTTGCGAGAAACACGTGATGCGTTTTGCGTTGTCTGTTAGAAATTCGCTTTCGCCTTCCACGTGGTCGTCTTCTGTTGCCTTTCTTGAACCAATACTCTGTCTCCGTTTCATTGTTCTAATGTGTCTTTTATACTGTATTTAAATATGAAACAATCCTAATATTAAACGTTTTAATTATTGCAAAAACATTTTAAAAAATTACATTGAGGGACGATTTGAGCTTTGTGGTGCAAGCTACTGTGCTGATAATTGAATTATAATTCATTTTGAACTGGTGCAGTGGTCTTGGTTGCGGGCGCTCGGGAGGTCACCGCCCCGTCTCAGCACTAATTTGGGGGCGACCGACGACTCGCTCGGGTTGGCTTTGTCTGCGTTCGTCGCCTTTACCATCGCAACGGCCGCATGGCTTTGTTTGTTGTGTACGCTCGATTCGCCTGACCTTTTCGCCATTATCATAAAACGTTGTCATTCACTACGCAAAATGGTACAATAACACATTTAGCGTGTTTTGAAGGTTATTTTACTTGCAAAATTGTTAACTTGTTTGAATAATAATGTATTTCTATATAAGTACATACGAGCGCTAACCAAATACATTAGCCGTTGATAATGATTTGAGGATGATCTGTAGGCGCATTATTTTGCTGCAACATCGTTATTTATTTGAAAGGTAGGAAACCCTATTTATCATTTTCTTCTGAGCACGCGTTATTATAATAATATAGGTAATCTATTTAGTAAATTGTTTCCTACACATAAAAAAATGCAAAACCTGGAATATTGCAACCATTAAAATCGCATTGGGCGTTTGATTGAATGCAAAGATCGATACATTTTTAGATAAAAAAAATAATTTAAAAAACTGCAATCTTTGAAACCTTGTTGATCCCGAGTCTTAATTGTAAACTAGCTGGCCGTATCGTAACGCACAACCATCTGGTTGGGGAGGTTCTGCTCTTAACATTATCCCATTGTGGTGACCATTTCCCATTACTCGATATCTTATATCATAAAGGTGAAGTCACACCACCTCGCATACCTCTTCTAAATATACATTTAGCATTGAATTAAATTTATTTCAGCTGAGACCATAGACCAACGTCGCAGTTATCATAAAGCGTAATGCATTTCAGGAAAGTCAATGACTCATAATAATGTCTTAACGCTCAACCGGTGATTCACGTTTTTACTAAATAAGTTCAGACATGACAGAGGATAAGGAAATATTATCATGAATGCTCACAAAGAACTCCCTGAAGGATGTCATCGTCATTTGATGCATAGCATTGTTATTTACGTGGGACTGTTGTAGTGTGAAGTAGTAGTACGTTGTGTTGAGATGTGGCATTAAAGTGGCTACTCACGATGCAATTTCATATTCAATTTTTCTAATCAATTTGCTAGAGTCGAGGTTGTATGTACTCTACTCACGAATCAATCCCTGCTCACAATTTCCATTTTGATACTGAAGCAGCGAATGCTTGCGTCGAAAACAATATGATTCTTTCCAATTATCAGAAACCGGGAGTTTCTTTAGTTATTGCATCAATAATACGAAAAAAGGGAGAACGAATATATTGATTGAAAAAAGGCCATTGTTGCGGAAAAAATCTCATGTTTATATAAAGTTTTATATAATTTTTCTAAGCGATTAACGTCTGGTTCTGGTGGCTTCCAGAGGGCAAATTACATGAAATTTAATTAATCTCATGATTCAATTCGCCGATTGTAGAAGTTTGAAGTACGTACATCTGTAAATTGGTTTCCTCACAATTCGTGAAATCGACTGGTACCTATTGAATCGACGGATTGAATATGAAATTGCATCGTGGGTAGCCACTGATGTTGTGTGTTGTCAGCTAGCCGCCAATGTTCTTGTTTGTATTGGTTGGTGAGTGCGTGCGCGTGGAATGACGTGAATAGTTGCAGGCGGCGGCGGGCGCGGCGGTGCGAGGGCAGTCGCCCTCCGTCAGTCAGTCCTCACCTCGTCACCTCGCTCAGTTCTCGCTAGCACGTCGAATGTTTCACGCGTCGGAGCGCGTGCCGCGTGGCCGATACATTCGCTATATTTATGTTACAAGTACAGTTTTCAACATCTGGTGCTGCTATTGCACCTTATCTTCCAAGATAATTGTGCGAATTAGTTGGCTCGCGTTTCTATAATTCGATTTCATGTGTCAGTGATATCATTTCAGTGACTTGGAAACGCTTTCGAGCGTAGTTTCTACGTGGCCATGGGCTCGTGTTTCCACTTGAAGGTAATATAGGTAGTTAAGTGTGCGTCGTTTTAGTGTGCATCTGTGTTTCAAGATGTGAGGAACGCTCCATCTTGACTAGACTGTTTGAAGGCCGCCGCCCCGACCTTGATGTCAGAAGGTCAACGTCCTCACGTGCTTAAAACTTTCATGCAATTTATATAAACATAATGTTCATACCATTTTGTTAAAATGCGTTTACATAGCAGTTCTCAAGAGTCATTATTATCTTGACAGATAGAGCAGTAGACTGTCTGTAGAACGTAATTGCACATGCATCAATGTCAGGTGGCTCGAACACAAATTTTATTTAGTAATCTAAACTAAGACTGAAGTTTGGAGTATATTAATTTATTGATACAATATTATACCTAGGTAGGTAGTTGTCTAATGTTTATATCAACGACGCTGCTTTACGAGTAGACATTAGAAATCAATTGTTGTATCTATAGTAGGTATGTACTAGTACTGGCGCTTATGCAACTAAAATTAGGAGTTAGTATGTAGAATATACATGTCATTTGAGTTGATATCTCGCCCAAATATGTCCCATTGTAGACCACCAGACACGAGTTACAGTTGGACAGTTGTTTAATGTTATTGTCACGTTCGCCAGATGGGTTGATCATTGAATTTGATAAGGTGTTATTTTCAGTCCACTGATGGTCTAGCTAGCAGCAAGATAACATTATTTTGAATCGAATATTATATCGTAGGTATCTAACACGTACCATTGAAATAATGTCACACATGGTCTGCCAATACATCCAGCCATCCATCCATCAGTCTTTCGACGTCCACTGTTGGACATAGGCCTCCCCAAATTGGGGGAATAGTGCTGTAATCGCCACGCTTGGCAGGCTCCCACACTACCCTGTTCGTTGCCCAGATGACGGGGTGTGCAGTTAGGAATATTTCCCCACCACAAAAAATAACAAATATAAAGATATCTAACACTTCTAAAATTAAGGTCATTGGCAATTTCTATGTTTTACAATAAATTCTGCTTAACCTTTCTGGGATGAAGAGGTTATATGAATAATATTAAATTTTTATTGTTATTCTTCAGTTTACTTCGTCGAGTCTTACGACATTCCAAATAAAATGTGTTAGGTAGTGTGTGGTAGTGGTACGGCGTACATGTCGTGCGTGGGACACTAGATACGGTATTATGTTCCTACTACCACTATTTGACCACATCCCTACCGTGTTTGTTCCAAGTTAGGTGATGCGCAAAAACTTGTTTATTAATCGTACGAACGTTTGCTCACGATTATAATTATTTTATAAACGTTATTTTTGTGTTATTTGTTGCAGCCACGAGTAGTTTTGATGTTGGGTCGATGTTATTTGTATTGCTACTGCGCATTTTTATTGCTCTTAGTCGAAACGTAAAAACAAGATAACGATAATAACATTAATTTTCTTCTATTCAATAAATCTTAAGGCTATTTATATTTAAGTATCGATTTCGCAACAATAAAGTGACGTATTACAATCCTCTGCTGGGTTGGCCTTCCAATTTCTGCCAGACATGCCTTCCGTTACCAGTTTACTCCAGCCACCTTTTCCAGATCCCGATAATCATAGAACAATATAAATATATTTACGTTAACGTTTATTGTTAAAATATGTTTATGCATATTTCAACAAACGCAAATTTCAAGCGATTAAGTAGCAGTGTACAGTAAATGTCCATTGTGATTCAAACAATGAGTGAGCGCCTCCATTGTGTTGATTCGATGCGATCGAAAGAGAGAGCGATATATTCATTATACAAGCTCGCGGTGTCAGCTGCTCTGTGTGTGCGCAATCAGCTGACGCTGCGGCGGCCATCTTGCCATGCGTGAGTTCACTTGTGTTCGCCGCGTCATTGTGAAGCGGATGACGCAAAATACCTTCTAAAAAATTGCTCTTGTCATCGTCCTTCTCATCCTGACTATAACGTAATGAGAACTAGTGATTTATTTGCAATAACGCATAAACTATAAGCTGCATGTTTTGCACATGGTCATACGGAAGGCTTTGTGACCTTGGTTAACCTATTTTTGATCAAACAAAACTGCTAAGAGAAGCATGTCTTCCTTGTCTATCTACAAGTCTACAGAGCTACAATTATTATAGTTTTGCCGATTTGCGACCCGCATATAATACGTACTTGCATGATTTTTTTTTACGTCAATAAACTTTTTTTTTAAATAACATTATTTTGTCCCACATAGCATACATAAATTAATAATAATAATTATTATTTATTTGTCAGAATATTCTTACATTGGTGTTACAAATATTAATATGTCCATAATATTCTGCCGTTTCCAGCGTACAATTTTTTTCAATGTTAACAGAATCAGGATTTTAAATATTGGTATTACAAATATTTCAATAATTTTAAATAAAATAATAATAATAATACAAAGTCAAAAATTACTTCGTCATATTCCAATTTCAATTTTGGGTAAAATTTTTCATTCAGAAAGTCATTAATTGAGTAATAGCATTTATAATATATATTATGTATAATTATATTTATAAGACTGACGACATAGAGATTTTTCTTTATTGAATGAAATGCAAGGTCAATCCTTTAGTACCTACATTCTGATTGGTATTCGCGTAATTATATTAGACCTTATTGAAACAATAATACTATGATAAAATTATTTCATAAAGCACTTTTAATCTAAAACTTATACAAGCTGGATTGTGATTGTGGTCTCTCCTACATTGGGCAAACAAAGAGATCCATAACAACTCGGATCAAAGAACACATAGCTGATGTGAAGCACCGTCGCTATACAAAGTCTGCAATTTGTGAGCACACACAGGACCACACCCGCCATTACATTAGGTTTGACAAACTTCAAATCCTCGCAAATGAACATCGATATCGCCCTAGAATGATACGTGGGGCTATTGAAATTAAGAAACATCCCAATTTCAATAGAGAAGACGGCTGGGTCTTACCATCAAACTGGAATCCTGTGATAGGCCTCATCAAACAGAATACAAGAAGGCACACCACAAAATTGCAAGACACAGTTAGCGCTTATTGTGTAGATAAAACCCGCAGTAGCGATTAGTTAAAAAAAAAAAAATAAGCTTAATTAGCTTTCAGTAATTCCGTACAAAATTTAATAATCCATAACAATTGTTGCCTACTGAGTTTTCTGGTCGGATCTTTCTCAGTCAGGCCGCGTCCCGATCCGGTGGTAGCTTTTTAGTCTTAGCTTTTGGCAAAATCAATATATTTAATAATATAAACTAGTAATTAAGATTGTCTTCTTACTGGTAGTAATTGGTATTGTAATTGTATTGTAAACGCGGGCTATTTTTCCGCAACTCGACGTCGTATGTGCGCCTATTTTGCGTTAGTAATTGGTAGTTGTGGTAGAATTTTTGAGCACTAAATAAAAACAAAATTTTACAGTTTAAAGAGGAGTATTATACTCATTTTAATATACTAACTTAATGTCTCCTACATTGTAAGCATAAAAATTTGAAGTAGATATTTTAATTGTATTTCTAAACGAATATTAGGTGGGTTAAAATAAATAAACCAAAAATTATGTAAAATCATATATTGTGGGTAGATGAAACCGTTGAAATTAACATATCAGCCTTGGACGTCTATCATCTAAGTCCACCCGTGATCATGAATTCTGTAAAGTATTCGAAACGTCGGGATAGTAGAAAAATCAAGTAAACGCGATAGATTCCGTAAACGTAGTTTTATTTCAAAACACTTAATCTTAAAATTGTTGAATGAAATTCGGTAGGTATAATAGGTACATGGTTTTATCCCCGGCCCAGTTAGCCAGACAAATTGCCAGTGGTCAAGTCTTGCTTGTTTTTGTAAACGTAATTTTATTTAATAACAATTTTTTAAAGAACAAGTTATTTATGGAAGTGGTGGTTTCATTTCATATCTGTGAAATGAATTGGTGAGCAGCGGCTGACAATACTCTCGGTATAGTCGAGTCCATGGGCGACGGTTACCATTTACTATCAGATGGACCGTGACTCGTCTGCCACTACAAACAATAAAAAAAAAGTGGAAAAAGGGATACTTTCTGATATTATACTTTCTGATATTTACGCGAATGTAGAATAAGAATAAAATAGAATTTTTGAGCACTAAATAAAAACAAAATTTTACAATTTAAAGAGGAGTATTATACTCATTTTAATATACTAATTTAAAGTCTCATACATTGTAAGCATAAACATTTGAAGTAGATATTTTCACTGTGTTTCTAAACGAATATTAGGTGGGTTAAAATAAATATACCAAAAATTTTGTAAAATCATATACTGTGGGTAGATGAAACCGTTGAAATTACATATCAACCTTGGACGTCTATCATCTAAGTCCACCCGTGATCATGAATGCTGTAAAGTATTCGAAACGTCGGGATAGAAGTAAAATCAAGTAAACGCGATAGATTCCGTAAACGTAGTTTAATTTCAAAATGGAAAAAGGGAGCTTTATCCAATAGCACTTCCCTGGATTTGATGGGACGCAGGTTCGAATCCTGCTTGCAGTAAAGTTCCCTTTTTCCACTTTCACAAATAATTTGTTCTAAGTACTTAGCTGAGCATGTCAAATGCTAAAAAAATACAGATAAAAAAAATCAAATCTTTAAAATAATTATAGTTAGAATGTTAATGGCATATTGATTGACATAGAATGTTAACGATTTATTATTCGAGGCGTTTCATGAAACATTAATAAATGTCCCACAATAATATATAGTCTGTGTTACATACACAGACATAAAGTCATTGTTACATTTTGCCACTTCGCTGTGAGCTAACAAATCTGTCTTTTCGTAGGATTTTTCTTTGCGTTGTACGATTTTTGTGTCTTGTACCGTTACTGTTACCGTTGATCGCGTGGTCAAACCTGTATCTTGTCTCAACGAGACTTAAATTTGGAGCACTTTACCCGCTCGTGCTTTTGGTGCTCGTGTCGTCCTTACTACATAGTAGGTACATTATACATATAAGTTGTGGAAGTTATCCTTAAAATTATTGTTTTCATTGTTATTTTTGTTTGCGTAATATTAATTTTAAGGTGAAGCTGTATGTGAACTTCCTAAAGTTCACTAAGGCGGCCCGCGACGGAGTATGACCCTAACCTTCTCGTCTAACCTTGTGCAAGGCCCGAATCAACAGACATTCTTCGTAAACTAATAAATACTGTTGAAGTTTCCTTTGTTATTCGTGTAATTCGATTGCACAAATGGTGGAGTGGTTTAGATACAGGCGTCCCGCCCGAGTGTTGTGGGCTCGATTCCCACACAGGACAACACTTTGTGGGAATCATTGGTTGTTCTGAGTCTGGGTGTACTTTGTGTCCAAGAAATTGTATGTTTGTAAAGTCCTCCGCGATGTTAGTTTAATGCAGGATGTTCAAAAAAAAAGATTAATAGGTTCATACGTGACAATGCAATGCGGCGTCAAGTTTGCGTAATATCTCTAGAGCAAATCAGGAAGAGTATGAGTAGGTATAACTACTAAAAATAAACTAATATCGTTATACAAACTTCTGTGCCTAGTGAGACGTAATAGTCCTTAAGTTAATTCGCACCTATAAACAATACACTATAATAAAGATACTTAAATAAAGTACTAGCCTTTGCCCACGGTTCTGCCTCAGCCAAAAGCTACTTTTTAGGTTATATCTCAGGTTCCCGATATAGTAGCGGGATAAAATATATACTTACTAGTTTTTAAGTCTAATCAAGACCTATCAAATAAAAAAAGTTGCATCAAAATCGGTTCAGTAGTCTTTGCGTGATGCGTGAACGACAAACAGACAAAATATCTAAAAAAATGTTTTGTGTTTAGTCGCCTATACTATAACCTAATACAGCCTTTGTTTTCTCAAATATGTATGTGTCTTAAATGCATAGACACAGCTCTGTGGCCCGCCAATAAAGGCGGAGAGTGCACTTGGCGGGTTTATTTAGTGGGTGAGGGCCCCACACTACTCTGTTCGTTGCCCCGAACGACGGGGTGTGCTGTTAGGCACATTGTTTCCCGATTAAAAAAAAAAAGGCTTCTACTATATACTTAGTGTTTTTATAATTATAATACCTATAGTGAATACCTGCTGCAATGATCCCTTCATTAGTAATAAACTAATGAATAACACATTGTAGATTAACTGGTAGACAACTCAAATTAGAGTTAAGTTCGCCTTATTATGTAAGTATACTATAATTTTTTAAAATTAATTTTACAATGAAAGTATCAATGTACAATAAAGGTATTAAATATTGATTGTGTCCCAATGGGGTGCAGTTTTATCAATTGTTTGTCGCGTCATGTGGCTTTATTTGTCCATCAGCGCACAAGGCGAGTCGGGACGCGCTTGAATTGCGTAGCTAACACCCGACAACTGGGTCAGCGGGGCACGGCTAATGTATGGCCCGACCGACGCCGCCGACGCGACGTATCGTACACATAATTATTTATATACGCTTTATATGCTGCGAAATACCTCAGAATTTATCTAGTGCGTCCCTGTTTGAAAGAAGCAAAATATTGTGTCAGATATAAATTTAATAGTTAATATTACCGCGTATATGTAGGTCTTCTCTGATATTTAGCTAAAATATTTTTGTAAACTAAAGTGTGACCAATGACAATCTTCATTCAATATATTTCTAGAATATAAGCCCTTTGATTATGTTGTACTAGCTTCTGCCCGCGACTTTGTCTACGTAGACCTTAGAATTGGGTCAAGATTATATTATGGGAGATACCTATATGGATATGTATGGGTATCCTTAACTATAAAGCTGTAACAGAGCTGTGTGTCCATTTAAGATATTTGGGAAATAATGACTGTATTAGGCTATTATATGTATAGGCATGTCTGAACACAAATATTATTTTTTTAGATTTTTGTCTGTTTGTTTGCTCCCACATCACGCAAAAACTACTGAACCGATTTTTATGCAACTTTTTAAATTAAACTTAAACACTGGTATAAGTGTTATAGTGTTATCCCGGTGCCTCCAACGGGAGCCTAAGATATACCAAAAAGCAACTTTCCTGCGGCTGTCCCGCGGGCAAGGTTTGTATAGTATACATTACCATTACAACACTAGAAAGGTACGTAACAATGTTCTTTGATAGTATAGATACAATGGGTATTATTACAGTTATTACTAAGAGTAACTTCTATCAGAAAATATATTCTACAAGAATAAAACTACGAGCGCCTAGGATAGAATCCGCCACCTGGAATGAATCCAGACGCTCTATCACTGAGCTATCGTAGTATTAGCTCACAGCATACACTGTTTGTATTTACAATTAAAAATCATACAAAATTATGACGCGACCCTGTAAATATATGTTGTTATTTTATATATTTTTTAAGTTCTGGCATTTATTAGAGATTGCATCGAAAATGTGAAATAGAAAATGATAACTGAGCGAGGATCGAACGACCGCGCCTTATGATATGCCGGTCCACTCGCATTTAGACGGAACGATTGCCTATGTGTTATCTGAGCTGCACAACCCAACCCGCGGGAAACAACAGTCGACCACGTATCAAGATAGAGTTAGAATACCTGTAACTTCTGTTAGAATATAATTTGACACCTTCAGAAGCACAAAGGTCAGGTGTTTCTACTCACATTTGTTCACCCACCTGATTCCAGCCGAGGGAAGGCTGCTTAACGTTGTCGTTTGATCGAGCGGCAAGTGCTTAACTAGACTATTACACTCTCTCCAGTGAACATAGATAATGGAAACAGTTTTAGCTATTAGATCGTGTCCTCTACTGTTTTTGTTACTCCGAATGTTTCGGATACTTGCAGCTGGTCGACATTATCAATGGTTATTTAAGTGTACTTTGGACGGAGATTTGTGCCATGCTGTAAATACATTCTGACAATGAATATAATTCGGTTACAATAAGTGGAGTGCGCGGACGTCGGCCGGCGCCCAAGATTTGCACCCCTGCGTGCGGCTCGGTCGATGACTCTCAAAGTCCCAGAGGCCGGTGCTAATGACCTCCAGCGCATTCAACGTTTATGTTGTGATGACTATAATATTACCTATTGATAAATGATCTACGTTCGATGAGGGTGTCCGTGGATCGATCAGAATGAATCTGATAAACGAATATTACAAATTGTTTTGTTATAGTTTTCTGTAGCGGTATGTTTTTATTTTATTTATTAGTAGGAAAATCAACAGCATATAATTATATAAAGCTTTCTCTTTTCTTATTAGGGCGTCATACCAATTAGTATTAGATTTATTACAGTTTAATTAAGTGCAAACTTCGCAAGAAGATAAAGCGTTTTTAATATTTTTATCAATACGGTTACAATAGATATGTATGCAAGCTTGCGTTGTTGGTCTAGCGACCTTGGCGTGGGGCGCACCGCAGCGCGGGTGATCCGTTTGGCGGGCGCGTTCTACTTTAGTGTTAGCTCTCTCTTGTTACGTAAATATGTCGTTATGCATATTATTATTATAACGCTACCTACTATGAAATCGTACACAACACTTCAGATCACTTTCTATCATGATAATCATCCATCCATTTTGTGCACTAAAACAGTTGAACCTAGATAGGTCCATTCCATTGTCATGACATGGGATCAAAATACTTGAGATTAATTATATGAATATTAGATCTGTTTATTTGTTTCAGGGCCCTCTGCGATCCTGACATAAAAGGAACTCAAACAATAACTCAACGGCAAGGAAGCCACCAACCGCGATCACAGCAAGCCAGAGATATTTACGTCTAAATTGAAACGTTATTAAAGTGCAGTATACTTTTCGTTACTATTGTAGAACATTGTGTGTCACGAAAAACAAGTGCAATATACATTTAGTGCAATCGTACTTTTGACTTAACTAACTCGAGTGAAGTGATTTCATTGTACTGAAGTGAAATTATTCTTGAACAATGGAGCGTGAATCGAACCCGATGGAGACGTTGTGCCGCTCGGGGTGCGGGTTTTACGGAAACCCCTCTACAGATGGACTCTGCTCAGTTTGCTTTAAGGTAGGATAGATTTTAGCCATATATATATATATTTATAATTGTGAAGATGGCTCGTGTACTAATTGGGCACGAGCCATCTTCACAATTGAAAGAAATCGGCCGCCTAATTTCACATTGGCCTGATGGGGAGTCGAGAATCTTATGGAGATTTTTTTTCGATGGTTAAGAAGTCTGCCTACTGGCTCAGTTAAAGAAAAAACGGTTGTCACGACCCTCACTGAAAGGGATGTTATAATGGGTTTTATCCACAGCGACACGATAATTTTATATATTAGATTTATTGTATAAATATTTTTTTTGTAGGAAGCACGCGTGCTGGGCTCCAGGCACCAGTCTTTGTATACTATTATAAAGCTGTAACAGAGCTGAGCAGGTTTAAGAAAAGAAAAACTTTATTAGGCTAAATACGAGACATAACTCGAAAACAAGGTTTTGCCTGCGTTGGAGGTGCAGGGCAAATGCTATAACCATCTCTAACTTTAAGTTAATTATATAGGTACTTCTCTAACCAAATCTATGGAAAATAGGTCGTGATATTGTAAATAGGTGGCTATCTATACTAAAATATATATATAAAGCTGTAACAGAGTAAAGACATAGCAGTTAAGATATTTGAAAAAAAAAATGAATATAGTAAAGTCGGATTTATAATTAGCAGCAGTAAAATTACATTAGCTAATGTCAGTTTGTGAAATTTTTTTGCCATATTTATTTTACATAGCATCGCGCCTGTATTCCCCGAAGGGGTAGGCAGAGGTGTATTACACACCCACGACTCGACAGCTATGTTTAAGTCCCACGTAATAGGGGGCGAGCCTGACGTCTACCGGGCACATTTCCAAACTCCAGGCTGCTACTGAGAATTTTTCTTTTTAGGAAAAAGCTCAATAGCATTGCCCGACCCGGGGATCGAACCCGAGACCTCATGATTAGTCACTCGTTTATGACATGCGTGTCATAAACGAGTGAGAAAGCGGGTAGACAGATATTTCTAACCGCAGAATAATAAAAACTATTCCCACCCGCAAGGACTTTAGTTGCTCCGTGATCATGGCGCTTGCAACAGTGCCGAAATATCGGAAACTCGTAAGTAAAAATTTACATGGTATAAATCCAGTAAAAACGTTTAGAAATACATTTTATTCCTAGAATAAATCGCTACTTACTCGAGAATAAATCAATTTTACATTTTACCAACAACAATTCGAAGAATAGCGAGCCTATTTGGGAAGAGTCACTATACCACCGATAAGCATCGAATAAGGAGTTAATCCAAGAATAAAAAAAATGGCGTCATCTTTTTTGTGCTGTCATTTTTCGAAACCAATATCGGTATCGGGCGCGTGACAGCGCTACTTTCTCACGATATAATACGACAAATAAGAGTTGAGATGAGTTAAGCTATACACTGTCCCGTTTGTAGAACAACTTTTTTTTGCTGGGTATTACATTCACTTCGCTATTCGCGAATAGCTATTCCAATTATAAGCGATACGTCAGATGGCGTGGAAAAACGACTGTTGATTATCTAAGAGAATAAAATCATGGAATAGATTATTATCGGTATAGTTATTCTTGTATATATTTGAGTTTGGTCGAATCCACTCTTAATAGTGTAAAAGTAGAAAAGAGTATTACAATAAATAATGACCTAAAAAGCGTGTAATGCTGTTTACTATATCAATGAACTGTTTTTAACTTGTTGTGAAGCACCTCACGCTTTATTGCAATGATTATTTATGATAATATTATTTCCTATTTACTTAGTTTTTCTTTACTTTTTTTAGTTTTTTTTAATAATAAATTATTTAGATATTTTTTTTGTATGTCTAAAAGATAGTACTGTAGCTCAGTGGATTAGAGCACTTCCCCGGATAGGAAGGGGCGCAGGTTCGTTTCCCGCCTGTACTAAAATACTCTTTTTCCTTATTCACAAAATATAATTTGTACTTTAAGAATAGCTGAGCATGTCAAGTGCTAAAATATAGATCAAAATGTTTAAAAAATCACGCCATCAAATAGTATGAATTTTAATTGCAAAATTAAACTTACTATATTGGATTAATGCATGTAAATGCGTTCCGATAGAGGGCGTTTGGTCGTTAAGACAAATGTGATAAGGAGATTGGGTATGTCTAAAAGATAGTACTGTAGCTCAGTGGATTAGAGCACTTCCCCGGATAGGAAGGGGCGCAGGTTAGATTCCCGCCTGTACTAAAATACTCTTTTTCCTTAATCACAAACTATAATTTGTACTTTAAGAGTAGCTGAGCATGTCAAGCGCTAAAATATAGATCAAAATGTTTAAAAAATCACACCATCAAATAGTATGAATTTTAATTGCAAAATTAAACTTACTATATTGGATAATGCATGTAAATGCGTTCCGATAGAGGGCGTTTGGTCGTTAAGACAAATGTGATAAGGAGATTGGGTATGTCTAAAAGATAGTACTGTAGCTCAGTGGATTAGAGCACTTCCCCGGATGGGAAGGGACGCAGGTTCGATTCCCGCCTGTACTAAAATACTCTTTTTCCTTAATCACAAATTATAATTTGTACTTTAAGAGTAGCTGAGCATGTCAAGTGCTAAAATATAGATCAAAAGGTTCCCAATTATCCCTAAATAACAAACAGTAAAAATGTGGAAACACACTTATTATGTATATTATACTATTATTTTAAAAACTAAATTCGCAGTCCCGGGCAAATCACGATGGCTGAATTGACAAAGCATCTAGGACGGTTTCCAAAAGATAAAAAAGATGATATAAAAATATCAAAATATTGAAAGTTTAGAGGTTTGCGGATTGTGCTGAATTTATTTATCTTTAATATGTGTCATCAAAGAGGTTAAAATAGCATATATGATAATTCTCCGTCTTCATGTCGCGCATTAATAGCTAATACGGCGTAGTATTTAATTGTTGTATAGACACACAAATATAACATATATAATTTTCCTTCTTTATTTTATTAAAATTTTAATTTTGGTTAATTAACCTTGCTTGTAGATCTTGGCTTTGGACATGAATTTACGTCACAGACAACTCAACGTAATAGACCCCGCTTTCATGAATTCTAAAAATCTCATACATAGGTATGCGGGGGAGGTCGGCTTGTTTTTATTGGATCATTTGGATCGTTCAAAGACAAGTCGAAGATGACAATGTCAGGAACAAAACTTAATAGTGATATGTGACATTCATTTATCGATATCGATGACTGAGTTTACGGTATAACGGAATTACTGCTTTTTTACAGATTGGATAATAATTATCGACTTCATCTATTCAATCTATACAAATAAATAAAATTTTGAAGTGTGTTTGTAATATCTAAATAACAGCTTTTTACTAAATGTATACGAGTGATACCTATAACAAAAATTTTTTTTTTAGTGTTTGTCTGTCTTTCTTTGTCTGTTTGTTCCGCC
Organism: Leucoma salicis; assembly: GCA_948253155.1. Taxonomy (NCBI): domain Eukaryota; kingdom Metazoa; phylum Arthropoda; class Insecta; order Lepidoptera; family Erebidae; genus Leucoma; species Leucoma salicis. The sequence goes on along the minus strand of OX411814.1, from coordinate 20,379,701 downwards.
TAATCTTCGGAACAGCTGGACCGGTTGGGACGGGACTTTAACTAGCAGATAGCTGCTGTTATAAGGCGTATCTTAGGCTTTTGTTTTGGAAAAAATATTAGGGTACCGCACAAAAAAAGAAAATAACTGAATTCCACGCGGACAAAGTCGCGGGTAGCATCTAGTATAACAATGTAGGAATACCCCAGGATAAACAAATATAACGACACCCCAGTTGACAAAACTGGTAACGGGCTTTAGTATGTAGAGGATAACAAACTTCGCTGTCGGCTCCCCCCGCGCTGATGGTTATCTGCTACGCGGATGACACACTAGTCGCGGCCCGGCGTAGAAATTTCGACCTTGGAGTTGGTCAGTAGGATCGAGGCTCTGGTGCTTAGGGTGGCCCTGGATAAGTCGGAGGCCCTACTTTTCCATGGGTCTCGAGGTCGGTCACCTGCTGGCGCCTCGATCACGGTGAGCGGGGTCGAAATCGAGGTTTGCGCCGAGATAAATCATTGGGTTGTCCCAAGACGCAGGGTTCTCTAGTGGAGAACACAAAAAGTCGTGGCGTCCAGGGTCATACGCGGATACCACACGGTGACGACTAGGGCTTGCAAATATTCGAAAATATTGGTATTCGAATATTCGTGTCATTTTTGAACAGTATTCGAATTATTCGAATAAGCAAATGCTACTTTAATTGTCCACTCTTTCCATCCATCAACCTTTCAACGTCCACTGCTGGACATAGGCCAACCCCAAGCGAGCGCCACAAGTAGAGGTCCTGCGCCAACCGCATCCAACGGCTCCCCACGGCTTTGACAAGATCGTCGGTCCATCTGGTGTGGTTGACCAGTTTCTGTTTCCTTATGTCATCACTGGTAATGCACACTGGTCGTAGAATTTCTTTTTCAGACACTGCTGAATATTATACGAGAATACATTCCTTGGCTTCCCAAACGCCATGCCGAGTTGGATTCGTTGATTGACCTTTTTGCCTTTGTGTCGTGCCTACTTAACTGGACTTTTTGTCACAGCTAAACTTACGCGTAGTGGTCGACAACTTCAAGAAGCGCACTATATGACATCGATATTTGACGTGACTTTGTCTTGTCCATGCTTATTTTGAGACCCACTAGTCGGGAAACCCTGCTGAGAACATTGAGAATGGTGCCAATATCCTCCAGCGATTCTGCCATGACTACGATAACGTCGGCATATCGAAGGTGAGTGATGTATTCGCCATTGATGTAGATGCCGAATGCGGTCCAATCCAAGAGAGACATCTTCCAGCGCAGTCATGAAGAGTTTCGGTGACATAACGTTTCCCTGTCTAACACCTCTGCAGTTGGATCCGTTTCGTACTCTTGTCCTGAACTTTGAACTGACATGGGTATTGATGGCGTTTCTATATAAGCACTTCATCACTTCCATATATCGAAAGTCCATTTGGTACCGATGAAGGCACTGCAGCACCGCTCAACTTTCAATCGAATCAAAGTAGTCCATAAATCACAGAGGCTGATTATATTGCTCGATTTTCTGCGTAACTTGGCGTAGCGTATGGATGTGGTTTCTGGTACTATAGCCATTTCGGAAACCGGCTTGTTCGGGAGGCTGGAAGTCACTAAAGCCTGCGCGTGAGTCAATTTGTAATGACCCTCGAAAACAACTTACAGAAGGGGCCGCTTGTTAGCCCCTGTTGGTCAAAAATTCTTCTTTCTGTCACCTTTCTTGAAGACCAGCAACACCACGCATCTGGTCCACGACTTTGGAACGTTTCCCCGAGGACGACGAAATTGAAGAGTTTTTACGATCGGCTTTCCGACTGCTCTCAGAAGTTCTGTGGTAATTCCGCTGTCTCCCAGTGCCTTTCCGTTCTTTAGATGTTTGAGATCCATTTTGTTCTCGTGCAGGCTGATGTCCGGGATATCTTTGTTAAAGTGCCGAGTTAGCTTGGATCTGGGATCTTGGACCAAGCCGACAACAGGACTCTGGGATCTGTACAACTGTCCATAGAACTGGTGGACCTCTCTCAAGATCCCACCTCGGGATGAAATGACAGTACCGTCACTTGTTTTTACACTTTTTTTTTAGTCAGCTGGCTTTGGCTGACAGACAGATCTCTTACGTACGCTTCGAGTTCGCTTTCGAGTATTAAATTGGCGAATATCGGTTCCCGTAGCCTTGGAGATCTGTCTGTTTAACCGCCAGAAGGAATTCATCATGTAGAGATTGAGATAGTTGCAAATCTATTCAGTAGATGATAATACCCTTTCACACTCTACACTAGTAGAATACCTTCTACTTACTACTACTTAGCAGAAACTTGTATGCTCGATTTAACGAGACCTGTCTAGGACCTTCTATATAATACAGCGCCAAGGCGTTTGATAAATTAGCTGCAGATTACTTGTTACTTACTTCATACAGATCACAATATTAGTTACTGGGGTGATAAAAAGACAATATTACTAGAAAATATTATTCGAATATAATATTTTTGTATTCGAATATCCGAAAAAACTCAATATTCGAATATTCGAATGCAATCATCATTTGCTAGTCACCGGTTTAGAGCTCAATGGCTAGTCAGCCAAAAGAGGAGGCATACCATCATACCTACATACCCTACATAAATACTTACATATATGGGGGCCAACACATCCCTTCAGTAGTCGGTTAAAACGACATACAGACAGCTGGATGAATGTCATGTTTAATAATATGTTTGTCGATAAACGTATTTTTATGTTTACATTGAGTCTGCTCTAGTTTGCACGTGCCAATGACAGAGCGAGATAATGTTATGTCAATTTAATTACGAAAGAAAGGGATGTGAAAAAATACATCAACGCGAGCTCTTTTTATTTTTCATTTATGTAATTAATTATTTTAATGTTAAGTATTTGAAGAAATAATGACTTAGGTAACTAAGAAATGTAATAGCATCTATCGTGAGACTAGACGTTGTACTACACTTTCCATACTATTTCACTTGTAGCGACATCTATCTCGCCACATACGAACTAATAACTGACGTATCTTACATCGCGATATGAAAAAGTTATCCGAGCGATGTACATACGAGGAGGGATCAAAAAGTAGTGAGAATGAGATAGAATATAATGACTATTGATAACTTAATAATTTATTTTTCTACATAGTCTCCGAGTCTCTCTACACACCGGGTCCAGCGATTTTCCAAGGCTTCAATCCCTTTCAAAAAAAAAGTTTTGTCTTGGTCCTGCCAAAAGCTCTCCACGGCATCCATCACCTCGTTATCGTCTTCGTACCTGTTTGTATATAACCCCTTAAGTATTCTTTCAATTTGGGGAACAGATAAAAATGGCTAGGCGCCAGATCTGGTGAACAAGGGGGGTGGTCAACCGATTCGAAGCCAGCTTGCTGAATGGCAGCCATCGCAATTGCCGACCTGTGCGCGGGTGCGTTGTCGTGATGAAACAGCACGCCCCTTCGAAGTTTCCCTCTCGTTTTCTCTTTGATGGCATTCCTCAACTTGGGAACTAAAGCTGCGTAATATTGGCCTATAATAGCGGTTCCACGCTCTAGGTAATCAATAAACAATATCCCTTCTGAGTCCTAAAATATTGAGGCCATAACCTTGCCAGCCGATGCCACGGCACGAAACTTCTTCGGGGTCGGTGACGATGGTCGTTTCCATGCGAAGATTGCTGTTTTGTCTCGGGATCAAAATGATGGAGCCATGTTTCGTCCATTGTTACGAAACGAGACAAATAGTTTTCAGAATCTTCTTGAAACTTGTCCAACAATATCTTCGAAATGTCAAGTCGATTTTGTTTCTGACTGTCGGTTAACATTCTCGGCACCCATCTTGCGGAGACTTTTTTCATATTCAAAGATTGTTTCAATATGGATTGAATACTTCCATATGAAATGCCCGTTTCTTGAATTAAGTATCGGATGGTAACTCTTCGATCGCTCAATACAATTTTCTCGACTTTCGCAACATTTTCTTGGGTGACTGACGTCGATGGACGGCCGCAACGATGTTCATATTCCATGTTCGTTCTCCCTACTCGAAATTGAGAAGCCCACCTTGCAACAGTGGAATACGGCGGAGCAGACTCTCTTAATGTTGCCTCCAAATCGCAATTAATCTCTTGCGTCGTTAACTTTTTTAAACAGAGGTATTTAATAACGGCTCGTACTTCGTTTGTCTCCATTTTCGAGAACACGTTCCGACACGAAGCAAACAATTGACTACATTCAGAAAAAAACAAAAGAGAATCGAAGATTTTTTTCTTTATTATTATTACAAATTTGTATCTGAGCTATGCCTGCCAGTATTTGTTTTTTTTTTCTTACCAAGGAGTATGTCGTTCTCACTACTTTTTGATCACTCCTCGTATATACAAGAACCCGACCACAACAGTCGGGCAGTTAGCCCACCAGACATAACACCCGTCTGGTCGGAGGATCCTCCCTTTTCAATGGGGGATGAGGAACCTTACACCCTGTTCCTCTTACCCCGACGTGATCGAGTTTGGGGTGAGAGGAACAGGGTGTAAGGTTCCTCATCCCCTATTGAAAAGGGAGGATCCTCCGACCAGACGGGTGTTATGTCTGATGGGCTAGCTGCCCGACTGTTGTTGTCGGGTTCTTGTATATAATTATGTACATCGCTCGGATAACTTTTCATATCGCGATGTAGGATACGTCAGTTATTAGTTCGTATGTGGCGAGATAGATATCGCTATACACTGAATAATACGGCATTATCTTTTTTTTCTTTCTTTCTTCTTTTTACACCCCCCGTAGTACGTCGTGTATAGGTCGAGTTTGTCTGTGATTTACGTACTTCCTGTCCAGAAGCACGGTGACAGTTGACTTGCTGGTCAAATTATTGTCGTGGGCCCAAAAGAAACACCTTGTGAGAGTTACTTTGAGACCCCTACGATTGATCTTTTCCCAGACGACACGATCTGCACGTTCTGATAGGGGTAACGGTCTGCGCCCAACGTTTTATGTCTGGCCCTATGCCTTAGGATTAAGTTAATCATACTCTATTTTGTACCATCTGCGGTCTCATGTTATCGGTTATAAAAATACCTATTATTCTTACAATTGTAATCATATTGTTGCGTTGTATTTCAGGAGGCTTTGAAGAAGAAGCAGCAACCACCGGCGACTTCACCGTCGCCCGTGTCTACTCCTTTCGTAGCGGCGCCGTCGACGCCACTCGCAGCCGCTGCGCCAACCGTGCCCAGCCTGCCCGCACAATCGCTGGCGCACACAGATGTGAGGCTAACTTCTCTTTGTTACCATTTTTTTTTTCATTGCAAGAGGAATACTTTTCATACCTGCGACACCTATATATATATATATATATATATATATATGTATATATATATATACACACATAATTACATACCATCATAGCTTTTTAAAATTTGTATTAGGTCTTATGTTTTTAATTTGCATTTAATTACTGCACCCAATGTTGCTATAGGGAACGTACAGGAACTATAATGTGGCAGAGTACCATAGTTTCTCTCGTGACCACGTTTGATTCAATTCAGCCAAAACGTCTGGGCACACAAATACAAACAAAACCATGCCAGAAGGAAGTACTTATCATAAACCACGAGTGTTATCAGAGTATGATTTAAAATTACTCCAAATGACTCGACAATTTCGTACGTACGTTACGTACATTCGTCATCAGCGGCATAATATTCCTTATATGATTTGCTGTAAACTTACTTTACCTATACTTTTATGTCCTGTATGCTTTAAACTTGAAACTTCTACAAATTTACCAAAATTGAGATTATATCTTTCAGCTGACAAAACTTTCACGCACACATCTTTCAAAAAGTAGCTTCACTTTTTAGTTGAAAATGCGGTGCCTTTATGTTTTAGTTAGTCTGAGATTAAAACCGAGAAAATTATTTTTATTGTATGGCAATTATGTGGCCGATGATTTAGCAATTTGAAATGTCTAACGTCAAATATGGATAGGGCCTTCATCATGTACGTTTCCTATACATATCGTGCATGCAAAATACGTATTAAATGGCACATTGACACAAAAGGATGTTCATCATCATTTTCCTCACCATTTCCCACTTGACCTGAGATCGGCGCAATATTCGCTTTTTTTCTGTTTTGCGTCCCGCTTACATCCAGGCACAATCATTTCAAAATACATAGTTATTCACACAATCCATACATCTTTTTTGTCTGTCCTTTAGCATGCCCATCTACATTCATTATCGATACTCTCCGTATCGGATATGAGCGTAAACTAAAAATAATTTTGATGGTACTCTTATACACAATTCATTCTTGGCTAATTATCATTTTAAATTTTACATGTGTGATTAACTACCTACAGCCAGAACGGCACACTAGTCCAGGTGTAAACAAACCACCGTTAGTTCCATTCACCAGGAATATTTGATTTCATATCAAAACAATGAGTCACTATTAGTGCAATATACTCGCACGTCGCAAACAACTTTATATTTTAAAAACATAGTTTTTAGCTTCTTGTTTTGAATACTTTATCAATATTGTTTTGTATAATGACTTTTATGGGTAAATACATATCCATTCTCATAATAATATCATTAAATTCATTAAACTGATATCTTTTGAGTTCAACTTTATAAATAGTTATACAACACATAGACATCAACATTTTGCGTAGAATCTGAAATATAGGTAACTAATAGAGCTGAGCTAACATGTATTACGATGACCTGTAGCTAACGCCAAATACAATAATAATAAAACGTAGAATATGCTTAACAGAGTAAAATAATACATGAATCGATTGTTTATCGATCCGTTATGTCCAATTCTAGTATTATAGTAAACAAAATTAATTACGCTTGTATATTTAATTGGTGGCGTTGGTCGGTCTTCTTTGTCAGGTAAGTTGAGCTAATAACTTGCAGAAATAAAACTTACTAAGATCAATAAGATTTAAAAGCTCTCAAGAGAAAACCAAGTACCTAATTGTTATTCTTTGGTGTTATGATAATAACTCACAAAATACATGACACATAAGATTGTATTTGCTGTGACGTAGAAGAATCTAGAAACGATGGTTGATGATGATGGTTGATGGTTGTCAAGATATTGATGCATAGAATTCCTGCCTCCAACAATATGTTGCACCACTTGCAACCGATTTGTTCAATTACTTATGTTAAACTTTGTTGTACTGATTTGCCGTAGAGTACTAGTTTTATTATAGCTATATTTGAATTTGTTAAAATGAACATAACAGTAAGCATGAGATTGCTTATAAGCCGATTGGTACCTATCATTACTTACTTATCATCACGCCATTTCCCTTGCGGGGTAGGCAGAGAGAACAAAGTGCCAAGAGGTTCTATTCTTGCATACATCTCTTGCTTCCTCAACATTTATAACTCTCTTCATACACGCTCGCCGGTTTCGGAGACTCCTGACTCCACCTTCCTTCAATATATGAGCGATTTGGTTTAGGTAGGTGAGTCTCGGTCTCCCCCTGTACCTACATCCTTCCACTTTCGCATTGTATATCTTAACCAGTCGCTCGTCCGGCATTCTTTCCACATGTCCGAACCATCGGAGCATTCCCTTTCGCATCTTTACACCAATACTCTCTTTCATACCTACTCGCTCTCTTACGTCGTCGTTACGAATGCGGTCAGGCAGCCTCACTCCACAGATTCTCCGCAGAGATCGCATTTCGACCGCATTGATTTTACTCTCATGCTCCTTTTTGCATACCCAACTCTCGCTTCTATACAATAACGTTGGGACAAGCACTGCGTTGTGTATTGCGACACGTGCCTTCTGGCTGAGGTGATGACTGCCGAGAAGTTGTCCCAATGCTCCGTTCACACTATTTCCTGCATTCACTCTTCTCTCTACATCAGTGGTTCCTGGTACCTTCGATCCCGATTGAATCCACACAAGTTATACAAATTCATCCACTTGTTCTAGCACACCATTTCCTATTGCTACTGTAACATCTGTTCTGGCTTCTTCCCTTTCAAAAACCATAATTTTGGTTTTGCTCACATTCACACGTAGGACCCTTTTCTCTGCCATTACGTCGACTAGGGTTTGCAGGTCAGCCGCGGACTGCGCTAATAAAACCGCATCGTCTGCATATAGCAGAGACCTAACTACTGAGTCGCCCATCTAAACTCCCACATTCATTTCATTCAACCTTTGTAGACATTTATCCAGATATATGATAAACAGTCTGGCTGATAGAACGCAGCCCTGTTTAACGCCGATATTGACATCAAACCAGGGTGACATTCCATCATCCAGCCGCACACAAGCTCTGCAGTCCATGTAGTTGGACTGCACCGCTTGTAGCAGTCTACCGTTAATACCATATTTCGGCAAAATGTCCCAAAGTTCCTTTCGTACAACCGTGTCAAATGCTTTCTCCAAATCCACAAAACTGCAGAAAACCCTCTGGCCTATAGCCAGATGCTTCTCCACAATGTTGCGCAGAGAAAACACTTGATCCATGCATCCCCTTCCACACCTGAAACCTCCTTGTGCCTCACACAAAAATTCATCAGACACCATCCTCATTCTCCTTTCAATAATCTTAACATACACTTTGGCTGCCAAACTGGTCAAGCTTATGGCTCTGTAGTTTGCACAGTCATAACGTGAACCCTTGTTTTTAAACAAGGGCACGATGACTGCGCTTCTCCAGTCCTTGGAAACCATTCCTGAGCTCCAACATAAATTGAGAAGCATCAGGAAGAATTCCCAGACACATGAGCCTCCAAGCTTGATCATCTCAGCAGACACCATATCAATACCCGCTGCCTTACCATTTTTCAAACTTCTAATCGCCCATTCAACTTCATCCATACTAATGTCATCAGAGGATGCCGGTACCGAATGCTGATCTGTTAGACCACATGTCGCACCGGCATCACCCTGAACATCCGCATACATATCTCCAAAATATTCACTACATCGGCTTCACACATCTTGTGTTTGCGTAAGAATGTCTCCACCTTTAGACCTTATTTTATTCATTCTGAAAACTGACCAACCACTCCGAGATTTCTTCACCTCCCTCTAGAAAAGTTTGGTGTTGTTCTCGAAGTTTTTGGTCAATCAAATTTGCTCTATCACGCTTCCCTTTCACTAAGGCTTTGGTGTCATTCTTACGTTGCCGGTATATTTCTTTCTTCTGTTCTTTCATACTTGCACTCAGGTTCAATTACATAGTCCAGCCACGCTTTCTTTTTTTGGTCTACGGAAGCTGCTACTATACCTATCATGATCCTAATTTTTCATTATAGATCGAGGTGGATGCATGGATGGCTTCGTTCAGAACATTAATGTTACGATTAGGCTTATTTATGTTCAATATTACGGCTCTTTATGTGAGTCAAAGATATACTATTGAGCTCTACTATATATCGAACCTCTATGTGATTCATAGACACAAATTATTAATATTAACATACAACTGTCTAATTCTAAATAACTGGCAGCCCAGTTCACTTTTAAAATAAGAATTTTTGTGTCAAGTTGACATTACGGTCACAGCAAAGGAAACCAAATTAAAACTTTTATTTATTTACACAACGCATAGTTTGTATTTCATTATTTGTAGTTTTTAAAATGTAATATTTTTATTTGTTTAGTCCCCAAATCTTTGACTAAGATGAGGGGCAAGTTTACATAGTAACTGGTAAAGTGTTCATTGTTCCGGACCATTAATATTTAATAATAATACATACCTACATATATTCAAGTTTTATTTCATTTCATTGGCCATTTACATTATATATTGGTGTAACAAAAGTTAACATTAAGCCCTATGTGTTACGAAATAGTGTTGACTTGCAGCCAAAATGTCCAATTTGAAGTTAATAAAAAATTTGAATAATGGAAAATGACCCTAATAAAAAAGAGTCGAAGGGGAGGAGAATATTTAAAAAAGCAATACGTCGCAATAGTAAATCTAGCAATAGTAGTCAGAACTCTGCCTTAGACGTTGGCGCAGGGGTGTCACGTCCTAAGAACGTAGAGAACAAACGTCAGTCTCTGGAAATAAAGGATGACGCGCCACTACCAAAGCCTGATGGCACCAAAGGAACTCAAGACCTCACCGTACAGTCTAAATTAGACAGTCCTATAGACACCCAAAATTTAAAGGCAGGATCCAATATACAATTGAAGATCAGGAAAATAGTAGACATACAAGAGAATCGTAATGAGGTATTTGGTGAATCGCCCTCTGTGTCCAAAAAGAATGTCAAATTATCAGCTACTCCTAAACTGGAGATAAAAGATCAGACTTCAGGAACAGATGGTGGGAAAAAAAATCTAAAGCGGGTCTGTTCAACGTCTATATATGTACAGAAAATAATACAATTTAAAAGATTTTACAACCGATCTTATATTTCTTGCCTATATTTTTAATATTAACAAGTTTATTCATTTTAGTATTTTCATTCTTTATTTTAATTAAGTTCATAAGCCTGTGTAGATTATTGACGATCAATTGTCAAGCGGGCTCGCTATTTTCAAATATTTTTTTTATCAATATCGACGCAAATGTAAATTTGTAACTAAGATGTTCCTTATTTGCAATGTATAACACTGATATCCCTCATTTATTTGTATGGGTATAATGCAATATTAATATTTAACCAATTGAAATAATCTAATTACAGAAATTGGAAGAGGAAAGTGCAGCGGGTACAAGTGGCGCGAGTACCGGTACGTCGGACACCGACGCCGACGATAAGGACCCCAGCAAGGACAAAAAAAAAAAGAATAGGTGCGCCGTTTGCCGTAAGAAGGTTGGACTCACAGGTAAAATCGCATTTTTTTTGCTCCGTGTGGTGATGGACTAAGAATACAAGTGTCACCACCCCATTCTTTCCCACGGGTGTCGTATGAGGCGACTAAGGGAAGTAAGCAATTAACATCCATTGCATGACTGGTGGTAGGGCTGGGTACCAAGTGGGAGTACTCACTTGGTATTGGCCCGAGTGGGTTGGTACCACCATCTCCCGTGTGACCGGCCATGAAGCTCATCGTTGCGTTTTGGCTGTAGCAGGAGATAGCCGTTTATATTTGATTTCATATCTGTGAAATGAATTGGTGAGCAGCGGCTGACAATACTCTCGGTATAGTCGAGTCCATGGGCAACGGTTACCATTTACCATCAGATGGACCGTGGCTCGTCTGCCACTACAAGCAACAAAAAAAAATTTGTTTTAATTATAACAAAAAGTGTTCATCAATTAATAAAACCGTCGTGATCGCCGATTTCTTTGAAGCGGTACCAGGTGTTATTTTCAGGTCAAGTTTTCAGTTGCTTTAAATTTTACTTGGCAATCCTAAGTATAAATTTAGTTAGTCTAGAATCTAGATCACCTAGTAGGCAGTATTAGATAACGCACAAAGCATTTTGATATAAGTGTTTAATTTAGGTTTATTATTTTGATAACATTTTTATCAACCACTATCAGCATGTTACTGAGATAGAGAACAATAGGGTAAACTGAAAATGTTTTATAGAATAAAGACCTTGATGTTTCCGTAAATCACTTGTGGAATTAAAAGTGAGTATAATATTAGTTTTATATACTAACCTAATTCTTTTGCCGACCTTCGTACTTTAGTATTTCACGACTTTTGAATTATTGATAGCGGAACATGTTATACGATTGTGTGCTAATTGTGTGTATTTAAGCGATAATACACATGCGCAGTAAATAGCAAAAATACAGCAGTACGAATATGATCTAAAAAAACAATAAACTCGCATTTAATACAATTGCACAGATTATGGATTAGGGTTTTCTATTGTTGGGCCATTAGAATTCATAAAATGTTTTTATATACAAACATTTGAAAGTTTTTTTATAAATTAAATCTGTTCTTCGCGATAAATGAATTCACTGAAGATTTTTTGGTAATTTTACGGTTTTTATAAAAGGCACAAATTTCACGCCATCCTGCTTCTGCCAGATGTACAATATCTCCTCATTTCGGTTATCATCTAACGCAATCCAGGATCCAGGGTTCGTTTAAACTTGTCTAAGGAGCTGCAGATTGCTCCGAATACAAGAGTGCAGTCCTCGCACACTACTTACTGTGTATCTCGACCATGATCATTAGTAAAACTTAACGTGAGAATTGTTGTTCTACTATTTACCATTTATTATAAAATGCACTTTTCATTATAATTTATCCCTTTTCTCTATATGGCGCCCAAATTATGCTATACAAATGGAAAATAAATATAAATAATATATAAGAGCTTTGTTTTTGCATAAATATATACAAAATTTGAATAGCTACCTTTAGGAGTAACAAGCCTTTGCTCACGGCTCCGCCCGCAGCCAATAGCTAGTTTTTAGGTTAAATCTCAGGTCACCGATATACGAACGGGATAAAATATATACTAAATTTTAAGTCTAATCAAGAGCTATCAAACAATTTCATCAAAATGCGTTCGAGAAGCCCGGACAAACAACAGACAAAATTCTAAAAAAAAATGTTATCTGTTCAGAGATTAAAAAATTGAATACCTTTGATAAGTTGAAATTAAATTTAAATGAAAGGAAATGTTGGTGCAACGACTTATAAGAATGCTTTTTTATGAGTTAAAGGGCATACCAAGGAATATATATTTATACACCATGTATTTTGTCGGTAATGAAAATATTACTTTTATTTTGTTTGTCAAATTATGCTATCTGTGATTTATTGAAGTTTCAGAAAAAATACAGCATACGCCTTAAAGTTTTCCAAAGCCTAACTTAGATTTTATCAGTCTGGACTTAATTATTTCGACTACGGCTCGTCTAGTACGTTTTGTCATATATCAGAATTGCTCGCTAGGCGAATTCTATCACTCACATGTCTCTATAATCCATCCATCCATCCATCCATCCATCAGCTTTTCATCGTCCACTGCTGGACATAGGCCTCCCCAAAATGGGGGTTTTGTCATAATCGCCACGCTTGGCAAGCGGGTTGGCGATCGCTGTGGATGTTTTTAGTACACAGGGGAACGCTGCTGCCCGGTCCCCCGGTAATCCCTTAGTCGGCTTTTACTACTCTCATAGGAAGAAAGAGACGGGGTGGAGCAATTCTTGGTGCCGGCCCCTCACGGCAACATATCTCTATAATAGAGTTCATTAAATAACAGAAACGGCATACGTTGTTAATAATGGTTTTAAGGCGGCAAGGTATAATGCATTTGATGAATGCCGAGTACCACTGCTATTATTTATAATTTAAGCGCGATCGAATGAGTAGGCCATTTGCCATTATTCCAATCTTCTCATTTTTATCCTCGTTATATATTTATTTTGATTATATGACAGTGATAACAATTATTCTCAGTTTCACATACTACAAGTAAATACATAAGTAATTGATACACGACTTTTGCACGATGTTTTCGTAGTGCGATGTAGTTAGTTGAACTACAAAACAACCATTGATAAGAATTATTATTTTTATAATGCAGATACGAAAACAAAAATCCATCCATCCATCCATTCGTCAGCCTATCGACGTCCACTGCTGGACATAGGCCTCCCCAAGATAACGCCACTACGAGTGGTCCTGTGCTGACCGCATCCAACAGTTCCCTGCAAAAATAATTAACTAAATATTAAATCCCCACAACCTTGCTTCTTCGATAGTTCCTTAGTAAGTTGATGTGTCATATGTCTTAAACACAACATAATGTTTACGCTTATTCTAACATATTATTTAAAAACTTAGAGCAATGGTTTGTACCTTAACAAAACCACCAATTCATAGAACGGTTAAAATCAAACGAAGAATAAAATAATAATATTATAATTATAAACTACAAAAAATAATTCATAACCATGATAAATGAAAATATAAGATTTCTCAAACCTTTAGGCTGCGTACTAGTGTGTTACTGCTAAATAGGTATAACATGACTTTTCCAATTACTGATCTATCAATATTACATTTCTTAATAGCTACTATTACTTAATTAGTGTTTGAAATATTATACCATTTAACAATTTAATTAGCTAGCAAGTAACGAGAAAAAGATAAATGGAAACGTAACAGCGTCTCTCTATATCAATGGTCACTGGTTTGATATATTTAACGGGCTAAATCCGATGATCATGAAATGTATTGATTGTAAATTAGATTATTTTATAACTATCGTCTTTGAACGCTTCCGACTATCTGTTGAATGTGTTTCACTTTCACGGTATTTTAGTAGCAAGAGGTTTCCAAAAGGTTGTGGGTTCAATCCCGATCCGTAGTTATTTACGTTTAATTTGGTACGGTTGTTTGTATATTAAAGTGTCTACATGATTGTTTGTGGCAGGGTTTGAGTGCCGCTGCGGTGGGCTGTTCTGCGCGGTGCACCGGTACAGCGACAAGCACGAGTGCTCGTTCGACTACCGGGAGCTCGGTGCGCAAGAAATCCGTCGCAACAATCCCGTTGTCGTCTCGCAGAAAATCCACAAGATATGAGCCGGCAACACTCACCATTACACACTTATATCTTTGTCCGATCGAGTCTGTGTTTCTTATTCTCGTTTTGTACACTTATGACGAGCGGCACTGAGCTAGTTTTATATAAAACTTTACGACTCAATTCTGTTTAACTATACAAGCGATGCCATCTTTTAGGAAACACATATTCGATCATACTGTATTTTAGATTTATTTGTGGCGAGTTTCACTTTTAAATTTTTTTAAAAGTTGTAGATAATGTTCGTTTCGGGTAGGAATTCAGGTTTAATTTTGAGATAATAAGTAGAGTTTGGATACTGTCCGTTCACACCTCCATTGTAAATATTAGATATAATTAATTATAGAAAACAAATCCTATATATTGTAAAAAATTAAAACTCCCAAAAAAAGCTACATTGTTATGATCCCAACGGAGAGCGTAGCGCGCTTCTTGACTGTATCGACGTAACAATGGAAGGCTGGGGCGAAGAGCGGCTCTCCGTCGACGCCTACTTGTAAATTGTACAGAGTCGCTACAGCGCCAAATTGACTCGTGTTTGTGACGAACATTCGTGATATGAGTGCAGGTGGCGCCACGAAGATTAAGCGCACCACTCGGACTGGCATCAAATAGTTGCTACTGTTATTTTGGTGGAGAACGATCGCTTTCTTATTTGTCTAATAAGTAAGTTAGTGTTTAGCGAGATAGTGGTGTGTATCGGGTGAGCGCGGACGCGATGACGACCGCTCGACGCACAAAGTCGCTCTGACGCCGTCGCGTCCGTCGCACAGATCCCTAGCCGCTTCGCTCTTTGTGTGAAAAATTTAAAGTAAGCATATGAATAGTTATAAATATTATAAGTAGTCGACACTTTATATTATTACACATGTAAGTAGAAAAGGAATTTATTTAGCTTTTTCTTTTTAATCACAATATTATTCAAAATTGTAAGTTGTATTATGTTGTAACTGTTCATTTTAGTGGTGAAGTTGAACCAATATTAACTGTTGCTTCGGTCCTTGTCCACGGTAGACTAACTCATTGGTTGGACTTAATTATTTAATGACTTTTGTTGTATATTTTGTTAGGTCATTGATTAATTTTGGTCTTTTAGCTTGAAAATAATCAGATAAAGATGATGTTAATGAATGATTTTCCTTTTATCTTGCTGTTTTAATTTAGTTATTCTCTAATTAAAGTCATTAAATTTTCAGGAACATAATTTATGACTTTTTCTTATACTTTCCTTAACCGCGTTCGAGCACGCACTGTGGAATGGGCCACGTGTAGATGCGTACCGCCATCGTTGGCCCACTACCTTTGATGTGCGGCCGAAAAACCGACACCGACGCCATTCCACGACCATCGCACGCGCCATCAGCCAGCCAACACCACTATGCCCTCCACACGCTGCCCATCATAGTGGATCATAGCGATGGCCCATCATGTAGAGGAGCCATTATTCAATTGTCAACATTTAAAAATTGTATATACGATGCCGAGCTTAGCAATGTAATGTACCCTTTTGAAAAACTATACAGGAAGGACAAAACTTGTTTCTTTGTATACATTTATTGAAAGTTCTTTGAATCGGTTTCTAGCTTGGACATTGAAGTTGGGTGACAAAACGTTTAACAGAATCATTTATACGCCCAGGCAATACATTATTTTTTTATTTCCCTCTCACCGTGAGAGGAGAGCCGTGCCTAATAGTAGGACAGAAAAAGGTTTGAAAAAAATTTAAACTCGAAATGTTTTCCGTTAAATAAAGGAGTTTTTTTTTAAGCGTTAACACTTTAGTAACAGTAAAGCCCTCCCAGAAATGTCAAGCACGTTCATAAAGATCCTTGTCGTACTATACGATGCATTATATTATGGTAAATTGCAGGCCTGTATCGGGCAACTGACACTGAGTTGCCGTAAAGCGTTACGGGTATGAAAGAGTTAGCAGCTTAGGGGGATGAAAGGGTGAATAAAAATGTAAAGTGTTTATTACAGATACGTTTGGCATTTCAATTCCATCGGATCTTTGTAGTCCATTGAAATGTTACATGTGGTAGGGCTGGGTACCAAGTGAGAGTACTCACTTGGTATCAGGCCCGAGCGGGTTGGTACCACCATCTCCCCTCTGACCGGTCATGAAGCACATCGTTGCGTTTTGGCTGTAGCAGGAGATAGCCGTTTATATTTTATTTCATATCTGTGAAATGAATTGGTGAGCAGCGGCTTGACAATACTCTCGGTATAGTCGAGTCCATGGGCGACGGTTACCATTTACCATCAGATGGACCGTGGCTCATCTGCCACTACATGCAATAAAAAAAACAAAGATTTTTCTCATTATTTCGATTAAGGAAGAATATGGATAATAAGGAATACAAAGGTGTATTCTGGGATCGGA
The DNA here is from genome assembly GCA_948253155.1 of Leucoma salicis. NCBI lineage: Eukaryota > Metazoa > Arthropoda > Insecta > Lepidoptera > Erebidae > Leucoma > Leucoma salicis. The sequence goes on along the minus strand of OX411814.1, from coordinate 20,362,812 downwards.
TACAATAAAAATTGCTTCTTGGTTATGAGCCACTAAATGGTTTAATCAATGGATAGCGTCATCGAGTCCCTGAAACCAGAAGTATACCTACTAAGTACAATGGATAACGCAAGAGCATGAAGTATACATTTTGTACCGCCTCTCATACAGTAACGGCAGGGTTCCTACTTCGTGATCACCTGATTCCCAAAAGGGGTGATTGGTCTGATCCGTCCAATTACAGGCCAATCCCGATAACATCTCTGCTCTCCAAGGTTCTCGAGAAAGTCATAAATATGACTTTTGCAGTACCTAGAGGATCACCAGCTGATCAATTATCGCCAATACGGCTTTCGTCACGGTCGGTGTGCTGGTGATCTTCTCGTATATCTTACCCACCGTTGGGCGGAGAGACGGACCGAACTTTTGTCTGAAGTCGAGCGCTCTCTTGGGCGGGCCTCGGAATGGGGTGAAAAAAACATTAGTTCAATTCAACCCCACGAAGACAGGTTTGCGCGTTCACTGCAAAGAAGGACGCATTTGTCGTGGCGGTCCAGTTCCAAGGGGTAACTCTCCCGGTCTCCAAGAGCATTGGGATCCTTGGCATCGACATCTTTAGCGAAGTCCATTTCGGGAGTCATTTGGAGGACAAAGCCAAATTGGCGAGTAAAAAACTAGGCGTCCTGAACAGAAACAAGCGGTACTGCACACCGAGGCAACGACTTGTGCTATATAAAGCACAGGTCCGCCCTCATATGGAGTATTGCTCACATCTCTGGGCAGGTGCGCCTAAGTACCAACTCAACCCACTTGATTCCCTGCAAAGGCGTGCTATTCGAAATGTCGATGATCCCGATCTCACGGAGGGTCTTAGAGTCGATGGAGCGGCGGAGAGTCTGGGTCCCTCTGTGTGCTCTATCGGCTTTACAATTGGGAGTGCTCGGAGGAGCTGTTCGAGGTGGTACCAACATCACCATATTATGGCACAGGCGTCACCCAAGACGTTAAGTATGAATGTGTTATCGAAATTAGCAGCCAGGAGCAATTGTCACGATGGCTGAATTGGCAAAGCATCTGGACGGTATCCAGGAGATGCAGGGTCAAATCCTGCTCGTGACAGTTATTTTCGATTTCACATTTTCCACTTTGTGTTATCTAAATATTATTTTTAAACTAAATGTGTGGCAAACAAGCATACAGCCCACGTGATGTTAAGCGGTTACCGTAGCCTATAAACGCTAGTAATACCAGTAGCATCACTCGCGGGTCTTAGCCCTCTCACTCACCATATGAAACACAACAGTAGGAGTATCTACTGTTGTTTCACGCTGATCTGTGAGAGAGTGGTACTTCCACGATCGAGCTGGCCCATATATGCTGGGATAAGCATGTCTCTATTTACGTTCTATTATTATACACAAGCACATAAAACTAATAAAATAATATATTATGTATGTATATACTAACAAACATAGATGCCTAAAACCTAAATAATTTTAACTAAATAAATATTTTTTCCGTTCATATTATTAATTATTTTAATGTTCAACGTGACTCCATACCTCCTGTAGTAAAATTTGAGGAGGAAAACATAAACGGAACAAAACGATGTAGCTAACAAGGAGATAAACGGGAAAAAGTAGGTACTTTATATTTGCTAATTAAGGTTAATTTCACATTAAATGTTTGTGCCTATGTCTTTTCATTTCTATCTGGCATCACTGCGTTTGCTGTCCTTAGTATTAGTCCTTAGCCTATCACTGTTTGTTTACAATAAAAACACATTATTTAAAAAAAGATATTTATTAAATACCTGTCTAAATTGCACGTCCAGGAGTACGACATAATAAAACAAATATCACAATTTGATCTTTCTTATAAATATTTGTACTTATCAAAACTTTAAATGCTAAGTACAGACAGTTTTAGAAACATAGTTTAGTTTTAATATTATCATTGTTCGGTACACTACCCCAGACAGCTTTAACGGGCGCCGTCTTAAACTAAAAACTTAGGGTACTTGGCAAAACATCGGCTGGCGAATCATTGACGTCATCTCGAAAGCACAATACCTTTAAGACATGGTCTTAAAAATTTACATAAAAATCTAATAATTCTTTTTAAACTTATGTTGTCTAAAAACATAGATGTCTACCCCCAAACGAAAGTTTCAATTAATAACCTGTTTACTTTGTTATCCTTCCTTACATAAATAGTATTTCGATATTCCCAATTGTAACAGTTATAATGATGTCAATAGATTGTCTATAAACATTACAAATCTTGACTTTTATTTTCGACTTTTTCCTATTTTATTTGCCATTTGATAAACGTGTGAGAAAGTTACAAGAAATGATAAATGCGGTGAGGTCATTGTAACGGTCTGTTGACACGAAGCTCTATTCATGTCCCGATGCACTCTATAAGAGTTAATTGTCATTTGAGTGTGATTATTAACGAAATATATACGACTAGGGGCACGTATTAATAACTTTCTGCATCAGTAGTAGGTAGGTGTTTTGTTAATGAACTTCGATAATATATGGATTATCTGATTGTACCACCTGTCTTTGTTGATAACAGATATACGCAACAATGAGCACTCTGCTGAACTTAAAAAGAGTCACAAGAATGGAAAGAAGTTGTCGCTGGTTACAGACTCACAAGGTACCTCAACGTCACGTAAAGGGCAAAAATCGATGTTATCCCGTTATTTTTGGCAACCAAACCTGTTATCGTTTCGATAATAACGTATCTACAATGTAATCGAAGAAAATGCTGTCGTTATAAAAACCAGCCCGAGGATGACGACCTACATGTTTCCAAAAGGTGAAATGTGTCTTCAACTTGTATTTAAATTACGTGCATAAAGATATGAATAAATTCATCGGGCTGTACCCAAAAATAACTGAATATTTTTATAGAAAGAACTGAATGTATATTTATAGTACAATCATAGGAACAATATTGTAGACTGATGTTCTCGAGTCGCGAGATCGAATAACCTAATGTAGTTTAAATCAGGTCCACTCTGGCCCTTTTCTCGGGTTGATAATAGTTAGGGACTTTGATTTCGCTCCTGAATTTGGGAAATAATGACGTCAAGTCCAAGTTTGAATACACTGAATATCCAATTAGTATTAGTTTAGTTCTGCAATTAAGTCGGCAGGTAGGTATTTATAGCCATTGACAACATGATTTACCAGGAAATATAAAACAGCGTCAAAAATACTGAACAACGTCTATCCAGTTGATCAAGGCAATAACTATAGACTTGGCCAAAAATAAATATCTAGAAACTTGCTTACACGTAGTTGCGAGTAGCATGAGAGGCATTAGCTGAGAGCGCGATTGTGGTGACGTACCTACATAATGGGAACAGATTTACTAACCATGGCTGGAGTGTTTAACCATAATTTCTTTGTGATGTGTATTTTAATTATATTAAAAATGCACTAATTGCTTGCACCAAATGTTTTACTTGTCCGCCGTTTATTCTTTCATTTCATAGCGGTGAAATGAAATGGTGAGCAGCGGCTTGACAATACTCTCGGTATAGTTGAGTCCATGAGCGACGGTTACCATTTACCATCAGATGGGCCGTGGCTCGTCTGCCACCGAAAGCAATAAAAAAATAAAAAAAACAAAAAAAAGGTAGGTATGCCTGATTATTTACATCATAAAATTTTCTGTATTACTTAATCATTTTATTGTATACAAAGATCCCTGTTTAATATTACATTATATGTAAGGGTTTGTTTGTATACTTCTGAATTATTCGTATGTTGGCACATATTACTACCGCAGATAACACATTTTTATTATCTAAAGTTTAAAACACAGTTCAAATAATTAAGGTAACTACCGCTCAGAGGCGTCATAAGAGAAAATACTCAGGCTCGAGGTAACCGCCAACAACTTACCTACGAGTAGATGATGTAGAGTAATTATAAAATAAATTGAATCAACACTAAAGAATAAAAATAAAACAAAAGAATATATTGTTGCGGTATTCTAGAATCTGCGTTATTTTCTCACGTAGTTTTAAGATGAACTTAATAGATCGAATAAAGCATTCGCAGTTAGAAGAGTACTTAGTGTTAATGAAAAGCTTTTCGTAGACAGTGGTTGTAAGAGCATAGGGCTCACAAGGTACACCATTTATAAAAAAATACCTGACTAGTCAATAACAGTTAAATAATTTATATATAAGTACGTATTTATATTATTTGATGGTAACTTTTTTAGATATTTGTGACTTGTTTAATCCAGTCGCGAACACTCGATACACGTGAGAACACTACGAGGGCTCCATTAGAGCAATTATGAGCATCATTTTCCACCCATGAGGCTACGCCGAGTAATTTGCCGTTTTCGTCTACTAGACCGCTACCACTGTCACCCTGGAAATAATTTGCATAAATATAAACAAATGGCAGCCTAAAACATTTTGAGGTAGAAACTGGTAACCATGTATGGGACTTGGTCACACAAGATCGATATCGGTGAATAGAATAGAAATTCTGGATAATGCACCTGATTAGTTGATTTAGATCTATAATTAAAACATAACCGTACCCGGTGAGTTATGTCGGTTAGATTTATGATTACGGTACGGGTACGGTGGGTTATGTAGATTTCTCTCGATCTCCTACGGATTTCCGTGTAATGGATTTGATTACAATATGAGGTAGGCTACATACGGCATACACGTATGTCCATATCTGATTGAATGTAAGAAAAACCTGTCAAATATCCAGTAAAAAATATGTTCGAGAAAACTTCACCATAAATTGACAAATGCATTCAAATATTCACCAGTTTCATTAAAAAATTGTTTTCAACTATGGAGAGCTGTGACATGCATACTTATTACTTACATTGCAAGCGGAGTCGTATCGTGGCGGACGGCCCTTAACACAGAGCATGTCCTGAGATTTGTATTGTTCCAAGATCTTGCACACCTCGTCCGATTGCACCGCTAATTCCATACCGTGCATTTCACTGCGCATGGTACCCTAGCGAAAGACAAAGTTTCCATAGATAAAGTAAAATAACAATTTTAGAAAAATACTATCAAGTATTCAAATTACTAGCCATAGGATTTCTCTAGTCTTCGGTGCTGTACCTTTTTTTTTTTTTTTTTTTTTTTTTTGTTTAGGCGGGAAAAAATGTACCTAACCGCACACCCCGTCGTTCGGGGCAACGAACAGGGTAGTGTGGGGCCCTCACCCACTAAAGAAACCCGCCGTGTGCCGTCTCTCCGCCTTTATTGGCGGGCCACTGGAACTATGTTACATTCCTTCGGTGGTCCGCCGGCGGCTTCGGTGCTGTACCTACATTTATTTATAAGACCACAACTCTTTGCTTAAAGTTCCAATTTAATTTTGTGTTTAATCTGTTAGCTTGTTCATATCAATAATGTATTCATGTCAATAATAGCAGCTAACAAAAGGTTTCGGCTCTATAGCATTGGTGTAAGATAACGAACTTACCCCAAAATGATCAGTGCCGTAGCCCGCATAGGCCACGTTAAGTCCATCGGGAAGAGATGCCTGATCGTTCAACTTAGCTGCAACCATGGTCTTACCATCCAGTGGTAATGGTTCATTCAGTTCAGCTAGGAGGAAGTCCCATCGCGCCGCCACCTGTAAGAGAGAAAATCTTAAATACCTTTTGCCCTATAGCGAGCGACTATAAAAATGTAAATACAGTCCAGGGGCGTTAGACGGAATCTCATATCTCACAATCAACATCGTATCGTGATCACTGTGTTTGGTTGAGAGATCACCGTGATTGGCCAACGGATTATTGCGACATCACGCGTCGGTTTCTCTACCAATCACAAGCGAGACGATACGATGTCGATTGTGAGATGAGATTCCTTCTAACCCTCTCGGGTTATTGAAAATGTAAAAAATTGCACCAGGGAACTTCTGATAAAATATAAGTAGGTACCTGTTTGATATTGAAATCGTCAGCGTCCAGCCAGTAGGGTCCCACTGAAAAAAGTGGATGGATGACCTGTCTCTTCACGGAACGATATACTCCACTTCCATCATCAGTGTTGTTGGTTCCGGCAACAACATACCGACCACCGGAGAATAATGTACTGGAAATACATAAAATTCATTTAATCATGCTTCAAAATATATAACGCTTATTCTTGTATACATGGGACTGATATCCCTACACCGGGCACACCCGTCATCCGGAAAGAAATGAGTTGTGTAGGGCAGTCACCAACCGACCACTGAAGGAATACCCTGTGCGTTGCCCCGAACGACGGGGTTAGGAACATTTTTACCCGCTTTAACAAAAGAAAGGCAGTCACCAACTGGATATGAATCTCAGCCGCTATTTTTTTTAGTCTTTTATTTGTCAAGGCTTTAATGCCTTAAGGTACTACACAGGCCTCGTAAGGTTACTCTACAATTATGAATGTCTATTGGTTAACAAGACGCTATTTGCTACTGCACTACAAGTACACATAATGAGTACATCCTCGCACTTCATATTTCCGGGTAGTGTCCCTAAATAAATTAACTTTCTATGGACCGGCGTCGAATTCCTCAATGTGGAAAGGTTGTATCAAAATTTGTTTATAGTTAATTTATATTAACCGTTCAAGATTATTGTAATATGTAAATGTTGTTGAAATAAAAAATCGTCTAAATATTTTTAAATATATGAACCACACATGTTACGCAAAGTTATCCAGTAATCGACGTATCCAAAGCAATATTTATAAACCCCCGTGGATAAACAATTTTTATCACATGGGTCAATTTGAATATTCATAATTTAATACTTTCTAACATATTCATAATTTGCCTTTGTGGTAAGCATTTTGAACATGTTGTCTTTTCAAAGCCCTTTTCATGACATGATTATGAGAGATGACAACTGCCTCTGTGGTGCAGACTTAGTGTAAGCTACTGCTGATCATGAGGTCTCGGGTGCGAACCCGGTCGGGCAGTGTTCTTGAGCTGTTTCATAAAAAGAAAAATTCTCAGTTGCAGCCTGGAATTTGGAAATGTGACCGATAGGCTCACCCCCTATTATGTGGGACTTAAATATAGCTGGCGAACCGTGGGGGTGTAATACACCTCTGCCTACCCCTTCGAGGAATACCGGCGTGATGCTATGTTGTTAATAATGAGAGTCTTGGGTAGGTGTGCTCGTACCGCGGTACAAAAGCGGATGCGGTTTGCTTTAAGGTTTAAATGGTTCGTCATGGATGATGGGTCCCTGACAATTGGCGTTACTATTATGTACACGGCGGCTGTACACACTCGTGTATTTTTCTCGCCAACCTCTCGTCCACTCTCGTCCCGTGGAAGTTCGACACGAGAGCACACCATGTACACACTCGTTGTATCAATTGAACTTCGGATGCCCGTCGCGATGGACGTGGAAAAAACAGTTGCGGCGTTTATTTTTTTTATTAGTTATTGTAATTTTTGAATCATTTACCATAAAAAAAAATATTTTAAACCATGGCGAAAAGGATTTTTTTAACTATTCAACAAGAATATATATATTTTTTAAATCTTCCACGGGGATATCAAAATCGTTGCTTATCCGCAACCAAGCGTCGTGTTATAGTTGCTTATCCTTGTGCCTGACATTCTTAGGATTCCATAATAGTGATTGCCTTTGGTAGGCTTCTAAAAAGCGTTAGAACACATCGTTGTCGCACGCAGAAAGCACGTCTTTACGCGAACGCAGTTGGCGGGCAACTAAGCAAACGAGTGTGTACAGGCGCGGTCTCGTTATATCGCGAGACTCACCGAGACCCTTTGACTCGTGCACAAAAAACCGACACTTCCGAGACAGAGCGAGAGCCCCGAGACGAGACGAGGCTACCATGTACACACTCGCCCTCGGCCTGTCTCGGGGTGTCTCGACGAATGTGTACAGCCGCAGTAAGGTTTTGACAAAAGTTCAATTCGTATCGAAATCTAATTTAGTATTCGAGGAAATAGATTTGATTGTGTTATACGCACCTCTATATTGTACTAGCCTTTACCCGCGGCTTGGCCGCAGCCAAAATATAGCTTTTAGGTTACCTATATCTCAGGTTCCCGATATAGTAGCGGGATAAAATGTATACCCGTTTTTAAGTCTAATTAAGAGCTATCAAATAAAAAAAAGTTGCATCAAAATCCGTTCAGTAGTTTTACGTGACGCGCGAACAAACAAACACAATAAACAGACAAAAATAAAAATAAAATGTTTTGTGTTTAGACACGCCTTCATAGCCTATTACAGTATTTTTTTCTCAAATATCTTGAATGTACAGACACAGCTCTGTCACAGCTTTATAATAGTATAGATAATCATCAAATTACAGGAATTGCTTAATAGTAGGAGACTAACCAACACTTATTTGTGAAAATTCATGCTATCAATAGAATGACGTAGTTTGCAGTATCTATTAATGATATACCTATGACGCTTAATTTAGCCTTTGTTTGAATTTTATTGGCTTACAGGCTAAGGACAGTTGACAAGTTGGCAAATCGGATGGGGGCCCTTCTATACCTACCTACTTAACTTATTTACTGACTACTTAACTAGGAGGTGGTATTTTCAATAATAAGAAGAACGCTTCTCTCCGGCTATATTGACTACTGGAATGGTAAGACTTTACTTCAGGGATTTACAGACGGATTCTACTCCTTCGTAATCACAATGAATCTATAAAGTAGTTAATAAGTAAAGGCCTACATACTTTAGGGTTGCCAACCGATAATTTCAAAAAGAAGGATTTCAAGGTGGAATAACCAGGAAAATTCACTTAAAACCAGGACGCAGTAATATTTTTGAAGTGAAAACTTCTTTTAGCGCGGTACGCATATTTTTAGATGAGATAAAATCTCAGGACTCGCGACACCGTTACGAGACGCAGCTATAGTGTGTGCATTGGAAATTAAATTTGACACACTTGCCGGTTTCCGATGAGCTCAAATTTTACACCTATATGTATATCGCGTGACAATGCAATATTATGATGACATGGAGCTGGAAGGTGGACCTAGGAACTCTATAATGAAACGGCGCAACCCCATCGAGTTTGGGCTTGTATGATTCGTCTTGACGAGTACTTTGTGTCTAGATGGTATCCAGGGTCTGAGGATGAAGCTGGAAGGTGGCCACAGTAACTCTTATAATGAAACGACGCAACCCCATCGAGTTTGGAATCGTTTGATTCGTCTTGACGAGTGCTTTGTCTTTAGATGGTATGCAGGGTCTGATGATGGAGCTAGAAGGCGGCCATAGGAACTCCGTTATAAAACGACATAACACCATCTAGTTTGGGCTCGTATGATTCGTCTTGACGAGTACTTTGTTTCTAGATGGTATCCAGGGTCTGGTATGGAGCTGGAAGGAGGCCATAGTAACTATGTAAGTAATGAAACGACCCGAACCCATCAAGTTTATATTCGTCTTAAGGAGTAGGTACTTTGTCAAGTTATGATCATTTTTTTTTAATGCCTGATTGAATAATTTTGATTTACAAGTTTTAATTTAAGATCAAACAATTAATTTGGATATCTAAAAATAACAACTTTTTGTTTATAGTTAAGTTTTCACTTCTGTCGGCAGTCCTTAGACTGCTTTGATTTTATTTTTTTATTGCATGTAGTGGCAGACGAGCCACGGCCCATCTGATGGTAAATGGTAACCGTCACTCATGGACTCGACTATACCGACAGTATTGTCAAAGCCGCTGCTCACCATTTCATTTCACCGATATGAAATGCAAGAATAAACGGCTATCTCCTGCTACAGCCAAAACGCAACGATGTACTTCATGGCCGGTCACACGGGAGATGGTGGTACCAAGTACCAACCCGCTCGGGCCCGATACCAAGTGAGTACTGCCACTTGGTACCCAGCCCTAACACCAGTCATGCAATGGATGATAAATGCTTAATTCTCTTAGTCGTCTCATACGACACCCGTGGGAAAGAATGGGGTGGTGACACTTGTAATCTTAGAAACCGCACGGACAACAATACGAATAATATAATTATATACTTAATAATAACGGATAGCAATAATCTATACAAATAAATAAAATTGAAGCGTCTGTTTGCAAACAACTTTTTACTAAATATATACGAGAGTATATTACAGGTAGCGCCTGTAACAAACTACCAATTTTTAAGATTTTATCTCTCAGTCAGTCTGTCTGAACCAATTTGATGACGGGACTGTCACTAGCAGATAGCTGTTGTTACAAGGAGTAACTTAGGATACTATTATATTGGAAAAATAATTAGGGTACCGCATGAAAAATAAAACCCATGAAATTGCGAATGAATACCACTACAGAATGCCTGGACCGATTTGGACGGGACTTTTACTAGCAGATAGTTGTTGTTATAAGGAGTAACTTAGCCTATTTTAATTTTCGAAAAACAATAATGTACTGAGCGAAAAAATAAAACCCTAGAAATTGTGAATGAATACCGATTAAAACAGATGTACATCGAATATACGCTGGACCGCAAAGAAAAAGGATCAGTTAAAAAATCTTCAATACTTATTTTCAAAAGTACCTGATTCTAGCTTTATAAAATAAAGACTAAATTAAAGAATATTTAATGTCACATAAAATCTATACTAATAAATGGAGAGCTGTTTTTTTGTTCGGTTATACTGTGAAAACTACTGAACCGATCGGAATAATACTTATACCATAAGATGCAGCGTGTTTCGGAGAAGGTTTTAGTGTATGATATGTTTGTGATTACTTACCCGGAACTTATATTTTTGATGTGAAACGTCTAATGCGTAGGAAGGGTAAAACTGGCTGTTAGCATGGCGACGTTTATACCTAATAATAGGAATCCTATCCGAAATTGATTTTTCATCGACAATACTATGACGCGAGCGAAACAGTTATGTAAAGTAATATATAAAACCTCTTTATTAATTTTTGATAATTGTATAAAAAATGAAAATGTATAATCATAGTCGTTTTTTAATTTAGTAGCAAAAATTCAAAACAATTGTTTCATGTCTGTTTTAGTTTTGCAATAAAAAAGTTATAAATATGGTCTCTCTGCCTTATAAATTTTATTATTCTGAAGTCACTATGGCGTTAACCCCTGAAGAATGTACCAGGATACTGACAATGCTTGAAGATGAGCACAGTCAGCGAAATACAGCGAAAACTGTTGGTGTAACTCTTTATACAGTTCAGCGAGTACTCCATCGTTTCCATGAAACTGGATCCAATCTTCGAAGACCAGGAACGGGTCAAGGATCGCTATATGGTGTCAACAATTTTGAGGAATCACTTTCTTACGGCTGTTAAAGTAAAGAATCATCATTACGAGCTGGTGGAAACAATCTGAGTACGGATACAGTAAGGCCGCGTTTGGTTGAAGCAAATTTAAAGCCATTAAGACCTGCAAATGGCCCAAAACTAGAAAGACACCACAGAAACTCAAGGTTGAGTTATGGTAGAGAACACGAAAATTGGACTCTGAATGACTGGTCAAAAGTTATGTTTTCAGATGAGTCTAGATTCTATTTATACAAGCACGACGGGAGGAAAAGAGTGTACAGAAGACCGGGAGAGCGTTATAATATATTTTTCTTCTATACAGGCCAAGCCTGTATAGAAGAAATAGTACCATACAGCAGAGGCTCTGTTCACGTGTGTGTTGGGATTTCTTCACACAGGAATGGCAGAATATTCCGCAGCATCGCCTCAAAAACCTAGTAGAAAGTAAGCAAAATCGGATAACAGCAGTATTACGAGTTCGTGGAGGCAAATAAAGTACTAAAATGCGTGAAAACGGCACATTTGTAATCAATCTATATACGAAAATACTGGAAAAACTACGCATTTTTATTTATTTTAAATTTATTAAGATAAGAAGCTTGAATTCATTTTTTTTTTTATTTTAGCACATTAAAATATTCTTTAATTTAGTCTTTATTTCATAAATCTAGCTCAAATAATTTTGAAGATATTGAAGATTTTCTAACCGACCCCTATTCTTTCCGGTCCCGTGTACATCTACGGCTAATCTCCTGAACGGCTGCATTGATTTGGACGCGACTCACAGGACAGAGATCGATATTTTTATTTTGGAAAAATAAATAGGATTCTGCACTAAAAAAGAAAATAAAGAAATTCCACGAGGACGTACTTGCGGGTATCAGCTAGTTAAATAATATGTTCTGAAATCCTCTCGCCGCGAGAGCAGACCCGTGCCTAATAGTGGGACAGAAACAGCGTATCAAAAAAAAAATCTGAAAACACGTTAAATGAAATTTTAGTAAGTTAAATAGTCTGAAACTTTACGAAAAATATATAAAAATATGTTTAAAAGTTACAGAAATATAAAAGAAAGTAACACTTTAGTTTTTAACACATTCTTTAAACTTAGGTACATTCTAATATTACAAACTTAATTATTTTTATTATATTTTTCAACCCCACCAATTATACATCACCTTATCAGAACATTTTAAAAACCCAGGACGCTGCTTAAAAACTATCCAGGACACCCCAGGACACTCAAAATACCAGGACATTTCCTGGTAAAACAGGACGGTTGGCAACCCTAACATACTTAGATATTTATGTACCTATCATATACTATACTGTTTCTGTCATATCAATAATATAATCATGAACTGATTGAACTAGTAAACTTTGTAAGATTCAATCAATGTCACAACTACACGTGTTGCGGACTTGAACGTTTACTTGTTGGGGTTATCGGCAATGATATAACGTGAGTACGATCTGCATGATGTTTGAAGAATTGAGAGATGTTGAAAGATGTTTTGAAGAACATTGTTCAATTATCTTTCTGAAGAGCTGCCTATTTTTACCAGAAATATTATTATTTTTCCTTATGAAAGAGACATAAAGTTGAACTATCAAATCTTGACATGTACCTATATAAAATAAAATTAAACCTAACATTTTGCTAGTTGCCGAGCTTTACACAACATTTTTGTCTAGCGGTAGACCCTTGTTTGTCCCAACATGATCGGGAAAGACCCGCTCACAGAAGATCAACATGAAACAATTGTAGGTACTCCTACTGTTGTTTTCGTATGATGAGTGAGAGCGCTGGAGGTCCAAACAATCCCTCCCTCCCCTCCTCCCTCTTCTTCTCTTCCGCTTTACATCCTATCCCTTTCCTTGAAGTTGGCGATGCGCGAGTGATGCCTTTGTTATTGATAGCGTGTATATGCTACGGTAACAGCTTACCATCAGATAGTTATAGCATATACCCATGTAGCATAAATAAAAACATGAAAATGGGCAAGGCTTCAGATTGATGTAAAATTCGTATTTTTTATGTGTTATGATAATTCCGAGTACAAAACACAAAGAGGAAAGGGTCTTTAAATCTTGAAATACTGTCTTAGCGGATGCTTAAATTCTATTATTCAATTATTAATTTACCTTAATAATGCTTCAATTATTAAGCTTGCTAGGTTAAACAGTATTGGGTCTGCGTTGATAGTCAATCAGACGACAAAATAATAGACATACTATTTTATAATAACAGATTACCTACTTAACTTTTGATAAGGTTAACATCAAAACAAGTTTTTGTAAAATTTTATACGTTTACAATTGCCAACCTGTTCTCAAAGTTATATGTACCTATATAGGATTCTATATGGTGGGCCTCGTGGCGTAGTCGGTAGTATATTCGACTTCCGCGCACGAGGTCGTTCGTGGGTTCGATTCCCACTCAGGACAAGTATTTGTGTGATGAACACAGATATTTGTACTGCGTCTGGGTGTTTTCTGTCTATTATATGTATGTATTTACAAAAAAAAAACTAGACATCGCAGGACGTCTACCAGATGTGAAAACATCGAAATTATTGTGTAGAAATAAAATGATAATAACTTGACAAAGTACTCCCCAAGACGAATCAAACGAGTATAAACTCGATAGAGTTGCGTCGTTTCATTACAGAGTTACAGTGACCACCTTCCAGCTCCATCGTCAGACCCTGGATACCATCTAGAGGCAAAGTACTCATCAAGACGAATCAAACGATTCCAAACTCGATGGGGTTGCGTCGTTTCATTACAGAGTTACCTACTTTGGCCACCTTCCAGCTTCATCATCAACCCCTGGATACCATCAAGAGGCAAAGTACTCATCAAGATGAATCAAACGTATCCAAACTCGATGGGGTTGCGTCGTTTCGTTATAGAGTTACTGTGGCCACCTTCCAGCTCCATCATCAGATCAGCTCCATGTCATCATAATATTGCATTGTCACGCGATATACATATGCGTGTTTCAGCTCAATCGGATACCGGGAAGTGTGTCAAAAACTTGCAAGATTTGAACGGGACAAGTAAAATAAAAGCGTCGCCACGCTAACAGCCGATTTTACCCTCCCCCCGCATTAGATGTTTCACATCAAAAAGTAATATAGGTATGTATTATATCCGTAATCTGGTACATGGGTACACAAGCGTTAAGCTTAGTTTGGGACCAGAGGACGTTGTGTGAAATATCCGTGAATATTTATTTATATCACCTATATGCGTTATATATATAGATCAAGATGACCCTGAAGTTGCAAATTAGTTAGACAAGAAAAAAGCTCTTTCAACTAAACGTGTGTTTGGTCATTTTTTGTCACGTATTAGCCGGATTCTCTTGTGCCCACGATTCCACATAACATGGTGTGCTTAGTTGTGAGGGATGCATGAACAAAGAGAATAAAATTAATGTTAATGTTTTAATGTGTAGTTGTGAACGAACAATATCTATATAGTCACCTTAAAGTATGACGAACAAGGAAAAACCATATTAAATTTATGCATGAATACACGTGTGACGCTCATTATCAACCTAGTTGCAGTATTAAACCAGTGAGATAAAAGCATTTGTAACATATTGGTATCAACGTTTAAAATATGATAAACGAACTCAGGCACATTAAATATTCACGATACTGTACGAGTATAATGTGTTATATATTACACTAGCGCATTGCCTGCAGTTTTGCTCGCATCGTGGTGATGTCCTATATGTGTGGTGGTAGATGAAAATATATTATTCTAAGTTATATAATGGATTTTCATCTAACATTACCTACGTAATTTATGTTTTTATGTAGGTATGTAATAGCGGATGAAAATCCATTTTGGATAGGATTTACGTAAAATCCTTTTTTAGTACCTGCAGTATCAAAGAATATGTAAATTATTAC
The DNA here is from genome assembly GCA_948253155.1 of Leucoma salicis. NCBI lineage: Eukaryota > Metazoa > Arthropoda > Insecta > Lepidoptera > Erebidae > Leucoma > Leucoma salicis. The sequence goes on along the minus strand of OX411814.1, from coordinate 20,347,602 downwards.
AAACTTAGCCCTAGAAGTTGGGCTGTGCGTTGATATGCCAGTCAGTCAGTCGGTTAAATTTTTATATATGTATATAGGTAGATATTTGCACTGCCTCGGTGGTCTAGATAGCGGTAGTGTAGGCAACTGCTGATGATGAGGTGACGAATTCGAATCCCGAGTAGGGCCAGCAAGTACTCGCTTCGTACGACACCTGCACGAAGGGAACGGTGACACTTGTATTCTTAGTCCACAACACGCATAACGTTATTGCGTTATAAAAAATACCTTCATAATATATTTTGAAGCAAGTTTTTAGCATGTGTTCAATAACATCGCTCTTTATCGCCAGAGGGTTTTCCGCAGTTTTGTGGATTTGGAGAAAGCATTTGACACGGTTGTACGAAAGGAACTTTGGGACATTTTGCGGGAATATGGTATTAACGGTAGACTGCTACAAGCGGTGCAGTCCAACTACATGGACTGCAGAGCTTGTGTGCGGCTGGATGATGGAATGTCACCCTGGTTTGATGTCAATATCGGCGTTAAACAGGGCTGCGTTCTATCAGCCAGACTGTTTATCATATATCTGGATAAATGTCTACAAAGGTTGAATGAAATGAATGTGGGAGTTCAGATGGGCGACTCAGTGGTTAGGTCTCTGATATATGCAGACGATGCGGTTTTATTAGCGCAGTCCGCGACTGACTCAAAAGGGGCCTACGTGTGAATGTGAGCAAAACCAAATTAATGGTTTTTGAAAGAGAAGAATCCAGAACAGATGTTAGAGTAGCAATAAGAAATGGTGTGCTAGAACAAGTGGATGAATTTGTATATCTTGGATCTGGATTCAGTCGGGATGGAAGGTACACCACTGATGTAGAGAGAAGAGTGAATGCGGGAAATAGAGTGAACGGAGCATTGGGACAACTTCTCGGCAGTCATCACCTCAGCCAGAAGGCACGTATTGCAATACACAACGCAGTGCTTGTCCCAACGTTATTGTATGGAAGCGAGAGTTGGGTATGCAAGAAGGAGCATGAGAGTAAAATCAATGCGGTCGAAATGCGATCTCTGCGGAGAATATGTGGAGTGAGGCTGACTGACCGCATTCGTAACGACGACGTAAGAGAGTGAGTAAGTATGAAAGAGAGTATTGGTGTAAAGATGCGAAAGGGAATGCTCCGATGGTTCGGACATGTGGAAAGAATGCCGGACGAGCGACTGGTTAAGAAGATATACAATGCGAAAGTGGAAGGATGTAGGTACTGGGGGAGACCGAGACTCACCTACCTAGACCAAATCGGTCATGTACTGAAGGAAGGTGGAGTCAGGAGTCTCCGAAACCGGCGAGCGTGTATGATGAGAGTTATGAATGTTGAGGAAGCGAGAGATGTATACAGGAATAGAGCCTCTTGGCACTCTGTTCTCTCTGCCTACCCCGCAAGGGAAATGATAAGTAAGTAAGTTTACATTCGTTGATCCTTCGCCGCTTGTTATTGTAAAGATTGACATTATGTATAACTACTAACCTAATTTATTTGTTGTGACTTGTATCGTGACAATGTCCACGGCCACGTTTCTTATTCGCTTTTAATATATAGAATAAATCCTGTAATAAGCAGACTTATGTTTTATAGAAAAGTGAAAATGTGTTAGTTTAACACTTACTATATATTACGCGACACAGTTTATGTGGTCAAGTCAGCACTTCGGCAGTGTCACAAGCAATACCTAAAGTGTGTTGTGTGCAAGAACCAGAACAATTTATAAAACTACTTTTAAATCGATTCTTACATAACAACATTTCTCAAACTTCAGTTACCACACAAACATTTTATTCAACCTCCAGACAGCATATATTTTTGTAGAACTATGTACAGAGCATCTGTGAAAATTAAAATTCGTCTCATTACTTTTATACAAAAGTAACGTATTATTGTTGCTGTGGCCAAGGTGTCCCTGTGGCCTCGGTATCTCTGTGCTGTTTTAAACTCAAATATTACGACTGTGACCCCTCCTTGCACTTAACTGGCACCTTGCCACCGCTGCGTAACGTAACATCTCGGAGTTAAGCACGTTTAACCAGCCGTGAAACGTCTCTGTGTTATTCAATTTGTAGCTGACGGTAGTTATGTAATTACTAAGTTAAAGAACCAATATCATACAGGGGAACCTGTTGGATCATGGACACATTTACTACAAGCTTGAAGGTTTTTGTCTATTTCATATGTTTTACGGTCATCCACACCATTTCAAACGTGATGTTTATTAATTATTATATGTATTATCATTTTGAAAAAATAAAACATGAACTAGAAATAATTAGAACTATGGTACAAAACCCCTCCGTTTTATATGATATAACTTCTAATTCTATTTAATACAAGCCGTATTTAGGAGGTTTTTATATATCAATGGTATTTACACATATTTTAAACAGGACATACTCAGCCATTTAGCAGATACAAAGTGCGATAATGTGATATAGAATATGATATCCACAATCAGGATTATCGTTCCAGACGCTCTGCCATTTTTTTTTTAATTAGCACCACAGGGACCACAGTACAACTTTCTTTTTTCTACTGCCAACGCTGGCAGACAAGCAAGTGGCTCACCTAATGATAACTGGTAACCGCCGTTCATGGACGTCTTTGGCAACTCCTGGAGCACAACCAAGTCATCGCCAGCCGTGAGTAACGTGCCTTTCTTAAACCTCGTTTAAACAAGGGAATGTCATAAGGCAAGTGTACGTATAGGTATTTCACACTTAAAATTTAATATTTTTGATGTGAAAACATCTAAACCGGAGGGCGGGTAAAACCGACTGTTGGCAATTTATTTAATTGTATTAACGCCATCTGTCAACACTGACAAAAGCATCTAGGTAACTAGGAAGTATAATGTCAATCAATAAACCAATAACAGTTTTAATTCGTCTATGGACACCGAGAGGGATTAGAGAATTATATAAGACTCCAACAATATTTGGAGAAAGAAAGAAAATCAACGTTTTCACATGTGCGAGACATCCCGTGACGGCTCATTTTTTCTCGAATTAAAGCTTAAGTGTGATAAATTTTAGTCAATGTATAGCAACATGTGCCTATTTTATTTTTATCACAATACTTACCTACTTAAGTAGTTCAGAAATAGATGACTATATAAAACTAGCCTCGTTTTAATATATATTTAGGATGTTCCCATGTTACCACGGAAGGAATGTAACATAGTTCCAGTGGCCCGCCAATAAAGGCGGAGAGACGGCACACGGCGGGTTTCTTTAGTGAGTGAAGGCCCCACACTGCCCTGTTCGTTGCCCCGAACGACGGGGTGTGCGGTTAGGAACATTTTTCCCCGTCTTTAACAAAAAAAAAGGATGTTCCCATGTTCAAAGTATGTAATACTTTGAACTTATCGCGTGTTATTTGTTGACATTTTATAAAACACTAGCGCAACAATACATAAAAGATTCAGGTTTTGAGATACAGTTTTTATGTTAACGATGATGCCACTGATAATATTCCTAAGCTCAGCCATATAACGTTCCATTTGCCTATTTGTTGATGAATGATTTTTGTTTCGAATGCGTGGCAATTAAAACAAATGAAAAAAACTCAAAATATTTTCATGTTGTTAGTGTCGTTGTTGCGGGTAGGTATAAGTACTATAAATAAGCTGATGGTCGTGGAGTATCGTTGGAAGTGCTTGTTACCTTTTACCTTATTAATGTTGATTATTTTCTTGTCATTATAATCAATTCTATGTACCTATTATTGTAATACATAACACGAACGGAACTTTGTAACAGTCACAGACTAGTAGTAAGGCTTGTTGAATGAAAATGTTTCTTGCACAAATCTTTGAAGTCACTGAACATTTAAATAATGTGGATTTACCGGGTGGTTGGTTGGTTTGGAGAAGAATGTGCAGAATATACGTTTTATTTAATTTAAATTAAATACTAGGCTAATTTTTTACTTCAAAACATGCGGTGCAGAGGGCCAGTCAGAAAAAGTAAGTCAGACATAAATCATTTCGCTGACCCGAACCACCGCCAGTGACTGGGGCAGCGCAGGCTCGAGTACCTGCGACTCATGCCGCCCGAGCCGAGGCCGTCCGCCGATACAGTAATTTTATTATCAGAGAATATAAAGGTTAGGTGTTTTTAAGCATCTACTTTTTTTTTTAAATAAATCGATCGCACTCTTACACTAGGTTTCACATACATACAGCTCCTTCTCAAATAACTTTACTCAAGAAGATCTGCTTAAGATCGTAATTTGACTTACCAATGTCCAGCGGTAAGTATCCAGTTGGGACTGATGATGGTGCCTCCGCAGGTACCTCCAAAGAGTATTGCATGAGGGAATCTTTCATTTACTGGCCTTGCGTCGCTTGCAGTATTCACAGATTTTGGTGTTTCTACGATTTTGATGGGCACGTCCGCTGCTTTGTTGGGCACTTCCGCTGCTTTGTTGGGCACGTCCGCTGGATATAGAGCATAATTTCCATTAATGTGAAGTTTTTCATATTATTTAGACATATAGACATTTGACTAAGGTTACAAACCACGTGTGCACAACATAAAAATTGCGCAAACAAGCAAACACTTTTCTGGCATTTTGCTCACTGCGTGAAATGAAATGTGTTCCGTTTTATCAACCGTCCTTATATCGATAAATACTATCACAGTTTAGATAATATATGAGATTTAGGTATTTTATAGTTATTTACTAACAATAGTCACTGATAACTATTTTTAAATGTTAGTGCCCAGTTGAGGATTCTTAAGCGAATTGTCATCAATACTAATAAATCTTATGTTATCCGATTTAAATAAATCATTAATAATGATAATAAAAAATGAAAATCCGTTCCGTAGTTTCTGCATGATGCGCGAATGAATAAACAAACAAAAAATCTAAAAAAAAATGTTCTGTGTCTTCTCAAATAATTTAAATGTACAGACAAAGCTGTGTTATAGCTTTATAATAATTAGGATTTTATAGCAACGAAGTAAAGATACAGATTAGTGAGGATTTTAAATTAACATTTAACAACTTCACAAACCTGCATATTTTAGGTGGCCCCTAGACTTTTTTTTTTATTTTTTTTTATTTTAGGTGGGCAAAAATGTGCTACCGCACACCCCGCTGCCCGGGGAGACAATATAATTGGTCGTCTAGGGGCCGCCTTATACTGAAGCGTCTAAAAACTACTCTAATTAAATAACATTTTTCTACAAAAACGCACACATCATGCTTATTAGAAAAAATATGGATTTGCCCACAATTACTAACAGATGCTCTCGGGATGCGTTCATCAATCAGTTTGATTACAACGATTGAGACTAATGTTACCTATTGTTGTGGTATAGTTATAGGTACCACGTGACTATGAGTTTTTACATATAGATACTAATAGTACCTGTGTTACAATAACAATTGTACGCACTCTGCATGGTGGAACACAATGATCAACATATTTTTACATCAATAAATACAGTATTAGGTCGATTCATTGGTTGTCAAGGTTTTATGACAAACTGCTCTGTATTATAGTCTACTTCATCAAATCAATCCTATCACTCATAACGGCACTCGAATTGTATGGAAAGCAAGCAGTTTGTGTATCAAATTAATCGCTCGAGTAGTCGTGGACTAGTTCATTCATAGATACATTATCTAGTTGTTGAATGAGGACATAACGGATTTACATTGATCTCTATTGATCTTATCAATGGTTTTGTAGAAGGTCATTGAAAGCATTTAAGAGTCCAAATTGAAAATAAAAACCACACGCTCTCTTCTATGAACCTAAATCGTGCTTTCGGGAAACTGTTTTCATATATGAGTAATATATAGTTTTTTGTTTGTTCACGTTGGTAAATGAGCTACTGGTCGCCTGATGGTAAATAGTAGTGCTCCTCATGGAGTCGGCAATACCAGGGGCACAGCCAAGCCGCTGCCCACCATGGAGATCATCAGCTACGCTTAAGAGAATTGGGAATAGGCATAGTTCCAGTAATAGCATTTCCTTTTTTTTATAAATCTTGACTTTGTATATCTAGAAAGTTTTATAACGAGTATCTAAGTGCCTTTCAGGGGTGGAGGAAATCATGCGTAGAGCGTATACCTCACCCTTGGCCGCAGGAAGTCTGCGGGGTTTTAGCAGGTACACCGATAGTGATATCGGGAGTCCGTCATAACTTCTCTGCTCGCCCGGCGGGGCGAAATATAAAGGATTACCTCACGACAAAAAATAAAAAAGGCAGCGTCTTTATACCAGTATTAAAAAAAAGTGATAATTGTCTTTGGCACCGGAGCTGCCTTGTATATAACGTACCTATGCTTTACCAAATAACATAATAACCTGTAAACGAGACCTCTTTACGCAATCATATCAATTACAATGTAATCAAATGAGAATTTTTAGTAATTACGGTCATTAAGCTATTACTGGTTGCTAGGACAGTAAAATCAGTATATTTTTATTAGAGCATCGGTACTAATATTAGCCGTATATTGCCGTGTGGGGCCGGTTTTAGAGTTGTCCCGCCCCTCTCCATCCATGGGAGCCGTAAGAGCCGACTGAAGGAATACCGACGGAGTGGGCAGCAGCACTCCCTCGAGTATTAACATCTACTGCGATCGCCAACCCGCCTGCCTAGCGTGGTGATTACGGCACTATCCCCTATATGAGCGAAACAATGTTATGGCGTTCTCTTGGGGAGGCCTATGTCCAGCAGTGGACGTCGAAAGGCTGATGGATGGATGGACTAATATTATAACTGTGAAAGTGTCTTTGTTTGTTTGTTATACTTTCACTCTATAACTACTATTCTAAACTTTATCCTAAAATTTCCGATTTCCAATTATCCTAAAATTTAGCATATATATAGTTCAGAACTGAGAATAGGACAACCTTATTAATACCCATCAAAATATCAGCGCTGGAGCAAAGTGTTGCAGCACAAGCTGAGATGGGTACCTTATTTTTGTTCTCGCGCATTTGCTAATTGATTTGTTCTGCTTACAAAGTTTTACATAACGTGTGTGATCAAAAATAAAATATATTTTTCATTACTCATACTCTGAAAGTAGGCCTGAAGTTGCCTGAGGAGCGGGTTGAATGTAATACTTTTCAGCCCTAGGGAGAATTACTTTCAATTAACAGCTGAGTAATTATAAAAATACTATTTTCTGTACAGCCAGTCAATTACAGCGTGATGTAAAATTGAAATAACATAATGTTAAGTATTTATTAAAGAATTTGTTTTTTTATAAATGACTTTATTTTAATATAGTTGCAACTATATCTTTAAAATAACGAAGATTTATATTTTTTCAATGATTAAAATGAAAAATAATGGCTGAATAGCTGACAGGCCACAGAAAAAAACAAAGACGGCTGGAAAACGCTGATTCCAAATTCAATTTTTTAGTCTCCCATTTTTTCTTTAGCTAATTCATGATTGTTATTTTTATTTTCCTCGTATTCGTAATGAAAATCACAGTGTTTACCTCGGGGTAAAGACTTATTTAGTCCCTCGAACTATTTTTATTATTTTCTCTATATTTTTGTTTTCATCCCTAGGGTAACAATGTAGTGTTCTTTCTTTCTTTCTTATTATAAACGCGTAAGTGAGTTTGTTATAATGCCTGTGGTACCTAATATTTGCTTAGAGATCCTTAGTGTGCCGCATGTGTAGACGCATTTATATTTTGAAGCTCATGTGGATAAAGTCGCGGGCAGCACCTAGTATTAGATAAATTTAATTTTCTTGCGTATTTAAAGATGCATGTGGTAATTTATGTTACCTCTAAGGTCACCAATAGTTCAGCTTTTTAATTTTTGCGTTAATTATACAGTTCTGTCTGTAATATTGTAAGTAACGGCTTTTCAACCAGCGTCACTACGCTTTATGGCCTAGATGCATCATTTTGAGAAGTATCTACGCACAGACTCGTAGGTACGCACAGACTACATTTTGTGTATAGGAGCTGGTACCAACCGAACGTGGGTACTCAGCATTGGGACAATAATAGGTTACCAAAAAAAATATTTTCCAGCAGGTGAATGCTTTACTACTGTAGACCCTTGAGATTGTGCGAATGGGACAATTTTTTTGATCTGTATTTTAGCATTTGACAAGCTCAGCTACTTTAAAAAACAAATTATTTGTGAAAGTACAAAAAGAGAGCTTTACTGAGAGCTGCAGGATTGGAACCTGCGTCCCATCCAATCCGGGAAAGTGCTCTGGACCGCTACGCTATCGCAGTCACCTAACGGTGTCACTCAATCTCCACTTCACATTTGTTTTAGATGTCTTTACGACCAAAGCCACCTATCGGATGCATTTACAATACATATATTATTTCCTAGTAACTTTAATTTTGTAATTAAAATTCATACTGTTAGATAGCGCGATTTTTTATGAAACACTAATAGGTAGGTGTATCTTTCAAATGAAACAAATCTGAGAGGTCATTATTACAAACCATAAATACAGATAAATAAATTGTATAACCTATATGTCTTATTTTTAATTAATAAAATTTATAAGTTTATAAAATCAGTACATCTACAAAATATTTACTTATGACATGTTAGATACATGTCATAATCAGCATGGATTTAAATAAATAAGAACTTTATAAATATCTACCGAACACACAAGGATGTAGGACATACAATTATTTTATATAAACAAGTAGGTTCTTTCCGCGACTTCGTCCGCGTGCACTGCACAGAATAAATAGGTACGTCACTACAGCACACTAATGATCTCTATACAAATATCGCTAAACCACATGAACTATCCATTATTTAGTGATAAAAAGTAAAAGCCTATGACATTCTCTGCCGTCTAAACCATCACTATGCCAAATAAATCTTGTCGATCCCTTGTTCATAAAAACAAAAACAAATCTATCCCACGGGGACCGTATATTTTCCCAAATAAAAAGTAGCTCAAGTGCTATTTCCGGACTGTAATCTATCTCTGTGCCATACCTACTTCATTTAGGATCCAGCCGTTCTGGTGTGATTGAATAACAATATTAGAAGTAAGATTAGTAAGAAGATTGGAAGAATTTATTATTACCTATGCATAAATAGCAAGGATACTAACTGATTTTTCTTTATTCTTCGAATTTTTCAGGTTTTTTAGTTTAGATATTTTTTATATATATTTTTAGCATTTGACATGCTTAGCAACATACATTAAACACAAAGTGAAAAATGTGAAATCGAAAATAACAGTCACGAGCAGGATTCGAACCTGCATCTCCTGGATACCGTCCAGATGCTTTGCCAATTCAGCCATCGTGACCCTTGCTCCCGACTGCTAATTTCGATAACACATTCATACTTAACGTCTTTTGGGTGACGCCTGCACCATCTGTCGGAAGTATTTTCATACATTATACCGACCAGGTAAACTTAATTTTACAATTAAGATTTTACCTAAAAATGACGCAAACCCTGTAAATATTTAGATATTTTTATATATATTTTTAGCATTTGACATGCTTAGCAACATACATTAAACACAAAGTGAAAAATGTGAAATCGAAAATAACAGTCACGAGCAGGATCCGAACCTGCATCTCCTGGATACCGTCCATATGCTTTGCCAATTCAGCCATCTTGACCCTTGCTCCCAAAATAACAGTCACGAGCGTTTTCGATTTCTCATTTTTCACTTTGTGTTTAATGTTTTTTAGTTTGTTAACTGCGTAGGATTTTGAACTAGCATTTATTTATTGATTGTCTAGTGTGTAGGTAAATATTTTTCAGTATTGCCTTGTCAATATCATATGTAGGTTTAGGCAGTAACCTAAAATAAACACACTTTAATATCTATATATAGGCGAAGCTAATATCGCCTATATCTATCTAGGAAACGGAATCTTTGAACGTGATTTTCACCTACTTCGAACGGCGAATTAAATTGGAACTTTGCATGCTTATCAAAGACCGATGACAATACAATAATTTTAGAATTTTGTCAATTGTTTTTTTAAATTACAATCCGGTACCACAGAATAGATACCGGTACTATAGTCACACCTACGACAAAAAATAGGGTCTAGTAGTACTTTTGATGCTGTTTTGAGACTAAAAGTTAAGACAAATTATAGTTTAATAAAAAATATAAAACGCGCAAATAAATTTATTATTAAAAGCAACCCACGCTTTTTTACAATCATTATTATTTACTATAAGATTATTTTCTCCTTTTTAGTTCAACTAGATATTAAAGTGTGTTTTTTTAGTATCTTTTAGCTCCTGAAATAAGGTCAAATGAATTAACGATATTTTTATGTGTTCTTGATTGGAATTGACTAACGAAAATATTATGTGGCGTAATTAATGCTTCACCGTGTACGTTATCGAGCCCGACGTATTTCCCAAACTGCCTTCACTAATGTTAACAACCTTTAAGTAACCGTTTCCTTCGAATCGTGTCCACACTCAGGTTTTATTAGTTTAACTCAAATAATGCAGTTCTGTTTTTGCCTGCTTAAAGTAAAAAACAATAAAGTTTTACTTACCTTTGAAGCCCATTACTTTATAAGTTTTAGAATTAATCAATAACTTTAAATCATTCCTAATACGTATTTATCACTGGATAATAATTATGACATTATAAAAAAACAAACTATTAAGATGCTATTAAGGCAGTATATCACTCACATGTTTTTAGAACAGTTTGTATATCGTTTGCTCCGGGACGAGCGTGCGTGCCGGCGATGAGCGCGACCGCGGCGGACACAATCAACCAGTTGGCGTACATTGTCACCTTTTGATGCGTTAGCGCCGTCCACCGCACTTTATATCAATGCGCACCACATTAGGCCACGGAGGAGCGTCGTCTTAAATTGTTATCTGCGCGGCAGCGCTCCGTGTCACAGCCATGATCTCAACACTGGGATTTTTATTTTTTTGGTAGGGACTAGTGATGACAGCAACTGATATTAAGCATTATTAGAAGTACGAAAGATAATTTTTAATAGATAAAATTGAGCAGCTACTGTGTTATGATTAAATATATAATTTATTTGGATTACATGTGTGGTTGTAACTTAGACCTTATTTTTGATCTATATTTTTTAGCATTTGTCATGCTCCACCACTTTTTAAAGTACAAATTATTTGCGAATAAGGAAAAAGAGATTTTTGGTACTAGCGGGAATCAAACCCGCGTCTTTTCCAATCCGGGGAAGTGCTCTAAGCCACTGAGCTATAGTACAGGTCTTTCGACCATCCCAATTTCCTTATCACGTTTGTCTTTACGACCAACGCCATCTATCGGAAGCATTTACATGCATTAAACCGATATAGTAAGTTTAATTTTGCAATTAAAATTCATACTATTTGATGGCGCGATTTTTTAAATATTTTTGATCTATATTTTTTAGCATTTGTCATGCTCCACCACTTTTTAAAGTACAAATTATTTGCGAATAAGGAAAAAGAGATTTTTTGTACTAGCGGAAATCGAACCCGCGTCTTTTCCAATCCGGGGAAGTGCTCTAAGCCACTGAGCTATAGTACAGGTCTTTCGACCATCCCCATCTCCTTATCACATTTGTCTTTACGACCAACGCCTCGTTCGCGTTCTCTAGAAGGCTTAGATACCACGTTTACCATGGATATACACTAACCTTATATTAATAAGCCATAGTTGTTAATAACATTATCATAAAATCATCAATATTATTAATCATAATAATATATGATAGGTATTACCGGTTCGTAGAATTCAATAATAGTAGGTCTCAACGTAAACAATATTTTAATGCACTTACCGCCTTCGACCAAAATAAAATAAATGGACGCATTTTTTGACAGTGTGCTCTTCGTGTACATTAATAAATGCGTGTTGCATACCGCTTGAGGCCGACTGAAGTCAATTGAGCGCCGTCGTATCATTTAAATGCATCTTTTTGAAAATAAATAAATGTATAGATATAGATATAGGTACGGTACCTGTTACTTACTTGAAAATAAGGTCTAAAGTACAAATTATTTGTGAATAAGGAAAAAAAGATTTTTAGTAGGAGCGGGAATCGAACCCGCGTCTTTTCCAATCCGGGGAAGTGCTCTAAGCCACTGAACTATCCTACTGATCTTTCGATCATCCCAATTTTCTAATCACATTTGTCTTACGACCAACGCCATCTATCGGCAAACATTACATGCATCCAATATAGTAAGTTTAATTTTGCAACTAAAATTTATACTATTTGATGGCGCGATTCTTTTTTTAAACATTTTAGATCTATTTTTTTAGTAATTGACATGCTCCGCTACTTTAGTAGCACTTCCCCGGATTGGAAAAGACGCAGGTTCGATTCCCGCTCCTACTAAAAATCTCGTTTTCCTTATTCACAAATAATTTATACTTTAACAAATTATTTGTGAAAGTGTAAAAAGAGAGCTTTACTGCGAGCGGGATTCCAACCTGCGTCCCTTCCAATCCGGGGAAGTGCTCCATCATCGCAGCCATCAACAGTGACTCCCAGTCTTTATGACACTTCACAATTGTATTGCTTTAAGAAGCATTACGCACTGTCGACTAGTCCCCGGCGACTCGGTCGGTGGCGACTGTGACTTACTATAGTTTAAACATGGACTATGAGTTTAAATAGATGTTTACGCACTTGGTTGTTGGTCGCCCGGGCGACTCGACGACTTGCCGCGTAGTGGTAACGCACGAGCGACGCCAGTCGCTGGCAATGGAAGCATTCGCACTGCGAGCTACTGTCGCATAGACTGTGTCACCAAAGTACTGATACATACAGCAATATAAAAGTGGCCCATGAGTTTCTTGTCGGGTTCTTCTCATGAAAGGCTTTACTAGGGAATCCGGCCGCTTGAATAACAACACTTTGTTATTGCGGATGCACTAGCCTAAGGCGCTCGTGTTAATTATTATTGTATTATTGACGATTTTAAGTGCTATTTTATAGGCTTATGAAATAAAGATATTTTTGAATTTGAATTTGATATACGCCGATCGCCACGGCTTGGTTTCCTGGCTCACGCCATCTATTGGATGCATTTACAAACATTATTCCAATATATTTAGTACTTGTATAAATCAAAATTCATACCACTTGAAGACGCGATTTTTTTTAAATATTTGATCTGTGTTTTAGCATTTGAAATGGTCTGCTACTTTAAAGAACAAATTATTTGTTAAAAGAGAGCTTTACTGCCAGCGGGATTCGACAATTAGGAACTAAAATTCTTTGTAGAGTAGAATCATACCAAATGACGACATTGCATAAATATAATAACACATTAAAACTTGTTCACCATGGCTTCTTCTGCTGCTAACCATAACCCTGATCGTCGTTGCAGCAGCATTTCCATTTAGAGTGATTTCTTATGGACAAGGCTATCAGAATAATCTATGTTTCAGCTGCAAATAGATGTACTGTTTATATAATAAAAATTAAATAATATTCTAGATAGAAAGATAGATATCTCTTTATTTGTACACCAAAAAAATAGAAAAAACTTATAAGTAAAATAATAATAATAAATAATGCACAAATGGGCGGCCTTATCGCTATATCGTAGATCACTAATATAGACGATAGTCGATCTGTAGAAAACTACGTCAGGGATACCATAATATTTTTTTAGCCTTTTATTTACGTGGCAACAATAAGTAACATTGGTTATTAAAAACAGCATCCTATTGATTCTATCACCATTTACCTTCTAAGTTTAGTGGTGAATATTTTTGATAGCGGCATCGCTATTATGTTTGGTATTACTGAGACCATGAGCAGTGACTACTAAACAGATGGGGTCGCCGCGTGTCTACCACCACGATAATAATTAAAAACAAACTCTGACTGGGCTACAAGGATGTGTGCACATCCGTTAGTAAGGGATTGATGACCTAAAATGGAGTGACGAAAGTCTTTGCCTTGACATTGCAGTTATAGGTTTGCTGATAATTAAGTATGCGGGTGATATCGATGTTTCATTTACAAAACGCATTAATTTACATATTTGTTATGAAATTGGTTATTGTGACGTGTTTGTGCAGAGATAGTAGGGTAAGTATAAATATGTTCTTATCTTTATATTATTCTTAGAAGGTTTGCCAATTATTTCCTATTTGTCAACAAGTTAAAATAATTGACCTAATTTTATTATTAGCTTACGAGTAGGTTTAAATTGTAGGCACTTACTTTGTTATATTAATCAATTTGCAGTAAGCAATTTTACATGAGACTCGCTTCTGCCCGTGACTGCTGTGACTGATTTGAAAATTAATGAAATAAAAAGTGTGTGTGTACTTATGTACACACTTTAGAAGTTATACTTCTTTGGCGTAACAAGATAAAAATCTTTTCAAATATTTCATCTTTCGCCTTATTCTACGTTTGTAGAAAACGACACTAACAATAGAAAAAAGGTATTTAATACATTGAAAGTTTTATTAAAAATTTTTACGATGCGCGCGCGGTGTGCGCGCGCATCGTAAAAATTTACTCTCCTCATTTTTCCCTAATGCGCCAAAAGTAAAACTTCAAAAAATCATGAATGTGATAGAAAAAAAATGCTGCAATTTATGGCAGTGCATGAAGTTAAATACGTACTACAACAACAACAACAACATAGCATCACACCTGTTTTCCCCGAAGGGGTAGGCAGCTCGCCAGCGTCATTTAAAAATAAAGTAATATATATTAATTCAACTTAGAAACAATTTGTGTACAAAATAAATTTTAATCCAAATCTGTTTAGTCATTTATGTGTCATTGAGTTAAAAACATCTAAACTTATAAACATACTAACATTAATTCTACCTAAGAACTACTGCTAAAGAGAATATGAGTCGGTAGGTAAATACTTAGACTTATTAAATACGATGACTTATTTTCATTTTTCGGTTGTAATCTTACTGGTATGTAAGATATGCAAGTATAATAATATGTAGTCGAATCCATATATTAGTATGAAATGTTTATTAATATGCATGACACTACTATTAGTATTTATGTAGTTTTAAGATTAAATTATCAGGTCTCTTTTAATTTGCTGCCAAAATCGCCTTATTATATTGATATATTGTATTGATGGATACGAAAAAAGAAATACACATTGCTTTTAATATAAAATTTTAACATTCTAGATGGTGTGTGGACAAACAAGCAAACTCACCTACTAAAGGAAACTTAAAACAAAACTTATAACAATCTAACTAGCTAGTGAAGTATAGAAGAAGTTTCTTTCATATTGTGAACAAGGCATGTGCCTAACAAAGGTATATAATTAGGTAGGTATGGATTTTAAGGGTCTATTGATGTATGGGCCAAAGGAGGATACATTGATTATCCTTTATGAGGCTTTCTCAAATAAGGTCGTATTGTCAAATAAAACAGCATAATTTGAATTTAAATAAACTTTAATAATCTCTTTAACGCTACAGCTTGAGTATTTTGATTAATAATAATCATTAATAATTCAACATCATCAACGTTTTACCCAGAGGTTTCACAAAACTGACAAGATAAACCATGACAATTATATTTGTATTAAATACTGACGTATTGCTTTATTTATCACTTGATCACGATTATTCACGATCTTACAAATAACACGGACATCCTCACCGACTTTTTATTTTTAATATAATTTTTCCTTCATCAAATCAAACATCAAATAACTTTATAGTTATCGAATAAATAAATAATGAATATTTACTTGATTGAAAGCCCAATTGTTTACTTCTTTACTACTGAATGATATTGCAATATTTAACTTAAATATTTATACTGTTACGTATTATTGTGCCTCAGAATCGGCACCGGTCGCAGCCGTTACAGGAAGCATGGACTTACGGAACTGTTTTCCAACGGGTATAAATCCGTCTTCTGTAATCTTTTTCTATTTTGCCAATGACTTGTTATATTTTATTTTTTGTTATTGTAGGTGTAGTCCTTTTAGATGGAAACGTTTCATCAGCATCAACCAAGCTTTTGATTGAGAGGTGTGACGTGATTGGGTTTTGCAGTCACTGAATTTTTAGCAGCAGAATCGTGATTTCTGTTCGATAAATAACTACAGGCTGGCCCCTCTCTTACGTTAGGATCAAATTTGATAGGCGAAGTGTTTTCACATCTATTTCCCACTTCGGGAATAAACGAGTGGGCTTATTCATAATAAAACATAAAATTGTGCAAGTCTATTGGTGAGTTTGACACATTTCTTTAGCTTACTAAATTAGCATGTCCCTGGTAGCATAAAAGTGACTTCGCGCATATGCGTTCTCTGGGATAACCAGAGCCAGAGCGAGAAAAAAATGAATGTTATTATAGGCTAATCCCATCTCGTCTCACCGCATTTTGTTTCGCATCGCCACTTTTTAAGAGATATTTTACAGGATTAAAAATCTCGAATGAAACTAAATGTAATAGATTCTTAATTAAACGTAGAATGCATTCAAGTCTACATACTTTTTGAATTCTGTGAACTGTGTATTATCTCTTTATAGATGAGACAAGTTATGTGTTTACGAGTAGGTAGGTATCTACTATTATACGGGGAACACTGATGTCTAGGAGCTAATATTTTCAGTAGGTACTGTATGTTAAAAAGTATGAAAGAATTATTCATATAATAATCATAAAGAGTGTAGGGTTAAAGAACGTAGGTATCTTTTGTGCTATGAATATGTTGCTAAGCTACGGATCTTGTTAGTCAAACTCACCAACTAGTCACTAGCTTATAAAACCAGGCGGTGCTAACATCTATAACATTCTAGTTTCCAAAGTTAATCAATATTATTTTTCTCTAATTATGAGATAAATTAAATTCTAAATAAACATAAATGGTCTTTATGTTGTCCCCCCATGCAATTTTGATATTAAGAGATATCTATTGAGAAGTGTGGGTAATTTAAATCTATTATTCCAATAATATAATATAAATAAATCGAGGCTGACAAGATGCCAGGGTCCTCGGGAACTTCACTAAACATGGTGACGGCTAGGTCTGATTATTATGAGCCTGTTATCACAGGGGCAACTACAAGACCACTAATAAAAAACTTCAAGAACACTTCGTTTTATCTAAAATACTACTTCGTTCAATTAATAATTATAATAATAAACAATAGAACTTTGACAAAATTAGCCGCATACAAGGACATAATAATATTGAACCAACAATTCACTGTGTAACTATTTAATTACACTCACCTACTTTTGTCAAATTTCTTTACAATAGTTAATAATTGTCATCAAATTATTGCTCATAGGATCTACCTAACTACTGGCGCTACATTTACTACTACTTTATTAAGTAAACTATCAAACTGACTAGGAGAGATCGTGTACAAAGAGAACCTATCTCAAGTTATTAGCGATGCCTACGTATGTATTAAGCAGCAAAGCACACAACACCGAGAATATAAAAATATATCGACCACATGATTGACGTGTGGTTAAAACAGACGGTAAAGTAGAAAATGCAGTCGAGGAAACGTTGAGACTGGGAGGATAGTAGTTATAAGAACGATATCTTATGTAAACAACCTGTTATTATATATAAGACCTTGACTCGAGAGTCATATCATTCATTTTGTTAAGTTTAATAAATTATGCAGAATAAATAAATTATGATAGATAGATTAGATTTACAAAGTTAGGCTTGTAAAGCATTATTCATTAGTTAAGTATAATTATTGTAATAAGTTCTCAAATTTTAAGGTTTTACATTCAAGCATCTTTTTCGAATTAAGTATTACTCGTAATAATAATGTCATTAAACAATTAATTTGAATTGATATGTTTATAAATAAATTGACTAAAAATGTATTATCTATCTAACATAATAAAAACTTAAACAGAGGGTTGAATTGACTAAAGTATCTTTAAACTTATTTATTTGACTATCCAAGCCATTTTCTTTTTAATTTTGGGCCCTTTAGAGATTTGTGTGTCTCTTTAAACCTATAAACTGAAGATCTACCTACAATTGATGTTACTAACTATTTGAATTAAGATTTTAAACAATACATTAACGCCTGTTTGTTATTTCAGAAGAAATAACATTAGGAATGTGAGCATTTTATTATTACACGGCATGTAATCAAGATGATTTAATACCTAATTAGAGAAATAATTGTTAAATAAAGATGGTGGATCTCTTCACTAATGGCAGCTTTAATTTTAAAGTAGTTATTAGGCTCTAGCGAGTTTCTACTCTAGTATAAGTCATAAAACGCATAGTGCAGGCTGTACTGTAACTATTAAGCTTAAATACTAGTTCCGTGGTGGTAATATCTGTATTATTGTTTCTCACTTATAGCAGCCTCAGCATAGCTTTCCACCTACAATATATCTTAAACTTGCATCACGATTCCAAAAGCATCTGTAAATCCAACTTTGCTTGTAATCTAAGCTCTATTAACGCGTTGATACTAAGTACTACATAATATTGCAATAATATATTATATTTCGGTCAACTTAACCGAATATTCTGATAACTTATCGCGCTTATATTATAAATAAGTGTCCGAGACATTAAACTGTTATTGTAAAATCATTTTTACTCAATCGTGTGATACATTAGATTTGAAGGTACATAATAATGACCGTATAATTACTAAGTACCTATTGCTTGTAGGCCGCTATATTGTCATCTAACGATTTCTTTGTATAATATTGGTTACCTTCTTGACAGGCAAAAGATGTCTTACTATCTGACCACATCGTGAATGCAGATGCTGAGACGTAACGCACCACTGTGTACTGTTGTGGCGTCGCAACCACGTTGCGGCCCTACCCGCCCGTGTGTCGTATATTATACGGCAAATTTTTGCGGCGCGACGCCACAAAGAACCGCGTGAATAGTTTCATACGGTAAATGCATTTTTGTATTGCCGTTGTTTTTTTTTTACATAAACCAAGCCTTAGATATATAACCTATAGATGTAGCCATGATACATTAGGAAGTGTAGAAGTGAGATGGGCATATACGAAATACGCTAAGAAAATTGAGGAAAGTATCGTATCTTCCTGTCTCATATGAGGTGCCGGTTTTTCAATTGGCGAACTTTCAAAAAGTTCGCCATACAACTTAATCACCATGACTACCAGGGTTGCCATTAGGTAAAAGAAAAATTAGGAGCCGTGTTTTGTGTTTGAAAAAATGCCGTGTTTCTAACAAATTTATTAAAAAGCAGACTTTCACGCCTGATTATAATAATAAATAATTATAATAATAATACATAATTACATATAGTTCCTATAGTTACAGTGATTAAAAAGAAGGTTTCCGTGCAAAATCTATAAAAATATGTCAGATAAACAAACTTTATTTGAATTTCACTAAATTCGTCCCGCGGGAAGGGATGGGATGGTGACACTTGTATTCTTAGTCCGTCACCATACGGATGTTGCAAGAAAAATATAATTTTTGGCACACAAGTCAAAGAGTACCAATGGTCTAGGAGCTGCATTTATTTTATAATCCTCTTCTTAAAAATAGTGGATGTTTTACCGATAGCCTATGAAGTATTGAAAAAGATCTATGACTTGCAATCGAGGGGAGTGTATTTAAGACTGCACTGGATCCCAGGATATATCGGAATTAGGGGTAACCCAAAGGCAGACCAACTTGCTAAATCAGCATCTTCGAGTGGGACATACTATGAAATATTTCCTCATTACAGCGAAGTAGTCCCTAGATACAAAAGGAAATTCTGGGATATATGGTAGGAATATTTTGATTTAAGATCAAGAGAAAAGGGTATTTGGTATAAAACCATACAGTGCTCAATCTTTCGTAGCCCCTCGCCCGGAGATGTCATAATTAACAGGCAATATTTAAAAATTGCTTTCAGACTCCGTTCCGGTCACTATCCATCGGCAAAGTATTGCGTTTCTGTTAAAAAAATGCACCTCACCCAAATGTGAGATATGTGATGTATTGATTATGATTTTGCATTCACAATATTAATTAGGATAATAAGTGATCGATATTAATATATTAATCAATTAGTGATTTATTCAGATAGTGGTAAAAATTATATCGTGATTTTCATTTAATTTTTGCCACATTTATCTTGCGAATTGTACGTAATAGCCACACTGAAGTGTAATATTGCTGTCTCATGAGTGGCCACGCGATTGCTACATCTATAGGTTTTTTATCTAAGAACCAAACGAATCTCATGTCATTGTCATGTATGCGTTTACTTTAGTTACTTTAAGACTGAGCTATTCTACTACGTGATATAAATGTCAATAAATATACTTAATTAATACGAATACTTTCTTATTAGAAATGTGTATCATACCACAATAATATCTGCAATTGTTTAAATTAATCTTCACTAAATTAAATTGCATGTTCTCACTATCAATGTCATTAGTGCTCAGTGAACAGAACTTATATTTATCAAGCGATCTAGCTATAACTGTAAAAATTACTTTTATTATCGACTATTAGACTACAGCCGCTCGTCACATTAGTGAGCATTACTGAAGAGACTACAATATCTAACTACTTCATTGTCTAAGCCAGTTTCCATAAGACCAAATGGTAACTAATGTTGTGGCAAATACTCAGCGCTCTCTATTGGACGTTTAGTAGAGGCCGCGTCAAACTTTATGCTCAGCGTGCCGCAAATTGCTGAGTAGATTTTAGCTGTTAGTGGGATATAAGGCATTTAGTGCTTATCTACATGCTGATGATGACTAAGCTAATGACTGAGCAAAACGTTTGACACGACTGTCATATCAGATTGAGTACCTCTCAACTACAAGGATTTCATAGATTCTTAGCACATAAAATAACACTTATTCTTATGAAGATGTTATTTTCCTATACGTTATTATAATTTCCAAGAGTTATATGAGCGACCGTATAATAAAGATCGGAAGACTAAAAGTTTCTTTCAATCATTGTGAATTTAGAACCATACTTTTAAAATAGGGCTCTATTTCACTTAGTCGCTAATATTTCACCAAACTCTACTTTAACCGCTAAGCCGTTTCTATGAAAACATGATAATGTTTCCCTAACCAAAATGCAAAATTATCATAGAGACTTATAGTTAGTTATAATATACCTAATAAGTAAAATGTTTTCTTAGTTAAAAGTTATACAGCTCACTCGTTTGGTCTTATATCTCTACACAGCTCCGAGTCGCAAAGACTTAGAAAGCTGACAACGTGCACGAATTGAGTAGAAGTGAGTAAAGGAAATTGCAGACGGAACATTGGGCATTGAGTGGGTGCGGCTGAAGGCGCCAGGTCGCGAGAGTTGGCGTGCTCTGCGTCAGAGGTGGCGCAGCGGTGCTCGACAGTCCACTCGCGACATCCACTCCAGATCACGGGTAGTCACCTGCGGATTGATGACGATTTTTAAAACACTATAGTTTTATATTACCTACCTATACTTATTAATTAAGAAAATCCTCATCAAATCAATCATAAACCTGAACTGAAGATAACTTATAATAAGTACTTTCTGATATTTACGCGAATGTTACACATTTTGAAATAAAACTACGTTTACGGGATCTATCGTGTTTACTTGATTTTCTACTATCCCGACGTTTCGAATACTTTACAGCATTCATGATCACGGGTGGACTTAGATGGTAGACGCCCAAGGCTGATATGTTGTTTCAACGGTTTCATCTACCCACAGTTATATGATTTTACAAAAGTTGGTTAATTTATTGTGACCCACCTAATATTCGTTTAGAAACAATTAAAATATCTACTTTAAATTTTTATACTTACAATGTGTTTGTATCATGAATGCTGTAAAGTATTCGAAACGTCGGGATAGTAGAAAATCAAGAAAACGCGATAGATTCCGTACTACGTTTACGGAATCTTATTACTTGATTTTATTTCAAAATGTTTTTTTTATTTTTTAATCAATTCTTTATTATGAAAGGAAAACTTGCACCACCAACCACAGTAATGGTTTGGCACTAAGTATGAATTCTCGCTTACTGTCACACTGAAGAGGAAGATACCGCCGTATTGTCTGTTTATTAGATATATATAATTACTAGATTCTAACCGTAATTTCATCCACGTGGACTTTAATATAAATGTATGCCACATTATAGAAAATAAAAATCTTTATGCAAAAATATTCATCCTACAGGAATCATTCTTTTTTCGGGCCTATGTGGTAGGCTATATCTGGGCTCCAAACTATATGTATGCAAAATTTCATGATAATTGGTTCAGTAGTTACGATGTCAAAGCGTAACAAACAAACTACCTTTCGCATTTATAATATTACTAGCTGTCACCCGTGATTTCGTTTGCGTTGTTTATTATGTACAAAAAAACATAGCATCACGCCTGTATTCCCCGAAGGGGTAGGCAAAGGTGTATTACACACCCACGACTCGCCAGCTATGTTTAAGTCCCACGTAATAGGGGGCGAGCCTATTGACGTCTACCGGGCACATTTCCAAACTCCGGGCTGTTACGGAGATATTTTCTTTTTAGGAAAAAGCTCAATAACATTGCCCGACCCAGGGATCGAACCCGAAACCTCATGATTTGCAGTCGCATACACTACCGCTACACCACCGAGGAAGTTAAAAGTTTATTATGTACTTATAGAAATCGATGTACAAATCTTACGGTGCTACTGTGAAGAGAGTAGCGAGCACAGAACTTTGAAATTATTTAGTGATATGGTAGTTAGGTAACCTTACTCCCTCATTTGCGCAGGAACACCCACAAAAACCTACAAACCTATCGAGCCTAAAGACCCCTTTCTCCTTTCCCTTTTTCCTAAGGCATAAGAAGGCCGTTTTTTAGGTATGAGTCTCTGTACTCATTTAATACACACCTGGTGCATGGAGTATACAGCAAGAACGACTAGCACGTGCATGATGTTGTGGGAGTTGAGGCAGCGGTCTACCGCCCCCGGGAACCACTTCTCTGGGATGTGCATAGCGCCGATCACACCTCCACCCAGAGACACTGCATCCTGGAATGTATGAAATAAACATAACTATTAGTTAAATTCAAAAGATACTAGTTGATACAAACTCTAATAACACATTTCATGATTAACTATAAAGATTGCATCGATAACAAAACATAGCCTAGAAATGAATATATAATACATAGGCACGTCGGCAGCCAAACTATTTTAGTGGATATTGATCTGTAGTCGATTAAATCTATGGTGATTAGTCAGTTATCTCTAGATGTGCGATGCCACCAATTGATAACTGCAATAAATTAATTGTAAATAAAAAAAACCGCCTTCAAAAGACACACTGGAACTAAAAAGCAAAAAATAATTGGACATACGATTGGACTACTGATGCAAAAATGTTACTCGTATCTAATGTTATTCATTTATATATATACGAGGACATATTTTTTGGTATCATTTTTGGACTAGGCATCGACTTCTTTGGACCACTGAAGTAATCCAACACAGTACCGTGTGTGGTCCGTCAACACAGGCGGAGAGACGGCACACGGCGGGTTTATTTAGTGGGTGGGGGCCAGAAAAAAAAGGGCACTGACTTCTTTAAAAATAATTTATTTTTAGCTTTTTAGCGTTTTTTTATAAAATAGCTGCGTAGGTTAGAGTAGGTGGTACATGATAGGTAGGCCTTCATGGGTGCATCTTGTATGAGAAAGCGTCAAGCACAGGAGTATCAAAATGACAAAGATGAGCGCCTAAAGCGCAGTAGAGAAAGAAATATAGCACAGCGTCACGGAGAGTCTTTCGAAGACCGTGAAGAAAGGCTTTATATATAATATGGGTACGCCAACTAAACGCACTGCACCAATGAGACAGAGAGGTTTCGAAGTAAATGGAAAAATATGATCAATGTAAACAACTTTTTAGATATTTGTATATCTGTTAAAACACGCTTGACTGATTTTGATAAAAAATAAATATGACCACCTCTGAAGTAGCACCTACTAAACAAAAAATAATTATTGAAATCAATTCATAATTGGCGGAATAATCGCGTAACGAACGTACAAAAAAAACATACAGTATAATTGAGAACCTTCTCCTTTTGGAATTCTGTTAAAAATAGCATCGCTTTGTTTTATTAAAAACTGGCGGGGCTTCGTCTGTGTGAGCTTAAGAAAAGAATGGAGTCCAGTCCAGAGAGAAATAATACAGAACTTAACGACACCATTGAGGAACGACACATGGCAACACAAATTGATAAGGGTACGTAATCGATGTTGATTCCCGAGAGAGAAGAATCTTAACGTATTTTTTACAATGTGTGATTTGTTCCAACAGAGAATACTCGTAGTTTTATCCCGATTGTTTCCTTTTTTATTGCAATATTAACGAACGAATTATGTGTGCTATTATTACCTGCTAGTATTAAAAAAAACTGTAACAGAGCTGTTAAAAATAAAAACATAAAAAAAAACATAGCATCACGCCTGTATTCCCCGAAGGGGTAGGCAGAGGTGTATTACACACCCACGACTCGCCAGCTGTTTAAGTCCCACGTAATAGGGGCCGAGCCTATTGACGTCTACCGGGCACAATTTCCAAACTCCGGGCTGCTACTGAGAATTTTTCTTTTTAGGAAAAATTTAATAACATTGCCCGACCCGGGGATCGAACCCATGATTAGCAGTCGCATACACTACCGCTGCACTATCGAGGCACTATGCAGTTTTTTTTTTTATTAAAAATATTTGAGGTTAATTACTGTATTATTATTTATATTTAGGCGTGTCTGAACACAAAACAATTTTTGACGTGATAACGTTTTAAAAATCGATGAACGCCGGCAGCACGCACGAAAGTCTCATGTTCCCAAAAAATGTATGACGATCGATGCATTGCTTGATGTTCGCGCCCACAAGAGAGTTGCGGACTGAAGAGCGGCCGCGGGAGAGAGGCCGGCCGCGCTGCCGACCGACCGACCGACATCACATTCTTCGCCCGAACGCGTCCTGGGTAACACGCGTATCTCAATTCTTGTATAGCAGCACGCGCGATAGTACCTTTTTATATGTACCATTCGATTTCTATCAGTATTACATTTTGTGAAACTCTCAGAAAACATATATGACGTTATCACGTAAAATTATCGTCCGTGAACCGACTTTACAGACAACCATATAGTTTTTATAGAGTTTTTGTCTGTTTGTTTTTCGCTCATCTTAAATTACTGAACCATTTTAAAGTAACTTGTTTTGTAACTGCTTATTAATATTTGATAGATCTTGATTAGACTTAAAAATTGTGATCTTGCTACCAGGTTGAGAATTTGAGATATAACCAAAAAACTAACTTAGTGTGAATGGTCACTATAGATTATACGAGTAGGTAAATAAAGAGCCTAACTCACAATTGAGTAATTCTACAGGCTTAATATAGATGACAGCCGCGCTTCGGTATAATCTAATCGAATTCAGCTATGTCTGAAAGCCAAATCCAATAAGTTTCGGAATAACAAGACTGGAATGTTATCCTCCTTAAATCAACAACGGTATTTTCATGTGACTGTCGATAGAACGAATTATTCGAATCGTTACGAAATACCTATGCAATGTCCAGATTTTGACTTATATTATATTGCCCATAATTTGTTTCCAAGTCATTTCTACGCGTCACCAAAATACCACAAAATACATCTGTAAAACGTATGACGTCGTAATGTATAAAGGTAAAAAACGATTTTTGTAGAAAACACTAATAAAAACTCTTAAACAGCAGCAGCCATACAATCGCGGTCTCATTTGTAAATAAGTAGGTTGGTACAGTATATAGTATACAGTCTTTAATCGCTTTACACATTGCCATCCAATTAGCTATAGGTACAACGCTATATTGCTGAGCCATCGCTTCAGATTATTAAGTCGGCGCCAGAAACAGCATATTTCAACACTTACTTGGACACTTAACTATTATGAGGAACGGGTATTTGAATATTTGTTTACAGTTTTATCATATATTTGCCCTTTGCCATATAGCGTCGGCTTTTTGAGCGCGCATCAAAGTTCAAATGTGTGAGTATCCTGCTACACTTATGCAAAGTTCAGTTGCCAGTAGAATATAATAGATATTCTTAGGGCTGAGTATTAAATAAAATCTATATTCTGTACACAAAGTGTGAAAATGTGAAATCGAAAATAACAGCCACGAACACGATTTGAACCTGCATCTCCTGAAATACCGTCCCAGATGCTTTGCCAATTTAGCGTGACAACTGCTCGGGACTCCGAATTTCGATAACACATTCATTCTTAACGTCTTGGGTGACGCAAATCCTGCTCGTGACTGTTATGGTCGATCTCACATTTTCACACTTTGTGTTAATTTATATGGCTTAGCATGTCAATTCCTGAAGAAGTATATAAAAATACTAAAATATTAAATAAAATCTGTCAATTTAATGTTCGATAACGATACATTTCACACATACATTCGTGGTTCCTTCTCGGAATTTTTAGTTGTTTTGCTCATTTATAATTACATAATTACATATATGTATACACATATGATATAAGTGTACGCGTCGTAAGGTAAATCGAACATGTTTACGAATGTGTGATGTAGGAGTAAATGATTTTGTCGAGATCCTATTATATCAGATCTATGCAAAAACGGGAGGTATCAAGCTCGAATCCTATTTAGATTTAGATGTCGAGACCTCACAAGGCGCACACCTCTGGTACAAAATTGTGTGTAACTTATCTATTCAAAGGTTTTGTGAGATATCTGTACTTGCCTGATAGTCTAGTAGTCTACCAAATCCACTTTTTTTTAGTTGTTTATAACGTTTGTAATATTTGCTGGCGCATCATGAATTTTTTCAAAACCTCAAGCATATTTTTAGGAGCCGGCGAAAGAATTTTGACCTAAAAGGCACTTATTGACTAGACCATGAGAGATTTTCCCGACGGTTACTATATCAAACCGAACTAGGCCAGCGTGGTTGATTATGGTCTCCCAAGTCCCAACAGTAGTATATTAGGTCGAAAAAAAACAGAGCCAATTCTAATAAAAAAAATATTGCAATCAGTTGACATGCTTAAGAATTATCGCTACATAAAAAACTACGACGTATTTACGAACACACGTATATAAAAACATTTCGGCGAATTGTTTAATCTTCGCCCTGTGTGTTTATAATAGAAATAAATAAAATGATTCGTTTTATCTTTTTATATATAAAAAACAATTGCTGTTCGTTAGGTGCAGCGCAGACGACACACTTTTTGTGCGATCGAATCTGCGGCGCACAAAAAGTCTGCATGGCGCGCTAAAAGTCCGTCGCGGATTTTTCACAGAATTTTTTTCGCAGAACGCACACGACGCACATCTACGATCATTTTGTTGGCAGAACTGTAGGGACGTATACGCTGTGAAAATGCAGAGATCGCGATGTATTATTTTATACTTGAAGTTGTGGGGTTATTAGTATTTTCCAATCAACCTCCTCACATAGATATATTTACTGTCGTGAATCGATAGATATATATTATTAATTGATGTTCTATGATTCCTGTAAGGACCCCTCTGGTCTGGTACAAAAGTAATCTCTCTATCAGTTTGTGTTGTTGTGTTCAATAGTGTTTACATAGGGAGCCATTTTATAAAAGATATTGTTGTGAATTTATATATTAATCGTGTGATCTGCCTAATTGTATACTCTTGTGTGGTTGTTACAAAACATTGCAATCATTGAGCAAGGTATCGTGTATCATTCCTCTAGGGCAAGCATTCAAGTCATGGGAACTTGACGACGAGATTAAAATCCTGATGGTATTCCCTTTATGGGAATAGTATAAGTTGGACTCCTGTTTGGACAGGAGCGGAATAAATATAGCCGTGTGTGGCCGGCTTTAGAATTGTCCCACCCCTCTCCACCCATGGGAGTCGTAAGAGCCGACTGAGGGAATGACGCGGAATGGGAGGAATCACGCGGATTTTTTATCTGCCGGACTTTTTGTGCGTCGTATGCGTTACTGCATATAATTACATAGGTTCTATTTTTATAGATTAAAAAGTGCGCCGCCGATAGTACGTCGTCTGCTCCGCACCTGTCTCGCTAAATCTCAAGAATGGCTTGACCGATCTGAGTAATTGTTTTATTGTTTTGTTCGCTCTAATATAGGGGTGGTTTAAAAATAAAAAAAATAGGGAATCTTTATAAAAAGTAGAAAAAAAAAAAAATACATATTAGTAATTTTGTTCGAGTATTTGGCTAACAGGTGACAAAATGACAGCTACTGTCATTATAATTCATTAAGATTACAAGCAGGTTATATTTAATAACCTACCTAAATTCAAATCTTAGACGATGCAGATTGATCAGTATTGATATAGATATTAATTGTAGATAAAATAAATTGACGGTGATACGAAGTTCACGGGGTCATCTATACTCTATTCCAATTACGAAATCCCTTTTGACACTTCTTAGAACGTAACTCTTCAGGTTTCGCATAATTTGAAATAATAATAATTTTTTGTTCATGGTCGTAAATCATATTTTTTTTAAAATGATGATTTACGACCATACACAATCAATCTAAATCATTATACAATTAATTCACACACACAATCAACATATTGTTTTTAGACATCGTGCTCAAAATAATCAAAACTTTAAAATATAATTATATTTTACTGCAGTTTTGCGTTTAAGTTCTATAGTTTTATTTTTACTTTTTTACATAGTGACGTAGGTTTAGGTTTAAAGACATTTATTCCTTTCGTTAATTTCTGTTATTATCTCCTTGTTTAATGGCTCTTGTTGAATTTCTGTTATTATATTTTTGTTTATCCATTCCTTTTGGGGTTCATTTATAATTTTTGTTTTCATAATTTTGTTCTTATCCATAAGGTTTTTAATTAGCTTTTGTAATTTGGTGAAATCATTGTATGATTCTTCTTTTATCGACTTTTCTATTGAATCATAAAATCCTTTGTAATTGACGGCTTCATATTGATAATATGTTCTTGGCGGTGTTTTTACTTTGTTGATTTCAACATATAGCTGTTTATGATCAGAGTGGGGTGAATTAACTGTTATCATATGAAAGTTGTCGTGCTTTAAGTTAGTGTTTACATGGTCCAATAATGATTTTTTAGTTGTTCCTTCTCTGGTACTGTATTTTGTGGTAATTCTATTGATAATCTTATGTCCTGTTTGCTTCAGAAGCTGGTTGTATTGTTTGGTCCTTTGATCCTTGGTAAGTAGATCAATGTTGAAGTCACCGAATACTATTGCTCTCTTTCTTTGTTGTAATTGCGACTCATATACCTTAAGAAACTGTTTGAAGTTAGTTTGGCTCGGATTGTATACGACTCCGACTTCGAGGCCATATTTCTCTAGTTGTATCCACAAATAGTTTTTACCACCTACGTAATTTGATTCTGACATATTGTGTTTTAAGTTGTTATGGACATATGCGGATACCCCACCTCCAGCTATATCTGTTCTGTAGTTATAATAATGATAGTAATTTGGTAATTGAAATTGTAACGCTTGTACTGCGTTGCGGATCCAGGTCTCAGTTAGTAGGATAATATGAACATTATTCGGTATTACTTGTAAGATACATTTGAGTTCGTCGAATTTTCCTTTTTTTCGTATACTTCATTGAGGTAGAGGCATTGAGGTAGAGGAAAATAAATCGTGATTTGTTCATTGGAAAATTTTGGTCTAGGAGTTCATAAGTATTATTATTTTCGAGGTTAGTGTTGATTGTTGTGTTTACTGCTTGTAGTTTTTTATAATTTCTATTATTGTTGGTGTCCCATGAATATATTTAATTGTAAGATTAGTCTCACCTTCATCTTGACGTCGTTTCAACTCGTCTCTTAGAATTTTCATATAATTTTGTTGGGTTGGTGTTTGGTCTGAAAATATTTGTACACCATTCTGTAGCTTACTTCTGTTAAGGAGTAATATTTTGGCAGGTTCTGAAGTTTCAAAACACACCTTGATGCTGCGATTTTTACCTGGACTTTGCCGATTCTAAAAATCTTGGATGGTTTTGGAATATTTGAGCTCACTAGGGAGATTATTTTCAGTAATTCAGCTTCATCCTTCAGCACTCTGTCTTCAAACGTTGACGCAATTTGCTCTGGTAAACTAGCACGATATTTTTCTCCCTATTTTTCCTATTCTGCATTTCTTCAATAATTCTTTCGTTTATTATTAGCTTATTTTCTAACGGTGGAGGTGTAGATTTTGCGGAAATTTTGAGATTATTTATATCGGATTCAACGGATTTCATTTTTGTTTCTATAGTACTAAGGGATCGCTCGTTTGACGATTTCATTTCTGTGATTTGATTTTTATATCTGTAATGTTATCTTGCATGTTTTTCATAAGCAGTTGGTTGGACTCGACATACTTTTCTAGTAGAGAGCCAATGCGCGACATTTCTGATCTCATATCTTTTAAATCATTATAGCATGTGCATTCGATATCACAGACCACTTTTCGTTTCCGAAATGTGATTGACGTTTCCGAACTTGGATTATTCATCTTAGACAAATCCGGTTGCGACCCTCCAGTTGGTGACCTCTGAATGCTCATATTGTATTAGTCGGCGCAGCGAGTTGAGTGAGCGAAAGAATGGTAGCAGCCGTACCTGTCACGGAAGTGAAGGCGGCGTAGTGGGCGCGGTGGTAATGAAGCGGCGGCGGCGGGGATACTCTTCACTGATGCGCAGGAGTGTAATGTTATATTTACTCAATAGCGTTCACAGAATTTGGAAATTCAACTTGTATGTTTTTAGGTTCAAATTTGATTAGTTCTGATTAATAATTTACACGTAAATATCTTGCACACGTCTACACTGTATGACAACGAATGTCAGATTCTAACTAAAAGAATCGTATTAAAAGCGATTATAGACAGAATCTTTTCGCGAGTGAAAATCTGTCAACACTGCGTCCACCTCGTGATTACGACCCGCCATTTTGTTTGTCTCTTCAGTACGAGTGCAGAAGCCTTGTATACGATACGCGTATTCAGTTTAGTTAATTTTGTGTTGTGTTTTTATTTCGTTCTTGTTATTGTAGTAATAATTGTTTGATAATTCTTTCGTTGTTATTAAGTTTTGACTGTTATTTGATTTGGTTTGTTTGTATTTATAAACACTGTGGCCGAAACTGAGACCACTAAAAGAACAGTGTAGCGCAGTCAAGCGCGAGAGTTTGTAGTACGCCTACAAGATTACTTTGAAAGAGAGTATCAGAATGGTGGTCCATTGTTGCCACTTTCACAAGTGACTAACCGAGTAAGTGCAGCTCTTGGTATTAGTCGAAAAACTGTTTCCCGAATAAGTAAGGAAAAACATAGTAAAGATTTAACGGAAGATAACAATATTAAACACAAAGTGTTTATTGTGTTTAATGTATAGTGCTAAGCATGTCAAATGCTAAAAATATATATAAAAATATCTAAATAGGAAGATAACAAATTAAAATCGCCACTTAAGAAAAAAGGTTAGAAGATCGATAGTTACACATATCGACAATTTTGATAACGACGCCATTAGAAACTATATCTATGGCTACTATAGTAGGAACGAATTGCCGACTCTCGATAAATTATCAAATACTTTACGAGAATCTGGACTGTTTCACGGCAGTAGAACTTCTTTGTGGAGTGTGTATGATCAAATGTTACAAATAGTTCTATATAGTAAAAAGCACCCCACGCTTTTTTACAATCATTATTTATTGTAATATTATTTACTACTTGTTAGTTCAACTAGCTATTTAAAGCGTGTTATTTTAGATTTTTCAACTATAATTTATTTTCTTCTTTTTAGTCTCAAAATAGTATCAAAACTTCAAAAGTACGAAGCAAAGGGACAAGAGTAAAGTAAAAGTAATACTATATGAAAGTAGAACATAGATAAATAACTATACTGAAAACTAAAATAGAAGCAAAAAGATTCTTATTTCGCAAACACTCATATCGCGTTTCAGAAACATCGGACAACGCCGGTGCACATCTTAATATCGCGATTCAGAAACTTACACATTTAACAACTACGGAACCCTAAAAACCGATAAATACCAAATAATTTTATCAAATTAGTGTATTGTCATCGGTCCTCGATAAATTTACAGAGTTAAACGAAATCTGGCCATTTAAAGTGGGTCAAAATCGCGTCCAAAGGAGTCGGTTAAAAACATACAAATATACAAACATACAGGTGAAGCTAATAAAAAGCGTGTAAACAAGTTGGCTTTTCTTATAAAAAATGTGATAAAAGGCGGATTTTGATGGAACGGTGAGAGGTATAGCTTTAGCAAAGTCCATTGCCGTTTGGAATAATGTTATATTCCTAGATGAGACGAGGCTAAACGCTAATCATACAGTTGGCAAGATATGGACAGACGACACTCCTCACTCCTACACAAAAGTACCTAGTGGCAAAGGCGAACGCTTAATTATTTGTCTTTCCATGAAGGGATTTGTTCCGAACTGCCTCTTGGCGTTTAAATCTAAGAAAACTGTGGAATACCACGAAGATATGAATTTTTGTTAAATTTAAGGAATGGTTTTGTACCTTATTGACCAACTTGAATGAGCCATCGACGATCATTATGGACAATGCACCGTATCCTTCAGTACAAATAAGTAAGCCTCCAACTTCTAGCAGCAAAAAAGCCGATATTGAAATGGCTGAATGACAATAATATTGTTACTGACATGTCCATGTTAAAAGTTGAGCTGCTGCATTTGGTTGCTATAAATAAGCCAGCTAGACCAAAATACGTATTGGACGAAATGGCTAAGGAAGCCGGACACAATGTAATGCGCCTTCCACCCTACCATTGTCAATACAATGCCATAGGTGAAATATTGATTTCGGCTAGTGATGATGAATAAGTTCCATCTTGATAAAAATATCATGTAATAATCTAATTAAATTTAAAAAACAAAGTTTTATAAATTTTAATCTGATGCTAATCCTTTTTCTGTCATTACGATTTTAATTTGTTCGTTATAGTAATCGAAGATCAATATCCTCGAGTATCGACTATAGCGGTACTTTACTAGTACTTGATTATTGACATCTGTCAAATGGGACTTCGTAATTGGAATAGAGCATAGTACTAAATAAATGGCTCATAAAGTATCGAGCCAATACTTAGGTCACATGTCTTTTGCATCGATCTGCCTATGGGTTTGACTCTCAGTCGAGACATAATAACTCTATTACTTACTTTTAGAGTTAATGTAAAAATAATTTACTTTAGGAACTAAGTTCCTTTTACGCACATTACTAGAATGTATTTTTAAATCTGCCCAACTTATTGAAATATAAATTAGGTTAGAAACAATGGTAATGCAAGGCGTATTGTATTTCCGAAGAGCGATTATCTCTCGTGCTTAAATTCATTTCTTATTCTACCGTAGACGGCCGTTCGGAGTCATTTGGCTTTAAGCCAAGGCTCCATTGTGTGTCCGTTGAAAGGGATTGGACATTGTTTCGCATCCACATAGTAACAGTATAATATAAAGATTAATTAATTATTTTCGAGGGTTTAAGCATATAAGTGTCGTTTAGCAATGTGTGGTTATTGAAAATACTTAAACTTTTGATCTATATTTTAGCACTTGACATGCTCAGCTACTCTTAAAGTACAAATATAATTTGTGAATAATAATTTGTGCTTAAACTTTCTAACGTAGTCATTAAACGTACAGTAAAAACCGTGCCCAATAGTGGGACAATAATAATCTAAAAATAAAAGAACAAGTTTTCATTCAGCGCATAAGCTCTGTACTATTTATATTGAAATTTTCTTGAAAAAAATACTGTATTAGACTATGTGGGTGTTTGTCTGTTTGTTTGTTCGCACATAACGCAAAAATTACTGAAGGCATTTTCGTGAAATTTGTTTTTGTATTAATAACTCTTAATTAGACTTAAAACTGGTATACGTTTTCCCGCTACTACGTCGTCTAGGTATTGGATATCTGAGATACTTCTGAAAACTAGGTTTTTGAGCTTAGAGTATAAAAACTATAGAGCGCGCGTATCGCTTCGGTCCAGTTGTGCCAATCGTTATAGGTACTTAACTATGGTATAGCGTTTTTATGGTGACGTTCCATGCGTGACGTAATCTCTGCAAATATATCGATTGTTTGCCGGGAATATACTTAAGTTAGGAATTAATTAATTATAATATATTCAATATTCTAATAAATAGCGAAGCGGTAAAACCAAGGACTGCAAAGACAGTTTTATCGAGTTCAATCTCCAGCCCGAGGTTTTGTACGGCATACTCCTCTGACTTTCCGAAGTTATGTGTGTATTTGTTTACAAGTTATTATTGCTCGGTGAGGGAAAACATCGTGAGCAGACCTACACGCCTGAGACCACGGCTACGTGCTTGTGAAGTCTGCTAACCCTCACTGGGCCACCATGGTGAACTACGGCTTAAATCGCTCTCAATCCGAGTAAATAGGGTTGGAAGAATACATTTGTCGGTTTGCTATGATAGGTATAATTAATACTTACAAATGATTTAAAAAAGGTAGGTATCATTTATTAAATTTTAAAATTATAAACCTTGACTTTTTTCTGAATTAACAAACTCAGATCATAAGCAGACCATTATTGACCCTTAAAGAGCGTTAATTATTATATTATATTTATATAAGTATTTGTTGTTACGTCTATATATTTTTCCACTACTGCACGTATCAAATTAATAATGTAATAGCATACATGTACCTACTCGTATATTTATATTATATAATCACCAGATTATTTATTAGACAGAAATAATATTTTTATATAAAATTATACTATTAAAAAATATCGTATAAAAATAATTGCGGTACAACACTATCTCATCGTGAAGAAAAAATGACGGTTGATAGCGTGCCGGGACGACCTGCCCTGCGTGTCCTGCGTACCCCTCTAAGACCCTTCTGAATTTTGCTAAAACAAGTGATTTTGCATGGACATATAAAAATATTCGGACATAGTCTCGCTAACACAACTTTGTGTCACTCAGAGTCGGCCAGTTCGCTGTACGTACATACCTACACGCACTCATTCACACGTTAGTCAGCCATTACCCGAGTAAACGTTATCACAGTCGGTACGTCTACGCTGCAAAAAAATATTAAAATACAGCATGTCTTGTATGGTGAAATGGTGTAAAAACCGTAGTGACCGAAAGAAAAAAAAAACCAGGAGTCACATTTCATAGGTAAACGATTAATTTAATCACTTAGTTCCCTATTTTATACATTAAAATTAATATTAATTCACTAGAACAAAATAATCTAGTATTGCTAATATTCACTAGTGCAAATTACCCGAAATATGGGAGTTTTATAGTTCTATATTTATTACTTTTTTATACTCTGATTTTTTATTTTGTAGAGTAAAATGATATTTGAT
This sequence comes from Leucoma salicis, assembly GCA_948253155.1. Taxonomy (NCBI): domain Eukaryota; kingdom Metazoa; phylum Arthropoda; class Insecta; order Lepidoptera; family Erebidae; genus Leucoma; species Leucoma salicis. Next base: position 20,312,191 of record OX411814.1, on the reverse strand, counting down.
TGCTACGTATCGTTAATAGTGTTGTTGTAATCTGCGTTATCGAAAACACATTACCTATTTATATTTTTTTTATTATAATAAATTTTCTGATGGTTTATTAATTTGAATTTGCGTTGGTCAGTAGTATAAGTAGCATGAATTTATTATTGTAGTGGCATTTACAAAATCTAAATTAAAGTAATCATACCTATTGTAATAAATTGCATTTGCGAGTGTTATTTATGTTCATAAGAAAATCGCATTTAACGAAAGCAACATAAAATAAGGTGGTAGATGCCCACCGTATATGTCTATTTGTCTGCTTATTAACATTTTAGTCAAAATGGAAAAAAAATAAAAGAGAACTTTCTTAATCACTATTTATTTCTGAATTATTATTTGAGAATCTGAGTGTTACATTTACTAAGAATCTTTTTGTTACAATTAATAAGGTTAACCGGTAGCATCATTTTATTTTGTTAGTTTATAACATACTCGATATATCTAAACTACCATTGCAGTGTCAACAACTTTAGCCCGTCAGTAAATAATTATGTAATTTCGGCCATTTTAAAACTTTTGTTCTTTCTTGCGACATGCCCCATTACCTGTGTCTATACACATTAGCCGGAACAGAACATAAAATAAGCCTAATTAAAAATATAGTGGAAAAATATTTAACAATTCGATTTCACCACATTTCAAAATTAGAGGGAATTACAAGAACCTCTCAAAGTAAAAAACAACATTATAAAAAAACTACTCAGCTTATGGGATGTTAGACATTAGCTACTTATAATTAAAAAGTAAACAAACATCTTTTTGTTTTACTATATACCTACAGTAGTCACAACGGATCTTTGTGTCTCTAAAGTTAGCTACAAGACGCTGCGTAGTAGCCATTTTTGTGTCGCAAGGCATGTGCGTCTTCTACAGTTTGCATTACCTAATCGAAAAATGTTTTTTTTTTTATTGCATGTAGTGGCAGACGAGCCACGGTCCATCTGATGGTAAATGGTAACTGTTGCCCATGGACTCAACTATACCGAGTGTATTGTCAAGCCGCTGCTCACCAATTCATTTAACAGATGAAATGAAATATAGACGGCTATCTCCTGCTACAGCCAAAACGCAACGATGTGCTTCATGGCCGGTCACACGGGAGATGGTGGTACCAACCCGCTCGAGCCGGATGCCAAGTGAGTACTTCCACTTAGTACCAGTCTTGTAATGATAATTGCTTACTTACCTTAGTCGCCTCATACGACACCCGTGGGAAAGAATGGGGTGGTGACACTTGTATTCTTAATCCGTCACCACACGGATGAATGTTCGATTATAATTTAACAATTGTAATCGATAATTATATAATTCATCGATCGTAAGATGTGGACTCTTCTAAATCTAAATTAAAGCTTATTCACTGAAATCGCTCGTACACCTACTTTTTATTGAATTTAAAAAAAAAATAGAACCTAAATAATTAGATATGAAAACATTATGATCTCATTTGATTTTTTTGTTAATCAAGTAATAACATTTGAATTGGTCAGCACTTATCGTATGATCCTGTCAAAATTCCCACTTCGCGCTCTGTGCCTAACTTCAGAGACGCAAAGATTTGTTGTGACTACTTGTGACTACTATACTCTTTCTTCATACAGATTTGTGCAGTAAGTTTTAAATAAATAAATACAGTAAAACAGTGTTTTTTGGCTACTATTAACCTCTTCAAATAGTACGGTATTTTTTATATACATTTCCAATAAATTTGTCTGCCAATCTGTATATGTTAAAGGGTAAATTTGGCTAACATGGTATCCCTAAATTGACTCACACATAGATAGCCGCCGCCATTACCTTGCCTCAATTCTGTCTTAGCCGTCCGTTTCTCATACGTCCATGTGATTTAGTAACTAAATTCTACTCCTTTTATTTCGTTGCCGGGAATCGTTTTTACAATCTGGCACTGTACATTTCACCATTTTTATCAAAAAATCAATAAAAGATTACTCTCCGACTTAATATGAACCGTATTGTTTTGCTACTGATTGAGCGTTGCAACGAAGTGCGATACTGTTCATAAGTACTTGTGCTTACGGTTCATACTCAGTAAGGCGCGCTCTATAGTTTATATACTCTAAGGTTCTTGAGAGATACATAATTATACATAAAAACTAGCTGAACTTACTTAGATAGACTACTACTTTATATTTTTTCTTATGATTTGGACACCCACGGGGCTCAAAGGAGTGGTAACATTATTGTATTGCGTTCCTATTAAGCCTCAGAAATAAATATCGAGCATTTATTTTGAAACTTACAGGACTGTGCTTTGTGTAGGTTTTCATGTTGATTGATCGCGTGAGAACATGTTGTTAGCCACTCGCAGCACCGCATCGATTGTCAATTATAATAACATTACAAACATCATTCATTTGTTACGAAATAAGTAGTGGAGAAGAGTATTTGTTTTAGCCCTCGACGTTAAAGGAGATAGATTAATTATATTGTGTTTGTCTAGAGCATTATAGATTTCAAACGGCTGAGCGGGTTTTGATTTAGTGTTTTTGCTTGAAAGGCAACTTCGTCAAGGGTTTTTAGCTGTTTTAAAGAACAAATAATTGTGAGTGAAAAAGAGAGCCTTATTGTGAGCGGGATTCGAACCTGCGTCCCTTCCAAAGTGCTCTTGGATCAGAAGAGACGCAGGGTCGAATCCCGCTCGCAGTAAAGCTATCTTTTTCCATTTTCACAATAATTTGTTATTTAAGCTGAGCATGAGAAGTACTAAAATACAGATCAAAATGATTTTAGCTGTGTTTAAAAAAATCTATTTATGCATTTGAAGATCTACCAACTTTCAGAGGATCGTGGCGTTTGTAATTTTCATTAGGTACACATAACATATATCATGCCATTTGATGAGAATCCTTCATCAGCTCTTTGGCGTTGATATAATTATATCCATAAGTCCTAAAAATAAATAAGATTTCTTTGAATAAAATATAGATTGAACGTTGCAAAATGAACTGCTGTTTACCCTCATCTATACGTAATTTATTCACAGTGACGACAGGCGATCTGTTGAAGTGATAATACAAAAAACTAATATTGACTCAATGCAACAATTTTCTACAAAAACAGCATTCGCTTTTCGAGGTTTAAATGTCTGCTCAGAATATTCTTACGTATGATGCAAAAATGTGATATTATATTATATATGAGGTTACTGAAAATTATATGCATACATATGAACTTTATATGTAAGACATGTAAAAATACAAGTATAAATATAAAATGCTTCTGAATATATATATGTTATGTTTAACAACTCATGAGATTTCAGATCGTCAGGAGTTCAATAATACTGTCAAAATAAATACTTTGACGCAATCATTTTAATTTAGACAAATATCAAGGTTGTTTATTCTCGCTTAGATATGTAAATATGTGGGTTTCCACGATTGTTAATAGTTATATGCGTATATACTCATTAACATCGCCCTTATCTTAACAAGGGGCGGGGGCATGGGTTCACTACATTTGAACAAATAACTCGATGTTTATGTTAACTAAAAGTTTGAGGTTGATTTTGTCTGATATATGGCTCACAGCCGTTAACAAACTGTCAAATACACAGCCTTCATAATTACCACAACGCAGTTATGTGATTTTATGGTCTAGGTGGACAATAAATAACATACAGAAGTACCCCCAGCTGGACTCATGCCAGATGCTGTAACGAGTTCTAGTGATAAAAAACAGTTTTATTGATTGAGCTTCAGATACACAACATGTTTGTATAGCACTATGCCTTAGATGTGCTGTGAATATAATGCTTGATTTTTAGTGAGTTTCTTTTTTAGGCATTTCAATAATAGTTCGAAAAATATGAAGTTTTAAAACTAGGTAGGTATTCGTATTTAGAGATAATTCATACAAGCCCAAGCCATAACGTATTTTTAGGCATGAAAGAATAAAAAATATATTACGATCAGTTCGCAATGTATCCAAATCGCCTTAGAGAATTTAAAGTAAATTATAGTCTAATGGTAACCCATTTTAGAAGTTAGTTGCTTCTAGAAAATGCATATTTTTTTAGTAGATTATTAAAAAAAGTTATGTAATTGTCTGTTAACCAATTGTAGTCATTTTGTTGATCAAGTAATTTTGCAACTTATTTATTTTGCTATGTTATTTTTTTAGATACATTATAATTTTTAGTTGCACAACAACTTTTTTTTTTGTTCAGGTGGGAAAAAATGGTCCTAACCGCACATCCCGTCGTTCGGGGCAACGAACAAGGTAGTGTGGGGCCTGCACCCACTAAAGAAACCCGCCGTGTGCCATCTCTCCGCCTTTATTGGCGGGCCACTGGAACTATGTTACATTCCTTCGGTGGTCTCGGCGGAAACACCTACCTACTGCGATTAGTATTCATTTTATATGGTATTCTTTTTTTCATAATTATATTCTTGAGATCAATAAAATGAAACCTTAACGATTGTTCTAGTTCATTATAAATCGGTCCGTGTGGTGACGGACTAAGAATACAAGTGTCACCACCCCATCCTTTCCCGCGGGTGTCGTACAAGGCGACGAAGGGAAGTAAGCAATTATCACCCATTGCATTACTGGTTCCAAGTGAGAATACTCACATGTTATCGGACCCGAATGGGTCGGTACCACTGTCTTCTGTGTGACCGGTCATGAAGCACAACAGTGTGTTTTGTCTGTAGCAGAAGATAGCCGTTTATTCTTTCATTTCATATCTGAGAAATGAAATGGTGCGCACTGTGCGCAGCAGCTTGAAATACTCTCGGTATAGTTGAGTCCATGAACGACGGTTACAATTTACCATCAGGTGGACTGTGGCTAGTCTGCCATCATAAGGAATAAAAAAGAATCGGTAAAAGGATCAGCATAAATGAGGTATAATGTAATGTCTAATCAACGTGATAAATAAAAGTGTATTATTAAACACAAAGTGAAAAATGTGAAATCGAAAATAACAATCACGAGCAGGATTTGAACCTGCATCTCCTGGATACCGTCCAGATGCTTTGCCAATTCAGCCATCGTGACAATTGCTCCTGACTGCTAATTTCGATAACACATTCATACTTAACGTCTTTTGGTGACGTTGCGCCATCTGTCGGCAGTATTTTCATACATTATACCGACCACGTAAACTTAATTTTACAATTAAGATTTTACCAAATAATGACGCAAACCCTATAATTATTTAGATATTTTTATATATATTTTTAGCATTTGAATATATATAAAAATATCTAAATAAATAAAAGTGTTTTAGGTCTCACGTCTCAGGGAGCATACTTAAGATAATGTCAGTGGATGATCAAAATGATGATGTATCAAAACTTAGTAAAAGACTTACTTGTAAGAAAACATGCAGTATTGCGTGTGGGTCACCGCCGCCAAGCCTAGCTGCACGTGCGCCTGCGAGTAACACGCGCATGCAAAACGGCGCCGCGAAACAAAGCCTTCGCTCCCACGGGGACCATGCGCGCATCGCCTGCACACATCACCACAACATTCTTAGCGATTATGGTATCAAACAAAAAGAAACACGTTTAGAATCATTCTTTATGACGAACTCGTTGAACAATGTATTTTTTTTTTAAATCAGAAGGAAAAAATAATCTATACATATATTAGCCAACCGCATTCCATTGCTATAATAATAGGTCTCTCCTGATTTACCTACACCACAAATATCGAATCTGCATATATTGCATCCAGTCTATTTACACTGCCTTTGTCAAGTCATCTGACCAGGGTCCTACTTTAAGTTTAGCGGTTCACGGTATCACTCTTGGAACTTTCTGCTCCAGCAAACTTCAGCAGATATGAACAGCCCCTTGCCCCTTCAGTATGGTAACTCTACAACACAGATTACCTCCGTACTGACGTTTCCCGTTCTCTGCCGAATGCTCCGTGCTGAGGTTATCCTTTAGAGAAACCATAGCATGGATCTCCAAAAAAATAATAAACACAATATTCTTTTCCTCAATTTTGATATTTGTATTTCAACTTCATGGGTATGAACATTAAACTTACGAGTACCTTATAAAGTCCAAGCAGACTACCAAGGCAATATACGGTGAGTGCGGTGTACCGTAGAAGTGTTGGTGCGCAGTATACAGTTGCGGTCACCATTGGAATAGCACCTGCAACAAGCATATACTATAGTAAATACATGTATATTGTATGTTATAGTAACGGCCTCGGTGATGCAGTGGATAGTGTGAGCGACTGCTGATCATGAGGTCTCGGATTCGATCCCCAGGTTTTTCGGGGGCCCAGGGAGCTTTTTCGTAAAAAATAATAATTCTCAGTATCAGCCCGCAGTTTGAAAATGTGCCCGGTAGACGGCAATAGGCTCGCCCCCTATTACGTGGGACCACGGAGCGTGGGATTCAAACATAGCTGGCGAATCGTGGCTGTGTTAATACACCTCTGCTTCTGCCCCTTCGGGGAATACAGGCGTGATGTTATGTTTTATGTTTTTTTTACATTATAGTAAATAGCATATTTGTATAAGTATTCATATTGTATATACATATTAATACTATATAAATAGTTATATACTCGTATGTATGTATGTACATACTTAGATTTGTAGAGAAAATATTTTGGCCCTTGGAACATACTGACAAAATCATTATGGCCCTAAGGCTTCAAAGTTTGGAGACCCCTGCGCTAGTCTACCAGTTCCAACGACAATAAGCGTGTTTACCGAGACAGACATGATCAAATGTTACGAGTATTACTTATATCTAAACAAAAAGTAAATTTAATGTATTTTTAATTACGATAGGTATAATGTAACAAATAGGTTTAAAGCAACGTCATTCATGGGGAACTGGTTATTTTCTTGGTGGCGTCACTCAACAAAGATGGTATTACCGTTTCTGCGACTGAGTTTTATCATCTTCAAAATATGTTAACAGGTACCTACTGTGATTTTTTTGCTATTCTATATCGTTATTTTTTTGTATCTCATTAAAAAAAGTAGGACATAGCGTTTTTGAGTTAATAGTTTAGTTTTCCATTTCATCAAGATCATTCTATACAAATTAGTGAGTGATATCAAAATAACAGCTTTAAGGATATTTACATATTTAAGTAGGCGTAGGATTCTTTCGCTTACACAATACTTTTATTAAAAGACCATTTTTTATGGTAAATGACTAAATACAATAGGTAACTTATAAAAAAAACACGCCGCAATAGTTTCTTCTAGGTCAAACACAACGGGCATCCGAAGTTCAAGTGATACAACGAGTGTGTACATGGTGTGCTCTCGTATCGAGCCTCTACACGATGAGAGCGGACGAAAGGCTCGCGAGACAAATAGACGAGCGTGTACAGCCGGCAATGAGAATTATTTGTAATTTTCCTTGAGTGACATACGTTCGGCTCTCTTATGTCTGTTCCCGGTATTGAGTGGCATTGGACATCCGCACTTAAGATATAAACATACGTCATCGATATCGCAGAATTACTGTTTTCATTGAAATAAATTTAGCTTGTCTTTTCCTTAATTGGTATTTTACGCACAGATAGCAGCGCTGAGAGTTCTTGTTTGACGAACTTCCTTAAACAAACAACCAGTTATTTCGTTGCTAATTTGATTTATTGTGGTGGACCCTGCGTTATTCCTCTTGTCTGGGTTGATGGCAGACTTTAATTTTTATTTTTTTGCGTACCTAATAGGAGTATGTACCTACTTGTTGAATAGGAGCCCGAGAGGGCCGGTATCACCGGCCTCCGTGTGACTGGTCGTGATTTACCTTGGTATGTTTTCGCTGTATTAGCCGGCTATTCTTTTACTTCACATGCGCGAAGCGCGCGAATTTACAGTACTCTTAGTATAGTTATATTCATGAACGGCGGTTACTACTTACAATCAGATTGGCTGTGGCCAGTTTGAAACTATGACCAATAAAAAAACCCTTCTGTCTGAATCTATGGAATAAGTTCTCAGCGGGCATAGTCATTCCCGCCCGATTACAATTTCTGTGAATAGTTTTCTACTATTTATAATCTATCACGTTACGTCACCACTACTTAGTTCGGGCGGGCAACAAGAATCACCACTTACCACGAGAAATCATAAAATCTTACTGTTACTGTTACTCATTAGATTTATCTCAGCATATTTACATTTATTCTATGTCATTGTTAAAAAGTTATTTAGCATAATTTATTATTGTTCCGTTGGTCGATAATAATTATATGAAAAAGAGTCTTATACTATACCGAAGAACAATGCGAGTGACTAATAAAGTTAGGGGGGACAGACAACATTTGAAGGGGGTAGAGACAATAGTTTCTATCGCTTAATATATTCCAGTTTACGAGTGTATAGGCCACAACTGTTCCAGGAGGTAACAAAGGGTAGGTAACTATCACTTTGATGTAAGATTCCAAAGCCTACCAGATTTAGTTTAGTAATCGCTATTGCATACCTACGTATCGAACGTGCTATAGCGCAATTTAATTATAACGGATAGCGAGTTAGAGATACGCCTTCCCTGTAGTAAAAAGTACCTACTCTGTGGATACGTCGCTCGGCGGGGGGCGACCAACTTCGGTGCATCTCGCGCGCGGACCGGACTATAAAAAAACCAAAGTAACAAATGCAGTCTCTGTAATAATATATTTTATGTAGTGATATGTAGGGTGTATATAAGGTTAAGGTACCTCTTTGTTTCTCTTCTTTCTTATTCTGGTATTTATGTATAGCATGTAGGTAAGCATTTTAATTATTCTTACCTTATTTTTTTTTCTTCTTTTTTTCGAGTACCTACTACTCTTAATCCTCTATATTCCTGTGTATGTGTGTCAAGTAAAAACTATTGCCCGACTTTTTTACTTTTCTATATTTTCCCCGTTCGGTTGGTAGTTTTCATACGTTAATCATATTATTTATAACAAAAAAAATAATAATTTATTTATGACGTATCTTATAACCAGGTAGTTTTTTTTGTTAAAGCGGGAAAATATGTACCTAACTGGACACCCCGTCGTTCGGGGCAACGAACAGGGTAGTGTGGGGCCATCACCCACAAAATAAACCCGCCGTGTGCCGTCTCTCCGCCTATGTTGGCGGGCCACCGGAACTGCGATATATTACTTCGGTAGTCCGCCGGCGGCTCTGCCCTACATAGGTACTTACCCATGTTAACCAACAATAACATACCTATTATGAGTATTTAATGGTTATAAATGCTCTAAATACGTATAAATGTAAAATTACAATCGAGGTTATAATGCAAGATTCATGAGGGATTGAATATGTATCTGAATGAAGATTATAAGATAACTGTGTGAACACATGTAAATGTGTAGATTTAATATTCGCTTAGAAACACAATTAAAAATATCTACTCTAAGATTTATGCTTACAATGTATGAGATTTTAAGCTAGTGTAATAAAATTAGTATAATACTCATAAATTAGTATATTATACTAACCCATACTCATATTCATAAATTAGTATATTATACTAATTTTATTACACTATTATATTCGCTTAGAAACACAATTAAAAATATCTACTCTAAGATTTAAGCTTACAATGTATGAGATTTTAAGCTAGTGTGTAAATATTACTGTGGGTAGATGAAACCGTTGAAACAACATATCAGCTTTGGACTTTTGGACATCTACCATCTAAGTCCACCCGTGATCATGAATGCTGTAAAGTATTCGAAACATCGGGATAGTATAAAAATCAAGTAAACGCGATAGATTCCGTAAACGAAGTTTTATTTCAAAATGTGTAAAATTCGCGTAAATGTTAGAAAGTATTAAGAATAACACTACTAGCACAATAACATTACTACTAATAGGTACATTACATAATACCAATTTTTTTGTAAAGGCGGGAGACATAGTGCCTAGCCGCACACCCTGTTGCTCGGGGCAACGAACAGGGTAGTGTGGGGCCCTCACCCACCAAATAAACCCGCCGTGTGCCGTCTCTCCGCCTTTATTGGCGCGCCACCAGAACCATATCACATTCCTTCAGTGGTCTATTTTGTTACTCACAGGCTAGGCCTGAGAGAGTAACAAAATTAGATTAAAGAAATGGTTGTCTACGCATTTTCTTTTTTCTTTTTTTAGTTACGCGGATATAAATCCCAGTTCTGGTGAAAATAGGTATCTCACATATCACATAGTCTGTGCGTACCATAATTTTGTTTACTTGACGTACACGTAAGGAGTCTAGATATTACGAGCTGTTAGGCGTAATATGAAATGGTTCAGTGGGTTGTAAAGTTTGTGTGGTGATGGACTGAAAATACCTTATGTTGAAATTCTATTCATCCATTAACTGCATTGATATTAGAGTGGGTATGCCAAGGAACATTTATCAATAGTTAAAAGAAAGTTTAATGTGGAAAAAAGGGATATCTGCAAATAGGATCTCAAGCCATTACTCATTGTTAGTGAGAACTTTTGAAACAGCTAAACTATGGTAAATCCTACTCGCAGATTCCAATTTACATTTAACATTTAATTTTGTTGTATTTTTCATCCATGTTTTGAATTAAAATTCAGAAACATTGTTATAGAAAGCGACTTCACATCAGATATTAAAAAAACCAATCATATATACGAACAGTTATTGAGAAACTTGAGATTGTTCTCGAAGATTTGAAAATTGGTTTTGAGGAGGTCAGTTAGCTTGTTTGCTTCCATTGAATAAAATAAAGAAATAACCACGTAAGTACATTACTCGTTGTTTCTTTCTCTCCAATAAAATTAAGTGTATTATTTAAAAGGTAGTATATTATATTATTTGTGTTTGAGAAGCAGTACATACGTCAGAGAGGCAGAGGCCCTTCTATGGCGTAACTTAGTTATATTCGCATAAAGGACATTTCCGTCGCTTACTTGGCCGGATACTATGATAATAAACTACAGTTATAAACTGTAGCCGGTGTTCACCATGAAAATATTCTTTGTAAAGACTTTACTACCTACACTTTACTTTCTATTCAATCGTAAACTTGAAATATACTTCTTGGTTGCAGTTACAGTTTTAAAGCGTAATAAATAGACACATATATTTTCAGTCATTGAAGAGAATTTTAGTTGAATGCTTGTTATATTTTTTTCTAGCTAGGACTAAAGGTAAAATGACAATCTACTAAACTCTTTATTGTTACAAATCTTACCGATTTTTGTTTCGGAAAGCTTTACATGTTTATTTGGTTAACCAACGGTTATTTACACTCTACAATTAATATATTATACTAAAACATATATAAGTGTAACAACCACTTACTGGCTAACACCGCATGCACAATTACAATTGGCGTTATTTGTAACTTGCTGCGACATATCACATTACAACCCAGAAACCTACTTTATCTGATGATGGGATTCTGTCATCTTTTACTGAAGCGTATCAACTGTCAATTAACAAATTTATTACAAAATAGATTACAGTTTTGCTTGTAGTGACATGGCTTGCTTAATTTATTTCCTACTCTAGTTTCGAGTCATAGAATATGGGTTCGTATTCAGATCGTTATGGGTGAGAGAAGGAACACGATGTGTGAAGCTTGAGGGTGACACTGGGCACTGCTATTCTGTATTCTTACTCAGTAACTTCGAGTATTAGTTTAAGGCTTGCTAAAAATGAAATTTTGCATTAAAAAAAAACTAAAAGTAATATATAAAAAATACAAAAGTTGATTCTTGAAATAAAACGCAATGTTTATGAAATAAGCGTGTGTGTTAATAGAGCGACAACGTAACGAGCTGCCTGTTCGAGCGAATATAACGTAAACAGACATTGCGTACGTCGTTTGTGGACTACGTCTGATTAAGATATATTATTTCTACATACCCTTAGTTTGTGTGGTTGCAAGCCAAAACAACAATTCTCAAGGCCGTATAGGCTTCTTGCAGTGTATTCCCAAATTAAGAAATTATCACAATATATAACCTAAATAAACGAAAGCTGTGAATTCAATATAAGTTAAGTATAAATGAAATATGATTTCAGTTAGGTAAATAGAAATGTTCAAAGCAATGCCAATGCCAAGAGCTTTCTTTAAAATATTTATTTAAGCAATCAATGTCAGGCTTTTCGTGTAGCATTACGTAGCAAAAATAAATACCTTCTAAAAGAATCAACTGCTCGTTAACAATGTAAAGGAAAGTGCCCAATTAAAATTGAATATTTAAAAAACGCCAAGGTGTTGAACGAATAGGTTAATTAGTAAATATCTCAACTCCTTTATTTTATTAAGGTGGGAACAAATGTACTTAATCAACAAACAGGGTAGACTGGGTCATTCACTAAATAAACCCGGCTTTCGGCAACGAGATATACCCGCCTACCACTCACGGTGCTGCCCGGCCCAAGCCGAGCACGACTTGAGCGTATGCCGCACCGTGTCCTCGTTATAGCCGTAAACCCTTAAATGGTGCCAGCACTGAGTCCCTTCCTTTTTCGCAACTATATGCAGGTATCTGCCGAAGTAAGCGTGCCCAGGCAGTACTTGCACCAGCTGGAAGTTAAGTACTCCGTCTCCGACACCGGCTGGAAATTATACCCATACCTACGTAAAAATATACATATTTAGTACCTATATTTCAATCTTAAATCAATTAGAACTCCTACTGCAAATGGTTCATTACATGCTACTCCCAATCAGAAAGATTTCCTAACAAATGATAACAAATAGGTTTGCTAATCGTCAATCTGTATCCTTGTAAATTAATGCTTACCACCTCTTTTGCCACTGCTTCCGTATTCGTTCAGTCCTCTACTTGAATAAATGTATTTAGATATTTTTATTTATTGACTTTTTATATATTGACATACTTAGTCGACACATTAAACACAAAGTGGAAATTTATTTTCGATTTCACATTTTCCACTTTGTGTTTAATGAATAAACGTAACTTATACTTTTATAATATTAGGTAGTAAGGAAGTAAAGTGCTAATAAAGTATTATTTTTTAAATCTTTACTATTATAAATGCAAAATTGTGTTTGTTTGTTAATCTTTCATGCGGTAACTACTGAACTGATCATTATGAAAACATACATATAGTCAGCGGTCCAGAAAAGAATATAGTCTTTATCCCGAAAAAAGGAATAATGGTTCTTGTGGAACAGCTTTTTTTGGCATAGAGATTATTAATATGCCGTAGAGTGACGTGTTTATATTCTGAAGTCCACGCATAAAAAGTCGCGGGCAAAAGCTAGTCTTACATAAATTTTACAATATAGAAGCAACGACATTAAACACAAAGTGAAAAGCATGTCAAATGCTAAAAATATCTAAATATAGAAGCAACGACTAAAACTGTTCTAGATGCATTAAAGTATAATTACCTATGATAACATTACGGGTTAAATGCAAAATAAATTCTCAGCTCCGCTTTATAAAAACTATTCTGCTGATTCCATTATTTTCATATCTTCTTCATTCTATAATCATTGCCTAATATTTAAACACTGGGTTAAAACCCATGTGGGTTGAGCTAACCGCCGCTAGGTACATTATGCGGCCGGTATGCCAGGCACCGTGGTAGGCGTCGCCGCTACGAGCATGACGCGGCAGATGCGACAGCCAGGGAGGTGGAGCTATACGAGGGGTACAGAGCTGCGAGGAAAACATACGGGCAGCGATCTGGCGGGCAAAATGTCAGGCCCGCCGGGACTTGACAGAGGCTCTGGACCGTAATCCATGTGGGCGCCCCCTTTGACCCGGACCCTTCGATCAGAGCTGGTCGAAAATGTGGTGGGCGCTCTGTTCCCCATTAGGGCGGATTATATATCACCACCCATGACTCTGCCTCCCTTAGCGGTGCCTAGCGCGGAAATCACGGGCGATGACATTCCCGACGTGACTCGGGTAGATTTAGGGCGGGCGGTGCAGCGTCTGAAATCTAAAAGCACCGCCCCGGGACCCGATGGCATTCCTGGCCAAGCATGGGTTCTGGCCCTAGAGGCCCTCGGACCCCGGCTGGAGGGGCTCTTGAGCGCGTGTTTCGAGCATGGCCAGTTTCCGAAAATCTGAAAGACGGGGAAACTGGTCCTTATCAGGAAGGCCCAGTGGACTCACCGTCCGCATACCGGCCCATAGTACTGTTAGACGAGGTGGCTAAGTTGTTCGAGCGAGTGATCGCTGACCGCCTCGTCGCGCACCTAAGTGGGCCGGCGCCGAACCTGTCTGAAAATCAATATGGTTTTCGACGCGGGCGCTCCACCGTGGATGCGATCATGCGCGTGAGAGCCCTGGCGGAGGAAGCAGTTTCCCAGGGCGAGGCCGTCTTGGCAGTGTCCGTAGACATCGCTAACACCTTCAACACCTTGCCCTGGGCTTGCATTAGGGAGGCGCTCGTTTATCACCGAGTGCCGAACTACCTCCGTCGAATGGTCGGGGCCTATCTTTCAGAGAGGGCTGTGGTCTACCCAAACCGTAATGGTTGGAGTCGGCGACAAGTTTCATGCGGTGTTCCACAGGGGTCGGTCCTGGGGCCACTCCTGTGGAACATCGGATATGACTGGGTGTTGCGCAGTGCTCTCCCCTGCGGTGTCTCCGTGACGTGTTACGCTGACGACACGCTAGTCACGGCGCGGGGGATGACGCACCGGCAGGCGACCGAGCTAGCTACTGTTGGGGTCGCACGAGTTGTGGAAAGAATCCGGCTGCTGGGCCTTGAGGTGGCTCTAGACAAAACCGAGGCTCTTTGTTTTCATGGGCCTCGGAAGGGACCACCGAATGGGTCCGGCATGGTGGTGGGAGGTGTTCGCATCGGCATCAAGCTGACCATGAAATACTTAGGTCTTATTCTTGATGGCCGGTGGACTTTCGGGCCTCATCTCCGAGGGTTGGTCCCCAAATTAACACGGGCGGCGGCTGCACTGTCGCGGTTGCTGCCCAATCTAGGGGGACCCGACACCTCCTGCAGGAAGCTTTACGTGGGGGTCGTGCGATCCATGGCCCTTTATGGAGCCCCAGTGTGGGCGGATGGCCTGATGGCCAGAAATGCTGCTATATTGCACCAACCACAGAGAGCGATGGCCGTCAGGGTCATCCGGGGATACCGTGCGGTCTCCTGCGAGGCTGCAAGCCTCCTTGCTGGAACTCCGCCGTGGGATCTGGAGGCAAGGGCCCTCGCATCACTTTACCGGTGGCGCGGGGAGGCGCTGGAGAGGGGACTACGGCCGGCACCTCGAGAACTCGCCGGATCCTACTGGCGGATTGGAGTGCACGGCTCGTGCGACCGAGCGCAGGGCACGCCACGATAGCGGCGGTAAGTCCCATCATGGGAGAATGGCTGGAGAGGCGTCATGGTAACCTTTCATACCGGCTGACGCAGGTGCTGACCGGACATGGTTGTTTCGGAAAGTACCTGTGTCGGATTGGAAGGGAGGAATCGGCCCGGTGCCATCACTGCGGGAGTTGCCCGCAGGACACGGCGCTGCATACATTGGTGGAGTGCCCAGCGTGGGCAACGGAGCGCCGTGATCTGATCGCGGCAACAGACGAGGGAGTGCTCTCGCTACCGACCTTGGTCCTGTCCATGGTTTGGAACGAGAGTGCATGGGTGTCTGCCGCCTCATTTTGCGAGGAAGTGATGTACGCCAAAGAGGCGGCGGAAAGGTAACGGGAGGCGACTACCAGCCTCTCGACCCGCAGAAGACGCACCGGGCGCCGAAGGGCGCTGAACGATCTCCGGCTCCCAGGAGCGCTGGCCTGAGGGCAACGGACGTAGGGCCGTCCGCTGCCCTAGCAGAAGCAGGCCCGAGACGGCGTCGCGCCCGTGTTCCGCGCGTGCCTTTCAAAGGAGGGAGGGCTAGTCCCTCATAATGGAACAAGGCAGCCAAGACCTGCCCGGGGGGGAATGAGCAATACGATGAGTGTGACCCTCCTCACTGGGCGACAGGTAGTCTGAAGGAACACTGTCAGGTTTTAATCGGTATACGGCGTGGCATTGCACTAGGCTTTTCCATAGGCCAATCGCCGCGTCCGGAGTCCGACATAATCTCCCTGTCTGCCCCGGCGGGGGGAAACCTATAAAAGGGTTTCCTTGCAAAAAAAAATAAGGAACATTATGCGGTGGTAGCATATTTTGTAATTTTAAAGATTTTTACTAACATTGGCTATAAGTTGTTCTTGTATTGCTTACAAAATGAATGAAAATCTGAAATAAATAATAATATATAATATATGCAGTAAATTTCCCTTTTTCCACTTTCACAAATAAATTGTTATTTAACCTTTGGCTGGTGACCTGGTGTGCGTGGGTGTGCGTGGGACATATCCAGTGACGTGACGTTTGAGAGACGTAAATTAAAAATGGACAACACATGCAAATAATTAATAGAAGGGAAATTTTAAGCCAAACAATCAATAGAGTATATATCAATTAATTAAATATGACCTTACAAAACACATCAGGATATTTCTATAAATCAGTCTTTATTTGTGTATGGCAATTCTTATATAAAACAGGAACAAAGTTAAAAAGGCATTCTAGCACTCTAAAAAAAACTTTAGTAACTGTCAACACATTTTTCTTGATCTATTGACGCTAATCAACAAAACTTAATCATCAAATTGATCCTAGAATACGAAATCAAAAAAATCACAAGCATCATAATATCAGCTACTCGGAATGGTTACGCACAGAGTCACCGCATATTTGCTTACAGTAGTTTAGGCACATAGGCGCACATAGGCGTAGAACAAATTTAGCGCATTCCAATATGTATAAACACGGAAATGTAAGTAGGCGTAACTTTATAAATAAGGGTTTGCAAGATATCCAGGGTGCGACACCGCAAATAGCTCTGATACATTTCTTTTGTGCAATAAACAATTTTTTTATATGTAGGTGGTTTTTATATGTACCCCATAGGATAATACCATAGCTTAATATTGAGCTGACATAGCCATGGTAGGCGTTAAGAACAGTTTTTTCCGAGGTTATTCTCTTGAGCCTAGCTAAAACGTAGACAAATCGGTTTCCTTTGTTACATATCTTTTCAATATGACATTTCCAATTAATATATTTATCTAATACTATACCTAGAAATGTGTTATAATCTACTTCCTCTATTTTAACGCCTTTATACACAATATCGAGGATTTTCCTTTTCCGACCATATGTGCTAAAATTGAATGTATTTAGTTTTTATTAGATTTACATTTAGGTTATTATTGTCAATCCAACTTACGATGCAATCAATTGCTTTATTAATTTTAAAATTATGTGAATTAATGTCATTGTTTAAATACATGTTTATGTCAGTATTATTATTATTTGTATGAATGTCAGTATATTTAGGAATGTCAATATGTTTTGATGAAATTATTAGTGATATGTCATCAACAAATAAGATGCATGGATAGTGAGTGATGTCAGGCAAGTCATTAATGTATATTAAAAACAATAATGGGCCGAGTACGCTGCCCTGTGGAATACCAGAGTTATTAATTTTATAATTGGATTGATATAACTCTATCTCACCTCTATTATTTATATTTCTAATTTCAGTACACTGTTTTCTATTCCGTAAGATCATTTCTATCCAAGTCAGAGCAGTTCCACGTATACCGTATCTTTCTAATTTATTAAGTAGTATATTTATGTGATACAAGATTAAATGCTTTCGTCATATCATAAAACACTACTATTGTATCATTACCTTTATCTACACTATCCGTAACTTGGCTCATGAGGTTATAACAAGCCAAGGTTGTTGATTTCCCTTACTTAGCACTGACCTGACGTCTGTGAGACGGAGAGACCTCCACCGGTGCAAAGCGGCCATCCCTACGGGTGTGTGTCGATCACGGAGCGAAAGGCGAAGACAAACGCGGAAGGTACTGAGCCCCGTGGGAAAAGAGAATTATCATAAAAACCATTCGTGGTGTCTGTGAGACGGGCAGGTCACCAGTTAAAGGTTAAATAATAATAATAAAAAAACATATTAAAATCTGCTAATCCACCTGAGTAGCTTCAAAAAGCGTTAAAAGAATTGTATGCAGCTGCCTCTGTCCTGGTACGTATCTATTATATAATGTAGGAAAGTGAGGTAGGTGCTCGTATTCCATAAATCAGTGGCAGAGAATGACAAGATGAGGTAGAATAGAGCAAATGAACGAGACAGACGAGGGTCCAATTCAAAGAAAATATCCTGCTTGCTGCTTCTTCTTTAAAGATATCTATTACCCCTGGTAATAGGTATTTAACTAATTAACTAATAAAAATAAATAAATAGTAATTTTAGGCAAAATTTTGATTAATAGGACTTTATTTTTTTGTTACAGGCAAGAGTTGTGGCCACGGTAGAGATAGGTCTACAGACGCTAGCGGGTCATTGTAATTGATCAACAGTCCGACGCGTGATTCCTGATTAGTCGAGATTTCGACGCGTGATTCAGGCTACCAATCACAATGAAGTGAAACGAAACTTCGCCTAACGTTTCATTTTTCATTCTAAGGGGGCTGGGGCAGGGTCTCCTGTAAGAGAGAGTGAGGGAGAATGAAGACAAAGCTCACCACTCTCAGTGTGGTTAGCAGATTTTCCAAGAGGACTAGAAAATTTTAGGTTTCCACATGATGTTTTCATCCACCGGGGAATTTATGAAAAAATACACATATAATTTTGATAACTTAATGGTATAAAGAAAGAAAGAAAGAAAAAGATTTTATTTTGGACAGACATGCACATATATGAAAAAAAATAATAATAATAAATGAGGGTAAAAAATACAACATCATTGATGGTTTTACAAATGAAAAAACAAAAGGAATTAAAAAAATAAAATTAAAATTACTCCATCTCCTCCCAAAAACTTAAGTCTACCCTGTGGGTGTCACAAAGCCCATCCAAAAACAGTTAATGCTCAGCTTATTGCTGCTACGCAATAAGCATAACAGCACTGATTGCACACACAAAAACTTGTATATGCACTTCCACGAATATATCCTTCACATAAGATTTCCCCATGTAAAGCACTAGATTTAACACAAACATACCCTACCAGAGAGCACAAAATCTCAACGACAACAATATTATGCTCAGCTGCTAAATAATTACGTGACATTTATCTGGTTATCCAATAAATACATTTTAAAATTATATTTAAATGTTTGAACTGATTTTAAATTTCTTATAGGAGGAGGAATGTTGTTGAATATTTTTGCCGCAGCATATTTAAAACTACCTCTAAGAGCTGTTGTATGTGGACATAGGTCTAGGAATACTTAATATGTGACTGGTAGGCCTTATAGAGTATTTATAATAATCCCGAGTATGCACTAGTTTGCTGTACAAATGTGTATGTGCCTTATGAGGATTAAGTTCGGATTACAAATCGTATTTGATAGGTCGTTTCTGCAGATTTTGATCTTACTAACACTACAAAAATACCACTGCATTAATATAGTATTGTACGTTGTCAGTCAGACCTTACTACTGTCTCCTCCTTTCACCGAAAAACTTCGAATTGAATGTAATACAATCAGTTAAGAAATTTAGGATTTCATTATATTGTAATCGCTCGTCTCGCTTAACTTAAGACAACCCATGGCTTTACAGTTCTAGTGGAGGCTCGTCGTGTAGCGCTATTCACCAGCCTGTGCAGGTGCTATTTCGTATTATATCTACGTTGCCCTAGTATTACACTTTCCTTTGTTTCCTAAAGTTGAGCAGGGTACTAAGTTATTGTTTTAATTTATTCTACTGAAAATTATACTTTATTTTTGGATTAATAATATTGTCTGAAGTGGAAATGGGCCGGCCACATCACTCGACAAAATGGCAGCTATTAGGCATCAGAAAGATACCCGAGAGCGATAACGCATCGGAAGCACAGAACAGTTACTTCCGTATATTAGGTCATTCATTCAAAATATTCTTATTGAATAACATATTTATTAATCAGTCCAATGTATTGTGCCATGGTTTAACTGATGTTTTGGTAGAACACCCAATCAATTAGTAAAACAAGATTGCCACTTGTCATTAAAACCCTGGCCACTTTTCAGCCCCGTGGAAACGAGATTTAAAGGATGGTGAACCCCCTCGGCGCCATTCGGACGATTGTTACTAAATCTTCATTGCGTTCCCGCGGAGAATATTATAAATGTAATAATAGGTAGAAGTAAATGCAAATACAAAATATCAATAACTTCTCAAATTGCTCCACCATATTTTAAAACATCTCTCGAAATCTCGTATACTGACACTAATACAAAAATATGTATAATAATTTTCTAATTAAAGTTTTTAACATATTTTTATATTCATAATAATGTATGAAATGAAGTATGTTCAAGACGTTCTATTAAATATTTTCTTTTTTATTTAGGAGCACAGTAATTGATTGAAATTGTATGGTGTACCTGTAGGAAGCATAATTTACTGTTAAGTTTTTTACTGTCCCACTGTTGGGGATGGGTCTCCTCTCATAGAAAGAGGGATTGAGGCTGTGATCCACCAAGCTGGCCCAGTGTGGGTTGGCAGACTTCACAAGCCGTCGAGAAATTCCCTCAAACATGCAGGTTTCTTCACAATATTTTCCTTCAAGTAGCAGTGATAATTTATAAACAAATGTACAAATAATTTCGAAAACTCTCGAAGTCAGGTTTGTGCTATGTGAAGCCGGGGCGAACGCCGGATTCGGTCGGGGCCTTCAGGCCCATCGTGCTGCTGGACGAGGCGGGTAAGCTGCTGGAGAGAATCCTCGCTGTCCGCAGCGTCCAGCACCTGCGCGACGTCGGACCCGACTTATCGGATGCCCAGTTTGGCTTTCGGGCTGGTCGTTCGACGGTCGGCGCAATTATGCGCCTGAGGGCCACGGCCGCGGCGGTCATCGCTGGCGGTGGAGTGCTGTTGGCGGTGTCGCTCGACATCGCCAAAATCGGGGGACGGCACGGAGTCCTTACCTTCCAAATGGTGCAGGTGCTGTCGGGGCACGGTAGGTTCGGCAGATATCTGTACATAGTCGCAAGGAGGGAAGCGACTCCGGGCTGTCACAATTGCGGCTGCGACGAGGACACGGCGCAGCACACGCTCATGTCGTGCCCGGCTTGGGGCGGGCAGCGCCGTGAACGCATCGCGGCAATAGCGGGGACCTCTCGCTGCCGAGCGTCGTTAGAGCGATGCTTGGCAGCGACAGGAATTGGGCTGCGGTCGCTGCCTTCTGCGACGAGGTCATCTCGCGGAAGGAAGCGGCGGAGAGGGCCAGGGAGGCTGATCCTTCCGCAGACCCGAACCGCCGCCAGCGACTGGGGCAACGCAAGTGTGAGTATTTGCGCCTAATGCCGCCCTAGCTGAGGCTGCGGGTGGATGGACCGTGGAACGTCCGCCACCTGCAAGACCTCCCGCGAAGGTGCGACGCTCCGTGTGCGGGTGCGTCGAAGGAAGGTAACATAGTTCCAGTGGTCCGTCAATAAAGGCGGAGAGATGGCACACGGCGGTATTTAGTGGTAGTTTACATTTTTCCCGCCTAAAAAAAAAAAAAAGGTTTGTGCTATGTGAGGTCTGGACCTTTTTTATTTTTTGTTTAGGCGGGAAAAATGTACCAACTACACACCCCGTCGTTCGAGGGCAACGATCAAGGTAGTGTGGACCTGGGACTGGGATAGAACTCGATAACACAGTATTTGCAGTCCTTACTTTTACCACTACTCTACCACTGCTTTTTATTACTATTTATTGATAGATAAAAATACTAAAGCAATTTTGAAATTGTATTAGGTATCCAGACTAGTAATTGAATGCAATCTGATATGAACAGCAAAGTGATTCAATTACTTACAGGGGGAGAAAAATCGTGTGCGGTGTGAGTTTTTGCCGAGACCGCAGGCTGTTGACTTTCTTTGTCGATATATAAAGAACTTAGCTAAAGTTTCTCAAAGTTATAGACCGAAAAAAATCTTTTCAGAGATAGAATCAATGTTGCATTTTCTTAAGCCAAAGTGATAGTTTATATTGGAAAAAAGATTTATCTTGCATAATTGTCATTTTATATAACTTCATTGCATATTTTTCCCTGTCATTCACTGGCCTTTTTTAGTTCACAACTGGACATTGGCCTCCCCAATACAGTGCCACAAAGGGTGGTCTTTATGTTGGCCCCTCTTGCTTTGACCAGATCATTTTAACTTAGAGGTATATTATTTCACTGGATATATGGTCACACTAACACAAACTTTCAAAAACATCGTGTCCACTCTTGGTCAGGCTGTGTCGAATACTCTGGTTCCCAATTATTTTCTCTTCTATATTAAAGTAAACTATATTTATGTTAGTATCTACTCACAATGGATTTTGTCTTCACTGTGCTCGCAGAAACTGTCAAGGGCATAGAACTTTAAAATTATTCAGATTTAGTGTGGTATGTATACCTTTTAGTTTTGTTGTGCGCTAATTTAACGTAGGTAAATGTTTAGAAGGTTTTTATATATATTTTTAGCATTTGACATGCTTAGCACTATACATTAAACACAAAGTGAAAATTGTGACATCGAAAATAATAGTCACGAGCAGGATTTGAACCTGCATCTCCTGGATACCGTCCAGATGCTTTGCCAATTCAGCCATCGTGACTATATAATAATATCGCTAATTGCGATAACACATTCATACTTAACGTCTTTAGGTGACGCCTGCGCCATCTGTCGGAAGTATTATATGCGTCACCCAAAGACGTTAACTATGAATGTGTTATCGAAATTAGCAGTCAGGAGCAATTGTCACGATGGCTGAATTGGCAAAGCATCTGGACGGTATCCAGGAGATGCAGTTTCAAATCTTGCTCGTGACTGTTATTTTCGATTTCACAATTTTCACTTTGTGTTTAATGTTTAGAAGTTATTTATTCTTAGACTACGTGATGATAACTCTGTGAGTTTGTCATGCACTTCCTTGTTGTTAGATCCAATAGAACCTAAACTGGGAAGCAATTAAGAGCCTCAATTCAGAGACTTAAGAGCTAATAATACATGCGGGCAATCTTGCTGGAAAATAAAGATAATTTTGTCCCAATAAAGATATAAGTAATACATGTAAATAATACCGACATTATGTGAATCAATATGAATGGTTTAAAAGTTAATTAATAAGTTAATATTAAATACATTTTGGTAGCAGTTTGTAAACAAATGTATACAACATTTGTTTACAAACTGCTACCAAAGGTATTTAATATTAACTTATTAATTATAATGATTATAAAACTGTTAAGCTTACCATTATTTGCTATGCCCAAAAAGGGCAAATGAGTTAGAACTCATGTTAAGATCGCTGATTGTACCTACCTTAGCTTTGAAAATAAGGACTTGATTTTTTTTTAAATAGACAATACTATGTTCTAATGAATTATCCTTGTATCGCGGGAGACTTTACAAACATACAATTTCATGGACACAAAGCACACCCAGACTCAGAACAACCATTTGTGGATCACACAAAGAGTTGTCCTGTGTGGGAATCGACCCACAACACTCGGGCGGGAGGCCGGTATCTAAACCATTCTGCCATCTGTGCAGTCGTCAATTTGGTACGTTATGATCCCATACACGGTATGCAAACGTGCACACAAAGTCTTTTCGTATTTGCCGACCTGACTGTTTCTAACTTAGTCGATTTCAAATACTTAATTATATTCTCTATAAAGCTTTAGTAATTTTCCTTACTCAGGATTTCGTAACAAATGGCAATAAGTGCGTTTCATTTCAAATTCTGTGTGTATTTCAAATCTCCGGTGAAGTGGATTCCGATTGCTCTTCAGTAAAGGAACGGGGCGAAGTTTACAAATCTTGTTTCGCAGTTAGTTAAATGTTAAAATAAATAATGAGGATTTCAATTTATACTAAGTATTGGTTTTGTTTATTTAGGTACAACGCAATATTTCACTGAATATATAAAAAAAATTGCAGAATGCAGCTATGTGGGTCACTCTAGCTAGCCGGACAAATTCGCGTACAGAATCTAGTAAATTATAAACGAATACTTAGAATGTTATTATGTATATCTCATATTAGTTCGTTCATCCATATATCCATCAGCCTTTCGACGTACACTATTTTTTTTTTTTTCATTTTACTTATGTCGTAGGATTTTTGTTCGATAAGTCAAATATTTTCTATTATGGTACAAACAACATAACAGATTTGTTTAATTCACACTTTTTAAATTTCTTCTTGGACTCGATCCCGTATTCCACGCAGACGAAGCACCCAGAACTTAGTGACTTCACTCAATCAAGAAAGTATAGGGTCGGCAAAGAATATTTTCCACCTGTTTATAGTTAATAGCCCACGTACGAATTACGTCAAACTAATTATTTTTTCTCTGTATTAATATTTTATATAATGCGCAAATTGGTTATTCTAGAAGACAGCGCTGACTTTATTTTTTTATATATCCTTAAACTTCGTGAGTATGACAATACTTATAGTAGCGACTTGACTACGGAATGAAATAGGTATTATTCTTCAGTAAGTACGAGTATACCAGCAAGCTTTTACCACTTTTCGTTTGAGTAGTTAAAATTCTTTCGATAGGGTATCTGTTGAAGTTGTATCTGCACTATAGTATCTGTTAATGGCAGTTTAAATTGGGATATCTACCACTATTTCAATGTGTGAAAAAAGATTTGAGATTTGATAACCGATAAAAACATACTTATTAAACCAAAGAAATGTTTAATTTTGTTCAGGGACTTTGGATACAAACTATGTTATGATATTTTTGACAAAAATTTGGTCAGCAACTTTAGAGACGAACAATGTTATTAGACTATAATTGTGATTTAGGTATAATATGATGTATATTTAAAAATCTGAATGTGGTCACCGACTTTTGATGCTGACTGTACTATTTTCAAGTAAATTTATATTAAAATTACAGATCATAATTGTTTTATTTGAAATAGCGGTTTTAAATAAGTGTCTTTCAAAATCATATGGCGAACATGGGGGAACATATATAAACACATGCGACAATGAACTGCTCAGACTCAAAACAAGCAATTTCAATAATCCGTTCAACAGAGAGGCTCACTATATCATTACGTACTTTATATTTCATTTTATTATCTATAATAATTAAGGCACCACCCCGTATACTAATGTCTCTGTTAAATGAGCAAGCAACCTGGTGATTGGGAAAATTGAATATGAAATGATTGTTTTTGAGACAATGTTCTGTAATATTTAGATATTTTTTATATATATTTTTAGCATTTGACATGCTTAGCACTATACATTAAACACAAAGTGAAAAATGTGAAATCGAAAATAACAGTAAGGAGCAGGATTTAAACCTGCATCTTTTGGATACCGTCCAGATGCTTTACCAATTCAGCCATCCTGACAATTGCTCCTGACTGCTAATTTCGATAACACATCATACTTAACGTCTTTGGGTGACGCCTGCGCCATCTGTCGGAAGTATTTTCATACATTATACCTATGTCAGGCCTGTCGTTAACTGATTTACGTTCAAAATAATTGTACAATTTCACCACCAGTTCGCGAGATTGACTGTTTAGCATTTTCCCCCGTTTAGACATGGTTAGCCTGTAATGTTGTTCTTGTTTACTAATCGATGCGTGCCGCCTTAAAAGAAGACATGCAGACATCCTCCGCCGAGCTCGTATATGGGGAACCCTTAAGCTTGCCTGGCAAATTTGTCTCTCCTTCAGCGGCTGGGACTTGCGATCTTGCCGGGTTTGTAACGCAACTCCGAAGCCACATGGCTCGTTTAAAACCCTCTTCAGGAACTCGTCATGGAGAAAGACCTACATTTGTCTTCAAGAATTTGGCGACCTGTAGCCATGTCTTTCTCCGCGACGATAGCGCCCGGCCGTTGCTAAGACCACCGTACACGGGGCCGCACAAAGTTGTAGCTCGTAACGACAAAACCATGTCAATCATCGTTGGAGACAGGACCGTCCAGGTGAGCTTGGACAGGGTAAAGCCGGCATATATCGCCGAGGATGTGACAACTCCCACAACTGTTTCTGCACCGACGCCTGTTTCCTCCAAGACACCGCCTTCCGCTACTGCCGCACCAACTGCACCTTACACCACGCGCTCGGGACGTAGGGTTCATTTTAAGCTCCCATACGACGTGTGAAGTTCCTCGCTTGTTTTTGCAGTTGCTTCTCTGGGGTTTATACAATGTTTCTTTTTATTTTTGTTTTATTTTTTTTCTTTCACGTGTTTTTATATTTTTACATTTTGCCTGTAGTAGGCAAAATTGTGTCGTATATTGTAATTTAATCATTTTTTTTTTTTGCTGTATTTAAGTTGGTGTCCTCCTCTCCGTAGGGGGGTCGTGTGGCGTTAAGCCACTGGCGGTCAGCTTGTGACAGCACTAGTAGGAGGACAC
The DNA here is from genome assembly GCA_948253155.1 of Leucoma salicis. Taxonomy (NCBI): domain Eukaryota; kingdom Metazoa; phylum Arthropoda; class Insecta; order Lepidoptera; family Erebidae; genus Leucoma; species Leucoma salicis. The sequence goes on along the minus strand of OX411814.1, from coordinate 20,285,788 downwards.
ATCACTAGACTAGAATCCACCAGACTGCAAGTACTATGGTAGTCTGTGACTACTGCTCCCGCGCAACTGAATTAAGCGGGTTGAGTCCGTTGAGTCTTTAGGCTATTATTACGCTTGAGTATATGTAGCTGTTATAAATAAGCAATAAATAAATTACCTGAAGAATGCTAAGATATTATATACTACTCAGACAGTGTGTGTAATCATTTCGATGCGCCCCTTGGTGGTGGTGCTGCCCACACCCATAAACTTTTCCTCAATAAAAGCCGTTAACCGTGTGGGGCCGGCTTTAGAATTGTCCCACCCCTCTCCATCCATGGGAGTCGTAAGAGCCGACTGAGGGAATACCGGGGGAGTAGGCAGCAGCACTCCCTCGAGTATTAACAACATCCACTGCTATCGTCAACCCGCCTGCCAAACGTGGCGATTACGGCACTATCCCCCATATGAGCGAAACACATGTTGTGGCGTTCTCTTGGGGAGGCCTATGTCCAGCAGTGGACTTCGAATGGCTGATGGATGGATGGAAATCCAAGTATTTGTTTAAAGGCACACCTGGCCTTCTATATTTAGTAAGGGCTTAAACAATGTGGAGGTCGGGTAGCCTTGAAATCCGCCTGCCGACTTAATCACGAATTCACGATACAATTTTAGTATTCAGTGGAAGTTCAGATTCAAAAATAAAATAAAGGTGAGGTTAGCTTTTCATGTTAAGGTCACAGAAAACTAGAACACTTAAGAAAATAATATATAAAATGACTTGTTTCCGAGTTACAAACACAAATTTATAAAAATGTGGTAGCACTACTTGTGGCCATATAGCGGGTGGGTAGTTGATATACCATAAATATGGGAAAAATGCTGGAGTTTGATCCCCAGTCCGAGGTCCAGACCACGCACGGCACGCACCTTTGATTTTTTGAAACTTTCCGATATAGATTTGCTAAATAAAGAAAGAAAGAAAAAATGCTGTATTCACAGAGGGGCAAATTAAAAGTATAAATAACTAAATGATAATACACACAGGTAAACCTCGTTCACGGAAGTCGGTTACACTACCGACTACGCCACGAGGCCCGTCATATAAAAAGTAATCTAAACTGGATAACAAATATATAGAACTAGCACAGTTAAAAGGCCTCTAAAGGAAAATAATCACTGCTCGTTGAAAGTAATGTTCGTAAGGGAACCTGCATACCTTTTCTTTTTTTCTTACGCGAAAAAATCCTTTATAGATAACCACGTTCAATATTGTTACGCTTACGAGTACCTACATGCCATAACTACTTTACCAATCGTCATTGAATTTGGCATTCCTGTAGTTCATAACCCTGTTAAGGATGTAGACTATTTTATCTCTAAAAATTGAGAATTACTGTGGGATAGCAACTTTTATGCTCGTGTAGAGATCATCAGTGTGCCGTGGAGTGACGTATCTATATTCTGAAGTCCATGCGGGCGTAGTCACGGGCATAACCTAGTATAATAATATAATGTGTAAACACCACGTCTAATAAGCCCGTAAGAAGCAATGTGTAGATCAATTAAGGGCTTACGATGAACTTATATTCATGGACAGATGAAAATATAGAGGGCTAAATTGATAATTTCTACTACTTACTACCTACTTATTATCACGCCATCTCCCTTGTTAGGCAGGCAGAGTGAACAGAATGCCAAGAGGCTCTATTCTTGCATGTGACATCTCTCGCTTCCTCAACATTCATAATTCTCTTCATACACGCTCGCCAGTTTCGGATACTCCTGACTCCACCTTCCTTCAATACATGACCGATTTGGCCTAGGTAGACGGGTCTCGGTCTCCTCCTGTACCTACATCCTTTTAATTTCACATTGTATGTCTTCTTAACCAATAAAATAATTAAAAATTTTAGGTACACTATTTTATTCGAGCGGGAAATATTTATGTTAACTTACGCTTAAAATGTCAAACCTAACAAAAATATTTCTAATTTTTGTCTTCCATATGTGTTCATTACATCGTAGGACGGCCTCCCACCAGGTGGACCGATGACCTGGTCAAAGACGCAGGTATTCGTTGGATGCAGGCGGCACAGGACCGTTCGCTGTGGCGTTCTCTTGGGGAGGCCTATGTCCAGAAGTGGACGACGAAAGGCTGATGGATGGATGGATGGATATGTGCTCATTTGCCATTCATCCGTTTGCAATGAATCTTTGCAAAATTGTAGAGCACACTCGCGAGGTGGTTTGACGATAGGAGCACTTTGCACGGGATTTTCTTGTATAAATACATTAATGATTAAATTAATGTATTTATACAAGAAAATCGTACTGCTAAGGTATATCTATATAGAAACTAGAAATAGGATTTCCATAAAATTATTTAATGCAGTGTGGTATGTACCTACTTACTACTAATTGAATGTACTAAGTACATACCACACTGACTGTGTGTGTGTGTGTATGTGTGTGTATCCAGTATCAATATACTTACAGGACGTTACTGGCTCTTGTTTTATATTTAAAAACTACTACTAGTAAATTCAAACGTAACCACCTTCAGATAAAATTTATAGAATGAATAGGAAGGATTTCTATCATATTTTTTGTTAAGGCGGGAAAAATTATACCTAACGGCACATCCTGTCGTTCGGGGTAACCATGTGTCGCGAGGGGCCCTTACCCACTTGTTTCTCCACCTGTATTGGCAGAATGGATTCTCATGGCCAATTTTTTTTGTACCTACCTTTTGTGTCTAGAGAGAGAAGCGAGTGTAATGTGTTATCCATTTTATGTAATTTAATAATGACCAACATAGGAAGATCGATAGTGAACTCATATATCAGTATCTGTCAAATAAATATCTATAGACAGACGCCACGGGAGCATCTTTGCTATAAAATGGTCCTATTATAAAGAACAGTTTCTTGAACATGAAAGCTACGGGTTAGTTGTTATATTCTAGTAGTTATATGGATTCCTACAGCTGTAGATAATGACCGCCATTACTTACGTACCACAGGGCAATTCTTCTAACGATTGTGCCTTTCGGAAAGTACTTTTTATTTATTTTAACTTAAAAGACCACTATTGAGCTTTGCAACCCTTTAAATATTTTATATATCCAATAGGTAGGAATACAATTATTTCCTAGATTGCCTAGGGGTATCGAGTAATAGGCGGAGGGGCTCGCGGAGGTGTATCGGCGGGCGTCGCAAGAGGGGGCGGGGCGCAGGCGTCCCCAACTCCGTGAGGTGGCGAGGTGGCAGGGCGACGCCCGACGAGCTGCCATGGCCAACTGGAGGGCGCGGCTGGAGGCGCCCCGGGCCGGTCTTCGGACCGTGGGGGCGCTCCAGCCGGTGCTGGAGGAGTGGGCAGGGCGACGGCACGAAGTCCTTACCTTCCGACTGGTGCAGGTGCTGTCGGGGCACGGTTGCTTCGGCAGATATCTGCACATTGTCGCAAGGAGGGAAGCGACTCCGGGCTGTCACCATTGCGGCTGCGACGAGGACACGGCGCAGCACACGCTCGAGTCGTGCCCGGCTTGGGCCGAGCAGCGCCGTGAACTCGTCGCGGCAATAGGGGGGGACCTCTCGCTGCCGAGTGTCGTCAGAGCGATGCTTGGCAGCGACAGGAATTGGGCCGCGGTCGCTGCCTTCTGCGAGGAGGTCATCTCGCGGAAGGAAGCGGTGGAGAGGGCCAGGGAGGCTGATCCTTCCGCAGACCCGAACCGCCGCCAGCGACTGGGGCGGCGTAGGCGTGAATATTTGCGCCTAATGCCGCCCTAGCTGGGGCTGCGGGTGGATGGACCGGGGAACGTCCGCCACCCGCAAGGCCTCCCGCGAAGGTGTGACGCTCCGTGTGCGGATGCGTTGCTCAGATGAGGGTACCCAAAAGGGTAAGCCGCCGGCGGACCACCGAAGGAATGCAACATAGTTCCAGTGGCCTGTCAATAAAGGCGGAGAGACGGCACACGGCGGGTTTCTTTAGTGGGTGAGGGCCCCACACTACCCTGTTCATTGCCCCGAGCGACAGGGTGTGCGGTTAGGAACATTATTTTCCCGCCTAAACAAAAAAAAAGGGGGTATCGAGTAATGTGATATACATAGTTCCAGTGGCCTGCAAACAGCGGAGAAACGGCACACGGCGGGTTTATTTAGTGGGTGAGGGCTCCACATTACCCTATTCGTTACCCGAACGACACGACGGTGTGCGGTAAGGAACATTCTTTCCCCCCTTAACAAAAAAAAGTGGTATCGTGTATACGATTGCGGATCATGAAGTCTTGGATTCAAATCCCGAGTCTAGCTAGCACAAAGTTATCGAGTGGAATTTGGCGGGGTTTTACCTCTGTGGTTGGATTTCCCTCGGCCGTGACGTCGATAGCAAATAATTTCAGAAAATCTCGAAAATTCAGTGGTATAATACCTTGTGAGGACCTTATCCTGGGGGTTGAAATCAATACCACTGCCTTTGCAGTCCTTGGTACTTACTTACTTGGTACTATTTTACCACTAGGCTACCACTAAAACTATTGATCAATTTTACAGCGGTAATAAAGATAATTATATCATATATCGTACAAATTATTTGTGAACGTGTAAAAAGAAAACTTTAGTGCGAGCGGGAATCGAACCTGCGTCCCTTCCAATCCGGGGAAGTGCTCTAAGCTGCTGAGCTATCGCACTGACCTTCGGCCATACCCAATCTCCACATCGCATTTGTCTTTTTCCACATTCACAAATAATTTGTACTTTAAAGTAGTAGCTGAGCATGTCAAGTACCAAAATACAGATCAAAATGTACATCTTATATTCTTTGATTTCTTGATCAAATAGTTGTTTTGGTTAACTAATTGGGTTATACAATTGATGGTTTCATGTTGGTATTGAACTATGACATTAGAAGCGGCTCAGTGGCTGTCATATGAAATTAAACAAGTCAATCAGATTAACTGATACGACATTTTGGTAGCGGCCAGAGTGTTCCCATGTGCGTGCAGCAAATCAGGACCAAGCCTACTCTGTGCCTGAAACTTGTCTTGACAGGTGACCTTTGCCTTGACGTGACGATATTAGTTTTATGGCACCGCGCCCCACTATGATATCATCACAGAGCTCAAAGCATACTTACTGTGGAATCTTCTATTAAATCAAGATCTAAGAGTGCCAGACCACAATTATTTTCTAAGAAACAGAATGTATGGAATTGAGTTGTATTTTGAACGTACGCATATTAATTTGACAACGACCATTCTCAGATATCGGGTGCTATACTTACTTAAACTCAAACACTACTCAATCCCATTCTTTGGCCTTTGTATAGGTGATTTTAAAACATCAGCGGAGATAGATTAATAAGATTACAAATTTTGAAATAAAACTACGTTTACGGAATCTTTTGCGTTTACTTGATTTTTATACTATCCCGACGTTTCGAATACTTTACAGCATTCATGATCACGGGTGCACTTAGATGGTAGGCGTTCAAAGCTGATATGTTGTTTCAACGGTTTCATCTACCCACAGTAATATGATTTTACAAATTTTTGGTTTATTTATTTCAACCCACATAATATTTGTTTAGAAACACAATTAAAAATATCTATTTTAAGTTTTATGCTTACAATGTATGAGATTTTAAGCTAGTGTAATAAAATTAGTTTATTACTTCTCTTTAAGTTTTTAAAATCTTAAACTACCAATTTAAATTTTTAAGTAATCAAGAAATTACCAGTTAGAAGACAATATTGTTTATTAGTTTATATTATTAAATATATAATGTAAAGTATTCGAAACGTCGGGGTAGTATAAAAATCAAGTAAACGCTATAGATTCCGCAAACGTAGTTTTATTTCAAAATGTGTAAAATTCGCGTAAATGTTAGAAAGTATTAAGATTACAAATTACAATGTACACTTCGGATAACCTAAACGCTTATGAAATAAGATTAGACAGATATAATATTTCACCCGTCTAGGTAATAAAAAAAAAACAGCATCACGCCTGTATCCCTGAAGAGGTAGGCAGAGGTGTATCACACACCTACGGTTCGCCAACTATGTTTAAGTCCCACTTAATAGGGGCGAGCCTAATGCCGTCTACCGGGCACATTTCCAAACTCCGGGTTGCTACTGAGAATGTTCACTTACTTATCATCACGCCATCTCACTTGCAGGGTAGGTAGACAATATTTGTTTTTACGAAAAAGCTCAATAACACTGCCCGACCCGGGGATCAAACCCAAGGCCTCATGATCAGCAGTTGCTCAGACTACCGCTGCACCACCGAGGCAGTTAATAAGTTTACAATAATACCACATCGTCTGTATAAATCAAGTAAACACTTCAAATATTTAATAGACTTGCATGCTTGCTCTCATTAGAGCTGCACCAAGATCTGCATTTAAACATAAGCTCAGGCGTTGGCTCGCACAGAATGAATAATAAATGCAAGAGTACATGGAGCAACTATTCATAAGTAGTTGATAAATGTTATATATTACCATTATTTGTTCAGTGTTATTGTTACGGCGAGAACGCCATAAAGTATGTAGACGCGACGTTTGTAATCGGTCTATGCTATCTCCATATGTATTTTATTTAATTAGAGGGGAAAAGGATCTATCACTAAAAGAAAGGCTGTGCTCGGCCACTAATCGGCGCTTTCACCTCCCCGTATGCGAGGTCTCGATCTTCATCGGCGACCGGACTCCTCCGACAACGGTCCGTTCTGAACGGCTCAATCTGTTCGACTACCAGTTTATAAAGAAAAAATTAAGATATTTTATGCAAATATAGAATAGAGTAAGCACTGAATAGATATGGTGCGAACATGCCCCCAGCCTTAATTAAAAGAAAGAAATAGAGCTTTTGCCAGGGAGTACGTGAAGGTAAGGGGCAAAGGCGAACTCTTATAGATTCCTGTCAACTAGAGTGACTCAACTGATCCCATCTTTACCGCAATTAGTTTCTGACTGATCCCATCTTTACGCAATTCGTTTTTAGTTTTACGAGAGAGGGGCAACTTTATCTATAATTATTACCACAAGTTTGTCTATTATTATGGGGACAGAGGGTGTGTTCCATTTCCCTTTGGATTGTAAAAGTTAAAGGTATATTCACACACATTTCCAGTGGTTTGCAAACGATATCACCATGTGGTCCAACAAAGTGTACCGTTGTAATAAAGTAGTATATCAGCGATAAAGGCAGGCAGGCAGTTAAACTGGCCACTTTGATCTCAAATATCGTTTATATAGGAATTTCAAATTAAAATTTATTTTAAATGAAGGCTTGTGTATTTATGTTTCCAATTTGCCGATTCTTTTGTATTCACGCCATCTGATTTTTTTTCGAGATCGTTCTGTTCACAATATGGAAAACTTAAAATTTCGGGTTATTTACGAATACTAATACAACTGTGGCACCAGCGCCGCAGAAACAGTTCGAAGAATTAAGATGTGTATGGGGAAGTTACCGTAAAAGAAAACACGGTACCTTTTTGGTTACAATGTTTTCATTCTGGAAATTTTGAACTACAGAACAAATCCCGTGGATGGCCGAAGACCCTAGTTGACAATGAAGAATTAAAAGTGATCGTGGAAGTGGATACATCGCAAACCACGTCAGAGTTAGCTTCGGTGTGAGTGATAAAACAATTTTAATTTACTTGAAACAAATTGGAAAAGTGAAAAAGCTCGAAAAATAAGTCTACCGCATGAATTGAGTGAATGAGGCAAACCAACAAACACGAGTCGAGTGCTCGTTACTCGTTATATTAGTCAACCGTCAGAGTAACGAGGGAATTTTGAATCGTATCTTCGTACTTGTGATGAAAAATGGATCCTATACGATTATCTAAACCTGCCTAAAGAGAAAGTTACTTACTTACTTATTTATCATCACGCCATTTCCCTTGCAGGGTAGGCAGAGAGAACAGAGTGCCAAGAGGTTCTATTCTTGCATACATCTCTCGCTTCCTCAACATACATAACTCTCTTCATACACGGTCGCCGGTTTTGGAGACTCCTGACTCCACCTTCCTTCAATACATGACCAATTTGGTCTAGGTAGGTAAGTCTCGGTCTCCCCCTGTACCTACATCCTTCCACTTTCGCATTGTATATCTTCTTAGCCAGTCGCTCGTCCGGCATTCTTTCCACATGTCCGAACTATTGGGGCATTCCCTTTCGCATCTTTACACCAATACTCTCTTTCATATCTACTCGCTTTCTTACGTCATTGTTACGAATGCGGTCAGTGAGCCTCACTCCACAGATTGTCCGCAGAGATCGCATTTCGACCGCATTGATTTTACTCTCATGCTCCTTTTTACATACCCAACTCTCGCTTCCATATAATAACGTTGGGACAAGCACTGCTTTGTGTATTGCGACACGTGCCTTCTGGCTGAGGTGGTGGCTGCCGAGTAATTGTCCCAATGCTCCGTTCACTCTATTTCCCGCATTCACTCTTCTCTCTACATCAGTGGTGTACCTTCCATCCCGACTGAATCCACATCCAAGATATACAAATTCATCCACTGGTTCTAGCACACCATTTCCTATTGTTACTCTAACATCTGTTCTGGCTTCTTCTCTTTCAAAAAACATTACTTTGGTTTTGCTCACATTCACACGTAGGCCCCTTTTCTTACAATCTTCTGCCATTACGTCGACTAGGGTTTGCAGGTCAGTCGCAGACTGCGCTAATAGGACCGCATCATCTGCAAATAGCAGCGAGTTAACCACTGAGTCGCCCATCTGAACTTCCCACATTCATTTCATTCAACCTTTGTAGACATTTATCCAGATATATGATAAACAGTCTGGCTGATAGAACGCAGCCCTGTTTAGCGCCGATATTGACATCAAACCAGGGTGACATTCCATCATCCAGCCGCACACCGTACCGGACCTTGCTCCAACAGATTACCACATTTTACCGATAAAATGGCGAAAGTGCATAGGTAACAATGGTACATACTTTGATTGATTGATTAAAATAATTTCATTTAAAAAAAAATCGTGTTGCTTTTTTCCATACATAAACGCCAATTTGATATGTAAGGACCTTTTAATTTGGTTCCATTTATAGCTACAAGTACATAAGCTTCCAGACTGTCGACCGGATATGGAAAAGGTTTCGAAGTGCGTTTTTTTTAAATTAATTGACAGGCCATTTAATTTGAACCAATTGGTACCTCTGACGACGCTGAACCCTTAAATGTCAAGTGATATCGAAGTTTATCGGGATTCGAGGCAGATTTTTTTCAGAGAAAACAAACACTTGGCTAATAAAGCGATGCATTATCGGAGAAAACTTTGAGAAGATTGGTTGAGCCACTCAACAGTTCTTAAGATTTTATACTGTTTTATAAATTTGTAAAATATTGTTTTGTAGGTATACGATCATTAAGATGATTGGCAAACCTATTTCAGTCACGGAAACACAAGTGCGATCTCTATTCCCTGACTCTCTTAGTCCGATGAGACTGAAATCCGACATGATTTTGTGTTCGGCACAGGACGAACAGCTTTACGTCCTTTCCGAGGCACAAGACACATGTAAAACACTAAAAACTTTCTAACTATTATTAAGAATATTTTAATCTGTATTTTAGCACATGACATGCTCAGCTACTTTAAAGAATAAATTATTTGTGAAAGTGAAAAAGGGGTACTTTACTGCAATCAGAAATTCCAACCTTTTTTTTATTGTTTAGGCGGGAAAAAATGTACCTAACCGCACACCCCGCCGTTCGGGGCAACGAACAGGGTAGTGTGGGGCCCTCACCCACTAAAGAAACCCGCCATGTGCCGTCTCTCCGCCTTTATTGGCGGGCCACTGAAACTATGTTACATTCCTTCGGTGGTCCGCTGGCGGCTTACCCTTTCGGGTACCCTCTACTGAGCGACGCACCCACACACGGAGCATCGCACCTTGGCGGGAGGCCTTGCGGGTGGCGGACGTACCCCGGTCCAACCACCCGCAGCCTCAGCTAGGGTGGCATTAGGCGCAAATACTCACGCCTACGCCGCCCCAGTCGCTGGCGGCGGTTCATGTCTGCGGAAGGATCAGCCTCCCTGGCCCTCTCCGCCGCTTCCTTCCGCGAGATGACCTCGTCGCAGAAGGCAGCGACCGCGGCCCGATTCCTGTCGCTGCCAAGCATCGCTCTAACGACGCTCAGCAGCGAGAGGTCTCCCCCTATTGCCGCAACGAGTTCACGGCGCTGCCCGCCCCAACCGGGCACGACTCGAGCGTGTGCTGCGCCGTGTCCTCGTCGCAGCCACAATGGTGAAAGCCCGAAGTCGCTTCCCTCCTTGCAACTATGAGTAGATATCTGCCGAAGCAATCGTGCCCCGACAGCACCTGCACCAGTCGGAAGGTAAGGACTCCGTGCCGTCGCCCCGCCCACTCCTCTAGCACAGGCTGGAGCGCCCCTACGGTCCAGTGACCGTCTCAGGGTGCTTCCAGCCGTGTTCTCCATCTGGCCATGGCAGCTCGGCGGGCATCGCCCTGCCACCTGGCCACCTCCCTTGGTGGGGGATGACCACCCACCTCTCGGTCTTGCGACGCCCACCGATACACTTCGGCGAGCACCTCCGCCTCCAAGTCCCACGGAGGGGTTCCGGCCAACGCGCAGGCCTCTTCCGTCGACACCGTGCGGTATCCGCGTATGAGCCTGGACGCGACGACTCTTTGTGGTCTCCACAGAAGAGCCCTGTTCGGCACGTCCAGGCACTCCGCCCACACAGGTGCACCGTACAGCGCCATCGACCGGACTACCCCTGCATAAAGCCGTCGGCACGCATTGTTGGGTCCGCCCATATTCGGCAAAAGCCGTGCAAGGGCGGACGCTGCGCCGACGAGCCTCGGGGACAGTTGGCGGAAGTGCTCGCGAAAGCGCCACCGCCCATCCAGCACCAGGCCCAGATACTTGATCTTGGCCTTCACCCCAATTTGGACCCCGTCCACCGTGATTGAGGCTGAGGCGGGGCTCCAGGTGGTCCAGAGCCAGGGCAAGCACCCGGGCGGGTATCCTGTCCGGGCCGGGGGCGGTGTTCTTTGAACGAATCCGCGAAACAGCCGCCCCCATTTCCGATGCAGTGACGGGCGGTACACTGAGGTTACCTACACCGCTGCGACCGGTCCTAATGGAGCCCACTCTGACGGCTTCTGAGCATCCGGTTTTGGAGGCAATAGCCTCCCGGACGTCATCAGCCGTCACCGAGTCGTCCAGACCGGAAATGCGCAGTTCAGCGCACTTCACGGGTCTGGCGATGCGGACACCACTACCCTCGCCATACAGACCCCGTAGCCTTTCGGCTACCGTGTCGGCCATCTTGGGGCCCTCTGCCCCAGGGAACTCCAAAATGCGAGCCGCTGTCTGGGCTTGGCGGGTCTGGGCAGCGATGACTCCGAGGTCAGAGACGTTAATCTCGTCCCGGGCTCTCCTCAAGATGGCCTGATATGTCAGGCCCGCTTCCGCCTCCGGCAGCATGGTGATTACCACCGCTGCCATTTTCGGCGCTCGAAGCTTGCGCCTTAGTAGCCTCCTTGAGGGCCTTCGCGAGATCGCCCCGAAGGCCTCGCGACGCATTAGCCACCGTGGAAACGATGGCCAGAGTGTCAGAAACCCTCTGGGCAACCTGGTCCGCTGTAGGTGGACCATCCTCGTTCGGAGGCTCCTCTCGGAGCCTCGATGTGAGGAGGGTCCCTCTCCTCCACCGAGAGCTCCGCTCCCAATCCCCTAACTGCGGCCTCGTCCGCTTGCGATGTGGATCGCGGCACCGAACCCAGGCCCCTACCAGCCCCTCGGCCTCTTTTGGCCGTTCTACTCGGTCTGCCCGGTGGGGGCATCGACGTAGAGCTGCCCTCGGACTCCAAAGCGTCGCCCTCGCGCGCAATCGAGCGCTTCAAGAGCCGCGAAGGCCGCTTCACCACACCGGCTGCGTCCACACGGGACCCGGACGGCTCCGGCAGACAGACATCCGCGACCGCAGCAAGAGCGCTACCGGCGTCCGATGTCTCCACTGTGTCAGCGGCAGAACTACTACCCTTAGGACTTGCCGCGGGAGTGCTTTTACTCCCACGGGTCCTCCTCTAATTAGTTTTCTCCGTCTTTTTTTCTTCATTGGAGTAGGTTGCCCCCCTCAGATACATGGGGCTGACAGAGCCGGTTTTGGTATCCGGCTCTGTGAGGGATTAGTGACCCCGCTGTCCCCCTCCCAGAGTCGGGGGGGCCACTACGGCCCCGCTGACCCTCCACGGCGGACGTCCGGCCTATCCACTGTGCCCTCTGCTAGTCAGAGGGACACGCGGAGACCCGTCCCCTGCCCGGGATTCAGCCACCGGCACCAGAGTGCCGACGTTGCCCGGGGTGCACCAACGCAGAGGTATCCCGACCCGCACCCCCAGAAATTCCAACCTGCGTCCCATCCAATCCGCTAAGCTATTGCAGTCGTCTAACGGTGATTCCGAATGTACACTAAAGTTCCCTTTTTCAACTTTTACAAAATAATAATTTGTTCTATACTTAGAGTAGCTATAAGAATTCCAAGTGCTAAAAGACACATAAAAATATTTAAAAAATCGCGCCCTCAAATACTATTTGAATTTTAAATTATTCTTATTTTAAATTTTATAATGTTACATACATAGCATCCGATAAGTGGCGTAGGTCGTAAAGACATCAAAAACAAATGTGAATTGTAGAGGACTTTCTAGAGAAAATTTATAGTACATATTTTACTCATTTATCTTCTTCCTAGCCTTATCCCAAACTTTGTTGGGGTCAACTACCGATCTGTGCGGTTTTAGCTGATACACCAGTTTTTGCACCACTTGTAACGACAGCTAGGATGACGTTTGACAACCGTGATCTACTGCTTAACGTGCCTTCCGAAGCACGAAGGAGATCAGATATGCCATTCGAGTGAAAGTTGCTTAACCTTGCTGATAGTTCAAACTGCAAGTGCACAATTAGGTTACGACCTCCTTAATAGATTATACAATAAATAGTATTTTATTCATTAAAATTTTGAAAATCGAAGTATCCTATCATTCAGGTAAGTGGGATAGAACATTTATTCCCACATTAACAAAAAAAGTAAGTGGATTTAGCATTATTCCCACCTTAACAAAAAAAGGTTAGTGGATTGTACATTGTTCCCACCTTAACAAAAAAAGGTTAGTGGATTGTACATTGTTCCCACCTTAACAAAAATAAGGGTAAGTGGGATAGATATGCTCCTTATAAATGACGTGTCCTTTTTTAATACTACGGGAGTGGCAAACAAGCATACGGTCCCTGATTACCGTAGCCTATAAAGGCTAACAACACCAGCATCACTCGCTCGTCGCCAACTCCGAGGGATACGAGATGGAGAGAAATGCAGGTTTCCTCACGATGTTTTCCTTCACCGAGCAGGCATAAATTGTGAACAAATAGTAATAATAATAATCTTTTTTAAGAAAAATAAAGAAAAACATTGGTTTAACATACTCTTTGCCTCCTGAATTAGGCGAACCTGTGACTCAGGCGACAGTCCTTCCCTGGTAGTATTATTTTATGGCACAATAAACAGTGTGTTGTGTGTGTGTATGTGTGTGTGAGTGTGTGTGTGTGTGTGTGTGTGTGTGTGTGTGTGTGTGTGTGTGTGTGTGTGCGTGTATGTGTGTGGGCGTGCGCGTGCGCGCGTGTGGGTGTGGGTGTGTGCGTGCGTGAGCTTGAGCGTGTGTGTGTGTGTGTGTGTTTAAGTATAAACCTTGTATGCGTGTTTTTGTATGAATGATTACTGTGTGTTCAAGCCAGTAGGTTAGTAATGATTGAATCAACCTTGTCGTAATCCATGCTCAAATACAACATAATTTCGAGAAATCTCCAAAAATCAAAGGTACCGTACGAGTTCTGGACATGGAACCGGGGATCAAACTCGATACCACTGTCTTTGCAGTCATTGGTTTTATCGCTGTGTTATCACTGCTTGAAAATTGTATAGTTACTATGTATAATCGAGGCTTAGGTATATATTTACCTGAGGTTTCGTCTCTACAACAGATGAGCATTATACTAAAGCTATATATAGAAAGTTCGCTTATGTCTGAGGAGGGTGCTCTTCTCGAGTGGGGGATGAAGCGAAACAGTCAAGAGCCTCGATGGGCCTTCAACAAGATATTTCTAATGCTCTGTCACTGTCTAATTTTAAATATAAACATAGTTTAATTTTTAAATGTTATAAGAACACATGACGGGTGCCTGTTACATACTGTTTTTGTTTATGTTTACAAATTAAACTTTACTCTAAAAACGTAAAAAAATAATACGCACTAGTCGCCACCAGTCACGTCATGATCCCACGGTGGTGAAAAGTGAACAGCGGGAGGCCGTTTTATGACAACTGGCAATCCATAGTCCCTGCCCTGTAGGAAACAGGTATGAGTACGTACTTATGTATATGTTTACCATGTACACTAGTCGATTATTTATCTATCTTTTGCACGCCTCATAAGCGAAGTGTTGAGGTGGGTATTACTCTCGTTTCATGCAGCACAACTGATTTTTCAAACTTAAAATGTCTCTTTTTAATATATATTACACTTGTAAAATAATATATACACACATGTATTAAGAAAAAACACTATTTTTAACACACATGATATTTTAGATGCCATTTTTGTAATTTAAACTAGTTAAAAAACTGTGTGAAAAAGTTATGTCTTGAACGTCCGTGTGTTGTAGGTAATGTATGTTAACACGATAACGACCGAAATACTTTACTAATTGAGCCTTTTTTTCTTTTTAACTTCAGTATTATTACGAATAGAGCCCTATTACTTTTCACGGTCTGATTCGATGTGGTTTAATTGTTATTAAATAAACAAAAAAATAGTGAATATTTACGCTTGACTTGATGACACAATGGTACACTAAAACCAGCGCTATACCTTATTTCGTGAGAACTATTTGAACTACTTTTATAGGCCAATATATAAGTACTTCTTAAAATTAGCGCTAGATGGCGTGTAAGACATGAGAGCCACATTAGTATTTTTTTGAATTTAGCTCTATCTATGTGATTTATTGAAAACTACTTAGTAAGACCATACATTATTAGTTACTTATCAAATAATCAATTTTATTGTGAAAAATGAACATTATGAGGCATGCACTTTTGGATCTTCCAAAGTATTTATATCTATACAAATAAATAAAATTTAAGTATATATTTCTAATGTCTAAATAACACTTTTACTAAATATGCATGCATTTTACTAAATATACAATGTATAATCATGAGAATATATCACTTACGTTTTCACTTACGTAAATATATCACTTAAGTTTTTCGGTTATATCTCAAGTATATACTCCCGATAAAATGTCTACCAGTTTTTAAGTCAAATCAAGGCCTTTTAGATAAAAAAAGTTGCATCAAAATCTATCTAGTAGTTCTTTTAAATAAATTCTAAAAAAAAATATCGTTTAAATAATTTTCTAGTTTTTCGGTTATATCTCAGGTTCCCGATATAGTAGCGGGATAAAATAGTAGTAGTATACTAGTTTTTAAGTCTAATCAAGGCCTTTCAAATAAAAAAGTTGCATCAAAATCTGTTCAGTAGTTTTTGTGTGATGCGCGAACAAACAAACAGACAAACAGACAAACAGATAAACCAACAAAAATTCTAAAAAAAACTGTTTTGTGTTTAGACATGCCTATATAGCCTATTAGACAGACACAGCTCTGTTACAGCCTTATAATAGTATAGATAACAAAATACAGGTTAATCTCCGGAAGGGCTGAACCAATTTGGTTAGGAATTGCAGATAGTTGATTTTATAAGAAGTAACTT
Source organism: Leucoma salicis (assembly GCA_948253155.1). Classification (NCBI taxonomy): domain Eukaryota; kingdom Metazoa; phylum Arthropoda; class Insecta; order Lepidoptera; family Erebidae; genus Leucoma; species Leucoma salicis. Next base: position 20,269,950 of record OX411814.1, on the reverse strand, counting down.
AGACTACTTTTATATTTAAAAATAGGTTCCGCACAAAAAGCTAATAACTAGTTTTCACGTACACGAAGTCGCGGGTCGCGGGCAGCTAGTATAAAAATAAATAAAATAATATTATTAGAACAGCTTTTTACTAAATGCATATAATATTAGAAAGAGGAAAAATTATATTGTTTGTATGTTTGTAACTGATAAAGTTAATAACTACTAAACCCCTACGAAAATAACAATAATGTAAAACAAGGTGTCAAAAATTTGGTTGTTTGGGTCTCCGAGGCTGTCACCCACCATATTATGTAACACAACTGTAGGAGTACCTACGGTATATAGAATTTCAAACTTTCATGGTCACTTATCATTCTAAACGTTTTTACGGGATGTATACCATGTACATTTTTACTTACGAGTTTCCGATATTTCGACACTGTTGCAAGCAATCAAGGAGCAACTGAAGTCTTTGCGGGTGGGAATAGTTTTTATTATTCTGCGGTTAGAAATATCTGTCTACCTGCTTTCTCACTCGTTTATGATCCGCAACACTATCGTTGGAACCACTACCACTGGTCTCACTCACGTATCGAGCTCGATCACGACACACAACACTTACGGTGTCGACCCTGGTTTCTGAGGTGTTTTTCTTCTTCTTTGTACATAGACGAATCACGGGACGCCAGGTGCAAGATAATTGAAAACCATCTTCACGATTGAAATTTTTGAAGTGAAGCTTTTAATCCGACTTGCAACAAGGTTGCGTTAAACGTGTAACGCTACCATGGAGGGGGTATGAAAGCACTGTTACGTTGAACTTTCAACGCTCGTGGGGAGGGGGAATAGAAAGAGACAGAGCGAGAGTGAATGCGTGGCACTCGAACGCATGCGCGTAGTATACCTATATACGATTACCTTCATTACAATCGGCTATTGGGACATTTGTGAAAAGTGAAGTAGTATACCTATACCTTGTTTTTGGATATTTCGCCACTCGAAAATGATAATTAAAAGATGCCATCAATAGTGAATTGTAAGCAATGTTAATAAAGTTTGTCTTAAAGAAACAATATGATTTCACTAAAAATAAATTTCTAACCCTTCCTATTTTCATTTCCACATTACGACGTTGCGCTTCTTCCGCGCGAAGAGACTCCACGCACTATTGATTTTATGTATTTCATGATTTCAATGGCTTCTCTCACCAATCTGGGTTTATAGTGGCGTTCTGTCTAGAGTATCTGAGGATTGTGTAAATTCTCGATGTAGTGATTCGTCCCTGCCTTCAAAAGGTGTTGTGCTATCTCCGATTTTGCTGGGTCATTGTTTTTATAAGCCCTTATGTGATCTTTCATTCGACATGCCACAGTACGCTTGGTTTGGCCAATGTATGAACTTCCACAGCTTCAGTCCACTTTGTACACGCCTGGTCTTTCTAATGTGAAATAATCTTTCAGTATACGTAATAGCTGGGATATCTTTTTGAAAGGAGTGAAGATAGTTTTTACTGAATACTTATGTAAAATATTTGCGACCTTATCTGTCACTCCTTTAACATATGGTAAATAAACCGGCTGTCGTTCTACCTGAATGGGTCTTGCCTTCGTTTTTTGTCGCGGTGGAGGGAGCTGTCCTTTGTAACCATTCCTCCGTAGAACTGCGCTTACATGTTGTAGTTCATCCGTGACATGTTCCTTGTCACACAAATTATAAGCGCGGTTGGTGAGCGCCGTCCCTACAGAGTTTATGTGTCGAGGGTGGTGATGCGAGTCAGCGTGCAAATAACGGTCGGTGTGAATGGGTTTCCTAAATACTGAGTGACTGAATGAACCGTCCTCTCGAACTCCTACACATCGAGAAATGCTATGCTGCGGTTTTTCTCTTTTTCATACGTGAACCGCATTTTGTCGTGTATGTTGTTCAGGTGTGTGACATATTCTTTGGCGACTCCTTCATCGCCTTTTATTATAGAGAATACGTCGTCGACGTATCTTTTCCAAAGTTTAATTTGGCGTGGGGCGGTGGTGATGGCTATCTTTTCAAAATGTTCCATCCATATGTTGGCGATGATTAGGGCGGGCTACTGGACTTCCCATTGCCACACCGTCGATTTGTATGTAGTACTCACCCTTGTACACGAAATAATTAGTCGTCAGACAGTGTTTCAGCCGATCAACATATTCTGCGGGGATCTTTTATTGTTCTATTTTATCTGCGATTACCTTCATACAATCGGCTATTGGGACATTTGTGAAAAGTGATTCCACGTCGAAACTGACCATCACTTCGTCCGGCTCTAAGTTGTTGTGCTGAAGGGTCTCAATGAAATGACGAGAATCTTTGACGGAAGATCCAGTTCCTCCTGCTAGTGGATTTATGATGCTAGTTATATGTTAGCTAACTCATATGTCGGGAAATCCACTAGACTCACAATTGGTCGTAGAGAGGCGTTCTGTTTGTGAATCTTATGTAGGCCGTATAGCTTAGGTAGTTGGAGGTTCCTAGGTCTTAATAAATGATTCACTGTTTCTTCGCCAATCGCATATTTGCATTTATTAATAAGCTCTCAAGTGTTTCGACTCGTCCTGGCAGTGGGGTCGTATTTTACATTTATGTACGTTTTTTCGTCGGCTAACCTACGGTTGTTTCACGCTGATCTTCTGTGAGAGGGTGGTAATTCCCTGATCGAGCTGGCCTGGCGAGCATGAATGCATGCTGGGACAGTTAAGGCTCTACTACTAAAACTTATCCAATCTTAACGTATTTTTTTCAAAAGGTGTGTTTCCTTAAATATAAAAAATAAGATAGCTTTTATCCCAATAGTTTCCTTTTTATTGCAAAATTAACGAACAAATTATGTGTGACACAGCAACGCGTAGGTCTGCTCGTTATACATATAATTAAGATCAAAATTATTATTGGGACGTTAAAATATTCCAGTCAAACAGTTATCCTCTAGCTGTTTTAATAATATATATGGTTAATCGTTGTGTTGCGTCACATTTTGATAGTGCTTAGTCACAAAAAAGGTTATACGCAAATACAATAAGCTTGGAATCTTTTTGGAACATAAAGAGTTACGTTTGTTGATATTATTGTAGGCCTTTTCACTTTGTCTAAGCCATAGATTTTATACTAAGCTAAGTCTTTTCATAATATTATTTGACACGTGTCATGCTCATGACGTGCTGTCACGAAAATGGATAATATCAAGCACGACTATAACATATTTTTACATAATTAATTATACCAGATTAATTTGTCGTAGCACTGATATTTTGGTAGTTTTCGGGTGACATAACAGAGGTATTAAGATAGCAGGACATTTTTGTACCCTGAACTGATAGCGAAAACAATAAAAACGATAAAAGAATAGCTTTTGTTTTATATAACATGTGGACTTGTTCATAAAATATAATAATATGCTTAGAATAATAACGCTCAGAACGATAGTTTCATTTATAATTCCACTCAAATTTGAAGCAACTTAACGATTAATGTGTGCGTAAACGTCACGTAATTACATTCAACGGCACCCACGCATACGATCAAACAATGATACAAGTAAAAACATTTTCCCCAAAAAGTGAGGAAAATGGCACACTATTCCAGTTTTGCCAAACCACTATACGCGTATATAGTTTTCTGATAGAAAATTGTAATAAATAGTAGATTTGTATGGAAAAAGGACGGGATATTTAAGTAGACTAAACACTGAACTTAGACAAAATTTGTAATTTATTAATAATGCAACTGTAGATAATGGAACTTAAATTACCATTTTTCCGTGTGGTGATGGACTAAGAATACAAGTGTCACCACCCCATCCTTTCCCGCGGGTGACGTACAAGGCGACTAAGGGAAGTAAGCAATTATCACCCATTGTACTACTGGTGGTAGGGTTAGGTACCAAGTGAAAATACTTACTTGCTATCAAGCCCGAACGGGTCGGTGCCACCTTCTCCTGTGAATGAAAGGAAGAATGAAGCAAGTCAGTGTGTTTTGGCTGTAGCAGAAGATAGCCGTTTATTCTTTCATTTCATATCTGAGAAATTAAATAGCGCGCAGCGGCTGGACAATATCCTCGGTATAGTTGAATCTATGAGCGACGGTTACCACTTACCATTAGGTGGGCCGTTGCTCCTCTGCCATCATAAGCAAGTAATACCATAGTAAGTATATACCATATTAATACCATACCAAGAAATACCAAGTAGTACCATCATAAGGTAGTGTACTGTTTCTTTGTCACCGAAATGCTCGGAACATACTTTTGTGTATCTAGTTGGTTTCCAACATTCTTCGCTTCAAAGATTTGTTGTATCCATCGCGCAGCAATAATCGGATTTGATAGAAATCTAAAAACGAATACAATTAAATAGATATTTTTTGATTTAGGGTAAATATTTTTTCTAAAGCTGGCAATATTTTGATTACAATTTAGTTTTCTGTTTAGATGAATGTTTTACTGAAAATTATTAATTATCAAAGGGTACTTACGAGTAAAATGTAATCTTCCTATCATTATTGTGGTTATGAGACGCGTTGTGACATCCTTTCACGGTGCAGTAAGTCATTTTTAACAAAATTATGCGAGATGTTTACAATGACACTTTATCATGGACACTGACAGAAGGAGCAACGTAGTTAGCCTTTTAAGGCTAACTTGAAAGTGCTTCACTCCGTTTGGACCTACTCGGGTTCTGAGCGTTATTATTCTAAGATAATATGTACATTTACAAGTACATTTTGTATCCGAGACTTCAATGTTATATACCTATGATAGACGATGCAAAAATGATTGAAATTATTTGTTGCTTATGGAATAAATAAAATATAAATATAGTATTTACTACACTACACTTTTTAATTATTAAAAATATAATACCTCAATGCATGTTAAAGATATTACTCACTGACTCTAGAGAGCGCAGGAGGCCCAAGTTCTCTCCATATTCTCTCTGAAATGTCCGTGAATATTTATTATTTATTTACGTATTCCCTTTCCTAGGAGTATGCGACGCGTAAGTGGCTCTAGTGTTGTCCTCTAGCGTCTATAGGCTACGGTAACCACTTACCATCAGGTGAGCCGTACGCATGTTTGACACCCGTGTAATGTAAAAAAAACTGTAATGATCTTGAGCTACAATGCTTGCATGTCACTAGACCCGAACCTGTATGTCCTAATGTATTGCCCGTTGTATATAACCATTTAGTGACCATGATAAATACTACCCCTATTACGTGGGACTTAAACATAGCTGGCGAGTCGTGGGTGTGTAATACACCTCTGCCTACCCCTTCGGGGAATACAGGCGTGATGCTATGTATAAATACTTATAGTGATTATTTTTTTCTTGTTTTTGCCCAAAGTGGCAACACTCTATAAGTGGTAGGAAAGACATGAGGTACCTACTTTACATTATTACAGTCGGGAGGCGCCTATGTCATCTAACAGCTGTATATTTTTTTCTTTATAAAAACAATTCTACATTTTGTGCGACAACAGGTTAAATGTGAAGTATCTTGATGTGGTCGGTAAGATGATAGCTGATCCTATACCTCTGCTCCGATAAGGGTAGTCGTAGATCTGTTTCGGGACTAGCTTGTTTGTGGCTGTATTCTACTTAATTCCGAACTCATCAGTGTTGATTAAACAGATCTGTCAGCTACAGCTTTCACTCTCTACTGTCTATCTTTAAGAAAAGGCAGGTTGATAATGAAGTTCCTAAATATTTATTTCTCCCGCCATCGCGGAGCATATCATGCTTTGAATATGATTCGATTTTTCGATTTTTGTGCAGCCGCATTTGCTCTATATAACTTTTCTATATTCAGTAAGATGCAATCTCATTTTCTTTCATGTTTTCCAAAAACTTTGCCTTTTAAAAATAGTTTTAAATTAATTCTTAGTTCAAGTATTTACTTATGGGAAAATAGTTTAGTGGCAAAAAATAATTGTACCTGCTTGATACGTTGGAAGTAATTAAAGTTAAAACTGATATATCCCCGATGAACGGTATAAAAAAAACTTTGCTATCCACTTCTCTCTGTTTATCCGTCTATTTCTTCTGAACCACTCAATGGACCGGATCTTTAGACTATCACTTACCTAGAGGAAGATTTATAAGTATAATATTATAAACAAACATCCTAAATAATCTATTGTAAGTCGCGAATCCGATGTTTTAAAATAAAGTCGAAAAATAAACGATTTCCATAGTAGTAAAGAGAGGTGCGGTTTTTTTTTAAATTCTAGTTTTTCTTCCTCAGTCTGTATTTTTTATTTTTTTTTATTGCGTATGGTGGCAGACGTACCACGACTTATCTGATGGTAAATGGTAACCGTCCCTCATGGCCTCAACTATACCGGGAGTATTGTCAAGCCGCTGCTCACAATTTAATTTCACAGATATAAAATGAAAGAATAAACGGTTATCTTCTGCTACAATCAAAACACACCGATGTGCTTCATGGCCGGTCACTCGGGAGATAGTGGTACTAACCCGCTCGAGCCCAATAATAAGTGAGTATTTCCCCTTGCTACCTAACCCTACCACCAGTATTGCAATGGCTGATAATTGCTTACTTCCCTTAGTCGCCTCGTACGACACCGTGGGAAAGAATGGGGTGGTGACACTTATATTCTTAGTCCATCACCACACGGAGAAAAAGTGTCAAAATCCTAGAGTTTTTTTCACTCCTGAATTGCAGCCATGTAAAGCTGGCATGGGTCACTAGTGGAAAATTATTGTATTATGGCCTGCTGTGCACATTGGTTTATAGTGTTGGGGTAGGTATTGTAATCTTTGATAATGTCAAGTACAGTAAGTAACTGAAATAAATTATCAGGCAATGTATTGTGGATGTCCACAGATACAGTATATTGCTCTGTAATCACACTGACCAAACGTTGTTCCTGCTTACATTGTTATTGTTAATGACACAGTATCATACTGCAACTATGCCCCGGATTGTAACTGCGGTAATTTAACCTGAAACGTAAGCTGTTCACTATCAGGCAGCTCTACAGGCAATTTTACAGTACAGTTTCTATAGATAATAATCTTATATATAAAAATCAATTGCAGTTCGTTAGTCTCGCTAAAACTCCACAATGGCTTGACCGCTTTGAAAAAAATGTTTTTTTTTGTTTCGTTTGCTCTATTAAAGGGGTGGTTTAAAAGTAAAAAAAAGAGGAAACCTATAAAAAAGTAAAAAAAAAAAACAATATTGGTGACTGTATGGGTATTACGACAAAATTACAGCTACTGTAATTTATTCGAATTCATTTACATTATAAGCAAGTATAATTTTTTTATCTCCCATGACGGGACCGCTCGTTGTGGCGTTCTCTTGGGGAGGCCTATGTCCAGCAATGGACGTTGAAAGGCTGATGGATGGATGGATGAAGTATAATTTAAATATTGTTGATCTATATTTTTTAGCCTTTGACATGCTCCGCCACTTTTTAAAGTACAAATTATTTGTGAATTTGGAAAAAGTCAAATGTGATGTGGAAATTGGGTATGGCCGAAGGTCAGTCCGATAGCTCAACAGCTTAGAGCACTTCCCCGGATTGGAAGGGACGCACTACTAAAGTTCTCTTTTTCCTTATTCACAAATAATTTGTACTCTAAAAAGTATAATTTAATAACGTACCTATCTAAATTTAAACCTTTTTGTCCGTGTGGTGACGGACTAAGAATACAAGTGTCACCACCTTATTCTTTCCCACGGGTGTCGTATGAGGCGACTAAGGGAAGTAAGCAATTTTCATTCATTGCATGACTGGTAGTAGGGCTGGGTATGGCGTGGCTCGTCTGCCACTACAAGCAATAAAAGAAAGCCTTAGAGGATGCAGTTTGATTATGATTGATAATCGGTGATAAAAAAAACTGAAGGTGATACAAAGTTAACTGAGTCATTATATATTACTTATAATTATATTAACATCGTTTTCTGTTACATGTACTTGTGATGTGACCCGCCCTTGTTTCGCACGGGTGCATATTAATTATGAAGAAAATCAGTAGGATTTTTGAAGAACTACAATTCTGTAATAAGAAAATTATTATGATTTATCTCTGAAGGAGCCAGCTAAGGCTATGAAAATCAATTATTTCGAGGCTTGATTACAAATGATTAATATTCATAAACTTAAAGTTTGATTTGAATGTCTTGTAGGTACATCTTGTAACGCAAGTCATTTTGCGTAACATCATCACCTAGCCACTTGGTCCTAGTAGCTCTATTACGTTTGCCGACTCGTGGAATCCACAAAAAGATCATTAATCCCCGGCGTTCATCGCTTTTTCAGCAGAAATGGGCTGGTCCCATTGCTATTTCAGTTTGATTATTCTACAAGGTATGTCAGTCTCTTCTTCAGAGAAACCTCAAGTATAGGTCGTTCTATAGCTAGTTGAGTGAGACCTTGCAAGACAATCATAACTGATCTTGACGACATGACTGACTGCACAGATGGTGGAGTGATGTAGATACCGGCCCCACGTCCGAGTGTTGCCGCACGTTACTAGAAATATTAGTTAGTGCAGGGTGTTTGTTTTTTTAGTTATATATGTATTTGTTGAGAAATTATTATCCAATCCATCCAATCCATCAGCCTTTCGACGTCCAATGCTGGACATAGGCCTCCCCAAGAGAAAGCCACAACGAACGGTCCATGTGCGCTCATATGGGGGGATAGTGCCATAATCGCCACGCTTGGCAGGCGGGTTAGCGATCGCAGTGGATTTTGTTAATACTCGAGGGAGTGCTGCTGCCCACTCCTCAGGTATTCCCTCTGTTGGCTCTTACGACTCCCATTACAATTCTAAAGCCGGCCCACATGGCCAGTCAAATTATTATCACTGCTCGGTGAAGTATAATATCTTGAGAAAACCTGCAAATTTTTTGGGTGCTGATGAAGTCCGTCAATCCCCACTGGGTCATGGTAGTGGACTATGGCCTAAATACCTCTCATCCTTTTTTTGTTTGGGCGGAATAAATGTACCTACCCACACACTCCGTCGTTCGGGGGAACGAACAGGGTAGCGTGGTGCCGTCAACCACTAATTAAACCTGCTATGTGCCGTCACTCCACTTGTACTGGCGAACCATTGGAATTATGTGACATTGCTTCAGTGCTCCGCCGAAATATCTCTTACCCTAAGTCCGTGCCTATTGTCTAACAGTGGGACAGCAATGTCTTGCGAAAAAAATAACATTAGATTTATTATTCGTGTACCTACTTAATACGAGTCCATCCATCCATCCATCCATCAGCCTTTCAACGTCCACTGCTGGACATAGGCCTCCCCAAGAGAACGCCACAACGAGCGGTCCCGTCATGGGGGATAATGCCGTAATTGCCACGCTTGGCAGGCGGGTTGGCGATCCCAGTGGATGTTGTTAATACTCGAGGGAGTGCTGCTGCCCACTCCCCCGGTATCCTCACCCTCAGTCGGCTCTTACGACTCCCGTGGGTAGAGAGGGGTGGGACAATTCTAAAGTCGACCCCACACGGGCAATACGAGTATATGACCATATATTATGAGATATATATTTTAATATTTATTTTCAAATGACCTTATAAAGAACAAGTTATCTGTCAAAGTGGAAAAAGAGAGCTTTACTGCGAGCAGGATTCGAATCTGCGTCCCATCCGATCCGGGGAAGTGCTCTGGAACGCAAAGCTATCGCAGACACCTAATAGTGACACACAATCTCCACTTCACATTTGCTTTAGATGTCTTAGAGACCCTTTACCTTAGACCTTCTTTAAAGTAGCTGGAGCATGTCAAGTGCGTGAAAATACAGATAAAAAAAAATACCTAATAAACATTCCTTCTGAATCAGTGGTACAGGTATTTCTCAGCTAACACTTTATTTGTGAGATGTCGTGTTAGAGAATAAGCTCTTCTGTTAGGCGGATTGTAAATTAATCTCACGCAGCCATTAGTAATTCATTACTCAAAGGAGTTTGTCAGAACACTTCTGAATTAGAAATCTAAGCATTAAATTGCCGGTAGAACGTCATTATAATTTACCGTAACTGGATATCTATAGTCAGTTAATTACTATCTGAACCGGGATTACAACAGGATTGAACTCTTTTAAATAGCTCTATGTATAATATTATGTAGTTATAGTTATGCTTATAAGTTGCTAGATGACCCGGTGAACTGCGTATCAGCTATAATTTATTTTATCACTGATTATATATCAATCCTAATCAATCTGCATCTTCTAAGGTCTGAATCTAGATAGGTTATTATACTCGCTATTATCTAAGCTCGCTTCTAATGCAAATTATTTATTAATTATGACAGTAGCTGTCATATTGTCGCTTGTTTGCCAAATACCTAGGTAGGTACTTTACCCTTTTTTTTTTACTTTTAACCACCCAATTTTAATGAATTTACATACTGCACACACACCCTTTTTTTTGTTTAGGCGGGAAAAAATGTTCTTAACCGCACATCCCGTCATTCGGGGCTACGAACAGGGTAGTGTGGGGCCTGCACCCACTAAAGAAACCTGCCGTGTGCCGTCTCTCCGCCTTTATTGGCGGGCCACTGGAACTATGTTATATTCCTTCGGTGGTCCGCCGGCGTCTTGCCCTTTCGGGTACCCTCTACTGAGCGGCGCATCCGCAGAGGAGCGTCGCACCTTCACGGGAGGCCTTGCGGGTGGCGGACGTTCCCCGGTTCATCCACCCGCAGCCTCAGCTAAGGCGGCATGAGGCGCAAGTACCTGCGCCTGCGCCACCCCGGTCGCTGGCGGCGGTTTTGGTCAGCGGAAAAATCCTCCTCCCTAGCCCTCTCCGCTGCTTCCTTCCGCGAGATAACCTCCTCGCAGAAGGCAGCGACCGCGGCCCAATTCCTGTCACTCCCAAGTATCGCTCTGACGACGCTCGGCAGCGAGAGGTCCCCCCCTATTTCCGCGACGAGTTCGCGGCGCTGCTCGGCCCAAGCCGGGCACGACTCGAGCGTGTGCCGCGCCGTGTCCTCGCCACAGCCGCAGTGGTGACAGCCCGGAGTCGCTTCCCTCCTTGCGACTATGTGCAGATATCTGCCGAAGCAACCGTGCCCCGACAGCACCTGCACCAGTCGGAAGGTAAGGACTCCGTGCCGTCGCCCCGCCCACTCCTCCAGCACCGGCTGGAGCGCCCCTACGGTCCAAAGACCAGCCCGGGGTGCCTCCAACCGTGCCCGCCATCTGGCCATGGCAGCTCGGCGGGCGTCACCCTGCCACCTGGTCACCTCCCTGGGTAGAGGGCGTCCGCCCCCCTCCCGCTCTTGCGACGCCCGCCGATACACCTCGGCGAGCACCTCCGCCTCCAAGTCCCACGGGGGGATTCCGGCCAACGCGCAGGCCGCCTCCGTCAACACCGTGCGGTATCCACGCATGACCCTAGACGCGACGACTCTCTGTGGCCTCCACAGAAGAGCCCTGTTCAGTGCGTCCAGGGACTCCGCCCACACGGGTGCGCCGTACAGCGCCATCGACCGGACCACCCCCGCGTAAAGCACGCATTGTTGGGTCCACTCATATTCGGTATGAGCCGTGCAAGGGCGGACGCCGCACCGACGAGCCTCGGGGACAGTTGACGGTGCTCGCGAAAGCGCCACCGAGTTTGACGAGCACCAGGCCCAGATACTTAACCTGGGCCTGCACCCCAATTCGCACCCCGCCCACAGTGATCGAGGCGCCAGCAGGTGGCCGACGTCGGGGCCCATGGAAAAGCAGGGCCTCCGACTTGTCCAAGGCCACCCTAAGCCAAAGCGCCTCGACTCTCCTGACCACCTCCGAGGTAATGCACATACACCCTGCTTAAATAATCTAGATATGGCGCCGAATACCCCCGATTAAATCGCTAGCATAATAAATATTCCAGAGAATCCATGCCTTCGTATCGCTTGTATATTATTCTATTTATCTGTAGTTGCCCGAATAAGAGCCCCCGAAATTAATATTGCATAATTCATCATTCTGAATATAGGTATTTTAAGTACAGACACTAAAGTTATTTCGCATTAAAGTTTCCAAAGAACTTTCCTTAATAAAGTGTGAAACTTTCTTTATTGGATTACATTTCCGCAGAATATTTTCGCCAATTTTTCTTTGGTTACTTCAGAAAGTGATGGTTATGCATATTAAGAATCTCCCAAACATTACTAAATTCACAGTATATTCAATACCCCTTGTATTACGAAGAATATACAATTAAAAAACTCATTTGTGAATCATACAGATTGGACATCTGTACTACTATACTATATCTACATCATCGGTACCTATACCTACCTTAGGGAAATAAAGTATCGATAACGCTGCTTCTTTATTATATTATTGGGTAGGTACCTACTACCTACATAGGTTAGCGGTTAGCGGACTATACATCCATCTACACTTATAACAAAACGTTAGTACTATACATCCATCTACACTTATAACAAAACGTTAGTACTATACATCCATCTACACTTATAACAAAACGTTAGTACTATACATCCATCTACACTTATAACAAAACGTTAGTACTATACATCCATCTACACTTATAACAAAACGTTAGTACTATACATCCATCTACACTTATAACAAAACGTTAGTACTATACATCCATCTACACTTATAACAAAACGTTAGTACTATACATCCATCTACACTTATAACAAAACGTTAGTACTATACATCCATCTACACTTATAACAAAACGTTAGTACTATACATCCATCTACACTTATAACAAAACGTTAGTACTATACATCCATCTACACTTATAACAAAACGTTAGTACTATACATCCATCTACACTTATAACAAAACGTTAGTACCCGTTGTCTTTATAGTTTGAAAGTTGAATATGGTAAGACAAATAGGGAGGGAACGACAATAGAATGATAATAATGTATGGTAATAGAACAGTGATTTTTTTTGCTATCTGTTTATTTGTTTGTTAATTTGCATCTCTATAAATTTATGAAGCGGTTGGACTGAAAGGTCTGAATTAAAGAAAAGAGTAATTGGAATAATTGACTGGAAAATTAAAATGGGGGAAAACTGAAAGTGCTCATTTGTCAGAGCGATTTTTATATTATAACTTACGATCCTAACACTGATATAGGTAAGTATGCATAAATTGTAATTACTTATATTTAATATATTACAAGAAAAAATGACTAATTTTTAACCGTCTCAAACTTCCATCAAAAATGCAATAGATTTCGCGTCGACCAGAAAAATACGTCTCGGTAAATAAGTGCGCACTTGAGAAGTGAGCTCTTATTTTGTTTAGTTCAAAAAGTACTTTATTGGTTGCTATTTAAGCTTGTCGGCAAATGTTTTTTGTCTTTTCACTTTTAATGGCAATAATAAATTATTGCTTTACTCGTTTTTTGTGACGAATGACCGTAAATGTAAGATAATATTTTAAAGATTTGTGACACGGACAGTTTTTAGCTTGATTTTGTTCGGGGCACTGTATCTTATTAGTATTGATGATCGAAGGTCTCAAATATAATTTATTTGAAACATTCGGAGCTACTGAATATATTACTTATGACGGGCCTCGTGGCGTAGTCGGTTGTGTAACCGACTTCCGTGCACGAGGTCGTGGGTTCGATTCCCACTCAGGACAATTATTTGTGTAATGAACACAGATATTTATTTGTACTGCGTCTGGGTGTTTTCTATCTATTATATGTATGTATTTACAAACAAAAAGTAGTATATGTATTATATCCGTAATCTGGTACCCATAGCACAAGCGTTAAGCTTAGTTTGGGACCAGAGGACGTTGTGTGAAAATGTCCGTGAATATTTATATTTATTTACTTATAATATATTCAGTTTTTTTTGGAAATAATTTGGCCAGATAAAGACTTCTATCGGGTAGAATCTTTCTTGTATGTCACGGAGAGGTCAGTGTAGGGATTTAGCAAATTAACGAGACATTTATGAGCTACCGTACTAAATATTAGGTAGAATGTTTTTCAAAGACACGAAAATACGAGTCAATTAGCCAAAATGTGTCATACGTCCGTCGTTATTAAAATCATCAAAGTAAGGAAGACTAAAAGGGGTATACAGTTGCATTCCCTTAATACGTTGACCCAGTTAGGCACCGGCCTACTGACATTTCGACTGCGACTGATGTGCCCACGAGATTCTACAACATAAGAGATCTGGGTATGTCTGTCTACGACATGCGACAGCTCTTATCAATGTACCTATGTACGTAGTTTGTGGACGATAAAACTCTTTCATAACTTTAATTGGTTGCTTAACAGAGCCAAATGTAAATAAAATTTTAAGGAGAAATATGCTCTCTCAATCGATAACATCTGAACCTTATAATATTTAAACATTCTTTCACTGTAAAATTACCTCGGGGAAAATATGCGTAACACGCCTAAGTTAGTCTCTTTAGTTTATTGCTCTGTACCGAGATTTTACAGGTAAGTATATATATTTTGAGTAAAATTCAGAAGAAAATAATTTTTGCTCACCAGATTCGTTCTAATGACACCGCTAGTTCTACAAATTTAAATATCGTAGTTAAACAAAAGAAGGATTAAACACAAAGTGAAAAATGTGAAATCGAAAATAACAGTCACGAGCAGGATTCGAATCCTATAAAATATATATAAAAATATCTAAAAGAAGGATATTGTTTTTGTTACTGTATTCATAACCATAGTTAGACAGATTTTCCCCTAGATTTCATTATTGTATTATTGATCTCGTCTAATTGATCAGCTAAGAGGTCTGCTTGTGAGTAGTGAGACAACCTAGGGTCTATGACTCTACTACTGAAGTAACGCAACATAGTTCCAGTGGCCCGCCAATATAGGCGGAGAGACGGCATACGGCGGGTTTCTTAGTGGGTGAGGGCCCCACACTATCCTGTTCGTTGCCCCGAACGACGGGGTGTGCGGTTAGGTATAATTTTTTCCTGCCTAAACAAAAAATAGCCTGTGACTCAAGAAAGATTTTAGAAAGGTATTCATTTATTTCAAAATATCAATATCTTATCAGGATGACAGATAAGTTATAAAAACGAATAAAACAAAAGACTCACATTTTACTTTTGCAGCATATCAAACAGCTGGTCACAGTAGCGTATTCAGTGGGCCTCGCGGTGCTTTTGTTTAACGTGCCTACTGACGCCTATCGCGACGGCGACGACTTTCCCCTACAATTTACTTTTAACATGATTTTCTGTTTCGCTGTTCAAAAATACTTTTGCGAACAAATTTAATGTTCACTTCTAAAAGATCTCAGTAGTAAGTAAATACCGAAACGTAAAATGAATCTGAGAAGATATTAAGCTTTTATTGCTGACATTTTCTTATAAAATCTCTAGTTAAAGTCTAAATTGAATATTTTATTTTTCTATTAGCATGAGGATCTTATATATTCTTATTGCATATGTTTTTAGAGATTTATATATATTTTTACTGGCTCGCTATTGGGCACAAGTCTCTTCTCAGAGTGAGAGGGATTACGCTGGGCCATTACGGGTTCCCAACCTGTAATAGCGGGTTGGCAGACTTTTTTTATACCACGCGATTGGCGATCAAGCATACGGCCAACCTGATGGCAGGCGGTCACCCCAGTCTATAGATGCTAGCAACACCAGAGCCATAACTCGGGCGTCGCCATCTCCAAGGAAAGGGTTAGGAAGTGAAGAGGAGAGATGATAAAGAGAGGATAGGAAGAATAATAAAGAGAGGATATAGGGAGGGGTTTGGGTCCTCCGGCACTCTCACTCACCATATGGAGCAACGTTAGGTACCCCTGCCATTGTTTCTGCTAATCTTCTGTGAGAGGGTGGTACTTCCTTGATCGAGCCCATTCAGTTTAAGGAAGCAATTCAGCAACTTGTGAATGTAAATCAGTAATATACCAAGGTACTGGGGAAACCATTTTTTTTTATTCCTTGTTCGCGAGGAAATCCTTTATGGATACCTTCTGCCGAGAGGTTATGCCGGTGTCCCAATTTTCACAATTGGTATACTTGCTAAAACCCCGCGGTGTTCCTTCAGACTTCCTGTGACCAGGGGCGAGGTATACGCTCTTCGCATGATTTCCTCCACCCCTGGCAGGTCTGGGCCTCCAGTGCTGGTGGCCAAACCTAAGACTGCAAAGACAGTGGTATCGAATTCAATCCCCAGTTCCAGTTTCTCGCACAGAACACATCTGCAACTTATCGAGATTTTACGAAACTATCTAATCGAATAATTCTATAGTCTTTGTTTACTAATTATTACTGCTGTGTGAAGGAAAACATTCTAGAAACCTGCATGCCTAAGAAATTTCCTCGAAGGCTTGTAAAGTATACTAGTGGTAGATGGTGCAATGGATGATAATTGCTTACTTCCCTTAGTGGCCTCATACAACACCCGTGGGAAAGAATGGGGTGGTGACACTTATATTCTTAGTCCATCACTGCAAGCTATTTTGGCTGTTTTTGCAATATTTATGAATAATCTTGTTGGTTTTTTTTAACTGCGTATTGTGGCAGACGAGCTACGGGCTACTTGATGGTAAATGGTAACCATCGCTCATGGACTCAACTATACCGAGAGTATTGTCAAGCCGCTGCTCACCATTTCATTCCACAGATATGAAATGAAAGAATAAACAGCTATTATCCTGCTACAACCAAAACACATCTTACTTGATGTGCTTTATAGCCGGTCACACGGGAGATGGTGGTACCAACCCGTTCGGGCCCGATAGCAAGTGAGTACTCCCACTTGGTACCCAACCCTACCACCAGTCATGCAATGGGTGAGAATTGCATACTTCCCTTAGTCGCTTTGTACAACTTAAAAACTTCTATATAATACCCTGCCACGCTACGCTGTGACACAATATGGTTGCATGGATGTGATGGATGAGAAAAACGCGCCAAGGGCAGCTCGTTAACTGAGCCAATCTTGATTCCTATAATTAATTTGAACATTAGGAAATAATTTTTCGATAATTTCTTTCGATGTTACCAAAATACAAAAATTATCTGGAAATTACATTCATCTTGTCATTTCTCATCGTTTGGCAGCTGCCCGTTCCAAATGTCCAGTAAGTGTCGTGAGAATACCTCGGCTGATTGATCATTCTGTAGCTGGACACGCATAGTCGTAGTCAACTGCAATGCACGTACGTGTCGCCACAATGTTGATAATTTCAGCCAAGCATTTATTTCGTCTGCTGGTGTCATTCGAGAAATTACAGGCAATGTTTGCCTCTTAATCTTTTGCAACCAATATCAATGCATTGCCGAATGGTGGTACGTTTCTACGCAAATCTCGCAACTATCAATCCAAAGCAAATTTTTATGTGCCAATGTGCATTCATCCCAAACAATGAGTTTACATTTTTGTAATACTTTTCCCATACCAGATGCTTTGGAAATATTGCACGTGAGAGTCTCTATGGTTTATATGTTCATTGGTAACTTCTGAGCTGAATGACCAGTCCTTCCACCTGGTAACAATGTCGCAGCTTTTCCAGCCGAAGCGAGAGAGAGAGACATTTTTTGATCAAACCGTTGCCAGAAACAATTTAAAAAGAAATGTTTTCCCAGTTCCTCCTGGCGTATCCAAGAAGAAGGTCGGAGTTGGGCTCCGTCATTCATAAGCATCATGCGATCATAAATGCACTTCTGTTCACGCTTTAATTTGGGAATGTTAGATTGGAGATAACCGGTGTTGTAAACCTCTTCACGGCGCAAATCTACAAAAAAATCACATCAAATGAAGCAGTTGCAGCTCGAGTGCGTGTTGGCATTCCCAAATTAACTACGAACTTTATTTGCTAATAGCTGAGCACTTGGTTTCAATATTTATCAATGTTTCGTTGTTAATGCCTTCTGTAAACTCCATGGGCAAATTAGCATTTTCTAGGCGTACTCTATGCAAAATACCATTATACAGTATTCCCAAAGGGGTAGGCACAGGTGTATTACACAACCGCGGTTCGCCAGCTATGTTTAAGTCCTACGTAATAGAGGGCGAGCCTATTGTCGTCTACCGGGCATATTTCCAAACTCCGGGCTGCTACTGAGAATTTCTCCATTTACGAATAAGCTCAATAGCACCGCCTGACCCGGGGATCAAACCCGATATCTCATGATCAACAGTCGCTCAGACTACCGCTGCACCACCACGGCAGTTCTTTTTAGTTATGCAAAATATCCTCAGCCATACACGATCGATATCTTTACTATAACTGTGTGAGATTATGGCTAGTTCACCTCGCTTCCAACAGATGGCGCAGTTGCTGATACACAGCTAACCGTTAACAAATCTGTTTTCTTGCAGTCGCGGGTATGTTACAAAAGTGAAAAAACATAATATAAATTTTATAAAATTTGAAAAACCCCCGATAAATGAGTTCACAACTTTTACACGGCTGAACTGATTTTCATGTAACTAACAGTTTTGTAATGTACACGTCATGCCCTTTTATTTGATACAGCCCCACTTGGGTATACATATTTGAAAATATTCGATCGTTCATCCGCACGTCCATCCCGTAAATCCCCTTGCGTCGGGGGTCAAAAGTACATAAAAACAATCTGTGAAGGAGATTGTATATCGTGTTTGAATTTGAGCTCAATCGATGCAAACTTTTTGAGTTTCTGAAGCTTACACAAACCTACTTAACATTTTTATATATAGATATGTATTGCAAGAGTCGCTTTATATATCTACAGTTCAAAACGAAAGAGACGACAGAAGTGACACTCAAGTAAGATGTTACAGTTGCACAAGGAGAATTTACATAATCCTCCGCAAAAGAATCACGATCCCTCGTAATGAGGGTTCGGAAAGAATTAGCATACCTAAGCAGTATCTAGTATAACTTTAAATTATTTTTACTTTTTGTTTTTCAAGATGAGACTATAAATATGTAATTTTTTAGACAATTAAAAAGTTTTCATTATTAATGTTGTTTTTTATTTTGTGGTACATTTCTTGGTACTTCGTCAAGTTACTGCTTTGATTGAGGTATTGCACTTTCCACTTTGTGTTTAACAGTACTGTACTGTTATGAAGCTGTAACAGAACTACCATGTCTCTACATTTAAGATATGTGAGAAAAAAATTAATCACTGAACACAAAACATTTTTTTTATTTCTGTCTGCTTGTTAGTTCAGGCATCACGCAAAAACTACTAAACAGAATATGATGAAACTATTCTGTTTGATAGCACTTGATTAGACTTAAAAACTGGTATACATTTTATCCCGCTACTATATCAAGACCCTGATATTTAACCTAAAAACTAGATTTTGGCTGCAGCGGGGCCGCGGGCAAAGGTTGGTAAAAACTAAAAACTCAAGTCGCACTACCTACTAACTTATATGTGAAACGGCACCTGATCTAAAAAAATGGGTTTCAACATAATTATACGCGAGAAAAAAGTGCGTCTTGAAACATCCTTGATATATTTAAAGAAGTTTAGTGATTGGGACATATGACGTGTATGTGTATTAGAATTAACTGAATTAAGCCATACAGGTACTATGATAGCAGATAGCGTAATAGTGCACTTTATTAACAGCTATATCTATGGTCCTGACAGGATTCATGTAGATACCTACCTACTGGCACCATCAGAATTGCAAGAAAAAATATCTAGACTTGAAAACTTAACCCCATTTCTATTCAAACATTTTTATTCAGTCTGTTCCGGTGATTATTTTAGCGGTGTCGTCTCATCCTGTACTAATGAGCTTGTCGCACGCGAACGTCGTCGTTGCACTCGACCTTGACAATGGCCTTGCGCTAATTAAACGTACACAGGTTATTTGTAATTCTTTGCTTTAATCCATTATGTTTAATTATTTCATTGTTTACACATACTACATAGGTACTAGTTGCAGCTTGTGACTTCGTCTGTGTTGACTTTAGAGTCGGGTTCGGAGAGAAATAAAAATATAAGATTTTAAACTATCGCGTTTAATTACTATGTATTTAAACTATTATTACGGGATTTAACGCGTATCAAATACCTATTTACTCCCAACGTTTCGACTGGGCTGGGGTTGACCCGTGACCACGGCTGGTGAAACCCAGTCGAAACGTCGGGAGTAAAAAGGTATTTGATACGTGTTAAGTCCCGTAATAATAGTTTAAATACAGAGAAATAAAAATTGTGTAAATGATTAATAAATAAGAGGAAAATACCTATTCTTTAGAAACTATTGATTTTTTCGAGACGAAAAGGCCATGTTAATGTAGTATTTTATCTATGTATCTACTAAAATCTACCTACCTATACAAATCCGTTCAATCTTGCAGATGTGATTGTACGGACAAACATATATACTAATATCTTCACAAACCTTCGCATTTATAAATATTGTAATATTAGTAGGTGAACCAAAGAGATTCTATATAATAAGGCGAATAATGATGTGATATAACACCGTCCAAATTTTATTGTATTTTCCGCTGTTAAAATTTCTTTTAAAAAGGTTATTTTGACTCTCCCATATTGTTACTATTGGCCATAATTTTTATTTTAGAATACAGCATAGGGGCCATAGGTAAACATGAAAATGATCTCACCCATCTTTTAGATCTTCGTCTAGTCTACTAGTTTTTGCTTGAGAGTCGATCTCTGTGCAAAAATACCTATTCCACAGAAAAAGTATTTTTTCTGAAAAAGAAAAAACAGTGTAGACATAATATTTTTGATTTTCGGACTACTATGTGTACGCAAAATTGTATGATGATCTGTAACGTAGTTACGGCCTAAAAACGTACATAACAAACACATACAATATTGTATAATGCCCGGTTCCTATATTCAACGAATCGTCATTTTATGACAGCTACCAGAAGTTTTCAAGATACCGATACCGAGGTTTCACAGGTGTTTCACAACATTATTCTCATGTCTAGCAGTAACGAAGAACTGTCAGTCAAGAATACCGATGACCCTCTTTGCGTTTCATTATTTCATCAATCGTTTCACATGATGTTCAGAAAAAAAGGTGTGTTTTAAAAGTAAATGTAGTTATTTGTATACAAAACTTTAATACAAATAATAAAATTATTGTTTATTAACAATTTAATAGTTTAGACACAATTTAGACCTTCATAATTTATGTTAAACATTATAACTATTTAATGCCTACATAATAATAATAATGCGCCAATTCTCCTTGGCTAAGGAGAATTGGCGCAGGCCTGTGGTACTTGGTACTGACGATCGCAGGGGTGTATGGCAGAGCAAGGAACTCCACGGAAGGTTTTACCGGGCCTTACATGGGGCGGACGTAGATTTCCTGGCTTCCCTGGCCTGGCTACGTTTCGGTAACCTATTTGAGGAAACCGAAGGTTTCGTCTGTGCAATTGCTGACGAAGTTATCATGACGAACAACTACCGGAGACATATCCTGAGGGATGGTACGGCTGACATATGCCGTGCCTGCCACCATCCTGGTGAGTCCCTTAGGCATATTGTCTCTGGTTGCTCTCGTCTTGCTAACGGTGAGTACTTGCACAGGCATAACCAAGTGGCCAGGATCATCCACCAACAACTTGCTCTGAAATACAGGCTTGTGGACGTAGTAAAAATGTATTTAGTTGTAAGATATAATGTAAATAAAGAGATAATAATAATAAATGAATCAGAATGGAGTTTGGTGTGGATAAATGTGCAGTCTTACATGTGAAACGGGGTGGGATAGTGGAATCTGAAGGAATACAACTTTCAGATTTCACACATATCCGATCTCTGTCTGCTACTGAGACCTACAAATATCTGGGTATGTCACAGGCGTTATGCATCGCTGAGGCAGGCATGAAGCAAAAGTTGCAGGATCGCTTCTTTTGCCGTTTAAGAAAAGTGCTGAATAGCTTACTTTCCGGCGGCAACAAGGTGCGTGCCTGTAACAGTTGGATCATGCCTGTCTTGATGTATTCCTTTGGCATACTCAGATGGACTCAAACTGAACTTGATATCCTTAATAGAAAGGTTCGTACACTCCTGACTACATATCGAATGCACCACCCGCGTTCGTCGGTAATGAGGTTGTATATCCCGCGGAAATGTGGGGGTCGTGGTTTTTTAAACACCAAAACCTTTCGTAACCGCGAGGTATACAATCTTCGAGAATATATTCTCAATGCTGACACGGACGTGCATCGAGATGTGGTCGTAGTGGATCAAGGACTTACCCTGCTTGCTTTGGATAAAGAGAACTGGCACAAACCTATAATACTTAGCATTAAGGACCGCCGGGAGGTATGGAAGAGCAAGGAGCTGCATGGACGTTTTTATCGGGCCTTACACGGGCCCGATATTAACTTTGCAGCATCTTTTTCCTGGCTGCAATTCAGTGATCTCTTCGGAGAAACTTAAGGTTTTGTCTTTGCAATAATGGATGAAGTTGTAATGACGAATAACTACCGAAAATATATCCTGAAAGATGGTACGGTTGACATTTGTCGGGCATGCCACCGACCCGGAGAATCTCTCAGGCATATTGTTTCCGGCTGCACTCATCTTGCAAATGGCGATTATTTGCATAGGCACAACCAAGTAGCCAGGATTGTCCATCAGCAACTTGCTCTTAAATACAATTTGGTGGAAGTAGAAGTGCCGTACTATAGATATGTGCCCGACCCAGTTCTCGAAAATGACCGTGCAGCGTTGTACTGGGATCGGTCTATCATTACTGACAGGACTATTGCTGCTAATAAGCCTGATATAGTGGTGATAGACCGATCAGAGCGCCGTGCACTAATTGTCGATGTCACTATTCCACATGACGAGAATCTCGTGAAAGCTGAAAAAGAAAAACAAATTAATATTTGGATTTGGCTCACGAGATTGCCGACATGTGGGATGTTGACTCGACAATTATTGTCCCGATAGTCTTATCAGTCAATGGGCTGATCGCCAAGAGTCTCGACCAACATCTAAAGAGACTCTCTCGTTAGATAGCTGGATCAAGAGCTTGATACAGAAGACAGTACTCCTCGACACGGCACGCATTGTGAGGAGGTTCCTGTCTCTGGAGCCCTAACCACCGGCAGATTGGTCCCTGCACCCGATGTAAGTGGCCTACTATTTTATTCATTTTTAAATTTATTATATTTAGCTAATTGTATTTTTGTTTGTATTTTTTGAGTGTGTGAGTGTTTGTGTATTTTTATAATATCTTTAAAAATGTGTAAAATATGTTGTAAAATAAATATAGAGAATAATAATAATAATAATCTTTATTTATAACCAACATGAGTACCAAAATTACTACTACATCTAAACGAAACGCTAACGCACTAAATACTACTGTCAACTTGAACAACAATCATAATTATGACACAAAAGCCATTAAATAAGAAGAAAAAGATAATTATGACAACAACCATAGTCACAGAATTCTCTTTTCTATAATCTATGGCTTTAAATAAAGCTCATGGAAGTAATAATACCACGTACAAAGTAGTATTTATATAACATTAAAAGCTGCCGTGACGTTAAGTATTGTCGCATTTTTCGCAAGTACGCCAAGCTTCCTTGCCGCTGCTTTTACCTTAGATTCAATGAACCACCCGAATTTATGGTTCGAGATTATCTTTAAACCAAAAATTTCGAATACTTTACAGCATTCATGATCACGGGTGGACTTTAGATGTTAGACGTCCATGGCTGATATATTATGATAGATTCCGTAAACGCAGTTTTATTACATAATGCCCCAAAACCTAAATTTGTAATATAAATGACATGAACTGTTGAACCTTGTATAATAAATTTCCTTATCACGTTTATCAGGGCCACATTACTTTAAAATGAGGTAATACGGGCCATAATAATGTAATTATAACACATTAGCAGTATGTTCGTAGCTTGATGACAGTTTTAGCTTTAATTGCAGCAGACCGCGTTGCTGTGGCACGCATAATTTGTACCTATATTAATTTTGCTATAAAAAAGGAAATAATCAGGATAAAACTATTCTATCTTTTAAGTTGGAACATATCACACGTTGAGATTATTTTTGATCTGTATTTTAGCACTTGACATGCTCAGCTACTTTAAAGAATAAATTATTTGTGAAATGTGGAAAAAGAGAACTTTAGTACGAGCGGGAACGTTAAGATTAGATAAGTAGTTTCGGATTTCATCGCGGACAAACACTGTGATATGGAATTTTTAATGTAGACAGATTGTGTTTTCTTTGCCTGAAGCTCCGGCGCAGTTGCAGTTGAGACTAGGTACCTATGTATCTCAGATTCCAGATAGTAGCGGGATAAAACATACCACCAGTCTAATCAACAACCATTGAACGAAAAAAGTTTCAATGTTCAGTAGTTTTTGCGCCGCGTGGAAACAGACAATCGGACAAAGATTCTCAAAAAAATATCTTGTGTTCACAAATGCCTAAATAGTTTATACATTCATTTTATTTCTTAAATATGTTAAAACTAGATTTTGCCGGAAACTCTGTCCGCGAGGACTTCAGAAAATAAATACCTACATTACTACACATATGATCCACGTGTGCACCCGTGACCGCGAATGCTGTAAAGAATTTGAAACGCCGGGATGGTACAAAATCAAGTAAGCGTGATATAGTACAATTCGTTTTATATTATAATTTTTTGATGTGAAACATCTAATGCGGAGGTAGGGTAAAATCGGTTGTTAGCGTGGCGACGCTTTTATTGTACCTACTTGTTCCGTTCAAATCTTGCAAGTTAAATTTAACACACTTTTCGGTTTCCGATAGAGCTGAAATTTTATACGCATGTGTATATCATGTGACAATGCAATATTATGATGACATGGAGCTGAGCTGATGATGGAGCTGGAAGATGGACATAGAAACTCTATAATAAAACGGCGCAACCCCATCGAGTTTAGGCTCGTATGATTCGTCTTGACGAGTACTTTGTCTCTAGATGGTATCCAGGGTCTGACGATGGAGTTGGAAGGTGGCCACAGTAATTCTGTAATGAAACTACGCAATCCTATCGAGTTTATACTCGTTTGATCCGTCTTGAAGAGTACTTTGTCAAGTTATGATCATTTTATTTCTACAAAATAATTTCGATGTTTCACATCTGCTAGATGTCCCGCGACGTCTAGTTTTTTATCGTGTTGTGAAAATTAGTATCTACGCTTATGATTGCATTGTTCTGTTTTTTTTTTTTTGCTTTGCGATTTTGATATTAATTTTGCAAGCAGAACCTTAAGTGCCTACCTATCTTTTAACTCTAAAATTATTAAATAGCACGACATAGCTTTAAAAAAGTTAACTTACCATGAGGCTTAACACGAAAAGCCTTATTAAAACAAAAACGTGGCAAACTCACTCAGAAACCGTATTTAAACTGAATCGAAAATTTGCCTTCACAATGTGGCATGGATTTCATTTAATTTCTTAACATATCCAAGAACGAAGAATGCTTTGTTCATTCAAATCAAAGAGGAATGTATATAGGTATGGCTGGAAACATTAATTTACCTTTTATTCAGTTTCAAAGTAATTTACTTACAAAGACGTTTAGGGTCGTCCCATTTACGGCACTCAACCATAACTATTAAAAAGCACCTTTAGGTAAAGTTACTAATCATAATAATTATGTAGGTACTTAGTTATTTTTATCTTTTCGAAACATCAAAAGTTTTGCTTACTGCCACGCAGCCCTGAACAGTACTTAACCAGTAACGACTGCGGGTATTTTATGAGCATGGGGCCAAACTAGCCACCTGATGCTTAGTCATAACTGACCAACATTTCATTTTGTCACTACAAACATTCAGGTGACTGGCTGAGAACAAAATTGAAAGATTTATATAATAATATTCACAAAGTAGGTACTTTAATCGGGCTTGTTGGACTTGACAAGTACCTACTCGTATAATAATTAAGTAAATAAGTAAGCCTTGCCGAAATAGAAGGACCGCAGGTACGCACCTTAAATCTGTTGTGCAAGTTATTTTGCGACTTCTGTAGCTACACAAAATTATACAATTAAATTAAATTGTAGCGTCCGTTTGTAATGACCAAATAACAGCTTTTTTATTAAATGCATATGAAAGTATTAACATTACCTATAACAAAATACCCATTCTTAAAGTTAACATAGCATCACGCCTGTATTCTCCGAAGGGGTAGGCAGAGGTGTGTTACACACCCATTTCGCTAGCTATGTTTAAGTCCCACGTAATAGGGGGCGAGCATGTATAAACGCATTTAATGGTCGGAAAATAGACGGATATTGCTACTAATATGCACGGCAAGTTGCTTAAATATGATTAGCCCCCTAAAAGAAAACTTATAATAATCATTAAAAAACTGCCACACAATCGGCACTAATTTTTATTGGTTGTAGGGTTAGTACCAAGTGAAAATACTCACTTGTTATCGGACCAGAGCGATACAGTACCATAATTGAATAAATAATATGTAGAAGCAAAACTCAGGCAGGGCAAGCCACGATAGTGGCGGTGCCCAGGCAGGGGGAATGACGTTTTTATTTTATTGCGTTTAGTGGTAGACGAGCCACGGCCCATCTGATGGTAAATGATAACCGTCGCTCATGAACTCAACCTTACCGAGAGTATTGTCAAGCCGCTGCTCACCATTTCATTTCACCGATATGAAATGAAAGATTAAACGGCTATCCCCTGCTACGACCAAAACGCAACGATGTGCTGCATGGCCGGTCACACGGGAGATGGTGGTACCAACCCGCTCGGGCCCGCTACCAAGTGAGTACTCCCACTTGGTACCCAGCCCTACCACCAGTCATGCAATGGATGATAATTGCTTACTTCCCTTAGTCGCCTCATACGACACCCGTGGGAAAGTATGGGGTGGTGACACTTCTATTTTTAGTCCGTCACCACAAGGACTGAATGTGACCCTCCTCTCTGGGCAACAGGTAGTCTGAAGGACCACTGTCCTGTCAGGTTTTAGTCGGTATACGGCGTGGCACTGCACCAGGCATCTCCATATACCAATCGTTGCGTCCGGAATCCGACATAATCTTCCCGTCTGCCCCGGCGGGTGGATAAACTTATATGTGAAAATAATGTTCATTACGGTTAACCAAAACACCTTTACCATATCATCGTCACATCAAAGTTTCACTAAGTAATAATTTCACAAACATGTCATTTCAAAAATGTATCATCCTTAAATAATCATTTATCAACTATATGGTAACAGTCTTCAATAAATAACAAAATACACAAATGTTAATTTGTGATAAAAACGTACATACAGTAGGTGAAATAACAGGAGTAGAATATTTATAAGCATCTAACATTTAATGCAATGAACTTATAACGATGATACTTTTTTTACCCACATAAACATGTTAAATGCAGTAGGTATTTAATGATTAATATTATTTTTTGGTGGATGCTTAAATACCTAGTAAAAATAATTAATTTCAAATTTTTTGAATTTTTTTTTTTTACTTAATAATTAATTTTAATTTTATTCCAAACTTTAATGATTTTATGATTATGTAATAAAAAAAACTATAAGAAATACTAAAATATCGCTACCTGTCTTCATCCTTTAGCACTCCAAACAAACTTAGATAGGACATTGTTTTTACACTCAAATACACTGCAATAGAACACCATTTTTATATGACTTCTCACAATCGGTCAGCAACAACGCGTACATGGTGCGAGCGCGAAGCAACGCTAGCCATTGTAAAAATGTGCTCTGTGCAAGTCATCACTGAATATTACGTTAAATATGAGCTAAACAGTAGGCTATTGTTGTAACCTTGAAGGCGTCTGAGGCTGATAGTTTCGCTTCTATTAGTATTATTTATTCCCATAGCATAGCAGTACCAACATCTACCGTGTGAACGACTGTAAAGCATCTCGATGAGTTAGGCTAGGCTGCTAGGCTTGCCCTACATAGTCCCGGATCGCCCCAATTGGGCGGGTAGCGGGGATGGCTCCGTGGCGGTCGTCGGTTCGGCGGCGCCGCATTCCCCGCCCTTGTCACTCAAAGACCAGGGCACGGGATATGTGGCGGCTGAATGGGGAGGGGTCACGCTGTATGGCGTGTACTTCTCCCCTAGTCGTAGTCTGGCGGCTTTCGAGGTCCTCCTGCACAATCTGGAGACCTCGATACGGCGTATAGCACCGAGCCCTGTGCTCGTGCTGGGGGACTTCAACGCCAAATCAACGGCGTGGGGGTCCCCCGGGACGGACGCCCGAGGTGCGGCGGTCGAAGAGTGGGCGGCAGTGGCGGACCTCGTGTTGCTAAACCGAGGGTCCGCCCTAACGTGCGTGCGGTGCGGGGGCGGGTCGATAGTGGACCTTTCGTTCGCTAGCCCCGGTGTCGCCGCACGCGTAAGGAGCTGGCGAGTCCTGGAGGAGGTCGAGACCCTATCTGATCACAGATACATTCAGATAGAGGTCTCCCGGACCCTTCAGGGCGCCAGCAGGGGTCACGCGGCGGACAGAACTCCCGCTTTTCCGCGATGGGCTGTGGGTAGGCTCGACCGGGACCTGCTAGTG
Organism: Leucoma salicis; assembly: GCA_948253155.1. Lineage (NCBI taxonomy): Eukaryota > Metazoa > Arthropoda > Insecta > Lepidoptera > Erebidae > Leucoma > Leucoma salicis. The sequence goes on along the minus strand of OX411814.1, from coordinate 20,241,428 downwards.
GAGGCGGCCATTTTTCAATCTTGGCTGCCTCCCCCCCTGACGGAAGACGTGGGCGCCGAGGCTGGCCGCATTCGCGACATGTTTACGCAGATCTGCGATGCGGCCATGCCCCGCGTGCGGCGCCCGCCTGCACGGAAGGGGGTCTACTGGTGGTCCCCGGAGCTGGCGGACCTCCGTGCGGCCTGTATTCGTGCCCGGAGGTCCTACACCCGCAGCCGACGTCGCCGAATCCGCGACGAAGAGCGGGAGGGCCAGCTGTATGCGGCGTACAGCAGTGCGCGCGCCGCGTTAAAGCTGGCCATCTGTCGCGCCAAAGACGCGAAAAGGCAGGAGATGCTGGAGGGTCTCGAGTGTGACCCCTGGGGACGCCCGTACCGCGCGGCGCTTAACAAGCTCCGCGCCCAGGGCCCCCCCCTTACGGAGACCCTCCAGCCGGGCTTCCTCTCTGAGGTGGTCGAGGGACTTTTCCCCTCACGGGCGGTGCACACGCCCCCGGTCATGGCTCCGCCAGATGGTGACCGGGAGGCCGAAGACGGGGAGGTACCGCCCGTGACGACGACGGAAATGGGGGCGGCGGCTGCGCGTATGCGGAGAGGCGCCGCCCCCGGGCCGGACGGGGTTCCCACTCGAGTGCTGGCCCTGGTCCTCGACCACCTTGAGCCCCGCCTCGGGGAGCTGTTCGGCGCTTGCCTAGTGTCCGGACGGTTCCCTGACTGCTGGAAGGAGGGGAAGCTCGTGCTCCTGCCGAAGCCGGGACGGCCTCCGAATACGGTCTCGGCCTTCAGGCCCATCGTGTTGCTGGACGAGGCGGGCAAACTCCTCGAGCGGGTAGTCGCGGCCCGCATCGTCCGGCATCTAGGAGCGGTCGGCCCCGACCTGTCCGACGCCCAGTTTGGATATCGGGCGGGTCGGTCTACGGTCGACGCCATTCTGCGCCTGAAGGCCGCAGCTGCGGAGGCCGTCACCTCGAGGGAAGTGCTGTTGGCGGTGTCGCTCGACGTCGCCAACGCCTTCAATAGTCTGCCATTCGGCTGCATCAAGGAGGCACTCCGGTACCATGGAGTGCCCCTCTACCTAAGGCGGCTGGTGGCAGACTACCTGGACGGCCGCAGCGTTCTCTTCGTGGACCGGGAAGGGGACGTTGTAAGGAGGGCTATGTCGTGCGGCGTCCCGCAGGGTTCGGTTCTTGGGCCGCTCCTGTGGGACATCGGCTACGACTGGGTCCTCCGTGGCCGGCTCCCCCCCGGGCTGGGCGTAATTTGCTACGCAGACGATACGCTCGTCACAGCCCGGGGCAGGACCCTCGAGGAGGCGGCAACGCTGGCCACCTCAGGTACCGCGGAGGTGGTCAGGCGGATCGAGGCGCTGGGGCTTAGGGTGGCCCTTGAAAAGTCGGAGGCCCTACTCTTCCATGGGCGCCGACGGGGCCCGCCCGCCAGCGCCTCGATAACGGTCAATGGTGTGGGCTTCCCAATCCAGGCCCACATCAAATATCTGGGCCTGGTATTGGATGGACGGTGGCACTTTGACGAGCACTTCCGCCGTCTTGCGCCAAGGCTCGTCAACACGGCGTCCGCCCTCGGGCGACTTATGCCGAATTTGGGCGGACCGAGTCTTGCGTGTCGACGACTCTACGCGGGGGTAGTACGGTCGATGGCACTGTACGGCGCGCCCGTGTGGGCGGAGTCCCTGGCTGCTCGCAATAGGGCCCTTCTGTGGCGTCCACAGAGGGTCGTAGCGGTCAGGGCAATACGCGGGTACCGCACGGTCTCGACCGATGCAGCCTGCGCGTTGGCCGGAACCCCCCCGTGGGATCTGGAGGCGGAGGTGCTCGCCGACGTCTATCGGCGGGCGTCAACGGCGCGGGCGGGGGGCAGCCGCCCCTCGCCGAGCGCAATGTCATCGTGGCGGGAAGATGCCTGCCGCGCCACCGTCCTAAAGTGGAAGTCTCGGCTGGAGACGCCCCGGGCCGGTCTCTGGACCGTGGGGGCGCTCCGGCCGATCTTGGAAGAATGGGCAGGGCGGCAGCACGGGGTCCTCACCTTCCGGTTGGTGCAGGTTTTGTCGGGGCATGGTTGCTTCGGCAAATACCTGCACACGATCGCAAGGAGGGAGACGACCCCAGGCTGTCACCACTGCGACTGCGACGAGGACTCGGCGCAGCACACGCTCGAGTCGTGCCCGGCCTGGGATGTGCGGCGCCGGGAACTCGTTGCAGTCATAGGCGTGGACCTGTCGCTGCCGGCCGTTGCGCGAGCGATGGTTGGCAGTGACAGGGCCTGGACCGCGGTCGCCGCCTTCTGCGAGGCTGTCATCTCGCGGAAGGAGGTGGCGGAGAGGGCCCGTGAGGAATCCTCCTTCGCGGACCCGATTCGCCGCCGGCGCGAGGGCCGGCGTGCGCGCGCTTACTTGCGCCTGATGCCGCCCTAGCCGAGGCTGCGGACGGTGGGGTCGGGGAGTACCCTGCCGTCCGCGGAAGCCTACCGCGAAGGTGCGACGCCCAAGTGCGCGAGGCGTCGCTCAAGAGAGGGTGCCCGTAGGGGCTGCCGCCTGCGGATCGCGGTCGTAACGACGCGGTACCCGTGATCCGCCGTAGCAAGGGCGGGTGGAGGCGCACGGTGGGTTTTTAGTGGGTGAGAGCCCCATTCACCCCGGTAGCGGGGTGTGCGGTAGGACATTTTTGCCCACCTAAAATAAAAAAAAAAAAAAAAGGCTGCTAGGCTTGGCAGTATTTCTAATATTGTTAAGTCCATTACTCTGACGCTCTCACTCACCATACAAAACACATTAGTAGGAGTACCTACGGTTGTTTCATTCTGATCTTCTGTGAGAGGGTGGTACTTCTCCGATCAAGCCAGCCCTGTCATGCTGGCGATACGAGTAAGCAAGGCTCTACTAAAAAGTCTTGTCTAGAAGATAGATCAGAGTTTAATATAAAAATAAAACTAATTTAAAAAATTGTATTTGTATAGAACAAATTATTTGTAAAACTGGAAAACTGAACTGCGAGCAGGAAGACTCTCTTTTTGCACTTTCACGGATAATTTGTTCTTTAAAGTAGCTGAGCATGTCAAGTGCCCAAAATACTTTTGAAAGATCAAAATACTTTTATTTTATTTCTTTATAATAACGGTGTTATAATCCATCCATCCATCCATCAGCCTTTTAACGTCCACTGCTGGACATAGGCCTCCCCAAGAATGGGGGATATTGCCGTAATCGCCACGCTTGGCAGGCAGGTTGGCGATCGCAGTGGATGTTGTTAATACTCGAAGGAGTGCTGCTGCCCTCTCCGCCGGTATTCCCTCAGTCGACTCTTTCGACTCCCATGGGTGGAGAGGGGCGGGACAATTCTAACGCTGGCCCCACACGGCAAGGTGTGGGTTGTTATAATATGACAAGATAAAGTTTCAATGTAAATGTGTTTCAAGAATTTGTCGTTTAATTTAGCTTGAAAATAATATAAAACAGCTGCTACTATACTAACATCCACAGAATTTAATGAAAATCTTATCTTGAAATATCTAGTCTCACGCTTGACAGGCTGTGACACCTACGATGTTCGCTTTATTAGATAGCTAGCTTGAAGTACTGGAATGGCGGGCCAACAGTATCTATATTAGTAGCACAGAATATTGACAGTCTGTATTAAATGTATGTACCCAATGAATTCAACCCGACGATTAATATGTAAGGCATGGAGAATATCTTCGACAAAGCGTCTATGCATCCATTGGTCGGTTTTATATGCTCGCAAAACGCAAAAACTGCTAGATAGTATTCGCATCTTTCATTATATTGGTCATGAAATGATTAAAAATACTTTTTTAAATAAGCTTTTATTTAATACTAGCTGACCTTCCAAACTTTCTACCGCCTCAGAATTAATAAATTTTGTTTTAACTTATTAGCTGAATTAAATGAGATCAAATATTAATGTTCAAAAATCAAAATTACATTTATGTTGTCATTAGGTAGGCTGCAAGGAATCAGCGTTAATAATATAGCCGTATTATGGTGAACCTAAGATTCCCTATTTCTACAGTACAGTTTTAAGTAGGTATATTATTTCTCAAATTCTTTTCTATTTTAATTTTATTGGCAAGGGTGGCAAATACTCAACGTGCTTATAAGTTTTATGAATTCCCGCCAACCTGTGTAGTTCGTGGTTATACGAGTATAAAATAATATGTAAACTGATTACGGTGCTCACGTAGAAGACAAGCCATGCGTAGTTACAATTAGATAATGAATGTAATTGTAACTTAACATTCATTATGTAATTGTAACTTATAATGTTGCTCAACTGTCAGCAACGGGTGAAACCCTCCGAGAGTCACGGGTGGTTCTTATATTAAAGTTTCTTGTGGGTAAACATAATAATGGCTTTGTCTACGCTCTTGTTAACCGAACAGGCCGAACTTATCTCCTTTGTGTAAGGAGGTTTCATAATTTCAGAGGTCTACTTTCATGGATGTTTTTGAAAGAGAACATTATGTTTCGAAAGCTTGGTCGTGTGCGTGGTACAAACAATATCGGCATACTAATTGTTACCCGCGATTCTATGACATTAATTTTTTTAGTAATATATCACCGGAAATAACTCACGTTGAGGGGTCGACTAAATCGATCCTCAACGTGAGTTATTTCCCCCATATGAGGGAAACACATGTTGTGGCGTTCTCTTGGGGAGGCCTATGTCCAGCAGCGGACTTCGAAAGGCTGATGGATGGATAGATGATGTATCAATCTCACGATAGTTTCAATACGAAAATTAATTTTTTTACGTAGAATTAGAGTCGAATTTATGCGCAAACGCCAAAAATACCAAAATTTATACATCCTTTTTTTCTTAAGGCGGAATAATGTAAACACCCCATCGTTCGGGGCAACGAACCAGGTAGTGTGGGGCCCACACCCACAAAATAAACCCGCCGTGTGTCATCTCTCCGCCAGTACTGGCGGACTACTGGAACTATGTAATATTGTTCCAGTGGTCTGCCGGTGGCTAAAACTTAGGGGTCTGAGCGACGTTTCCGCACACCGGAGCATTGCACATTCGCGGGAAGCCTTGCAGGTGGCGAACGTACCCCGGACCATCCACCCGCAGCCTCAGTTATGGTGCCATCACGCGCACATACTCTACAAGTAAACTGAGTATGTGATAATAATATTAGGTACTTATAATAATATATTTTATTTATAATTGAAGCTTTTAAGTGTATTTTTGAAATATGTACCTAATACACGTACACCGGTATGATTTGGAACTGGTAAAAAAATATAAATTGTCCTGTTTCTCGTTAGAAGGCTGATGTCGTGGCTACTAAATGCATGTGTTATAATATTACATCTACATATTTTAAAACAAATATAATACAAATTTAGACTTAAACTAAGTTCGCTAAGCACAAATCCCCTGCGGATATTCTTCCAACAAAACGTAGGACGCCATATTTAGTTATCCCTATTTCAAACATGTTTAACTTTCGCCACCCAAGTGCCCGGATTATAGTCCTACGCAAAAATGTGAATCAACCTTATTTTATTTACATGTTCTGGAATTTATTTTTAAATATTTTAAATATAGCCATTTAGCAAAATTATATTATGTTTTATCTATCTTAAAAAAATCAATTTTTATTTTTTTATTTTTACCTGTCCTGGTGTCTGTCTGTCTGTAGTGAAATCTTGCACGTTAAAATATTCCTGATGTACGATTTTTTGTTTTTTAAACACTTTTTGACTAAAAATTAATTAGTTGATCTCGCATGTACCTACTCCGACACTCCTGTCATTATCTATGCCTTCTTGCCTTACAACGAACATCAATAGGGATTTGTGATGTTGGATCAACCCTCGTCACATAAATTTAGCGGTTCCTTGTTACCTAATAAGAATATTTTGCTAAAGTTTTAAATTATGTAATACTTCTCGTTTACGTTAACAGAATACAAAATGTAGTCGCGACATTCACTGCGAACAACGAACTTTGTTGCGCCCTAATTTTGATTCCCGACTTGCAAAATTCTCAATGAATTATTTAATGGGTTACCAGCTTTGTTATGGAAATGAATGCTTCTACACACAAATATTGCAGAATGTGTTAAACATATAAATATTACAATTATTTCAAAATGTATTACAATTACCTAATTTAATCTATAAAATAATGTATGAAATCTAATACGAGTCCATCCAGCTCTTATATTCTATCCATTTTTAATGAGATAAATTTGAATTCCATATATGCACAAACTTGCTCATCCTTGTCAATTTATGCTCAAACGTGATTTCCTCCTGTACGTTTTTTATGTGTTTATACCTTTTTTTTCTATATATCTGGTTGTAATTGACGCACGGGCATTTTAGTCTATAAAGAGCTTGCTCGAATGAGTTCATTCTCTTGAGCTTCTACCTACTTAAATTGGTTCGGTTGAAGCTTCGATCAACAATGTTGTATTGTTGTAAGGGTTGAAGGGAAGCTAAGTAGGTGTGAAAATTCAACCATCAATATGTTTTTTAAATTAGAACAATTTCAGGCGCAACTGCGGCTCTATTAGCGGTCAGGTCGCAGCACTGTGGAAAGGAGAGCAAGATCTCAACTTGGTATAATATTGGTTTTAGTCAAATCAATTTATTAGAGGATGGTTCGGGAAAATATCACCCTCTCACAGAAGATTAGCGTGAAAGGTTTGTCTGTAATGGTGACTCACTCACCATACGAAAAATCTCCAGAGATCGGGCCTCCGGCCCCGTTCCTATTTTCCATTCTCTCCTTATGCCTATCCCTTTCCTCAGAGTTGGCAATGCGGTAGTGATGCCTCTGATGTTTCTAGCGTCTAAAGGCTACGGTACCAGTTTAATATCAGGCTAATCAATAAGTGAATTGAATAAAGATATAGGCGGAAAACATTTGAGACTCCATAACACTTCCCTACGGATGTCGCTCCAGTATCCTTTGTCTTTTTAAGTGTACTTTCTATTGTTTTTAATTTATTATTTTTCCCGCTTGTAAAAGGTTTTAACTGAATACTTTATGCTACATCCTTCGCGGATACTAAAAAATATTTTTGCTTCAACAAAACAGATAAAAGAATTTCAGGGTTTTACATCTTTTCGTGCTTTTTATTCCGATTGAACACTTCTCTTTTTGCGTCCCTATATTTAAAAACATAAATGGTGATTCGTTACTCCTTCCCCATTATAATGACTTTGTTAAGCTTTCACGCCATATCTATAGAATTAATCATCATGAAATTCTGCATACATAGGTAGGGATCTGGAGCAAAGAAAAGGACTTTATAGACTCTTTTTATTCATGAAAACGGATGGTTCCTCTGGGATAGCTATTTTTGCATAGAGATAATAGATGTGTCGTCCAAGCGGACAAAGTCACGGGCAGAATTTAGTTAATTAATAAAGAGATTGTTGAATTTAACGTAAGGAAAAAATATCCGTATTTGATATATTATACGATTATATTTCCGTATTACGGCGCCATAGTAAATAACGAACAAATTATTACAAAATTCAGAAGTGAAACATATCCTTGTTTAGTTTGGGACGAGTATTTTTATGGAGACAGGTAGCAGTCTCTGTTAATACTGAGCCAATAAACAGCTGTCATCAATTAGCGCCAGGTGTACCGCTGGGTTGTCTACCACGAGTCTAGATACCTGTAGTAGATAAATAGGCACAATTTCTATATATACTATATACCATAAGATGCAGCGTGTTTCGGAAAAGGCTTTGGTATAATGATATGTTGGTGATTACTTAACCGGAACTTATATTTTTGATGTGAAACATCTAATGTGGAGGGAGGGTAAAACCGGCTGTTAGCGTCGCCACGCTTATAACTAAATAAATCTCAGCGGACGAAGTTGCTGTTACATAACTAGTTATAAATAAATCATCCTTAAAAATAATTCACTTACCTATGCTCTGACTGACCCAGATGCCCAGCATATCGAGCTGTAGGAGGCGATGGTATAGCTTCGCTCCACGAGTGTGGTTCATAAACAAGTGGTAGAGGAACGACCCACACCAAGGCGCTAGGGCTCCAAGGAGATGGCACAGAGATAGGAACCACGCACCGCTTCCACTGCCCCAGGGGAGGAGACCAGGAAGAACAGCCATCATATACACTAATGATACACCTGCAACAATAAAAACAATAAAAGCAATGTATAAGTTTTATCTTATACTAACTGCTACCCGCAATTTCGTCTACGTGGAATTTAGTTATTTTCTTTTTAGAATCCTAATTATTTTTCCATAATAAAAGTAGCTTAAGTTACTCCTTGTAACAACAGCTACCTGCTAGTGAAAGTCTTGTCGAAATCGGTCCAGCCGTTCCGGAGCGGTATTCATTCACAATTTTATGGGTATTATTTTTTAATACGCGGAACCCTAATTATTTTTCCAAAATAAAAGTAGCTTGAGTTACGCCTTTTAACAATAGGGCTATCTGCTAGTGAAAGTCTCGTTCGAATCAGTCCAGCCGTTCCTGAGACATAAAAATGTATGTTTATTTGTTCGTATCGTATGCGCTGTCATACCGTTCATTATATTATCATGAAATTTTATATATGTACGTATAATGCAATTGACAGAAAAGGATAGGTAGGGTGCTTTTTGTCCCCGCCGGCGGACCACCGAAGGAATGTAACATAGTTCCAGTGGCCTGCCAATAAAGGCGGAGAGACGGCACACGGCGGTTTCTTTAGTGGGTGAAGGCCCCACACTACCCTGCTCGTTGCCCCGAACGACGAGGTGTGCGGTTAAAAACATTTTTCCCCCTTAACAAAAAAAAAAGTAGCTTTTTGTCCCGAAAAAAATGGTTCCCGTGGGATTTCCTACAATAACAGCCATAACAACGCAAAATTCATTGAATACAATGTTAATTTCTGAGGTTTATACTAATAATAGTTGCTGAATAGATATAAAAATGACGAAATTTGTAAGCCCTTCTTCTGAATTCAGTTGAAAACTCTGTAGGTATGATTCATCGTAGAGGTTACCCGAAAGGGTAAGCCGCCGGCGGACCACTGAAGTAATCCAACACAGTACCAGTGGTCCGTCAACACAGGCGAAAAGACGGCACACGGCGAGTTTCTTTAGTGGGTGAGGGCACCACACTACCCTGTTCGTTGCCCCAAACAACAGGGTGTACGGTAAAAAGGTATATTACACCAATTTACCAAGTAGTTGCAGTTTAATACTGCACACATAAATAGTAGAGTCACGTAAACGATATTTTACCTTTACGCTGTACGTACCAGCCTCCACATTTCTCTTATCACGTATTCTAATATTGCACAATTGAACGCTATAGTAAGTCTAATGCATTGTGCTGCAGCAATAAGATCAATGGGTGAATGTATTGTGAAATATTCAGGTGCATCGTCATGACAGTCACAAAGCCAATTTATTCCGAGTCAAGTCTCGTGGAATTAAACAATTTTTAACAGGCCCCGTTCGGCTTCTATAAGAAAATCAGTTTGGAAAAATACTTAGGTATTCAGATACTACTTATATATAACGAAGTGCCATGTCTGTTTAGGAAGCTACGGTGCTGGTACACATATATTTTGCGTACGTTGCTTTAGGGTAGGTGTGTGAAACCAACGATACAACGATATCATCGTACCTCAGAATGTGTCAAACCGATGAACACTTCCTTTTTATACTATTTTTCCTTAGGGTTGTGTCGAAACCCAAATATCAAAGGTCTCAGCTGTGCTTATATAATAAGTATTATCGGTAAAACGTGCCAAGTTGGTCATAAGTAGAGAGATACAATACATGTAGGTACGCTTTTATTCAAACATGCTGTAATAGCTATTCATATGTAAAGTGGTGAATAACATCGTGATTTGGGTATAGAATACAATAGTTGTAATAGGATTTACCATTATTAAACTTTTTAATTCAATACTAAGAATAGTTAAATTAATAAATATTTCTTACATACTGTAGTAGAACTACTCGTATATTTATGGCCAGCTGGCCGTTTATTCTTTCATTTCATATCTGTGAAATGAAATGGTAAGCAGCGGCTTGACAATACTCTCGATATAGTTGAGTCCATGAGCGACGATTGCCATTTACCATCAGGTGGGTCTTGAGCTTTATATAACTAGTACAGACATACTGATAGAATTATAACATGCCTTGCATTTTAAAAATATCGTTGAACTTCATAAATATATTCAACTACACTCTTCAGGGTTCAGAACCTATTATGATACACACATATCTGTCAAAAAGAAAAATTCGCAAATATGTATACTTAATATAGAATAATACATTGGTAATCTATCTATATACGAGTGGTTTAAAACATCATGCGGTAGGTTCCAGTACACCCTTTTAATATCCACCGAAAAATAACATCATAAACACAACTGGTTACTCATTTGTCATAATTTGGCGAACCCTCCCCCTTTCCTATGTTTCAGCCCTTTTATTACCAAAGCTTCACGATTTAATATAAAATATAAATTGTGTCAATGCGACGTGAGTAAACAAACACGATAATTTAACTATATATATTATGATATTCATGATGATGCGATATTCCATTAATCAGATATAGAAGTTATATAACAAATAATAATAGGTTTATTTTATGTATTAGAGACATTACTGCATACATACATGTAAAGAGATTCGTAAATTAATTTCTAAATATATTAAGTATTGTATTTCTATTTCATACATATAATAATTATTTATGTAGCAAAGTCTTTATATTACTAAACTAATTGTGTTTGGAGAATTATAAAAATCAGCCTTTACTTATATTACCTGGCTTGTAATGTTGCAATCTAATATTCTATGCTTTTACAGTGAGAGATTTTAGCGCATAAATAGGTACTTACGAGTATAATATAATCTCTTAAACGTCATGATGTGCATAACTTGACTGAATTTGATTAGCTTTTACATTACACATATAATGGTATTATTTTATTTATTATAAAAGCTCTATTTTTAAACTAAGCATCTATATTCGCATTAATTAACTGTAGTAGCAAACTACCACAATACTTTATTACGCTCAAACAAAAAGCAGTCAAATGTAAATTCGTACTGCGGATTGTGGCCCCTTTACTTTGCCCACAGTAAAACTTAGTCGAATACCAACACAGTGCTCAGATTAAGCGCTCGACTATATAAGTTTTCTCATAAGTTTAGCTAAAGTTTCGAAATCTCAGTTGCATAATGATCGTAGTTCAAGTAGTTCTCAAAGCTTTTCATTAGAAATCCTTGTGTAAGTAGGTAAGTAATAAGAAAAAATAAAATATAAAACTTAATTGCATTTTTGTAATACGAAAGTAATGTATGTTACACTATACCTATTTATTTCTATATGAATATTTTAGTTATTTTCAACGGAGAAACATCTGAAGTACCAAATAAATTATAGTTAACAGAAAACGCGTTATAATAGCTAGTTGAACTAAAATGTAAAATATTCCATCCATCCATCCATCAGCCTTTTAAAGTCCACTGCTGGACATAGGCTCTAGGGGATAGTGCCGTAATCGCCACGCTTGGCAGGCGGGTTGGCGATCGCAGTGGATGTTGTTAATACTCGAAGGAGTGCTGCTGTCCACTCCCCGCGGTATTCCCTCAGTCGGCTCTTATGACTCCCATGGGTGGAGGGGGGTGGACAATTGTAAAGCCGGCCCCACACGGCAAAATATTATATTATGATAAATAATGATTGTAAAAAAGCGTGGGGTGCTTTTTACTATAATTTAATAATATATAAGTAATAAATCTTATAAAAAGCTACAAATTATTAATTGTTTATTTCATAATACTAATTACCTATTTGAAACATTTGATATCACACGTGCTTTTTAGTCTTTTTAAACTAAATATAATTATTGTTTTTCTTTTTAGTTTCAGAACAGCATCAAAAGTACTTATACTGTGAACATAGCATAACTAACAATGTCATAGTACGTAGTAAGTTTTAATGGAATTTGTACGAAATTTTTGCTATTCTAAGTCCATTTTATAAGTTGGTCCACTATAACTCTTAAACTTGTAAAGCTGCTTAGCTGTGATAGTTTTCCTTTTAACTTCGTTATACAGGGTCTCTCGTAAATAATGGATAACCCGTTAATCGGAGATAGCCCTAATGTCAACCTACAAGAAAATCGACTTTTTATTTTAGAATTGCCATCGATGTGAAAACGGTAGACAATTTTGTATTTTTTTTTAAATTTTCCTTCTTTGCTCATTCATTCGGTCACCATTTTAACAAAGTAACTTATTTTAATATACTTTTTTTTGTATCTGACTCCTGGATACTTGTAATATTATATAAGGATATTAGATATTATTAATGTAAAACACTGACAAATTTTACATTTTAAGCACTATATAAGTATTTTTTTTTACGTAAAATTTTTAAAATTGACTGTGAAAAGTATGGGAGCAGTAATAAAACCCCAAGGTGGGAATACAAGTTAATAAATACAAGTCTCTAAATTGTTTTTACGCGCAGGTAATTTAGTCTGGGCGTAAAAAGGGCACGGATAATTATTTTCGTAACTCATTAAACTCCTTATAACAATAAGTTGAACAGTGCCGATTGTTTTTATTTTCCAAAGAACGTTTATTATAAGAATTCACAAAGTATTTGTTAGATAATTTTCCTTTAATTATTCAACACTTTGTATGGAACAACTCCCGGCTATAATTTTATTATCTCTAAGTTGGTCTACGGTACATCGTTATATGTTTCAATTGTCTTACGAAGATCAAACTACTTAATAATTCTAATTATAGAAGTTCTTGAATTTACTTTAGCAATCGATTTGTTAAATAACATAGAAGTCAGTTGAAACACGTCATGTAATAATCTATCAAAAGTTAATGTAGTACATTTTACTCTATCTTTTTACCAATTAGTGATGTTGTTGTTCCATAAAACACTCTTGTCGTGATCATGATGAATGTTTGGAAAAATATTTATGTGTACATTTAGTGACCTCCTTCTTATTAGGTTGTTTTTTTTTTTAATTAATTCTTTTTAGTGGTACATATTTATTAATATTTATTTATAAGTACTTACAGATTTTTATATACTGGTGCTACTTCTTCAGGTGGACGGAATAATGTTGATAAGGCATTTTCTAGCAACAACCATCGGGTTAAAATTAATTATAACTAACAAAGTAAATAAACTAAAACATATGCATAGATTGTGAAAATATAATATATTAAACTAACCGCCAGCACGAGAGACATTAACGTAATTCTAATTACGTAATAATTAATTAGTTCCGATTTACTTTGACAAACCAGGGGACGAGCAAATAGACGTAGCCATTTATTTATTTATTTATTAGGTTCATCAACAGTTGTTAAAACAAAACTCTTATAATTTAACCATATTAAAGCTGTTACTTAGCTAATTGTACAACCATTTACAGATAAACACAAAATGCTTGTGAATAAAAGAAAAAAAAAGAAAATACATGATTTCTGTGCCCAGAACTTAAAAGAAATAAAAATAACATGGATTTCTAAGCTTAAAGTAAGTTTTAAAGTTAGTTTAAGATTATAAGCCATAATGGTTATGCCGTGTGGGGCCGGCTTTAGAATTGTCCCACCCCTCTCCACCCATGGGAGTCGTAAGAGCCGACTGAGGGAATACCGGAGGAGTGGGCACTCCCTCGAGTATTAACAACATCCACTGCGATCGCCAACCGTAGCGTTGTCTTGGGGAGGCCTATGTCCAGCAGTGGACGTCGAAAGGCTGATGGATGGATGAATGGGTTAAAAAGGTAATTTTTATTATTCATGAAATTATCAAAAAATGTACTAGGAAAAAATACGTGATACTCCACTCATGAGAAGAAATAAATACGAGTAATAGAAGAATAATTAAAACTATTGAGACTTTTAGAGCTGCACACATTATTCTCTTACCCCCTTACTAATAAACATTGTTTAAGCTTCGAATAGTTTTCGGTGTTTTGTTCCGTTCTTTCAACGTCAAATTGTCATATTAGTGACAAAGACAAAATAATGAATAACTTAATTAATTCAGAGGTTATACAACGTTTATGAATAAGGGTTTATAGTTTTACAAATAGATCGGCGGTGAGTTTTTACCATCCCAGCTATATAAAAATTATATAAATGTTATATGTAGAGGGTACAGTCACTAATTGAGAAAACTTTTCACCCAATTCCTTGAGTGTTGTAACAGTTGACTAAAGAAGTATGATTGGGCTTACTATAAAGCTGCGAGGGAAAGAAAAGCCGAAATAAAATATTATGGGTCTGTCCACCATGACACAGTGAGCAGTCAAACCCCCACTGTGAAAGACGGCTTTAGCCAAACACCGGAACAAATTAGGAGATAATTATATGTACTTATATATTACTATTATAAAGCTGTAACAGAGCTGTGTCTGTACATTTAAGATATTTGAGAAAAAAAATATTGAATTAAGCTATATTTATTTATTTATTTATCACTTTTGCACAAAAAGTGGCACAAGGCGGGATTAATGCCATGGGAATTCTCTAACAGTCAACCTGGGGCAGAGCAGAGAGATAGTGGTAAGCGCATAGTAGCAAAAGACATACATACACACAAAGACATCGGTACCTTAATACATATGCTGATACTAATATATATAATAAATATATATAAAAATCAATATACTACACATATAAATAATAATAAAAATAGCAAAAGAGGTGAGTAACAGCTAGCGAGATAACATTCACGCGCTCTAGCTCTAAACGCTGCACGATTTGTAGCCATCCTAATCTCCAAAGGTAATGCGTTCCAAAGAAGAATGGCCTGGACATGAAAGGAAGAATGTACAAGACTAGAAGAGTGACTAGACAGTGAAGGAGAAAATTATTAGAAGAGCGAAGGTGACGGTCATGAGTAGTGGAAAGAAGTTGAAAATGAAGCTTTAAATAAACGAGAACATATGGTGAGTTTAAAATAGAGAACAATAGTGATAGTGCTCGTAAACTGCGCCTTTGTCGTACAGTGTAATATTATATAAATCCTCTTTTATAATATTACCTAAATCCTTCTTTTCTAAATAGATTATAAATGATAGGCCACAAATAAAAAAAAAACATTTATTTTAAAATTCAAATGTCTGAACCTCGAACAGTCAAGTTCGAAGAAAAAGCTATATATACTGGAACATAGACGTTGCGGAGGCATTCTGACAAAGAGTATATACTAAAGACATTCTGATTCATTCTAGACTCGGGCATGGTCCTGTCAACGGCACTCTAGATTCTGGACTCGGACGTGGTCCTATTAAGTAAGATAGCTGTCAAAGCTCAGAATTGTCTTAAAGTTTCTTGAAAAGTTGTCATAACTATTCTGAAGATTGTCTTGAAGTTTAATTCTTCACTGGAAGATATTTCAGATATTTCAGGTGTGATCTCAACGACTTATTACTGTTGGACCTCAAGGTCTGGTCCTAAGACCGGGTCTGGCCTTCCAGGACGGAAGGGATTATATGGAAAAAAAGTGAAAGTTAAGTGAACAGCGTCTTATGAGGTATCTAAGTATTGCTGTGTATAAAATCTCGAAGTAAAGACATTAATAACTTTAACTAAACTTGGTTCATACAAAATTTCTGTTTGTTCCTAATTAACGTGTTTTTTTAAATTATTAAAATTTGTTTCAATCTGTTTTCATATTTAATTTCTTAAGACATCTAGGTAGATCCTAAATAATTGTGGCGTGACGGCTTCACCGTTATGACAAATCCATTGTACACAATAGGTGGTAAATCAATACCTCCGAGTAAACGAGGACTGCCAACCAACATGGACTGACACTTCTCAGGATTTACATTTAGGCCAAACCTCACAGCCCAGTCTTTGATGGCTGCTAAATCATTGTTAACGCCAGAGATTCGCGATTGAAGATCACATACCTTAGCCTGTGCGTAAATCGGCAAGTCATTAGCATACAAATGATACGCACATCGAAGTTCATGAGTAATGAGATTAATAAAAAGAGAAAAGAGAAGAGGAGAAAGTATACCGCCTTGTGGGACACCAGCTCTAAAATTGCACCACTTAGACGTTTTGTCATCCACACGTACCGATTGCTGGCGTCCCTGAATATAAGATGAGAACCATTCCAGAGCTTCAGATGAGATCACGAGATGGGAAAGGATAGATAGGAGGATTTCATGGCTGATGGCATTAAAGGCATTTTTGAAGTCTACCAGAACCAGCACTGTGATGCAGGTGTCTTCCATGCCTGCCCTAATGTCAGCGGTTACCTTCAAAAGAGTAGAAGTTATGCTGTGTCCGGGCCTAAATCCAGACTGAAATTCACTCGGGCGATTGTTATTATAAATAAACTTAAACAGCTGTTTCTGAACACAGGTCTCGAGCATTTGGAAAGGAAAGGGAGAATAAAAATAGGTCGATAGTAATTATGAAGACAAGGATTAGAGAGTTTGGGCAAGGGGTGGACGTAGGCCTTGCGCCAGATGGAAGGAAACACACCCTATGTTAGAGAAAAATTTATTATATGTGAGATGGGAAGTAATAAATAATCAAGGATTTAATGTAATCATGCGACGACTGACTTCGTCACAGCCAACCGCTTTCGATTTAAAATATAGGGTAATTTATATATATAGGCCATCTAAACACAAAACGATTTTTTTTAGATTTTTTGTCTGTTTATCTGTTTGTTTGTTCACGCATCACGCAAAAACTACTGGACGGATTTTGATGCAACTTTTTTGTTTGATAGCTCTTGGTTAGACTTAACTACTGGTATACATTTTATTACGCTACTATATCGGGAACCTGAGATATAAACAAAAACTAGATTTTGGCTTCGGCGGAGCCGTGGCCAAAGGCTAGTATATAATATAACAAAAGCTTCATATTAAAACTTAGTGAGTTTCAGAAAAATTGGTCTGTATTCTTTAGAGTTACTTTTACAATATAATATCCATTTATTATTAAATGGTTTAACGTTCCAGCATTTGTCAAAGTCAACAGGCATTTTACGATACATTACTCTGTTTTATTTATGAGTGAGTATAAATAATTCATTTATCCTTTTATATAAAAATATGATACTTGCCCAATGTTCTCTTAAATATTTTGATATTTTTATAAATGTTTAAAGCATTTAACATGCTTAGCCATATAAATTAACATCATCATCCATTCATCCATCAGCCTTTCAACGTCCACTGCTGGATATAGGCCTCCCCAAGAGAACGCCACAACGAGCAGTCCTGTGCCGACCGCATCCAACGGCTCCCCACAGCTTTGACCAGATCGTCGGTCCATCTGGTGGGGGGCCGTCCTACGCTGCGCCGTCCAATATGTGGTCGCCACTCGAGAACCTTTCTTTCCCAACGGGTTTTTGTAAATACATACATATAATAGAAAGAAAACACCCAGACGCAGTACAAATATCTGTGTTCATCACACAAATATTTGTCCTGGTGGGTATCGAACCCACAACCTCGTGCACGGAAGTCGGTTACACTACCGACTACGCCACGACGCCAGTCAAAAACCACTGTCCCAAGCAATTATGACGATGGCTGAATTGGCAAAGCATCAGGGACGGTATTCCAGGAGATGCAGGTTCAAATCCTGCTCGTGCCTATTATTTTCGATTTCACGTTTTCCCACTTTGTGTTAATGTTTGTTATTAAGGTTTGAGCCAGGACAAACAAATGGCGTAGGTAATACTATTTAACGGCTGAAGGAATGTAATATGGTTCTGGTGGCCCGCCAATAAATGCGGAGAGACGGCACACGGCGGGTTTATTTAGTGGGTGAGCGCCCCACACTACCCATTTCGTTGCCTCTAACGACGGGTTGTGCGGTTAGGTACATTTCTACCTGCCTAAACAAAAAAAAAAGTATTATTATTTACAATATTATTGTGTAAATTGATATTACTAGATTAGATACTTAATTTGATGTGTTTTTTTTAATAAAGAGCGTGTTATTTATTATGGTACCTAACTTAAAACAAAGGAAAAAGAACTAATCTTAAGGAAAACATCTAGTGGATTTTGTAATATAAATTTGTAATAATAGTTTCTGCAATCCCTCGAGTATTAACAACATCGACTGCGATCGCCAACCCGCCTGCTAAGAGTGGCGATTATGGCACTATCCCCCATTCCTTGGGTAGGCCTATGTCCAGCAGTGGACGTCGAAAGGCTGATGGATGGATGGAATAATAGTTATAACTATTCTCGCATTATTGTCCAATATCCATTACAGAGCCCACTGCCAAGGGTTATCCTGTGTGATGACAACATAATAATAAATAAATAAATATTCACGGACATTTTCACACGACGTTAATTATTTCTCTGGTCCCAAACTAAGTTTTTTTTGTAAATCCATAGAAAACACCTAGACGCAGTACAAATATCTGTGTTCATCACACACAGTGTAATTCAATACAGTATAATTGTCCTGAGTGGGAATCGAACCCACGACTTCGTGCACGGAAGTCGGTTACACTACCGACTACGCCATAAAGCATAACTACTGATCCATTTGCTAAGATCAGGAATGCTGATTCTAATATAAGGAATAGAGGAAGGTTACTGGGCTGGGCTCTAAGTGAGAGTACTCACTTTGCTATCGGGCCTGAACAGGTCGGTACCACCGTCTCCTGTGTGACCGGTCATGAAGCACGTCAGTGTGTTTTGGCTGTAGCAGAAGATAGCCGTTTATTCTTTCATGTGAAATGAAAGAATAAACGGCTATCTTCTGCTATCTGAGAAATAAAATGGTGCGCAGCGGCTTGCCTATACTGTCGGTATAGTTGAGTCCATGAGCGACGGTTACAACTTACCATCAGGTAGATCGTGGCTCGTCTGCCATATGATGGCAAAAGGGAGTAATAAAAAAAATGGAAGAATAATAATAGCTAAAGCCAGAAGAATGCTACAACTCACCAAGTATTGAATAAAGCCTATTAGTCTTGCTTATCCCAGAGTGAATGGGCCGGCTCGATTGGGGAAGTACCACCCTCTCGTAGAAGATCACCGTGAATTAAGCATAGATACACCTACTATTGTGTGTTGTATGGTGAGAGCTATATGCCCACGGAGTATATATAAAAAAATACTTATTTATTTATCCAATGTACCTAAGGCCTCGTTGTTGTGGTCTATTACGTCATCCGTAGAATTTGGTAGTGATAGTATAATGATAATACGTACTTCTTCACCAGATGAATCCAGTTGTTGTTGTTGTTGTGATGAGTCTCTAGACTATATAATCGTATTATATGTAAGTATACCAATACGTATGTAAGTATACCCGCCAAATCCTCACGTAGTATGAACAAAATGGTGTAATGATCGGCTGTAATTGAGATACAGGAAATAAGCTAATGTATATTTTAATCCAAATTGTGGCATTACCTTTCGAAACATTGTGCACTTAACCTTCGTTAATTTCCGAGTGCGACAGTGGAATATTTAGCTAAACTTTTGAGTCCCTTTTAAATATTTACGATAGAAAAGAAATGCTACATTCGTAGTCCGCTAGAATACAGGTTTATTTTTTTAATATGAATTATTATAATAATTATATTGAGAAGCCATTATATTGCGGTTTGCCAAAAATCTAATTTAACACTTTATGTATTAGGTATCTTGTTTATCTATAAAAATCTGTAATGCTTATTATTTTTAGAGGTGATAATGAATTTGTTTGTTACGCTTTCACGATGTAACTACTAAACCAATAATCATGAAATTTTGCATACTTATAGTTTGGAGTGCAGAAAAGAACATTGAACTTTTCGTCCCAGAAAAATTTATAGCTCCTGTGCGATAGCTATTTTTGGATAGAGATAATTAGTGGGCCATAAAGTGACGTATCTAACGTATTCACGCAGACGGATTCACGGATACAAATTATTATTATGACTAGTAGGCCACTAAATCTACTTTTTTGAGTCTACTACTCAACTTAGGTCAAATTCTATTTGGGTATTTTTCCAGCTCAGGAATGCAGTGCAGTGGTCGGTATACCATCAGTCGAACTAGTTTTGTTTGCCCTAATGCCTAATTTTATTTTACATTTATTTCAGATAAAAAATCCATATATAAGGCATATAAGGTTAGTAATGTCACAATTAATAGCTAATAATCCTAATATGTATAATATTATAAATGTGCAAATTTGTAAAGTTTTTTGGATGTTTGTCTATCAATTACGCCTAAACAGCGATGAAATTACAGTTGAAAAGAGATGGGCCACCGGATTTTACGTTATGTTTTATTCCGAAAAAAATAGTAGTCTTCGTTGGAAGCCTTTTTACGCCAATGTCGTCACAACTGAACTGATTTGTATGAAATTTGGTAAGTACACACATAAATATTGTAGGCTGTAGAGATACATCTTGTTTACCCCGGTAAGGAGTTCTTAGAGTGGGATATGCCTACTTGACTTTACGCACTAAATTTAGAAATCCACGCAGACGATGTTGTGAGGAGAACATAATAGTTTATATTACTTTTACTCCATTCTTCGATCAAAAACTTAAACTTATCCGCCATTTCCCTTGCGAGGCAAGAGGCTCTATTCTTGCATACATCTCTCGCTTCCTCAACATTCATAATTCTCTTCCTACACGCTCGCCGGTTTCGGAGACTCCTTGGCTCCACCTTCCTTTAATACATGACCAATTTGGTCTAGGCTCTAGGTAGGTGAGTCTCGGTCTCCCTCTGTACCTACATCTTTCCACTTTTGCATTGTATATTAATAACTTAACCATTCGCTCGTCCGGCATTCTTTCCACATGTCCGAACCATCGGAGCATTCCCTTTCGCATCTTTATAACAATACTATCTTTCATCCTACTACCTACTCGCTCTCTTACGTCGTCGTTACAAATGCGGTCAGTCAGCCTCACTCCGCAGATTCTTCGCAGAGATCGCATTTCGACCGCATTGATTTTACTCTCAACTCCTTTTTGCATACCCAACTCTCGCTTCCATATACTACTCTGTCAAGAAAGTACCGGGAAAACATCTATTCTTTATTTACCGTTTGACCTTCTGGCTAGAATTCCGAGTGCACAACACCGCGATAGTCAAAGAAAACAGTCAACATGACTTTGACTTTTGATCGACTTTGGTGTGGTTTTTTCGGTTTCGGTTCAGTTGGAAGTCGCCACTCCGAAGCTTGTTGACTAGTTTGCATGTCCAACTCGTAAACCCACGTCTCGTCACCAGTAACAATGCGTTTCATGAATGTTAGGTCGGATTTGACTCGTTGTAGCATGTCCTCAGCGACTGTCATGTGATTGAGTTTTTGGAGAAAATTTAGGTCTTTTGGGACTAGCCGAGCGGAAACATGTTTCATACCCAAGTGATTATTTAAAATGGTACGGATCGACTCGTGAGACACAGAAAGTTCGGCGGCTCTCAAAAATCATCTCTCTCAAAGTTGAATGAAGATTTTGAGTCACTATTTCCTTCACTTTGGCAATGTTAACTTCAGTTGCAGACGTTGATGGCCTATAGAGCGAGGCAAATCTTCCATCACATCTCGACCGCTTTTAAACGCTTTGTACCTAACTACCTACTCATAAGCACGTGTTTTTGATAAAGTCGATTCACGATAAGCCTTCTGTAATATTTTCAGTGACTCCGAACACGAAATTCCATTGGCGATGCAAAATTTAAGACAAACTCTTTGTTCGATGTTTTTGTCCATTATGAAATTCGCAATACACACTAGATATGATATAACTAAAAACAGCACTGTATTTAATATAAATAACAGATGCAACTCAAACTTCGCGCCAAAATGGATAACAGTTGTGCCAATCTAACAACAACAAAAACAAAACAAAAAATTTGAATTTGGAACCATAAACAAATCATCCATTCCCAATACTTTCTTGACTGAATGTAGTAACGTTGGGACAAGCACTGCATTGTGTATTGCGATCCGTTTATTCTGGCTGAGGTAGTGGCTGCTGAGAAGTTGTCCCAATGCTCCGTTCACTCTATTAACTCCCACATTCACATCATTCATCCTTTGGAGACATTTATCCAGATATATGACAGACTGGCTGATAGAACGCAGCCCTGTTTTACGCCCATATTTACATTAATCCAGGGCGACATTCCATCATCCAGCCGCACACAAGCTCTGAAGTCCATGTAGTTGGACTGCACCACTTGCAGCAGTCTATCGTTAATACCATACTCTGGCAAAATGCCCCAAAGTTCCTTTCGTAGAACTGTGTCAAATGTTTTCTCCAAATCCACAAAACTGCAGAAAACGCATGTTGCGCAGAGTAAACACTTGATCCATGTATCTCCTTCCACACCAGAAACCTCCTTGTGCCTCACACAAAAATTCATCAGACACCAACCTCATTCTCCTTTCAATAATCTTACCATACACTTTAGCTGCCAAACTGGTGAAGCTTTTGGCTCTGTAGTTTGCACAGTAATAACGTGAACCCTTGTTTTTAAACAAGAGCACGATGACTTCGCTTCTCCAGTCCTTGGGAACCATTCCTGAGCTCCAACATAAATTAAGAAGCACCAGGAAGGATTCCCAGACACATGAGCCTCCAAGCTTGATCATCTCAGCAGTAATATAATATAATAATTTATTAATAGTTATTATTACTTATTAATAATTATTATGTATTATTATTATTATTTATTATTAATAATAATAATCATAGGAATGGATAAGCTCCTAAACATTAATGATTAAAAAAAAAACATTACAATAACTACCGATATACCCGCTATGCGTATATATTTAACTAGCTGTTTCCCGCGGCTTTGCTCGCGCAAATAAATGAATATTTAAATAGGAACGATTTTGTTAAAAAATACTGTCTCTAAATGAAATTAAACTATTAGTATTCATCAAAATTTTAGGTTTAATTACTATAGTAAGTACCTGTTTGTAAACGACGATTGCAGTGTTTCCTTTTGCATCTAAAACTCACTCTGGAGCATGCAACATGTGTATGAAAAGCACTCCTTACTTAAATCGATGCCAGTCATTTTTAGTGACTGGCCTAGGGACTTGTTAATTGTTTTGGCAAAGCACACATTAAGAGGGATCTGTATAATTTTAATTTCTTCAGGATACTCTGGTGGAATTATCGGTATTCGTCGAATGAAAACATTTGCTTCACCACGTTCGGTAATTATTGTGGCTCCTACGACATTTTTATAAGCTTTGATTTGTAACTTTGTTCCATTGCACAATGTAGGTGATTAAGATTTCTTAATAACATTACTGGTGATCCAAATTTAAGAGTGAGTTTCGAGTGAGAAGCACAGTCACTAACTATAAGTCAGGCGCTTCTTTTTTTTAATTAAAGAGCTTTACAATTTACATAACTAACTCATTGTGCTCTACAAAACGGATAGATCTTTCTCTTAAAGTATTTTGATCTATATTTTTGTATATGGCATGCTCAGCTAGGTACTTTAAATAACAAATTATTAGTGAAAGTGGAAAAAGATAACTTTACTGCGAGCGGGATTCAAACCTGCGTCAATTCCAATCTGGGGAAGTGCTCTAGAGCGCTAAACCATCGCAGTCACCGATGGCAACTCCCAATCTCCACCTCCCAATTGCTTGTTTTTAGAAGTCTATACGTTTCGTAAAGTATCCTAGAATCGTACTTCATAACAGAAAACGCTGTATTCTTCCATTCAAGCAATCGCCTTTTCGATCATCTTTCTGGATAATTCTCTTCATACCTACAAACGGCTGCATTGTGAATATCCGGGTGGTTATTCAGGTATTTAATTATAACTATTCTGTGCACCTGTAAATGGTTTTATTGATAATTAACTACTGCAGCTCTGTGAACTTCTTTTTTATATTTAGTATTGGTTTTTTTGAGCTGTATCTTTCCAGTAGCATTTGTAAATCCTGTGCAAAGTTTTGTACGATTCAAATTGCAAATGTGTACTATATCAGAGATGTCTGATTAAAGATAGGATGTAACAGATCCATACTAAGGCTAATATACATAAAAATGGCATTGGGATTGGTTTTGTATTCAACTAAACCGAATCCTTTTTACGGGGTTCCCTTCTATGCAAAATTTCTCATCATTGTGATATACTTACTTGCAATATCGGATGTATTTTGATGAACTCACATAAACCTCCATATATATGAAATACTGACATATCAAAAAAGTTTAAAGTACAAATTATTTGTGAATAAAGAACTTGTACGTTAAAAAGTGGCGGAGCATGTCAAATGCTAAAAAATATAGATCAAAAATATCAAAAAGTATTCATCGGAACTATTATGGTTAAATTCATCAGCAACAGGGACATGATAGGAAAATCATCCCAGTGAGTGGCTACATGAGCAACTATCTCTTCCCGCACCTCTCTAGCCAAGACTTGAGCGTCGTATAAAAGATAGTATTGCCCCTTACTGGCAAGCTCCGTCACCAATAAAATAAAGATTTATATTTAGCATTTCAATCGGAGGCCGAAGGTACAAACTTACGTACAACACTTTTTTTTTGTAAAGGTGCGTATTTAATCGCACACCGTCATTCGGGGCAACGAACACCACTGGCGTGTAGCAGATTTTACGAGTAGTAGCTTTGGATACTATTATTTTAGAAAAATAATTAGAGAACCGCAAAAAAATTACAAACTAAATTTCACGCATACGAAGTCACGGGGTGCACCTAGTTTATAATGTTTGTTACTTAAACTTTATATTAGATGATTCAATATTGAATTTCAGGTTACTTATTTTAAAAATAACAAACTTTTTATTTTTTGAAATAAAACTACGTTTACGGAATCTATCGCGTTTACTTGATTTTAATACTATCCCGACGTTTCGAATACTTTACAGCATTCATGATCGCGGGTGGATTTAGATGATAGACGTCCAAGGCTGATATGTTATTTCAACGGTTTCATCTACCCACAGTATATGATTTTACAAAATTTTTGGTTTATTTATTTTAACCCACCTAATATTTGTTTAGAAACACAGTGAAAATATCTACTTCAAATGTTTATGCTTACAATGTATGAGACTTTAAGTTAGTATATTAAAATGAGTATAATACTCCTCTTTAAATTGTAAAATTTTTGTTTTTATTTAGTGCTCAAAAAATTCTACCACAAACTACCAATTACTACCAGTAAGAAGACAATCTTGGTTATTAGTTTATATTATTAAATATATTGATTTTGCCAAAAGCTAAGACTAAGAAGCTACCACCGGATCGGAACGCGGCCTGACTGAGAAAGATCCGGCCAGAAAACTCAGTAGGCAACAACTGTTATGGATCCATAATTGTATCCATAACAGTTCATGTATTAAACTAACTTTTTATGCAAACTTTCGACCCCTAATTCACCCTCTTAGGGGTAAAAATTATAAAATCGCTATACACGTATTCATTTATTTTTAACCAGTAACAGGTATATGAAATTTCGTGATTCTTACTTTAAAAGTGACGAACCTCCCATATAAACTTTCAACCCCTCATTTACCATATTTTTTTAATATCCCACTATACATGTACATTTATTTCTAACCAGAAACAGGTATTTGAAATTTCGTGCTTCTTACTTTGAAAATGACAGACTTCCATACAACCGTTTATACCTTATTTTAACCTCTTAGAGGTAACATTTTCAAAAATCCTTTCTTAGTAGATCTCTACAACAAAAAAGGCATCGAATATCAAAATCAAGTTTGCAGCCCCAGCGGTCGGCGTTGATCGTCAGTCAGTCGGAACAAGCAATTATATGTATATTGATTCATCCTACTACAAACGAAATCAAAAGTAAAACTCTAATACAGAAATACTTTGTATGTATGTATTAGGTCAACATTATCATTTGTCATTGCCATTCTATTTTTATGAACCAATTTTTTTTGTTTAGTTTATACTCGTATTGTTGTTCGAAGTTAGCACAGTTTTTTTGTTTGCTGTATAACGGGAGACTTTACAGCATACAATTTCACGAACATAATATATACCCAGATTCAGAACAACCATTTGCGTGGGAATCGAACCACCAACACACGACGGCCGGTACCTAAACCAATCCGCCATCTGTGTAGTCTAATGAGCATAGAATGAATAAAGGACTGAGATTAATAGATACTTAAAATTTAATGGATTTTTGTTATTATTTTGGCCTTAATGCTTGCTTAATATCACAGATTAACAGACTGTTTAATGAAGGGTGTTAGCAATCACGGCGATACCAGTTTGTTAATTTCCGTAATACCAGCCGTCATTTCTAGCTGTCCATTAACGGCCCAGTCAATTTTCATGTTTCATCCAATTATTGACGTATATTCTGTTATTCAACGTAATTGTTAATAAAACGGTATCCCGCGTAGAGGGTTGTGGGTTCAATTCATCTAAGAACTTTGTGCAAATTATAGAGCAGTTAAAGTGTTCAATAATTGAGTGAAACTCAATCGACTCATCAATACATTGATGATAAAAATGAGATATATTTTTAATTTGCGGTTCATTATTTTAAATAATGGATACACAACTTGTATAATCTTCACTAATATTATATACTAGCCTTTGCCCGCGACTCCGCCGCAGCCAAAAGCTAGTTTTTAGGTAATATCGCAGGTTCCTGATATAGTATCGGGATAAAATGTATACCAGTTGTTAAGTCTAATCAAGAGCTATTAAAAAAAAAAGTTGCATCAAAATCCGTTCAGTAGTTTTTACGACAAACAGATAAACAGACAAAAAATCTAAAAAAATGTTTTGTGTTTAGATACGCCTATATAACCTAATAGTAATTTTTTCTCAAATACCTTAAATGTACAGACAGCTCTGTTACAGCTTTATAATAGTGTAGATAGACATGTGAACGCTATTTATTTGTTTTTCGGCCTTCCGTAACTGCTATACCGATCATTATAATAATAATTTTTATTTAAGAATGTAATGTGTCCCTGTAGTGACGGACTAAGAATAGAAGTGTCACAACCCCATTCTTTCCCACGGGTGTCGTACGAAGCGACTAAGGTAAAGTAAGCAATTATCACCCATTGCATTACTGGTGGTAGTGGTGGTAGGTCTCGGGTCCGAGCGGGATGGTACCACCATCTCCCGTGTGACCGGCCATGAAGCTCATCGGTGTGTTTTGGTTGTAGAAGGAGATCCGTTCATTCTTTCATTTCATATCTGTGAAATTAAATGGTGAGCAGCGGTTTGACAATACTTTCGGTATAGTTGAGTCCATGAGCGACGGTTACCATTTACCATTAGGTGGGTCGTGGCTGGCACCATATATACGCAATAAAAAAATTGTCATGGTTTTGGGTGCACTAAACTTCATAATTATTTTCATATTATAGCTTTGAGAATATCAAGCAAAAGCGCTGTCAGAGCTGTCGATATTATTGCATTATCTAACAGTTTAATGCTCTATGAAAGTTTACACGTAACTTACTAAGCAAACATACGCCTGTCGATACGCTAGCGATTGAATAATGCATTCCAGTAATCAATATCTTCCGGAACATTATATCTATGTAAATATACAGCAAATGATCATTGTTTACAGAATCTTAATAGGTAGTAAGTAATGCTCATAATTTTTTGTATAGGTAAATGCCACGTGAAGGGTAAGTATTGATCTAAAACTACGTGGGGCTCAGGGAAAACCCATTCATCCTTCACCGATATAGTAATCAGGTGGACATGCAGGAAAGTCATTGTTTTAGATTTTTACTAAGAATTTTTGATAAAAAAGGGGTGGAGATATTGTCTTTATTATATACCTACAACTTTGGAATGAAAAGAAATATATAGAATATTATTTTTTTTGTGTGTACGTGTATAAGATTTCACATTTTGTGTTGATTTATATGGCTAAGCATGTCAAATACTAAAAAAATATCCAAATAGTTATGTTATATTCGTGTGTGCAGGACATTTTGCCACAGCTTACATCGTAGAGAATATTGTCATATTTGTTAAAAAAGCTGTAATACTATGTACCTATATTACGTCACGCTCATATTTACTAGACCCAAAATCCAAAGCTGTCCTTATTTCCACAGGGAAACATATGTTTGTGCTGAAATTACAGGTAAGCCCCGCCTGTGGCTATCGAGTGAATTATTAAGTGCACTCCCGTTATCAAGGAAATGATGCTCAGCCACATATATAAGTTTCACAAAAAATAATAAACTATGTTTGGAAAAATAGGTCAGTAAAATTTACTTAATATAATTTTAATTTTGTGTTTATCTTTATCACAGATTAGTGCATACAAACTAGATCATGAGATCTAGAATGTGAATAAATGATTCATCAGCACATCTTAATATATTGCGAAGTAACACTTAGGTACTCAGTTATCATTAGACCTCCAAAACTATTACCTATGTCCGATTGATTTAAAATTTTGGCATACCTTTTTTTTTGTTAAGGCGGGAATAAATGTTCGTAACCGCACACCCCGTCGTTCGGGGCAACGAACAGGGTAGTGTGGGGAGTCACTTTTTCTTCAAGGTTGACACGGATTTTTCCTTTTTTTTTAAAAAAGTCGCAGGCTATTAATAAAAAACTAGTACTTAATATGACGATGGAGTGACTAAGCTGTAATGAGGTATGTATACAAGGGTGAAATGTTAGCTTGAATAAAAACCGGGGGGTGATTTCCCCTTTCAATTGCGAACTAAAGTAATTGTAAACTCAATAACCAGCGATGAGTAATGTTTATTATTGTTATATTCCTTGGTTTAACTATGTGTCGACAAAATGTTATATTTCATCAAACCATATAAGTATATATGGCCTACAGAATAGCTCTGTCTTAAAAGTTCAAATTTGACTTTAAAGTTCAGCCCAGAATTTCACAAAAAATAAGCTTGAAAGATTGAGTGTTGCTGGTATATGGCAACACTTCACTCTCGTTCACCTTTTAAAAATAACGACGTTAATATTCAGAGATCGTACCATGAAGTTTTAAATCGTTAAACATGCATAGAATACAAATGACTAGTTGGATGCGGCAACACTAAATTATGTAGGAGCTGTAAGATGTAGCGAGTCGACCCTTGGCTTATAAGTTAACTAGCCTTTGCCCGCGGCTCCGCCACAGTCAAAAGCTAGTTTTTGGGTTATATCTCTGGTTCCCGATATAGTAGCGAGATAAAATGTATACCTACCAGTTTTTAAGTCTAATATAGAGCTATCAAATAAAAAAAATTGTATCAAAATCCGTCCAGTAGTTTTTGCGTGATGCTCGAACAAACAAACAGATAAACAGACAAAAATTCTAAAAAATATTGTTTTGGAGTTTAGACACGCCTATATAGCCTATTACAGTCATTTTTTCTCAAATATCTTAAATGTACAGACACAACTCTGTTAGTTTTATAATAGTACTAGCCTTTGCCAGCGGCTTCGCCGCAGCTAAAAGCTAGTGTTTCGGTTTTATCTCAGGTTCCCGATATAGTAGCGGGATAAAATGTCTACCAGTTTTGAAGTCAAATCAAGCCCTTTCAAATAAAAGAAGTTGCATCAAAATCCATCTGGTAGTTCTTTTAAATAAATTCTAAAAAAAATCTAGTTTAAATAATTTTCTAGTGTTTCGGTTATATCTCAGGTTCCCGGTATAGTAGCGGGGTAAAATGTATACCAGTTTTTAAGTCTAATCAAGGCCTGTCAATAAAAAAAGCTGTATGAAACTCCGTTCAGTAGTTTTTGTGTGATGCGCGAACTAACAAACAGACGAACAGATAAACAGACAAACAGATAAAAAATCTAAAAAAAATTGTTTTGTGTTCAGACACGCCTATATAGCCTATTACAGTCATTTTATCTCAAATATCTTAAATGTACAGACATAGCTCTGTTACAGTTTTATAATAGTATAGATTGATATATAATAACATGGTTTCTATATCACTGTAATATTGTTTATGCGCAGGAGTGGTTATGCCATTTGAAACACATAGTAATGTAATTCCACATTAAAATAGTGCAATAAAAAAAACTATTTAATCATAAACTCTTTTAAGTTAAAGCTAATAAAAAAAATAAGACACGAGTACCCAAAAAATTGAGGCAATTAAAGATGAAAACATAACGGTCGCTTTCTTTCTATCCTTAATTTTATGAAAGGAAAAAAACATAAAAAGGCTCCCCTTTTTTAAAATATACATAACCACACACCTCGTCGTTTCAGGCAACGCACAAGTTAGTGTGGGGCTCTAACTAAATAAACCCGCTGGAGGCCTTCCCTAGGGGCGAATGTGTCTGAAGTAATGTAACACAGTTCCAGTGGTCCGCCAATATAGTAGGAGAAACGACACACGACGGGTTTATTTTGTGGGAGAAGGCCCCACACTACCCCGTTCGTTGCCCCGAACGACGGGATGTGTGATTAGGTAAAATTTATTCCGCCTTAACAAAAAAAAAAGGGCGAATATGTCTCAATACTCTCTTACTTTTAAAATGTAAAATTATACACGAACGGGTGCTTGTATTTCCAATTAAAACTATGCACACAATATTCACAAATGTCATTGATTTTGCACGCCTCATAAGCGAAGGGTTGAGGTGGGTACTACTGTCACTTCACAAAAAAGAACTGATTTTTCAAACTTAAAATGTTTCTATTTATCATATATTTTTATTGCAAATTGTGGCAGACTAGCCACCGCCCATCTGATGGTAAATGGTAACTGTCGCTCATGAACTCAACTATACCGAGAGTATTGTCAAGCCGCTGCACACCATTTCATTTCACAGATATGAAATAAAATAATTAACGGCTATCTCCTGCTACAACCAAAACACATCGATGTGTTTCTTGGCCGGTCACACGGGAGATGGTGGTACCAACCCGCTCGGGCCCAAAAGCAAGTGAGTACTCCCACTTGATACCCAGCCCTACCACCAGTAATGCAATGGTTAATAATGGTGATAATTGCTTACTTCCCTTAGTCGCCTAGTACGACACCCGTGGGCAAGAATGGGGTGGTGACACTTGTATTCTTAGTCCGTCACCACATGGACAAACGGAACACGCTACTTAAAAAAAAAAATTCACGTCTATCTTTTGCATTTAATTGTAGGTATCTTCATTAATTTTTGCTTTTACAGATTACTAAGTGTTTTTTAAGATAGACATATCCATTACAGAAAAATACATGTATCACTTGGGAAAAATACGATTGCCAATACCAACTACTGGGCAAATTATCGGTTGTGCTAAGGGCATGTAGTATGCGCTCTCTTTGGTAATTGACCAAATTCTTACCTTGCTCTAACTCTTATTCTACGTGTGTGTCGTAAACACTGACTAAAGTATTACTTCCTTGCTTTCTTTTTACACGCTTTATATTAGCTTCACCTGTACCTATGATTGTAACTAACTCCTTTGAACTCAATTTTGACCCACTTTGAACGGACAGATTAATTTAAACTTTGTACACTTATCAAGTGACAATACAATAATTTGATAAATTTGTGTCATTATCCTGATCAGGATTGCCAGGATTATTATTTTTAACAATCAATTGCACTAAAAAGTGGAAAATAAATATATGTAGTTTAAAAAAACTTTTATAGCACACTCTTTTATATAATGAACCAAAACTATTAGTACCTATTATTGTGAAAAAAACGTGGGGCGTTTTGTGCACATGACAAAACACTGTAGGTAACTTCAGATAGTGTTTTGTGCTAACATGATTAAATCGTATTTTCGCACATGTGTGCATTTAAATTTTTGATTATGTCTCAAAAATACTGAGAAAACCGAAGAGAATAAACACTGTATTTCAAAAATTATGAGGATCAAATTTGATAAAACACTGCAACATCAATCACAGTGTTTTGTAAAACACAACTAATGGTATAGTCGCCTGCTATCTATAAGATACAGTGTTTTGTCATAAC
This sequence comes from Leucoma salicis, assembly GCA_948253155.1. Classification (NCBI taxonomy): domain Eukaryota; kingdom Metazoa; phylum Arthropoda; class Insecta; order Lepidoptera; family Erebidae; genus Leucoma; species Leucoma salicis. Next base: position 20,209,459 of record OX411814.1, on the reverse strand, counting down.
AATCGGTTGTGTTGAAGTCAAATGTCGTGTATTATACTAATATTGTATCTCCATCATCCCCTTCAATATCAAAAAAAAAAACGAGATAGAGAATCTCAAGAAACTTTGAAACTTGAAAAGCCACGGCAGAAGCATTCTGTATTGCAATCATGCAATTTCAGCAAACTAAAATCATTTGAAAAATTAGACGATAGAAAAAATAATTTTCGCCACACCTCAAAGATATAAAAAAATTATGCAGTAATTAGTATTCCTGACAAAGTATTATTGACTGCTGTTATGCAAAAAGAAATTTGTATGCCTTTACCTAATGACGAAGGCATATTATTTTTGCAGAAAACTTATTTTATTTGATTAAACTTTTGCTCAGCCCAGCAAAAATAAACTAGCTGTTGGTGTTTTATGGCACAAAGCAGAAAGTGGACAAAAAGCCTTTAATATTGCTAGTACTTATATGAAATTTTTGCTGAAGTTTTGCAGAGATCTCAAATAAGTTTATTTTATCAATTGCAACTTGCAACGCCCAAAATTTTTTTTTGTTCTCGGCTTTAGTCCAACTGGTAAAAGAATCCTCCACTTCCATTGAATACATGATGATGACTATGATTTTACAAAAATTCAGTTTTTATGATCAATAATAGTTGATGTCTTCAGTGTGATGATGATGGTGACGATGATAGGCTACTTTTTATTTCTGGAAAATATTTTTCTATAGATACAGTTTTATCTATAGTAAGCTTAGGCTACATTTCTTACGTTTAGTTTAGTTTCGAATCATATTTGTGTTGACATATCACTGTAACTATAAATACAGTGTTCTGTAATAACAAATGTTCCCTTTTTGCGAACATGGAGATTTTGACAGAACACGTTTGTTGGTACAGAACATAAAAAATAGCGTAAAATGTGTATTTTTTTTACATGGCCGATTATAAGCTAATCTCATGATGAATATATCCAAAATTCAAAGAATTCCGACATATATTAAAGATTTTTTAACAAATCTTCAAAAAAAACAGAAAAACGCGATTTCTGAAAAGTGATATTTTTTAGATACAGTGTATTGTCATGGCACGGCAGCCCACGCGCCCTTTTTCACAATAATACTAATATTTTTTGTCCATTATTATTTTTCACTTTTTAGTTTGATGTGCTATTATAAAAGCGTGTTTTTTAGTTTTTTTAAACTATATTTTTTAATGGTAGGTTCAATTAGCAATGCCTACTACTACAAGATACGGAAAAATCAAAACATCATCTCATATAATGATCTACCCAATGTAGTATTACAGAGAAAAATCGATACTGGACAGAAGTCCTTCACATCTAACAGAGGGCTTTATTTTGTAAGAATTTCAAGTGAGAACTTACTTTTTTACAACAACAATAATGCATTTATGTTTCGACATAGGTACTCGTATGTGCGAGTATCAACATATAATATATATTATAGGGAGAATAGTATATTTAAGTTTATTTCTCAAATTACAAAAATAACTAAGTGGATAGACAGTCACTTTAAGTTAAAATACAATTATTCCGAACGACAGGGTGCGTGGTTGGGTACATTTTCCCGCCTTAACAAAAAAAGTTAAATACAATTTCCAATTCTCTCGTGATGATAAACGGCAGGTTTACTTAGTGGGTGAAGGCTTCCTCTGTTCGCTTCCCGGAATGTTATATTAAAGGGTGACAACGTAAAAGGTAGGCTTAAGACTAACTTGGTAGCTTATAACATTTATTGAAGACATTAATGAGCTATTAATACATAGGTACTTAAACATGTCTTTTTTTGAAATACATCTGCACTAAGAAATAATCCTTATATCGCGGGGGACTTTACAAACATACAATTTTACGGACACAAAGTACACCCAGACGTAGAACAGTTGTCCTGTATATTGACTCTGTGAATTTAAGCTGAAGACGAAGCTTACTAGTCATTTTGTATCCTAGCACGTTAAAGACAACCAAATACCTACCTATTTTTATTCACAACTGGAAGTGCTTCCTGATGTAAAATTATTGAGTACAAATAAGCATACGGCTCACCTGATAGTGAGCGGTTACCATAGCCAACAGGCAGCAACACCAGAGGCATCACTTGTGGGTCGCCAATTCCAAGGGAAGGGATATGAGGTGGAGAGGAAAGATAATAAGGAGAAGACAAAGTGGGGGTTATATATAATAAAGGGTTTACTTTAATCTATAATACTAATAAATAGTACAAAATAAAATCACGGTACCTGTCCGTTTCTAGGCTTGCTTTTGAAAACTAATCGGATGAAACGGTTATACTCGTCGTTTAGATAATTTTAACTACTATAAATTATAAATCATCCGGTTTATATCGACGGCAGCCACCACCTCAGCCAGAAAGCACGTGTCACAATATAGAACGCAGTGCTTGTCCCAACATAATTATATGGAAGCGAGTGTTAGAGGTATACAAAAGGGCCAGTAAAATGAATGCGGTCGAAATACGATCTCTGCGGAACATCTCTGGCTGACTGACCACATTCGTAACAACGAGTAGGTATAAAGGTCCGAAAGGAAAACTCCGATGGTTCGGACATGTGGAAAGAATGCCGGATGAGCGAATAATTAAAAAGATATATAATGCGAAAGTGGGAAGATGTAGGTACAGGGGGAGACCGAGACTAACCTACCTAGACCAAATCGGTCATGTATTGAAGGAAGGTAGAGTCTCCGAAACCGGCGAGCGTGTATTAAGAGAATTATGAATGTTGAGGGAAACGTGAGATGTATGCAAGAATAGAGAATGCAAAGAATAGTTTTGGCACTCTGTTCTCTCTGCCTGCCCCGCAAGAGATATGGCGTGATGATAAGTAACTATGTAGAAGACAATATAGATACTTTTGCTGTACAGATTTGAGAGCATGCTAAAGCAATTAGATTTCTAATATTTTTTGGTTTTGTTTTGTAAATTCCTTAGAATTTCCGTGTATCGTTCACATAACAGAGTAACAGAATAACATTGAGCCGAAAGAAACGAACACTTTTGTTAAAATTTGCAATTTCTCTTTTGTGGAATAAGTAATATTTTATACGTTATATACTACTTAGGATTCAAGGAATTCAGCATGCATTCCTCCCTAGCCATTTGAAATTCCTTATAGCTCATAAATTTTGTTCCGTAGAATGCTACAAACGTCTACGAACGTAGCATAAGCTACGTTTGCGAAGCATGAGAGCCAACATTTTAGATTTATTAAGTGCCTAACTACCTAACTTTAATTATACGAGTATATGACACAGAAAAAATATTAAGAAGTATTTGATGATGTAAATCGTACGAAATGCTTACCATTACGGTAAGACCGAAAAAAATGTTAACGAATGTATCCTTGGTGGGTGCATACGTAACAACGCGACGAAAATAAATCAATGATGTATTTTACCATGTGTAAGTATGTTGATGGTCTCGTTGTGAAAGTAGAAGAGGCTGCCCACACAGCCGGCCCAGCCCTGCAGCGGCCGATAGCCGGTTAGCACGTATGGGTTAAACTGCAAATGTTGCGGCATATCGCGCCAATGTAACAGTTCCACGCCACTCGGAGCCGGTACATCACCACCCTTAGCACCATCCCGCGATTCCACATTTTCTGTGCTTAATGTATTACCCGTTTTCAGAACCTCACGTTCCTCATTATCACAGATATGCTCTAAAGACTTTTTTCTTTTTTTAGGTCCTTTCCCATTCACTTCTTGAATTGACATATCGAACATTTTTGTACATGTATCAGGTACGTTCCGTACGTCTCTCATAACAGTGGACGAGTGGATTTGCCGCGTGGTACTGGAGGCTGCGTTAAGGCTCTATTCTCCGATACTTTATGTACCCGCATGGCCAACTCCGACCAATTTCTTCGGGATTTATACAAATATCACAGTTATAGCATTACATTGGAGTGCGGTGGCGTTATGGGTATTGGTGGTGGGAGGTTTCTGTTATTTTTTTGTGGTTTATAGTCCGTCAGCCGCGTCGGCAGCGGCGGCGGGTGGCAGGAGCCGTCGGCCGCGGGAGCGCGCGACTGTGGTGACGCGGCCGCGCGTCTAACGTCGTCACCGGCGGCCCCTCGCTCCGCCGCACCGCTGCCCGCACATTTGCGCACTGCGCAAACCTGATCAGCTGATTCCCGCCAGAAGGTCGGCTTACTACTACTTTTCGACATCCTGGTGCACTTTCATACATTACCCAACAGTTTTGAAAGTTAACTTGAATTATGTGATATTGTAAGCAAAGATGATTCTTATTGATGATTTTATATACCTACTTATAGGTAAATTGATATATAAGTACCTATGTATTATAGTTTGTGGGTGGCAGAATTATGCAAAATGCAGATGACTTAACTAATCCGGTGAACTTTGTATCACATACCTACAATTTATTTCATTAGCGATTTTATCAATCCTAATCATTGACCTACCAACAAATGGACCTCGTGTCTGGGGCGTCTGGGCTCAATAGTGTCCGAACCGAAAGAGATACAAAACGCCAAAAGGGATACAATTGCGCGGCAGTCTTCATCTGGTCGACCGTCTTGACTATACGTTCAATATGCCGCACTGTATTGTAAAAACGTGTAGGTAACTCAAATAAAGTAAAAAAAAGAGGATGGTGCATCATATTTTCGGAACCTTTGCAGACTATTGTTTTATCATCTGCAAGTATTATTTTTTGCAAGTAGTATTTCTGCCGTGTGAGGCCGGCTTTAGAATTGTCCCACCCCTTTGAGTCGTAAGAGCCGAGTGAGGTAATACCGGGGGAGTGGGCAGCAGCACTCCTTCGAGTATTAACAACATCCACTATGCGATCGCCAACCCGCCTGCCAAGCGTGGCAATTACGGCACTATCACTATCCCCCATTCTTGGGGAGGCCTATGTCCAGCAGTGGACGTTAAAAGGCTGATGGATGGATGGATGGAAGTATTATTTTGCTTAAAAACAAAGAATGTTGTTTTTGAAAAAGTAAAAATAAAGCATCAACACAAGACATAATACCTATTCATTAGAAGCTGGATAAGGTGATCATGGTGCGGCATCTTGGTAGAAGCTACATAAGCTAATAAATTATTGCAAAGAAAACTCAACACTAGTTATTGTAATATTAGGTAGGGTCATTTAGCCGGTTTCCCGTCCAGCCCCCTTAGAATGAAAAACGAAACGTTAGACGAACTTTCATTTCAAGTCTTTGTGGTTGATCAACAATCCGACGCGGGATTCCTGATTAATCGAGATTTCGACGTGTGATTCAGGCGACCAATCACAACGAAGCGAAACGAAAGTTCGTCTAACGTTTCGTTTTTCATTCTAAGGGGGCAGGTCCTGTTTTCGTCCAATACTCCGCGCCTCGGAACATTTACGTAGATTAGCATCATAAAAATATTAAACCGCGCAAATTTGGACTTGTTACGTACCTTAATATCAAATCTGCACGTCTACCAACTTAGAATAGTTTTTAACAAGTCCAAACTCGAATAAAAGGTTCTTCAGTCTGGCGGCTTACTTCTAAGCTACGAAAACGTCACATTAAAGTGGTGCAACCTAATTGTGCAGAATTTATTTTGATTGTTTTTAGAATGTATTTCTTATGTTTAGGGCATTTATGACTAAGTTAATACTTAGAGAACACATTTAAATGTGTGTTTCGTAGTCATTTAAGGAATTACTTACAAAATCTAGGCAGCCAATAACTGAATTACCTATTTCGCAAAACATTCAGTTTTTGTCCGCCTAGACGAAAACACAAAAATACAAGTAGGTAAAGTTTGACTAGTCGTTTAAAATAAGGAATGCAAAGAAATTCTGTTGAAATCTTTATGGAATGATCTTTGATGTTTATTTAGCCTTTTTTTTTTTTTTTTTTTTTTTTTTTTTTTTTTTTTTTTTGTTTGTTTAGGCGGGAATGTTTATTTAGCCTGATATTTAGTTTTTGTCCGCTAATTTAGTAGTATTGCAAGCATAATACATTAATTATATTGTGGACGAAAACTAAAAAATGTGCTGAAAATTGCTTTAAGTTTTCGTCCATATACTTTAATGTGAGTAGACGAAAAGTAATACTGGGTAAGTATTTAGTTCACGTCTATTACAAACAAATATTATACTATTATTAAACTAACACAAAATCATTAATTCATAAATTTCTAAAAAGTAGTTTTAGTAGTTCTTCTTTGAACCTGAGTGCAAGTATGAAAGAACAGAAGAAAGAAATATACCGGCAACGTAAGAATGACACCAAAGCCTTAGTGAAAGGGAAGCGTGATAGAGCAAATTTGATTGCAGAAGAAAGGCTGACCAAAAACTTCGAGAGCAACACCAAACTTTTCTGGAGGGAGGTGAAGAAATCTCGGAGTGGTTGGTCAGCTTTCAGAATGAATAAAATAAGGTCTAAAGGTGGAGACATTCTTACGCAAACACAAGATGTGTTAAGCCGATGGAGTGAATATTTTGGAGATATGTATGCGGATGTTCAGGGTGATGCTGGTGCCACATGTGATCTAACAGATCAGGATTCGGTACCGACATCCTCTGATGACATTAGTATGGATGAAGTTGAATGGGCGATTAGAAGTTTGAAAAATGGTAAGGCAGCGGGTATTGATATGGTGTCTGCTGAGATGATCAAGCTTGGAGGCTCATGGGTCTGGGAATCCTTCCTGATGCTTCTCAATTTATGTTGGAGCTCAGGAATGGTTCCCAAGGACTGGAGAAGCGCAGTCATCGTGCCCTTGTTTAAAAACAAGGGTTCACGTTATGACTGTGCAAACTATAGAGCCATAAGCTTGACCAGTTTGGCAGCCAAAATGTATGGTAAGATTGTTGAAAGGAGAATGAGGTTGGTGTCTGATGAATTTTAGTGTGAGGCACAAGGAGGTTTCAGGTGTGGACGAGGATGCATGGATCAAGTGTTTTCTCTGCGCAACATTGTGGAGAAGCATCTGGCTTTAGGCCAGAGGGTTTTCTGCAGTTTTGTGGATTTGGAGAAAGCATTTGACACTGTTGTACGAAAGAAACTTTGGGACATTTTGCCGGAGTATGGTATTAGCGGTAGACTGCTTACTGCAGTGCGGTAGCTCAATGGCTTAGAGCATTTCCCCCGATTAGAAGGGACGCAGGCTCGATTCTCGCTCACACTTAAGTTCTCTTTTTCCTCATTCACAAATAATTTGTTCTGTATTTATATAACTTTTTTATGTTATTCTATTAAAACGCATTGGGAAACATTTGAAGTTGATTAAAAATATGATTGAAACACTGACTTTTAATTTAGCAAGTATATTATATCCCTCTTTAAACACCGTGGACGAAAACTGGCCTATACAAGGTCGAAAACTAAGATTTTTGGACGAAAACTAACCAAATCGGTACTTGTAGAATTTTGTAGTAGTGTCTATTTTTATTTGGTCAGTGATTTAATCAATCTGCTTGTAATTCAAATGAAAAAAAAATCATTATAAACAAGGACAGTAGCTGTCATTTTTTCGTCTGTTTGCAAATTATTGTAATATCCTTATCCAAATAGGCAATTCCCATACAAGATTACTATTTTTGAATTTCATAATTTTTCAACTGTTTTTACCCATAAAAGCGCCACAACGACCGATTCTGTGCTGACTTCCTGCGGTTTTGACCAAATCGTCGGTCTATCTGGTGGAACGGCGTCTACTGTGTATTCCGATACGTGGTCGCAATAAGTCCTGGATTAGCCTATAAGTTATTTAAGCAATTGCTTAGGGCATCCCGTCTAGGGATAAGAATGAATAATAACACCAGAGACGACCGAGAAAAAAAAACGAGCACACGAAAGTTAAAGCAATTTCAAAATCTGCGCGTTTTAAATTGTTGTTGACGTTCGGTTCGGTCACAGTCATGACCTCACTTCCGCTCCGGTAGTTTTGTACTATTTGTACTACCGGAGCGGAAGTGAGGTCTATAGCCATCATAGAATCTTAAGACAACATGTGAATTCATGTAGTGCCGACCCCACCTAGCATGGGTGCAGGAGGAACAACACACGCAATATATTCATTGAAAATGCGGCGCGTCACGGCCGTGTACGGACGTGTTTATGCTGCCCGGTAAGAATTTTTTTTTCGCGTTCGGCATGGCTGTATCCATTGCCCGTTTTCGTCGCTATGAGTTCGCAAACACTCGTAGTCAATGAGCTTTTGGCATTTATCAACCTTTTATGGACGAGGTCAGCATCTTGCAGATTGAGAGAGGAGATAAGCAGTGCCAAGCTGTTGCTGTTCCAATCGCTCGGAAAAGTCGACCAGATGCCGTCCCGCCGGAGGAATGGAGGCGAGAAGAGTATGCAAGACATCACGATGCTCAAGACCACCGATCCGGATGATGTGCCTGCTTTCGTGGCGAAGGAGCTACATAAGCTACGTGACAGAGTCACGTTCAACCACGTCGATGTCACCAGGAAGGATAAAACATTTTTAAAAGTGAACCTGGCCGAGGTAAATTCCAAGCTGGAGGTGTCAAATAACATCATAGGGGAACTACGCACCGAAGTAGAGTTATTGCGTAACGCTGTTTTCTCGATAAGTAAGTCGCCTGACGCCTCTGATGTAAACACGAAGCGGGGCGCAAAACGCTTCCATCGGCAGTTTTGAGTCGGTGAGCTCCACTACGTCACCAGCCGCTGATATTGCTTGCGCTGCATCGTGTCCCGCCGCCGTCGCTGTGTCAACACCGGTTGATGGAGTGACACATGCAGGTACATCGACCCCCGAAACGTGCCTACGCTACTATCGTCGCCGCACATAAATCTGCTGTATTTAAACGGCAAGCAGGAAATAGAAAAGAGGACAAGGACTGCTGTGAACACACCAAAGTTTTGTCACAGCACAAAATTGACAAGGATAGCTTCATAAAGGTGAAGAAGAAGAAGAAAACACCTCCTTGTCGGAACCAGTGCGGTAGCGCGCTAGCAGGACCTAATATGCTTCTGCGTCCAGCGATACCTACGGCGCAGTTGTACGTATCCCGGCTGCATCACTCCACAAAGGTTGAGGAGATTGTTGAGTATATGCGGGTGAAGACCAGCTGGGCTTTGAGGGCTGAGAAGCTCGAATTGCGCCACAACACAAACTTCAAGTCGTTCGTGGTGCGAGTTCCAACTCAGCATATTGCGACCTTCCCCAAGGAAGTTTTGGCCGAAGGGTGTCGTGTATCGAAGATTTCGCGGAAGGTTACGCAAACACCACGCAGCGCATCATGATGCTGATACTTCGTATGCCCACTGCATTTTATATTTTTTTTATGGGCCTGAAATAAAGGGATAATAAAATAAATATTCTACCTACGATACATATTAACATTTTTTTTAAATTAATTCTTTGTAATTCACTTACATTAGTCGACTAACCTCTTTCTCGAAGTTGTGCCTCCCTAACTGGATTATTTAGACCAGGCAGACATAGTTCGACAATTTTGATAAGCACAATTCCAACTACTGTCCGTGTGGTGACGGGATAAGAATGCAAGTGTCACCACCCCATCCTTTCCCGCGGGTGTCGTAGAAAGCGACTAAGGGAAGTAAGCAATTATCACCCATTGCATTATTACTGTTGGTAGAGCTGGGTACTAAGTGAGGGTACTCTTTTGCTAGCGGGCCTGAACGGTTCGATACCACCGTCTCCAATGTGACCGATCATGAAGCGCATCAGCGTGTTTTGGCTGTAGCAGAAGAAAGCCGTTTATTCTTTTATTTCAAATCTGAGACATGAAATAGTTGAGTCCATGAGCGACGGTTACCACTTACCATCAGGTGGGCTGTGGCTCGTCTGCCAGCAATAACAATAAAAAAAAAAAAAAAAAACCGGCCAGGTGCTAAAATGACATGGGCATTATACATTACTTTCGTCTTGTCCATGTTCATTTTTCGACCCACTTGTCGGGAAAGACTGCTGAGGTTATTGACCTTGGTACCAAGGTCCTCCAGCGATTCTGCCATGACTACGATATAATCTGCATATAGAAGGTGAGTGATGCAGTATGGCCGAATTCAGTCCAGTCCAAAAGCTTGAACATGTCATCATGCATTATGAGAGTATTGGGGTCATAACGTTTCCGTGTCTAACACCTCTCTGCAGTTGGATCCGTTTCATACTCTTATCCTGAGCTCGGTCTGACATGGTGGCATTTCTATACCAGCACTTCAAGACTTTAATAATAATATAATAATAATTTATTTCAGGCTTCTTGCCCATTTTTTTTGTTAGTAGGTACTTGTACATTAACCTTACAAAACTAGTGTTAGTAGGAAAAAACAAATTACAATTAAATTAAAACCCAAGTACTACGCCACAGGTCTGTGTAGGCGCATCCAATGCCTCAGTATGGGGCTATCCCACCTATCAGCTATTGTGCTGAGGATGCTGTTGGGACTGCCAATTTAATGTACCGATAGTCAATTTAGCACCACTGAAGGGACTGCAGCAGGTCTGAGGAGGTCGTTGTCTCGTTGTAACTAAGTTAGTGTACATCGAGACAACAACATCCAATTCGAACGTACCTTACCGTTCTTTAGTTGTTTGAGAGCGGCGGCTAGCCCCATCAGGCTCCTTCTTTGAGTGCACCCTGCGCACCTGGGACGTCACACCTTCAAGGTAGGCTCAACGCGGGTGGTGGATAATCCCCGATCCATCCGCTCGCGGCCTCGGCTAGGGCGGCATTAGGCGCAGATAGTCGCGCATACGCCGCCCAGCGCGCCGGCGGCGGATTGGGCCAGAAGAGAGAGCAGCCTCCCTAGCCCTTTCCACCGCCTCCTTCCGCGAGATGATATCTTCGCAGAAGGTGGCGACCGCTGTGCAGTACCTGTCGCTGCTGACCATGGTGCGTACAACAGCCGGCAGCAACAGGTCCCCTCCGATGACTGCAGCAAGATCCCGGCGCTGCTTAGCCCAGGCCGAGCACGACTCGAGCGTGTGCTGCGCCGAGTCCTCGCTGAAGTCGCAGTGGTGGCAGCAGGGAGTCTCCCACCTCCTAGCGACCGTATACAGGTACTTGCCGAAGCAGCCGTGCCCCGACAGCAACTGCACCATTCGGAAGGTGAGGACTCCATGCCACCGACCAACCCATTTGTCTAAAATTGGCTGGAGCGCCCCTACGGTCCTGAGACCGGCCCGAGGCGTCTCCTTCCGAACTCTCCAACGGGCGATGATGGCGCGGCGAGCGTCGCTCCACCATTCGTTTATTTCGCTTTTCGGGAGGCGTGTGCCTCCCGCACGCGCTGCTGAGACCCGCCGATAAACTTCGGCGAGCACCTCCACCTCCAGGTCCCACGGGGGGGATCCGGCCAATGCACACGCGGCCTCGCACGACATCGTGCGGTAGCCGCGGATCGCTCTGACCACCACGACTCTTTGCGGTCTCCACAGAAGAGCCCTAGTGGGCGGTCAGAGACTCCGCCCACACGGGTGCGCGGTAAAGCGCCATTGATGGACCATCCCCGCGTACAGCTGTCGGCACGCGATGCTGGGTCCGCCCAAGTTCGGCATCAAACGCCCGAGGGCAGGCGCCATGCCGACAAGCCTTGGCGCGAGCTGGCGGAGGTGTTCGTCAAAGTGCCACCGCCCGTTGAGGACCAGGCCCAGGTATTTTATGTGGGCCTGGATTCCTACCCCCACACCATTTACCGTAATCGAGGCGCCGGTGGGTGGTCCACGTCGGGGCCCGTGAAAGAGCAGGGCCTTCGACTTGTTAAGGGCCACCCTAAGCCCCAGCGCCTCGATACGTCTGACCACCTGCGCGGTACCCGAGGTGGCCAGCATCGCCGCCTCTTCAAAGGTCCCTCCCCGGGCTGTGACAAGAGTATCATCGGCGTAACAGACTAAACCCAGCCCGGGGGGGAGCCGGCCGTGCAGGACCCAGTCGTACCCGATGTCCCCCAGGAGCGGCCCTAGGACAGATCCCTGTGGAACACCGCATGACATGGGCCTCCTCACAGCGTCCCCCTGCCGGCTTATGAAGAGGACGCTGCGGCCTTCGAGGTAGTCTGCCACTAGTCGCCTCAGGTAGACAGGCACCCCGTGGAATCGGAGCGCCTCCCTGATGCAGCTGAATGGCAGACTGTTAAATGCATTGGCGATGTCCAACGACACCGCCAACAGCACCCCTCGTTGAGCGACGGCCTCCATGGCCGCGGCCTTCAGTCGTAGTAAGGCATCGACCGTCAAACGCCCCGAGCGGAAACCGAACTGAGCGTCCGACAGATTGGGGCCCACCTTCACAAGGTGCCGGACACACGGGCAGCGAGAATTCTCTCGAGTAGCTTACCCGCATCGTCCAGCAGCACGATGGGCCTAAAGGCCGCGACCGAATCTGGGGGCCGTCCCGGCTTCGGTAGGAGCACGAGCTTCCCCTCCTTCCAGCAGTCAGGAAACTGTCCGGACGCCAGGCTCGCGTCAAACAGTCTCCTGAGGCAGGGTTCCAGGTGGTCGAGGACCAGAGTCAGAATTCGGGCCGGAACCCCGTCCGGCCCGGGGGCGGTGTTCTTCCGCATGTGTGACACCGCCGCCCCCATTTCCGTCTCGTAGATGGGCGACACACTGTCCTTGTCGGCCTCCCGGTCATCATCTGGCGGAGCCATGACCGGGGGCGTGTGCGCCGCCTGTAGTGGGAAGAGACTCTCGACCACCTCGGTGAGGAAGCCTGGCTGGAGCGTCTCCGTAAGGGGGGGGGGCCCTGAGTGCGATGCCTCCACCAGCAGGTCCCGGTTCAGCTTACCCACAGCCCACCGCTGGAATGCAGCTGAATATAGCGATGGTCGGATAGGGTCTCAACTTCCTCCAGGACACACCAGTCCCTTACCCGTGCCGCGACGGTGGGGCTAGCGAACGAAAGGTCCACTATCGACCCGCCCCACTGCCGCACGCACGTGTTGGCGGACTCCCTGTTCAGCAGACAGAGGTCCGCTGCCGCCCATTCTTCAACTGCCACTCTGCGAGCGTCCGTCTTGGGGGACCCCCACGCCATAGATTTGGCGCTAAAGTCCCCCAGCCACAGTTCGTGCATGTCGCCCGGGTATGTCCCACCAACATGCACTTAGAGCACCTCGTGGGCCTCGGCTCCAACACGATTACTCGTGCGGAGCTCCAGCCCACGAGGAGCCTGCCTGCGGCTGCCAGAGAATTGGCCGCCACGACAGGGCACTGTACCCAGGCGGCACTGACGCCACCCGGACCGGGGCGGATAGCACCCACCCTGATACTACCTGGGGCGCAACCGGTTTTTGAAGCTATTGCCTCCCGGATGTCACCCACAGTTACAGAGTCGTCGAGACCCGCGATACGCAGCTCCGCACACTTTACAAGCCTGGCGACTCTGATCCCTCCACCCCAGCGAAAAGACTCTGAAGTCTTTGGGTCACACTGTCAGCCATCTTAGTGCCCTCGGCCCCAGGGAACTCTAATATCCGAGCCCCTGTCCGGGCTTGGCGGGTTCTCGCAGTGACGCCTCCAATATCGGAGACGTTGATTTCCTGTCGGGCCTTACGCAAAACGGCCTCGTAAGTGAGGCCCTCCTTGGCCGCCTCAGGCAGCACGGTAATAACCACCGCGGCTGACTTAGGCGGCTGGAGGCTCCTGCGCTGCTTCCTCCTCTTCTGTTTAGCGCTGGACTCACCCCCCAGCACTGCGGACGCTGCGTTTTGCGTAGCGGCGCCTTTCCGCTTTCTACCCCGGGACTTTTTTCCACCAGCCACAGTCTGCCAACCCTCGTTAGAGGATCAGGAGACAGGAGGTGGGTCCCGAGGCGCAGCTGTTTGGGCCCGCAATGGCCTAACGGCGCTAGGCGGGGCCGGGAACTCGTCCCAGCCCTGTGATCTCTGGGGCGTAGCCGTCGTTGGCTGGGCGTTGGTAGGCTGCCCAGTTTCGGTGACTGTTTTGCGCCTTTTTTGGCTTTTCCGTGCCGTCGTCGCTTCAACCGCCGCAGCCACGTGGCCACCCTGGCAGGGATGCGGCGTTAGCGCCATGTGTGGCGCGGCCTTTCTCTTGTCCGCGGCTAGTGGCGGACGCACACGGGGCTCTGGTGGGAATCGGGCATCAAAGGCGCTGATCCGCGGGTTGAAAACCGCTGCAACGCGGTCTGTCACCCGGCGGACCAGCTCCTCTGACAGTTCATCTGTCGGTGAGGAAGCGCCCGGAACGGCAGGCGAGGCCTTCGGGACAGGCTTAGGGAGCCCAAGTTCAGCTCTCATACTGGCCATCCCGAGGCGCATCTCGTCCATAGTTGCCTCGAGGCGCTGATTCCGCACCCCGAGCTCAGCTACCTCCGCTTCCAGGCGCTCATTATGCGCCACCAGCCGCGCAACCACGTCGGACAGCTCAGTGGCGGCATTTTTAAGGCACCTTATAAAGGTGCCTTTTAAGTTTCTGGAGCCCGTGGCTACCGTAGTTATGATGGACACGCTGTCCGAGGCTCTTTCGATGATTTGGGCCGCTGATGGTGGCCCGTTCTTGTCAATTGGGAGGCTTAGCCTCTCAGAGAGAACTGCCAGACGCTCTTCCGCAGTTTGCTCCGCTTCCATCCGTCTCAAATTAAGTGTCTCGGCTCGCTTTGCCGAGATGGCACGCGGGACCGGTGTGACCAGCCTATTGATGCCTCGACCCCTGAGTGATGTTGTCACCTTCGAGGGAGGCATCTCTATCGAGTTCCCGTCGGACTCCGACGCAGCGCCTCCCTGAGACAGGGTACGCTTGCGCCAGAACCGCGACGGGAGAGGCTCTGCTACAGCCGTAACCTCTGCCGGCCGTGGTGTTGTAATTATGGGTCGCTCTATAGGGCCACCCTCCTCAGCGGCAGACATCTCAGCAGCTGAGGTGCCAGCCGAGCTGTCTATCGCCAAGCCATCCCTAGATGACAGGGACCCCACCTTCTTGCCCTTGCGGGACTTTCGACCGCCGCGCGTTTTGCGCGCAGCTGCATTGATAGGGGCCGTATTTATAGCCGGACCACTTTCGGCTGAGGCATCGAGTGTGTTACTCGACTCCGTCGACGGTGTATTAGTTGTGTTCATGTATTCCATTTTATTCCCACGAGTATGGGAGAAAAGAGGTCCACCCGGGCAGAGCTCCCAATACCCGGGTAAGCGTAAATTTCTATCCCAACACAGGGCGTCCGCAGGTGGCTGGGGGCGCGCTCAAGACTGAACTACCCATCAGCCATGCATCTCCTTGCCGCGCGCCAGAGCTTGAGATTCGGGGTAATTTTTTATAGAGGTTGTCTTCCTCGCGGTTCGGGTGATTAAGCCAAGACCCTCGTTTCTGTATGCCCGCGAGACATAACCACAGACACAGGTTTTCGATCAGGTTTACGATTTGGGATGGGGGGGGGGGGGGGCGCTGTGACCCCACTGTCCCTTTCCAGAGCCCGGGGAGCCAGTCTGGCCGCACCGACTCCGACGCCTAGTCTATCCGCCGTTCCCACTGCTGAGTCAGAGGGACACGCGAAGACCCGTCCAGTCCGGAATTTTAGCCGCCGGCGACTACCGACGTTGCCCGGGATGCAACACTAGGAGGTAAACCGGCACCACACCCCATAGGTTGACATCTAGGATATCTTTGGCAGTGTCGAGTTAGCTTGGACCTAGCTGGGATTTTGGACTAAACCGACAACAGGATTCTGGGATCTGCACAACTGTCCACAAAAATAGTGGACCTCTCCCAAGATCTCATCTCTGGATGAAATGACAATGCAGTCGTTGATCTTCAGTGTAGTCTTCAGCTTTATAACGCCAGACAGATCATATGAATTGGTTCTACAAACCAATTATTAGTTAGCAGGAATCAAAAATAAAGATTTGGAGCGAGCATTTACTTTAGGATATTTCATTTCTATTTGACCAAGCTGAGAAGGAGAGAACAAGAGAGTCAATAATATTGTTTAAGATTTTAAAGAGAAAAATCTGGTCTCTGTGTTCTCCTCGTTGTGCTAACGATATTGGCTGTACTGCAACGTATATATACCAGCGTCGCACCGTCGCGGGAGTCCTTGCGGGTGGTGGACGTTCCCCGATCTATCCACTCGCACTCGTAAAGATTTGGAGCGAGCATTTACTTTAGGATATTTCATTTCTATTTGACCAAGCTGAGAAGGAGAGAACAAGAGAGTCAATAATATTGTTTAAGATTTTAAAGAGAAAAATCTGGTCTCTGTGTTCTCCTCGTTGTGCTAACGATATTGGCTGTACTGCAACGTATATATACCAGCGTCGCACCGTCGCGGGAGTCCTTGCGGGTGGTGGACGTTCCCCGATCTATCCACTCGCACGGTGGCGACCCTAGCAAATTTTTAGGTGGTGAGAGATCTAAAAGTGGCGCCCCAAAATGTTTTGGTCTTTACTATTATATTTAGGCTGCCTTATGTCTCTGATTTGCCGAGCCGTTTCGGTCTACATTCTACGTCTAATAAGGAGGCAGTCGATTAACAGTTTTAGAGGTCAGGTAACATTTTATAATTATTGCAATCGTAGTACATATATAATTTCTAACTAATTTCTTTGTATTCTAAAAGAAACTAAAAAAAAAATTTCTGCGAACGCATCTTTTAAGTTTGTAATGTTGGCTACATAGATTCTTAAAGGACTTACTAGATGGCAGCAAAGTATCGATAACTTCTTATAATATAACTTTTTAATACTTTTAAATTTAGATAATAAATACATAATAGATGTTATTTTTTATTTTATATGTTTAATTTTGATTTGCATTTATTACATATTTTAATATTATGCAGATATAAAGTGAATTTATATTTTTCTTGATACGGAAGAAAAACTTCCACTATTTACGCCATCGCGCTGCGAATTGCGATCAACCAACCAACGAGCACAAGCAAGCATCTGTCTCGGATTCGGATCGATGTTTGGGCCTTTATTGCGAAGCAGCATTATTCAAGGTTCTGCATCGCGAACTTGGAATTGTCTTACTAATTTTACTCAACTACTTTGGTGTAAATTGAAATATTTGCGTTTATTGAGGGTAAGTAATAATAGCTGTGATATATTATTCAAGTTGTATTTAGGACTCCAGGCGAGCGTACAGAAACAGAAACCAATATGGCGTCAGCATGTAAATAACATGACATTTATAGTCCTGTCCACATGAGCAAATTAGAAATCGTTTTGTAAACACTTGTAATTTCAGGTCTTCTAGTAGACATTTTGGTTTATGTTTTTTACACCTTATTCAGTATAAGCACTGTTACATGCCTATTGCAGAGACTTATATTTACGTTGCAGTTGAATTGTGTAGATTTACTAAGTTCTGAAAGTCCTATCTTCATAGGAGTTTCATAATCTTAACTATTACGTTGAATGGGATAAACCTTTATAAATCTACCTGGTAATATTATCATATCTATTAGATAGTCCTCGAGATCTATGGAGATACTGTTTATTTTTCCCATACGTTGTAATAAATTATAGATAAATTATATCATATTTCTACTTTCTATAAGTAAAGAAGGAATGTGTTTTCGTGTTTTGCGTTTATATTAATAGACTTAAACTTATGCCTGGCTTAACCTTGATAATATTACATTAGTCATTGGGAAATAATAAGACCATAGAGCATAGTAGGAAAGTTCAATAAAAAATTACTCATTTAGTATTATAAGTACCTACTAGCTTTATTGATCCTTAAGTTCTTTTAAAATTTCCTCTTGCTTATGAGTGCATGTTAGTGTGAAATGTATTTCCACTCAGCAGCACCCTTGACTTACAGTCAGCGGTTAAAAACGTTTATGTTTTTCAGCTTAAACCTCTTGGATACGAGTATTGGTATATTTGTTATGGTAAGTGGAAGTACTCGCAGTACTTTCCTAAATTTTGAGATGGTCAAAAATAAACTAAAATATTATTTTTGGTTGTCACTATCACTGCATGTTGGTTTTATTTTGGAATGGCTTAATGTTAATTTTAAGTATCTATTCAAAATCCACCTGAAAATTTAGAGGCCTTAATATACCTTCATTTATCAAAGGTATACATTTATAAATAATATTGAATTATGTAACTATTATGTAAAACATTTATTTTCATGGTGGATTTTGTTGTTAACATACTAAGTATTAGTACCTATGTGATAAGATTGAATGCTACCAATTTTAATCAAAAGATTGAATGCTACCAATTTTAATCAATACTATATTTTACATGACTATTTTTTACTTTATTAGCCTGCATTATCTTGACATAATCTTCCATCACATATTTTAATTTCCCATGACATGTTTTACCAGTTTTAACATTGGGATATCATAAAATAACACAATTTGAAAGCATTTAATTCATTCACTAAATATATAATTTTATTGGCTGCAATACACAGAATAACCTTTTATTTATCTTTCCTACAAACGATTTATTATAACAGGAATTTTTTTACAAGGATTATCTTCCAAGTTTATGAATTTATATTAGTACATTAATGTATATATTACTATATATTATTGTTGCTAATAATTAAACATAGTGTAATTATACAGTGCTTACAAAATACATCAACAAAAATGCTTCTAGTTCAAGCACCTATACAGCTAAACTTGTGGCTGTCACTATAAATATATTACAGTTCAAGCTTGGCAGTGCACAGCTTTTTGAAATATGACCACTCTTTGTGTAAAGAAATTTAATGTGCCCTGGTTTTACAAAATTTTTCGAGATTTAAGGGGATGAAGATGAAATTTAAGGGGTTTTTTTAGTGACAAAGCATTGTTAGTTTCAATTTAATGCCTCTATTAGCTGACACACATGTCAATAGCCACACTCGTAAAGCTATGATTCCACTTGTTACTGGCAGTGAAAAACATGAATTTGTAATTCTCTGTTTGCAGATGCCCCGAACTCGTAGGAAGCACTACTCCTCAAATTCCAGATCTCCATCCAGGACATATGAGCCAAAAAGACGACGTCTTGATGATGGATCAGCGGAAGGATCATACAGGAAAAGAAGCAGGGATAGAGAAAGGTGAGTTATTTATTATTAATCTAATATGATGTTTGTTTCATTGCATTGACCATTAGTTCACAATAGTTTATGACCATAATTTTTCTGCTTGTAGTTATGGTCCAATATTTACAATGGACATGTTTTCTTTTTAAATGTTCTGGCCAGTTATCAAATGTGCAGGTCTATCTCTACAAGATGTTTTACTACTGGTACTTATATGGAATGCTTACACCCCCTGAGTTAGGTTTTCTAAAATATAATTATCAATAAGATTGATATAGAGACTGCCTTAGAATAAGTTGCAGTGTCTTGTTGAAGGGACAAACCTTGGATATGGGAACATTTATACCATTACGAGAAGAGTGTGTCTAGTGTAGTTCTATTACTCTATAGATTCTATACATTTAACAATAACATTTCTGCATATTTTTTAAAGCCAGTCTATGATTTTGTTCACAAAAATTAATAACATGCTTAATAAGCACATCTTTTCACAATAATATTCATCACTATACGCTAATAGTATACATCCTAGGAAAAAAGTAAAAGAGACACATCTCAACAATCTTGTAATGAGTATTCCTCTATTGAAATAGTGATTGGCACTAGATTCTGCATTGACTTCAGAATTGGTTCATTGGTTCAATATTACTTAAAATACGTCACCATACTCCATATTATGTCCATAAAATAACAGCTATATAAGCCACAGGATCAGTCCATTTTTCTAAGATAAAAATCTGCCCTATTCTGCACTCAAAACATAGCATCACGCCTGTATTCCCCGAAGGGATAGGCAAAGGTGTATTACACACACACGCGCCACGGTTCGCCAGCTATGTTTAAAACCCATGTAATAGGGGGCGAGCCTATTGCCATCTATCGGGCACATTTCCAAACTCTGGGCTACTGAGAATTGAGAATTTTTGTTTTTACGAAAAAGCTCAATAACACTGTCCGACCCGGGAAA
The DNA here is from genome assembly GCA_948253155.1 of Leucoma salicis. Classification (NCBI taxonomy): domain Eukaryota; kingdom Metazoa; phylum Arthropoda; class Insecta; order Lepidoptera; family Erebidae; genus Leucoma; species Leucoma salicis. The sequence goes on along the minus strand of OX411814.1, from coordinate 20,189,496 downwards.
CTAACCCGAGATCTCATGATCAGCAGCCGCTCACACTACCGCTGCACCACAGAGGCAGAGTTACACTAGACAGACTTCAGTTTACAAAATTTCATGATCATGGGTTAAGTAGTTACAATGTGAAAGTGTAACAAATACTCACTTCCACATTTGTATGTTTAAAGCAAACAAGCATACGTCCCCCACCTGATGATAGCGGTTACTGTAGCTTATAGAGGCTAACAACACCCGAGGCTAGGCGAGGCGGATAATAAGGAGAGTTTCAACAATAAGGCGGGGAGGTCTGCCAGCAGGTACTGCAGGAGTACTACCGAAGGAATGTAACATAGTTCCAGTGGTCTGCCAATATAGGCGGAGAGAAGGCACACAGTGGGTTTCTTTAGTGGGTGAGGGCCCCACACTACCCTGTTGGTTGCCCCAAAAGACGGGGTGTGCGGTTAGGAACACATTTTCCCGCCTAAACCAAAAAAAAAAATGTACTGCAGGAGTACCTACCGTTTTTACACGCCCGTTCATACTGGGACAAGCAAGGTTCTACAAATGTAGGGAATATGTGAAATTAAATGAAGTTAAAGAATAAATTATTTGTGAAAGTGGAGAGAGAGAGAGCTTTACTGAGAACGGGATAAGTGCTAAAATGCAGATCAAAATATATATCAAGTTATCAAATAAAGAATAAGGCAAGTAACACACATAGCAAATTATCAGTCTTAGAATCATTCTCCACACTTTCTCTAGCAAGTTATGTCACTGTAGTAACTTTGTTGTGATAAACTAGCATCAAAATGGATTTGTTTATCAGATTATAAAAATTAAATAAGTACCTGTTTAACTTGTAAATATAAAGCGACACATACTACAGTCTCAACAACCTTTCCCTTTTCCATATTCATACATGTTGTCAGTGGGCTTCCATATTACGAAATCAACTGGTTTTATCATTTTACTAGGTGTGTGCATAATAATTAATATATATGTAACATTAATGGGTTTCAGATCATTATACAGTATGTATAGGTACTTTGCATTGAAAAATTAAAATATCGTGAATTGAATAATCTGCAGTTATTCATTATTCAATAAGTACAAATAAATGTTCAGTTATATAATATGCAAAGCAAAGGCTGAATTAATTAATGCGCAAATACATACAATGAAGTATTATTGAAGCGCCATCTGTAGGTTGTTAATAACAACTAACACTAGTTTTTATAGTGCAAGCAACGTACGTTCGTTATTGTGCACTACTCACCACTAGATGGCGTTACATGCATTAAATTTCATCTTTGTGGGACATAAATATCCTTATTTGTATGTTTCTGAAGTCCCCTAAATGAATTAGGTTGCTCATTCTCAAGAAAACATTCGATAAAACGGAGTTGATTTGTTAATGGAGCTCAATTTTATGACTCCCAAAACATACAAAAAACATTAGAAGATAAAATATAACTAAAATATTTCAATCACAGAACAGAATAAGAGGTGATAGATAAAGATAAGTTTAGAGAGTTTTTTTATAGAACTTAAAACATACAAAAAACATTAGAAGATAAAATATAACTAAAATATTTCAATCACAGAACAGAATAAGAGGTGATAGATAAAGATAAGTTTAGAGAGTTTTTTTATAGAACTTAATTTCCATGAAAATTTCACCATTCGTATTTTAGAATAAAAGAATACCCTCCGCGTGTCATTAAATATTTAAGAGTAGATATTAGAATTACTATTAAAAAAAAAAAAAGCTTCAATACAAACTTTCTCTACACATGTTCTCCAACATTTTCATCCTTTAACAGGTTCCCTGTCCCATGAATCATATATGATACATAACAATTAAATATCTATTGTGTCTACAAACGGACAGGGAATGGGTTAATTATGATATGACGTTTATTTCGCGTGGGATATACTTAAAACGTAATCCACAAATTCTTGGTCTCATTCCAGATATTTTTATGATCATTGTTTATATATAGCTATTTATAAATTATTTCCTGCGTCGCACATTGAACTAAATTAAACATCAACTACGTATGTACCTTAACAAAATTGTATTAATAAATGCATTGCAGTGCCATCTGGTGATGAATTAAATTATTTTGGAGCATAAAAACTTCAATGACAAAATATCTAGATGTGTCATTTTTTTTTGTTATTGATCTAAATGTTGTCGGAGTTTACTTATATCTCCCTTAGGATCTCTATGTCTTCGACTAGATTGTTGGTCTATATGGTGGGAGGCCGTCTTATGCTGCGCCTTTCTTCCCCAACGGTTGTCGATTTGTTGAGCGATGTCGCCTGCACATTGCCACTTCAGCTTGCCAACTCGGTGTGCTATGCATGTCAGTCACGCCTGTTCTCCTACAGATCTCCGTATTACGGATACAATTACGCAAATAAATACCTAGCATAACGCGATCCATGGCACAAGAGCTACTTTGAGCCTTAATATAAGGCCAACATTCGGAGATCTTCTTTTTAGCGTCTCGAACGCTGCCTTGCCGATTCGTTAAAACTTTCTCGAAGTTATGCCTAACTAACTGAACTGTTTGTCCCAGGTAGACAGTGCTCGATAAACGTTTTTCGGTCTTTATATCTATTATCATACATGGACACTCAAAATATCAGGGACGCTTACACGACTGGCCCCAGACATTTACATATATGTCAGAGAATTAACGGTGTACCTCAAGTACGGGATAGTGAACGGTACCTGCGGTTGAATGCAACAGGTCGGGTCATATGTCATATTGAGGAGTAACCGTCGGGTGAACTAACCGATTCCGCTACCATCAACCAAGTAGGGACTACGTGATCTCGTTTGAACAAATATTCATAGCCGAAATCATAAATTGATAATTTATAAAATTAAATGTCATGTAAACTAAACTAAAAACTAAACGTGGAGAGGATTGAAAGTGTGTCGAGTAGGGTAGCGTACCTTATACTCAGAATAACCAACCCGGTATTCGTTGAAGGTCATACAGGTTTACGCACCGACCTCGACACACTCCGATGACGAGGTGGAGGCCCTATATGAGGATATCTCGAAGGCCATCCACTTGTCTAAAACCTATTTCACGGTGGTTATGGGAGACTTTAACGCGAAACTGGGCAAAAAGACAGACGATGAGCTGAAGGTCCCCACCTTCAGCTCATCGTCTGTCTTTTTGTCACTACGGATTTGGGCAGAGGAACCACAGGGGCCAGATGCTGGCTGATTTTCTGGAGAAGGAAGGCCTCTTTATGATGAATTCCTTCTTCAGGAAGCAGCCCCAGCGAAAATGGACCTGGATTAGCCCTGATGGTTCAGTGAAAAACGAGATTGACTTCATCCTGTCGGACAAACGACACATATTCAATGATGTCTCAGTGATCAGCAGGATTAAAACTGGGAGTGATCACCGACTAGTCAGGGGTATCTTGAATATTAGAATAAAAGTCGAGAGGTCGCGCTTGATGAAGTCTACACTCCGACCAACACCTGCCCAATACCAGAACCCCGAGAGCTTTCAGCTCGAACTACAAAATCGCTTCCAATGTCTAGATGAGTGTGAATCAGCGAGCGATATGAACAGCAGGTTCGTGCAAACTGTCCACGCGGTCGGGTCGACTTACTTCAAGGCCCGTCGCGTCAGTAGAACCCAAAAAAAAACTCTCGGACCATACTCTTAAACTCATGGAGAGGAGAAAAGAAATGATAGTCCAGTCCTCAGCCGATTGGTCCTGCCGAAGGCGGTTAAACAGACAGATCTCCAAGGCTGTGCGGCACGATATTCGCCAATTTAATACTACTCGTATTAAAGAGGCGATAGAGCGGAACCAAGGCTCTAAAGTGTTCGCAAGAGATCTGTCTGTTGCCCAAAGTCAGTTGACTAAACTGAGGACCAACAACGGCACTGTCATTTCTTTTCGAGATGAGATCTTGGGAGAGATCCAGCAGTTCTATGGACAGTTGTACAGTTCCCAGAATCCTGCTGTTGGCTTGGTCCAAGACCCCAGATCCAAGCTAACTCGGCACTTTACCGAAGATATCCCGGGCGTCAGCCTGTACGAGATCAGAATGGCTCTCAAACAACTAAAGAACGGAAAGGCACCGGGAGACGACGGAATCACCACAGAGCTTCTGAGAGCAGGCGGAAAGCCGGTCTTAAAAGCTCTTCAGAGGCTGTTCAATTCCGTCGTTCTCGGGGGCGACGTTCCAGAGTCGTGGACCAGAAGCGTGGTGGTGCTGTTCTTCAAGAAAGGTGACAGAACCCTCTTGAAGAACTATAGACCCATCTCGCTCTTGAGCCACGTCTATAAGTTGTTTTCGAGGGTCATTACAAATCGACTCACGCGCAGGCTTGACGACTTCCAGCCTCCCGAACAAGCCGGTTTCCGAAAAGGCTATAGTACCATAGACCACATCCACACGCTACGCCAGATTATACAGAAAACCGAGGAATACAATCGGCATTTGTGCTGCATTGGAAGATGAGATGTCTTCAAGCTCTTGGACTGGACCGGATTCGGCATCAACATCAATGGCGAATACATCACTCACCTTCGATATGCCGACGACATCGTAGTCATGGCAGAATCGCCGGAGGACCTTGGCACCATGTTCGATGATCTCAGCAGGGTTTCCCGACTAGTGGTCTCAAAATGAACATGGACAAGACGAAAGTCATGTCTAATGTCCATGTCATTTCAGCACCGGTCCTAGTCGGGAGTGCGCTTCTCGAAGTTGTCGACCACTGTATACCTGGGACAAACAGTCCAGTTAGGTAGGTACAACTTCGAGAAAGTGGTCGATCGACGCTCAAAGTCGCTCAGCGGGCCATGGAGCGGGCTATGCTTTGTATTTCCCTACATGATCGAATCCGTAATACGGAGATCCGTAGGAGAACGAGAGTGACCGACATAGCCCGCCGGGTTGCCATGCTGAAGTGGCAATGGGCAGGCCACATCGCTCGCCGAACCGATAACCGTTGGGGACGAAAGGTTCTCGAGTGGCGACCACGTATCGGGCGGCGCAGCGTAGGATGGCCCCCCACCAGATGGACCGACGATCTGGTCAAAGCTGCGGGGAGCCGTTGGATGCGGTCGGCACAGGACCGCTCGTTGTGGCGTTCTCTTGGGGAGGCCTATGTCCAGCAGTGGATGTTGAAAGGCTGATGGATGGATGGAAACTAAACTAAGTGATTAGGATTACTAAAATTATGCGCAAATCAATAAGCGTTGTCAAATAATTGTGATTTATATTCATTTAATCACGTAACATGGTATCTTCAAATGTAGGTATGTGACAATAAGAAAGAATTCGTCCCAGTGATATTATTTAATCTAATGAGCCAATTTAAACTAACGAGAACACAAACCAATGACAGTTTTATCATGTAGATTACATTTTTATGTAGAGCAATTTAATGAGCGAAATCACCATCTTTAATTCAGTCACTTTGAATAGTTGCACACAATATGAATAATGCTATTATTTTGAACATTGAAATATCAACGTTACTGTCCTGTGAATGATGAAATCTATTAAATTTTGCAATTGTTTTCGTGAAGCTTAATACTTCATCATTATAATTAGACCGTACATTGAAATGTTACATTATTGCGATATGAAAATCCAATGTACCTAACATTGTTTATATAAATAACAAAAAGTATGATATAAATATGTCATTATTTTTGTCAGCAGCAACGCAAGAAATAGCTTTCAATTTAATTTTTTGTATTTAAGTCCTGCTGAAGCTTCCCTTATGCAATCCCACACCAAACAAGTTGCTAAATATAAATATTATTGAACTATTATCGAAGGGTACGTCATAACAATGAAAGTATAAAAAGAAAACTTTCTTATTAGCTATTTACTTACATCATGCTAGTAGGGTTATTCAATTTCCAGATTATATTTTATTTGTAAAGGAACAGGATCTGTGGAAGCCTATGTCCGGCAGTGGATGTTGGATGGATGAATGATTGAACTTGTTTAACCTTTTTTTTATACTAAATGGGTGGTGAGCAAGCATACGGCCCACCTGATGGTAAGAAGTCACTGTAGCCTATAGGCGCTAGCAACACCATCTTAAAATTAGCGCTAGATGGCGTATAAAACATGAAAACCTCATTAGTACTTTTTGAAATTAGCGCTATCTATGTGATTTATTGAAAACTACTTCAAGACAATACATTATTAGTTACTTATCAAATAATCAATTTTATTGTGAAAAATGAAGATTATGAGGCGTGCATTTTCGGATTTTCCAAAGTATTTAGGTATTATAACTGCAACCGCGGTACAAAAACACCCATATTAAAACTCGATCACCTTACTTTACATACGCCAGTAATAATATATAAATAAAGAGGTTTATTGTTATATGATCATACAAAAATAAAGGAAAAACCTATCGTAAAGTGTAAGCGCAAAGACCATAAAGTAAAACTTGGTTAATAGGTACGAATGTCAATGTTAGCGTGGACAATCGAAGAAAAAAGTCAAGTGCGTTCTCACGAACCGTCACCTGAGTAAGGCCGCTACTTTAATCGTGTGACAGCGGTGTAGGTTATGTTGCCAATTTGTTCAATAACCACAGCATACTCAATCATACAGTAATTGATTGGCACCTCATGACGAACGCCTGTAAAAAGATGCCGCCGCGATGGCTATTGCGTCCATAACATGTAATCGAGTTTTACGACGACCTAGTAAAATTACTTACTTGTATATCACGGTGCTAAAGATCATCTGAATACATTTCAGTATGATTCAAATAATCGCACGCGAATACTACGTTTACCATACAACATCCATAATTATGTTGTTATTTCAATTTATACAGTAGCTATCTGGGTTCTTATGTGAATTAATTCTTCACCCAAGTCTGAAAACAATTACATTTTACAAATTTGAATATCGTGTTTAGATTAGGTACATTAGAATAGAATTTCAATAGTTTTTGTTGTTATCGCATCAAGTAGAGGTGTGGTGCGGCGGCTATATTGATGGAATCTAATGTATTCTAAGCAGTGGGCCTAGCCAAGTTGAAATTCTATGGTCGCTAACGCTATAGGAAACGAATAAAACGTTTGGGAATTTTATATCTTTAACAATATCATATCTCTAACGTTAAGTCACGTGAGTTCAACTTTAGATAAATCAAATTCCCATACATTTGAATACTTTTCTATAGCGTTAGCTATCATATAATTCAACTTAGCTAGGCCCACAGTACCGTGCCGATAATTTGTCATGCACTTGAAGAGAAACGTTGATGTTGTTAGATGACTAAGCTGCCAATTAAAGCACTACACTTTTCAGATGCTCCCTATATTTTATGTATTGCCGAAGATTGATGTAAACGTAAAGACAAACGTAAAATAAAATAAAACTATTATAAAAATATTTTTAAGGCCAGGATTGGAAAACAAATTAAAAATATAATATATAAATTAATTAGGTAGGTACTCCACGGACGACGCGGTCTGGCAACAATTTCCCGCCCGCAGTGTTTTTGTTTCTACTTTCATTCGGGTGATTATCAGTTAGACATTATGAATCTGGCTGCATTTTGTGTTGATTGTAAAAATCAGTTTCCCCCATAAAAAAAAACTTCGGCGACGGCTGTCTCACGAGTCTCGAGAGTGTTTGGAAGCATTTCATGCTGTCATCTGTGTTAAAATACGTTTTTTAATATCTTTACTAATATTATAAATGCGAAAGTGACTTTGTTTATTTGTTTGTTACGTTTTTACGCCTTAACTACTGAACCAATCAACATAAAATTTGTATACATATAATCTGGATTCCAGGAAATTACATGGTTCTTTTTTCATCCTAGAAAAAAATTCCTTGGATGGAGATAATAAATTGTTAATGTGCCGTAAAGTGATCTAATTATATTCTGATGTCCACGTGGAGAGAGTCGAAGGCAGAATCTAGTATCTAGTATGTGTATAAACATTCACAGTTCATTTTCGTACTGATGTTATTATATTGTCGACTGTAAATACTAACACAGCAGAACGTTATTATCGTGCTGTTCGCCCAGGGAGGAGCGCAGGCTCAGTTTTAGTTTCTTGTTACTATCTATATTTATAGGATAAGTAGCGGTTCTGGTAAACTCGTTTGTACAAACCCAAATAACGTTTTTGCACTACCCAGAATTGGAACTGGAGAACTCTGTTATATGTACACACTTATTATTTGTGTCTGCGAAACAGATTTTTCCTGTGTAAAAATATTTTCATGCTCTACTCACGCTGTTAGCAATACCTAGTTGCATTCTTATAATTACCTATGTTTCAAATCCTTGTATAACTACTAACATTTGATATATTTACTCTGGATAACTAATAATCCAAGGTAACAAAATAATTATTTAAATATGATTGAGATTATTGGAAGACCACTGAACACATTCTAAGTGATAATACTATATATCTATAGTATAATATTGCGCAAAGGAGCAGCGACCGGGAGTTTTGGTCCGTGAGTGACTGACTAAGAATACAAGTGTCACCACCCCATTCTTTCCCACGGGTGTCGTATGAGGCGACTAAGGGAAGTAAGCAATTATCATCCATTGCATGACTGGTGGTAGGGCTGGGTACCAAGTGGGAGTACTCACTTGGTATCGGGCCCGAGAGGTACCACCATCTCCCGTGTGACCGGTCATAAAGCACATCGTTGCGTTTTGGCTGTAGCAGGAGATAGCCATTTATATTTTATTTCATATCTGTGAAATGAATTGGTAAGCAGTGGCTTGACAATACTCTCGGTATAGTCGAGTCCATGGGCGACTGTTACCATTTACCATCACATGGACCGTGGCTCGCCTGCCACTACATGCAATAAAAAAAAGCGACATAATTGCTGGCTTGTCGTGAGCACACATGGCATAAAGTGCTGTGTAAGGTTTCTTTATTAAGTAGATTATAAATATGTATATATATATATATTATTATTAGACAATTATTTTATTTAAACTGGGACAATTACTACCCGCTACGGCTTCGCTCGCGTCATAATTGATAGGATTTGCGTATAACCCTTTGTTAATGATCTCCTACAGAACCAAAGAAACCCATATATGTAAATTTTCACGGTCCTAGCCCCAGATGTGTCAGTCAGTTATTCTTTTATATATATATTTATGGATGGTCATGTATGCGTTGATATGTTTTCATTTTCTTAACTTCTATTGTATGTCAAGGAGTCGTGAAAGGTCATTTACTAAAACGGTAATCTTTATTTTATCTGTAAGTAAACAGTGTATTATTTTGGTTTATAGTTAAATCACACGTCATACTTAAGAATATGTTTGGAAATACCTAACTAGCAAAGTAAATTAATGTCGCAATTGTTTCTGTCACTATAAGGGGCTTTTAGATTGCTTAAGAAGGAAGCTTCAAAATGGCATTGTCATTTATTGAAAAGTGTAACTTGTGGTGAGCAATGGCCGGTTATTGCGTACCACGTTAAGGGAACACCAATTGTTGCAAGATCTGGTGTGGTTATTAAACTGGTGACAAATGCAGGCACAGCGAACGGGGTGGGGGCGAGAGGCGTTGTTCTTGACACAGTAAAACTAGAAGTGCAGTAAGTAGGTGCAGCTGCGTCCCACACGGAGCTTTTTGCAAGCTGCTAATACGACTGTTCACAACCGGTCTGAGCTTTAGCATTCAACATTCTTGCCGTTCGGAGTTGGTGTGTGTAGCGCTATACAATACAAAGTCCATTGTTATAAATATAAAATATACAAAATAATATAAATTCTGCAATATTTAAAACAAAGTCGGGTTAGTTACACCATTTAAACTTGAAACAGTTGAATAGATTTTTATTTTTGATTTATTGGATGTGTCTACCTGGAATAGCAACCTTGTAAACAATGGAAAAATTCAAGACAAAGAAAATTAACTTTATTTATAATACATTATTGTACACAAAAACAAAAATTTATTGATTCTGAGACGGAAGTTCGCTGGGTCAGCTAGTTTTTATTAAATTCATGATTACTTAAATTACTATACGAGTATCTTGCTACTAAATTAGTGAATTCTCAATAAGATCTGTAAAAAGAAAATCAGCAATACTTTAAATAAGTAGTGTGTAATATTTTTGATTTCACCGCGTTCTCTGTTCGGTACGGCATGCAGTGCGCAAGATTCATTTGACGTGATCTGTCTAGATTTCGGCCGAGAAACGCGTTCTATGCCTTGAGGCGGAACGAGCCGCGTGCTGCTTTGATTTATATTTACATCATATCACTACGTCGGTTAATTAACTTGAAAACAATTAGAAGTCATATTGATTAGTATCATGGGTATAACTTTTGCGCATCGTCAGGCAGAGGCCTTGGAGGGCACTAGTCCGTCCTCATGTGGACTCGGCTAGCAGCCAGCTCCCAGCTCGATGTAGTTGACTCCCTTTATCACCGAATCGCTCTTACTCGCGTCTTAAGTCCTAGCTATATCTACTTAGCTGCCCTTATAAACCGAACCATGAGACGTCGTAGCAGGGCTCATCCATACCATCTGGAAACGATCTTGTCCAAGAGATTTCGTTTCCAGCGTTCTTTTCTAACAAGTACTTCAAGGCTCTGCAGTGAACTTCCTATTCCGGTGTTTCCTCAGTGCTAATATTTAAGAATAATTTATTCACGATGGGCGGCGGTTTGGCTGCCATTGATGATGCCAAATCCACACACTTAGTAGCTAATTACTTTTCTCATAAAGGCTCTAAAAGTCTAGAGAAAATCTTCTCTGTTAAACAGTTTTTTTAATGCATCATTTGTCACATCTTACCGGTGCTTTAAACTCTTGACATACGTCTTTCTAGTAATAAATCACAAAATAATATTTTGTAGGACTTAAATTAAATATCACGAAACCGTAATGATCATTCATTTAGATGTTTAAAATGAACATTTAACTTCCTCAACTTATAGATCTGCATGCTGTCACAATGCTATATTTCGCCACAGACATAAGGTAATAATAATATTCGTTATAAAAATTGATCCTTTCTAACGTATCGCATTATTATGGCGAGGACGCACTTAGAACTCATCACATCCTGCTAATTTAACAATAGCTTACTGGATCGCGCCGGCCTTAATTTTGCGAGGACAGGGTCTTATTTGACACGACATCGATGAATTATTACGCTAGGATTGTGATTGATGCAGAGTTTTAACCTATGAAAATTATATCCATATCAAGGAGAACAGGAAGATGCTTTTCTTAATGATTGAAGGAAAATACAAAAAAAGCTATTTAGAATAATTTAATTTTGTATGTCCGTTTTGGTAGAGCCTTGTTTATCCCAGCATGAATGGGCCGAATCGATCGTGCAAGTACGACCCTCTCACATAAGATCAGCGTGAAACAGCGGTAGGGTACCTACCTACTTGAGTGAGAGCGCCGGAGGCTCATACCCCACTCCTTTCCTCTTCTTATTATCCTTTGGCTCCACCTACTATCCCTTTCCTTGGAGATGGCGACGCGCTATAGTTGGTTCTGGTGTTGCTAGCGTCTATAGGCTTACAGTAACCGCTTACCATCAGGTGGGCCGCTTATTAACCATAACCACCCACGTAGTATAAAAAAATGTTTAGTGAAATTAATCTCCCGCTGCAACTAAAGTACCTACTCAACTACCAACCCTACCACCAGTAATTAATTCATTGGGTTATAATTGCTTACTTAATTTAGTCGCTTCAACTACACAGCGCGGATGTAAGTCTGCATGGTAGCTCCGAAGATTAGTGCTTTTTAACAAAAACTAAACAAACAATATGTTTTATTTGTTTTAATTGAGCTTTTAAGGGTAAAAACCGGTTTATCACGATTTCCGGCAAAACTAAGTCCTATCGAAAAAAATTAAATGGCAAAATTGTAGGCAATCAAAAGATGTACAACTTTGTATTAACACTTTTTTCACATAACCTCAAAATTTATGTGAAAAATCTAAAAAACCGACTTTTTGATTTTAACTTCCACAAAAAATAATATTTTATGGCGAAATTTGGTGAAAACTTACCTTTTTATATCTCAAACACATTGTAATTTTTTTTGATGCAAAATATTTATATTTTCCTCTTATTTTGATTAAATATCGAAAAATCACCCTAATTTTCAATCAAAAATTCTCATGTCAAAATATCTGCTTTTTGAAAAAAATCGATGTGCTTTTTATACGTTGAAATCTCTACTTTTTGATGGTATAAAAAATACATTACTATGGAAAATTTTCTTAGAAAATGCAAAAAAGTAAAATAACTTTTTGTTAATCCTTAAGTAAAATATTGAGTTATTTATTAAAATTTAAACTTTAATTACTAAAAAAATTTAAGTTTCCATGTTACATTGATAAATTAAAAAAATTTAATCCATGAAACATATATATTGCAAAAAATATGTGAAATAAGATTTTCTAAGTATTAAAGATAGGATTTGAAGGGAATTCTGTTAAAATATAATGTTTCTTTTGCATTTTCTGAGAAAATTTTCCATAGAAATGTATATTTTTTTATACCATAAAAAAGAAGATATTTCAACGTATAAAAAGCACACAGATTTTTTTCAAAAAGCAGATATTTTGACGTGAGAATTTTTGATTGAAAATTAGGGTGATTTTTCGATATTTAATCAAAATAAGAGGAAAATATAAATATTTTGCATCAAAAAAAAAAAATAATTATAATGTGTTTGAGATATAAAAAGGTAAGTTTTCACCAAATTTCGCGAAAAAATATTATTTTTTGTGGAAGTTTAAAAGTAAAAAACCAAAATGTCGATTTTTTAAATTTTTCACATAAATTTTGAGGTTATGTGAAAAAAGTGTTAATACAAAAGTTGTAGATCTTTTTATTGCCTACAATTTTGCCATTTAACTTATTTCGATGGGACTCTTAGTTTTTCCGGAAATCGTGTTAAACCAATTTTTACCCTTAAAATCTCACCTCCACCCCCTTCCCGACGTCAAATCGCCCGTAAATTATTATTCCTTTTATTTTTGTTATATTTTCTTACTTTTCCAATGGATTTCATCCTACTATTATTTTTTTTAGTTTCGAAAATTATCGACGCTGGTCTATTACGTGGAACTTAAACAGTCGGCGAACCGTGGGTGTGTCAAATACACCTCTGCCTACCCCTTCGGGGAGACAGGTGTCTAAGTTTTTTTTTTTGTTAAACGTTACTACCGTTACTTTATAGACCCATCTCGCTCTTGAGCCACGTCTATAAGTTGTTCTCGAGGGTCATTAAGAATCGACTCATGCGCAGGCTTGACGACTTCCAGCCTCCCCAACAAGCCGGTTTCCGAAAAGGTTATAGTACCATAGACCACATTCACACGCTACGCCAGATTATACAGAAAACCGAGGAGTACAATCGGCCTCTGTGTCTGGCGTTTGTGGACTATGAGAAAGCCTTAGATTCGATCGAAACTTGGGCGGTGCTGCAGTCCCTTCAGCGGTGCCAAAAACAAACGCCACCATGTCAGTCCGTGTTCAGGACAGGAGTACGAAACCGATCCAAATGCAGAGAGGTGTTAGACAGGGGGACTTTATGTCCCCGAAACTCTTCATCGCTGCATTGGAAGATGTCTTCAAGCTCTTGGACTGGACCGGATTTGGCATCAACATCAATGGCGAATACATCACTCACCTTCGATATGCCGACGAAATCGTAGTCATGGCAGAATCGCTGGAGGACCTTGGCACCATGCTCAATGATCTCAGCAGGGTTTCCCGACTAGTGGGTCTCAAAATGAACATGGACAAGACGAAAGTCATGTCTAATGTCCATGGGGGTTAGGCAGAATCTCATATCTCACATGTCGATCGTATCGAGATCACTGTGATTGGTTGAGACATCACCGTGATTGGCCAACGGATTATTGCGGCATCACGCGTCGGTTTCTCAACCAATCACAGTGATCACGATACGATCGACATGTGAGATATGAGATTCTGCCTAACCCCCCATGTCATTTCAGCACCGGTCCTAGTCGGGAGTGCGCTTCTCGAAGTTGTCGTCCACTATGTCTACCTGGGACAGACAGTCCAGTTAGGTAGGCACAACTTCGAGAAAGTGGTCAATCGACGAATCCAACTCGGCTGGGCAGCGTTCGGGAAGATAAGGAAGATCTTCTTCCAATATTCCGCAGTGTCTGAAAACGAAGGTCTACGACCAGTGTGTGTTACCAGTGATGACATATGGAACAGAGACGTGGTCTCTGAATGTTGGCCTCGTATCAAGGCTCAAAGTCGCTCAGCGGGCCATGGAGCGGGCTATGCTTGGTATTTCCTTACGTGATCGAATCCGTAATACGGAGATCCGTAGGAGAACGAGAGTGACCGACATAGCCCGCCGGGTTGCCATGCTGAAGTGGCAATGGGCAGGCCACATCGCTCGACGAACCGACAACCGTTGGGGAAGAAGGGTTCTCGAGTGGCGACCACGTATCGGACGGCGCAGCGTAGGACGGCCTCCCACCAGATGGACCGATGATCTGGTCAAAGCCGCGGGGTGCCGTTGGATGCGGTCGGCACAGGACCGCTCGTTGTGGCGTTCTCTTGATGATCGTTGTGGTGTTCTCTGATTGTTCTACATTAGATTTCATCGATTATATGAGAGTTGCAATTGTCGACAAAATTAACTATCTTTCATTTAAAGCTTTTAAAATTAAGAATTAGGAAGTTTGATGTTTGTCTGTCAATTACGCCTAAATGACTGAACGGATTTGGATGAAATGATATGTTATTCCAGTGTCTCTCTCATCTTTATTCATAATAATATATGTATAAAGATGCGACAATGGATTAACATACCTATCATTGTGTTACTTTTAATCCCAAAATATGAAGTTTCGGATTTGGATGAAATGATATGTTATTCCAGTGTCTCTCTCATCTTTATTCATAATAATATATGTATAAAGATGCGACAATGGATTAACATACCTATCATTGTGTTACTTTTAATCCCAAAATATGAAGTTTTCGTAGGATAGCTCTTTTTGGGAACGTCTAATGAATTTTTTAACGAAATGAAATTTTGTACACACAAGACTACGGACTAGCCAAACAGAATATTTTTTATCCCGTTAAGGGATTCCTGTGGTATATGCCTTGATATGGCCACAGAGACGAAAATGCGGACAAAATCTTGTTAATATTAACTTTGTTTATAAAAGTAAGGCATCGTAAACTTAATTAGTAAAGCTATAAAAATACGAAGTCATCGATCTTCTAGAGTCATCGAATCCTATAAATCAATCATTTGGGGCCTTACTTGGAAATGTTTAAATCAATTCTAGCGATAACTACGAGACAGGTTTACTCGAGACCATGTTTATATCAACAAACATTATAATAAATGATCTAAATAATGAAAAGAGGTCACAAAATCCCGTTATACAATTTTTATATTATAAATTACCTATTTTGATCTGTTTAGCACTTGACATGCTTCGCTACTTTCGTATATTATAACAACAAATGTGAAGTGGAGATTTGGAGTGGCCGTTGCGCGACTGCTATAGCTTAACGGTCCAGAGCACTTCCCCGGATTGGATGGGATGCAGGCTCGAATCCAGCTCGCAGAAAAGCTCTCTTTTCCCACTTTCACAAATAAATTACCTCTTTATTCTAAAGATAGGACGCATATTTTAATCGTAACTTATGTAGAAACTGTTGAATTATCATGGCTCGACGTTAACAATAGACAGTAAGTGCCATTGTTATTTTTCCCGGAAATCAGCGGTGTTTTGAACGGTCTTTTAAATCGGTTTTAAGAAAATCGCGCCAACCGGCGATGCATTGGCTAAATGACTGTGATAAACTCAGAGTAGACAAGTTTTCATTTGAATAGTAAATTAGATCATGTAGTAGTTTCTGTAGGTTATTGAGGGCAGATATTATTTCCAAGTTACTTTAAAAGAAACCAACAATATACAATGCATAATTGCACATTACTGAAGTAAATGCAGAAATTGCACTATGCCACGGTTGTTTGCGAAGGAGCCGTTAGTCGTTTTAGGTGCGGACAGGAGCGCGACCAGGC
This sequence comes from Leucoma salicis, assembly GCA_948253155.1. Taxonomy (NCBI): domain Eukaryota; kingdom Metazoa; phylum Arthropoda; class Insecta; order Lepidoptera; family Erebidae; genus Leucoma; species Leucoma salicis. The sequence goes on along the minus strand of OX411814.1, from coordinate 20,173,422 downwards.
CGTGCGGGAATGATAAGAGAACCGGTCTCCACAGTACATTGACTTCCGAGGGTCACTGTCTGTACCTACGAACGCGAACTATGCACCTCTCGCCATTACGCTATTATTCCTACATTACGTGTTTAGGGGTAAACGCGTAATGTAAGCACAATTCTCTTATTAAATTCTTGTAGCAAATATTCTGCATCTGAAACACATAACTAATGTGAAACGTCTAGCAGATTTATTATACACAGAGATTACGTGCCCTCCTTACAAAGTCAGCATTTAGATTGAACTATTATAAACTAGCTTCTGCTTTTATCCAAATATGTTCAGCTATTTTTGCTGATTGAGTACCACACATACAAACTTTCACATTTATATTACAACTTAGTTGGATATGCACAAACTGGTTGTAGCGACCGCAAGCAACGTCAAGTTTCACTTGGAGGTTTAACTGGTGTCTAGTTGTTTTTTTAATGGTTGTGTCAGTCTTTATGCAATTACTAGGGGGCACGCGCATGCGGAACTTGGTTTGAAACAATTATAGGAGAACTGCTTTTTCGCCCATCCGGAGCTCTCCAATGATCTTAACTAAAGAAATCCTACGTCATTACATGACTTAATGGGACTATTAGCACGACGCCATCTACTGGTATTACCGGAAATAGCATACAACGCCATGTTAATATCTTTTTCTGCTACGTTCGAGTAGTAGAACCTTGCTTATCCCAATGTTTATTTTTCTGCTATGTTCGAGTGGTACAGCCTATAACCCAGTAAGAATAGGCCGGCTCAATTGGGGAAGTACCACTCTCACAGAAGACCAGCTTGAAATAACGGTAGGTATTCCTACCGTTGTGTTTCGTACGGTGAGTGGAGCGCCGGAGGCCCAAGCCCCCTGGCTTGGGCCTCCGGCGCTAGGCTAGGGAGGGCCCTATTATCCTTCTCGTCCTCTCCTTATTATCCTTCCTCTCTACTTCCTATCCCTTTTCGCGCGAGTGATGCCTCTGGTGTTGTTAGCGTCTATAAGCTACGATAACCGCTTAACGGAAACTTGAACGCTGAAGCAAACTAAAAAAATTATAGAAATCTGATTCAGTTAATCCGTTCTTGAGATATCTCGTCCCTTTTATAAGTAATTTTTTTTCATAAATTTTTCTATTTTTTTACTATTATATTTTGGTACTATTCTCTAACAATACAATAATTTTTGATCTATATTTTTTAGCATTTGACATACTCCACCACTTTTTAAAGTACAAATTTTTATCCCGGGAAAATGGAGTGTTCTAGTGGAATGTCTATTTTTGTCAAGAAAACTAGACATTTTTTTTTTTCTTTATTGCGTATGGTCGCAAATGAACTACGGGCGCACCTGTTGGTAAATGGTAGCCGTCGCTCATCGACTCGACAATACTCCCTCCCGTATAGTTAAGTTAATTTCACAGATATGAAATAAAAGCATAAACGGCTATCTCCTGCTACAACCAAAACGCACCGATGTGCTTCATGGCCGGTCACACGGGAGATGGTGGTACCAACCGGCTCGGGCCCGACAGCAAGTGAGTACTGCCACTTGGTACCCAGCCCTACCACTAGTCATGTAATGGGTGATAATTGCTTACTTTCCTTAGTCGCCTCGTACGGTACCCGTGGGAAATAATGGGGTGGTGACACTTGTATTCTTAGTCCGTCACCACACGGTATTGTGTTAGTAACGTATTTTTAATACATGTACCTAAGTGTTAGCTTTACATAGACTAGTATTGTTATAATAATAGTGACAGTTTATGAGTTATGGTAGATATCATAAAACTAAACATGGTAAAAGTAAAGAAACTGTTAATAATAATAATATAATTTAGGTGCATATGTTTACACTTGTGGTATTGAGCAAGTGGCCGTGTAAACAATGAGCATTCGTCAATTACGGTACTGATGATACGATAAAACTGTCTGCCATCCCGGAACAACTAGTGTAGTAAGGGCCGGACGGGCCAAGGCAGTGATGCGCGGGGAGTGTCTCCGGGCATCGAACCCGCGTGGGTCGGGGGTCAGCGGCGCGACACGTGATCAGTGCATCAGTGCTCTATGCACCGATGCAGCTCTAATACTACTGATCACACTCTCCATACACAACGGTTACGATGAGCAAACGTGATTTATGTGCATTATTTTTCGATGTACGTACGTCGTCTAAAATGTGTTTTATGATAGTGATTTAATAAATATGTCTTCAAATCTAGTTTGATTAGAGAGAACCAACAAAAATTTACCTGGTCGGTATTCTAAATATTTATTATTTAGAATACCGACCAGGTAAATTTAATTTTATAATAATTTTATTAGGTAAAAATATTAATTGTAAAATTAAAATTCATACTATTTGATGGTGCGATTTTTTAAACATTTTTGATCAATATTATTTAGCATTTGACATGCTCCGCCACTTTTTAAAAGTACAAATTATTTGCGAATAAAGAAAAAGATTTTTTGTACTAGCGGGGTCGCAAATAATTTGTACTTTAAAAGGTGGCGGAGCATGTCAAATGCTAAATAATATAATAGATCAAAAATGTTTAAAAAATCGCGCCATCAAATAGTATGAATTTTAATTGTAAAATTAAACTTACTATATCGGTTTAATGCATGTAAATGCTTCCGATAGATGGCGTTGGTCGTAAAGACAAATGTGATAAGGAGATTGGGATGGTCGAAAGACCTGTACTATAGCTCAGTGGCTTAGAGCACTTGCCCGGATTGGAAAAGACGCGGTTTCGTTTCCCGCTAGTACAAAAAATCTCTTCCTTATTCGCAAATAATTATACTTTTAAAAGTGGCAGAGCATGTCAAATGCTAAATAATATAGATCATAAATGTAAAATTAAGTTTACCTGGTCAGTATAATGTATGTAAATACTTCCGACAGATAGCGCAGGCGTCACCCAGGACGTTTAAGTATGAATGTGTTATCGAAATTAGCAGTCGAGAGCAGTTGTCACGATGGCTGAATTGGCAAAGCATCTGGACGGTATCCAGGAGATGCAGGTTCAAATCCTGCCTGTTCGAATCGTGACTGTTATTTTCGATTTCACATTTTCCACTTTGTGTTCAACCCATATAAAATTAGGAATAAAGGCCTTTGAAGATGAGGATTTTTGGAAAGATTACGGAAAATAAGTTCTGGAAATAGAAAATGAGACAAGTAGTCTTTTGTATTAACTCGAAATATTAAGGCGATTCACACACTGCTCCGCGCTGCGTCGCCTGGCGCGGAGTGGCAGATTTGAATATTGTATGCAAGTACATCGATTAGTATAGAAAACACGCCAGGTCCAACACACCCAAAACGTGCCACGGCGCGGGAGCGCGTCCCGCTAGCAGATTCCAAGTCCTTAGTACGAAAACCTGCGCTCCGCAGTATCGCGCTTGTTTTCGTACTAAGGACTTGTTCACACGGATTGCTCAATAAATAGTCAAAAGATGCAGTTGACATTCGTGTAAAGTTATAAAACTTGTCTTCATGTTTTCTTATGTCCATGTAATTCAGTACAAATGAACCATTTCTCGATCTATTTCGTAAAAAAGGATGTATCCAATATCTTCTATTTAGGTCTAATTATTTGCTTATACAAAAACCATATTGCTAAAACAATTGCAGCGTCTTGAATGAGTTCAGTATTGCCCATTGTATGTAACGTAACTAACACCACGACGACCAAATGGAAAGTAACCTTTAGTTTGGTGCGGGCCGCATGCAAAGCCGTCAGGCGCGGAGGCGCGGTAAAATCTGCTCCAAGAGGCAGATCTGCTACTCCGTCGCCGCGCGCGGGATCTATTGCCCCGCGCCTCCGCGCCTGGGCGCGTCGCCAATGTGTGAATCGCCTAAGGTATACCTACATTACGTAGTCGTCATATGAGTGCGGTATTGTTAATCCTGCAATAAGAAAATGATACCTTAGGATTTTCATATATTTTTATGTAGTTTTACTTTTTTTGGTTTTTAAAAGTTGTTACAATTTTATATAGGTATAATAAGACACTAGCTGAGCCCCACGGTGTCCACCGCGTGTAATTTTTAATAAGTGAAGTAGTTTCGTTTTCAATTGTACATTTTACTTATCACGAAGAATACATTGACTAACAAAATATTATTGTATGTTCGTTTGTTTTCATTACTGCGCACCTATTGAGCGCTGTCGCTTAATTCGTCATTTCTTTGTCAAGTTGCGCCTTTTGTTGAAGTACGAGTTTTACGAGGACAGCGCGCGCCCACAAGGGGCACGTTGTGGTTTACTAATTTCCGTTGAAATAATAATTATACTTAAAGGTTTTTCGATCAATAACTGTAACGATTTACCTTAATCAGTATAGTAGGTACTTACGTACTCTAATCGCCTACACTGTTACTACTTTAACTTTCGTTATCATGTCACAACGTACCTACCTTTTACTGTTCTACGTATTATTATGTTATGCTAGTTAGATGATCCGGTGAACTTCGTATCACCTACAATTTATATTACCAGCAAAGGTTCAATATCAATCCTAATCAATCTGAACCGTCTAGATTTGAATTTAGATAGGTAGATTATTCAATGAATTGGAAAGAATGACAGTATGTGTCATTTTGTCATCTGTTGTATGTAAGTCCCATAATTCAAAAAGACCATTCCCCTACAAAATTATACCAAAATAGATTTTTTTATATATATATTTTTTTGGTGTTTTTCCTATTTTTTTAATCTTTTAAACCACCCCTGTATTAAAATAATTATTGAACCATGTTAAGTAATCCATTTTTAAGTTTTAGCGAGACTAACGAACAGCAATTGATTTATATTACCTAGGTATAGATAATTGTTGAGTTATACTTAATCAATGAAAGTTCTAATATTATGATAGCACAATAGATTAGGACGCTAGCAATTTTTAGAGTAGGTATTGTTATTAATCTTATTCGTATTGCTAGACACACGCAATGAATTGTATGAGTCAATCGAGAAAGTAAACCAGTGAGCATTGTTCCGAGTGGATGCGCGTTGTACCGAGTGCGTGGGCGCAGGCGGCGGCGCGAATTAAAGCAGCTCTCTATTCATTACTCATCGCTATTGCTATTGCCATTTTGGACAACGAAAGCGAGTGTAGGCTTTAACGCATGTTCTATGAAGCAGATTAATCAATTTATTAATATTTATAACATAAAAGGGGTTTTTATACATCCACCCTACGCCACACACCAGTGCTCTTCTTTATTCACGCTCGACGAACGTCTATTTGAGCGTACTAAAACCCCTGACATATATAGTCATACATATTTAAAATAGTCTCGATGCAGTGGAATTTTTGATCTTCTATAACAAGTACCTATTTAAAATAAAAATAAAACTATATAATATGTTTCTATTATGACCGACTTCTTATGTAAAACCAACAAATAAGGCTCGTATAAATGATTACAAATGCTCGTTATGGCCATATTATCTTAATCCTCGGGCACGGCTATATTTTTGGTTATCTGCGGATTTTATTTATATTGCAATTTGCTAAAAAGATGCAGATTATGTTTTTAATTGCTAGTTTCTTCAATTATCCTACGGGTCAAGGTTATAGAGATCAAAAAGTATGAACAGTATGTTTCAATTCAACAGAATGGCTCCTTTGGAGTTGCAAATATACGCAATGTAATAAAATCATTATATACATTGGTATAATTTGTCTGCACGTGTGTTAGTCACTGAATGACTGAACTCCCTAAACGGCTATACCGATTTTGATGAATTTTTTGTGTTGATTTTTCGACTACGCATAATCCCAAAATATCATCCCAAACTCCACCACTTGGGTAAATGTGCATGTGAAAGAAGTCATACGAGTGTGTTTACTTTTATTAAATAAACACAAAAAGTATAATAATGCGATTGTTAAATGTACAAACGAGTCTCATAGAAAGTATTAGACACGTGCAAAAACGGTAATTGCGACTGTATTGTTATACCGCTACTGTTTATAATTACGAGCACCACTTGCCATATCATTAAGATTAGCTGTCCATTGTATTCTGTGAATTTTAATCTAGTTTCATCTTTGTTAATATCGTATTTTTTTCTACTGTAATTTCGTGCAATTTTGTTGCGATTGAAAATAGTAGCGGCTAAATTATTACTACTCATTATAAAAATGGATTAATTGCTATTTTATGTAAATAGCTAAAGTTGACTACGCTACAAATAGGCGAGCGGAATAGAAGAAGGGCACCATTTTTGAATAGGTGCATGAAAAGTGAAAGAGCTCGCGTCGAGGGCTGGCTTGGACTGGTTTCGCCGAATGTTGATTATTTGACGATTACAAAATTACAGACACCTGGACCCCGATTCTCGTTTTGCAGAGATAATGTCTAATTAGAGATATCTCTAATTTTAAAATCTCTACGGAAAATGTCGCCAAAATGTCTACAGTATCATAAAATTGTATTCTCGGTCACAATAGAGATTCTTGTCTTCGACTTTTCTATAGACATATAAAAATGACGTTCCGTTTTCTCGATTATTTTATAAAAGTATCGATTGTGTTTTCCCGCCTTAAAAAAAAGAAGGTGTTTATATATATGTAGCGTCAATTTAATATTATAATTCTATTCATTACTGCTGTTAGAAGATCTCCTAGTGCAATATTAATATAATTATGTATTATAGTATAACAAAAAATTGTAGAAAGACTACTTGCATTATACGAAATGTTTTACCAAAACGATAAAAAGTTAAAATCCTACAATATAGTATTATATTTATCAGTGTCGTTTGTTTGTTAATTTGTGTTTCTAAGTATAGAATAATTAAAAAATGCAGGGTCGTGTCCTATACCACCGAAGGAATGTAACATAGTTCCAGTGGCCCACCAATAAAGGCGGAGAGACGACACACGGCGGGTTTCTTTAGTGGGTGCAGGCCCCACACTACCCCTGGTCGTTGCCCCGAACGGCGGGGTGTGCGGTTAGAACATTTTTTCCCGCCTTAACAAAAAAAAAAGGGTCGTGTCCTATGCCATAAGACTGGTTCCACTATGTCTTTTAGTTCATCCGTCAGTTCCTTCGATAGGCGAAAGTTTTTTTGGAACGCTGCATCACTTAACTCCATAGCGTTATAACGCCACAGACCTTGCCGACGTGGAATACCCAGTGTCGCATCTTCTGTAGCCTCCACCAGATTATTAATAAATGCGACAATTAGCTCATCACCCATTTTCTTGACTTCCACTTGATATCAAGGATTGGGTTGGAACAAAATTTAAGTTTACACAACCACAAGTCCACAACTATTCACAACAAAAACAAAGTGACGTTCGAATTATCATTCGACTTTGCATTCGACACATGATGTCGATTGCTATAGACTACTCGTTGCATGTCGTGCGCTGAGTGGTAGACATATCTCTAACGTGACATTCCGAGAATACGAAAATTGGTTTTTACTTGACATTTGCAATTTTTTTCGACATATGTTGAGTTCGAGATAAAAGTCTAATGCACGAGAATCGGGGTCCAGGTGTGTTGGTTGGTCTAGCAGGCGCGGGAGCCTTTAGATAAACATACTACAGGATACCGCTATTGGTCCCATTGAAGTCGCGTACATGTTAGTATTATTGAATAATCATACAATTCTACTCGTATCCATGTCCAGCCTAGCTACCCGCCTTAGTCATCCGACTCCGAAACGGCCTTAGGGATTTAAGTGCATTGTGCACGTGTTAGATATGACTACGCGATCGCATTATCGAAAATTTGTCAAAAAGCTTGTGTGGTTAAATGAAGTAACCATAGCCTTCAGGCCTTAAGTTTTTTATAAATCTCATGTAGTAAAATACTTTAGTAGCTTAAGCTATGTCAACTAATATATACGAGGAGGGATCAAAAAGTAGTGAGAATGAGATAGAATATAATGACTGGTGAATACTTAATAATTTATTTTTCTACAGTCTCCGAGTCTCTCTGCACACCGAGTCCAGCGCTTTTCTAAGGCTTTCAATCCCTTTCAAAAAAAAGTTTTGTCTTGGTCCTGCAAAAAGCTCTCCACGGCATCCATCACCTCGTTATCGTCTTCGTACCTGTTTCCCCTTAAGAATTCTTTCAATTTGGGGAACAGATAAAAATCGCTAGGCGCCAGATCTGGTAAATAAGGGGGGTGGTCAACCAATTCGAAGCCAGCTTGCTGAATGGCAGCCATCGCAACTGCTGACCTGTGCGGGAGTGCGTTGTCGTGATGAAACAGCACGCCACTTCGAAGTTTCCCTCTGCTTTTCTCTTTGATGGCATTCCTCAACTTGGGAACTAAAGCTGCATAATATTGGCCTGTAATAGTGGTTCCACGCTCCAGGTAATCAATCAACAATATCCCTTCCGAGTCCCAAAATTTTGAGGCCATAACCTTGCCAGCCGATGCCACGGCACGAAACTTCTTCGGGGTCGGTCATGATGGCCGTTTCCATTGCGAAGATTGCTGTTTTGTCTCGGTATCAAAATGATGGACCCATGTTTCGTCCTATGTTACGAAACGAGACAAAAAGTTTTCAGAATCTTCTTGAAACTTGTCCAACAGTATCTTCAAAATGTCAAGTCGATTTTGTTTCTGACTGTCGGTTAACATTCTCGGCACCCATCTTGCGGAGACTTTTCTCATATTCAAAGATTGTTTCAATATGGATTGAATACTTCCATATGAAATGCCCGTTTCTTGAATTAAGTATCAGATGGTAACTCTTCGATCGCTCAATACAATTTTCTTGACTTTCGCAACATTTTCTTGGGTGACTGACGTCGATGGACGGCTGCAACGATGTTCGTCTTCCGTGCTCGTTCTCCCTACTCGAAATTGAGAAGCCCACCTTGCAACAGTGGAATACGGCGGAGCAGACTCTCCTAATGTTGCCTCCAAAAAGCAATGAATCTCTTGCGTCGTTAACTTTTTTAAACAGAGGTATTTAATAACGGTTCGCACTTAGTTTTTCTCCATTTTCGAGAACACGTTACGACACGAAGCAAACAAATGACTACATTCAGAAAAAAACAAAATAGAATCGAATATTTTTTTCTTTTTTAATATTACAAATATGTATCTGAGCTATGCCTGCCAGTATTTATTTTTTTTCTTACCAAGGAGTATGTCGTTCTCACTAGTTTTTGATCCCTCCTCGTAGTATTTGTTGCGAGTGTCAAGCCGTTTTCGGAAATCTGTTCTCACATCTTACAAGACTGTCTTTGTTGTAGTGTAAAACTGTTAAGTTAGTTTGGTACTCAAAATGTCTCAGTGACACACCGCACAACATCAGCTCTACTCTATACAAATGGCGTAAACGAGTGGAGTAAGAGGGGAACTCATCTGGTGACCGAGTAGCGTCTTGTCGGTATACTGTACGTTTTGTTTGTTTTGTAAATGAAAAGTAAAAATTTCTTATCAGTGAATATTTTAAAGATTTAATTTTGTTTCAAATAATTATTCGTTCCACTATCATGTTAATGTAAGTGGTTATATAAAGTAATTTTATGACAAAAAAAAATATTAAGTACGTATTCTGTCTCATTTGGACAAGAAATTAAATGCAAATCATATTACGTTTCCGCGTACCATAATTACTTATTAACATAGACCCAAAAAAGCCTTTCTCTCTTAAAATTACTAACCGTGACATCTTTTCGCTTTCGCCATTATTGTGTCAATCGCATACTGAAACAGCATTTGTAATTAGCAGTTACTAATTAACTTACTTTTGAAATTACGCATTACATAGACATTTTTCAATAAATTAATATGATCAATTTCATGTGGAAGAGGATGCATGGATCAAGTGTTTTCGTTGCGCAACATTGTGGAGAAGCATCTGGCTGATTGTAAGAAAAGGGCCTATGTGTCAAAATAATGGTCTTTGAAAGAGAAGCCAGAATACATGTCAGAGCATCAATAGGCAATGGTGTGATAGAACACGTGGATGAATTTGTATATCTTGGATGTGGATTCAGTCGGGATGGAAGGTACACCACTGATGTAGAGAGAAGAGTGAATGCGGGAAATAGAGTGAACGGAACATTGGGACAACTTCTCGGCAGCTATCACGTCAGCTAGAAGGCACGTTTCGCAATACACAACGCAGTGCTTGTCCCAACGTTATTATATGGAAGCGAGCGTTGGGTATGCAAAAAAGACCATGAGAGTAAAATCAATGCGGTCGAAATGCGATCTCGCGCGGAGAATCTATGGAGTGTGGCTGAGTGATTGTAATCGTAGCGACGACGTAAGAGAGCGAGTAGGTATGAAAGAGAGTATTGGTGTGTGTGTGGTGTATGCGAAAGGGAATGCTGCGATGGTTCGGACATGTGGAAAGAATTCCGGACGAGCGCCTGGTTAAGAAAATATACAATGCGAAAGTAGAAGGATGGTAGGTACAGGGGGAGACCGAGACTTACCTACCTAGACCAAAGGTACAGAGGGAAACCGAGACTTAACTACCTAGACAAATCGGTCATGTATTGAAGTAAGGTGGAGTCAGAAGTCTCAGAGACCGGCGAGCGTGTATGAAGAGAATTATGAATGTTGAGGAAGCGAGTGATGTATGCAAGAATAAAGCCATTTGGCACTCTGTTCTCTCTGCCTACCTCTTAAGGGAAATGACGTGATGATAAGTAAGTATAGTATCAATTTCATGCCAAGTGATATTTCAGCGAAAATTGGGTAATAGATTAAAACTGCACGCCTCATAATCTTCATTTTTCGCAATAAAATTGATTATTTGATAAGTAGTAACTAATAATGTATTGGTTTTACTAAGTAGTTTTCAATAAATCACATAGATGGCGTTAATTTCAAAAAGTACTAATGTGGGGTGGGGTTTCATGTCTTATACGCCATCTAGCGCTAATTTTAAGAAGTTGGTCTGTATTCTGGGTTATAGTTAAAATTACTCAAGCCAATATAAACGGTATCCTTGTAAAAACAAGTTGTAAAATCGCTTGCGCGCCCAGCCGTCAAAATGAACCGAAACGTCATTACGTCAAGGTTGACATTTCAGTGTCGTAAAAATTGTGGAACGTAAAATATGTTTTTTTTTTCGTGTTTTATAACGTTGGTGTGTTATTATTTACGTGTGTTTAGTGTTTTTAATTATTGTTATGGATAAAATAGTTATTATACTTAACAAATATCATCAGTTCGTCAAGCAAAGGTAAAAACTTTCTTTTAACAAAAAACAATGTACCGGCCGGGCGAACGGCGTTCTGTTGACGATAGTAAAACCACCGGTGGCTATGCGTACGTAAACTAAAAAGGTACCTAGTTCTCATGAAAGGCGGTGTCGCGTCGAGCGTAAATGCCGTAAATATTCAGTATTTTTTTGTTTATTTAATAACAATTAAACCACATCGAATGAGAACGTGAAAAGTAATAGGGCTCTATTCCTAGTCATAATAATTCGTAAACGAAAAAAAAGACTCGATTAAAGTATTTTGGTCGTTATCGTGTTGTATGTTACATTACCTACAACTCACGGACGTCCAAGCCAGATTTTTTCAAACAGTTTGTTAACTAGTTTAAATAACAAAAATGGCATCAAGAAAATATCATGAGTGTTAAAAATAGTGTTTGTTCTTTATATGTGTGTATAGATAGGTATTATTTTACAAGTGCAATCTACACTAATATTATAAAGAGGAAAACTTTGTTTGTTTGGTTGTAATGAATAGGCTCAAAAACTACTGGAGCGACCGTTTTTAAAAATTCTTTCACCATTCGAAAGCTACATTATCCACGAGTAACATAGCCTAAATTTTATTTTGGAAAAAAATAGGGTTCCGTAAGATATTTGGGTTTTTTCGGACACAAGGTGTAAAAAATCAACCAGAAAAGTTACTTATTTTGCGTACGCTGCCTAAACTATAAAAGATAGAACCATAAAATGTTCTAATTAATTTTAGATCTTATAAATATATACAAAAAGTCCGCGGCACACTTATCTATGTCGATTGAGGCCCAACAACCATTTTTTTATTTTAAAATCTTGAAATTTTTTTTGACTACATTTAAACGCATTTATTTTACTCATGCTATTAATCCTTATCAAAATAAATTATTTCATCATTAAGTACAGTTTATGTAGATAATATTTGGTCTTTGGATGATTAAAATTGGACATTTGGTTTTGAAGTTATGGCGAAATTAAAATATTGCGATTTCTGCTGCACGGCCCGTTGCGAAGTGAGCGTCACCAAGGCGGGGGTGCGCATGCGGGAGGGGAGTTTAGATCTATGAGTAAGGTACCCGCGCGGCGGTCGGCTCCCTACGCAGCGGTCGTGCGCGAAGTCTAATAATTTCCGTGCGATTTTTTTTAGATTTCTTTCTTAAAACTACACCTACGAAAAAGTTCTCAGAGCTAAACAACAGTTCTTCTCAGAGCTAATCAACAGTTTTTTTAGGGCTAACCAACAGTTTTTTCAGGGGTAGCCACCAGTTTTTTTCAGGGGTAACAAACAGTTCTTTTCAGGGATAACCAACAGTTCTTTTCAGGGCTAAACAACAGTTCTTTTCAGGGCTAAACAACAGTTCTTTTCAGAGCTAGAATATTACACGAATTTGCGCACCAATATGAGAGCTCATCTACATGGAAATACGCATAGCAATTTTCCACAACAGCTGCTGAAACTTGGAGAAGGAATTTTTCCATCTTTAAATTTGGGCACCGATTATGCAGTTACTTTGGATGAGTCTCTAGGTCAAATAGTCCATAATTTAGATAGTCTGATAGATGCTATATATCCTGACATCGAAAACTTACATCAAAATGATTTTCGTTGGCTGTGTTGTAGAGCAATAGTTTCTCCCAAGAATGAAACAGTTAACGTAATAAACAATTTAATTATGCAGAAAGTACAGGGTGAAGTAAAGTGCTATAAATCCATAGACACCGTCACTAACATCGAGGACGCAGAGCACTACCCCCAGGAATTTTTAAATTCTCTGAACCCCGCTGGGCTACCACCTCATGAACTGTCGTTAAAAGTTGGCACGCCGATAATGCTTCTCAGAAATTTAAGCCCCCCCAACGTGTAAGTAGCGAAGATTATCACCGGCCCTGCAGCTGGTGAATTAGCTCATATACCAAGAATACCCATGATTCCTACTGATTTGCCTATACCCTTCAAAAGGCTCCAATTTCCAGTAAAAATTTCTTTCGCACTAACGATAAACATATCCCAGGGCCAAACATTAAAATTAGTAGGAATTGATTTACGAAAAGAATGTTTTACGCATGGGCAACTTTACGTTGCCCTATCACATCACGAGTCGGGGCTCGCGACCATCAGTATATTTTCTTACCTGAAAATAATTTAACGTCAAATGTTGTTTATAGAAAAGCTCTACAATAATTGCTTTAGTTATCTATCCTAAAACAACGGGTTTCACTCCGGGACTGCCGGCAGAAGTGAAAACTTAGTATTAATTACATTTAAATATTTTCATCATTAACAACTTTAACATCCTCATAAAGACAATCTATGCAGCCTGCGGATAATGACTGCGTCGTCGATGTTAGTGTCGGTGTCTGTGAATTGACCTGGGACTCATTTTGCTGACCGTGTCTTTCCTGGAAAGGATTTTTGCAGCGGTAACCGACATCCCCGCGGGCGGAGCCGCGGGCGACCGCTATGTTAGCTAAAGATGGGCTAACAAAAAATATTGTTCACGCTATAGCATTAAGAGACTGATATTGTTTGTTAGTGTTACTGTCGTAATTAATTAGTGATATGTAATTTTAAGAAATAACCTACAATAACTTAAAAATAATAATGTTTGGCGTTTGTTATTTTTATATTCTCTCATCGTTCACAGCGCTCCATGCCTATTTCACGCATATACCACATCCTTACACAGTTACAATGAGTCAGCTATTTTTGTCTACACTAGAAATTACCTAGAAATAATAATTTATATGGCAAAACAACGTTTGCCGGGTCAGCTAGTATATGATAAATAGAGACATTTTAAATTTGAAAAATCAGTTGTGCTGTGTAAACCGGAAGTAGAACACACCTCAACGCTTCGCTTATGAGGCGTGCAACAGAGACATTTTAAGTTTGTAAGATCAGTTGTTCCGTGAAAAACGGGAGTAGAACCCACCTCAACGCTTCGCTTATGAGGCGTGCAAAAAACATAGTGAAGAAAACCTATATAATGTAACTAAAACATAGCATCACGCCTGTATTCCCCGAAGGGGTAGGCAGAGGTGTATACACCCCCACGGTTCGCCAGCTATGTTTTAAGTCCCACGTAATAGGGGGTGAGTATTGCCATCTACTGGGCACATTTCCAAACTCGGGGCTGCTACTGAGAATTTTACTATTTACGAAAACCAAAAATCGAAATAACACTACCCGACCCGGGGATCTCATGAGAAATAGCAGCAGTCGCTCACACTACCGCTGCGCCACAGAGGCAGTTAACTATAACATCAATAAATAATCATAATTATATAAAAGAGACTCGCTGCAGGGGCACAGTGCATTTTATTAATATTGCGTTTGATCTCCAACAATTTTTTTAGAAGACATTATTATGCCGTCATTGTTATTTTCGAGGTCACTTTTGGTCACGATATATTGTTTTTTTTACATCGATAAGAAGTTTCAGCGTGATATTCCTAAATGACTATGGACCAAATTTTAAAATCTAGACAGACGAAATCACGGGCAGAAGCAAAATTTTTAGCCATTCGTCCCATAAAATATTATGTGAAAGAAAGAAATGAAATACTTAATTGAAATTATTAACATGTGAAATGTCGGCACACCTAGTGCTAAAAACCTCCTTCAAACAAATCCATACATTAGTTTACAGGGCCCTAGGAGTTTGGCCTGATATACGACATACATAATAATTGTAACTCTATTACTACTAAGAGCGGATTCGACCAAACAAGAATAAATTTTATTCCTATAATAAATCGCTACATACTCGAGAATAAATCAGTTTTACGTTTTACCAACAACGATTCGAAGAAAAGCGAGCCTATTCGAAAATAGTCACTATACCACCGATAATCATCGAATAAGGAGTTAATCCAAGAATAAAAAAATGGCGTCATCTTTTTTGTGCTGTCATTTTAATTCGAAACATACAGTGACAGCTACTTTCCCACGCTATAATACGACAAATAAGAGTTGAGATGAGTTAAGCTATAACATCGTCCCATTTGTAGAACTTCTTTGGTGGGCAAAAATGTCCTACCGCACACCCCGCTGCCCGGGGAGACAACGGGGTAGTGTGGGGCTCTCACCCACTAAAAACTCACCATGCGCCCTCACCCGCCCTTGCCACGGCGGATCACGGGTACCGCGTCGTTTCACCGCGATCCGCAGGCGGCAGCCCCTTCGGGCACCCTCTCTTGTGCGACGCCCCGCGCACTTGGGCGTCACACCTTCGCAGTAGGCTCCCGCGGACGGCAGGGTACTCCCCGACCCCACCGTCCGCAGCCTCGGCTAGGGCGGCATCAGGCGCAGGTAAGCGCGCGCGCGCCGCAACGCGCGCCGGCGGCGAATCGGGTCCGCGAAGCAGGATTCCTCCCGGGCCCTCTCCGCCGCCTCCTTCCGCGAGATGACAGCCTCGCAGAAGGCGGCGACCGTGGTCCAGGCCCTGTTACTGCCAACCATCGCTCCCGCAACGACCGGCAGCGACAGGTCCACGCCTATGACTGCAGCAAGTTCCCGGCGCTGCACATCCCAGGCTGGGCACGACTCAAGCGTGTGCTGCGCCGAGTCCTCGCCGCAGTCGCAGTGGTGACAGCCTGGGGTCGTCTCCCTCCTAGCGATCGTGTGCAGGTATTTGCCGAAGCAACCATGCCCCGACAAGACCTGCACCAACCGGAAGGTGAGGACCCCGTGCTGCCGCCCTGCCCATTCTTCCAAAATCGGCTGGAGCGCCCCCACGGTCCAGAGACCAGCCCGGGGCGTCTCTAGCCGAGACCTCCACTTTAGGACGGTGGCGCGGCGGGCATCTTGCCGCCACGCTGAGATTGCGCTTGGCGAGGGGCGGCTGCCGACTGCGCCGTCGACGCCCGCTGATAAATGTCAGCGAGCACCTCCGCCTACAGACCCCACGGGGGGGTTCCGGCCAATGCGCAGGCTGCATCGCACGAGACCGTGCGGTACCCGCGTATTGCCCTGACTGCTACGACCCTCTGTGGACGCCACAGAAGGGCCCTATTGCGAGCGGCCAGGGACTCCGCCCACACGGGCGCGCCGTACAGCGCCATTGACCGTGCGAGACTTGGCCCGCCCAAATTCGGTATCAGTCGCCCGAGGGCGGACGCCGTGCCGACGAGCTTTGGCGCAAGACGGCGGAAGTGCTCGTCAAAGTGCCACCGTCCATCAAATACCAGGCCCAGATATTTGATGTGGGCCTGGATTGGAAAGCCCACATCGTTGACCGTTATCGAGGCGCTGGCGGGTGGGCCACGTCGGGGCCCATGGAAGAGTCTCCGACTTTTCAAGGGCCACCCTAAGCCCCAGCGCCTCGATCCGCCTGACCACCTCCGCGGTACCTGAGGTGGCCAGCGTTACCGCCTCCTCTAGGGTCCCGCCCTGGGCTGTGACGAGCGTATCGTCTGCGTAGCAAATTACGCCCAGCCTGGGGGGGAGCCGGCCACGGAGGACCCAGTCGTAGCCGATGTCCCACAGGAGCGGCCCTAGAACCGAACCCTGCGGGACGCCGCACGACATAGCCCTCCTTACAACGTCCCCTTCCCGGTCCAAGAAAAGGACGCTGCGGCCGTCGAGGTAATCCGCCACCAGCCGCCTTAGGTAGAGGGGCACTCCATGGTACCGGAGTGCCTCCTCGATGCAGCCGAATGGCAGACTATGAAGGCGTTGGCGATGTCGAGCGACACCGCCAACAGCATTTCCCTCGAGGTGACGGCCTCTGCAGCCGCGGCCTTCAAGCGCAGGATGGCGTCGACCGTAGACCGACCCGCCCGAAATCCGAACTGGGCATCGGACAGGTCGGGGCCGACCGCACCTAGGTGCCGGACGATGCGGGCAGCGACAACCCGCTCGAGAAGTTTGCCCGCCTCGTCCAGCAACACGATGGGCCTGAAGGCCGCGACTGTATTCGGAGACCGTCTTGGCTTCAACAGGAGCACGAGCGTCCCTTCCTTCCAGCAGTCAGGGAACCGTCCGGACACCAGGCAAGCATCGAAGAGTCCCCTGAGGCGGGGCTCTAGGTGGTTGAGGACCAGGGCCAGCACTCGGGCGGGAACCCCGTCCGGCTCGGGGGTGGGACCTTCTCCGCATACGCGCTGCATCTCCTGCCTTTTCGCGTCTTTGGCGCGACAGATGGCCAGCTTAAATGCGGCGTGCGCACTGCTGTACGCCGCATACAACCGGCCCTCCCGCTCCTCATCGCGGATTCGGTGACGTCGGCTGCGGGTGTAGGACCTTCGGGCACGAATACAGGCCGCACGGAGGTCCGCCAGCTCCAGGGACCACCAGTAGACCCCCTTCCGTCGAGGCGGGGGTCGAATCCGACCTAAATCAACTATCACTTCTTTCACCGATATGTACTAAACACATAATTGCACCTCAGAACGACTATTATATTATTATATTATCTATTGAATCCATACATTTACAAAAAATTAAAATGTTTTTAAAGATATGACCAACAAATTGTGTACCTCTAGGCATGGACAATAAAAAAAAACTAACTAACTTATCATCACGCCATTTCCCTTGCGGGATAGGCAGAGAGAACAGAGTGCCAAGAGGCTCTATTCTCTCGCTTCCTCAACATTCATAATTCTCTTCATACACGCTCGCCAGTTTCGGAGACTCCTGACTCCACCTTCCTTCAATACATGACCGATTTTGTCTAGGTAGGTGAGTCTCGGTCTCCCCCTGTACCTACATCCTTCCACTTTCGCATTGTATTATCTTCTTAACCAGTCGCTCGTCCGGCATTCTTTCCACGTGTCCGAACCATCGGAGCATTCCCTTTCGCATCTTTAAACCAATACTTTCTTTCATACCTACTCGCTCTCTTACGTCGTCGTTACGAATGCGGTCAGTCAGCCTCACTCCACAGATTCTCCGCAGAGATCGCATTTATTTTACTCTCATGCTCCTTTTTGCTAACCTAACCCAACTCTCGCTTCCATATAATAACGTTGCAAGCACTGCGTTGTGTATTGCGACACGTGCCCTCTGGCTGAGGTGATGACTGCCGAGAAGTTGTCCCAATGCTCCGTTCACTCTATTTCCCGCATGCACTCCTCTCTCTACACCAGTGGTGTACCTTCCATCCCGACTGAATCCACATACAAGATATACAAATTCATCCACTTGTTCTAGCACACCATTTCCTATTGTTACTCTAACATCTGTTCTGGCTTCTTCTCTTTCAAAAACCATTATTTTGATTTTGCTCACATTCACTTGTAGGTAGTAGTTCTTACAATCTTCTGCCGTTACGTCGACTAGGATTTGCAGGTCAGTCGCGGACTGCGCTAATGAAACCGCATTGTCTGCATATAGCAGAGAGTTAACCCCTGAGTCGCCCATCTGAACTCCCACATTTATTTCATTCAACCTTTGTAGACATTTATCCAGATAGGTATATGATAAACAGTATGGCTGATAGAACGCAGCCCTGTTTAACACCAATATTGACATAAACCAGGGTGACATTCCATCATCCAGCCGCACACAAGCTCTGCAGTCCATGTAGCTGGACTGCACCGCTTGTAGCAGTCTACCGTTAATACCATACTCCGGCAAAATGTCCCAAAGTTCCTTTCGTACAACCGTGTCAAATGCTTTCTCCAAATCCACAAAACTGCAGAAAACCCTCTGGCCTACAGCCAGATGCTTCTCCACAATGTTGCGCAGAGAAAACACTTGATCCATGCATCCCCTTCCACACCTGAAACCTCCTTGTGCCTCACACAAAAATTCATCAGACACCATCCTCATTCTCCTTTCAATAATCTTACCATACACTTTGGCTGCCAAATTGGTCAAGCTTATGGCTCTGTAGTTTGCACAGTCATAACGTGAATTTAACCTTATTTTTTAGCAAGGGCACGATGACTGCGCTTCTCCAGTCCTTGGGAACCATTCCTGAGCTCCAATATAAATTGAGAAGCATCAGGAAGGATTCCCAGACAAATGAGCCTCCAAGCTTGATCATCTCAGCAGACACCATATCAATACTACCCGCTGCCTTACCATTTTTCAAACTTCTAATCGCCCATTCAACTTCATCTATACTAATGTCATTAGAGGATGCCGGTACCGAATGTCAATCTGTTAGACCACATGTGTCCGCATACATATCTCCAAAATATTCACTCAAAAAAAAACTAAAAAAAAATATCTATAGATTTTACGTTTTTATATAGGGTCAGATTAGAAATAATTATAAAACTAGCTCAGGCCTGACGGCAATTGGTTGCTAGTGGGCGTTTAGTGAAAGCTAACTCACTGTGAACATGTTTATAATTTTATTAATTATGAGCATTTAGCTGATAAACTCTCCTTTTCGTAGAAGAGTAATAAATCGTTACGAATGATAGCCATTCGTTCGCAACGATAATATATTAAATAAATACTAGGCGTATCTTGCTTCTTTAGGTAAATTTACTTTCTCGTGACACATGATCTGTTTTATCAGGCAACATTATAAAATACACATGTATATTTTGTTATTTTTTATATTTTTTTAAGTAGGTAGGTACTAACTCACTTTCGCATGGTACAACATGCAATTTATAGTGATTCGATACTAATTAGTCTCTGATGGCCTACTAGGTCGACCAGAAATAACCAGAGTTAATAAATTCCTACCTTTTATTGTTGTCACTCAAAATGTAGGGTTTTTTAGTGGAAAACAGCAGTTATTTGTTCATAATAAAGTATATAAACCTATTAAAGCCAACAAGCATAGTTCCAGAGGCCCAACCTCTTGAGGATGTTCAGCATCTGACATTATGTCACTAGATCAATGAGGTAGGTTGATATTACCATTCCAAAATAGAGAGACGTAGATGCTAATCGATATTCTATGACATTAGTCTAGACAAATGATATTGATTGTCATTCCTAACTATAATTCCGGAAACAGTTTGTGTTTATTGCGTGACAGAATAAGCTTGGCGATGATCTTTCTAAATTTTGAAAAGTTCATGAATATTTTATATTTGTTATGTATTTCATTATCTGTGTTAGACATTAGTCAACTGTAAAGATTTTAGAATGCTAACTGTACCTCTAATTTAATTTTGAAATGTTACCTACATCGAGATAGGACGATAACACATCGCCATTGTATTCATATTAGCTCCAATCGAACGTACTAAATAAAATACGTGTGTACTTCATGGAACTCGTACATAATGTTATATTGTTTAACTTTGGTACGTGGGACGCATTTAATATCATACAATATATGAGTTAAATAGACAATTAGGCACAAGTAAAATTAATTTATATTAACATTATCGTTTTGTCCTAAAACAAACACACGTGACCTGAAACACACATGTTCTTGTAAAGAGAAGACTGACGTAATGAGTTCACGAGACGTATTTGAATATAATACAATGTGGGCTATTGGAGCAAGTGCAAGCCTAGACCGATAACTGTTAGTGAGTCGGTTCTTCTGACTCAACATCGGCAAATGATCATGTTAACCCAAATTGTCGAGAACACTTAAATACATACATATATGTATTAGAAATTTGTTTATATACTCAATTTGCAGGGTAGTTCGCTTAACGTAATGAATTAGTTAAAGATATCCTGCGTGATTTAACGAGTGCTTGTTTTTACATTTTAAAATGATATAAACCTCCAAATCATTGTTAGTCTAGCTGTTAATCCGTAGAGCAGTGCCTGAGTCAACGCGATAGTGTGTATGCACCTTGGCATTGACCAAGGCATGCCCCGTAAGAAAAATATAGATGTTAGTCTTGAAATTAATAGCATTGTAGAGCGTGCGAACATCTGCATCAAGTTATATTGATAATTTATTCATTATCATGTGCGTTTCAGCGCGGTTTGTGTATTTATATTCTAGTGTGTAAAGATCAACTGTGACGGCTCTTCATCGATTATGCAAATGCAGATATTTATTTCCTTTTGTAGAAAAAAAACATAATCTAAACGACCCTGTAGATGCAGCACTCATCACGGTGTTTATATCTACCGATTACGTTCGGTTGCAGGTCACGATTACGGAAGTTCTATGAATATTTGAATCATTTTCATCAAGGACATACTGAATGCCATCAGAACAACATGTGTACGTACTTATTAAGTACCAGATAAGATTCCTCACTTAACCACGGCAAACATAATGACAGGGGGCTTTGTCGTGCATCGATATCGGCTGTCCTAAAGGGAAGACAAGTAGGTAAACAAGGTTTCCATTTAAGGATTGGCAATGCATCGGCCGCCCACAGTTTTTGTTCAGATATTGACGGAGGCGTCGCACTAAAACATTGCAAATGATTATTCGGTAATTCATACCTTCACGGAAGTAAATAACCAGTTGTTTTTCGATGTGTAAAGCGGTTTACTCTTAAGTTATTATAGTGATGTGGGAATATAATTATAGTATTGTGGTTAATGAACATGAGTATGACATCTATATTAAATTAGTCAGTTCAGATTTCATCAACTAGTCTTTTTTAATTTTCAGAAAAAGTAGGTAGATATTAGCTTAATTTTTGTTGTTATGACATATAATAACATCTTACTTTCAGGAATAACACACCATCAAAAAAATTGTTCATTACGAGCTCTACCAGCGACACCCCGCCACCTCCCTATTAAAATTAAACCATTCCTTTAATACCTTTGTCTGGATATGGTCATATTTAAATAAAAGCAGAATGCGAGCGTGGGTGGGTATTGTACTCGCCATTGGAGTGAATTTGTTTACGAAATCAGATACATATTCGCTACTCGCGTAAATTGATCACTTTATTTTCAAACGTTTCACTGAACACTCAACCCCAGTAGAACGCTTTTGATTGTTATACCGATTATTTTGACATTGTTTGAACTATTTGTCATGTGACATGATGATTCATGGAAATTTATCAATAAGTGAAAGTTTTCATTGCAGGCACAAATAGCTGTGAAGATTAATCATTAAAATTTAAACCAACTGAGTAACGTATCGTGAATCGTAAGAAGATTTTCTCGTTAAAACGCAACATTCTACGTTTCTGATAGGCCAAATATACCTTTTTCTCGAACGCATCGTTTTATCTCTTATAGACGCAATGACTCACGTTCAGGTGTTAAAGATAATAGGTTCACCGTAATGCATTACCTATCTAGGTGTAATGCTATGGAGCACCGGCTACCTAGCTGAACAAGAGAATTCTTTGGCATTTATTGACAGCTATTGTCGCTTACGTATTATAAAAATATAAACATATTTTGATATTATTTATTGGGATGGATTTTTATAAATTTAAACCCATTCTAATTTAAATAATATTCTAATTTCATAATTGTCTCAATTAAATAATTAAAATCATCTATTTACAAAGGCTATTAACCAATCTAGATTGATAAGTAATATTTACTAAAATTTCAATATATAGTATATATACGTTTCTTAAAAAATGCTGAGTATAAATAATACAGCAATAACAGACCTATTTCCTGTCTGACAGTTTAAGAGTTGAGGAAACCTAATATTTTTTACGTTCTCTAAATCTTTTTCTAAAAAATGGCGTTTAATTCAATAAACACACGAGAGTCCTGGATAAAGTTGCATCCAGATCTCAGGATATCAGATTGTGTCTTGACGTTGAATAGGTCCTATTTATTTGCAAAACACGAAGGTTGTCAATAGATACATATTGATCTACATACTTACATACATATTAATGCGAATTAAAAATGTTAAAAGTTTATATTATACACACACATTATGTGGTTAAATTATGTCGTTATATCTAATAACCAGTAATTCCGGTTAATACATATTTCCGTATAGTGGGAAAAATTGTTTTTACGGCAACACCCTACACTAGGGAACAAATCCTTGTGTCTCGGGGGACTACTAACATATAATTGTCAGACACAAAATATACCCAAAGTCAGAACAACCATTTGTGGATAACATAAAGGATGTCAGAGTCAAACTCACAAAACTTGGCACAGGAGGTAGGTATCTCAACTACTCTCTGTTTATAGTTAGATGATATTCGGATTGACATCAGTTCATCAATCCCCTTAAAATTATTACGCCTGAGTTATCTCTAAAATAAATTTCAAAGTATGATGATTAGAAGTTTTAGGTTTATTTTATTAGTGATTAATTGGTTATAGTACCTACTCACTTCTGCAGTAGTAAATCTTGTACTAATAGAAAACAGGATTAATATATCACTCATTGAAGAGCTTTCCATCAATTGGCTGTGACCACCCACGTCTAGATCATCTTCGACGTAGCACATAACGCGTCCTTTCTAATCGCACGTAAGAAGTGTGACGGTGGCCCCGAATATAAGTTATGGGAACAAGCAATTTTTTTGTATGAAGGATGCCGACCTGCAGTAATGTAGATTGTGACACCTACACGCCTCTTCGAAGAATCCAACTGTACGAGTGTACAAGACAACTTTCTGCCCTAATTACCCGTGTCTCAATCGTGCTACCAACACGTGGGCAACACAACTTTCATGACTATTTAATCACCGTTGATTTCATAGGAACCGCTGTGTTAGTCAATTGATAACTATTATATTACATATACAAAGTATATTTGGCGCTGGCCTTTCGGTACTGGGTGGCACAGATTTATATTAGTTTTTTTTTATTATAATCGGAAGCATTAAGAAATAACAAACTTAGCTATCTGGTCATTTAAGACGTGTCTAAAGATACTCTTTTTGTTGTCTGGACTGAAGGTTGTATACGATTGTGAGTCATAGCTCATAAGTGTCTGCAGGATCTTTGTTGTATTTCCGAGAAGCTCAACGGGTTCGTCTTTGTGGGAAAGGTAGTTTAATGCAGGTCGATGGACTGATTTCTCCTGTCCTGCTTACTGGGTGATAAAAAACAAAAAAAAAATATGTTAATTGCCTTTTCCGAAAACCTTTGTTTTAATAGTGTCTTAAATTAAATATGCTGATATTATTTAATCCTATTTATCGTATTTCTACATTATAGGGCTAGGTAGGTAGAGCCGCAACGTGCTTAATTCTCATTTATTATAACTAAGCGTTTTGTTTAGTAAATATATTATAATGTATAAAGCAGTAATCGAATACACAAACAGGAATAATTTTACGCAATTATGTTGTTTCCTGTAATTATTATAGGAAATGTTAGAATTGCGTTGTTATAGATTTATTAAAGTATTATTATTATATTATCCTCCATTTCTAGGTCACTATTAAACAAATATGTTCGGAAAATGTGCATCGTGTTTTCCCCACAATGGGCCACATGAGAAATAATCAAATACCTATGATAATTGGAAGATGACGAATCATATCGAGTAATGTTTGCTCTTAGGAGGTTAGGTTGTTTGACCGATTTTGACCCCAATGATTAACGAGCACCGTTACATTTGATTCAGTTATTATTGCGTTACTTTTTGAAATACTTATTATAGCGTTTACCTTACTATCAATATAATTGCTGTGAAATTAACGTCAATCACACAGACAGGATACACGAAAATATATTATTGACTTCTCCTGGTTCGTTCATATTAGGCGTGAATCGTTTCAATCAAGAGTAATTATAGATCAACAAAGAACGTTTTTTATGCTCGGTTAGACACGAATCACATACCTAAAGCAAAGATTCCCATAGCTCCGGGAAGTCTTTTTATAGCGAGTATTTTGATAAGTAATTTAAATTGATGTGTGTACTAGACACTAATTCGTGCTTGCTAGATCAGGTTGCCGTAAGAACGCTATATATGGTGTTGGCGGTAAATACTTCTGGTCATAGCTAGCAGCATCACAACGCTCTAAATGATATCATGGACATCATAATTACGCATGTAGATACAAATACTTCAGTTTTAAAATTTAAACAACCAATTGGCACTAATATTGGTGGTCAGCGGGATCTTGCAGTGAAAAGTTTGTGTGTTGAGCACGATTTTCCTTTAGTTGGTCTAGCCGGCCTAGTAATTAAACCATTTGGGTCATTTGATCGTATGTCGCCTTCTCGCCGTCGACTCCGTTGGTATAATTTGTTGTCGCTTCGATCACCTACCATCAGATGATGAATATGTTCAAGGATAGGTAGTTCGTGACTTTACATAATCTATTATTTTTTCACAGAGGGCTGTGTCTCATACAAAATTTGTTTGTAAGACAATATAGGTAATTTAATGTATTCTACATTGAAAATCCTTATTCTTACTAATATGACAAATGCGGATATTTTGTTACGCATTCACGCTGTAACTACGCAATAGCTCATATTTTTTTTTTTTAATGAGTTTACTCCGAAGCCCAGAAAGGACTACTTTTTGAACCAAAAGAGACGGTTCCTGTGACATAGCATTTGTTGAATATACACAATCAAACGTTTCCTAGTATCGTATTTATATTACTTGGTAGAATCTAGTTAGTAATAAAGCGTAGCCGTTTTTAAGTTATTGGTGTTTCTAAGTAACGAAACATAGGTAGGAAGTTATAATTAATGTAAAAGTCTCGACAGGCTATTAATTTTATTTGTTTTGAGTCTCTTCAACTTTCACCCATAATCGGCAACTCGTTATTTTTATACGGATTTAAATTGTAGTAGGTACATGTTGCGCTGTCATCATTTAGTATGTAAAGTTTGTAAACCCTGATATTATTCAAGGTCTTGTTGATTAACTGATTTCAGATCTTAATCACATAGTTTCTGGATATTTGTTTGGGAGCACTTAAAACACGATGCCATTAAATATTTAATATTGAATAATGTATCGTATACTTACAATAGATTTGTTTAAATCACGAAGTTCATAATTGCATTGCTTTTTCAACCGACTTCAAAAAGGAGGTTCTCAATTCGGCTGTGTTTTTTGTTACGTTATTATTCCGCCAATTATAAATTGATTGCAATGATTCTTTTTGGTAGGTTATACTTCAGAGGTGGTTCCATTTAAATTTTATAGAAATCTGTCGAGCGATTTTTAAAAATCAACAATTAAAAATTTGTGTATTTTACACTCTTTCTATACACTTAATATTCTCATCTCTTGATTGTTTCATTTATCTCGTAAAATGTGTCTGCTTAATGTATTTGTTTAATATTTTTCTCAAATACTATAATCAAATAATGTATTTGTCTAATATTTATTATAAAGCACTGCAAACAAATATTTTGAAATGTAGCTTTTATAAAAATTGCAGTTTTTTTTTTCGTATAAAGCAGTGAATTTTAAATTCCTCATTGCATATTGTGTGAACTAAGAAACTTGTTCGGCTACTCCTGAATGTAAAAAAGTGCTTTATAAGAACAAAAGTGCGAAAATGTATAATAGAAAATGATAAATTCAGCTTGTGACCCTTTTCGATTTCACATTATTGCGTTTCTGGTAGTATTTATATCAAAGTGCTTATAATGCTGTGATTTATAAATAGTAAGAGATTCAAAGAATCTATTTGGGTCGTTGATGGTTGCAATAGAATGGAGCGGTTTTATAAAAGACAGTCTGGCCACAACCAAACTTTTGAAACTAACTTGACCTTCCGTACCCCGGTCGATTTTACGTATTACGCTTTTTTTTTATTAATTGTTTTATCAATGTTATTGTTACGTTTATAACCAAGGTTCAACAGTGCATTTTTTGTTTCAGGTAACTATTAATGAATGCTTAGCAACGAACAAAACGTTTAAGGTGAGAGTTCCACTTATTTACTTCACCTCACTCAATTCCACACACCTTGTTTGTATACCACTATGTAATACATCCATCCATCCATCGATCAGCCTTTCAAAGTCCACTGCTGGACATAGGCCTCCCCAAGAGAACGCCACGACGAGGGGTCCGTCATGGGGGATAATGCCGTAATCGCCACGCTTGGCAGGCGGGTTGGCGATCGCAGTAGATGTTGTTAATACTCGAGGGAGTGCTGCTGCCCACTCCCCCGGTATTCCCTCAGTCGGCTCTTACGACTCCCGTGGGTAGAGAGGGGTGGGACAATTCTAAAGCCGGCCCCGCACGGCCAACGATATAATACAACATAAATAATAATATAGAACAAAAACACTAATCTAAATATGACACGGAAATCTTGTACTGCTGTTGTGATGGTGTCAATGTGGAAAAATATGATGTTACTAGCTTTTACCTGCGGGTTCACCGCGAACACAACCTAGTTATTTTTACAGGATTGACCAAAAAAGGAGTTTAATATTTTTGATTATTGGTTTACTTGGAGGCGAATTTCAGCGAAATTCCTAAGTCGTATTTTTCCGTCTTAATCAGACCACATATATATAGATAATATATTAATAACTTTAGCTAATTTACCCAAACGGTAATTAACATAAACCTTCCCCATGAATCACTCCATCCGTTCGCTAAAACCATAAAAAATCCGTTGGATAGTTTTTGAGTTTATTCCGTTCAGACAAACATAATACGCTTGTGGGAGAATTAATTAATTTTATTTTACAATTGATTATGAATATTGTCCTCAACCATAAATATTATTCTCTTTATAAATTAGTGCTGCTTCAATCCTCCACAAAATAAGTAATATTATTCGCAGTTACTGCTAAAGCTTTGCAATGATATAGTTTCATAAATTATAATATTTGAAAGAAGGCTATCTACAATAAAACAAAACATATTTATAACCGAGTATATGAGCTATGTCTAAAACTGCACTTGGCTTAGTTGGCAACTGTTGTAAACTGGTATTGGAATAGTGCACTCGGTTGGATGCAAGGCATACACTTGGGCCGGATTGTTGCTAGTGTGTTGGCATCTGAGCGTTGTTGTAGCGAAGGTCAGTGCTCCTGCGATACAGCCCGTAACACTCTCATGTTAGAGTCACAAGTGGTGGACCGCAAGAGAGAGGCGGCACAGCGGTGGGGTCCTCGCTTCGGCTCGACGCGCGTTGCTTCCATCAGTCAGTTTAGTCGCAGCGGTGCACGCACACCGCACGCAGTTCTCGCGCTCGTAACGAGAAGGTATGCACGGACCGGTCGTAGTCCGCCGCGCTATTGAAACACGCACTTACTTCCGGTGGCTGCTCTCCTTCCAACTATCATCGCGTTCGCGATATTGTGTCTCGTTCTTTACGTAGAAAACAATGTGCTTTATGCTGCTCTGTTTAAGCCACCGCAAGTGTGTCTTCCCACATGTTTCCACTGCTCAGTGATAGCGATTTGGTCCAGTGCTAAACGAGAAAATGTGTTGAAAATCTATATTAATTTATATACTTATATTGTTTGCCCTCATTATCTGAACAATAACATTTATATTGCGCCGTGTGTTGGTCTCTCGTGCTTGTGAAGTTTTCTATAATAAAGATTCGATACAATACAAACGTACCGATGTTACTCGCTGCTAAGATGAATTATAACTATTTTCATTCATTTTTTAATTAAAATAATTTTTGTCACATAAACATTTTACAGAAACCGAATACAGTTTTTTTTTCGACTAATTGAATAGTGGCAAATATTTGTATTTGAAAAATTATAGTAGTAGTTGTTCCATATAACTTGTTTCTAGGCGAGATTTATACAGTAGTCTAGTCGAAGAGGACTCACTTAGGTTGTATCGCCGCAAACCATATGGCAGCTGCCTAGCCATATTAGGGACGTAACCAAGGCGACACTTGTTGCACTTATACGGCATAA
Organism: Leucoma salicis; assembly: GCA_948253155.1. Classification (NCBI taxonomy): domain Eukaryota; kingdom Metazoa; phylum Arthropoda; class Insecta; order Lepidoptera; family Erebidae; genus Leucoma; species Leucoma salicis. The sequence continues at coordinate 20,144,555 of OX411814.1, read as the reverse complement.
CTGCTCTATAAAACCAATGCGCTAACAACATGTTATTTGACTTTTAGATTCCCACATATTAAAAAGTGTTAATGTGACCCAGCCACTATTTATCATATTGTATTAAATAAAAGTCATGAAGTTCTCATGATCGATGTGTGCATAAGAGATACGGTAGGGCTCCTGTTTAAGAGTGAGTTATGCAAGCTGCTAACCTGTGCGGCTAGTGGCGCATGGGGCGGTTCGTTGACCAGTGCGTTGTCCCGCCGCACGGCCGCCCACCGCGAAGGTCGCGGCCCACAGCCTGGCGTCGATACGTCCATCAAAACATTTACTTGCAACGCATGATTTACAAACACACGTCGTTTCCCTTCGCAAGATATAATTTCAACATATTTTCATCTGTAACCTTCCAGGTAGAGTCGATATGTGTTTAGTGTGCTCTGTGCTAAAATATATTTAACTGTGAATCAAAAGATATAACTGTTATATAAAAAATTGGAAATTTTGATCTCAAAATGGTGACTTCGAGAATACCGGCTTATTCTCTGAGTTCGGAGTTCAACAGGGAGTTCAGAAGTTTCCGTATAACTCGAGCAACACCACGGTCGACTCTGTACGCTCCTGCCATTGTTCCTATACACGAGTACCCTAGGGTCAGCGTGCACGAGCGGCGGGAGGCTCTCAAGGCTGCCTTGGCAAAGGCATGGTCCTCTAAGAGTAATGAGAAGAACAAGCATGACACATGGACCGCCCCCAATGAACACAGTAGAGCTGGCATAACAGCGACCGATTTCACAGCCAGGTCGCAATACAAAAATAGTGATGCATCACGTGTCGCACTTGCTAAACATGAGTTCGACAGCAAAGATAATGAACGGACAGAGACTACGGAAAGAACAGATACTGGCCAGCCTAGTAGTTTTACCTACGGTCGCATTAATGGGAATAGTGTTGATATACAAGAAACACTCAAAAAAGGCTGTGATAAAGGTTTACACAATAAAGAATTAAGTTATAGCGACTATTTAAACAATGTTCCTAATTGTAAAACTAGTTTCGAAAGTAACTTCCTCAAACAAAGCTACGAGGAGCGTTATAGCAAACGAAATGGGTACGATGTCACGACCAAAAGAGTCGACAGAGACATCAACCTGAACAACGTCGAATACAGCAGCCTAAATGGTGACACGTTCGATTCTTTGAAGTATTCGCGAACTGCGAACGGAATAGAATCAGTGCAATGTAAAAGTTACGGTAAGCTAGACACCGTTAAAAGTAAATTGCTCAGCACAGATAGCCCCAAAAGCGTGACGTCTTGCACCGGAGAGAAATTAAACGGATTCAATGCTTTGGAGCGACGTAGTGCGAAAGAGCAACAGCGGCCTTTGACAAGTGGTCCAAAGGCTGTCGTCGAACAGAGACTAGCTGAACGTCTAGAGGTGAAGGTGGCGGAACTGCCGGCGCTCTATAGAGGAGTCGACTCCTGGACACCCAAATCTGCCGCTTTCCAGAAGAACATGCGTGATCACGAATGGAGCGTTTCGTATGTACAACCCACAAATCGAACTACAATGTGACTTCCCTACTAACAAACTCCTTTATTCCATATTGTCCCAAATACTACACATATTTCCATAAAATTTGATGGTTTGATGTGCTTGCTGGTCGTTGAGTGTGCCGAAGGTATACTTGTAAAAATTAGAAAACAGTCAATCTCGCGTATTGGTTTAGGTACGTACAGGAAAAAGTCTAGCACGTAATAGACGATTTAAATATATCGACTTGCTTGTCTGGTTTAAGTGCATCGTAAACAGGCTTTTACGTTTTCTATAAATATTTTTTGGCGATACTAAGGTTGTTAGATTGCCAATCTACATTAGCTGTAATTGAAAACTATTATGACTGACTGCTATATTGATATAAGTTAACATGCTGTTTGGTAACGCACGTGCTACGCTTGAAATATCCGAATTAACTCACTGATGCTACCTAAGAATAATGTACCGTTACGGTTACTGTACTAAGTACAGAGTATTCGCTAACTGTTTCACAGACATTGTAATTGTTTTCATTAAATTTTCGCGGCCGTGACCCGGATTTTTGTTTTAAATTTTTTGCCGGTCCAAATTTTTTTAGTTAGTAGGTAATATACTTACAATATCGTTGAGGGCACTGGTTGTGCAAAATTATTACACAAGTCATCGTGACTCACTAGAGTGTGGCGCTTTATTTCATCCTGCTAGCGATTGCTTAATCTCTTAGCTCATTAAAGCTGCGTGCTTATTATATTTAGTAGGAATCCTAAATTAGAGAAAATACAGCTAGGTCGCCGTTAACGACGACCTCCATTCGTTCACGTTTACACAGAAGCGTAATTATTATTTCCAGGTCAAGTAACTGAATTTCACTTGCGCTATTATCTTGCAAACATACTCGACTTTTTTGTTTTATATTAACGCAAAAACGTTTGTGCTGTAATAACATAACAAATAAACACAGAATAGATTCGTGGGTGTTTTAACATAGAGCCATTGGCTTAAAAGAGTCGTCTCGATAGCGTTTACAGTGAATGTTTCAAGGCCTTGTCCTGGTTTATGCGTTGCTAAGGATTTGTCAACTCAGTAGGCGTTATGACGTAATTAGAATGTTATTGTTTTTAGTGCCTTCCTCCTTAGGGGATAGCTATATTATTTACCCATTACCCATTAGTTTTAGATTTGCTGTTAGAAACCTATATGAAAAGATTAAGTCTTTGTCTAATATAGTTATTTTACAGATGGTTTTTAATCGATCCCGTTTTGTATTAAACATAATCGTTGACCTATATTACGATGGTGATCTATTATTGGAAGTATAAACACTGAAAATTGTTTATATCGTAATCTCTCATTTTTATGTGCTCTTTTTATGCCAGAGGTACCTAATATCAATGTAGATGTTCGTGTTATCCTCTATTCATATTGGTTTTCTCTGCTTTCTTAGCCATCTTTATCATTTTCTAAAAGAATTAGGTTACTATTAATAAAAAGGTTCTGCTACTAGAAAAGGTATCACGAGTAATACTATTATCTCATTTTATACTTACAGACATGAACACTACAAAAGGCAGTACAAAATAGGTAAAATTCCTACCAAAACTGAGTTTCACATAATTGTCCAGGAAAAAAATACATTCGTTATAAAGAATACAATTGACAAGTCATTAATTTCAAATAATAAACGTTGTAGGAAATGTGGTTATGTCGTAAGTATTAGGTACATAATATATTGATAGTACTAATGGTAGAATTAACGTCCTGCTCACGTACACCAACAAATATTAAAACAAGCTTACGTTATATTTAACTTTCACTGCGAGTTGTACGTAGCGCTTGTGAATATTGTCATTTAAGTATTACGAAGAAACACAATAGTGATCACTATTTGCCCTAATAAAATCTTAGGGTTCTCTGTGGTTAATTTGTACATTAATAACAAATTGTAACCTGGGAAACTTAAAATAAAAACATAAATATATTTTTTCCTGAAAGAGACAGGTTATACAAAATTTCAGAATATTTTAGTATGTATGTAAAAATCTAGGTACCATGTAAGGTAATTGTGAATATATTTCCTTAAGATCTGATCCATAAATTTGTACAGACATCCAAATTGTGCACTTAAATTGTGATAACAAAATAAGTTACATGGGTGAAATGTGGGCTAAATATATACGAGAATCTGGTACTCTTCGGAGATAAATAAACAGTGACACATAAAACGTCAATTATGAATTGAAATTGATTTTGTTGACGATTTTCTAAATTTTAACATTATTTCCGACAACTTAATCATATGTAACAGATATCCCCGCTGTTATTTTAATAGAAAACTGTAAAAATAAATCTTATCCGAAGAGCCTGGATAAGATTTATTTCGTAAATCTCATTAAGATATCAGGGAAGGCATTAATTGCTTTGTTTACACTACAGTTTTAATGAACAAAGAGAGATCAATAATGTCATTACCAGTCATTGAATTTTTTCAGTTTTGTTTATTTTGATAAATATGGCTCCTTCTATTAATTAAAATAAATGTCGATGCTCTACATAATCTATTTATGTCGTCAAATATCACTATGAAAATCGTCACTCTAATAGTTTATATTCTTTATAGTGTGAACCATTTCAATGTTTTAGAGTTAAACATGTTGAATCAAAAATGGGTCAATATGTCAATACCTATAAAATATTTTTTCGGTTTTATACTAAGGTAAAATGTTATTGCTTAATTAAAAACAAAATAATACTATGTAAATAATAATATGCGTGAATGCATATTTGAATTTACCTTTAAATTATTCGTATTCATACGTCGTCGAGGTTACTTTCCTTTAAAGTTCTGATTAAGGCTATTTGTTTTTGATTGCACAATTCATATATAATGTGTAATATGTCTTTGGTGCGTAGGTACTATTTTTAGGAGTTTACGAGAATATAAAATTATAAGTAAGTTACAGTGTTCTGGTGTCGAGAGTCGAGAGCGTAGCGTATAATTGTTCTTGTCATTGACCCAACAAAATACGGAGCGGACTGGTGATTAGACGCGGCTGCGGCGGCTGCAACGTTGACACGGTTTGGTAGTAATCATAATCATTCATCCGGTGCCGGCTTGTCAGCTTTAGTGCCTGCACTGTTGGACCATAGGCTTATTATACGAATAATACCATTACGTTACAAGATTTTTAAATGCGTTTTCTACTGTTTACAAGATTTTAATAGTTTTTTTCTACTGTTTATTCGGTGCGATCGAGTGAAAAGTATAGAGATTGAAACGTGTAGCTCTCACACTGAGAAAATACACAATGATTATAATTAAAGTATGTTATATCTGTCATATAGTGAATCCTTGACCGGACGTAGTTTGTGTCACGTTGCTGGCTTATGGCTTTCGATTTCGTAACTGAGCCTGTACTGTACCCTGGCCGACCGATCGATTATGGTCATTGTGCCAAAGGCGTTTCACTCTCGCTGTTATTTTGCGTGCTCCATTGCTTCTCTGACCTTCAAACACCTTATTTTTGTGTTTATTTACTTACATATGTGGCGGGAATAGTAGATCGAGCAGCGAACGTATTTTCAACGGAAAGAAAGTATATATTGCGAAACTTACCATTATGATTACGAACAGTAAACAGACCTAAATGATTCAACCAAATGCACGTGTTCGGTATGTCTAAATATAAAGACCCGTTATGTGAATACCGTTGATATTTGAATGTTGGCCGCGTTACAAATTAATGTTTCCCTTTAAGAGTTTTTAATCCTTAGCGTTATTTACGTTTTGTTCAATATTACTTTGTGACTGGGTAAAAAAACACTATAGTCTGCTACTGCTTTTTAAATTCCATTGCAACCAATAAGTACTTTAATGCATCTTATTAAATGTTAATGGGTTTTAAAAAGTAAACTTTCTCGGGATATTTTTTCCCAATATTGACAAATTTCGTTATCATGAACCAATTGATTGTAGTTTGCGAGAACGGAAAGTGTTTGCTTCAACGACAGAAACTCACAACTCGCGAAAACTTTGCGCAATTTCACTTTCACTACCCATGGCTACCTTAGATCTTTTTTAAATTATAAACCGTAGTTTCCGTGAAACCTTAACATAGCATCACGCCTGTATTCCCCGAAGGGGTAGACAGAGGTGTATTATACCTACACCCACGATTCGCCGGCTCCCACGTAATAGGGGGCGAGCCTATTGACGTCTACCGGGCACATTTCCAAACCCCGGGCTGCTACTGCTTCACCTTAACACCCCTAAATAAATTCAAAAAGTAACTACAATTATTTACTATTAGACAAATAATTAATACTTACTTCTTTAGTTTCTATATTTTTTAATTGATTACTAGGTTTTATAGCGACTTGTCAAAAGGCCTCGGATCTATTATGTTTGATCGTTCGTCGAAAGTGAATGTTCCGGTATTTGTTATTCGTTGCGCGCTCCGTGTCGTGTGACGTACGCGGTGCGTCGCTTTGTTGAACATTGATACCATCTTCAGGGTTCTTGGTTCTTTAAATAAAACTGTCACACGTGCAACCATTTCATATTCCCAAAGTTCACAAATCGACATGTTTGTAAATTTTATAGGCTCGCTATTTGTGTAATAATTACAAATACTTATATTTGCTAAATGGTTGAGTATTTGTGGACAGACCTCCGTTTTTGTAATTTTGTCTCAGCTTGGCAACTTGTTGAAACTAGATTAAACTGCATGTGTAAAATGAAAGGCAGGCGTCTCTACCATCTCTAATTTGTGAAAATTAGTAACCTATGTGGCATAATAATATTGTGGCAACTAGAAATCAGGTATAGCATGTTTTGCAGCCATGTGTTGTATTCATCTCACTTAGCTTAAATCATGTTTAAATGAGTGAATGTTGTTAAGCAACATTTCACACATACATTACATTTTCTTTAATATATATAGACACGGTATATATAGGGGTGGGCTATAGGTATTACGTATATTTTTATCAAAGAATATGTCATTTTATGGAAATAGTAATGCGATATTAAAATGTACAATCCTATTATAGTACCTACCTAATTGAGTACAAGCATTGCCCCAAGTATAAATAAATAAATAAATAAATATTCACGGACATTTTCACACAACATTCTCTGGTCCCAAACTAAGCTTAACGCTTGTGCTATGGGTTACCAGATTACGGATATAATACATATACTACTTTTTTTTTGTAAATACATACATATCTTAGATAGAAAACACCCAGACGCAGTACAATTATCTGTGTTGATCACACAAATAATTGTCCTGAGTGGGAATCGAACCCACGACCTCGTGCACGGAAGTCGGTTACACTACCGACCACGCCACGAGGCCCGTCGTATTTATCGATATGGGTACATTACATAACAGGTATATTTCTTGTTCTTTTTTTTTTAACATAAATATAACAAACAGCAGTAGTTTTTACGAATAGTCAACCAGCTGCTTACCTTATGATTGATTGGTAAATTGGTAGCCGCTGCTCATCGATTTTATTGTCCCACTATTGAGCACGGGTCTCCTTTCATAGTTAGTGTGAGGGATTGAGGCCGTAGTCCATCCACCACGATGGCTTAGTGCTGGTTGGAAGACTTCTTTGAAGCCGTCGAGAAAATCTCTTAGATTTCTTCACTAATGGTTTTCCTTTCACTGAGACACGCATACAATTTCGAGAAATCACGAAGTCAGACCTCGAACTCGATACCACTTTCTTTGCAGTCCTTGGTTTTACCGCTAGGCTATCACTACGTTTTGGAATATAAAAGACATTTTTTAATAAATACTGCTATTAGGACTATTCGTCATACATGTTAAACTAATTTTAAAGGTCTTATGTTAAAATCTTTGTTTTTTTTTTGTTTTGTTACAAAGTTGTACCTATTTCATTGAATTCATTTTTTTCAAGCCATTATTGTCTCACAGATGGCCATCTTCTATCCACATTGAGAAAGATTTAGTCCAGGTTCACCACGCTGGTCCAGTCCAATTTGCCTGATACTAACATCTCGTCGAGAATAATTTCCAGATTTGTAGGTTTCCGCGCAATACTTTCCTTCCCTAAACACACGACATACATTTTTCAACATACAAATACATATATAATTTCGGGAATCTCGCAAAAGCAGAATCCAAACAGCATTGGTAATAAATAATTCTTGACCTTGGACTGGGATCGAATATAATGCCACTGCAGTTCTTCCTTCTACCAAGTGGCTATCAAATTGTATACAAATTCAAAGAAAATATAAATGTGGGCGTCTTTCATTTGTCGTGCTTAATGTCACATTATTTAGCGCTACTAGACAGGTCGAACTTGAACACCCAATCGTTTCTAGCCTGTAGACCTTCGCAAAATTCTGTTAGCACCATATGTTATGCGTCAAACTAGGTAAATCGATCTATAGTAGATGTTATTTACCCTTGTAATACCTACTAAACAAATATTTTGATTGTAAAGTCAGGGTAAAGTCGAAGATGCGTTACATTCATGATAAAGCTATAAAGCTATTGTGTAGTAACAAATCACACTACGACTTTTGTAAATTTATTGCAAACATGACAACACACATTATATTCTGGGTGCAACGTGAGCCGTTTCAAATAACGCGCGTTATTTTATATCAAAATTGGAAAATGGAAAAGGTTATTTTTGAAGGTAGAAATTATAGTAATAATTCAGCCATTGAGTATTTTAAGATAACTAACAATTTAAGCAACGTTAGCTCTCAAAAGGTATTTATTTTCCCGGATAATTCGGAATCGTTTAGTCCAGAACAAAAGAACCTAGGCTATTTTATAACCTGGGAAAGTGAATTGTTCCTTAGTGTTATTAATACAAGTACTAACTTATTATGCCGTAGAGTGACGTATTTATATGTATTTTTCTGATAACCATTCCACCTGATGCTTGCAGGACGGCCTTAATCCCTCTGACTCTGAGAATAGACCCGTTCCCAGGGACAATAACGTCAGTAATAACTTGTGAAAAAATAATAATATACTAGATAATAAATACTATACTAGAAGCTAGTCCGGAATCACTGGCTTTTGAATTAAAAAAAAAATTACTGTGAAAGTGGATGGCAAGATTCCAACCTAACGAACCCTATTCGAGGGCCTGCTTTAGATTTTTTAAGCTAACGTAGAAACTGCTAAAACTCCCAATTTCCCAATCTCACATTTTAGTTTTCGCTAGGGAAGACCCAAGTTCGCATCCTGCTCGTTGAAAATTTCTATTCACGTCCAAAAAAATAGTTATCATCATCAGTGTGATTATAAATAATAGATATTAGTTAAAATTGAAATTTTTTAGAAAAGAATCATCTATATTTTTCACACTGCAGTCCGGTGTTAATTTTGTGACGTTTGATAATGTGATTTTTTATAGTTTTGCTTGGTATTTAACCTTTAACTAGTATAATGTTAAATACCACATAACCTTCCTAAAAATTAAATATCTAATGAAAAAAAAATCAAATCCGATTGCTATATCCAGCGATTAGTGCGTTTACATATTGGTAAAGCTGTGTGTATTTTTGTTATTTTAATATAGTTATTTAAAAGTTATATTAAAGCCCGCCGTGCCGCATTACCTTTATTATTTGTATTATTAATGACATGTCTCGCAATTATCATATTATTTTGCTTTATATTTTGAGTTTCTACTTTTTAGTAAGATGTCTTTTTATAATTGGATGCAATGGAAATATATTTTCATAATGCAACGAACTACGGGCCATATACTTTCGATGCTTTTTGTTTTACTACTCCCCGCTAGATGTCGTTAATACTTATTACATTATTTCTTTATTACGCAAAGCTATAACTGGGAATACAACACCTTTTTGCATATTTATGAGTGCATATATCATACATATATAAACATATTTGTCTTAACTGCGCCTGGGTAAACCAATTACGTAAATTTAATTATATTAGTATTAGATACTTGCGCCCGTCATGCCGCATTCTCAGTTATTTTCAGTTAACTCTCACTAGTGAAAAGTTGTTTGTGTTGCAGTAATCTGCTTATGATTGTTATAATAATTATATAACAATAGTACAATTTATTATGGAAGAGAAAAGCACTAGCTCAAATATTATTAGTAACAGTTCTCTGTCAAGTTCACAGCATTTACGCGTGTGCTGGTAAGTCATGGCAAGAAACATTTTATTGATGCTGATGCTCGATTATTTTATTAAAAATAAATACGGTAAAATTCTAATATGTACTAAGTATATAAAAATAAAATTCCAATGTAATATGTATGTGCATAATCCATCTTGTGAATTTTGTGACTGCGATGATTCTCATAGACAGTGACATTGCGCCAGTGACAAGCACGATTGATTGTTTGCTTTTAGACTGGCATCTTTGTTTTGAAACGTGTTTGATAGCTTACTTCAGTTGATAGATTGCGCGAGCGGACTGTCACAACCGCCAGCCACTAAGGCACTAACTGCTAGTGTACCGGTAACCGCAGATCGCGTCGCATCCTCGCCGAACTAGCGCTCACTTAGATCTCACATATCACACGTGTACAATCAAATTGTGAATTATCTTTTTATATCAACGGCTTGTTGTCTTATCTTTTCGATGAGTGATACTGATTAGTAAACATTTATGATGACGACCTTGACTCTGATGGTTCGACAAATGTTTAGTATTGTGTCTTAGCAAAGTTGACTAGCGCGGCTGTAGTAATTCACTGTGCCCTATTACATAAAACGCGTCTCTGTATTCTACCGTTCGGAAGAAACTAATTATATGAAGTAGGATCAATTAGATAGAGCACCATCAAAGGCCTAGGCACGGGGCGAGGACGTTGGGCTGCCGCGCGGGCACTGCTTAGAGCTTGCTGCCTGCCGGCATCTGACCATCTTGCTCACTTAATAAATCCAGACTCTGCTCATGGGAAATACTCGCCAACGTTAGTAACTTAAGTTTATGGCACTTAACACTTAGCACACAATCGGACCTCACCAAAACGTTCGTTGCCATTTGTTGCACTTTCTTATCCTACTCACTAACCCTACAGCCCACTGATCGATGATTTCACAGCTCGGAGCACTCATGGAGGCGGAGAAATGAACGTTCCAAACGGTCACATCACCGGCGTTCGCCTACTTCACATAGGCGGAGGAAGCACCACCGCGATGAGTCGTCGCCGCGTTCACCCCCGGAGCAGGTCAGTTGCACAGTTTCTTTTTCAAATTTTTGAGAATGTGTGAAAAGATGGTTTGGTAAGTTTCTACGTTCACGATCACCACAGAAGTGTCCACCCGTAAATCTGTATTTTTCTCACTCTAATGATTTTCGACTTATACATGTATGCAAAATGCGGAACAAGAATAATGCGTAAACGTTAGCGTGCCTGTTTGAGATAATGTCCGGGACGGGTTTGGCTTGTAAGTGCGCGTGCGCGTGCGCCTTCGCCCGTGAAGATGTGCGCGAGAGACGGCGACCTCCTCGCGCTTGCGCCCGTTCTATTTGTGTTCGCCTTCGTCACTCGGGACGCCTTCAGTCAGTCGCAAACCTGAGCCGGCCGCCCGGCGCGTCTTTGCCGAATCGAAATAGTCCACCGCGTCGGGCAGCGGATGGCCTACGTCGGAGCCATGGCTGCCCAACCGCCGCGTCAACCTCCAAACAATCTACTATTCAGTGGCCCACCACCTGCACTACCACATGTGCTTCTTCTTCCCAGTGATGATACACACGTCAATAGCGAACTTCAAAACCAGCCTAGTAGCAGCAGTCAAACAAACCATGCAGATGCTTTACATGAAATAAACAACGTGGGAGTGCCCTGTTATGACGACACGTTCTCTGATCAAATAAGAGTGTTCGAAGATAACCAAAACATACAATATCAGTTACCATCGGAAAATTATTTGCGAAGAACTCATAGTTTTGACATTTCAGATATTTACGCGGCACAGATAATTAGTGATATCGACCCAACCGTATTCCGACAAAGACGATCTGAACCGGATTTATCAAAGTATGGATTGTTTGCTGAAGTAACTGTAGAAAATACACTGTTGCAACCGCCTCCACTTGTACTAAACAATCCCTTCTACGACGGATCCTACGCGTTGACTTCGCACGAAATAAACCAAGCCATGGTAGCATTACCTGAAAACTATTTAGCTTTTGAAGATTCGTTTGTACCAACATCTTGGGATTATAAACCGGAGTTTCTGATCAATAGAGAATTCAATCCTGAAATGTATTGTGACGGATTACCTCTGATTCCTTCAAATGATCCTTGGTCGATTTACTCTAATGAAAATTCGGCTTTTGAATATTACTCCCCTCACTATGAAACGTCTCTACAAGAAAGTAATCTCCATTATACACCGTTGACCGATTTAGATTACGCCATACCACAATACATGAGTTTACCAGTGGTTGAACAAACTAAAATGGAAAATTATGTAAATAATAACTACAATATAGCACATAAAGATATAGCTAGTGTAAACGAACCAGTTACCGAATGTGATAATAATGCAACAAGTTCCCAAAAATGTGATGTGCTAACATCGAATGCCCTAGTGAATAATGTTGTAAGTAAGGATCAGCAAACCACTGCTAAAGATTCATCTAGTAACAGAGATTCGTCTACTACGAGTTCTTTGAACGCTGATATTTCAAATGACGTTACATCTAGTTTAGCGTTTGTGCCCAGTAGTAAAAGTTCACAGAAACCTGGTGACGTGGATGATACTAGTGATGATACGTCCCCATGTTCTACTGATTACCACGAAGCTTCGGCTCTTGACTTAGTGCATAGTGTTGATGAACTTTCATGTTGCGATAGTACCGATTATTCGCAAAGCATTGATGACATCTCACCAATTATATCAGAAATACCTAAATCTGCCAAAGCTTTTGTTAAAGAAAGTCAAAGTACTCAAAATATAGCAGTGGTTTCGAATACAGCAACAATTTCATATCTACCTTTAAATCAATTATCATCCATTCCACAACACGGTCGACGACCAGGCTCCGTATCTCCTGGAAATAGTGGTGTCCCTAACAAAGATAATATTCAAGACGGAGACAAAATCACCCAATGTGCAGGCACCGACAAAAAATTAACAAGTTTGGATAAAACGAGTATAGCCAGTGAGATTGCGCAATGTAAAGCCAATCAACCATTACCAGAACCTTGTACCCGTAACAATGATGTTAAAATTGATAACAATCCATTGAAGCCGCAACAACCACTTTTCCCTCCAGCGGTACCCTCGTCTTGGCTGTCTCCGAAATCACCTAGTAATCAACAAAATATTGTGCATCTACCACAAATTCGTATTCAGAATGTCGAAGGAGCCATGACACATACACCGAAAACCCCGAAAGTTGCCTCGCACCAAGCTCAGAAGATTCAACCGCTTGTAGAAGAACCACAGCCTTCATGCTCTTTCGCACCTCAGCAACCTGCTCAAACAACTCAACTCAAACCTGAAAAACAGACAAAAGAAGTGGAGGTCAGCCCGCATATCATTATTGTACATTAACAAGCATCCAATATAGTAAATATAGTAAATGAAAAACATATGATATTAAAAGTACTGCGCCGCGCTGCCAGCGCTGTATTGAGAGCAATGTGCATCTATTTTAGCATAAATTATTAGGTCAAGGATTTAACTTATTCCTCGTAATGTTCTAGGAGTTATTATAATGCTAAAGGATACCCATTTTGTGTCTCTTTTTGTATCAGATCTATTATTTTTACCGGACTTAAACATTCACTTCTCTTCACGGTAACCACATAACATAACAACATCAAAATGATTAGATAGGTACAGCATGAAACGTTCTCATTTTAAAATATTAGTTATGTAGGATAATTATGTAGGAATTTAGCATAATGCAACAACAATGAATTTTTTATCTACCCATCTGCAATAAACAATTTTATATGCGTATCTATATGATGAACTGAAAATAGTATCAGCAGCTGGCACGAACTATCAGAATCCATCGGAGATCGATAGATGGCGCCGTCAAGCATTGTACGTACTTGCACATAAAATGTAGACGACGCATGCGCACAAAAATAGTACTGCGACGATCACCTTCACCTAGGAGTCTCACCATCATGCATATTATGTACTTACTGTGTTATGATAACAACCAGACCACAGATTTAAGCGAACGTTCGTTGTCCATACTCTATTTAAAACTAATTAATTTTTTCTTACTTATTACATTTTTTTGGGGAAAATATGCCTGAATCATTGATCAATAACCAGATATTATATTAGTTAGTCATTCGTTAATAACTCGAGTAACCCATACGTAGACACCACTAATATCGAGTTTGGCGACTAGTGCGGCTGACTGAATAGTATGGATTGCGTCTGTTTCCATGCCAAAAATTGTAATGTGATAAATATTCTGAGATGGGGTGCTAAGGCCCTTGCAGTAAAATCTTTAGATTATAGACATTTTAGCGAAATTGCTATAGGTTTTCTCTATAATACACGTACATTTACCAATTATATTGAATAATGCAAAACTGCAATTCAATTACGGAAGTATCCTGAAATAAGTAAGAGATAATTATGTGTTGAAATGGCCATAAGACAATACTGCGAATCTTGAGTCACGGATGTCTGATACTGACCAATGAAGTGAATAATCATCAAGTGGCGTACTGCTTAATTGTTTTGAATTGTGACAATAAATCTAATTGTATCCCGTTAAAGCTAGATCGAAGCAGATAATTTTTGAATTACAGAGTAGATTCTCGTCATCATCCAACTGATATTGCTTTTGTTTATTTTAATTATATTTTATAGTTACTATTACATCGATATTAATACAACCATTTAGATATTTATGTTTTAAAAACCATCATATGTATTTCCTCAATAGTATTTACGTATCATAATAAATCCGAGTAGGAGCCGAAATTTATGTCGCATAACGTTAACGTTTTGCGATTTTAATTTAATTCTGTGAGCAAATTTTCAGCACAGCAAAAATCTCACTCTGCTTTGATTGACGTAACAGTGAATTTCTTATGTAAGCAGCAATAATTGTTTATGAAAGTTATAAAATTATAAAAATAAGACAAGGAAATGTTATTTTAATATTTTTAATTACGTCGCCATTATTAATAATGATTACTACACTACTATCGTGTTCATCATACACAAGTTTTTTTTTTTTTGCACGCAATACTAGCAATCACGACTTTTAAGGCAAAATGTTTTCCATGCTAAGCTCGGGTTTGGTTATTTGTATCACGCTTCATCACAGCACCTATCCTATGTATCATGGAACTCATTGATTATAAGATCTATATTTGCGAGCTATGTTAGTAGCTTGGCTTATAGTGGATAGAAGGTCAAGGTAATGGATATGGTCATTTCTATCGCGTACATATATCGTTGAAACAACTGCGCGAATACCATACTAGGCGGTCGCTGTTCAAGATATTATGCTCTGATAATCGCGGCACGCTCGGTGTTTAGCGGAGCTATCTAAAATGCACGATTCCTTCCGGCCAACCTTTCTTGATATTATTCGTGTTGCGCTAAACGCCCAATTGTGTTAAAAGGTGAACTTTTTTTCGTTAATGATTTACTTTATACATTTTAATCATTTTGTCACTGCTGTACTGCATAAAAAATCGTCTTAAAAGGCTTTATTATATATAAAGTACAAAAAAAAAACAAATGTTGGTTTTGTTGATTTAACCGCAATGAACTGTTGCAAAATTTATTTTAACATAATTAATTTTATAATTTACATACAAAATTAACAAATGCATAAGTATAATACCTACTTACTAGCCTTTACCGCGGCAAAGGCAGCCAAAAGCTAGTTTTTCGGTTATATCTCAGGTTCCCAATAGCGGGATAAAGTGTATACCAATTTTTATGTATAATCAAGAACTAACAATAAAAAGGTTGCATCAAAAGCCGTTCCGTAATTTTTACGTGATGAGCGAACGAATAAACAGACAAACGGACAAATATCTAAAAAAATTGTTTTGTGTTCAGACACGCCTATATAGCCTAATACAGTAGTTTTTTCTCAAATATCTTAAATGTACAGACAGCTCTGTTACAGTTTTATAATAGTACTAGCCTTTGCCAGCGGCTTCGTCGCAGCCAAAAGCTAGTTTTTCGGTTATATCTCAGGTTCCCGATATAGTAGCGGGATAAAATGTATACCAGTTTTTAAGTCAAATCAAGGCCTTTCAAATAAAAAAGTTGCATCAAAATCTATCTAGTAGTTCTTTTAAATAAATTCTAAAAAAAAATCTAGTTTAAATAATTTTCTAGTTTTGCGGTTATATCTCAGGTTCCCAATATAGTAGCGGGATAAAATGTATACCAGTTTTTAAGTCTAATCAAGGCCTTTCAAATAAAAAAAGTTGCATCAAAATCCGTTCAGTAGTTTTTGTGTGATGCGCGAACAAACAGATAAACGGACAAAAATTCTAAAAAAAGTTGTTTTGTGTTTAGACACGCCTATATAGCGTATTAGAGTAATTTAAAAAAAATAACATATATCTATATACGTGCAGACACAGCTTTGTTACAGCTTTATAATAGTCCTAGCTGATACCCGCGACTTCGTCAGCGCTAAATATTTAATTTCTAAATTTGACCCCTATTTTACCCGCGATTTTATAAAACCATTGAACTATATGTGTATCCTATATAAAATGAAATTTAACATTATTAATTCATAAACGTCTAAATATGTGTGTTTCTATCTATAAATTAGAAACCTATCGAACCATCCCCTCTTTCCCTTCCTATTATTTTAACTGACCACATCCTCATCTCTATATCATCATTCCTCTTCATGTCTTATTTAGCTTTTCTTGGGGTGGATTACTCGCCAAGGTTGCCTTTGATCTATAGGCTACCACGCCAACCACTCACGAGGTGGCCAACTTACCGTCTTACTCACCATCAAACCGTACAGCCTAGTATAATTAGGTATGTGTTATAAACATTTATGTATAAACAAAAATATAGCAGCATGCCTGTATTCCCCGAAGGGGTAGGTAGAGGTGTATTACACACCCACGATTGACCAGCTATGTTTACGAGACCTCATGATCAGCAGTCGCTTACACTACCGCTGCACCACCGAGGCAGTTAAGCACCAACTTTTAGCATGATGTTATTGTACTTAATTAACCATACAATGGTTACCATAGCAACGGTTGCCATGTGTAGTTTGTATTGTTTTTATATAATGAGTCTAGAAGACTAAATATGATAGCAGATAAAAATATATATTTTGGATAGGAGTTTCGTAAAATCCTTTCTTAGTGAGCGTCTACGTCGTGAAAGGATCTATGCAAAATTTCAAGTCAATCGGACGTATGGTTTCGGAGATATCGTAATGAGTCAGTGAGTGGTAAATCGCATATATATATAATAATTATTCTTCATCTGCTTGGTTCCTTTACGGGCATTATTTGTTGAGTTTGTAACAATACTGTTAGTGCTAGTTGTTCACTTGAATTGTTTTTGCTTAGTTAAAAACTAATAAAGATTCCAATGAACACAAAGTTAGTAATGTATGGCGTTCCACAGATTGTTCAAGTTGTGTTTGGGCAATTGTATAATAACTCTGCATATTTGATTTCAATACAAATGAAAAATTTAAATTGCATTCATACATACACGTAACCAAAAATATCATTGTATTTTATGTATCAGACTTTTTGTTAACTTTTATGATCTCAACTAATCGTCTTTACCATTATAATAAATTATTATTATCCTACATTATTTAAACAATTTATCTATACTATTATAAAGTTGTAACAGAGCTGTGTCTGTACATTTAAGATATTTGAGAAAAAATTACTGTATTAGGCTACATAGACGTGTCTGAACACAAAACAATATTTTTTAGATTTTTTGTCCGTTTGTTTGTTCGCGCATCACACAAAAACTACTGAATGGATTTTAATGCAACATTTTTTACTTGGTAGATCTCGATTAAACTAAAAACTGGTATACATTTTATCCTGCTACTATATCGGGAACCTGAGATACAACCTAAAAACTAGCTTTTGATTGCCGCGGAGCCGCAAGCAAAGGCTAGTATAAAATAAAAGTATCGGGGTATCAACCTGGTAGATGTTTACAATAATATGTTTGATATGTAGTTCATGTGCATATTTTTTTATATATTTGCAATAATTAATATGCAATTGTAAGGTAATCCTTACTAATAAATAAGAAAGTAAGTGTGTTTGCTTGTTTATTTATTTGTTACGCGTTCACGTTACCTGAACTAATCATCATGAAATTTCGTAATATACATATAGGAGTCCAGAAAGGAACATAGGCTACTTTTCATCTCGGACAAGTGAATGGCTCCCGTTAGATAGTGGTTTACATAGTATTCTAGTTAGTCTACGCGGAAGAAGTCGCTGGCGGTTTCTTTGGTTTTCGACCTATTACTGTCCCACTGCTGGGCATGGGTCCCCTCTGATTGAGACGTATTTAGACCGTAGTCTACCACGCTGGCCCAGTGCGGTTTGGCATCTCAGGCATGTTTCCTCACTATGTTTTTCTTCACCCGAGCACTGATAATTTGTAAATAGTGTGCCGTGACCTTGCACTGGGGATCGAACTTGATACCGTTGTCTTTTTAGTTCCTTGGTTTTACCACTATCACGGCTATCCCTGTCTGGGCAGATTCTAGTGTATAAATTATAATAAATATTTTTTACATATTAAGCAGATTGCGTCTACATTTCTTTTCATGCATCGAATAGCATGTTAGTTAGTGGGACTCGGATAAATCCTGTTAGAACCGATACCGAAAGTTTCAAATCGTTTGTTTCATTTGTACAGGCCATCTTTTAATTAAATGCCATGAAGCGACAGAGTCACGCAGTTTAGTCTCGAACGTTGAGGGAACAATACATTACTAATTATATTCTACTGTATCTTGTTTTTACAATAAGGTTAAGATTTAAGTTATCATTTGAATATTGTGACATATGTCGTTGTTAAACGTGCGGCAGCAAAGTGATTGTATTGCGCTTAGTGTAACAGTACAGTTGTGTAACAGGCGGCGGGTTGGCCACCCGCCCCACGCCGACAGCGGCTTAGTCGCTTTGCTAAGTCTATAGTGCACGTGCAGTGTGGTGCAGGGAATAATGGCTGATATATCTTTAAAACACGATCGTACTCGGCTCCCCTTACGGTTCGCCTCCTTTTATGAGCTCTATAAAAGATTTCTTAAGGAGCACGGGTGCGAGTGGCACGATGTTTCGAAATTACTGTCGGTTCTCGCGGAGATTCTTTTCGATGTGGACGGTGCCTGTAGCCGCCTAGTAGGCAAGGTCAGTAAAGAACTATTGTAGTAGGAACCAATATGAAAAACTACAATTATTAGATATATTCTACATTAGTGTTTGAGGAAAATAATGCCATAAATATTTTACATAGTTTCATTAGGTTGATTGTAACGTTATTTTTGTATTTAGTTCATTGCTGTATTGATATTATTACATTAAATACAAATTAAATTAGACCTTATCGAGCATCGACGAAGCGTAATAACATTTAGCTAAGATCATGGCTCGCAATGTACTTCTTTATGCATTAACATCTTATACATAGTAATAACAACAATAAAGCAAGCCAGAGTTACTATTGTTATGGCAAAACCAATCGCGACGGGGCAGTTTTTACCTGCACCCCAGTGTAAAACCGTTTAAACAGCTGTTCTACTGCTCGGTGGACATACAGTGACTGCCAGTATAGTTACTGTGTTTTGTAGTGTCAGTTTACTTAGCAATAACTGATAATGACAATATTTTAGTGCCACCAGACTAATTGCTAATAGTGATCGTCTTGCATCAGTGTTATTGCTAGTTATTCGAAATCACATCTTACCTTAAATTTATAAAATGAAAATGCATAAACTGTTACATATTCTAGAAGCTTTTTTGGACTTTAACTATCCAAAAATATTTGATGTGCCAGGGTGTATCAAGGTGACAAATATCAATATGAATATAATGGTACTGCATGCAAAATTTATAAATACAGAGCGTTAAGAAATACATGCGTTAGTTTTAATTCATCTTGTATTCTATGTATATAATTTAATAAAATTATTTAAAATAATAATGCAAATCACTCATTAGAAACATTAATTAACAAAAAAAAAAATAGTATTAAAAGTGATTGCTATAAAAAGTGAAAGTAAAAGTATTTGTGAGTGGCACATGATCAAGTGTTTGCGATGTTACGTTAAGAATGCATGATATTTCCCGTCTTCCTTTGCACACAAAGCTTTAAAAACATTGTCTATCTACCAAACCAAATGCGGTGACAATCGTTTCATATAATGTGTAAGACTACATGCTCACTATTAAAAGGGGCTTGCTAAAGTGATTTCGGTGGTCTAGCGGTAGAGTATGCGACTGTGGATCATGACATCTTGGGTTCGATTCCCGGGATGGGCCAACAAAAAGTTATGAGTTGTGTTAAGATATCTCCTACATACATGTCTGTAGACACTAGCCACCTTGACTGAAGTTATGGTCTGAATGGTCGCAGCATTAGTGATAAAAAAATTGAAAAGCAGTGTGATGTTTATTTTTATTACCAAATAAGCAAGTAAGGAAAGCAGATGATGTACGGGAGTTCGATAAGCTCTGAAGCAGTCCGAAAGGTTTGATTATGTAATTTCGCGAGATGGAGCTATTCTTAGGCTGTCGTCAATAAGAACATTTCAAACAAAGTTTGGTGCAATAATAAGCCAAACAGGCACATCATAATTTTCTCTTCAAGCATGGAAAAACAGTGATAATTTTAATGTATGTACCAGTACGATAAGCAGACCATGCGGCAACACGTACTTAATACGTACGTGTTATCGTCATCTCCCAAACGGTAGTGCGCGCATCCGTTGGTTTTGAATATCAACTCAACGCTTAGATAACCCATAGTTTATGCTACATTCTGTGCTGATTCGATTTATAGTTTGATAAGAGTCGATTAATGAAATATATTTTGTGTTGATGCGTGTTTGTGTGGCGTGCTGGCAGCGTGCGCGCCCGCGGCGAGTATTGTCCGTGTCGGTCTTGGGCACTGGCAGCATTGTTCACTCGCACGCATCCTACTAACCTAATTTCAGCTTATTGACAGAACTGTCTTGGCTTTTCTGGTCACGGGTCGTAGAAAGGTGCAGATCTCTAACGATCTCATTAGTCCTAATTATAACGAAAAACCAATCTTGTAAAATGTTATAAGTATTCGTTTGTTTACACGTGTATGTTTATAGTACCCGATGACGCTCGTGATGACTTCGTTTTACCTACATACTCGTAAAATCATAATAAATAATCGTAGTACCTATAAGTATATTATTTGCTCAACCGGCAATGAAATTTAATTAGCTGCTGTCGCCGAAGTCCTAAGTATATTTTGCTTCGAGGATCTTTTCAATATCTCTTAGTATACTTAGTATTATTTCTAGTACCATACAATAACGTTTAACGTGTCTCTGATATTCAGATTTATGTAGAACCGGCGCCAAAGCATTCCCAAAAGTTTTAGTGAGTGTAGTGTGTATTCTTGTATGATTCAACTTGAAATGCTTGTTATACATCCACACACATCAGTTACGTGTGTTTACATTTATGATTGACATTCAAATACACGATATAAAATCAAAATTGCTACAAGATAAGCTTAAAAGAACACAATCTAAATATTTACGAAATACATATTTGCAATATTTTAATGTATTTAAGGTTGCTAGCTAAACACTGAGTTAAAATAACCAAAATAAATTTCCGCGAATAGGTGTAATGTACCTACTCACTTTAATAATATGTAAAAACGTAGTGTAGAGTAATGCGAAGAAATGTGTGCGAGCGGCGGCCACCTCAGTGTGCGCGGGAGGGCGCTCCCACGGGTGCCGGTATTTTTAGTGCACGACGATTACTTGGCACCGGCGGCCGCACTGGTTGCGCTAGTGATCTTTCTAAAATCCGTTCGCGCTTAGGTACTTACGATCTCGAGATAGAACCAGTCTCATGTTCGGTTGCAGGGCTAGTGCCGTGTAAATTAGAAAATGTCGCGAGTGGTACCAAATAGTTCAGTTCCAATGTGTAAATATTACTAAAGAAATATGCGATATATCCTAGCTAAAGTGCTTCTAATCAAAGTTTTATAAGTATAAAGCAACAATATGGCCAGTCTGGGCACCAGTAATAGCGATACGACGAGTCCCAGACGTCAGCGCTATAACCGTTCGTCCACCACGAGCGTCACACAGCTTTTGTCGGATGGATATTCCAGCTTTATTAACAGACTCACCCGACGGGGACCCTCTGAGAAGACTGAAACCTTAGCTGATACAAAGTTGACATCTGCCCGCTCTCGTTTCGATGACAACCTTATTACAAATAAAAATTCTGCGTTAGTGAATGTGCGTCGTTACGAGAACAATCACATCTCACCATACACATCTTTAACCTCCAGTGTACCTGTTAAAAAATTTAACGATGACCGTATGTACTCAAGTTACCTCGGCACTACTAAATCTCGTATCAACACATCACCTCTGCATTCTCCCTCCGGTATTAGCGCACTCGCCCGCAGTGACTCATTCCTCAGACCTCAATTGAAAGATAATAAATCGTCACCGTTCACTAAACGATATCCACTGAAGGAGTCTAATAACAATATTGATAGTATCTTCTTGGGTAGTACACGTAGCCGTTTGGAAGATAAATATTCATCAGTTTTAGACCGAATAGCTGTTCAAAAAAAGGAAAGAGCTAGAAGGGAACTAGAAGATCGTGATAAAACGTTAGAACCGGAGCCATCACAACCGCGAGGCCTTATGAGAAGTTTAACGACGGCCGTTTTTGGCGAAAATTCTTTTAAAAGAAATAACTATTCCCGTGAAAAAACAAGGGATAAAACGCCTTTTAGGAATACTGCGGATCGCCGATTATCGTCTAGTCACAAGCAAAAAGACTATAAAAATGGTTTAGACATTCCTTTAAAAGATCGAAATTATTACGGTAAAGACAGAGATAGTATTTACCGGAGACACCAAAGGAGATCTCTTAGAGCTGAGAAAAGTGAAAACAATGACAGGAACATGGGAAAATTAGCATTACGTCCAGTTGATATAAACATACAATCGGGTGTCAGGGATTTGATATCACCGCCTCAGCCGACTATCAACGATAACACAAAGAAGACAAATATAACTAAAACTCCAGCGTCCTCACCGTCGAGAGAAGTAGGTCGGCAAAAACAGATATACTTTCCGTCGAGCGACGAAGACGACGACAAAACACCCGTAGGAGATCGCGTTTTTAACGACCGAGAGACGAGGCGGAAGGAGATCCAGGGTTTGATAATGAAGTATGCACATCTGGACGAAATGTATGGCCGCGCAAGTGGCGTGGATAAAAGCAACGACATAACGAGCGAACTGATTACACCGAAGAAAGCACCGCTGGGTGTGGGCGACGTGGTGGTTCTGCCACCTGAGCTGCGTAGCCGCCAGCGTCCGCAGCGTCCACGGCACCTGACGAGGCGCGCGGCCACGCCGCCTGTAAGCACCCGCTATACATCCGCCTGCGCACTGTGTGCCGCTAACCTACAACCTGGTCCGTGGTTTTTATAATATACGCTCTATACGTATTGTACGGCCGTGCATTGTTCATCTTTATAAAATTGCATATAATGTGTTGGTAGCGCGCCATCCTTGACGCAAAATAATAACGTGTAGTGTACAATCACCTTCATGAATAAAATATTTATGATGGCCAACGCATGTATTTCGAAACAAGAGTATAGACGGTAGAAAAAGAAAAATAAATTAATTTACGGGTACTTTCATAATATTCATCATTATTTAACATAAACTACGTACCTCTTTAATTAACAGTGTGTCGAAAGTTCACATGATCATTAAACTACCTATATGTGTTGTACAATGCTAGTGCATGTGATAAGCTCTTTTGTGCTTGGTTTAAAAACTAATATGTCTCTTTTCTGTGTTAAAGTATTTTCAACTCCAAAAGATAAACGAAACTGCAATATATTTTTCTTACATAAAGTTAGTAATTAAATTACCAACAATTATTGAAAAGACGTTCGGGTGGACACTTATCCTATTAAACCTGCGTGTGAGGTCATTATTTGTGAGAGTGATATGAGTGCAAGTGGTGTGTCGTATCCTGTCCCCGGAAAATCCCGACCTTCGCCCAATCCTTGTCGGTCCCGGCCCTGAGCGGGCGCAGTGCTGGCGTTGTCCCCTCGGGCCGCCTGTCCGCCCTCTAACAGCATGTACCTCCGACACCATACCAAATGTCGCTTGTCTGACGGGCAACCGTTCCATTGTCTGATTGTTGGGTACAACACTACTCGGGTCGTGGCGATCATGGCGCGCTCTTCGTGGCATGTGGCGTGATGTCTGCGCGGGTGGCGTGCGGGCGGGCGCGGTGCGGCGGCGGCGGCGACCTCTCGTGGCGGTGGCGGCGATGCAGAGCTCCCGGGCACGCTCCTCCGTCAAGGACGACAAGGACGGACACCTCGTCTACTGGCCCGGATATGTCATGGGAGCGAGATGTTCGTGTCCACACCCATAACTTAAGCATACCTACATCACGTTGTTTACACACATGTTTTAACACTCACACCTAAACACACACATATATACTACACACACATATATACTTAGCAATACTCCACACATGAATTATACAAAAAAGTGCATCACTTGATAAACAAATACATAAATCACAACTGAACACTAGAAACTTCATTACAAAACACACAAAATCCTTTGTCAGTGATTCGTGTTTTGAAGATTTCAGACATTTAATCTCTGCTTTGTTATTGTATTTTATACTTTTACTATAAAACAGTAACAAAACTACAAGTCAATAAAGTCATGTTGGAGCTTCGCGCATTGGTAGTCTATGATTTTTGCTTGAGTCCTGATACTGAGCTGTTGAAAACACGGATTTTCTTAAACCTCACTAATATACTAATGAGTATCAATTGACTCGATACACAGAATATCAATGACGATTCCTTCTTGACTTTGTGCACTTTACATATGACTAATCATGATGCATCGGTTTGCTTACAGACAAAATCATCGACACACTCGGTGAAGGCACTTTCGGCAAGGTGGTCGAGGTGAAAGATTTAGAAATGTGAGTATCGCTTCTGAACTTTCTAATTCTAATATACCAGGTATAGAAAGGGACGCTCGTAGCGTTCTTCTTAGGGAGGTGTCCAGCAATGCAAGGTTTACGGCTGTAGAATGGATGGATAGATACAAGTATATTCGTAGTATAATATTCTTTGTTGGTATTTTATTTCTACATCTATACCTATAATAAATTAAATTAAATAACAGATGTGCATAAAGTACCATTATGACACACACCTCATGAATTCTATAAGCACAGCCTCTTAGAGAAACAGCACAAGCATGACGCTGATTTTAACATTATTTCCATTAATTTTATTATGAACTTTATGCTCTGGGCAAATCTTACAATTAACTTTGCACATATTTCCAACTTGAAGAAGCTGAACATAGGCCACAGCAGCAGAACGATTCATATGCCAGCATTGAGAAGTTTAATAAATCAATTTGTTTAATAAATAATACATCAAAATAATGTAACCTCAATTTCATAAAACTTTTTTCAATCGTGCAGTAAATATTTTCACTCTTATAAATGTTTGTTACCTATATAGTAAGTTATTTAAAATGGACTGGAAAAATAACGATTATTGGTATATTACTAACACGGACACTTCAAATTTCAGAATTCGGTATAACGGAAGTTACTGTTTGTAGTGAAGAACTTTGTCACTGAAAACAGTCAATTTTCATATCACTTCCATACGTTACCATATAAATAAATACCTTTCGTTTTTGTGATAATTCCTCTGTGTTTTCAAAGACGAAACAAGTAAATTTATTTCTTTATTTAAACACAAAAGCAGAATTTCGTACTTATGTTACTTTCGACTGTTACATATACATGTTTTGATGTGTCCACGTGTTGTATAGGCCGGAACATGCGGTTGCCCGCGGGGTACCTATGTCCCAGCAGTGGTAAGGTTGTCTTTCTGGCACAAAATGCCTCTAACTGTTCCTCCATCGCTATAAACCGATTTAATTTATTTTTTTATTGAAAAAGACGACTTCATAGCTTTAATCTTATTGACCGTCGTCACTCGGAAAACACCTCAAAGAGAGATAGATTTATGGTATTCATAAACAAAATAGGTACCTAGTATATAAAAATTCATGCGACAAATTAATTATTTTATAATTATTTTGAAGTCGAAAGATGACATCCTCTACAAAATTTAGATTCTAAACAGTACCTATTCATCTATACTATTATAAAGCTATAAACAGAGCTATGTCTGTATATTTAAGATATTTGAGAAAAAAATACTGTAATAGGCTATATAGGCAGTGTCTAAACACAAAACGATTTTTCGCTTGTATTGTGTGTTTTGTTTGTTTGTATCACGCAAAAACTACTGGACAGATTTTTATGCAATTTTTTTTTTGCTGCGGCGACGCCGCCGGCAATGTCTGGTTGTATAAACATGTTTTCTCATTCTGAAAAGGCAATTATTGAATTAATATTTAAGGCTCAAAAGTAATGTTTTAATTATGTAAATTTTGTTGGTGCTATCTATTTGTGAGCTGTGCTAATAAACTTTATTATTATTATAATAATTTTATAATTCCAGGGAGCATAGGATGGCTCTTAAGATAATCAAAAACGTTGAGAAGTATAGAGAGGCTGCAAAACTCGAGATAAATGTATTAGAAAAATTGGCTGACGTCGACCCTGATTGTAAAAAGTGAGTATATAATTATGTTCGTGTTATTATTGTATACGCCGTCACTTGTTGATGATTGGGACTGGTCTAAACCGGCAAATGTAGCAATATTTGACCTTGCACGTTTATATGCGACGTTACTGCTCCTGGCTGGCGCTGCGCCAGCGACGACCCCGATGTCAACTCTAACACAAAAATACCGTCTGTTCACCACACGCTGAACTTCACACACCACTTGATTCCGTGTTATATCTTTTATGTAATAAAATTACTGATTATATCGTTCTAGAGTAATGGTGCTCAATCAGTGTGCCTATTATGGTCAGCATGAGCTCAATTATAGATTCGCTAGAGATTTTATCCTTTACAAACTATGTTTGGGAATGGCAAGTTTGGATGCAAATTTTCCCCGCAATGGGAGATACCTACTTAAGTTTAGGGTTAGATTGAACACATTTTATTTGTGTAACAAATATATTGAAGTGATTCTTATGCAATGAAAAGATGTTTTAGAAGATTATGCTACTAGAACCGAAATGTATAATGATTGTAAGCGTATATTTTTCTGTTGCAGCCTGTGCGTTAAGATGTTAGACTGGTTTGAATACCACGGCCACATGTGCATTGCGTTTGAAATGCTCGGACAAAGTGTATTCGACTTCCTGGTAAGTTTCGTGATATTAATACCTTAACTGCACATTTATTTTTACTCGTTAATGCACGCTGCTAAATATAGGTTGTGCGTCATCATATTGATAACTACATTCTGCCGCAACTTGGTCCACGTCCTCTTCGGAATACGTCACTTTCTACGGCACATTTATTATCATATGTAAAAATAGCTATCTCATAGAAACCATACTTTTTTTACTATATGGGTGGCAAACAAGCATACGGCCCACCTGATGGTAAGCGGTTACCGTAGCCTACAGACGCTAGCAACACCAAAGGCATCACTCGCACATCGCCATCTCCAAGGAAAGGGTTGGACGTGGATAGGAAGTATATTAAGGAGAGTATAGGTAGGGATACTAAGGAGAGGATAGGAAGGATAACAAGGAGAGGATAGGGACATCCCGCGACGCGCCATCAAATAGTAT
Organism: Leucoma salicis; assembly: GCA_948253155.1. Classification (NCBI taxonomy): domain Eukaryota; kingdom Metazoa; phylum Arthropoda; class Insecta; order Lepidoptera; family Erebidae; genus Leucoma; species Leucoma salicis. The sequence goes on along the minus strand of OX411814.1, from coordinate 20,117,042 downwards.
GAATTTTAATTGCAAAATTAAACTTACTATATTGGTTTAATGCATGTAAATGCTTCCGATAGATGGCGTTGGTCGTAAAAGACAAAATGTGATAGATTGGGATGATCTAAAGATCTGTACTATAGCTCAGTGGTTCAGAGCACTTCCCGGATTGGAAAAGGCGAGGGTTCGATTCTCGCTAGTACAAAAAATCTCTTTTTCCTTATTCACAAATAATTTGTACTTTAAAAAGTGGCGGAGCATGTCAAATGCTAAAAAATATAGATCAAAAAAATTAAATACAATTTTATTGTCTGTAATAATCATACCTCTGGATGATATCTTTGTAAGATACAATGTAATATTGTTGTCAAAGAGCAATAAAATGATATTGACCAGTCGAATAGCACTTTTAACATATCTTTTTATCAAATCAATTGTGTAAAGAAACTCTTGAATATCTTACATAGCACATACCTTATTCATAGCACATACTATAAATAGATAAATACCAAGCAGTTCAAGAGATTTTACCGTGAATATACTTTTTGTTTACAGAAAGACAACAATTACCAGCCTTATCCTTTAGAGCAGGTGCGGCACATATCGTACCAGTTGATGTACAGCGTATTATTCCTACACGACAATAAACTAACGCACACAGATCTCAAACCTGAGAACATATTGTTTGTGGATAGCGATTACGAAGTCGTCAGTGTATATAATGGTTCCAAAAAAGTAAGTTCTGATGTAAGTAATACAAGTATCGTACGTACGTATATTTTATTATTATATTGGCACGCTTTTTATTACTGTTTTGGCAAATTAACTTGTATCACTTTATATGGTTAACGCCGAAATTGGCTTAACTTTACCAACTGGTCTAACAGTTACTATGTTATGTCATAAATCAAGTGTAGAGGTTTCAGTCCTATATTTATGACTATATCTGTGTGCTACAAATTCTTGCTTGTGTGCTATTTGTTCATTGCATTGTTTTATCTGTAAATGTCTGTAGACCGTAATTGTTTCAATTTAATTTATCTTATTTAATATACTCTTATGTATCTATGTAAATATCGAATGAAATGTAAGAAAACGTTTATGACTTTAATCTAAAGTTCCATCCATCCATCAGCCTTTTAACGTCCACTGCTGGACATAGGCCTCCCCTAGAATGGGGGATAGTGCCGTAATCGCCACGCTTAGCAGGCGGGTTGGCGATCGCAGTGGATGATGTTAATACTCGAAGGAGTGCTGCTGCCCACTCCTCCGGTATTCCCTCAGTCGGCTCTTACGACTCCCATGGGTGGAGAAGGGTGGGACAATTTTAAAGCCGGCCCCACACGGCACATCAAAAGTTACAATCTAAAGTTACGTGTTCCTTATTCAACTGAATATTTGACGATGATCATACGATTGATCGAATCTCATCATGTCAATGCTTTATGGATTAGTTGACGAATTGTTAGAAATTACTAATCATATTTGTTTTAATTTTATCTAACCAACAACATGCCATAATATGTTATAGTACAGGAATGACCTAACTTTGGATTAACATGCACAAAACTAAGATATGGTTAATTCTTACAAAAAAATTGCATGTTCTTTGTGCCTCGCTTATGCGACGAGGTGAACGATTTCGGTACGATGCGAAAGATTCCGTTTCCGTCTTTTCGGCATCTTAAATGGAGTTTTGCGGCGAATAATTTGACACTTACATAATTAATAGTAAATAACAATCATTAATTTACGTAATTTCCCAAAAGCGATACCTAGTTATAGTTCTGTTTAGAAGTGGCGGTTGAGACTTTGTTAGACAGAATAAAGAATTAACCAACTGCAGCTGTTTTACATTTGAGTTGTATATTTATTGTCTTTAAATATTTGTACAAAATCCATGGGACCACTATGAAGGCTATTTTAAAATACTCATTAAATTATATGTATACTTACCATTTAATTTTGCGTCCGTTTGATATCGTTCACCTCAGAAGACCTAATTGAAAAATGCCCTTCAGACTTTTGATCTCAAATAAAAGTGCCAATGTATGTTTTCACAGAAACACGACTTGCGTCGCGTGAAGTGCAGTGATGTGCGGCTGATTGACTTCGGCAGTGCCACATTCGACCACGAGCACCACAGCACTATCGTTTCCACCCGCCACTACAGAGCGCCCGAAGTTATATTAGGTAATATCTTGAACTGTATTGACGACGTTGACCATCCTAGTAAATAGTAAACTAGAAAATAGCTGCCAGGGGCATTTTCAATAATCTTCCGCATTTTATATTATGTTTATTGGCGAAGGTTGTTATATTTTTTCTAATATCTCTTACATCATATTGCACGATGAGAATACAATAATTAAGAAGTTTATGTGTATATAGTAAACAAAGCATCCTTTTAGTTTCGCTATGTCCGTCCATCCGTTTTTCCGAAGCTTAGCTCAGAGGCTCTTTGTTAGAAATCTGTAATTTGGCATGAATATAGATATTAGTCACGCCGACAGTCTTCATATAAAATCATGAAAAAAAAATAGTGTACTCCTCCTGTGTGTGTTTTTTCTTGACTACCGCATAGTGTTGGGTATCGTTAGATACGTGAAAAATAATGCGAATTTGTTTTATTTTCATTAAGGTAACATTTCGGGTAAGGTTAAGATTACCACAGCACTAACCTTAAAAGTGCTAACTTTTTTAGAGCAAGGTCAAGAGACTTATAAAAGATAAAATATATATAATATATTCTAAATATTTTTATGCTTCATGTATCTTTTCGACTATTAGAAGTAATATTATGGTGATCAAAACAGCTTTCATGGTTTGTATTGTAAATTTACCTAAAGTATTTTATTCCAGAATTAGGATGGTCCCAACCGTGTGACGTATGGTCAATCGGTTGTATCATGTTCGAGTTGTACCTTGGCATCACACTTTTCCAAACACATGACAACAGAGAACATCTCGCTATGATGGAGAGGATTTTAGGACCTATTCCCTACAGGTAATAGCATCAACATATTATTATTCAATCTTTTTTACAGTCAAGTAAGCAATAAAAAATCTACTTTATAAATTAGTACGTACTTACTCCAGGAAAAGCAATTGTATTATTATTAAGTGTGTCTGTATATTGTCTACTTTTTTATTGCATATGGTGGCAGATGAGCCATGGCCAACCTGATGGAAAATGGTAACCGTCGCTCATGGATTCATTTAATTTCACAGATACATGTGAAATGAACTCATTATTAACTATTTTTCTAGTCTAGTAGTTCTAGTACTAGAATAATTTTAGTAATTTTCCGTCGGATGACTGACTGACTGAGACGAGCCAAATGTAATACAAAACAAAATTTATTTTTTATATATAGTCAATAAAATAGTGTTTGTGTAACATTGTTTTTTACAGAATGGCGCGGAAAACGAGGACAAAATATTTCTACCATGGTAAATTAGACTGGGACGAGAAATCCTCAGCTGGCAGATATGTCAGAGAAAACTGCAAACCTTTGTTGGTGAGTTCATATTTTTGGTTATAAGTACTAGTGAGAATCAAAAGGAAAAATTTAATTCCTCAATGGTAGAGTCAAAAAGGACAGCTATGGTATGTTCTAATCTGGCACGCCAGGCAGAATCGAATAAAACAATAACCAATGCCACTAAAACACGAACATATCGCCTTCCTTATCCACATCCCTCCAATGGCTGTTTAGGAGAGGTTAGACGTGTTCCTTTAATTTTTTACTGTTAACTGGAAGCTACTGTTAGTTGATTACGTACAAATAAGCCATTACAACCTAGTATGTGCTGCATTCAGAATGAAAGGGATTATTCATAGTAATAACTTAAACAGGATTGTTGCCAGTCTGCATTTTTTGATAAGGAAGAACATATCTTAGGTATTTAATTTCAACACTGACTCTTACTTATATGCATTGTGTCTAATAATCTTGTTTTGTATATACAGAGGTATCTTCAAAACAATAGCGAAGAATCACGGCAGTTGTTCGAGCTGATCACTCGTATGTTGGAGTATGAACCGTCACAACGCATTACGCTTCGCGATGCACTCAAGCATCCCTTCTTCAACAAACTGCCGCCACACCAGAGGCTCGGTTAGTGTAAATACATTAATAGTTCTATCATCAATTACATGTAACTTATTTTAAGATAAATCCTAGTGGTTGGTCCACTAAAATGGGGTCATAAGCACATATATATTACAGTGCTTGGTAATATACCATTATTGAAATAAATGTATTATTAATTTATAAGTTGGGCTTCATAGATGATTGCTAAGGCTTATAAACAGTCAAACTGTATAGTTAAATTCTTACATGCACTTTTTCCTAAATAAATAGCGGTCAGGTATCACTTGACACATACTGAGCTATGAAAAGATATTAAGGAATGATTTGTCTCAACATCTCAACCGACATTGTTATTTTTATAGGTAACAAGTAATCGAGGGAATCAAATGAAATCAATAAGATGCTTGGGCGTCTCGAAATAATAACGACGCCATCATATACTTAATACATGACAAGTCTCTTTTGTTATAGGACACCAGTTTACAAGGCCATCGTTTCTTAGGTGGGCCTTTTTGTCGTTAGACGCTTATCTAAAGCTTTAATTTTATTCTTTTCTTTTTAAACTCATATTGCGACATGAAGGACTATTATTTGGTTTAATATTATGTTTTTTATTGTGCCTTTGATTTGTTTTCGCTTCATAGTCACGAGTACCTGCTGCGACAGTCGGTTAAAAATAATTAAGCTGGTTGAATATTTAACTATGTCTTGTGCTTTTTCTATCGTAATAAAATACTAATGATATATTCTGCTCGCATAAATACTAAGAGGCACTACCAGCTCAAATACATATTATAGACTTAATAAGAGAATAGAATGGGTCCAGTGTGACCAGAACTATTTGTCGCTCTATGAGATTTTTTTAATTGCGCGCAAATGCTTAGTTTATCAATCAAGTTATCGTCGATAATTTTTTTAACCTAACCCTTTTCCGCCAAAAGTAAGATGAACTAAACTGTAAAAATAAGTGTTTGTTTCGTTCTAACCTTTTGCACTCACAAAGTTTGCGCCAAAGCGAGTTCTATTCTCTTATAAAACAATTTGTTATTAGTATTAATTATCGCATTATGCGAGATAAACGTATAGTAAAACTCAATAACTAATGCTATTAGACTTGGTGTGACCGATGATACGCGTGTCAGAGAATTAACAATATGTATTTACAGGCAATGACCGCGCCCGATGCAACGGTGAGAGTTCCGGGTCCCGTGAGAGATCACACTCGCTGAGCAGATGAGCGGTGCGGCGCAGCGGACAATCGACACTTGTGATAGCCAAAATAGTGGTGACGCGACTGCCCGCCGACGGGACTGCAAACTTGTACAGTAATGAAGTGATAAGTGATAATTATTTTGTCGTAATCTAGGTAATATGTTGTTGTGAATCGGTACTTCTCAATTTATATTTATAAAGTAACTATTATTCAGAATAAAGACTGTCAGTCTAACCTTTGGTTTTATTATTTCATAGTTTATATTTATAGCCCAATCGGGTATGAACCTAACAAAATGTTAGTACAATTCGCCAACAATATTGCACTGGTGCACTGGCCAGAAATATCAACTTGAATAATCATTATCAAAAGAGCACGTAATTTCACTGTAGTAAAGAAAAAACAGTGTATGAAGCATCCATCCATCAGCCTTTTAACGTCCACTGCTGGACATAGGCCTCCCCAAGGAATAGTGCCGTAATCGCCACGCTTGGCAGGCGGGTTGGCGATCGCAGTGGATGTTGTTAATGCTCAAGAAAGTGCTGCTGCCCACTCCCCCGGTATTCCCTCAGTCGGATCTTACGACTCCCATGGGTGGAGAGGGGTGGTACAATTCTAAAGCTGGCCCCACACGGCAGATGTGCGGTTAGGTACACTTTTTCCCACCTTAACAAATAAAAGAAAGATAGTTTAAAACCTGTAACAAAAGTCTCACCCGAACAATTTGGCGCTGGTGTAGATAGAGCCATACGAACTGCTATATCCAAGTTTGGATAAATGTTTTGCAAATTCTGTTTTCGCAAAAACGAAGACCGATTTATTAACGATCCCCAGAATCTGGTTTTATCAGAATTCTTTTAGAAGAGACATGGTATTGAACGCTTACAGCATTCGTGAATTAAGCCAGTTTATGAGTCATTGGGATACATTCCTTTCAAGAAAATTGGATTTTCCATCAGGATCGATGGTGGATGGATAACTCATACATTTTGTCAGAAATGAAAACTCGTTAAATCTGTTGTAGGCCTCCTGCCATTTTTCTAACTTGGACACGAGTCTAAAATTGTGTTAAATGTGATGCTGTTATGAAATAATGCATATGATCCATGAAACACTGATACGGCACACAACGGCAAGTATTAAAAATTGCAGGACGCCATTATCCGAGGCGACTTCTATTGTTTTTTTAAGAAAAATCGAGACGGGACCGGACTGCGGTCCCCAAAAATCTGCCGCCTACTCAGCCTGCTGGTAAATCCGCCACTGGTTATTAGCAGAATGAATAACAAACAATCGAAGTCGAAGCTTCATAAGGTACTTATGTTGGGAAGCTGAATGAACAAAGAGAACAGTGGAGAAGCAATAGTCTTTTTTTTTATGTGACGTTGGTTGTTAGCCTCAGATGGATATGACAACCTTACCCGGACAATTGGTGAGCACAGAGGGCTCTCAACCCAACATTTAAACTACGCTACCTGAGGGCACTCCCTGTGGGGTACGGACCTCGGCCCGGGTCGTTGCTGGCAAAGTGGGAATTCCCACGTTTATGATTTGAGTAGCAATGGTCTCTTACTAAAAAAACATATACTACCCAAGTAGTGGGTGGCAAACATGACACCCACCTGATGGTAAGCCGTTACCGTAGCTTATAGACGCTAGAAACATAAGGCATCATTAACTCGTCGCCATCTTTAAGTAATGGGATAGGGGTAGAGAGCTAAGATAATAAGGAGGCAAGTATTGGCCTCCGGCGCAGTCGCGCGCGTATAAAGAAAATGTTTTTGATGTTATTGATAGTTGGAAACAAGATTAGCGCGAACGAAGTCGTACTGCAAATAAATAAATGTTATAATCAATACAAAATTGTTTATTATTGCGGCAGTTTCGTGGCAGTTTTTCGATGGTGGGTAATCTGATTGTGTGGTTTGACAGCACCAGGCTCACCTCTGAGGGTGACCGCGGGGATTAAATTAGTGATACGTGCTACCTAAATGCTACTGACTATATTAAACTATTAAAGAACTGTCTGACTAACTATATATTTACCAATGCGATCGCCATAAAAGAAAGAAGAACTATATATTACTTATCCTAACTCTATTAGTATTTCGATACATATAAGGTTAATCTTAAGTAATATATAGTTAGTCTCTAAATAAAATACCTATAGTTAGTCTATCCTTTTTTTTTAAGACAACACCTATTTTTTTTGTTATCGCTGTGGAAATATCCTTACTCCTTACCCGGTGAGAAACAGAGGGTATGTAGGACTCGCCGGGCACTTAGATATTAATTGCGCCTGGATCTTAATTGCGCCTGGAATACCCACTAAAACCACAGCGGCCCCTTCCACGCCTATTAGCAGGGCGCCAGAGGGTTCCTTTCGACATTCTACTCTGACGACCCAGGCGGATGGCCTCCAGAGTGTGGCTCAAGTCGTCGAACACCCTGCACTAAGGAATAATCCTTGTATCACGGGGACTTTGCAAAAACACAATTTCACGGACACAAAGTACACCCAGACTCCGAAAAACCATTTGTGGATCACATCGCCCTGTGTGGGAATCGAACCCATAACACGCGGACGGCAGGTCGGTATCTAAACCACTCCGCCATCTATGTGCAGTCTCAATATAGATAATATAAAAAAAACAGCATCACACCTGTATTCCCCGAAGCGGTAGGCAGAGGTATACTACACACCCACGACTCGCCAGCTATGTTTAAGTCCCACGTAACAGGGGGCGAGCCTATTGACGTCTACCGGGCACATTTCCAAACTCCGGGATGCTACTGAGAATTTATGCTTTTTAGGAAAAAGAATTTTTCTTTTTAGATAATATACTTGCTAATATATGAGAGATCATAAGTTACTGAAAATGTTTAAAGTCCGCCGTGGCTGCGTTTTAGCGGAGTTTTAGATGTGCCGCCATTGTTATGAATTATTCATGTTAGTTGATCGAAGCCCCAGGCACAATCAAAGAGGATATAACCGCTAACAATATTAAGTAAAGTATTAGCCAATTCCATAATGTGTTTTAATGTTCTTAAAATAATAGACTAATTAGTATGTATAATCAATTTATTTCAAAAATTACATATAAACACATCACACAAATTCAAGTTAACATATCGTTTGAATGGACCTTCTTGCAATTTATAATTTATGTCCCAATTTGACGTTACGGTCTTACCGTAAAACACTATTAAGCTATTCATTTTAAAAAAACAACTATATACAAAACTTCTATCTCGTCTGTATCTTAAATAAAGAAATAGCTAAACCAAGCATAAATTTTATCAATAAATATCACTTAAATACAATTAACTTAGACGTTTTTGGAATGAAATATTAGGTACAAGCCTTCGATTTGGACGTTGAGGCCGACTATCACTTACAGTAGCTGTGGTATTTTATAACAAAATATTAATGTTAACATTAGCATCATTTTAAATGTCTCAAAACTATGATTTATGTTCTTACATAAACGTCCAAGAAAAGCGACGTTGTAACTGTCTACAGGCATATTTCATATTTTGAAAGTATAACATCACATAAACCTACTACAGTTTCAATTTCGCCACTATTCAGTAATAGTATATTGTTTTACGACATAAATGATCGGTGTTACTAAAAAGTACCTGATATAAAATTAAAATATCCCAATTTTGTATGACGTAATTAATAAGGATTGCAAAAAGCGAAAAGTGTTAAGTATAAACTACTTGTAGCAAAAGAAGGGCATGATTTATAGAACGAAACCTAGAGTTAAAGAAATAAAGTCAGATTGTGTCAATTAAATAGATTTAACAGGAGTATTGATTGAAAGTATATTTTTATTCATATTACATGGTCAAGTTATTGCTAATAACGTCGATAGTGTTATTCAACATGCAGTTTTCATATTTGCTTGCTTATATGGCTTGCGTTTGAGTAGTTTTGCTTTGGTATGTGACATAACCCGGCCACATCGTTTTATTTTTAAATCTGGATGTCACTTTAAAATGCAGAGTATAAGATGTTCCATTTTTAAATTAATGAAATAGTTTTCGTTAACTACTAAGAAATGTATAAGTTAAAATTCATTTGTTTATATCGAACATCGGCGAGGATTAGCCGTCCCCGTGCGGTAGGTTTTCCATGATTTGTAGGTAGGTATAGTAGATTGCGCAGATATTGGTAGTCACCGTCCTCCAAAGGGATTTTTCAAGTAGGAATGACATGGAAAATCCTTTTATCGTCACAATATTCACTCATTACAATATGATATCATCTCAAGGATTTTCAAACCTAATCGTTTAGTATTAGTAATTTTTATACGTACTCGAGTACATTTATAATTATGTACTTTTAAAACATAAAAGCTTTATAAAACTACAGACAATATCATATTAATAACGGAACATAGAAATCCTGTGGTCTGATCAGTAGTAGCATAAAATGCAAGATGTTTAAAATGAAATTTATTATAAAGAAGTAGACCAAACAATCCCAACTAAGTACATTTATAAAATTCATAATATATTTTTCTCCAATAAATTAAACTATTAATATTGTTATAGATCTCTAACGACACAATACAAGGATAAATAAATAAACACTGATTACACTCAAGCTACAAATGTAGCATTTTACTAAGCGAGATTTGGCGGAAAAACATGGGTTCCGCATATCTGTCGTCCGTAACTACATGAGACTTGTGTTTAGACATATATTTGGTACAATGTTGGGTCTACTTCTTTAGAATCTGTGTTGCGTGTACATGGGATGGACGAGCTACATCATATCGACGCGCGGTGAGTCCTCTGGCCAGGAGTACACCGGCGGGATGGCCCTTGTATACCGGGTGTCGTACATTTGTGCGCGGATAAATGCCTCTGTGTCCACCGGCTGCGGCTTTACCGTCGCCTTGTCTGGAAACAAATATCATTCAATCCTCTAGTAATAACAAGGCTTATTGAGAGAGGTGTCACTTTTGGTATCTTTTCTTATACTTACTAAGTGAATATTAAGCAAGCATATGGCCCTCCTGATGGTAAGCGGTTATCGTATACCGTACTAGGCCGCCTATAGACACTCGCGCGTTGCCAGCTCCAAGGAATTGGATAGTATGTAGAGAGGAAGGATAACAAGGAAAGTGTAGGATGGATAATAGAGGATGAGAAGGATAATAAGGAGAGGATGAGAAGAATAATAAGGAGAGGATGGGAAGGGAGTTTGAGCCCTCGGCGCTCTCACTCACCTTACAAAACACAGCGGTGGTACTCCTGCCGTTGTTTCACTCTGATATTCTGTGAGAGGGTGGTACTACCCTGATCAAGTCGGCCTATATATGCGGGGATAATCTAAGGCTCTACCAGTAGAAGCCAAGACGCACATTACATACTTTCACAGTTCCTTAAGATAATGATAAAGTGATCACAAATGTTCTGAAAGTGTAAGCCAAATCACAACTAGTGTGATGGTCTAATTAAACTCTTATTATATTTCAAGGAGATTAGCTATCTCCTGGCTAAGTTAATCATAATATTACATCGTAATCTGGTGGTTTCATTCGATATTGTCTGAAAGAAGTTTGTTCACTCGTGAACCAGGACTAATTACAACAGTCTGCACCTAAATCATCGAACCTGGAATCTAAAATAACGTTTACAGGCAAAGAAATACTTACTGCATTGGTAAGCGTGATCAACAACTTTCTTAGCGATCCTGACCGAGCAGTTTTGTATCTGCGTTAGTGGTGGGTACAGCGAGCCATATTGTAGATCTTCGTCAGATACGTATTCTGCCAACGCCTTTGTAAAAATAAGAAATTTTATTTAATACTTAATGACGATTAACCTTAATCTAAAGGTGACAATAACATTCTAATTTAATATTTAGAGATAGAATAGGTATATCTTACAGGGGCAAGTACCTACCTAATAAAATCATACGTATTTACTTATCATCATGCCATCTCCCTTACGGGCAGAGAGAACAGAGTGCCAAAAGGCTCTATTCTTGCATACATCAGTCGCTTCCTCGACATTCATAATTCTCTTCAGACACGCTCGCGGTTTCGGAGACTCCTGACACCACCTTTCTTCAATACATGACCGATTTGGTCTAGGTAGGTGAGTCTCGGTCTCCCCCTGTACCTACATCCTTCCACTTCCGCATTGTATATCTTATTAACCAGTCGCTCGTCCGGCATTCTTTCCAAATATCCGAACCATCGGAACATTCCCTTTGCATCTTTACACCAATACTGTGTTTGTGCCTTAGCACAGGCGCTTTTTCACCTTCATTATTTTTATCATACTGGTGATAATAAGACTATATTTTTTTTTTATTTCAGTTTAGATTAAACCATATTACGAAGCCTTTGCCGTCTCATCATCTTTCCCTTCTAAATCCTCATGCTCTCTCCATCATTCTTACTGCCCATTTCCTTATTTATCGGTTTTCCTGGGTTTGGCAAGGGCTAAGGGATACCTACCCCTGATGTTGTTTATACGTACCGACTACGGTATACGACTATTTTTTTATGGTGTGGTATTCGGCGCTCATGGACTCAGCAATACTTACTCAAAATACAGCGTAAGGGTTATCCACTACTTCATTAATTCTCAGATGGGAAATGTGCTGCCGGCTATATAGTTCGTGCATGTAACTATTTTATACGAGCTCGATGCTATTTTATCCCACTTGCACGTTTATGTACGATATTGGAATGTGTGCCATAAATCTTATAAACAGGAAATGTGTAGTTACCTACGGTCAGTCAACAACTGCGTGGGGGAATTTCCAAATCACTCGAATAAATTGGTAATTTTGCTGCGTAGTAACGGAATCAGATGACAACGTTCCGTTACACTCAATTTTGATGGAAAAAATGAGAGAGCTAGAATTATGTAGATGCTGAGTGGTACAAACACATATGCATGTAATGTAAGTACATATACGTACCTCGGCTGCTAACAACATAAAGTCCTCAGAGATGTCAATAATGCCAGCGCAAATGATGCCCAGCGCCAAGCCAGGGAAGATGTACGAGTTGTTTCCCTGTCCCGGCTTAAATATGCCGCCAGTTTTAGTGCGATACTCCGGAAACGGAGAACCTGATGCGAAGATGGCGCGTTCCTGTGATTAATTTTAAATTTAGAGCAAAATAGTCTTCACGGTTTTAAATGAGCAGTTAAGTAGAAACTAACTACTACTGACGAGCCATGACTCGATACGCCAATAATGAAAAGGAAAAATAGCAGTTTTACTGGTGTGCCTTTTATGGGTGTTTGCCTTAAGCCCACAAACATTTATATAAATAATGAAAACAAATACCCCTATTGCGTAATTCTAGCACCTGTGCCGAGCGCTCACTAAGATTCGTCGACTCACACGAGACAAATATTTGTGCGGTCGACGAATAATACTCAGCCTGGGTGTAATTCGTTCGTTAACTAGAAATAATAAGGGACACTAACGTCAGTATTGGAGTAAGCTTGCTCGGCGGTACACTCTGCCTTGCTGGTGGGATTGGAGAGCGCGAAGATGACGGGCCGATCGTTGTAGTTTCCCATCTTGCGCAGGATCGACGGCGTGAACGCACCACCAATAGCCGCCGCGCCTGGCACGCACAACATTTATATTAGATAAAGCTCGGTATCTTGTATTTTGAAATGTAACTTCTAGATACTAGATACAGTTACAAATAACTATACGTCGTCATTGTCATTTAAAATGCCCTATAGGTACTTACGTTAAATAGGTTTCATTTTTGGTTTGTTCTAGTGCTGTTTCCTGGGTAATGTTATTTTTTATTTGCTTATATTATTTATTATTTTAAAGTAGCTGAGCATGTCAAGTGCTAAAAATACTGATCAAAATGCTTATGTTAATGTTGAACCAAAATCTTACTACTCCATTATACTGTTCTAGGTATTATAATTATAAAATAATAGCTAGTTATTAGGTTATATTGAAAAATATGCTTACCCCTTACAAATACGGTACGCTGTATATTTAAAAACAAATGATGCGATATCAAAAAATGAAAAGAGATTGAAACAGTATCTTCCTAGTAATATACTTCTCATGATATCAAAATTATATTTCCGCTTTACAACTTACCAATGAGAACAGAGGGCCTGACAAGATCAATAACTTCCTCCAAACTCTTTACAGGGGCGTGATCTTGCGCGAATTTTTCCTTGTGTTCATTTAGGCCACCCTCTGGCCTGTTCTTGACGATAAGACCTTTAGAGTCGAACATCCATATGCGACTGCGAGCATTGACCTCCGAAGTACCCTCAGCCTTCATAGCCATCACACACAGTTCCGCAATACCCAGCGCAGCCTGCGAAAGTAATATTATAAAATACATAATATAAAGGAACTAAAACTAAGTTAGTATATTTGTAAGAACAAAAAAGTGCGAAAATGTGAAATAGTTAATGATAGCCACGAGCAGGATCCGAACCTACGTCTCCTGGATTACCATTATCCACACGCTGCCAACGGAGCTATGGTGACATTTGCTCGGGACTATCAATTTCTATAACTCAACCTTTCTTAATATCTTGGGTGACGCCTTCAACATCTGACGGATGTATTTGCATACATTGTTCTGCTATTAAAAAAACTCCCGGATAATTATATTCATATTCTTTACACTCTGAAACGACTTAAATCTCAAAGCACCTTCATTGAATTTGATAAGCTCATCTGCAAGTAAAATCAATTTTAAAATATGGGTTTCTCACCTCACCGGCTCCTTGGAACACGATGACATTGTCGCTAAGTTTCTTGCCACTGATTCGGAGACTAGCCAACAGCCCAGCGACAGCTACAGCAGCTGTGCCTTGAATATCGTCGTTGAAGGTGCAGTACCTTAGAAACAAAATTTACATCGCTGAAACAGACTGACAGTCTTGAATGACGGGGAATGAGTACTCTGTCGTGTTCCGGTAGACGCTAGTATTTTAAATTTTCAATGATTAGGTACCGTTTATCGCTTTGGTCGACCACGTGCTCATCTACTGACAGTATAGCCACAGAATAGATACTAGTCCAACGGAAAGCAATCCTATTTCGATAGCCGCAATAATAACTAGACCCCTTTAATCACTTTGAACTTTATCGAGCAAACATTTATTTTTCATCGATTATTTTGGTCATCATATATAATTATTATCTTTTTGTATCTATTTACTGTAGGTATATGATATTATATATTTTATTCGTTGTTACAACTTACTTGCCACGGTACTTCTCAAGCAGTCTAAAGGCATTCGCGTTGGCGAAGTCCTCGAACTGGATGAGGCAGTTCTGTCCGAAGCGTCGCACCACGGCCTGCATGAACTCCTCGATAAACTCGTCGTACGTCGCTCCTCGCACGCGCCTGTGTCGGAGACCGATGTACAGGGGATCGTCCAACATTGATTGTGTGTTGGTGCCCACATCTGTTAACATCAGTTTGTTAAACAAATTCAATTTTAAATTTTCTCAAGAAAAATATCTCTTACCAGAGCAAGAATTTATGCACACAGAATAAAAGGACTTTTTTAAATTAGTATATCACACTCATTATTAACGTCTTGGGTGACGCTTGCGCCATCTGTCGGACGACCAGGCAAACTTAATTTTACAATTAAGATTTTTCCCAAATAATGACGGAGCCCTATAAATATTTTGATAATCAATAATTTGATAATAATATCAAAATATAGTACCTAGTATATATGTATTTAATTTAGTCCCTTAAATTAACATAAAAAATAAAACATTTTAAATTACCACTGCCTGATGACGAAAAAACAAAGTGAAAGCTGGGATGCATGCATGCTTTAGATTTTTAAGATAGCTTGTGTAGTTTGCAGTGCCCAACAGCAATAGGTTGCTAAGTGATACCTGTGTGGAGGCATGCCTGCAGTTAGGTGCTCTCTCCCAATGATATGTGGTTTAATAGTGATGCGTGATAAGTTGCTAAAATACCTGGTATCTAACACGCAAGAAATAGAGAAATTAATTATAGAATAAAATCATAAATAACCTTGACCATGTTATTATTATTATACCTATATATTTCTTGAAATGCACAATTAACACAACAAAACAAAAAACATTTTCGCACTTTGTGTTTGGGTATATCCTTGACAAGTTTAAAAAAATAAGTAAGTATTCGTTTTTAGAAAGTTGTAATAGGCTTCACCCTCCTCAGAGAAGACCCGAGTTAGTGACGTATACATATAAGTTGCAACAATGCAGGTAAGTATAAATACCTAATGTAATAGGGAGACATTGATGAGGCTTAATGCCAGCGAGCGCTGTATAAAGCGCTAGCTTGCCGACAGGAATACCCATGCCGCAAGCTCCTAGGTCACCCAAACCAAGGATACGCTCTCCGTCTGTCACTACGATGGCACGCACGTCTGTTTCAGGCCTGTATAGTAAAAACAAAATATAACAACTAAGCGTATAAAGCATACTATCCTCAAACACATCTAGTGAATGTATTTATTTCCTCAAGCAAACACGCTTGACGTAGAAGTCTGGGTATTCTAATTGCAACCTTGGCACTTTGAATGAACATTGTCGTTTAACAAGTGATTAATTTACGCGTGTCACTGACAGATTAGTTAAATCTAAAATTAATCAAATTCTAGTGGTAGAACCTTGCGTCATCGTCAAAACAAGAGTAGGCACTCCCAACTGTTATGTTTTTGTATGGTGAGTGAGAGCGCCGGGTAATGCGGTAACCTAGCAAAAGCTAGTTTATCACAGTCCTGTAACGGTAGTCCATCCCTTTTGACGTCCACTGCTGGACATAGGCCTCCCCAAGAGAACGCCACAACGAGCGGTCCTGTGCCGACCGCATCCAACGGCACCCCGCGACTTTGACCAGATCATCGGTCCATCTGGTGGGGGGCCGTCCTACGCTGCGCCGTCCGATACGTGGTCGCCACTCGAGAACCCTTCTTCCCCAACGGTTGTCGGTTCGTCGAGCGATGTGGCCTGCCCATTGCCACTTCAGCGTGGCAACCCGGCGGGCTATGTCGATCACTCTCCTTCTCCTACGGATATCCGTATTACGGATTCGATCACATAGGGAAATACCAAGCATAGCTCGCTCCATGGCCCGCTGAGCGACTGAGCCTTGATACGAGGCTAACATTCAGAGACCACGCCTACTACTACTAACTGCACAAGTTATAACAAAAGCCATCTGTCATCGGTGAAATGAAATATGTACTTTCATAGAAAGTTACACTCACTAGATCAAATATAAAACCTGGAACTGCAAAGGCAAAAAGGCACTGACGACACGACTGCACAGATGGAGCGATTTAGATACCGGCCTCCCGTCCGAGCGTGTTGTGGGTTCAATCCACACAGGACAACTATTTATGTGATCCACAAATGGTTGTTCTGAGTCTGAGGGTACTTTGTGTCGGTGAAATTGTATACCTATTTATAAAGTCCCACGCGAAACTAGGAATTATTCCTTAGTGCAGTATTGTCTTAAAAAAACAGTCGATCGAGATCAATCTCCTCCACACACCATTGATGAACGAAAACATCGTGAAGCCTGCATGCCTGAGACATTTTCTCAACGACGTGTGACGTCTGCCAATCCACGCTGGGCCAGCGTGGTAGCCTATAGCCTATATCCCTCTCACTGTAAAAGGGGACCCGTGACTAATAGTGAGACAGTAATGGTACTTACCAGTTTTTGAGTACATCATAAACATGTCCCTTATCATTGATAGTGATGAACAGACCCCTGGGGCGACGGTACACTAGGCCGTACTTCTGACAGGCCAACCCCACCGTTGGAGTGTATACGATAGGCATCATCTCCGCAACGTTGTCCGCGATGAGACGGAAGAATAAGTGCTCATTGCGATCCTATAACCGTAATTATAACATGATGAATTAAAACCTGACTTGCAATATCATCGAAAACCTTATTGGATATGAAGAAAATTTATATGGACACATACTTTAAAAAGCTCTCAGTGCTTAATCTCTTTTCTAATACAAAAGTAAATCTTAGAAATCGAAATATAGAATAACTCCCTATGTGACGTCTGTTGCGAAATCGCCTGGAAATGCCTTTGCGATACTAAGTGTAAGAGATTCTTGTCAATCACATATTCAGATTTAGACCTTTATAACAATCATTAATTCTTGAGGAATCTTTCAAAACAAATAAAAATCAGCGTAATAAACGCTGAACGTGGTAGATACTATCTGGCTATTATAGAATTTCTTTATGGGAGTTATACGCGAAATCGTAACTATTATTATATAAAGCTGTAACTGACTTATGTCTGTACATTTAAGATATTTGAGAAAAAAATGGCTTTTTTAAGGTGTCTGAACACAATAAAAAATTATGTCTAAGTATATAAAAGTCTGTTTGTTTGTTCGCATATAACGCAAAAACTACTGAACGGATTTTGTTGCAACTTGAGTACTGGTACATACGTTTTATCTCGCTACTTAATCGGGAATATTAGTTATAATCTAAAAAAAACAGTGAAAATTACAAAGAGACGCTACAGTGAGACAAGATGTGAATTAATACGTTATTATAGTTACTTGTTTACAGCTATTAGCCATTCAAACATGGTTATAATGTTCATTTGTATTCTCATGAATATTTAAGACTGTTCGTATGTACCAGTCTTTACTGAAGTTATGTAAACGGAGCAATGAAAACGTATATTTTATCAAGCGATGTCTTATGTTACATAAATGTTTATAAAGATTATCATACATTACTATTCTCATGTTAATCGTATTACCTCATAAGCTACCATGTAAGTATTTTACTGAGTTTATATTATTTTGCTAAGTGTCTATAAACGACGTCACTGATTGTTTTAAATTATATCGGGATAATATACAGGTAGCCTATGACATTTTAAGGTCCGTTCTAAATATGGATGAAAGAATTCAGAATGCCAACTACAATATAGTTTAAGTAAGTATACTATTATATAATTGTAATAGAACTGTGCGTATATTGGTAGAAAACGGCTGAAATTAGGTTATATAGCCATCGAAGTAGGTATCTTAAAATTCTATTGGTTAATAAGTTAAATACTTTTGCTCTATACCATATGTTACTTACAAGTAGTCCCATAAGATAGATATATTTATTGAGGGGTTCCTCGAATCTGTCGATGGAGAGTTTGCACATCTGGACCTGTTCATCCTGGGTCTTCACCCTAGCAGGCAGTAGACCGTGGATGCCAAGTGTCTGGCGTTCCTCGATTGTGAACGCCATACCCTGTAAAGATTATAACTTCGATTATTCTACAAGTCAATGTACAAAAGGCTATATAGGTAGGACATAATGTTGGTCGTGATTTTCCTTCACTAGACAGACAAATATCTTTAATATCATACTGGCCAGTTGGGTTAACAAAGCATTTTGATTAAGTTCACTCATCAATCTGTTAATGACACTCGACTATTGGACATAGCTCTCTCTTATTTTACAACACAGTGACCGTTCCTCCACGTGCCGATGGGCATAGGCTTTTTCAGGTCTGTCATCTAGTGTGCCTTACCTAATAATAGTCATATGATATTACATCATTATCTATTCTACATTCTTTCCACATACTCATTTAGATTTGTAAACAAAAACTTAATCATTACTATGTATCAAGCGTATTAATTCTGGTAAACGGCCAAGCATGTTATGTGATTATACTCGTATGTAAAATCATCAAGATAAGCGTATTATTAACCATCACAGTACAAACAAAACACTGAACTGGTGTACATAGTTATTTGTGACTTGTACTTAGTTAGATACTAGTTAGTCATTACGCTGTCGAAATTATATTAAATTCGAATTAAGAGATCCGCACAGCATAACAAAAACATTCTTAGATACTTGTAGCATACACTATTGTTTATATCTAATAAAAAGGCGGATACGAAACAATCGCTCATAAAAGCACTGAAGTTGATATAGTGATAACGCACATTAATTAATTTGTATTTGAGTTGCATTGTCAGAGCCTATATCTAAATAAACCAGATTGCAAACATAGTATACGTACCTACTAAATTATTATATTATTATAAATCCCTTAGTAGGCCCTTATAGAGGGAAATTCAATAATGGTCGGTTTTGGTAGATACGAGGTAGACTCAATGTTTAAGATTATACTTTTACTATAACTTGATCACAGCTTGGAACAACAATTTGCCATGATCACATCTTGAAAACAGCAATGGGGTATTACCTTTTTTTTGTTAAGGCGGGAAAAAGCGGGAAGTGTTCCTAACCGCACACCCCGTCGTTCGGGACAACGAACAGGGTAGTATGGGGCCCTCACCCACTAAAGAAACCCGTCGTGCGCCGTCTCTCCGCCTTTATTGGCGGGCCACCGGAACCATATTACATTCCTTCAGTGGTAACGCGGTATTACCTAAGAAGTAACTCGGAACACAGAAAGGCTACGTCACTGTTTTCATAAAAGAAGCTAGAGTCCCGCGTGCATTGCTATTCTCTTTGGCAAAGAATTACACCACCTACGCGGCCACTCGACATAATAAAATACATACAGACTTTTTTACAATAACCTAATGAATTAATTCATGAGATCAATATTTTTACTGTTATGTTTACCGTACGAGGCCAGGAAGTGTTTGTACAAACGTACTGAACTACTGACAATCAGCTGTCAATCATGACGTAATAAAGGTGACCGTTTCGACGGCGAAATAACCTTCAATCGTGCCACACTAATTGATTTGCAACCTTAAAATAATACATTCAAGAGTTAAATTATATTATGTCTAACTACAGTTAACTTTATCGTGAAGTTCAGTGTAACTATAGTACATGTGAAAGTGTATTAGACACTTCTTATGTTATTTTTACAATGGTGCAATATTTTTCTACCGCAGAGTTGCAGACCACCTAATGTTTTAAATGATCGGTAATAACTACACATGGACAGAATTACTAAAGACGCAACCAAGTCTTTGTTTTTACTAATTCAGAAGAGCGCCAATCTTCGGTTTGGGTACAGGCCAAAAAACCCTGAGTAGTTAAATCGGACAAATGCAATAGCATGCAATAGGTATTAAGTACCTGTTTGATTCCTAAGTAAATCGTTACCTATTTTTTTTTGTTAGTCTAGCTCTAGGATAAACAGCCTATGTGTTAGATGGAATCTAACCTACTTAATACTTACTCTATATTTATTTAAACGCATGTGTTATCGTTATATTTCATTATCTATACATACAAGTAGGTAGGTAGTACCTATAAAGTTTTAAGACAACACCCTGCACTTAGGAATAGTCCTGGTATCGCGGGGGACTTTACAAACATCAATTTCACGGACACACAGTACACCCAGACTGATAGCAACCATTTGTGGATCACACAAAGAGTTGTCCTGTGTGGGAATCGAACCCACTCCGCTATCTGTCGCCATCCACGTCTGTTGGTTTCTCCGCTTAATCATGCAAGGGATTTTAGGTTTAAACGCCGTTCTTTCACTATCATTTAGATAATATTTCCAGGAAGGCATTTTAATGCATGTATAATTAAACCTAATTATTTTTATAAGTTGACCAATTAATAGTAGGTACATTGTTGCCCTAGGGATGAAAGCAACTCAACCCTCGAACTATTGGAGCCCGAGCGGTCTTTATTCCGAGGTAACCACTGTGCTTTTCATTACGAATACGAGGAAACTAAAAATAAAAATCATGAATTAGCTAAAGAAAAAATGGGAGACTAAAAAATTGAATTTGGAATCGCCGTTTTCCCGCCGATTTTGTTTTTTTTCTGTTGCCTGTCAGATATTCAGCCATTATTTTTCATTTTAATCATTAAAAAAATATCTTCGTTATTTTAAAGATATAATTGCAGTTATATTAAACGTGTGGTGACGGATTAAGAATACAAGTGTCACCACCCCATTCTTTCCCACGGGTGTCGTATGAGGCGACTAAGGGAAATAAGCAATTATCATCCATTGCATGACTGGTGGTAGGGTTGGGTACCAAGTGGTAGTACTCACTTGGTATCTGGCCCGAGCGGGTTGGTACCACCATCTCCCGTGTGACTGGCCATGAAGCACATATTATCATTAACATTACATTTCATTTCATCTGTGACATGAATTGGTGAGCAGCGGCTTGACAATACTCTCGGTATAGTCGAGTTGTCGGAAGTATTTTCATACATTATACCTTTATATTCGATTATACATTAAACACAAAGTGAAAAATGTGAAATCGAATATAAAGGTATAATGTATGAAAATACTTCCGACAGATGGCGCAGCCGTCACCCAAAGACGTTATGTATGAATGTGTTATCGAAGTTAGCAGTCAGGAGCAATTGTCACGATGGCTGAATTGGCAAAGTATCTGGACGGTATCCAGGAGATGCAGGTTCAAATCCTGCTCGTGACTGTTATTTTCGATTTCACATTTTCACTTTGTGTTTAATGTATAGAGCTAAGCATGTCAAATGCTATAAATATATATAAAAATATCTAAATAGTTAGAACGTTATTTATTAAATTTATCTACAAGGGTGTAAGTAGGTATATCATGAAATGATAAACGATGAAAAGAGAAGCCAAATGTAAATAAATGAAAAAATAAATAATAATAAATTATAACACCATCTCGTGGATATTTAAGGATCGTTATGTTGTTATTAGATGTTAGCATAGATACTGGTACCTCAATACGAGATGGCGCAGTAAAACATTTAGTAAAACACAAAGATTCTGCCTGCATCTCCGTCCGCGTGGATTTCAGATGATAAATACCTACATCATCACTCTACGGCACACTAAATATTTCTATGTTAAAATAACTATCACTCGAGGATCATTAATTTTTTCTGGATTAAAAGTAGCTCAGAAATAGCTAGGTACTTTTTAAGACTACGTACCTACCTATATGACGTATGCATTCAATTTCATGATTTAGTAGGTTTAGTAGTTCAGCGTGAAAACGTAACAAACAAACTCACATCCGCAATTTTAATATTAATAAGGATTTTTGTATTGAAATTATCGTGAGATTGATACATAGGTAGGTACTTATTAGATTTATTATTATACCGACAGTAACTCACGTTTAGGATCGATTACGTCGACCCGGGTCTCGAGCATATCCGATGCTCATCATCAGGACGAGTGCGCAGCGGCGTCTGCGAGCTCCCGGCGTGCACTTAATAAGGATTTTGGACAAACAACAAAGAAGTCTCAAATAGTTGCTACCCACCCGTGAATCTACAGCTGCTAGACATTCTGGCAGTGTGAATAGATCACGCCGCGGCGTCAGTTGCCACCAGTCTCTTTGCATATTCAGGCGTTTGCTGAAGTAAATCACAACAATAACAATCTAAAAGTCCTTGCTTATTTAACTATTGAAACATAAACATTTATATACATATCATGACTAGGAAATATTTTCTCACGAAAAATGACCAGAATTTTGTCTTAAAAGTGCCTATTAAACACCATTCCACATTTTCCCTGAAGCAAGTTCTCCGATTTCAATCGCAGAAGCAACTAACCACGTATAAATTGAAAATAGAAGGTACGAACAACGAACATTTATTATTTTATTAGATATCGCGGCACCTTGTGGCGATCGATACTGTCTGCTATACGTTTCTCCAGTTGAAGGGATTACAACCCTCAATATGCGCTTTCTTTACAAAAATAGGGGCTTTTCATTATATATCTCCTGTTATAGGTTATGATATATATTTTGAACAGCGTGTCAGTGACTACCTAAGTAATCTTCTATACTTAACTATTTATTCTTATGTCATCTCTTACAAGGACATAGCCAAAAGCGAGATAAATATTTATTTTAGAATTCAATCACTTAATAACTATCAATTTTGTTACGTATCTACTAATCACATTCAACAAATATTTAGTATGATAATATATTACACAATTACATTACAAAGTTCCTCACAATAACATGGTCAACTAGACGTTAACATCAAGTGGTATTAAAATCATAAACATCAACGTTATGATCACAAATTGCTCTAATGACAAGTGATTACTAAATTGCCTTCAAGTCAAAAGCACCGAAGGCAGTGTACAAACGCAGTTACGAGAAAATCATATTAGATCAGTTTAGTCTTGGTTATAACATGGCCTCCACGCCACGGTTGGAATTAACAACGGAACAGTTATGATATACAATAATATGTATTACAATAAAAAAGGATGTTTTTTATGGATTTATAAAGTGAAATTCTAAGTAAAATATTGATTAAAGGATTTTAAATTCTAACTGCCTCTGTGCTGCGGCGGTAGTGCGAGCGACTGCGGATCATGAGGTCTCGGGTTCGATCCCCTGATCGGGCAGTGTTATTGAGCTTTTTCGTAAAAAGAAAAATTCTCAGTAGCAGCCCGGAATTTGGAAATGTGCCCGATAGAGGCGAACTGTTGGTGTGTAATACACCTCTGCCTACCCCTTCGGGGAATACAGGCGAGATGCTATGTTAAAATTATCTGTTTAGTCTCGTATCGGCACTCGTACGGTATAGTTGGGTTAATTCTCACGACAAATTTGTTATCTTAACCGACTCCAAAAGTGCTTTACAACATTTGGGAAAATGTATTTCTATGACTAGGTGCATTCCTATAGCGTATGATATAATTAATAAAATATTAGATTTAAATAGTAATCACAAAACTGTTATACTTCAATGGATACCCTTCCATATAGGTATATCAGGGA
Source organism: Leucoma salicis (assembly GCA_948253155.1). NCBI lineage: Eukaryota > Metazoa > Arthropoda > Insecta > Lepidoptera > Erebidae > Leucoma > Leucoma salicis. The sequence continues at coordinate 20,092,999 of OX411814.1, read as the reverse complement.
ACGAAGCAGTGGACAAGTTAGCAAAGGAAGCATGCTCTGAGGGGATCAGTTTTCACTGTCGACCTTATCACTCCAATCTACTAGGTAATATAAAACAATATTGTGCTAGATTGTGGTCAGAATATTTTGACCAAATATCTCTGCCCAAGGGTATTTGGTACCGGACAATCCAACCATATATGGGCCGCGTTCCTTGGTTTGAGCATATCAATATGGGAAGGTATGACATCGTCATAAGTTTAAGATTGCGTTCCGGACACATTCCGTTAAATAAATTTGCTCATATGATGACAAAAGTCAATTCACCAAATTGCACAGAAGGTGGGGTAGTAGAGGACGTCTATTATATTTTGACGGAATGTGTGAGGAACGAGAGGCTCAGATTTCAATTATTACAGTTCGGAATTCATGTATGGGACGTGGGTGGTTGTAACAGTATTCTTTCGTTCCCTGACTCGCCCAAGGCCAGGTTGTTGTACAGCCTAACTAGGGTACAGAATCGTGTAGCCTCATAGGTGTAGGTACCTATGTTATTTATACTGGTGATTTTTAGTTTAAGGATATTATATGTATCTGCTATTGTTTCTACAGGGGTTACATGTTCAAATTTGAACAGCCCCATCAATAAAAAGAAAAAAAAAATATCTGTTCATTTTCGTTCGAGTACATTCAAAGTCCAAAGTATTTCAACAAATATAACCGCCATGAACCACCAATTTAAATAAACAACTTTTTGTCGTTTTTTGTTTTTACCATTGATTGCCAGAGTAAAAAATACTAATTTTCTATACTCTCGCGTAAAAATGTAATTTTCTTGACCAATTAATCTACTAAATAGCCAATTAAGAACCACTCTTTCTAAAGCGTCTAACTTTTTAGGTAATTAAATCGTAATAGTAGGGACCTTTCAGACCCAACCTTTATCCCTCGTCTTCAATTAAGAAATAAATTATGCCACAGTAATTACGTTACTGCGGTTGAATAGTACCCGAATGATGAAAGAAAATTGTCGAGGACACTGTAAAGTACCACCATGTCGTTTGACAATATAATAGGTATATCTTGTAGAGATTATATCTCAGTAAGTAGTTTCGTCTGATATGTTTTTAATAGTTTACAATCACCAATTACAGTTTTTGTATTCATGAACTATATCTCAATATGACTGAGACACATTTATATTTTTACCCGACTGCGAAAGAAGGGAGAGTTATGTTTTTCGAGTGTATGTATGTATGTATATTTCTTTGGCACGCCCTAGAGCCTACACGGCTTGTCGTATTTTTATGTTAGTGGTGTCAATAGATTCGTCTTAGTCGTGTCGTCTTGTGAACTATAGTCTGCTTTCATTAATCATCTATTTAATTACTGTTTTTTTGTTTGTTTACTCCTTCATTATATTATTTATGCTGTTGTTATTTATATTTTTCTTTTGAATAATTCAAAGGTAGCATTCTTCCAATTTTTACCTACCTACATGATATACCTATCCCAATAGCTTTGAAGTAAATTATATTTGTAACTTCGTAAACTTAGTTTTACCCTTACCTATTTTTATAAATAATATAGTTGTGTAAGTGAATTTGTTTATTAGCCTTTCACGACGCGCGACGTATTGAACTGAAATGTATTTGATTTGATTTTATCATGAAATTTGATATATAAATGATCCGGAACCAAGAAAAGGGTATAGAATACTATTTACTAGTATTCTACTATATTTATTACTACTATACTTATTATGCCGGAAATATACGATTCCTGTGAGATAGCCGTTTTGGCATAGTCATAATTATGGTGCCGTAGATACATATTGATATCATAATGACCAAATTATGTATTCTATCGCTATCAGAATCTAGTAACTTTATAAAGATTCCATTTGTACGATATAGTTTATTTTTTGTGATGGGTTTATAACATACCTAAATCTCTTAATAAAAATATACCTAAATAGTCTAAATCTCTTTTGTTCTAGATTTCAGTAACCTGTATTAATCGACCTACTAATCTAACATTGACCTGATAGTCTTGTTACTCTTTTTGCGGGCGTGACTGTAGTCATGGTCATTGAATGATATTACATAAGATTGTAAGTAGGTACGCTGTTATACGATGACATAATATACAGCGCTAAGTAAGGTCAAATATTAGATATTAATATTTTTGATTTCTAGTAACTTCCCGTCTTGTATATAAGCCTAGATATCAGAATTTAGACGATTCCTAACCTTACTAATATAGTTATTATCCCGTGATATAGAAATTAAATGGCTGTGGGAACAATAGCAAAACCATTATTAAGCAACTTCGAAGACAACTTTACCTCCCGTTTCATAATCAAAACATTCTGAAACATATATTAGAAACAAATATGTTTGTACAGATGTAGGTACTTGAATTTATCATGTTTTTCGGAAATAAGATGTCTGTTGGCAACTCATTAGCATTCGTTAACGTTGTCTGTTACTGACGCTTTGCGATTTTATAACGCTTTAAACTTGTTTTGGAATTTAATTAACAATTATGAAATTTAATGATGAAGAATATTACTACATACTTAGTGGGGCTTTCTAAAAATAATTATAGGTGCCTAGTATACGACCTATTTGCACGCATAACCACTAGTAGCACTATACAAATAATGTTGTCCACAACCCCAACGTTCACTCTTATAGAAATCAATTCAGAAGCATAGTCTTGTAAATTTGTTCGTAAAACTATTTTGTCATATACACAGATAGAAAACTTAAATAGACGTCAAAATTATACACCTATGTTCAAGAGAAAATTGCAGTCTGATTATATTATAAGTATATTTATATCTTATGGATATAAAATAAGCAGACAAGCACGGTTTATTTTCTCCGGGTTCAAATTCATAAATTGAATGCCTTACGCACATTTCCAACCATCAATGTATTTGTACAGATCGCAATTAAAGTTACAAAAAGGAATTTCGCCTATGGACATAATTTATATCGAACACTGCTAGAATATAAGTAATTTACTCTTCGTGTATACAAAGCGCAAATTAAAGCTAACATTATTAAAATACATAGACATAATAATTGTTTTTCATGTTTATATGTAGAATGCGGTAACGTTTTATTTTAATACATTATATAATTTTCTGTATGCATAACAATCCTCTTCCCTATCAACAAGTAAAATAAACTGTCTGTGGTTGCCAGGGTTGGAGAAAGGTTTTATTTTATTTGGGGAGCAATGCATAGCTACTAGGTATTATAAATATGTGTCATACATGTTGATAAAATGATTTTCAAAATATTAAACTTGTTGTTGTTAAAATTTCTTGACAGAAAATCACAATTTAAAGAAAGATTAATATAAATACTATTCACACTATGTCCTACGTACTCTGAAGTATATTTTATTTAGATAGGTAATCGAAGTTTTTTAAAAATTAAAACGTATTTTATTTTAAGTGTAGTATACCATTATTTAATGATCGTAACGTTTACTAATAAAAGGCGTTATTTACTTGCCTCCTATTTTGTTATACTTTAACAACGGTTTCAACTACGAGGTTAACTTATAGTTGGTATAGGATTTCCTTATAGCTCATTTGACCACGGTAAGAGCTACAAGTTTCCTGTCACATTGATCATATTTTTTTTGACATGTGATTCAAAACTTCTGTTTTCTGGTTTAATACGAGAATATCAATCTTCAGACATACTCGTACATCACCCACACGATCGACTACAAGAAGGAAACAGTCGTGCATTATTTCTTTAGTTACATATATAGTTTTAAGCGCTACAGCATGTGTCAAGCTAGAAAATCTTTAAATATATGTTTAGAAGAAAATTACAATACTTAATGATTTCTCTACAATATCATACGAGCGTGTCAGCCCCACAGAAAGTTGGTTATTACTGGCAAACGAAACAATCTATAATTTAGGTACTACTTTAACTTGCTTAGTTTTTCACAGACTCATTCCGTTTCTAGTTGGGAGAGACTGGCAGTTAAATAGGGCGAAATATGGTGTATTATTTATATTTACACAATGTTGAGCTCTGTTGTGTATTCAACTAATTTTAAACAACTACTAAGTAACTAAGGTATACCTAATCTCTAAGCCGCACGAGACTACAAACATATGCTCGTAATCAACAAATAGTTGGTCAAAATAATTTGTTAGCTAGATAAAACATGTGTTCCATGTGGGAATCGAACCCACAACTGCTGGTAAGTAGCACGACATAATTACATTAATTACCACTGCATTTACATTAGCGTTTTCTGTTAGTTGCTGTGTAGGTACTGTGGGTACATGTGTTGCATTCACTTTCCAAAACTATCACCCAAAAACAACAGTCATCTATCAAACTATCTGTGAATCTCTTAGTGTATGGCTAATACGATTATCTAACAATTTAATGAAGCCTAATTGTTTATTTAAATTTTTATCTATTTTATTTTATTCCTCATATGAGAAACTAAATTCTGTGATACATAGTTCTAAATTAGGTCAAATATATAATATAAGTACGTTAGGCCGGGTTCCCACTACGCCGGACCGGCAGATCTGCCGAGCCGGTAAAACTGCCGGAAAGGATTCACATTAGCCTGAGTCCGGCATTTTTACCGAGCGTTTTGTTACTAAGAAAGTGCTGGTAGAACTACCGGACCGGAGTCATGTGAACGAGTTTGTGCCGGTATCTGTCCCCCGCTCGCAGCACCCGAGCTCCCCTCTCTCTCGTCACTTCAAAGTTCACCCATTAATGTTTCAAATGTTCTAAGTGAAAATCTTTCCCGTAAAATAGGATGTACCCAATGTTTCCTTTTATTTTGCCTTCTATTAAGATACCACCACTACACAACAATTTCGTCATCCATTGTGCGCACAGCTCCAAATTTAACTGAGGTAAGTACTTGACTGTCTGATTTTCTTGTAAGGTCCGGTGTATATGTAAACACTCTGTCCGGCGTCCGGTTTACAGCAAATCTGCCAGTCCGGCGTAATGGGAACCCGGCCTTACTCTATTTAAATGAACGAAACCCAGGAAAGGACAAAGCTTTTCTGGGTTTTGGACTATTCCGTAGCTTTCTTAAATTTCATGATAAGCAGTTGAGTATTTTGAATATTATAATATTTATAAAGATATTATCGTAATTAAATTATTTTACTATTTCGTTTAACATATTCGCCGTGTGGGGCCGGCACCAAGAATAGCTCCACCTGTATCTTCCTATGGGAGTCGTAAAAGCCGACTAAGGGATTACCGGGGGACCGGGCAGCAGCGTTCCCCTGTGTACTAAAAACATCCACTGCGATCGCCAACCCGCCTGCCAAGCGTGGCGATTATGGTAAAACCCCCATTTTAGGGAGGCCCATGTCCAGCAGTGGACGATGAAAGGCTGATGGGTGGATGGATGGATACGTAACTAGTTATGGCACTAACATAAATACACAAACCAATTATCATGGAAAGTAAATGTACTTATTGTTTTACGTAACATACTCGTAGTTGGGATTTGTTAATCATATCTTGATAAGATAAAGTATTCTTGTGAACAAGTTGCTATTTGTTATCATATTCCATATTATTTTATATTGGTCTATTGATATCTTCTTGGGAAAAATGTGGTTCACTCTGAGGTAGGGACCATATGCAAATCAAGTAGATAATGGCACTAGTGTCACTACATTAGAAAGAATAGGTACTTTAAATCACTATACATATAATTATAATATCTTATAAATTGTGTATCTATAAAAATGTGAGTAATACATTGCCTATCATTACGGACAATGCAAGGATACTTTCAGAGACTAGGCGTGGCCGTTAACCTAGCTCGTAACAGCTAGACATAATGAGGTTATATATATAGATAGCAATAGCTACGTTATCCAAGTCGGGGTAACCTGAACCTCTTCCGCAAAGCAATTTATAAGTGCCTTATTCCGCGTAACTTTTTTTTGTTAAGACGGGAAAACATTTTCCTTACCGCACACCACGTCGTTCGGGGCAACGAACAGGGTAGTGTGGGGCCCTCACCCACTAAATAAACCCGGCGGCTTACTTCACGTTAGGTACGCATTTGAAATATTTCTTGTAATAATTCTAGAGACTTTTTGTAGTTAAGTAGTTATATAAAATAATCAGTCGTATTCTACTTGTTTTACATGTTTCTACCATTTTATTTAGGTACTATACAGTATAAATAGAATACAATAATAACTCAGCTTCATTGGAAGTTATGTATCGAATACAATCTATTCACCAATGTTACTATTATTAGAGTATCAAGTATGATCGTGCCTTAATTATTATCATTTATTATATTTTAACACTAGCAACTCTTTATTCCAAACTCGTTATGAACTAGGGAATTCGAAGAACAAGTGATAATTGATAGTCAATTTTAATTAAAAACTATAAGGCCACGTTGTGTTTTAAGTCTATTATTAATATTATTATTTATTATAAGCACTGAGCCACACATATATAAAGCAAGTATGTAAAAATATTGGACACAGTAATTTAATATTTGAATTACAAAACAAAATTAACTTTGACTAACACAAACACTACCTATAAACAAAAGAGGGTAATCAGTAATCACAAAAGCAAAGCCATATCAATACTGTTGATTTTAGCACACATATATCCTATTTATAGATGCAAAAGTTATCGCGTTACCATGGTGACATAATCCATGCTATAAACATTCGAGCTTTATCAGGATTATCCAGCGAATGACTCAATTAGGTAAGCACCCTATCAGTCCTAACTTATAGCGCCTTAGATTATGCAAGAGTGGGTTAACGCCATTACGAACTTAGTTAATCCTGAATATAAATCTAATTGTCGACAACTTCCAGACATAATAAAGCAAAACTGCCTTTTGACGAAGACTTTTGTTTTATACCGCTCTCGATATTATGAATTTAATATTCATCTTTTAAGTTTAGGTTGCTTTCATCGAAAAGGAATTAATTGAAGTATTGAAGATGATTAATTGTTTTTCAGTCCATAATTTTATTATTATCTAGCTAGTGTATTCGGAAGACGTCCTGCCCAAACGTAAGCTTGTCTACTCTTAGCGGTTTTAGATTTTTTATCGATATTTGGATCCGAACGCTCGGTTTGGGATTAAACTTTATGGTTATGATAAATAATAATTATAAAACAATAAATTTACACAAATTTTGCTATATATAAAATCGCAGCGCCGCCTATTGAACTCAACTTTGGATCTAAAATTCTAAATCGTCCAGGGACCCATTAAAGCACATAAAAAAAACTCAAAAATGGGTCCTACCGCATAGCAGGAATTCAGTGACTAAGAAATTTTATAGGTATATAAAGACTAAAATAGAATTACTTAGAAAGGTTATATATAAAGACTAGTAACACGTCCCGGCTTCGCACGTATAGCTTGGTTCGTAGGAAAAATATGACAGAAAGTTACCAGATCAACCGAAAACTTTTATCAAAATCGCTCCTGCCGTTTTGGAGTCCATAAGGAACATAAATACAAAAAAATATTTGTCAGTATTTATCAATATTATTATTTCACAATTCATTCGATTGAGAAGTGACTGGTAACTTAAAATTGCGATTTTTAAGGCTAATTAACAAATATGTGTGAAAGAAGCTTTCTGTGAAATAAATATTCCCCAGATTTCATAAAAAGTAGGTAGTGTGAGACCATCTCTCTAAAATAATCCGCCCTGTGCTGTCTCTCCGCCTTCATTGGCGGACCATTGGAACTTAATGACATCTTTTCATTACTTAATTTCTTAGCTTGCTATTTGTTATGAGGCTTATTACTATCCGTTGAATAGATAAATTATTTTACAATGTAGGTAGGTACCTATATCCTAGATTACCTACCTACCTATCTACTTAGTAGTAATATGGAAACTGCGCATGCTACAGCCAATTGGCATTTTACCGTTTTTGCGTGATTGAGTAACAAACATTACCATTACCACATCCAAACTTTGTGATATTTTTTGTAGGAACATTAATTAAACGAGAATAGTACTTCAATCAATCACTCTTATCAAAAATCAATATTTGAGTAGGTAATACGATAGGACTAATTTGTCTAATCGAGGCATTATTAGTTGAATAAGTGGTTCTATCTCACTTATGTGCCTATAGGCTATGTGATATCAGCGTTAATTGATAGTAATGTAATTTTGTAAACAGACCAAACGTAGCCGCTCCAGGTTGAGAAGTTTGGTAACAAAATATGGTTTTTCACTGACTTATAGCTATGATAAATAACTGCAGACTGAAATAGGTACTTTTGTTTTGACTATGTTACCTGCTTACTCCTAGAGAGGTTATCTTGAGAGACACGTTATTACGCTATTCCTTAGAACCATATAATTTATTTCTTAATATATTAACAGTTTTCACGACTGAAAAAGCAATAAATTCTCATAAACGTCTTTGTTGGTTTATCAGCAGAATACATAGGTATATGATGTATTAGAAAAGTGAAAAAGTTTGTCATCAAATGTTAAACATCTTATTTAAAGAATTCAATATAGAAATAGATTAGTAAAAAACATAATTTTACTAATATGTTTCTATAGTGCATAAGTACCTATTATCTATTTTATAATTGTTTATTTTTTTGGTATTATTTTATTTTATTTATAATTGCGAACTAAACAGGAATAATAAAAAAATATGTGATAACTTTATTATAATATATACCTACCTACTTACTCAAATAATACTAAGTCACAGTAATAGAACATAAAAGCGACCACGATATAAAAGAAAATTTGACAGCGGCACTATTCCCGAGTGGACTTAGAGAATAATAGTACACCTACGATTTTCGTCCATCAAGATAAATTATTCAACGTTACAGTTTTATGTCTAACGATCTAGCAACATTATTAGCACTCATTTTTCGGCTTGTAACAAAATTAGAAAATGCCACCGTTTCTCAAAATAATTTTAACCATGAATTATGCAACATAAAAGTGAACGTTTTAGTTAAATAAACAAAATTGTGCCAGAAATAGAAGTCATTTCTTATGCGTTTAATAGTATTCCAAGGCTTTAAAGCCAGAAATATTTATTACAATTTTGCATTTGAGATAGGCATAAAATTCAATTTTCAGTCGGGTAAAATGTACAGAAGCTGGCAACGTTGGTTGTGAAAACCTACTTTCAACAAATCAATACCTATAAAAAATTATAAGTAAATATTTTTCGGTCTTAATAAGTTCAAAGTATAGGTAATCAATCATATGGCCTATTAGTATGTGATTTGAAGAACAAATCAACTATTGAAACGAGAAATTGGATTGACGACTCCGTCCGCATCACATTCATTACGGAAATAGGTACTACGTCACTCAACGGCACAGTACCTAATTATCTTTGCAAAAATAGCTATCACATAGGAACTATCCATTTTTCCTGGATAAATAGTTACGTATGTGCTTTTCTGCATTCCGGACTATGTGTGTAAAATTGCATGATAATTGGTTCAATTGTCACATCGTTAAAGCGTAACAAACAAACCAAGTCACATTCGCATTTATAATATTAGTAAAGATAAGGATTAAAATAATTATAGTGTGCCCCTACCGTCAGTTACAGCTTATAACTTCTATTATTTATAGCATTCGATAGTTATCGATATAGTTACGTGAAAATATAGACTCAATACAAATTAAAATTATATTTGCAAAGGATACTTAATAAATCAGTAAAATGTCACGTATAGTTAGTGAGAGATACTAACACTTGCTTGATAGACTAGTTTCACTGCTCTTAATAACGTAAAAATGTCAAGCGAAAGCCATATTATATTAAAGGCAGGATAAACGTTAAGCTGTATTCCGGCGCCAGCAAAATATACCTATATACATACTGCTATAAGATATAAGACGGCACTCCGTCACGATTACATTCTTAATAACAAGGATTTATTTCTATCTCAGTCACAGCTTCAATTGTATTTTTTAATACGGAAGGAATTAAATACAAAAAGCTAGCTAAGATAAAGTATTGTAATTACGAATTACTAATACATTATTTCTACGTCCATCTGTTGTATAATTCATATCTACTATTTAACTATTTATGAAGATAATTTTTAATAGAGGAATACGCGTTTCCGCCGCGCTGGGTTGCCAGTCATAATACCACACGCAAGTTGCCAACGTTTAATTAAAAATTTATTAATTATTTTTATCGCAATAATTTCGATGATTTCTTTTCCAAAGCATAGTGTAAGTATATCATAGAACTTCAAAAGCTTGGGTCGCCATTTCTCAATTGACCGCAACCTATGGTGACTGGGTGTAAATAGGGATTACTCCGTAGAATTCATATGTTTATAACATCCTACTAAAATTGTAAATGTGAAAATTTGTATATTTATTTTTATTATGTGGAATAGCACATAGGATACTTTTTACGCCGAAAAAATGTTAAGTTCTCGTGGGATATTTTTTGCATAAAGGTTATTTATGTGTCATAGAGTTCTGAAGTCCACGCAGAAGAAGTCGCGCGCAGCTGCTAGTATTTTAATAAATTACACATGACCACATTCAGCTAGGCAACCCTGTGTTATCGTATAGAGAGATCAGCCGTAAGCACAACGACTTTACGTGCCTTTGAAGACTTCCAACGCCGAGCTGTTAGTGTAAATTTCCAGACAATAAAATCAATAACTTTTTTTGTGGCCAAACCCGGGATGCGAACCCGAAACCTTATGAGCTGCAATCGCATACGCTACCTCTAAACCCCCGAGATATAATTGCACTATTATAGGTATAATTTATGTAAAGATTTAGAGAGAGAGAGCTGACTCTAATCAATATAGATTTTGGGTTAATTTACTATAACAGCTGTTAAGTCTGAAAGCTAGGAGACAAATCACTCAATATGAATATGGAACATAGTTCCAACAACACCATCTCGTCATATGTATTCGTTATAATATCCTTCTATGGAACATAATATAAATCGTTACATACTCGTTTGTTCTCGACCATGGCCTTAAATCGTACATTTAGATCGTGTATATCATACCACCTGCTCTCATAAAGCTATCGTCATTATTATAATTTCATATGTAGCAATCGATATAAAATAGTTTAGATAAATTGTTGTTTAACTTTGAAATAATAATTATAAAACTCTAGAATTGATCGATGAATGAAACACTACTATGTTTTAGTCAACTTGCAATAGGAGGAGTAGTTCGATTTAAACACCAGTCACTCACTTCTGTGTGCATTGATAGAGAGGAGATTTAATTATATCCAATAATAGATTGAAATAGTAACCGGTTAAATTTAAAAAATCTATATATAAAAAAATCAATTGTTGTTCGTTAGTCTCGCTAAAATTCAAAACTGGCTTGACCAATTTCAATAATTGTTTTTGTTTTGTTCGCTCTAATACAGGGGTAGTATAAAAGTAAAAAAAAAGGGAAAGCCTAAAATAAGTAGAAACATTTAAAAAATCAGTATTGGTAATTTTTTATAATTATTTCGCTAACAGAACAGACGACATAATGACGCTACCGTAATTCTTTCTAATTCATTTGCATTACAAGCAAGTTTCATTTAATAACCTATCAAAATCCTAATCTCAGGCGATGCAGATTAATTAGGATTGATAAGTGCTGATAACATAAATTGTAGGTGATATGAAGTTTACCGGGTCATCTAGTTACAAATAAAATGCAAAAGTTAAACTGATGAAAATGGCTTGTCATTCACTAATCACACAACGCTAACAAGGTTTTTTAATATTAAGACTAAAAGAATGATAAATATTTTACTTCTTATAAATCAAAGTTAGAAGCGCCGCTTAATCATTTTAAAATTTGAGTACCTATAAGGCCTGAAAGTAAAATAAAGTCTTTCATATAGCATTTATAAATAGCTAGGTAAGCTATAAATGGATAAGCTAATCTTCGCTCTGCGACGCTTACGAAACTGAAACGACTTAATTATAAATACCGATATTCTATTTTTGAAAACAATAAGCACTGTATTTTATTTTATATTTAACACAACCTCTACGCTTAATGTCAAATATCACAATCTATCGAAGTTGTACAACTTATTTATTTATTACATCGGGTTAAAAGAACAGAGAGAGAGAGAGATGTAAAAGAGAATAAGAGTATTTTTTTTTAATGAGATACAGACTTAAATTATTGCTTAGTGTGCTTAATTTTTCATCAAAACATTCCACTAATTGATAAATAAAGTAGCTGTTGATACACCGTATAAAAACAAATAAAATCTGCTGTGATAATCACGGAAGCTACACAACAATACATATAAACAATGATTTCATCAAAGTAAAATTGGTATATCACGATTTATTTAAGTACTTTTTTCTATTGAAACACTAACATTAATTAAATATTAACAATATTAAAAATAATTAGATAATAAATGCTATGTATGATTGTTTAGGATATCAGGGAGGTTAGGCAGAATCTCATATCTCACATGTCGATCGTATCGTGATCACTGTGATTGGTTGAGAGATCACCGTGATTGGCTAACGGACTATTGCGACATAGCGCGTCGGTTTTTTAACCAATCACAGTGATCACGATACGATCGACATGTGAGATATGAGATTCTGTCTACCCCCACAGGTTTGACATGACTTGTAAATATCCCAAGAAATTAGTGAACATTTATATATATTTCATGTGTATACATAATTCTTACATAACCTAAACTGCAAAGAATTACATAATCAAAATTCTGAATATACATATATATGACTTATACAATTTTTATGACCTAAGGCCACCTAGTTCTGTCAATATTTATAAGACTAAAGGAAATTATGATTTAGTTATTTACGATTTTGTAGAGCGAAAATTTTGTGGTTAATAATTTCACTATCTTTTCATTAGCACCAAAAATATCGTTATTAACTATTATATTTATCGAATCAATATTCAATGTAAACTTGTTCACAAAGAAAGGCAGAAAGAATCCAACCACGGAACCTAAACATAATTATCCTTGGAATACAATTGACGGGCCTTGTGGCGTAGTCGATTAGGGTTCGATTCCCACTCAGGACAATTATTTGTGTGATAAACACAGATATTTGTACCATCCATCCATCAGCCTTTCAACGTCCACTGCTGGACATAGGCCTCTCCAAGAAATGGGGAATAGTGCCGTAATCGCCACGCTTGGCAGGCGGGTTGGTGATCGCAGTGGATGTTGTTAATACTCGAGGGAGTGCTGCTACCCACTCCCCCGGTATTCCCTCAGTCGGCTCTTACGACTCCCGTGGGTAGAGAGGGGTGGGACAATTCTAAAGCCGGCCCCACACGGCCGGCACGTACCTATATTTGTACTGCGTCTGGGTATTTTCTTATCTAATAAATGTATGTATTTAAAAAAAAAGTAATATAATGTATTATATCCATAATTTACCCATAGCACAAGGGTTAAGTTTAATTTGGGAACAGAGAAAATTGTGTGACATGTCCGTGAAAAAAAAATTACTAAACTTTAGCTGGTCTTTAGGTATTTCACTAAAATATGTTTGACGATTATTTTAACCACAAAAATTTTGGAATCGTTTCAAAAACAGTATGTTAAAGAGAGAGAGAGAGTTTTTCAATAACTTTAGTTTGACGGTCCTCATGGCGTAGTCGGTAGTGTAACCAACTTCCGTGCACGAGGTCGTGGGTGCAATTCCCACTCAGGACTAGGTATTTGTGTGATGAACACAGATATTTGTACTGCGTCTGGGTATTTTCTATCTATTATATGTATGTATTTACATAGCACAAGCGTTAAGCTTAGTTTGGGACAAATGTCCGTGAATATTTATTTATTTATTACTAAAAATTGGTATTCATGGAGGGTTTTATATTCACTGCATGCGATGTCAGCCACCCCTAGTCTATTTGAATCATATTTTAGAGAACGTTATATGCCTAGGGGCTCGCAGCTTAAGTAGAAATTCATGGGGACGTTTTGCTAATAGTTCGCCTCGTTTGCAGTTTGCAAAATTAATAATTTTATTTTCTATGCGCAGAATGGTATTACTAAAATGTTAAATAAAATGGCAGTAAAAAATATTTAATGTATACAATACTGTAGGTTTCTTAACGTTATCATTCTTTGAATTCGTATTTTTTTTTCTACTACGTGGGCAACAAGCATACGGCCCACCTGATAGTAAGCGGTTACCGTAGCCTATAGACGCTAGCAACATCAGAGGCATGACTCGCGCGTTGCCATCTCCAGACAAAGGGATAGAAGGTTGAAAGGAAGGATAATAAGGAAAATATAGGTAGGATACTAAGGAGAGGATAGGGAGGGGATTTGGGCCTCCGGCGCTCTTACTTAGCATTTGAAACACAAAGGAGTTCCTCCGGTTGTTTCACGCCGATCTACTGTAAAAGGATGGTACTTCCCCGATCCAGCCAGCCTATTCATGTTCGGATAAGCAAGGCTCTACTACTAGAATTATGGGATAATTCCTAATAAATAAAGAAATAATAATAAACCATTGTTCTTAAAGTAAGTAATATAACCTTGGCTCTATTCAGATATAACTGAAGTAAGATTCGGTACACTATATTTAAATTTACAAGTTTCAAGGATAGTTATTGATTAATATTTCTCGTTGTCTACGAGTGTGAGTTATCAGATATCTTGTCGTTTACTTCCTGCCACAGATAAGATGAACACGAATCAAATAAGACAATTTTACATCTTTTTATCAGAGTAAATTACGTCATTATTATACAATACACTATACTAGACTAATGTGTCTATAGATTTCAGAAGACTTCTTATAATGGTTATATTGTTTCTGTAATTTGTTTTCTTGATAGGTTGCAGCAGTAAAAGGTGAAAAGCTAATTGTAAAACGATATGTTTCTACTCTATATTTGTAGTAGTATTGTATTATCCAATAATACTTTTTGTTGATGATCCATTTTCAGATGAATAACGGATTACCTCATGGTAAGGGGTAATCGCCGCCCATGTACTTATCCGTACCAGGGGTACAAGCGAGCCACTACCCATTGTGAGGGCACCCACTATGCTTTAGAGAAGGGATGGACATGGCCTAGCTCATAGCTGCTTAGAATGGTGGGACCATGATTTAATAAATCAATGGGTAGGACATAGTTTTTTTGGATCCGGAAGCAAGTGAGGGCTTACTTGACAATAAACCTTACTTGCAGTGTGGTTCTACTTTGAGATTTCTTTTCTATTACAGTGGTATTTACGTGTTTACTTAGTAGTTAGTTAATCCGTGTGGTGACGGATTAAGAATACAAGTGTCACCACCCCAACCTTTCCCACGGGTGTCGTATGAGGCGACTAAGGGAAGTAAGCAATTATCATCCATTGCATGACTGGTGGTAGGGCTGGGTACCAAGTGGGAGTACTCACTTGGTATCCGGTCCGAGCGGGTTGGTACCACCATCTCCCGTGTGACTGGCCTTGAAGCATATCGTTGCGTTTTGGCTGTAGCAGGAGATAGCCGTTTATATTTCATTTCATCTGTGAAATGAATTGGTGAGCAGAGGCTTGACAATACTCTCAGTATAGTCGAGTCCATGGGCGACGGTTACCATTTACCATCAGATGGACCGTGGCTCGTCTGCCATTACAAGCAATAAAAAAAAAATTAAAAAAAAGTAGGGTCAAAATCCGCAGGTATAACTAGAGTGGTGACGTAATGTTTTCTTAATCCGTCACCAGAAGGATTATTCTGTTTGCGTGAGGCTTAATACGGTCCAAGTCATACATTAATTTTGCTAGTATTAGACTTTGGACTAAAAATATTAAAAAAAAAACGGAACTTTCCGACAAAAAACACCAATGACTCATTCAATAATTATGGTATTATTCAAAGTTACTTCACATTTTTAATGCATTGTAGAGTCATGAATATAATAAATATATTTCTTCCTTGAAGAAACGTCAGATTTCCTGTTGACTGTTCATTTTACCAGATATTGATGGATGTCCATGTACTCTTATGTAGACTAACCCATTAACTGTCATATCCTACCCTAGTTTATTCATTTAACTATTCACAGGTACCTATAACCTAATAGATAATTATGTTTTAAGATTATAATTTGACGAGTTGTTGGCCTTATTTAGTATTTAATATAATAATAAGTATTTTTAGAGCGTATTTCTTTAACGAAACTGATCTATACCAACAAAAATTTTTATTTAAGCTTATGGGAAATAGGTATATCTGGTAATAAATCATCTTGAAAAACAAAACGAACCTCATTATCAATCGTCGCTATAATAAATCCCGACCAAACGTTAGGTTAGCGAAATAAACATAACGTAAACTCAGTCAACAACATAAAGTTACATACAATTTAAATACTATTAACTACTTAGTTAACAAATAATAATGTAACATGAAAATTATTAGAGGAGTAAGGGGTATCACTAACAACCAACATCTGATACTGCGACAGACTACTAGATAATAAACATACACTAATCATATGATTTACCGTAATACTTCTGCTACAAATCACAACCATGACCTAGCCAAAATTGATCTGCTAACATTTAAGTAGGTAGTATTGAATGTTTTGTGTGATGAACAATACCTTGTTGTATCCCGGGTGTCGCAGTCGGTCAAGACCGGACAGCTGGCTGACCGACTGGCCATCGCCAGTACCCCAAACTCCGATACGGTCGCGTTCCATTTCAAACGTGCACTTGCCCTCGCGAGCTGCTAGCGACTGTTTGGTGGAACCGAATGTAGCGCCAGTTTTGTCTCGGTGGCCGGGGGGCGCTGGACTCATTGCGGAGTCGCTCCTGGGAAAATAGGAAAAATTTTCAGCGATAACATAATTACGAACCACAACGTGGTTGCTTCCGTTCGATAACAGGTGGCGCTCGGTCGCTGAACTTATGTGGTTATTTTGCTAACATACCTAATTGTTTTTTTATTTAATTAATTTACTGAAATTTCAAACATTGTCACAACAATTGAGACTATAGTTTAGCTGTTTAAGAGCAGGTTCCAGTATATAAATACGATGTTTAAACATAGTCCTTGTGAATTGATTATTCTGCGGTTTATTGACACAAATACAATAGGTGCGCTACTAAAATCAATATGTCTGACCACAATTATATAAAATGCAGATAGGAAATTTGTGTTAGCAGGGCTCTGTAGTTGTACATTATTTATTTTATATACTTAGAAACAAGGACGAACTAAAATGCATTGTCGGCAAATTCAAGCGTCATTTAGGCAGACACAGAATATTATAATACTAGATAGAATATTTTAGGTATACTGAACAGGTATCTCCTATCACTTTATGTAAAAATAATTCCCTATCTTTCCACAAACATTATTGATCGATTATGGATTAAAATCATTACATTACTGGTAATTAAATTTTACTTGATTCCTTCCACGCCTTGACCCGCGTGGAATTACGAATAGAAATACATCCCTCTACAACACATTAATTATTTCTATGCCAAAATGGCTAAATCACAAGAACCATACATTTTTCGGAATAAACATTAGTCCTTTTCTAGACTATAGATATGCACAACGTTATCATGATTGGTTCAGTAGGCGTAAGAGCATAACAAACAAAATAAACTCACTTTCTCTTTTATAATATTATCGAGGATTAGTTGCTTCGATCAGCAATTGCATTTTTGATCGAAGATTAGTTGACACAAATTATAATAAATATTTACCATGACGCGTATACGCATTCAAGTTAACAATAAATTGCGATATGTTTAGCTTATACGTCTTAAGATGAGGAATCAAATTAGTCTGTTTAGTAACTTTTTAACATTAAAACCTATTTTAAACTCTATATTTTTAGTAGAGTTCTTATCATAAAAGTGGTTCGCCTCGGTCGACTATACACGCTTCTAGTACTTACTCACAGGTGCGTGTAAAGTGTCATTTTGTTATGTAAAATAACATAAGGAAAATAATGGTTTTGAAAAAACATTTTAACAGGAAATGTACTGTTTATATCTGATGATTGTATTGGGTTGTGTATCTATATTAATTTAATACTTCTCTCATACTACTTTATACATTTTTGACGAACTAATTTATCTATCAATAGAAATAAGCTATGTATGTTGTGGTGGAAAATGACATGATGATTGAAGTGCGGAATATCTAAGTATACTCTTTAGTTTACTTCAGACTATCACTAGAATATTGATAAAATTTCTATACCCCTATGCTACGATGCAACCCATTATACCTCCTACGCTATAAAGATGCTACGTGTCAATGACTACGAGGCTACGAAAGACTACGGCCTACCGAAGTTCAGCAGGACATAGAGCCCCTGAAGCCTCACACGAACAATTCATGAGTACAGCAAGGTAACACTATCTGAAAATAATTTTTATCTTGTTATAAAGGAATGTAGATCGCAACACTAAGTTAAATTTGTCATTTAAATCTACTTTGATAGTTTAAGAAGCTCTCTTTAAGTGCGAGTGTGCAAGTGAAACGAATTGTACCACGAAAATATGTTAATTAAAGTAGCTAAATTTCAGATTTCATATAATAAATAAGTGCAATATTATCATGACAGATTAGTTAGTGAGAATTTGCGATATGCCATTTATATGCTATGGATCTACAATATTTTGTCATTTCTGAAATGCATTTGCAGCAAGAGCTAAAACATTTAAACTATTTGCAATTATTGCAAATATGGTTTTGCTCTAGTAGTTTTACAACATACGGATATTATTATTCTTCTATACAATTATAAAGCTGTAACAGAGCTGTGTCTGTACATTTAAGATATTTGAGAAAATTTGACTGTCATAGGCTATATAGGCGGGTCTAAACACAAAACAATTTTTTTTTTAATTTTTGTCAGTTTATCTGATTGTTTGTTCGCGCATCACACAAAAAATACTAAACAGATTTTGATGCAATTTTTTATTTGAAAGGCCTTGAGTAGACTTAAATACTGGTATATATTTTATCCCGCTACTATATCGGGAACCTGAGATATAACCGAAAAATTAGAAAATTATTTATGCTAGATTTTTTTTTTAGAATTTATTTAAAAGAACTACTAGATGGATTTTTGTGCAACTTATTTTATTTGAAAGGCCTTGATTTAACTTAAAAACTGGTAGACATTTTATCCCGCTACTATATCGGGAACCTGAGATATAACCGAAAAACTAGCTTTTGACTGCGGCAAAGCCGCTGGCAAAGGCTAGTTAAATTAAAAGAATATTACTCTAGAAAATAATTTTCAGATAGCCGTTTACCTTTTGTTAAATTAAAAATAGCATTTATACGGGAACATATATATAAAATGCATCTAACACTAAATATGAACTAAAGTTTTTCTACTCGTATTTTAAACATTTCAAATAAAGGAACCTTTTAAAGGAGCCTTCCAAGATTGGTCTGCTATTTTTTGCACCGGTACCGACAACAGCAACTCGTATTAGTTCGGATAATGTATCTATAAAATAACAATAACAAATGCTATAAAATAACAATAACATATGCTAGTAGAATAAAACTGTAGACCAAAACCCAAGATCCACCAGACGTATATGCCGAATTTTTTTAACAGTTCAAATGCGACTTCTCATAATGCAATATACTCGTATCACAGAGGAATAATATTTATAAATATATGACGGGCGTAGATTAGATGTGTCGAGAAGAACTTATCTTTAGAAACATATGTGAAGGAATCTAACTTTTACTTAATTTTCATCACAAGTAATAAGATTTGATACCACATACATTTGTTGAAATTGTCAGGGGCTGGAGACTTTTGTACTCGTATCTTGTTATTGGTATAGAATATTAGATTAAAAATATTTAATGTAAAATAACTAAGTAAATAGTTTCCACATACATTTATTTATCATACATTGATCTTCTAATAATTTAGAATTTTAAAAATCTAACTTACTTAGCGTATTCTTATCAGAAAAAAATACCTATAATTCAACATTATTTTAAACCCACAGAGTACTTTCACCCAATAAGCACTTGATTCCATAAGCCGCGAAAACTGTCTTTTATAAATTGCAGGTCTCTGCTGCATAAATATTACGTAAAGATAAATGATACGACCATAATTCGTGAAGGATAATAAACTATATGTAGAGTGGAATCTTAATTATTGTTCTATAATGTGTAACTTGTAATTTCAAAGGGTAGCTTGAGACCAACTAGATTATTTTATTTTTATAATAGACAAATATCTGTCATTTAATAAATAACACTTACCGTTTATTTTTCTTATTATCAAACGAGCCATTCACATTTTCATCAATTTGACTTAAGGATTTGACTTTGCTTGACAAGGATTCCATTTTGAAAAAATAATATTAAAAATATCACAGACAATTTACGTATCTAAAGATAGCAGTAATTGATTAGTTTTGCTTATGGTTTATCTTAAAATACTTGAGAAATTCAATTAATTTTTATTCAATATTATCTAAAAATTGCTTCTTGCCAGCAAACTCCAACGAACACTGAATGACGACTAAAAATGCAGTGATCAGTAAATATTATCGAGAAATTATTAATATTCATGCAGAGAAGAGATAGTGCAGAAACCATGAACTTCCCGAAGTAAACAAAGATAAAAATGACCACGCGTTACATTAAACTTGGCTGATACATAAATTTATAGGTATTTCAAATTGCGCTTGCAAATTAATAACTTAAAATATAGTACATACTGGTACCAGCATTGCTAAATAAATGTAAAACAATTGTTATCCTAATTTACGCGTTTAGTAAAAAGCCTTCAAGTAAAAATATTTTTTTTATAAAAGGATTTATTTGCCTGCGCCCAAGTGTAAACGGACTGGGTCGTTAGTATTTTATTTGGGTACCTTTTCAATATTTTCTTGTGACTGATTGTGACTTGAATAAAAGGTAACTTAAATCTAGACAAAATTTGCTAAAGCCGTTGAAATATATTATAATTTTTAATGTTGTTTCTGCTCTTGTAGAGTTTTATTCCTTTTCATAGCATTTATCCCCTTCCTGAAAATATTAACCGCATCTATTTAACGTCTGAATGTTGTATTGGTTTAAAGCGGTTATACTGCCGTCTTTCTTCAAGTCATTGTTGTGGGTTGGTGTACTGATAAACTCTCATTACATAATTACTGTCGATATAATTATTAATTTGGTAGTATGTGTCAGGAACGTGATTACCTACATTATGATAATTTTTTATATGATACTAGCAGACCGGTTGCTGTGGCACACTTTAGTTTAATTGAGCGGGGTAACAACCATTATATCTCCCAAGTTTGAACATACTTACCATACTTTAATTAACAGCAATTTAATTTCGCTTAATTTCTATAAAGAGTAGTCGACTTACTGATTAACATATCAACGCACAGCCCAAACTCTTGGGACTAGGATAGTAAATTATGGGTTTCAAAGAAACCCATAAATTACTATACTGTAGATGGGCATTAAAAAAAGGATTTTACTCAAATCCTATCCAAAACTGATTTAACACTATGCTACTCGAACGAAACCACGGGTAATGCGCTAATAAGTTATAATTTAGAAATAGAGCAAGCTGGGTTGTCGACTCTAAAGTTTACCGAGTTTATCGAGATCGATAATGAGATTACTGATGGTAAGTGGTAAACGTAGTTCATCAGCACTGCCAAGCCGCTGGCGCTAAGTTCGTATCAGCGATATTTCTTTACAACTAAAAAACTTCGATATTTTTCACAACAAAAAAGGTCCCTTCAGATAAAACGAGTGACCAGTTTGATATTACTTCAGTATAAAGTATATTACTTCAGTAATATCAAACGGTTTCAGTGGTCCGTCAATATAGACGGAGAGACGGCACATGGCGGGCTTATTTAGTGGGTTAGGGCCCGCACTACTCTGTTCTTTGCCTCGAACAACGGGGTCTTCGCTTAGGTACATTATTTACTGCTGGAGAAATGAACGGGGTAGTGCTATTCTTCGTCTAAACATTTAACAGGGATAGCTCTTCATACAACTGTTCAATAGACAATGTAAACATGTTTATGTAGCATTTCAAGATATGACACGATAATTTATCAAAGTCCAGTTAAAAATAGCATTTATCCTGCATAAAGTGATATAAATATTATTGTAGCAATTATTTTAATTAGCCTAAAATTAAATTAAGACCATAATATGTTTTTAAGCACAAAAGATAAAGATAAATTAAAAATCTTAAATAAATAATCTTAATTCTAAATCTAAATGTTCCTATCATTAAAATATTACACACAATTTTATCGTTCGGTTTAACCCCTCCTCGTCTTTTAATTTAAATACTATGTAGGTACTCATCCTTCCTCAGAAATAACCTCTAGTGTTTTTTTTTTATAGATAATTATTATCATTCATTGAAAAGATAGTTAACATACAAACAGGTAGGTTAAGTAACTATCTGGGTAGTAACGAAAAGTATTTAAATACTTGCATTAATACATATATGTAATTAAAAAGTATCGTGTAATCTTTAGTAATATTGCGTTATTACTAAAACAATTTAAAAATATTCTGCGATACACACTTAATTCAAATCAGTACGCATTTTTACTGACTAAATGTTCTACGTAACTTTATACCTGATATCTGCGAATGGCTATCAGGCTAGGTTAGCGAGTATATAATTATGTAGATTAATATATCACCACTCAATTCCAAAAAAAATGTTGCTACACTGAAGAATTAAGGTCTGGCACCTGGGATAAAATGTATAATGTTATAGCCTACCCGATGACATGTTCTTTCTACACATTGATTTTCATTATAATCGGTCCAGCCGTTCTTGAGTTATAACAGAATATACAGATAGACAGACAATAATTTAGAAAACAAAGTATTGGAATCATGCAGTGAGTCCTAAAATGACTATCTCCAATATACATATAGTGCAGTCATTTATAAAGCCACGTAATTTTTGTAATAATTAAGTTCACCTTATAGGCATCGATAGAGAAGGAAACTTAGTGCATGTGGTAAATTTTACATAAAATGCACAAATGACGGATCAAAAAAAATATAATAAAATAAAGTCTTAGATTATAACAATTGTTGTGGGTTCGATTCCCACATAGGACAATTATTTGTGTGATCCACAAATTAATTATTGTTCTGATTCGGAGTCATGAGCACAGACCTCGATGTTCTGAGTATACCTACTTTTTGTCCGTAAATTAGTATGTTTGTGAAGTCCAACCATGATACATTGATTGTTCCCTAATGCAACACAAAAGGAATAGTACAAACAGTACGCTTATCTGCAGCCACAATAAACGTTTTGCATGACATGATAAAAACAAGTAAAAACTAAGAAATTAAAATATGTATGACGTTTAGTTACGTAAAGCATTTTTGCTCTTAAGAATTATAAATTATTGATTTATCATCGTAACGAAACCTTGCATGCCTGAGAGACGGCTTGTGAAGTCTGCCAAACCCCACTGGAGCAGCGTGGTGGACTATGGTCTAATCCTCTTCACCATGAGAGGAGACCCGTGCTCAATAATAGGACAATATAGAAAGAATATATGTTATTGTTGTATTTAACAAAATTTAGGAACTAATTTTTACAGTCCTAGGTTTGCTTTCACGCTGTTTTATAAAATCGATAATCATAACTGATAAACGCAAAACATACCAGCTAATCTGCGTGTCGAAATTCAGTTAATTACGAAAAACCGCTAAACATAGTTCAGCTGTATAACATAACTGGCTAGCGGTTATATAAAACGGCTAATTATGCAATACAACTGCGACATCTCGTCTACTACCTATCAAACGTCATTCAAATCCGTTCAGACATTTAGGCGTGATTCAATGTCAAATATCCAAATACCTAAACATCGAAACATCTTCACAAACATACGCGATTATAATATTAATAGGAACTAAGATGGTATATATTTGCTGGGGGCACTAACCTTATGACAATGTTGATAAACTAGGCTTAGCTATAAAAAGGTGCTTTGATTTTTTTACCGTATTGACAAGAGTAGTTTAGAGGCTAGAACAGTAGAGATGTTATGTACCTACTTATTCTACACATCTCATCCATCAGCCTTTTAACGTCCACTGCTGGACATAGGCCTCCCCAAGAATGGGGGATAGTGTCGTAATCGCCACGCTTGGCAGGCGGGTTGGCGATCGCAGTGGATGTTGTTAATAATCGAAGGAGTGTTGCTGCTCACTCCCTCGGTATTCCCTCAGTCGGCTCTTACGACTCCCATGGGTGGAGAGGGGTGGGACAATTCTAAAGCCAGCCCCAAACGGCAATATTCTACACATCTAGGTATACTATTATAAAGCTGTAATAGAGCTGTGTCTGTACATTTAAGATATTTGAGAAAAAATGACTGTAATCGGTTATATAGGCGTGTCTGAACACAAATCATTTTTTTTTTAATTTTTGGATATTTGTTCGCGCATCACGCAAAAACTACTCAACGGATTTTGATGCAACTTTAAAATATCCCACTACTATATCGGGGACCTGAGATATAATTTCAGAACTAGCTTTAAAGGCTAGTCTGTAAATTAAACAGTAGAACCCGATTTGTCTGGTCTAAAAAATATTTTGCTAAATAAATAAAATGGAGAATATAATAAAATGGGATGATAAGAGAAAGATAACAACATAAAACACATGATTGTCTGACTGAATGGGTTTTTAATAGGGTCTTCAACTTATCTTGGAGCAAAATATAACTAACCTAGTGGTAGAGCTTTGGATATCCCAGCATGAGTGGACGGGCTCGATCGGGGAAGTATCCTCTCACATAAGATCAGCGTGAACCAACAGTAGTGGTGCCTACCGTTGTATTTTGTATGGTGAGTGAGAGTGCCGGAGGCCCTAACCACCTCCCTGTCCTCTCCTTGTTTATCCTTCCTGTCCTCTCCTCAGTATCCTAACTATACTCTTCCTATCCACCTCCTATCCTTTTTCGTAGAGATGGTGACGTGTGAGTGATGCTTCTTGTATTGCTAGCGTCTATAGGCTACGGTAATCGCTTACCATCAGGTAAGGCCGTATACGCTTGTTTGTCGCTTGATACTCGTGGTATAAAAAAAAACATTTAGATTGGGTGCCAGGAAAAAAAGATATCCTCACTTAAAAGCCCACGCAGACAAAGGAATGGATGGATGACTGCTAGTCTATACTATTATAAAGCTGTACTAATATAAAGTGCGTAGAGTTTTGTCTGTACATTTGAGATATTTGAGAAAAAATATCTGTATTAGGCTTGCAAGTCTAAAAAAAAATTTTGTTTCTTCACGCAAATACTACTAAACGGATTTTGATTCAACTTTTTTTATTTGATAGCTCTTGATTAGACTTAAAAACTGGTATACATTTTATCCCGCTACTATATCGGGAACCTGAGATATTACCTAAATATCTAACATTTAAATTATAAAATCAAATAGCAAAGCCGCGGGCAAAAGCTAGCCACCTGTAAAATATTTTCTACACAGATATAGCCATCCCACAGAAACGCTTCATTTTTTAAGACTAAAAAGCCTAGGTCCGTCTCTATACTCCAGACTCTATGTACCTACTTATGTAAAATTTCGTGATGATCGGTTATGGCATCAAGAAGTAACAAACAAATAAACTCACTTTCACATTTATAATATTAGTAAGGAATCTTCAATAAACTTTGTGAAGATATAGCAACATAACATCTTAAAGGTTTTAAAACTACCTAATCAAGAGCTATCAAACTAAAAGTTTCATAAAAATCAGTGCAGTAGTTCTTGCACGATGCGCGAACTAACAAACAGATGCAAACTTTTAAAATAAAACGTTTTTGTTTCAGAGATGTCATTTTATCTTAAAATTTACAGCTCTGTTTCAGTTTCATAATAGTTAGCCGATATAGGTGGTGCTGCTGGTCATGGAGAACCAACAGCTTGTTTTTATTCGTGGCTTTTGTTAATTGATACGTTAGGAATAGGTGTAAAGTCCTTTTTGGGCATTTTGGGAGTGCAACTCATACATGATGGGCATTTGCAAGATTTGCATCCGGCAATTCTTTTATCGATAGTGCCACATTACGATACGTACGAATGCCTACAAAAAACACAGATTATAATTATATTTCTCATGATCATTATTATTAGTATAGCCCTGGTTTATCATAAAATGATTACTAGTCATCCTTATTAATATTATAAATACGAACGTGAGTTTGTTTGATACGATTTTTACGCCGTAACTAGGTACTATTTTTTTATTAAAACGGGAAAAAATGTGCCTAACCGTACAACCCGTCGTACGGGGCAACGAACAGGGTAGTGTTCCCTCATCCACTAATAAACATGCCGTGTGCCGTCTCTCCGTCTGTATTGGCGGACCACTGGAACTGTGTGTCACTTCAGTGGTACGCCGAGACTACTGAACTATTCAATTTTGCATACATTTAGTTTGGAGCCCAGAAAATAATCTTTTTATCCCGGAAAAATGAATGAATCCTGTTGGATAGCTATTTTTGCATAGAGATAAATTAACATTTTAACATAAATTAACATTTATTTATATTTCAAATTGTCATCGGTCAAAAATCACTAAATTTTTTTATATGCAATTAATATAACTCTACCTTAATTCGCAAACCACGTAACTCCATTTTGACCAACTTTTCAGGAGCAATAAAACTAATTTAAAAAAATAATGTTAATCATTTCGCTTAATAATGAATTTACTTTTCAATATATGGATACTACTAAAGTACGTAAACAACCAAATAATTAAAAAATATAAACATTTTAGGTACTTTATCTTAAAAAAAGGAGTTACAAGTTTTACCCATAAAAATATGTATAAAAATTGGAGTTACGTGTTTATCTAGTACCTACTTGATTATAAGTGATAGCCAAAATAACTTAAGTAGATAAAAATGTTTATTTCTTTTAATTGTTTTTGCACATATACTGCACTTAAATAAATCAGTCTGCACTTTAATAACAAAATATTTTTCTTTTATATACCATTATTTTAAAACTTTATTCACATCCTTTTACACAGTTAGTAACCTAATTGTAGGATTTTTTGAAAATGGGCTGTTGTAATAACAGTGCAATAACCTATGAATAACACAAACCAGTAATTAAATTTATCTTTTAAAAATACTATGTTGGGATCAATAAAAATATCATGAGTCGGATCAATTAAAACCATTGGTAAGCCAGAATCAAAATTCAGGATACTCAGTTTCTTCGATTAATACAAATCGTCTTGTCTTAAGCTTAGCTTAACTTACGAATATAACATCAAGAGCGTGCTATAACAAGTGGACGAATTTGTATATCTGGGATGTGGATTCAGTCGGGATGGAGGATAGGTATACCGCTGATATAGAGAGAACAGTAAATGCGGGAAATAGAGTGAACGAAGCATTGGGACAACTTGCAACCATCACTTCAGCCAGAAGACACGTGTGCTTGTCCCACCGTTATTATAATAACGGTTCCATATATGTAAGCGAGAGTTGGGTATGCAAAAAGGAGCATGAGAGTAAAATCAATGCGGTCGAAATGATTGCATTTCGATCTCTGCGGAGAATCTGTGAAGTGAGACTAACTGACAGCATTCGTAACGACGACGTAAATGAGTGAGTAGGTATGAAGGAGAGTATTGGTGTAAAAATGCGAAAGGAAATGCTCTGATGGTTCGGATATGTAGAAAGAATGCCGAATGAGCGACGAATATGAGCGATGAGCGGTTCCATCCATCCATCCATCAGCCTTTTAACGTCCACTGCTGGACATAGGCCTCCCCAAGAATGGGGGATAGTGCCGTAAACGCCACGTTTGGCAGGTGAGTTGGCGATCGCAGTGGATGTTGTTAATACTCGAAGGAGTGCTGCTGCCCACTCCCCCGGTATTCCCTCAGTCGGCTCTTACGACTCCCATGGGTGGAGAGGGGTGGGACAATTCTAAAGCCAGCCCCACACGGCTCAGTGGAAGGATGTAGGTACTGGGGGAGACCGAAACTCACCTACCTAACCAAACGATTATGTATTGAAGGAGTCAGGAGTCTCTGAACCCGGCGAGCGTGTATAAAGAGAATTATGAACGTTGAGGAAGCGAGAGATGTATGCAAGATTAGAGCCTTTTGGCACTCTGTTCTCTCTGCCTACCTCGCAAGGGTGATGGCGTGATGATAAATAAGTAAGATGTCCCCATGAGATGGTTCTTAAACACATGCTCAGTTTCTTTTACTTCTTCCTCTGCTGTCTTTTATTTTTAACCCCCGACGCAAAAAGAGGGATGTTATAAGTGTTTGACGTCAATGTCTGTCTGTGTGTGTGTGTCTGTCTGTGGCATCGTAGCTTTGAAATGGATGGACCGATTTCGATGTGGTTTCCTTGCGGTGGTTCTTAGTTATATTTGGTTAATATCGGTCCAGCAGTGTAAGAGTATCAGCTCTTTTCCAAAATGATGTAATGGCGTATGATTACTCGATGAAGTGCTTCACGCGTGTCAGTATAATCGTTAAACGACAATTAATTTATAACTTCGACCTGATGCTACAACCAGAATGCTCTCCAGAGAACCCAACTCTTCGAAAACTAACAGCAGACATATCGTATTTTTGGGTTCAATAGATTAGTTTCGCTTAGGTGTCTATAATTATTGTATTGCCATATAGGTTAGTTCAGTTTAAAAAGCATAATATAAAAATAAAAATTTTAAAAAATCCCTATGCAAAAAATACTTATAAACTATCAACCCTAACAATATAAAAAAAATAATTGTCCTTTATCAGTCGTTAGAAATCAAATAAACAAATGTTTATCGCAATGTAAATTGAAAAATATTTAAAAAGCCGTTTCTAAACATTATATTTTCTGATGAAACTTAACAATAAACTATATAGTTTATACTCAATTTAACGATATTTGTTTTTCAACATTCTGAAATATACCTAGATTTTTTTGTAGTGATTTAAAGTCGCCGCGTTTGTTTATTTGGTTTCTAACGACTGAAAAAGAACAATTATTTTTTACTTTTTAAGCGTTGTTCATTCAACTAACAAGTATTTTTTGCGGGTATTTTTTTTTAATTTTAACTTTAATTTTTATGTAAGGGTTTTTTTAAAATTTTTAATTTAATTTTTATGTAAGGACCAAGTATAAACTGCATCATCTTGAAGCTACTTTTAAAATATTTTCATGATTTTGTATGGTAGATAAGCTTTCTCTTCATGAATATAGGCGAATTGCATTATAGTCATAATGGAATAAGAATTGTTCCAGGCGTATTTACTGCCATATTTTTTAAACACAAAATAATATTCGCCATTGTCTTTAAGTGCATTTATTACTAGCTTAAAATAAATTAGGAGTTACGTAGCCCATATTCTCAGATAAGGATAAAATCAATACTACAAGTACGCCATTTAAAACTGCACCATTTATTTACTGTATTAGTACTTTAATTATTGAATTCAATATTTTTCAAAACTAATCGACATGCTATCAATATTTAATAAAGACTTCGCATTTTACTGAAGTATTTTTTGCTTATAATATAAAAATAGCACACCAATCTATATACACAATTTCGCGCCATAACAGTCTTAGTAAAAACGTTGCCAAGTGAGATACAAAGTTTGCTTTTGAAGAAAAATTAATGGTGTAGTTACGTGGTTTGCTTGACCTTAATTTTTAGTGTTACCAAAACACAAAAAATAACGATGCTTAGAAGGAAAAAATCCATTTTTTTTACGCAGCTATTTCCATCAAAAAGTCAATTTCGATTTTTGGTGGAGTTACGAGGTTTGCGTATTAAGGTGACGATTTAAGCAATAAACTATGTTCCGTTCAAGTAAGCGATATATTATGAAAAAATATAAGTGAAAATGCGAGATTCCTGGTGACCTGAGTAACAGGTTTCTTTTCAGAAACCTACTTCAGGCATCAGTCTCTCACGAAGAACCGGTAAAAGCTAAAACGTCTGTAACTCAGTAATAAAGAAACTTGACTCATTTAATGATGAACCAGAAAAAATATTCTGCGGTCCACGGCTCCACGCAGACAAAGTCGCGGGCAGAATCTAGTAGTAAAGGTGGGTGATAAATAATGTCACGATGAAAAAGTCACTGCGATCAGTCGTTAAAATATGTCGCGCGAAGTAACAACGTTCCAAAATCACGTATATTGTTCCTACGTTCCCCAAGAACTTCAGTAATATAAATACCAATAGTCGTCTTTGTCACTCACATGACTCACATCACGACAATACGTAACATGGAACGACCGAACGACCCATGGAACGACCTTGTAACGGCCTTGTAACGAAGGGCCAAAGCAAAATTATCGGCGCCAGGAGTAGTAGGGTACACTGTATAATGATTGGCACTTTAAACATATTTAAGATTGATATATATATATTTTAAATTGATAGGTGTTAAAAAGTCAGCAAACATTGATAAAGGGTTCTCTGGTATGTATATTTTCAAATGAAAATGCATTAATCAATTTAATTAGAGATTTTTAATAGAAAAACAAAAAAATAACAAAATAATATTTGAAATTACAGTCATTGGCACCATAAGTAATTAACACATAGAAATCAGTCATTGTCACCTAATAAAGTAAGATTATAACAGAAAATTGGTCAGAAAATTGTCATCATTGCCATTATTTACCTAAAAACTAAGCATAATAATAAATAATCTATGTTACAGTCGTTAATTGATGACCCCTTATTAGAAAGTGATGTTTTAACAGTTCTGCATGGCGCCGGTATATATTTATTTTCTTTAGTGCTGCCAGCTATAATATTATAATACCTACTTTTTTCTGCAAACAATGTTACTATTGCAGATTATGAAAAAAGTAGAACGGATATTTTTTGTTATACCAGTTCTTAATATTTGCATTTAAAATCCAAAGTGCCAATGACTAAGGGGGTGCCAGCAATACTACAGTTTACCCTACATATAACCAGAAAGTGACAGGTGTGACCGAGTAATCGACATGACAAAATCACGATGATTTGCCACTGTGACTTTATTGTCACAGGAACGACAGTCACGACGATCGAAAAATAACACTTCCCCAAGTCTATCTAATAGTTATGAATAATAAGCGATAGTAAATCTCCATCTTTTGGAGTTATACTTCTAGTGCAGCTTTCAACGAGGTTGCGCTACAACGTTAACGCTTCCATGGAGGGGGTATGATCAGACACCTAAACTCTTAATATCGACTTATAAGAAATTTCAAAATTTTACTAACGCCATCTAGTGGCATTAGACATAATTACTTTATCGAACAAGGTATTTAAAAACATAACTGTGACAAGTTTTGCAGTTACGAATTTAATAATTACTTTATTTATTAATGATGCCAAAGAAGTATAACTTCTCACGCGCGTACATAAGTACACGCATTTTCTTTCTTCTTTCTTTCTTTCAATTAGTAATTTTTTAAATTTTTCTATTTTGCTCTTTAACGCAACGACAAGGGTTATATTTATGTTACGCGACTGTTTCTTGTTATAATTAGCTCTAACTGAATACGTCATTCAACGAGAGTATATATGTGCGTTACCGAACCTTGAAAATTGCGTACACTGTTCTTAAAATGTCTTGTCATGTAAGGTAAACATTCCAATTATGGACACAAATTATAAACTTGTGAAATTATGATTTTATTTAAAACTCTAAAGGATTTTTTTTACTAAAACGTATTAAAGATTGTTAGTCACATGTTTTTCTATATTCCTGTTGCTTGCTTTCAATATAGGTAATCAAATAAAAATTTTACTTTTTTAAATAGTTATGGAGCGGCAAAGGCCACCTAGTAGACATTAGCATTAATTAAATGAACCTAGGGAGCAGACGGTTTGCCATACCACGTTTATTTTTATATAATTTTTCTTGTTCACTAACATAGTTTTAAGGTTTGATACTAGCCCAATATGGACTAATTTGTCTGAAAATAAATAAATAATAATAATAATTAGCTGTGCAGTATTGAATTTGGCATAAAGTAGTATAAGCCACAGAATAATAACGCGAACTTATATTTTTAATCAGCTTTTATTATTCAATTGACACATTAAAATGAGATTTATTATATATTTCTTATTTTCTATTATTGAAATATTATAATGACAAATTCAAAATATTTATACACTTTAGTCATCCTTTGTGCACTTTTTGTCATTTTTTCTTTTTCTTAATGCCACGCTAATGTGCCTGCTACACGGTTGTAAACCGGCGTTGGTTTCTCACAGAGCTGACCTTGCTAGATTACAACCGTGTAGACAGCGGTTTGCAACCAAATTTGAAAACAAACAATTGGCTGCTAACCAAGGTCACCTCGGTTAGGGCGTAGGCTTACAACCGTGTAGCAGGCTCTTAATTTACTTGCCTATTTTTCTTTAGAGGCCATTCATAATTTCCGTCACACAAAGGGGTAAATTTTTTCTGGGCCCATTAGAAAACGTTGCGTTTAGTGATGGCATTATACTCTAAAATAATAGCTCGTTTTTTATGTATTTTTTTATGTTAGCAACACTAAAAGCGCCTCCTCAAAGGAAAGGAATAGGAGGCGGAAAGGAAGGGTAATAATGAGAGGATGGCGGATAAGGAAGGGGTTTGGACCTCCAACGCTCTCACTCGATATACGAAACACAACTATCGGAGTACCTACGTTGTTTCACGTTGACGTGGACACAACAAGATATCTTTTTTGTTCGTCTACTAATGGCTCTTTGTCCATTATTGGTGTTTTTACCATACATAGCATCACGCCTGTATTCCCCGAAGGGGTAGGCAGAGGTGTATTACACACCCACGATTCGCTAGCTACGTTTAAGTCCCACGTAATAGGGAGCGAGCCTATTGACGTCTACCGGGCACATTTTGAAACTCCGGGCAGCTACTGAGAATTTGTCTTTTTTTTACGAAAAATCTCAATTATATTTCTCGACCCGGGGATCGAACCCGAGACCATGATCAGCAGTCGCTTACACTACCGCTGCACCACAGAGGTTATAGGTAAGATAAAAATACTTAAACGCAGCTGTGGTTTCTGTGATTTCTATCATTTACAACGATACATATATATAAAATGTATGTAGGTATAAACGATACATATATGAAATGTAGGTATACATACCTACATTTCAAATTTGTTTATATACTACCCACCCGATCATCAGTCAGTCATCAGAGGGGATAGAAATTTTAAATGTAAAACACAAAAGATGACTATCGTATCGTTTACATTGATATAAAAAGACTAGCTAACCTGGCAAACGTTGTATTGCCATATAAATTATTTCTAGAGAATTTGTAGAAAAAAAATAACAAACTTATATGCCAAATCATATATAAGTAAAAATAAAAATTTGACCCAAAAAATTAAAAAAATATGTTTGGTTTGGAGCACCCTTATCACTTAGGGGTATGAAAAATAGTTTACATCCTATTCTCAGACCTACTGAATATACACACAAAATTTCGTAAGAACCAGTCAAACCGTTTTGGAGGAGAATGAACATTGTGACACGAGAATTTTATATATCAATCAATCAATCATATATTTGTAAAATATAGGTGATACATTGAATTTTAAGTTATATATATTAGATGTCTTGACGTTGTAGAGGCAGTAGTTTTAACAAAATCCATTATTTTTTCATTTCGATTACTGGTAATTACTGCTGAATACTAGAGTTATCGTTAAACAACATAATACTTTCTAACATTTACGCGAATTTCACACATTTTGAAATAAAACTACGTTTACGGAATCTATCGCGTTTACTCGTCGGGATAGCATAAAAATCAAGTAAACGCGATAGATTCCGTAAACATAGTTTTATTTCAAAATGTTAAACAACATGTTTTTAATGTAAATTTAAAGCTTTTGAAGAAAAATAATTGGTTTTACTCTACTTTTAACCCAAATTTTTAACATATCATGCTAATTCAAGAGCGATTTCTGTAAAAAATGTACTAAGCTGTCAGTGTCCATTCATTTAAAAATATGCCTACTAAAATATCAATTTCAATATGGTATCACAATAGCAGATCCTTTTGTTTAACAAAAAGATATCCAATTTTAATTGAAGAAAAGAAGATTTTCATTAAAATACATTTTAAATTTTAGTTGCGTACAAAAATCATAAGTATTACTTATGATTTAGTATTACTTATGATTTTTGTACGCAACTAAATTACTTATGATTTTTTTAAAACAGTAACTACACTGTCAGTGCCTATTCATTTAAAAATATTCCTACTAAATACAGATTTTAAAACGGTTTGCCATCCCATTAATAAACAAAAATATTGCAATTTTAATTGAAAAAACTTAAAATAACATTTTTTTTACTACTGTTACAGACATCTTGACCTAACTTGTAAATTAGAACAAGGCATTAAAAAAACATCGTTTATTATCCGTGATCACGGCTGCTGCAACGCAGTTGAAACGTCGGGTAAAAGGTAGTTAATAATTTCACCTATTTTATACGCGAAAAAAGACCCGTTTATGCTACTTTAAATATCGTTTATTATTATTCTTTAAAATGATTACAAACACTGTAAAAATTACACCAAATGCTCGAAATTCTATTCGCAGCTATACATGCTCTGCAACGTCAAATAAACGACCGTTTAAGTCGTCGAGCATACTCGCTCTCGCTGATTTTCCTAGCCGCTGTCTGGATTCTAGTCCTCAAGTAGTCAATAGAGGTGATTTGTTCCTTGTAGACATTTTCTTTCAGGCAACCCCAATAAAATTATTTATTTAACAATATTATTTAACGATAGCTCTAGTATTCAGCAGTAATTACCAGTAATCAAAATTAAAAAAATAATGGTTTTTGTTAAAACTACAACCAAATTTGTAACAAGAGGTACAAATATCGTAAAAAATATCTAAATAAAAATATTTCCTGAACCTTTGGGTAAAAATGGATAAAATTGTAATATATTATAGTAAATTATCTGGTTTATCGAACTTAACGGTGGAACACTATTTACGCCACATCCTGTATATATACATGTGCTTACAACATTACGTAACTTGCACAATCTCCCCACAGCAGTATCACAGTCGAAGAATATGATTCTTAGACTGTGGCAGTATTATTTAATTAGTAATAGAGCCTTGCTCATCCCAGCATGAATGCTCGATCGGGGAAGTACCACCATCTCACAGAAAATCTGCGTGAAACAACGGTTAGGTTACGCTTTTTTATTTTATTTAGGCGGGTAAAAATGTACCTAACCACACACCCGTCGTTCGGGGCAACAAACAGGGTAGTGTGGGACCTTCACCCACTAAAGAAACCCACTAAAGACGGTAGGTTACCCTACCGTAGTGTGTATTCGTAGGGAGTGAGAGCGCCGGAGGCTCCAAAGCTCCTCCCCACCCTCTCCTTATTAACCTTCCTATTCTCTTTCCTTCCTCTCCACCTCCTATCCTTTTCCATGGAGATGGCGACGTGCCAGTGATGCCTCTGTTGTTGCTGGCGTTTATAAGCGGTAACCACTTATCATCAAATGGGTCGTATGCTTGTTTGCCACCCACGTATAAAAACAAAAGTTATATGTTATTTTTTTAAGCATTTAACATTGTCGGCTAGTTACTTATCGTATTTTGAAATTCATTTAACATGTTTGGTGGGCTACAAACACATTAATCTAAATAATTATTGTCTCCGCATACTAATTGAACCTTTCATGATTGAGTGATGGCAGAGTGGTTGGAGGGTTCGATTCCCACACAGGACAACTCTTTGTGAGAACCACAAATGATTGTTCTGAGTTTGGGTGTATTTTGTGTCCGTGAAATTATATGTTTGTAAAGGCCCCCACGATATAAGGATTACCTACAGGTTCTCTTAAAAAAGAAGGACTAATTAGACACATTCAAGACATTTTGCATATGTTATTTATTACTGACCTGCAAACATTGTACAAATAAGACTATTTTCCTAGAGATGAGACATATTGCTAAACGTTTGGACAGGGTTCTAATATTCGTCTAAATATCAGAACGTATTAAAATGAATAGCAGCAGTACACACACCTATTAGTGACGGACAAAATCTATGTAAGTAATGGCGTAATATTTATCATAATTTTTACTCACTACAAGTCTCGCCACATCACTCCCACGTTGATCAAAGAAAGACACGCATCAACACAAGCTCACGTTGAGCATGCTGAACAGTTTCTTATTCTTTCTATTTTTTTAGTTAATGTTATATAAATAACTATACGTACTTAATTATATAATTAGTAAACTAGGCTTAACATAATTGTATTCACCAGCCAATACACGGCTGTATACTGAATCTCAAAATACAAGCTTCGGCTTAGTTTGGGCACTAGTAACAAAACATTGAGTAATGCAACTATAATTAAGACTACCAATTGTGTAGGTATATTTTGTTGAAGACAAATCATGATTATTATAATATAACTGTAAGTCTTGATAAGCCTTTATGCCATTTAGTTTCTTCCAAAACAGTACTTAGCAGATAGTAGTCCGTGTGCTGACGGACTAAGAATACAAGTGTCACCACCCCATCCCTTCCTGCGGGTTTCGTACAAGGCGACTAAGGGGTGGTAGAGCTGGGTACCAAGTGAGAGTACTTACTCACTTGCTATCGGACCCGAACGGGTCGGTACCTACTGCCACCTCCTGTGTGAACAGCCATGAAGCACGTCAGTGTGTTTTGGCTGTAGCAGAATATAGCCATTTATCCTTTCATTTCATAACTGTGAAATGAAATAATGTGCAGCGGCTTGACTATACTTGACATAAATATCACTCCCGGTATTTTGAGTCCATGAGCGACGGTTATCATTTACCATCAGGTGGGCCGTGGCTCGTCTGCCATTATTAGTAATAAACAAAAAATATAAAGTTAGTTTAGTAAATAGTTTGAAAAAAGAACACGAAGACACTATAACAGTCCGTTAACAAAGCGTTTATCATAATTGATCTACGGTAGAAAGGTCTGATTGGCTATAGCCAATTAGTAACTAATCCACCTGAAGACCCCACTCCAACAAAGTTTGGATAACGGTGATGATGATCAATAGTTCTCATTAGAAATCTGGATTTAAAAAGCACCTAATGATAATAACAATGCCAACATAACATATGGCGGATACTTAAAAGCCTTCTCGTAAATCAATGTCAAGTTTAAGTACCTACAGCTAAATTGTTGAATAAAGTTGCACATAGTACGTTTTATAATAAATATATTTATACAAATAAATGAAGTGTCCGTTCGTAATTTCTTGATAACAGTTTTTTTATTAAATGCATATGAAATTTAACCGTTACCTACTTAATACAAATCGTCAATTTTTAAAGTTTCTCTCTGTTTGTTCAGACTAATCTCCGAAATGGCCGGATTTGGACGGGACAGTCCTGATGTTATAAGGAGCAACTTAGGCTACTTTTATTATGGTAAAATAATAAGGGTTCCACAAAAAAAATAACTTATACTCACGGTAACGAAGTCGCGGGTAGAAACTAGTTGTATAATAAGATAACATTGATTGAAATTTAAGTATATTTATAACCTATTAGGTATTTACTATTCTTTAAACTTATCAAGTTTTTAAAATGTTCACTTTGGATTTTACCATTTAAAAAGCACTTGTGCAAGAACTATAAAGTGGATTTACCTAATGCGCCATAATGTTTTTTCATATTCCGTTCTATTACTTTTTTAAATTAATTGCCACCTGAGTCATCACCAATTTCACAGGCTGCCCATAAAACCTTAATAAATATGAAAGGAATCATCATCTCCGGAACCTTATCCCAAACAATACGGAAAACCCATAACAGCAGAAAAAGTGCAAAATACAAAATTTATGATTTTGTATGGGAATCGCCTCTTTACATTACGAGCCTACTGTCTTTTGCCTAACAGACGACAAAATGATATATTATTATTAAAAGTGGAAAAAGAGAACTTTACTGCAAGCAGGCTTCGAGCCTGACTCCCATTCAATCCGGGGAAGTGCTCTTGAAATCGCCCAACGACGATTCCAAATCTTCACTTCACATTTGTTTTGATGTCTTTAGAACCCACGCCACCTATCGGATGCATTTTACATACATTATTCAAATATAGTAAACTTAATTTTGCAATTAAAATAGTAAAAATAATATATTATATAATTAAAATATACATAATTAAAATAGTAAAAATAACAAATAATACTTTTTGATAACGCGATTTTTTAAATATTGTTATCTGTATGCACTTGTCATGCTCAGCTACAACAAAAAATATTTGTTCTTTTAAAGGTTAAAGTAGTTGAGCATGTCAAATGCTAAAATACAGGTCAAAATATTCATTGACATTTATATGATATAGCTTCGCTCGTGCAAATAAATGAATATTTGAAATAGGAACGATTTTGTTAAAAAATACTGCCTCTAAATGAAATTAAACTATTAGTATTCATCAAAATTTTAGGTTTAATTACTATAGTAAGTACCTCTTTGTAATCGACATTTGCAGTGTTTCCTTTTGCGTCTAAAACTCACTCTGGAGCATGCAACATAAATCTCTCCGTTTGAAAAGCAGTCCTTACTAAAATCGATGTCAGTCATTTTCAGTAACTGGCCTTTTTTTGTTAAGGCGGGAAAAAATGTTCCTAACCACACACCCCGTCGTTCGGGGCAACGAAAACAGGGTAGTGTGGGGCCTTAACCCATTAAAGAAACCCGCCGTGTGCCGTCTCTCCGCCTTTATTGGCGGGCCACTGGAACTATGTTACATTCCTTCGGTGGTTCAGTGACTGGCCTAGGGACTTGTTAATTGTTATGGCAAAGCACACATTAAGAGGGATCTGTATTCTTCTACATTATTTTAATTTGTTAGAAAGAAAGAAAGAAAAAAAAAACATTTTATTGGTTGCCAACAACGACATAAATACAGAACAGACAATAAAATATTAAGAATGTTAAGGATACTCTGATGGAATTAATGGTATTCGTGGAATGAAAACAGTTCCTTCACCACGTTCGGTGATTACTGTGGCTCCTACGACGTTTTTTTAAAGAGCTTTGATTTGTGACTTTGTTCCATTGCACAATTTAGGTGATTAAGATTTCTTAATAACATTACTGGTGATCCAAATTTGAGAGTGAGTTTCCAGTGAGAAACACAGTCACTAACAATATACCAGACGCTTCTTCTTTTAAATTAAAGGGCGTTACAATTTACGTATTCCTAACTCATTGTGCTCTACAAAACGGATTTATCATTTTCGTAAAGTATTTTGACATGCTCAGTTAGGTACTTTAAATAACAAATTGAAAGTCGAAAAAGAGAATTTTAATGCCAGTGGAATTCGAGCCTGCGTCCCTTCCAATCTGGGGAAGTACTCTAGAGCGCTAAGCCATCGCAGTCACCGACGGCAACTCCCAATCTCCACCTCCCAATTGCTTTTTGATGTCTATACATTTCGTAAAGTATCCTAGAACCATAATTCATACCAAAAAATGCTGTGTCTTTCCACGCAAGCAATCGTATTTTCAATCGTCTTTCTGGACAATTCTCTTCATACCTACAAACGGCTGCTTTGTGAATATCCGGGTGGTTATTCAGATAATTAATTAAAGCTATTCTGTGTAGCTTTAGATGGTTTTATTGATAATTAATTACTGCAGCTCTGTGAACTCCTTTTTTATATTTAGCATTAGTTTTTTTGTATCTTTAGCATTTGTAAATCTTGTGCAAAATTTTGTAGGATTCTCCTTAAAAATGTGTACTTTATCAGAGATGTCTG
Source organism: Leucoma salicis (assembly GCA_948253155.1). NCBI lineage: Eukaryota > Metazoa > Arthropoda > Insecta > Lepidoptera > Erebidae > Leucoma > Leucoma salicis. The sequence continues at coordinate 20,053,138 of OX411814.1, read as the reverse complement.
ATTAAAGATAATAAATGAAAAGAAAATGCGTTGTAGTTGAGGTCCCTCGTTGACACTGTCACGACATGCAACTTTCAGGTCTTTCAGGTAATTTAAAGTATTTTGTAGGTATTATTTTTGTCTAGATATAAGTTATTTGTGTGTCGAGACTTTGTTAGTACAAGGTTTTTTTTTCTTTCTTTCTTCTTTCGTCATATAATAATTATAAGCGGCATAACAAAACAATAACCCGAACCAGAAAACGTGTATAATAATGCCATCTATCGAGTGTAAGCTTATTTATAATGCAAACTATGAATTTAAGAAATACAAAACTTATCTAAACAAATAAATAAATTTGAAACGTCTGTTTGTAATGTTTAAATAACATGGTTAGGGAGCTGGCTGCCAAAATTTCTATATGATCTGTTCGTGTGGCAGACATAATTAATATCGATGATTGTACCATAAAAAACATTAAGGACCACGTCTGCCACCACAATAAACCTGCGTTATCAATTGACAGCACTTTAAAAATGTAAAATGTCTTTCATGCTTTCTTTCTTTCTTAGAGAGAAGAGAGTGACAACAGTATAATTCCCCAAGTAGTTGTGGTTTACCTATTCCAACGTCAAGTCACGCGGTAATTCGCCTGACCCCCTCGGATTTAGATCACCAACCAATGAATCGTGGGTTTCGTTTGGTTCCAAATAATATTTCAAATTTTTAGAAATGTTTTATTTTTATTTTTTATTAGTGGTTGTCCGAACTAAAAACAAATAATTGAGGAAAAACATAAGGAGGAGAACACATTCACAGAAAGTTGTATGGTTTCACAGAAAGTAGATCCCAAAACAGAAATTTCCGAAGTATGTAGTTTAATTTTTTTATGTTTTATTTTATTTAATTTCATAAAATACAGAAAACAACACACTACTACGTGAATTGTTAGTAATAACAATAATAAACGGTAATACACGCTTTACCTTCCTTCTTGAAAAAAACTTTAAAAAATCGTACATAAAAAAAATCAGCAACCTAGACGTCTGCCATCGTGACAAATGATTTAGTATAGCTTTTTTTTACATTTTTGCATCTACGTCCCACGATAAAACAGAGCCCTGCACGTCTGCCTTTTCGATGTTTATCGTTTTAAGGTTGATTTTGACCATTAGTTCAAGTGGCAGATACGAACAAATGATTTATTATCTATTTTTTTTTTACATTTTTGAAGCGCTGTAACTCGAAAACGCAGGGACATACGACCTTCATTTACGGGACCAAATCGGTTTGTATTGGCATAAACTTCCATCCCTATTAATATGAAAGACGAACAAATCATATACCAAAATGGCTCCCAGCTCCCTAATCAACATATTTTTACTAAAAGCATATGAGAGTAACAAAATAAAAAAAAAATAAGTTTTTGTCTGATTGTTTGTTTCGGCTAATATCCATAACGGCTGGACCAATTTGGATGGAACTTTCACTGGCGTATAGCAGATGTTACAAGGAGTAACTTATGATCCTATTATTTTAGAAAAATAATTAGGTTACTGCAAAAAATTAAAAATCAAATTCCACGTGAACCAAGTCGTGAGTTGCACTTAGTTAATAAAGTTTGTAACTTAAACTTTAAATAAGATATATAAGCTTAAATATTGAATTTCATGCTTTTTCTTTTAAAAATAACAAACTTTTTATCCAAACTTTCGACCCTTAATTCACCCTCTTAGGGGTAAAAATTATAAAATCGCTGATATACTTCTTCATTTATTTTTAACCAGAAACAGGTATTTGAAATTTCGTGCTTCTTACTTAGAATATGACAAAGTTCCATGCAACCGTTATTTTTTTAGGGGTGAAATTTTCAAAAATCCTTTCTTAGTGTATCTCTACAACAAAAAAGTATTCGCATATATAACTAGCCTTTGTCCGCGGCTTCGCCGCAGCCAAAAGATAATTTTTCGGTTACATCCCAGGTTCCCGATATAGTAGCGGGATAAAATGTATACCAATTTTTAAGTCTAATCAAGGCCATTCAAATAAAAAAAGTTGCATCAAAATCCGTTCAGTAGTTTTTGCGTGATGCGCGAACAAACAAACAGATAAACAGACAAAAAAAACTAAAAAAAGTTTTGTGTAGAGATTTTTATATATAATTTTAGCATTTGACATGCTTAGCAACATACATTAAACACAAAGTGAAAAATGTGAAATCGAAAATAACAGTCTCGAGCAGGATTCGAACCTGCATTTCCTGGATACCGTCCAGATGCTTTGCCAATTCAGCCATCGTGACCCTTGCTCCTGCCTGCTAATCTCGATAACACATTCATACTTAACGTCTGGGTGACGCAGACGCCATCTGTCGGAAGTATTTTCATACATTATACCGACCAGGTAAACTTAATTTTACAATTAAGGTTTTACCTAATAATGACGCAAACCCTATAAATATTTAGAGATTTTTATATATATATTTTTAGCATTTGACATGCTTAGCAACATACATTAAACACAAAGTGAAAAATGTGAAATCGAAAATAACAGTCACGAGCAGGATTCGGACCTGCCTCTCCTGGATACCGTCCAGATGCTTTGCCAATTCAGCCATCGTGACCCTTGCTCCTGACTGCTAATCTCGATAACACAGTCATACTTAACGTCTGGGTGACGCAGACGCCATCTGTCGGAAGTATTTTCATACATTATACCGACCAGGTAAACTTAATTTTACAATACATTTTTCACTTTGTGTTTAAAACGTTTTGTGTTTAGACAAGCCTATATAGCCTAATTCAGGCAATTTTTCTCAAATATCTTAAATATACAGACACAGCTCTGTTACAGTTTTATAATAGTAAAGAAGACAGATAGATTAATTATTTCAAATTCATTTTCATTTAGCTTTCTAAAATCAAACCTTAGAAAAGGCATATTGATCAGGATGCGTATTTTTTTTTATACACTCTGCATGGCAAATAAGCATACAGGCCCACCTGATGGTAAGCGACTACCGTAGCTTATAAACGCTATTAACGCGTCGCCATGTCATCTCCAAGGATAGGGATAGGCGGTGGAGCGACAAGATAAAGAGGAGAGGATAGGAAGGATAATAGAGAGCGGGCGTATGGCAACGGACTAAGAATACAAGTGTCACCATCCCATGCTTTTCCACGGGTGTCGTATGAGGCGACTAAGGGAAGTAAACCCATTACACAACTGGTGGTAGGGCTGGGTACCAAGTGAGAGTAAGTAGTACACTTGGTATCGACCTGAGTGGGTTGGTACCACCCTCTCCCGTGTGACTGGCGATAAAGTATATCGGTGTGTTTTAATTGTAGCAGGAGATAGCCGTTTATTCTGTCATTTCATGACTGTGAAATGAAATGGTGTGCAGCGGCTTGACAATATTCTCGGTATAATTTATAGTTGAATCCATGGGCGACGGTTACCATTTCCCATCAGGTGGGCCATGGCTCGTCTACCATCTACGCAATAAAAATAAAGGATTGGGAGGGGGTTCTGCCTTTGGCACTGTCACTCAAAATACGAAAGACCTGCAATTGTTTCACGCTTAACTTCTGTGAGAAGGTGATACTTTCCCGATCGAGCCGGCCCATTCATACTGGGATAAGCAAGGCTCTACGACTAAAATTGAAGGTGATACGAAGATCACCACAAATTATCTAGTAATTATTATATTTATATTTTAATATAAACACACGGCATGTGGGGCCGGCTTTAGTATTGTCCCACCCCTCTCCACCCATGGGAGTCGTAAGAGCCGACTGAGGGAATGCCGGGGGAATGGGCAGCAGCACTCCTTCGATTATTAACAACATCCACTGCAATCGCCAACACGCCTGCCAAGCGTGGCGATTACGGCACTATTTCCCATTCTTGGGGAGGCCTATGTCCAGCAGCGGACGTTAAAAGGCTGATGGATGGATGGATGGATATTTTAATCATTTAATTTTTTATGACGTTGAAATTGTATTTTAATCTTTAAACAAATGAACGTAAATTTTGCAGTGGGAATGGTAGGATTTTGTGCCGTATAGCGTATCGTGCAACATGCACACACACGCACATAAGTTGTATGTATATACGACGTATTATTATCAACAATGGGTATATCAAATCTATAATTATTGAATCATTACAAACAACATTTCGTCATCCTGTATGTGCAAAGCGTTAAAGATTCGTCTGGTTAACTTATCACGATGACGTTACGAACTCTATAAACAGTTTTACTTACGAAGCAATGTAAATTATCTGTAATGTATGTGATAATGCGGTAATATCTGTTATGGAGTTGCACTTGTTATGACGAAACTACGCAAAATGTTCGCAATAACGTGTCGTATACGTGCGTGGTGAAAGTGCATTTGCAATATGTAGAAAGTGGTATATTACATTATAATATACAACATTACAAGCATTTTTTTATACTTAGAAAATAATGAAATAATGATATCAGGTAGATAACAAATAGGCTATTAACACTTATTGATTATGTACCGCAATTTGCGTTACCAAGCACTGGATCCTCAACGGTTATATCAATTCCTCGAGCAATATGGCCGACTCTTTGTTACAGCAGCACACTCTGCAGTCCACGAACGACTAGTTTTTTTAAGACCCTGCACTGGGGAGTAATTTTTGTATAGCAAGGAGCTCTACAAAAATACGTGTAGATTTAACGGACAAGTCAGAAAAAGCATTTGGGGATCACACAAGGTATTTTAACATATCAAAACTATCGCATGAGAAACAGTTTAAATATAAGAATCCGATGAAAGGCCTCTATGTAGGTATGTACTAATTTCGACCATTTTTAATTCCTTAATTTTTCTGTGAGCAGTGTCAGGGGCAAAGTTTTTGTAGTTATAATGTGCATTCGTTGCATCCATATAATGTTATTCTAATATTCATTATGATATTTCTAAACACACATACACATTCACGGATAATTTAACAAATCCAAGGTAACAGTGAGTCAACATCATATTTCACAATTAATTGCTGTCAGTATTATGTGTAACTTGCTTGGCAAAATGGTAGATAAGAACGAAACTCTCCCTTTCAAGTTCTAAATAAGAGTCCAAACCTATAATAATTATTAAAAAGGACACGGTGAAGAAATCCTATAAAATTTTGCCATTTTGTTGTGAGACTCTTGCTAACACACCAAAAAACTGCCCCCAGACACTGATGAGTCATTTATTTCTAGTTAAATGCTATTATCTACGGAAGTTACGGATAAATGTAAGTAATAAAAAATAAAGGTAATGACCAACCATAAATTATAAGAGCAACGTTTTAAATTATAAAACAAATTAGTGTAATTAGTGTTAGAGCTGATGTGGGATATCCGTATTACAAAATCTTTAATACGCAACCTAGGTATAGAAAGACACACGACCTATGTACGAGTATGTAGCCAGTGTCGTGACTTGAAACCACACACAGCGTGCACCGAATTTCAATTCATTAACGCCTGTAGACTCTATTAATAGGTGTTTTAAATTAAAGAATGGCTCCTGCATTTCGCGTCATTGTTAACACGTTTTCCGATGGAATTTTTGACAACTCGGTTCAAACAACACACGACTAGATTCGTGAAACCTACAAAACACGGTTGTGTTTGCGGAATATATCCTTTTTTTTTTGTTTAGGCTGGAAAAAATGTACCTAACCGCACACCCCTTCGTTCGGGGCAACGAACAGGGTAGTGTGGGCCTTCACACAAAAGAAACCCGCCGTGTGCCGTCTCTCCGCCTGTGTTGACGGACCATTGGTACTGTGTTGGATTACTTCAGTAGTGCGGAATAATATCCTAAACAGTTATCTGCCTAGGATACAATTCCCATAGAGCACAACATTTTTGACCTTCTAGCTTTTCCTAGAAACTATACTGTTACAATGCTGCAGAAAGATACGAAAATAAATATTCTCGAATGGTATTTAAAAATTAAATTAATTTAATCAGGCATCCCAGTCTGCATTGAATAAGTTTATATATATAGCAACATTGACCTTATTATTCATACGAGTATTACCAGACCTCACGGTGACATGACGAGGTCATAGTAAAACAAATTGCAACTTCGAGGTATGATATGATACGTACGTAATCACTTGATATCTAACTGATTACTCTAGAATCTAACCTATTCCGGGTAGTGTGTTATAGGTAGATACTCATTTATTTCCTTCTAGAACTTAGTCCCCATTAGGCATCCAGATATGAAATACATTCATCCATCAATTTACCGTAGTCAGACACCAATATTCGTAGTCAAAAAACTTGTTCATAGAGAAATTAAACAACGTATAAGGAGTATAATACCAGTGTTCGTATTAGTATGAATTTTAATAGCAAAATTAAACTTACTAATGTATGCAAATGCAACCGATAGGTAGCGTCGGTCTTAAAGAAATTTAAAACAAATGTGAAATGGAGATGCGATAGAGCACTTCCCCGTATTGGATGCTACGCAGGTTCGAATCCTGCTCGCAGTAATGCTCTTTTTTTTTCATTTTAACAAATAATTTGTTCTTTAACGTAGGTATAAGAGGTTCTACAAACATATTAATTAATATAGACTGTATCATAAAATAGTCGTGGTCATGGGCTCTAGGGCTTGTTGAACTGCTGAGCATTTGTGCAAGGACGTATGATAAACACAGTGCATTAGTATATGAGTAACATTAGGTAGTTAAAAATATCTTTTGACTAGTCACGTCTCAACCATTTAATACTTAGACGAAGAATAATATAGACTCGCTACTATTTTGACATTAAGGATGAAGAAAAGGATGCACATACTAGGTTTTACCAAGAGTGAGAGAGACACAGCTATAAGTATATTTATCCTTTTCGCGGATGCGTTAGTTGTATTTGGACCCAATGAACTGGGTCCAAACAATAAGGTGGCCAACCGTCCCCATCATCAATGTAAGCTTGTTTTTGTATTGACGTAAAAATACCTTTATAATCACGTTAAATACGCTAATATTACATATTCTAATACATTTTAAGCAAAATATGAGGATAACTGCAATTTCTTTTGTCCTGTCATTCTTTTATCCGGCTAAAACAGGTAGTACATTTTTAGTCAACAAAGTTATAATCATAGTTATCTTTTAAAATTATTCCGGTTATCTATTGCTATCTCGACACTGCATACGCTGATAGCTTGTCTATAATATCCTTCGTCTAAGATTTAATACTATTTAATTTAATGTGAGTTGTCAACTCGTATTTAATTACATTTATGTCTAGAGCTGTGAGAATCATATAAAAATGTGAAATTTTTTTCTGGATAATTCGTAAACTTAGAGCAGGAACAAAGCTCTGAATTTTAGATTAAACAACTGTACTTACTACGAGTACCTATATTCTCGCATTCTAGTTATATTTTATTTGAAATAAAAAAAAAAACTTTGTGTTAAAAGTTCATACAAATCTGTTCATCCGTTTTTGCTTTATTCAGTAAAAAAAAACAACAACGAACATCTGAATATCCCATATCCATACAAACTTTTACAAATAATAATACATATTTATGCAAAATCAAAAAAGCATATAAAATGAAACTAAGTAAAATAAATACTTAAATTTGGAAATGGACACAAGGTACACTGAATATTAATCTATTTAAACTGCGACTTCTACCAAAAAGGGATTGCTGTTCCAACTTGACGAATGAATTAATAATTTATACTGCGAGAGGTCTACAGTAACAGGTGCCTGAGGCGTAAAATACAAATTAATTATTTAATCAAACTTTACATTTGTACCAGTCAGTCAACTGTCAATATTGAGATTAAACATTATGTACATGTATTAATCTGTAAAGAATTAAATGACGAGCCGAATAGATTGAAATCAATCTGCCTACCGGGAAGTAGGATGAAGTGCTTTTGCTTTTACTTTTTCGGTTATATCTCAAGTTTCCGATATAGTAGCAGGATATAAAATAGATAACAAATTAAAAAAGTTGCATCAAAGTCAGTTCAGTAGTTTTTGCTTGATGCGCGAACCAACAAACAGAAACAAACAAAAAATCTAAAAAAACGTAGGTAGGTATACTCTGCTAACTTCCTCTGCAAAAAACACGTACTTAGTTTGTAGATGCTTCGCGACTGTTTCCAACTGATAGTACGTAAGTCCCTAACAAGTAGGACCTCACTTAATACCGTTGCAAACAAACACCGCTGGAATTAACAGCACGGTGACATGTATTTTGAAGTTCGTCATAACACGTAGGCAGTGCTGTAACTAAGGCGGGGCCAGCGGTGCCCAGGCACAGGGCGCATACCCTGGAGGGGCGCAAAAATGACCTGACCAGGACCACAAACAATACCTAAATATTATTTATAGCGTAATAAGCCACACCCGAATCACACTGCTGTGTGCACTCTTAATTAAGTATACACAAACGTAGTTTTTAGATGATAGATTTATTTTTATAAACATTAGATGTTATTGTCAGAACCAGGTAAGACTAGAACATGTTTTAAGGGCCCAGTAATACAAGCTCGCATCGGGTGCATAAAATGCTAGTTACAGCACTGCACGTAGATACACTTTATACGAGTAGTACTTAAATGTTGTAATCAGTTTGAATGCATATGAAACTTATATTAAAATAAAGTATGTAGTTAAAGCAAGTTTTTACTGTCCCAATATTGGGCACGGGTCTCCTCTACAAGTAAGTAGCATTTAGGCTGTAGTCTACACGTAGGCACGTTCACTGATTCTGGTTTGACTTCACAAGCCGTCGAGAAAATCTCATCGTCGAACTCGTTACCACAATCTTTGCAGTCAATCGTTGCTTTTACGACTAGGCTGCGGTTATATCAGGGCTTAAATCACATAAAATATTGTTCAGCATTATTATCATACGTCAAAATCAAAAAGTAAAGAGTCTCATTCAATCCCGAAACCTTTCGTAGGAAAAGCCTTTCGTAAGAAATTCCTTTTGTGATGCCGATGAATCCACCGGGAAATCTAGAAAAATGCTGTCTTATATCTTTTGTATTTTATAAGCTTGCACCTTTATCCGGCAAAGGGATGTGTATCAGACCCACATTTCGTTTGTATCCCTTGGTCCAAAATTTAGGGGAGCGAGCTTATTGCCATTCACTGGGTACAGCTTCAGCCTTCCCACTGGTACAATACAATTTTTTAAAAATTTCGTGTTTATTTTATAAGCAGGTTGTCCTTGATTTATATGACCAAGAATACCAGTTTCGCCTGCGAGTAAACTAAAAATTAAGTTCACGGGTCTCTGCAATTGCATGTCCATTCGCACACCTCGTAGTAATTAAGTTTCAATTTAAGAGTTATATAATATCTTAACGTACGATATACCTACTCCATATAAAATTGAGCTTGTATTATTTTACATAATATTTTGAAATAATTGCACAGATAGCAAAGTGGCTTAGATACCGACCTTCCGTGTCGAATGTTGTGGGTTTGAATCCCACACAGCACAATTCCTTGTGATTCACAACTTAATGGTTGTTTCTGAGTCTGGGTGTAATTGTGTGTTTGTAAAGTTTTAGTTAGGATTATTCCTTAATGAAGGTAATTGTCTTTTTAAAGATTTTTTTCTTTTTGCCATATAATTGTGTGAAAACAGCGAAATAACTTACGCGAGGATATCGTTATCGTAAAGCTGAGCGAAAACCGCACCTGGCAATAGTTTTTATAGATTTAAAAAAAGTTACTTAATGAAATCTGACTCTTAATGATTTCCTCTATGGTACAATGGTAAAATACAATATTAAAATACATAACATCGCTATTATTAAAATCAACATTAAGAGTACCAATGACTTAACCAAGTTTAATAGGAGCTAATTAAGGGCCTGTTTTAAACTATCACCAATAATCTTAAAACGTCCGTAGTGATAAAGAAAGACGATATTGTTAAAAGACTATAGGATTATGCGCTATTACAGATTTGGATCCTTGAAGAGTACTTATTGTCATCCTACCTGACATAAACATTTAATAGCACGCTATACTCGCTAATAAAAACAGAATAAATTATATGCTCGTGTTTAACTTCTGAGAATTTTATTATTGTGATGAGGTTCTATTCGTACCTATTCATTCATTTTCTGTAAACCAGATTTGTACAAGTTATTAATTTATACAAAAAAAAGAATTAGATTTATTTAATCACTGGCAACTTTATAAAAATTAAGAAAAATTTAAGCCTACAAGGTTTATACGATCAGAAAATCAGTATTAGCAGAGGTATCTACATTTCCACAAGCGTTTCAACCTAAAAGTAGTTTATCGGATGACGATAGTCACTGATGATAGTAAGTAAGTAAACTTAAGTGATGGATTTAAACAAATTAATAGTCGCCTTCGTTCGGACCTTATATTATTCCGTTAGGGTTGGCTGCCGAGTAAGTATGTATAGCCCTTTTTTGTTAACACTGTGGAAATTCATTTACACATCGCCTCTGACAGTTACAGACATGTAGGGCTCGCCGAAAGCACCCTATTTCTCCCCCTAGTGCGAAGTGATGATTCTGCTAAGTATAAATATTGCATGGATTGCCAAAATTCCCAAGTCTAGTTATTCAGTGTAATGTTAAAACATGATTACGACCCGTGCATTAACCGTGAAGTACCAATACTTATTTTGTTTATGTGTTCACAAGCATCCTTCAGTTGCATAAACTAAGAATAAAGTGCCTTTGAAGCTATAGTTTTACGCGGCCAAGGAAATTGTCTCGGTCTGATTAGTTCTTACTTAATGGAAAGAGTACTATAATACGACTAACGATTGTGATAATATTTTGATTACATACTACTAGAAACTAATACTAGTAAAAGTTATAATACATTGTTCTGAGTTCTTAGTTTACAAAAGTAGTAAAAGTAATGGTAGGTACTTAATACTCTAGTTTATGATACAAATTTGTAATATTATAGAAGTTTTGTTTCCACGCATTGCCTTTCTATTTATTTTAAGAAAAAAACTCGCTCTAAGCATTAATTTCTATGTCACGGCATCTACATCGTCATAAATAGCTTTTTGTTGTGGATTGCTTTAATAGTTTGTTCTTGGGTCATAATCAAATCCACTAGGTACATTATTGGCACTTGAGATTGGTAAATATCTACGTTATCAGTGTACATGTAGGTACCTAAGTGTACCTAATCAGTTCAGTATATAATACCTGCAATAGGTATGTCCTACTATACTGCTAAATTAGGCATCAAGATTTGATCACCACGTTATATTTTTCAACAGTTAACATACTTCGTAATTTTAAAACCAAGTGTACACCTTTTGTTTTTTTTGTTTAGGCGGAAAAAAATGTACCTAACCACACACCCCCTTGTTCGGCGCAACGAACAGGGTAGTGTGGGGCCCTCACCCACTAAAGAAACCCGCCGTGTGCCGTCTCTCCGCCTTTATTGGCGGGCCACCGGAACCATATTACATTCCATCACAGGTCAGGTGTACCTACCTAGTTTTTATTATTGTTATAAAATATACCTATATTATATCCATTTTTACAGTGTGCATATTTCAACAACAAACTTATCGTATGGTGCAAGATGTCATCATAGCTTTACACTTACGCCGATATGTAAAATTATTATAGTTCTATTAATTATATAGCAAAATGCAGCAATAGATTATAATGTTTAATATTTCTCATATTACTATTAACAATTCATTCTCTTTCAAAAATGTGCTGTGTGTGTTGACGAGATTAAAACATGTTACATTCAGAAACACAACTAACATAATATTCATTTATTTTATTTTATTGGTTTGTTACACATAAAATGGTTAATTAACAAGTAATAAATAGAATAACGTCAAAGTTAATAGGTAGGCACCACATGCACATGGAAAGTAATATGGTTCCGGTGGTCCGCCAATAAAGGCGGAGAGACGGCACACGGCGGGTTTAACTTACTCGCTCTCTTACATAGTTGCTACGAATGTGCTCAGTCAGCCTCACTCCACAGATTCTCCGCAGAGATCACATTTCGACCGCATTGATGTTACTCTTATGCTCATTTTTGCATACCTAACTCTCGCTTCCATATAATAACGTTGGGACAAGCACTGCGTTGTGTATTGCGACTGAGGTGTTGACTGCCGAGAAGTTGTCCCAATGCTCCGTTCACTCTATTTCCCGCATTCACTCTTCTCTCTACATCAGTGGTGTACCTTCCATCCCGACTGAATCCACATCCAAGATATACAAATTCATCCACTTGTTCTAGCACACCATTTCCTATTGCTACTCTAACATCTGTTCTGGCAGTAGCCTCTCTAATAGGATTACGAGGGTATCTAGCAGGGGCTTGAAACTTCATCCTTCTCAGTAATCTCGGACAGTCTATTTCTGATGTTACTAATTTAAGCAGGAATAAGGCGTCAGTCAAATTTCTTCGTTTTTCTAATGAGATCAGGTCAAAATGTGACAATCTTGACTCGTACGACTTTTTCTTATTAGCCAAGCCACAAGAGATGTAGGTACAACATAGACGGCCCGTAGATCATATAAATACGGAAGTGACAATTTTTACTGCACATACCTAATTGTTTTTGTAATGACTATGTCATGTTGAGAAATCCGAACAATGAGCGAACAATGAACATATTCATCATTATTTTGAAGTCTGAATTGAAACTCTATAGGTACCTACCATTGTCTTAAAAAATCCTTAGTTTTACCAATAGGCTATCACTGGAAATAGTCTGATATTCCGTAAATATCCTATATAATAGTATTGTTAATAAGTACTTTAAATTATGTCGTGTGGGGCCGGCTTTAGAATTGTCCCACCCCTCTCTACCCACGGGAGTCGTAAGAGCCGACTGAGGGAATACCGGGGGAGTGGGCAGCAGCACTCCCTCGAGTATTAACAACATCCACTGCGATCGCCAACCCGCCTGCCAAGCGTGGCGATTACGGCATTATCCCCCATGATGGGACCGCTCGTTGTGGCGTTCTTTTGGGGAGGCCTATGTCCAGCAGTGGACGTTGAAAGGCTGGTGGATGGATGGATGAAATTATGTCGAGACATAATTATGCTGTTTGTCAGGTAAGTACAATAGATATGTACCATAAGCGAATTAATTCTCAGAGAAGTAATTATTGTACTAAGTGACAAACATCACATCATACTGCACATATGGTGACAATCATAACAATTATATATTTTAGATCACTTATTTTTTCACTTATATAATATACAGCTTAAAATATCTTACTTAGGTATTTTCTTAGGGTATTTTACAAGTGGGCCGCCAATAAAGGCGGAGAGACGGCACACGGCGGGTTTATTTAGTGGGTGAGGGCCCCATACTTCCCTGTTCGTTGCCCCGAACGACGGGGTGTGCGGTTACGAATATTTTTTCCCGCCTAAACAAAAACAAAATAGGTTCACCCCCACTTTATATCGATAGTTTATTTATTCTACTCTAATTATTTTCTCATAAAATGCATTCAACAAATTTTATGTAGTTTTTCCATGACTTTTCATAATAAATATACAATTTGTAACTATGATTTATTTTTGTTGTATCTATTCCACACATTCCTATAAGTTATCACTTTATTACTTTATTAAGGCACATAATTTATTAATCGAGATATGTAAAAATTTCGTGTCACTTTACTTGTTGAAACCATGTGTTCGGGGCAACGACCGGGGTAGTGTGGGGCCTGCACCCACTAAAGAAACCCGGAGTGTGCCGTCTCTCCGCCTTTATTGGCGGGCCACTGGAACTATGTTACATTCTTTCGGTAGTCCGCCGGCGGCTTACCCTTTCGGGTAACCTCTACTGAGCGACGCATCCGCACACGGAGCGTAGCACCTTCGCGGGAGGCCATGCGGGTGGCGGACGTTCCCCGGTCCAACCACCCGCAGCCTCCGCTAGGGTGGCATGAGGCGCAAGTACCTGCACCTGCGCCGCCCCGGTCGATGGCGGCGGTTAGGGTCAGCGGAAGAATCCTTCTCTCTGGCCCTCTCCGCCGCTTCCTTCCGCGAGATGACCTCCTCGCAGAAGGCAGCGACCGCGGCCCAATTCCTGTCGCTGCCAAGCATCGCTCTGACGACGCTCGGCAGCGAGAGGTCCCTCCCTATTGCCACGACGAGTTCACGACGCTGCTCGGCCCAAGCCGGCACGACTCGAGCGTGTGCTGCGCCGTGTCCTCGTCGCAGCCGCAATGGTGGCAGCCCGGAGTCGCTTCCCTCCTTGCGACTATGTGAAGATATCTGCCGAAGCAACCGTGCCCCGACAGCACCTGCACCAGTCGGAAGGTAAGGAGTCCGTGCCGTCACCCTGCCCACTCTTCCAGCACTGGCTGGAGCGCCCCTACGGTCCGAAGACCGGCCCGGGGCGCCTCCAGCCGCGCCCTCCACCTGGCCATGGCAACTCGGCGGGCGTCGCCCTGCCATCTGGCCACCACGCTGGGTGGGGGACGTCCACCCCCCCTCCCGCTCGTGCGACGCCCGCCGATACACCTCGGCGAGCACCTCCGCCTCCAAGTCCCACGGAGGGATTCCGGCCAACGCGCAGGCCGCCTCCGTCGACACCGTGCGGTATCCACGTATGACCCTGGACGCAACGACTCTCTGTGGCCTCCACAGAAGAGCCCTGTTCAGTGCGTCCAGGGACCCCGCCCACACGGGCGCGCCGTACAGCGCCAAAGTGGGGGCAAACCTGAGATAATATTAGCGCATTCGTTTGTAGCAATCTATTAACTCTCCATAGATAGAATTTGAACAAAATTACCGACGTTAAGTAAATGCAAGATTTCTTTGTTGTGTGCATACTTAGTAACATTCATTTCTAGTGGGCAGATGGGTGTCTAGCTTCTATGATCGGTGCATGATTTCTATTACTTTTCTGTATGACCCTACTAGTATCTGATCACATATTAGAGTACGCTTTTAATATGAAGTGTGCCTTTTTATTTTTCACATGTCAAGTTGAAATAAAGAAATAGTTGACAGAAATTCCACACAGGATTGAATTAAATCATACACGAACTTAGCAGCATAGCGAAACTTATTAAAATTGTTAAAACGTAAATAGTAAATTTATCTTGAGAGTACCTAATATTTGTTATACACTATGATGGATAATATGGACCTACGCATCTCCATAGTGTATAAAAATATTCATATAACACAGAGGCGGGAGAACATACACGATATATCACCGACTCAAACATGCTCGAATTAAATATGGAACGAAGACAATAAAACCGTCTACAACCTTGAGTAATTACAAATGGTCTAACTAAGGTGAATGTGGTAACTAAAACTACCCGCAGTTCCGAATGTGCTCTTCTTGCCATTCGGCCATTTCTAATCTTTTCGTAATGGACAGCAATTAAGGGTTCATCATTTTTTCCTGTCATAAAATTTTCCTCATGTTAATTTCTATGCAGTCAATGCGAATAGTTTTTAAAAAGAACTTGAAATGGCAAAAAAACTGTTAATACATGGTGTATTAAAGAACGAATATATTAAATTAATAACAAAGTACTAAGCGAGTACTTACTGCCATCGTCGTTTATCGTTAAGCTTAACAGATGCTGAGTTTCCCATTTCCTTCGAGTCAAGAACAGTTCGACACTAACAGCCCAGTGTTTACTAACAACTAACACACCGCGCGTCTTGTCTATACCGCAAACAGAAACACTTTGAGCGGTGGCTCAGACAGCTCTGGTGGCCGTGACTTTCGCTAGCTTAGTGTAACTTACACGGTACTTAGACTCTGTCATTTCTTTGACTTTATAATAGCAAATAGAAGCAGAATTATTAGATTATAATGAAAAGAGTTTTACAAGCAAACAAGCAATTGCAAATTTTCTTTTATTCATATCAGTGTCGATTAATAAATTTCATCGCTAACACTTCTAGTATACAGAGGGGATAGGGGGATGCTTACACAATTTGCTTGTGTAAATAATAAAATTTCAGACGCCATGCTGATACTGAGACCTTCCTTATTCTGAGTTCTGTGGAACTTCTTAACGGGAAAACCCGGTGTCACGGAAACACCTGTCTGACTGTCACTGATAACTCAATTTGGCTTTAAGGATATTCGCGTTGGATTCAGATGAGATTCAAAATTGAATACTTACCGTGCAATGCTCTGCATAGGTAATTTACAGAATATGTAAAACCTGTAGGTATTATAGACCACCGTTGTATACCCTGTTTGCTATTATATTAGCCCGACAGGAGTTTGGAGGGAGGGTCCTCATACCATCTCTATCACCCTTCCTATCTTCCTCATGCGGACATTATGCTTGTTACTACTACTTATCATCACGCCATTTCCCTTGCGGGGTAGGCAGAGGGAACATAATATCAAAAGGTTCTAATCTTGCATACATCTCTTGCCTCGTTAACTTTTATAATTATCTTCATACACGATCGCTGGTTTCGGAGTCTCCTGACTCCACCTTCCTTCAATAATTGACCAATTTGGTCTAGCTAGGTGAGTCTCGATCTCCCCCTGTACCTACATCCTTCCAATTTCGCATTGTATATCTTCTTAACCAGTTACTCGTCCGGCATTATTTCCACATGTCCGAGCATTCCCTTTCCCATCTTTACAACAATACCCTCTTTCATACCTGCTCGTTCTCTTACGTCGTCGCGTCGTTACGAATGCGGTCAGTCAGCCTAATTCCACAGATTTTCCGCAGAGATCGATTTGATTTTTGCATACTCAACTCTCGCTTCCATGTAATAATCTTGGGACAAGCACTGCGTTAATCATTGTGACACGTGCCTTCTGGTTGAGATGGTAGCTGCCGAGAAGTTGTCCCAATGCTCCGATCTTCTCTCTATATCAGTGGTGTACCTCCAACCCATTCAGTCGGGTTCATCCAAGATAAACGAATTCATCCACTTGTTCTAGCACACTATTGCCTATTGTTAGTTGTTACTCTAACATCTGTCCTGGCTTCTCTTCTTTCAAAGACCATTATCTTGGTTTTGTTCACATTCACATGCTTATTTAAGCTTTTTTGTCACTCATTTAATTAATTAAGCTGTAGAGGCTAATAAAGGCAAAAAATCTTATATATTTTATGGTGCAGGTACCTACTTTTCACCACTGAAGTATTGTAACATAGTTCCAGTGGCCTGCCAATACAGGCGGAGAGACGGCACACGGCGGGTTTATTTAGTGGGTGAGGGCCCCACACCACCCTGTTCGTTGCCCCGAACGACGGGGTGTGCAGTTAAGAACATTTTTCCCGCCTTAACAAACAAAAAAAAGGTACCACCTACTTTTCAAACGAAATAAAGAAAATATTTACAGGTTACAAAAACATTCTGTTAAAGTTTAACATTTACATGTCTCAATAATTACACCGTCTTCCAAGTTGTACTTAATACTTAACTAACTAAATAGCATCAATGTACTTTGCGGTAAATAACTAAGGCGGGGATTGTAATCTAAGGCACAGCATACGGTTGAAGTTTTCTGTAGGTAGAGGTAGGTATTTCCATTTTTCAACTCAGCACACTTTATTAAATACCTACTTATCATCACGCCATTTCCCTTGCAGGGTAGGCAGAAAGAACAGAGTGCCAAAAGGCTCTATTCTTGCATACATCGCTCGCTTCCTCGACCTACTTAATTCTCTTCATACACGCTCGCCGCTTTCGGAGACTCCTGACTCCACCTTCCTTTAATACATGACCGATTTGATCTAGGTATGTGAATCCCGGTCTCCCCCTGTACCTACATCCTTCCACTTTCGCATTGTATATCTTCTTAACCAGTCGCGCGTCCGGCATTCTTTCCACATGTCCGAAACATCAGAGCATTCCCTTTGCATCTTTACACCAATACTCTCTTTCATACATACTCGCTTTCTTACGTCGTCGTTATGAATGCGATATGCGGTCAGTCAGACTTACTCCACAAATTCTCCGCAGAGATCGAATTTCGACCGCATTGCAAAATTACTATTATCCTCCTTGCATACCCAACTCTTGCTACCACGCACGTGCCTTCTGGCTGAGGTGATGACTGCCGAGAAGTTGTCCCAATGCTCCGTTCACTCTATTTCCCGCATTTACTCTTCTCTCTATATCATTAGTGTACCGTCTATCACGACTGAATCCACATCCAAGATATACAAATTTATCCACTTCTTCTAGCACGCCATTGTCTATTGATACTCTAACATCAGTTCTGGCTTCCCCTCTTTCGAAAACTATTATTTTGGTTTTGCCCACATTCACCCGTAGGCCCCTTTTTTACAATCTTCAGTCATTACGTCGACTAGGGTTTGCAGGTCAGGTCACGGACTGCGCTAATAAGACCGCATCGTCTGCATATAGCAGAGTTAACCACTAAGTCACCGATCTGAACTCCCACATTCATTTTATTCAACCTTTTTAGACATTTATCCAGATATATAATAAACAGTCTGACTGATAGAACGCAGCTCTGTTTAACGCCGATATTGACATTAAACCAAGGTGACATTCCATCATCCAGCCACACACAAGCTCTGCAGTCCATGTAGTTGGACTGCACCGCTTGCAGCAATCTACCGTTAATACCATACTCCAGTAAATTTCCCAAAGTTCCTTTCGTATAACCGTGTCAAATGCTTTCTCCAAATACACAAAACTGCAGAAAACCGTCTGACACACAGCCAGATGCTTCTGCACAATATTGCGCCTAGCACAGGCTGCATCCGGCTCGAATGCGTACCGCAGTGTGGGTTAGGGCGTGTCCCAGAGGCGACGCGTACCGACCTGCCACCGTCGGTAGGAACAACGGCAGATGCGGCGATGGGGATCACCACCCATCACGCCTTGCCCAGTCTGGCGAGACGAGGAGAGCAGGGTGTCTTTATTAAATTAAATTGTTAAATATTCACGGACATTTCACACAACGTCCTCTGAACCCAAATTAAGCTTCCCATTGTGCTATGGGTAGGTACCAGATTTCGGATATAATACATATCGACGCTTGAAAGGCAATAATTACCAAGCGACATTTTGGGCGATATTGAGTTATATACATCATTGAATTCAGAAAAAAATGCCGCGTCGATTAGTCCTAAACTCATGCCGCTAGGAAGAGTTTTAATGTCGCTTGTATTTTAAAAAATATCACACTTTCATAGTTTTCGGCGACCAAGCGACTAAAATTTTACTGATTTTTGATTAACTTTCACTCAGTAAATATTTGATTTTAGCTTTTTACACTTGGCAATTTTTACCTTGACTCGAATTAATGCGTTTAAACATAAAGTATTTTCTTCCTTACGATATCTGGGGTAAGAATATTGCTTAAGAAAATTTACTAGATTAAAAAGTTTTATTATTCGTCATTTAAGACTTTTTAACACACCTTAATTATGTATTCATTTTCATTTAGTATTTTTTTCCTAAATGCAATGTACTTAAAAACGTAATATAGTAATGTTTTTCCTACCTAAAAAGTATATTATTTTGTCGCTTGGTAATATTTTCCCTGCCGTTTTTTACTGTTTTTATTACTTAGATAACTGTTACTGATATAAAATTAGTATAAAAATTAGCTTTTTCCTGTTGCACTTATCCTGTTTTGTCGCTTATACGCGCTGTAAAGCAGAACTTGAGTGGCTGTTGGTAACAAAAATTACGATTAGCCTTCACCGAACTGTCGCTTAGGCAACCCGTGTACTCGCGCGAATCGCGCTTGGTATCATCGCGTAGCTTGATAATAAGTACTTGGTAAGCGCTTTCATGAATTATAAAAAAATATGAGTGTGTTATTTAACATGTATAATTATAATATTGATTTAAATTTGTAATTTTAGGTACTTTATGAATCGTTATAAGTGAGTAGATAGATGTACAAATTCTACCTTTGTGGATTGCTCTCAATTTGGTGAAATCAAAAATTATAAAACATCAGAAAGGCTTAAACCTTAGTGCTAAGCTGATAAAATGTACATCGATTATTTAGATGAAGATTACTCAACCATTATCGATTGTGATGAAGCTGTAATTTAAGATTAATGGTCAGCATCGACTTTTTCTCTCAGTGGCGATGAAGTAGTTTAAGATTTAGCAAAAACAAATGGTTAAAAAATAAATAATCTAAAATAAAAATACAAATATAAATAACATCGATGAAAATATAATTGGAGAAATAAACATGTACATTGATTATTTAGATGAAGATTACTCAACCATTATCGATTGTGATGAAGCTGTAATTTAAGATGAATGGTTAACATCTACTTCTTCTTCTAATGGCGATGAAGTAGTTTAAGATTTAGCAAAAACAAAAAGTTAAAAAAGAAATAATCTAAAAGAAAAATACAAATATAAATAACATTAATGAAAATATAATTGGAGAAATAAAAAAGGCTCGAGAAATAAAATAATAAACTTATTAAAGGAACGGCCACAAAAATGAATTGCTGGACAAGAATATGTGCAAAGTGATCATCGAATCTAAATCTGTTCCACTGGAACATCATCGACTCTAAACCACCACCTAACCCGTTCATTAGTAAAACAATGTGGAAATAACTGGGAATATATTGATACTGAAAATAGACCGAAGATATTTAATAATTTCTGGGGACTATTTGGAAATCTTCAAAGAGATTGATTCAAATTCAAAAATTTCTTTATTTCATAGGCCTATTAAATAGCACTTAAAATCGTCAACAATACACTAATAATTAACACGAGCGCCTGAGGCGAGTGCATCCGCAATAACACAGTCGCGATTGCAATCGCCACAAGCGGCCGGATTCCGTAGGAAAGCCTTTCATGAGAAGAACCTTCCAAAAAACTCATGGGCCACTTTTTAAATTTCCAATTTATTACAATTAATTAGTAAGTATAACACAAAAAGAAGAGATAAAGTGGAAGCGGCTTGATTCGGGAAATCGCTCGGCTAGTTCTAAGTATCATATTAATGAAGGGGAGGGCAGGAGATCAGTATGTTTATAATTTTAAGAAAATCTTATTATGTCTTCTTCTTTGCCTGGCCCTATCCTATTTTATTTGGGGTCGGCCCTCCGTATCATGCGTCTCTAGGCAGCTCGGTCCTGGGTCATCACTTTGTTGACTTGGGCTTCTTTGAGATTCTTACTTACTACGGACATCCATGTGATTCGGGGTCTTCCTCGTCCTCAGGGTTTAGTTTCGCTAAGTGCTAGACACTTTTCTTGTCATGTGGCCGAATGGTCGCCTCATTACGTGTCCGTACCACCGCAGACGGCTCTCCTGTAGTTTATCTGGGATAGGTCTCACTTTGAAGGTGCCTCTTATGTGTTTCTGACATGATCCAGCCTATTTACACCACCTGCCCACCTGAGCATCTTCATCTCTGCGCAGTGTAATTGATTTTCGTGCTGCTTTTTGAGTGGCCAGCATTGGGCTCCGTATGTCATGGCTGGTCTGACGGCTGCTCTGTATACTCGTCCCTTTATGCGCATGGGCATTCGAAAATCTAATTGTGATTTTTAAAATCCATAAAAATCTCAATTTGTGAAGTTCGCAACCTAAATTTACCTCGTTCATTAATACTTTACTTTGAATTTATTACAACTAAGTTAATAAATATTTTATTGTGATAATATAGTACAATACCGGGGGATACCGGGGGAGTGGGCAGCAGCACTCCTTCGAGTATTAACAACTTCCACTGCGATCGCCAACCCGCCTGCTAAGCGTGGCGATTACGGCACTATCCCCAATACTTGGGGAGGCCTATGTCCAGCAGTGGACGTTAAAAGGCTGATGGATGGATGGAATATAGTACAAAAAAGGGATGTCAGTTTTTGTGAGCAAGACGAAAGTAATGGTTTTTGAAAGGGAAGATAGTATGACAAATTGCGAGATTCTGATTGTAAGAGGAAAAAGTGGAACTAGTGAAATAATTTATATACCTTTACCTGGATTCAAAGTATACGAGAGACGTAAAGTATGACTGTGATATTGAGCGGAGAGCAAAAGCTGGAAATAAAGTGAATGGGGCACTGCATGGCTTTATGAACAGCCAGAAAGTGTCAAAAAAGGCACGACTGGCAGTGCATAGGGGAGTGATGGTCCCTACACTAATGTATGGTAGTGAATGTTGGACATGGCAGAAGAAGCATGAGAGTATGATAAATGGTGTGGAGAAGAACAGTCTGACAAGCATAGCCGAAGTGAACCTGGTGGACAAAGTGAGAAATAGTGTAATAAGAGAAAGCTGTGGTGTGAAAAAAAAATTTGTGACAAGAATAGAGAAAGGAATGATTAGGTGATTCGGACACGGATATACAAAGCGACTGTGAATGGGTAAGTTTTTAGAGGTGGATCTAGGCGAACGTATATTGACCAGATCGGAGACGTTCTTAAGGGCAGGTTAAGAGTTCACGTAATCAACGAGAATGCATGAAAGCGCTGATGAAAGTAGATGAAGCAAAAGATGTGTGCCAGGATCGTAGCAAGAGAGAGAGAAGTGGTCTCTGCCTAACACTACGGGGAAAAGGGGTGACAATATGTATGTATGTAAGTAATATAGTACAAAGTTTCTAGTGTGCTATTACATTGTGTTGTGGTAAAATGTTATTGATAAGCTTACCTAATATGCCTTATAAGTAATAGTAATGTAAGACTGCTGAAAATGCTGCTGATCTAAAACTTACTACTGATTTTGAAATCACTAACAAATATCTAAAAAAATCAATGCTTTATTTGTTAAAATTTATTTTTGGGAACAATTAGCTTCAGCTATCGTAAGTATTCAACGACAGTCCACATTCTTTGTAAGATCAGCTATCCACGTTGTGAGAGACTTGACTGCAATATTCCTATCATAGAGGTCTAGAGACGTCCTTCACATAGGGTTGGTCACTGGTCTAAAACCCCCACCAACCCACAGCATGATCAAGTATGCTAAATTACTACAAGGGCATTAATAAAGCTGATGATGACGGTATCCGTTGAAAACCTTTATCCGAAAGTTTTTGATTTTTTGTACCAAACATAAAATTTATTGCTACTTGTTCAAAACAATCATACATTGATCTTATTTAATTTGAGCTATGTTTAAAATTGGCTGGCAGATTTTTTTTTTGTTTTATATTTAGATAATTTTACACGTGTGTGAAAAATGCGCTTCCAGAAGCGTCATTTTTGGTCATACAAAATTATAAAATAATGAAGCTTAGTTAATATTACTTGTTTTTATAACTAAATTTCGTTGTCGGAAAAGAACTTTTACCTGTTTGTGTTTTTAATGAAATTATTACTAACCGACACTATTTCATAGAATATAAATAAACACAATTTTTAAATGCCACGTTATTAGCCCTTAAAATTGCATTTAAAATTCGTTGGAATCAAGTAGTTATGACAATTGATAGATTTTTACGAATTTTTTTCTAAAAAATAAAACTAAACTGCTCTAGTGTAAAGTGCACTATATGTCGCTTGGTAATTATTGCCTTTCAAGCGTCGATATTACTTTTTTTTTGTAAATACATACATAAATATAATAAATAGAAAAGGAGTCGAAATCGTACACACGACCTCACACGACCTCATGCACGGAAGTCGGTTACACAGTGTAAACTTACACTTCCTTCTACACCAGCTAGCGTAATTGTAGTGTGTTTATCAACATATAGCTGAAAAATATTTCTACTTGTCCCCGTTATAAGAGTAGATACTCATTCTCCTTGGACATACAACTATATAATTTGTGCTCATTCTCCACTTCTTACTCTTAAAAGGTCTTGAAAACATGTTGAAAACAAACCTATGAATTTCTTCTTCTTTCTTAAAGACTTTATGGCGATCTAAGATAAAGACTTGACTTCTCTGGAATGCCTCTCCTCTGGCCAATCCTTTATCTAATCTTATCTTATCTTCTCGTTTAATAGCTCTTGTTGTGGCAGTGCTTAGATAAATTAGGTTAATTATGTAAGTGGCACTGTGATCCTTTATCAAAAATGACGATCCAAAAAATTGACAATTATGACATTTGTGACTGACAAATCACTCTGACGTAGGTCATGTTGACATTTTGAGGTTAGGTAAATAAATGTTGTGACTTGTGAGACAGTGATACGTAAATAAAACAGGTTTCCAGTATAAAATACTATAATTTGGATTAATTATTAGAATTAAACATTAGCTATGAAAAAAGAAGGCATGTATTACTTTTATACTTAAATAATTTCAATGTATTTTCTGATAGTTACAAATGTTACAACAATGCATGTTTAAATTTGTTGCGTTTACAGAAGTCCAAGAAATATTTTTAAAAATTATGAAAGAAGAAGAAGACGTATCAGCTGGAGTTGCTGCCATTAGAACTCTGTTGTCTGTAATAGAGAATTACAAAGGTATTATTTTTGAAATCTAAAATTTATTATTCTTTACATAATACCATCAGAAAATGGCATTATTACGTTTTGATTTTCGAAAATAAACAGGTTTTTCGAAAATAAATTTTAATAAACAGGTTAATTTTATAGTGATTTTATAAATTAAACTCCCTGTCTTACTTTTGGCATGGTGTAAATATCTCCTTAGTCAAGTGGCATAAGTTTGCCACTTCTATTTGCAAGATCCTACATTTAATTCACCCATGAATTATATGATGCAGTCTGTAATTGTACCTATTAAATGCTAACAGGCTCAAGACAAATACATACAACTATATAACTTACCAGTCAACTTAATTTTATGATACCCAATTAAAACAAAACATTTTAATCTGACACAATTTTAATAACCCCCTATAAGAACCTACAAGTTGATTTTTCAAATTAATAATAATAATATTTATTCAACACCATGTGAGCATAATATACAGGTATACAATTTAAGTTACTTATCTAGGTACATTGCTTTATAGACTACTAATTCCCATACTAGGCTAGTGCCTGTGTTATGGGTGCTAGTGCACAAACTTCAAAAAATATTTAGACAGAAGAATATTGCTGCAATTATTCATAGTGGAGTTGATATATAATTTAAATATGCATGTATGTATGTATGTATGCCTGTATGTGTGTGTGTGTGTGTGTGTGTATGTGTGTGTGAAAGAGAGTGTATGTGCATGTGAATGTGCATCTAGTGCTTTTATATTTAACTACATATTCATTTATTATGACATAAAGGTAAGTATGGTTTCTTGATGAATGATTTGTAAGTAACTATATATAAAGTCCATTTAATAAGTTGCAATTTCTTAAATTATGAGCCTTAATTGTCTTGTTTATGATTCAGGGATTTAAGGGGAGGTAGGTATTTATCCACTCAGTTTCCTATTTCCTTAAGGTTAAGGTAAATATATTCAAATCTCTATAAAGTACCTACTATTCGCATTTACATTTCCAGTTGCAACTGTGAGAGAGCTAGATTTGAATCTTCAGCTGGCTGTGGAAGCAATGAAACATTGTGATCAACCTGTTACAGCTATATCTTCAGGTTGTGAACTGTTTATGAGATTTATCACTTTCGCTAAACTTGACGTTAAGGTAAATATCCATTTTTAAATCTCATATATCTTATAATTTATTTAGAGCAGGATACAAGTCCTTAACCATTTTAAATCTCTTAAATTATAGGGTTGCCATAATATGACAAGAATAGTAAGCCTTAGATATAGTATCATTTAGATATTATATATAACGCATAATAGGTTTGGTCCTTTATCAATAAACATTCACCCACCC
This sequence comes from Leucoma salicis, assembly GCA_948253155.1. Lineage (NCBI taxonomy): Eukaryota > Metazoa > Arthropoda > Insecta > Lepidoptera > Erebidae > Leucoma > Leucoma salicis. The sequence continues at coordinate 20,027,413 of OX411814.1, read as the reverse complement.
AATATACGTTTGCATACATTATATGATTAACTTGAGAGGGAATTCCGTTGAGGGTATTCAGTGTAGTGAAACAATATAATAAATAGTAACATTCAACTGTTATTCAAAAATTAAATTAAAGAAAAATCAGCCAAGTATTACACAGCAAGAAAAAGATATTAACCTATTATCAATCTTTTTTTATATTTCACTTAATTTTGCCGATGTGTATGAGAACAACTAAAACCATAATCACAACGTGCGATTCTATATTTCATATTGACATCTTAATATCCGTCAACAGCTATTATAATAATATTTGTGGTCAGGGAAGTTACCACAAGTCCTGCTATTATTATAAATAGTGCCAATAACCATGACATTAGTGATTGTTTCTCATTAAAGTAGTGAGTGATTTTATGTTCCAGTCATTTGAAGAATGTGAACAAATAATGCTTAAACGTGGCAATATCTTTTTAAATGAGCTATTGGAAGCTAGAGGCAAGGTGGCCAAACAAGCAATAGGTTTTATAACTGACGGATGTGTAAGTATTATGTAAAAGTTATTAACACAGCAAATTTTGCATTAAATCATATCAATTAAGTTGTCAGTGCCCATATGTACTTACGTAATATGAGTGTGTATTGGTCAGGAAAGCTGGACTGGGTCACTGGTGTATAATGACTAGTTTACTATGCAAACTATCAACCGATTTTTATCATCTTTAATTAGGTCAGATTTGTTTCGTACTGGAACAGCGGATTAACTATTAAAGTAATAGTATAATTCACGAAAAAACCGATAAACGGTGGCCTGGGTCATAAAGACATCTAAAACTAATGTGAAGTGGAGTTTGGGTGTCACTATTGCAAGACTGAGATAGCTTAGCGGTCCAGAGCACTTTCCCGGATTGTATGGGACACAGGTTCGAATCCTGCTCGCAATAAAGCTCTCTTTTTCCACTTTCACAAATAATTTGTTACAAGTACTGAATTTAATTGTGCCAGTAAGTTAAACCAAAATTGATTTATTTTGTGATGGAACAAAGTTTGCTGAGTCAGCTAGTTAAACACATGTTATTCATTTAATTAAACTTGATTGTTTTTATTTTAAATTAGCACTTCTATTAACTCATGTTCTTAGCCAGTCACTTTGGCACCCTAGAACGTAACTCACTAAATCGTATCGACATCGCATCGTGACATTGTCATTGGTTGAGAGATCCTGAAAAATCGTCTTGATTGGTTGAACGATTATTGCGACATCATGCGTCGGTGTCTCTACCAATAAATAAGACTACACTATGTCGATACGATTTTGTGAATCACATTGTAAGGGGGCTAGCTAAAAATATGAATTTACTATGACAATATCCTTTTTGTAAATATCAGGAGAATAATCTTATATTTAACAATAAGTATTTTCTGTAGGTTACATTGTAGCAGTAACATTATATTTCAGAAAATATTAACACACTCGCGGTCAAGGGTGGTTTTACAAGCGATGACGGAAGCAGCAAAAGCTAACAAGAGATTCGAAGTGTATGTCACTATGTCGTGCCCAGACAACAGTGGGTAAGTGTATTTTGTCTGTGGCAATAGTCCAAGAATACATTACCTTACCTTCTGTCTCCGGATATCGTACGAGGCGATTAACGAAAGTAAGTAACACGTTACCTAATACTTACCATTGCGTCAAACGTGACTCGTCTCCATCGCCTTTTAACGCCATTCAACGTCCACTGCTGGACATAGGCCTCCCCAAGAGAACGCCACAACGAGCGGTCCCGTCATGGAGGAAAATGCCGTAATCGCCACGCTTGGCAGGCGGGTTGGCAATCGCTGTGGATGTTGCTAATACTCGAGGGAGTGCTGCTGCCCACTCCCCCGGTATTCCCTCAGTCGGCTCTTACGACTCCCGTGGGTAAAGAGGGGTGGGACAATTCTTAAGCCGGCCCCACTCGACCACTGACTCTGACCTCTGACTCTGTTGTCTGCTACTGTTAAAAATTGTCCGCTACAAATATTTCCGAACCAGTCGATTCCTCTTGATTATCTGACATTTATTACGACATTTAATCTTCTATTAAGCTTGTTACTGCTTTACCTGGTGGCCCAGGATATGCAGTGGAAGTAAACACCACGCCATCCAGTGAGAACACATGTACCTAAACTGGGTGTTACTTAGCTTATGTGTGTTATTACGGGTTATAATAGAATTCAGATTCAAGTTTTCCAATACACAATCAACCAAATCTATTTGAGCGCGGGTCTAGTGACTTTGTAAGCCGACGATACAAACAGTCTGCCAGATTTGACTTTCTTAGTCGATCTTATGACACCTATTAAATAGAATGAGGTGGTGACACTTTGTCTACTTAGTCCCTCACCACACGGAAACCTAAATGCCCCCATGACTCTCCCCATCATGCAATCTTTAAATTTTCTCAATCATTAGATAATATTTTTTCACAGCGAATTAATGCACAAACAGCTAGTCGCTGCCGGTATCGACGCCACGTTAATACTGGACGCGTCCGTCGGATACATCATGGAGCAAGTGGACATCGTCATGATAGGCGCTGAGGGAGTCACGGAGAGTGGCGGTATTATTAATAAGGTGAGTAGACCATGGCAGATTTATAATAAATCTACAGAATACCACATGTGTTATTAAAATTTTTCGTAAAAAAAAACGAGAAAAATTTCTCACTACCAGCCCGGAGTTTGGCAATGTGCCCGGTAGACGAATAGGCTCGCCTCCTATTACGTGGGACTTAAACACAGCTTGCGAATCGTGGTTGTAAATACACCTCTGCCTACCCCTTCAGGGAATGCAGGCGTGATACTGTTTTTTTTTTATTAAACTTATATAAGTCGTATTCTGTGGTGACGGACTAAGAATACGAGTGTCTCCGACTCGTTCTTGCCCACGGATGTCGTATGAGGCGACTGAGGGAGGTAAGGAATTATCACCATTGCATTACTAGTGGTAGGGTTGTGGTACCCAACCATGTGGTAGTACTTACTTGTTATCGGGCTAGGGCACGGTACCACCGTTTCCTGTATGAACGGCTTAAAAAGCTCCTTTGTGTATTTGGATGTAACGATACTTGTATCTTAAAAAAAAATCTTAAAAACCACGCCTGCATGAAACTCGTCGCTCCAGGGGGGTTAGGCAGAAACTCATATCTCACATGAAATCACCGTGATTGGCCAACGGATTATTGCGACATCACGCGTCGGTTTCTCAACCAATCACAGTTATCACGATACGATCGACATGTGAGATACGAGGTTCTGCCTCACCCCCCTGATTCGTGCTATTCAAACAAATATTGATGGTGGTAGAGCCTTGCTTTTCCCAGCATAAATATGCCGACTCCACCAGCTGCTCATAGAATCCATCCATCCATCCATCAGCCTTTCAACGTCCACTGCTGGACATAGGCCTCCCCAAGAGAACGCCACAACGAGCGGTCCCATCATGGGGGATAATGCCGTAATCGCCACGCTTGGCAGGCGGGTTGGCGATCGCAGTGGATGTTGTAATTACTCGAGGGAGTGCTGCTGCCCACTCCCCCGGCATTCCCTCAGTCGGCTCTTACGACTCCCGTGGGTAGAGAGGGGTGGGACAATTCTAAAGCCAGCCCCACACGGCAGCTCATAGAATGCTCATAGAATATCGGCGCATATTAATGATCCGTCCCCATCTTCTCGACCTTCTTACCCCCTTCCCTCAAGTTAGCATAGCAAGAGATCTCCCTCCTCTCTCCTGCTTTTGTTAATCTTCATAAGCTACAGTAGCCGCTTTACTACTTAGTGCGAGAAGTGATCACAGCACTTAACGCCACCAAAGCTTCTACTGTATTGTCTTTAATTGTAAATGAGCCACGGCCCTCCTGATGGTAGGTAATCGCCACTACAGCAGTATTAAGGATACTGTCAAGCCACTGGTCAGCAATATCTAAATGGACTGCTATCTATAACCAAAACACACCCGAGGTGTTAGGGCGGTCACACTGAAGACGGCGGACCGCCCCGCTCGGGCCCTATAACAAGTGAGTACCTCCTACTTGATACTGAAAACTACCACCAGTGATGTAATAGATGATAAATGCCTACGTCCCTTAGTCGCCTCGTAAGACATCCGCGTGAAAGAATGGGGTGGTGACACTTGTATGCTTAGTCCGTCACCACTATATGTCGTAGTCCTGTAGTGAATGTAAATTACTCGTATAGTGGATTAACATGACAATTTCAAGATAGACTGGATTTGGTATTCTTATGTACGTGTTTTATTACAGATCGGCACATATTCCCTCGGTATGGCAGCATTGGAATTAAAGAAACCGGTGTACGTATTAACGGAAAGCTTCAAATTTTCTAGGATATACCCTCTCAATCAGCAAGATTTACCCAACGAATTCAAGTATTTGTCCAGCGTATTGAAATCTGGCAAAGATCTGACGAAACAGCACCCTTTAGTGGACTACACACCCCCTATGTATATAACGTTACTGTTTACTGATTTAGGTATTCTAACACCTTCTGCGGTAAGCGACGAGCTAATAAAATTATACTTATAAATTATACTGATGTGCCTACTGAATTCTTTATTTTATTGAAAATTCCACTAAAACTTTTAAATAGCAGACGATATCTGCCTATTAATTTCGCCATTGTTCGGCATGCGGGTTGGCAGACTCTTACCCGTTGTTCTAGGTGAACGACAAACGCGTTATTACGACGCGACGCGACGTGACACGAAAATATCGAATAGATGTTGTATATACTTATGGCATAAGTTGTCGTCTAATATGAATGCGACGCAAAGCGGTTGAAGTATTAGCCGCAATACGTCGCATCGCGTCGCGTCGCTCACCTAGGACAACGGGTTAGGCATGGACCGAAACGTGTACAAATGAAGTAATGTAACATAGTTCCAGTGGCCCCGCCAATAAAGGCGGAGAGACGGCACACAGCGGGTTTATTTAGTGAGAGCCCCCACACACTACCCTGTCTATTGCCCCGGTGTACAGTTAGGTATATTTATTCCCGCCTTAGCAAAACCAAGGCATGCACATTTCCTCACGATCTTTTCATTCACCGGCCAGTGATGATTTGTGAAGAAGTTTCCATATAATGAAAAATCTTGGCCTCACGAGTGTGAGCCTATCTATCATATCTGTCAGCCTTCTATCTTCCACTGCTGGACATAGGCCTCCCCAATAAAGCGCCATAGCGAACCGTCCTGTGCTGTCTGCATCCAAAGGCTGCCTGCGACTGACCATGACATCGGTCCACGGACACAACCTACCTCTATACTAGGTAATCCTCAGATTTTTTTCTTGCTTTTGGGTAGCAGACCAGCCAGTGGTAACCGATTCTTATTGATTCAGCTAAAAGTACTATCAAGCCACTGCTCACTATTTCATTAGTACCTGGATGATATTTTTTTTTTGTAAATCGTGTGTTTTTCTGACAAAAGAAAAAACTTGAAAAAAAAGGGGGAAAAAATCTAACTGGAGACATCTGGACTCGAACCGGGGCCTTCTGATTTTGGAACCGCCCGATTTCCTACCGGAGCTATTATAATCTTGTAGATAGTGGCGAAATTTACCTTTGTATTCTAATAATATTGGAGCAGTTTTTCATTGCTTGAAAACCCGGATAAAACGACGTTTTCTAACAATGAAACCTTTTTTTTTGTTAAGGCGAGAAATAATGTTCCTAACCGCACACCCCGTGGTTCGGGGCAACGAACAGGGTAGTGTGGGGACCTCACCTAAAGAAACCCGCCGTGTGCCGTCTCTCCGCCTTTATTGACGAGCCACTGGAACCATGTTACATTCCTTCGGTAGTCTTCTAACAATGAAACCTAGCTAGATCGATTTATCGTCCCCTATATATATATATATATATATATATATATATATATATATATATATATATATATATATATTTATATACAAGAATTGCTCGTTTAAAGATATTAGATAAAACAAAAAAAAAAGCAGCCGCACGCCTGTATTCCCCGAAGAGGTAGGCAGAGGTGTATTACACACCCACGACTTGCCAGATATGTTTAAGTCCCACGTAATAGGGGGCGAGCCTATTGACGTCTACCGGGCATATTTCCAAACTCCGGGCTGCTACTGAGAATTTTTCTTTTTAGGAAAAAGCTCAATAACATTGCCCGACCGGGGATCGAACCCGAGACCTCATGATTAGCAGTCGCATACACTACCGCTACACTACCGAGATACGGATGTGAAATGAAAGAATACAGTTCTATCTCCCCATAAAACCAAAAAACCGGAGGGTTCTTCACGATCGATCACATGGGAGACGCTGGTATCAATCCGATAACAATTAAGTACTGCCACTTAGTACCTTAACATCAGTAATGCAATGGGTGAAAATTGCTTACTTTCTTTAGCTGCCTCGTGTGACTCGCGGGTATGAATGGTATGGTGACACAATTCTGTATGATCCACAAATGATTGTTCTGAGTCTGGGTGTATTTTGTGTCCGTGAAATTGTGTTTGTAAAGTTCCCCGCGATACAAGGATTATTCCTTAGTCCAGGGTGTAGTCTTCTACCACCGAAGGAATGTGACATAGTTCCAGTGGCCCGCCAAGAAAGGCGGAGAGACGGCACACGGCGGGTTTCTTTAGTGGGTGAAAGCCCCACACTACCCTGTTCGTTGCCCCGAACGACGGGGTGTGCGGTTAGGAACATTTTTTCCCGCCTTAACAAAAAAAAAAAAAAAGGGTGTAGTCTTCTAAAGAAAAACATGGATACATTTTTACATTTTACATTTAGGCTACCAATATGCAACATCACTTACTGTTGTTATACTGGCTTCAAAAGCTTCCACTAACAAATAATTTGTGCTTTAAATTAGTTGAGCATGACAAGTGCAGATATAGTTTTATACAGATCAAAACATTGTTTATTTTCATTAATTCCTCATTTTAGGCGGAATGTAATGCATTAGGCACCCAAAGATAATTATTGTCTATGCTGACATAGGCCTAGCCGCGGTGTTGCTGAGTCCATGGACAAAGGTTAACTGTTATGTTGGATTCTGTCATAAACAAAAAAAGTTATGTGTGTGTGTATTAGTGTACACACGTAAGAAGAAACTTCTTTATGAGATCATTTTTCGAAAAATGATCTACGGCGTGATATTTACAACTATTGGTTAAATAAAGCTAAATTAGATAAAGTTTAAGCAAAAGGCTTTTATTATCATAGACATGTATACAAATAATACAATTATTTCACCTTATTGCTACTAAGATTATTATAGCATTTCGTTAATTATAATAGAATTATTACGGCGTTTTATAGCAGAGTGCCTATTGCCACCTTCCAGCTCCATTATCAGATCCTGGATACTATCTAGAGACAAAGTACTCGTCAAGAGGAATCATACGAGCCCAAACTCCATGGGGTTATGTCGTTTTATAATGGAGTTCCTTTGGCTACCTTCCAGCTCCATTATCAGACCCTAGATACCATCTAAAGACAAAGTACTCGTTAAGACGAATCAAACGAGTCTAAACTCGAGGGGGTTGCGTCGTTTCATTACAGAGTTACTGTGGCCATCTTCCAACTCCATCATCAGTCCCGGATACCATCTAGATACCAAGTACTCGTCAAGACGAATCATACGAGCCCAAACTCCATGGGGTTATGTCGTTTTATAATGGAGTTCCTTAGGCTACCTTCCAGCTCCATCATCAGACTCTAGATACCATCTAAAGATAAAGTACTCGTCAAGACGAATTATACGAGCCCAAACTCCATGGGGTTATGTCATTTTATATTGGAGTTCCTATGGCCACCTTCTAGCTCCATCATCAGACCCTGGATACCATCTAGATACAAAGTACTCGTCAAGACGAATCATACGAGCCCAAACTCCATGGGGTTATGTCGTTTTATATTGGAGTTCCTATGGCCACCTTCTAGCTCCATCATCAGATCAGCTTTATGTCATCATAATATTACATTGTCACGCAATATACATTTATGTCGTATATTATTTATAGTCTTGTAACTTTAAAAAACATATTAAATAAATATGGCTCGTAACGGAAAAATGTGACTTAGAAATTAAGATGGCGCGCGTAACAGAAAAACGTTACATTTAAAATTTCTCCCATACGCCGATAAAGAAGTTTCACTTCAAAAATTCTACGACAATAAAACCATTAAATATTTGAAAAAATGTCTGGCACTTTAATGTATATGAAATATATTCACAAAGTCATAACATAGGTACAGTTAAAACACTAGATTACATCTATACATTTACATCTCACTTTGTGTTACAATATCAATAAACATGCACGTACACTAGGCAAGTAAATAATCAAATTATATCTAACATAATCTAACTTTGTGGAGGCATCATATCACAAACGTTGATAATATTGCCACAATTGTTAATATTAATACCGTAATAGAGAAGCACAGTTACATTTATATATTTGGAAGACGTTTCCAATAATCATCAATTACCATTCGCTCGTAATTATGACTGGTATTACCTAAATATATATATTTTTTATTAACATTTGTCTTTGAAGTAATATAGTTTAACTGCCAATTTAACTACATATCTCTTTATAATAACGGCACAAAAGAGAACGGAAAAGAATCGTTCCTATTTGAAAACATGTTTTCTTTTAAACAACACACGAATCGTTTTGGTTATGCATTCGTAGTAAAATCAAAGTAATGTATTTTATTAAAGAGAATAAGATGAAGGGTCTAAGGCCAAATATTATAAAACAAATCTTTATGGGTCTCTACAGCAGCCTGCATTTTAGGGCATACAAAGACGTTTAGGATATTGTGTTGCAGCAGAGGGTACCCGAAAGTAAACCGCCGCCGGACCACTGAATCAATATAACACAGTTCCAGTGGCCCGCCAATACAGGCGAAGAGACGGCACACGGCGGGTTTATTTAGTAGGTGAGCCCCCACACTATCCTGTTCGTTGCCCCGAACGACGGGATGTACGGTTAGGTACATTTTTTCCCGCCTTAACTAAAAAAAAGATATTGTGTTGCTGCAACAATTTCGTGCCAATATAAACTAAGTTTAAAGTTAACTATGCCCATAAAAACTAGACGAGCCGCCGATTGAGTATGGCTGGTCTACAGTCTATCAGTGAGCAGTTTGATTTTATTACTCTGAGAGGTAAATGGCTCTATAGCTTCCAGCTATTTTAATTCCATATTACGGGTTTCGTTTACCTTTGCTAAAGAAGTCAGAAAATAGGGTTTAATTTAATAAATAGTCGCTGACCCGGCGAACATCGAACCGCCTCAGTCAATAAATTTTGTTTCAACTTATTAGCTGAATTAAATTCAGTATTATCAGCAAAAATGTATGAGAAAAATTACTTTTTTTGGGGATTTTCTCCCATTATTTTAATAGCCGTTCTTGAGTTATAAATTGTGTAAATAAACCGACATTGTTTTATATAGGTACAATTATAAGTATATTAAATAAACTTCGATACAAAATCTATATGAAAGTTATCTCAAAGATATTCGTCGTAACATAATATTATGCTTGTATAAGTTGTACTTAAAATACAAAATTATACTTACACAGTCAGAGCTCATGATATAATAATATAAATATTTTACTAACGCTATGTTTTATTACCTAAAGTACCATCTGTAAGAGATCAACGCATCAAAAAGGCATGATACTTATAACAAAACACATACCTATTACAATCGATTTTATAAGTACACTAGAAAGGGCACTCTGATTCGAAATGGCAATGTATGAGTGACAGACTTATAAACGAAAGATGCGTCCTGAAATTACACGATTTCCATGTAGGTATGTTGTCTTTTTAAGACAAACTATACACACGAGATACGTCTTTACCAATCTTTGAACATTGAGGAATTTTGTACCTATATTCTTATAATTATAGTGGGTAGTTTGTAATACGATGAAATAAACACAACATACTTATGCGTAAAAAATCGTAATTAGTTTCATTAAATGGATCGCCAAGATAAAACTATACTATTCTGATAAAACACACATTGCAATATTAATTTCCTTTTGCCCCTTCCAGTTATCTCTACACATTTCCATAAACATCGCTAAATACATAATGTATTAAACTATGAATACTAAAACAATAAAATATCAGTTACATATACATATATAGCGTATCTAATGGAAAACAAGTTGCTTAATATTAAGTAAATTACATTTTTAATACAATTTATTACCCTTAAAAGAGTATTTTTGGGTATTTTATTTTAGTCTGCAAGATAATTAGCTATAAGGTTATTTACGTTACGGACTCATACTTTCAAGATAATATCTACCTGAGTATCATAATATATCTCTGCACATATATCTCCTTGTTCTACGTATTAGTTGTTTTAATTCCCACATGTCCTACAAAGCTTAAACGTTATATAGCCGTATAGTTTATACCCATCAAGTTTACTTACTTTTTGGTACAGTTACGCACGCTGAGTTGCCGTAACCAATTTTTTTTAAACAGGACTTGGTCTCTATGCTAATTATGATGTGCTAATCATCGAAGATATATAAAACTTAGTACCCTATCGTCGGACGAACGTGGTCAGTCAAATCAATCAGATAATATAATCATTATACCGATACACTACAGAAAGTTAAAAATGTTAGTTATGTATTTTGTTTCACCCCTAACTATTATTATTACCCAACTTATCTACCCTTTAAAGTTCCATAATTAAACCAATCAGAATTTAACGTTGTTTCATTATAACATCTTTTTTTATTGCTAATGGTGGCAGACGAGCCACGGCCCACCTGATTGTAAGTGGTAACCGTCGCTCGTGGACTCAACTATACCGAGACTATTGTCAAGCCGTTGCGCACCATTTTATTTCTCAGATATGAAATGAAAGAATCAACGGTTATCTTCTGCTACAGCCAAAAACACTGACGTGCTTCATGACCGGTCATACAGAAGACGGCGGTACCGACCCGTTCGGGCCCGCTAGCAAGTGAGTACTGAGAGTACTTGGTACCTAGCCCTACCACCAGTAATGCAATGGGTGATAATTGCTTACTTCCCTTAGTCGCACTGTACGACACCCGTGGGAAAAGATGGACTTAGGACACTTGTATTCTTAGTCCGTCACCACACGGACAAAACAGTTTGACAGTATAATTTGATCTAAAATATTAAATATTAGAGATCTAGTATTATATCATCGAAGCTTGGGAACCTATCATACAGACTCATCAGAAATATATGTTTTTATAATACTACATAATTAAAAAAAATATAAAAGACACTAAAAAATGCACGAACATTGTAATTATTATAATTTCTTCATAATTATTATTCTTCCTGTTATCTATTAAATGGTATTCGCTTTTAATAAACTCCAACGGTTCATTTGATCGACTTGTTTCACTTAATGTTACCTATTGTAGATGTTGTCGATGATTGTGTAAATTTGGTGGAAATGCGGTCTTTTCTCTGGTTCGTACTCCCAGCAACGAACCATCAGAGCGTAGACGTCTTCACTACAACCTTCTGGTGCCGGCATCCTGTAGCCTGAAATCATAATTTTTACTCATTAGAAGCACTCCTACAAAAGAGACGGAAGAGAAAATCTTTTCGTTTAATAACACCTTTCGACAGTATTTAAACATTTAAATTTTACATAATAGGTACTTATATATTTTTTGAATCTAATAATTTACCACCGGCTCAAAAAGGAGACATATTATTTTTTTCAGCGCGAAACTGGTCTTTTTACAAAATGATGCTACTAAGTGGACTCGATATAACATTAGCTATCTGCTAGTGACACTGTGAAAGTCTCGTTCAAATCGGTTCACCCGTTTCGGAACAAACTGTTTGTTTTTTGTTATTAAGTAGTATTGTAGGTACCTATATAGACTATAACCTCAAATAAAAATGACTGATGCCTAATGTTGCATAATTTATATTGCACAGTAACGCAACATTTGATATTGAGCAATCTCACTAGATTAGTTAAAAAAAAGTTATTCGTTCAGAGCGCATATGACTCGCTTATTAAAAAAATACAGTTGAGTTAAAAATACTTACCCGTATCAATTTTCTCTCTAGCCCTTGAATTACTCATGCCAGCGTAGGGCGTGTCTCCTTTCGAGAATATCTCCCACATGAGTATTCCGTAGCTCCACACATCGCATAAAGATGTGTATTTACCTGCAATGTGTACGAACACAATTGAAAAACAAACTGATTTTGCCTCAAATAGGAATATAAATCGGCCTCGTGGCGTAGTCGGTAGTGTAACCGAGTTTCGTTCACGAGGTCGTGGGTTCGATTCCCACTTAGGACATTATTTGTGTGATGAACACAGATGTTTGTACTGCGCCTGGGTGTTTTTTTATCTATTATATGTATGTATTTACAAAAAAAAAGTAATATATGTATTATATCCAATACTACTCATAGCACAAGCGCTAAGCTTAATTTGGGACCAGAGGACGCGTGAAAGGTCCGTGAATATTTCAAAAAAAAACGTTGAAAATCTAAAAGTTGCTAGGTAGTAGGTACCTCAATATAAACTTTCTTCATGATAGTCTACTAATTTGACGAAATATATATCACAAAAGGAATCTTTACCTATCATTATAAAGCTGCAACAGAGCTATGTCTGTACAATTTAGATATTAAAAAGAAAAAAAAGTGTTAGGCTATATAGGCGTCTTTAAACACAAAACAATTTCTTTAGAATTTTTGTTGGTTGGTCTAAAATCGCCTAACACATTTTTTTTTCAAATATGTAGATATTACTGGCAGCTCCGTTACAGTTTTGTAATAGTATAGACTAGGTACCATACTTATATCCCATAGATAGTCTATCCATCCATCCATCCAACAGTCTTTTAAAGTCCACTGCTGGACATAGGCCTCCCCATGAATGGGGAATGGTGCCGTAATCGCCACTATAGATAGTCTATACATTAGTCATAAAAAGTATAATTAGATTAATCTTAGAGCCAATAAAAATGTGGGAAATCTAACTATGGCCTTAAAACTAGCTTTTGCAACGCGGCTTCGTCCGCGACGCACAAAAAAAATAAGTTTCTGAGTTAGTATAACTCAAAAACTTAATTTTTGCTTGCGGCATCTTAGGTTAGGTTGTAGGTTTAGGGGAACCCCCATATAGTATCATCAGCAGGATAAAACTTATTTTTTAGTCTAATCACATAGAGCTATCAAATAAAAACAGTTGTATGGAAATCCGTCAAGTAATTTTTACGTTATGTGCGAACAAACAAACAGATAACGGACAAAAGCTCAAAAAAAAAGAAAACGTTCAGTTCAGTGAATATCTTCAAGGTACAGACACGGCCGTGTGGGGCCGTCTTTAGAATTGTCCCACCCCTCTCTACCCACGGGAATCGTAAGAGTCGACTGAGGGAATACCGCGGGAGTGGGCAGCAGCACTCCCTCGAGTATTAACAACATCCACTGCGATCGCCAACCCGCCTGCCAAGCGTGGCGATTACGGCATTATCCCCCATGAGGGGACCGCTCGATGTGTCTTGGGGAGGCCTATGTCCAGCAGTGGACGTTGAAAAGCTGATGGATGGATGGATGGATGACAGACACAGCTCTGTTACAGCTTAAATTAGTAGGTAGTTACAGATGATATAGAAAGGTTGACTTACCAAAATTCAGAGCTTCTGGAGCTGTCCATTTAATCGGTATCTGCTTCATGCCTCCCGATACAATATACTCTTCCTCTTCCCTCGACATCCCGAAATCTGATATTTTGACTATATTATCATCTCCTACGAGGCAGTTCCTAGCTGCTAAGTCTCGATGTATACAATTCTTAGATTCTAGGTAGCGCATGCCACCAGCTGCATCTCTACACATGGCGAGTAACGATCGGGAACTGAGGGACGAGGCTCGTGTCCGAAGGAAAGTTAGAAGGGAACCACCTGGAAGGAAAATAAAATCTTATATAGTTAGAAAGAAAGAAAAGAAAACTAAGTTTTATTGTTACGAATCTCAATTAGAACAATATTACATATTAGGTAAAGCTAAACATAACATAATTACATGACAATAAGGCGCCCATTCAGCAATATTGCTGCAGTGTAACGTAAATTACACTGCAACGCTGATTTTCAATGGGAGCCTTAGTGACGAAACCGATGAACAAAATAGTTTTTACACATCAGGTATGTATAATTATAACGCCTTAGAGCATTTTCTGTGCGCATATTATCATCTATTAATTTATACGAAAAATTGTACAACAAGAACGAAGAAGAATATTGTAAACGAAAAGTAGTAGCAATGGGATGATATTTTGCTGACTGTTGTGGTTAACAAATTCCCAAAAAGGTAATAGGTGCCTTGGTCTGTGTATCACTAGATATATCATAAAAGGTGCCTCTGCCTACACTATAAGGGATTACGGACGCTCCTAAAAACCAATACCAAACCGTTTCCGTGCAAATTGAGCACTCACTTGAAAAATGGTGTCTACTCGACACTCGTAGTAATCGAGTTTCTATAAGTGATGACATTTAAACAAAATGTCATCACTTATAGAAACTCGATTACTAGCCGTAATCTATGTCCCGAGTTTTTAGGAATGCTTTCCTAATTTATTTTGTCCGTATGGTGACGGACTAAGAATACAAGTGTCACCACCCCATCCTTTCCCGCGGGTGTCGTATAAGGCGACTAAGGGAAGTGGGCAATTGTCACCCATTGCATTATTAGTGGTAGGGCTGAGTGAGAGTACTCACTTGCTATTGGATCCGAACGGGTCGGTACCACCATCTATGTGACCGGTCATGAAGCACGTCAGTGTGTTTTGGCTGTAGCAGAAGATAGCCGTTTGTTCTTTCATTTCACATCTGAGAAATGAAATGGAGCGCAGCGGCTTGACTAGACTGTCGGTATAGTTGAGTCCATGAGCAACGGTTACCACTTACCATCAGGGGGGCCGTGGCTCGTCTGCCAACATAAGCATTAAAAAAAATTATTCATGTTAAATGTTTTAAGGAAGTTTTATATAGATTGAACTGCCATCCCATAACATCAATTGGTGAATCATTCTTTTAGCAAAAACCCTCACGGTCATGTAACTTGCCTAACTACTATCACTTATTTCATTGACATTATTTGTTAATTATATTTCCTTACCATGACGTAAGTATACATTTACTTTAAAATATAAATACACGTCTAGTAAACTTTTCCCCCCATACTAATTAACATTGTTAAGCTCCGAATAGTAAATTCAGTGTTTTGTTCATTTCTTTCAACGTCGAATTGTCATAGCAGTGACAAAGAAAAAATACTGAATATTATAGTTATAGGTACAACGTTTATTAGTAAGCCCCATCAAGTTTAATGCATTATCTGAGATTCAAATGTAACCAAGTTAGAAATGTTAAAAGCCGATATTCTACTCCAAACCATGCGCTTATCTACTGACTGCCTTTAGTAAATTCAGAGATGTTGCCTAACAACCGAATAAACAGACAGACAGGTTAGGATAATACAATATTATGTAGATATTATGTATAGTCAGAATTATATAGTCTCCCACTTTATTGTTCATCTACATAATAAATATTCTTTTACAACTGCCTCGGTGGTGTAGCGGTAGTGTATGCGACTGCTAATCATGAGGTCTCGGGTTCGATCCCCGGGTCGGGCAATGTTATTGAGCTTTTTCCTAAAAAGAAAAATTCTCAGTAACAGCCCGGAGTTTGGAAACGTGCTCGGTAGACGTCAATAGGCTCGCCCCCTATTACGTGGGACTTAACATAGCTGGCGAGTCGTGGGTGTTTAATACACCTCTGCCTACCCCTTCGGGGAATACAGGCGTGACGCTATGTTTTTTTTTTCAAACATAGCTGGCGAGTCGTGGGTGTGTAATACACCTCTGCCTACCCCTTCGGGGAATATAGGCGTGATGCTATGTGTTAAAGTGTTATTTCTATTATTAATTACCAGACCTAAGAATTAGGTCAAGAAGAAACGTATTTGTCAACGGGTATCCCATGGCGGCATAAGACAATATAAATACATATAACGCTTAAACTATAAAAACAATCTAGGTAATCGATAAAAGTAAATCTTTTATTTGATTTATCGTACGAATTATTTAAAGTATTATTATTTTAATTTAGTTTCGTTGGAGCCGTTCATAATTTACATCACGCGAAACTCTCTCTCTTTTGGAAGTCCTCCCCTATCCTTTATAATACTCTATCGCCACTCATCGTACATTTTTTCCATCCCCCTATAAATATTAAATCACGAAAACGAGACACTCTCCCTCTTTTTAACTTGTACATGATCATTAAACACAAAGTGAATTATTTTCGATTTCACATTTTTCACTTTGTGTTTAATGTATAGTGCTAAGCATGTAAAATGCTAAAAATATATATAAAAATATCTAAATATTGTACATGATCCTTTGCGATTAAACCTTTGTCACATTTTAATATATCAAGCGATAAGTACCGTCTCCACTCCCGTCCCCTTGTTCGTGAACGTATTTTATTTTTTGAACAACAGGCACTAATTTCATAGTTTGTATGAAAACCTTATCTTGGCAATTCAGTCTATGAATCATACTGTAATCTAAAACGCTACCAATCAATTTGTAGCTATAGTTTTTTCTATTGTATACCTATATTCAATGTGATATAGTCGCTAAAGTAACCAAAAGCAGATTTGACTTATTAAATTTTATCATATTTTTATATATTTTTTAAGCATTTGACATAAATGAACACAAGATGCGAAAATGTGGAATCGAAAATTGATCATAGTCATGAGCAGGATTTGAACCCGCATCTCTTGGAAAACCGTTTTGCCAATTCAGTCATCTTGACAACTACTAAGGACTACGAATTTCGATAATACATTCCTTCTTAATGGCTTGGCCTGATGTCTGCGCCATCTGTCGATTAGCATCACGCCTATACAGGCATACTCCCTGAAGGGGTAGGCAGAGGTGTATTACACACCCACAGTTCGCCAGTTATGTTTAAGTCCCACGTAATAGGGGGCGAGCCTACTGCCGTCTACCGAGCACATTTCCAAACTCCGGGCTGCTACTGAGAATTGAGATTTTTTCTTTTTACGAAAAAGCTCAATAACACTGCCTGACCCGGGGATCGAACCCGAGACTTCATGATCCTTAGTCGCTTACACTACCGCTGCACCACAGAGGCAGGTTACTATACAGATATATATTTTATTATTATTAATAATGTTATCGAAATTCATATATAGACTGATTGCGCTTTAGATTAGGTTTCCACCCATTATTTTGCAAAATGTCCAATGCTTCATCCTATATTTGAGCTAATCTTTAAGCTCTCGTAAAAGGGGTATGAAATTGTTAGGCAGAAATATATACCTAATTGACTCGTGAAGTTTCACTATCCTACTAATTACTGAATGCAACTGTTTATAAATGTCTTAATTGAGAACTGTGCGTAGGTTAGTTCATGTCACTGGACTTTGATGCAAGAATTTAGACTTATTGTTTAATGCGCAGGTCGAGTTATTTTCAGTAGTAAATCTAAATAGCTGGATTACGAGATGCCTTAGCCGTCTTGAAAACTGCCAACAAGATTATAAAATACACAACTTTTTAAATTTATATATCTGCCACTGCAATACTTATGCTATTTATGTACAGAATGCATTACTGAACTGAACTGAATGGTTTGAGATGAACCATATGCATTAAAGACACAAAACATAGACCAAAACTTTTAAGAGTAACGGAATCGAGCTCGTTGTTGTGTGGGTTGAATGTAACAGCTAATTTTATTATAATCTTATCACAGTTTCGTAAGATGAAAAAAAAAAGCAAATAATAATACTCACCAGGTACAAGTTCCATCACGATCATGATAGGCTGCTTCTGCACCGCGATCCCTATAAGCCTGACGATGTTGGGATGTTGGTACTGTTTCAATATGCGGCCTTCTTGGAGGAACGTTCGCTTTTGTTCATCTGGAAGTGCAACTCGGCAGGTCTTCACTGCCACTTCTTGACCTGTACTTTTTAGACGAGCTTTGTACACGTCACCGAAATTACCCTGAGAGAAAAATATTATTTGAAACAATTACCTAGCTACTATTACAGGTACTACCTATTATTGTATCTACTTAGACATATATATATATAATATAAAACAAAGTGCAAATGTTCTTCTGTCATCGGTAAAATGAAGCAATGCTTTGTTATAATTGATTTTATATTGGAAGGCTTAGATACATTTAGGATTTTTTTTCTAAACTTACAACATCTTTCACTAGGGTGTATCTATCCCTATATCGCAGGAAATTTTACAAACATACAATTTAACGGATTTAAAGTACACTCAGACTCAGAAATACGTTAATTCTAGATAGGCGTTTAGTCTTAACTTTATAATAGGTACATTATATTATTGTTTTTAATGCAAAAACATTAATACATAGATTTATGTAAGGATTAAATCATAATCCCATCATGGTTTAGCTGTCACAAATCACTGACAAATGTCCTCATTGCCGTAGAGGTCAATAAGTGTGGACAATATACCTGAGTTAGTGTCAACCCTTGTAGTTAGAAATTGAGAGAAAAGAGAATAATTTATAAAGGATGTCTATTTCTCAAAGTATTGTTATTTTCAAGGTAAATCTGAAATTGGAATCATAATGGAATCCTAAATTGAAAATGCTTGAGAATTTTGTATTCCATAAAACACAAAACCCAGTCTGGGTTTAAGAGGAACATATTTTTGAAACTCAAATAAAACATACTCTTCCGATTTTATCTAAAAGCTGCACGTCATCGTTATTGAGTTCCCAGTTCTCCCTCGGTACGGCTCGTCGCAGCAGAGCTCCCGAGCGAGCTGTGACTGGCACCCCACTTGTGCGCTGCCAAGCGATCAGTTCGGCTACTGAAGGGAAAGCTGCGCCTTCGAATCGATAGTGCCCCTGGAATGTAAAACTAGATGAGAATTTGTGTGCATCTCTAAGGTGACGGGTCACTATATAAAGTATCATCTATATGTTATTGTTGCCGAAGAGTAGAGAAACAACGGCAAATAAACAGATAATATCTCTACAAAAGAAAGAGGACGAAACAAGCGAGAGTCCTCGCAACGCTTTACCACGTACGTGTAGGTTCTGGTATGAACTTCCTGCTGCAGCGTTGTCCCAAAGCTCTTTTAAACGATTTTTGAGAAGGGCACTTGAGATATTTTTACATATATTTTTAGCATTTGACATGCTTAGGTATATACATTAAACACAAAGTGGGGAAAATGTGAAATCGAAAATAACAGTCACGAGCAGGATTTGAACCTGCATCTCCTGGATACCGTCCAGATGCTTTGTTTTAATGTAGGTATATGGCTAAGAATGTCAAATGCTAAAAATATTATATAAAAATATCTAAATATTTATAGGGCTGCGTCATTATTAGGTAAAAATCTTAATTGTAAAATTAAGTTTAGCTGCTCGGTATAATGTATGTAAATAATTCCGACAGATGGCGCTGACGTCACCCAAGACGTTAAGTATGAATGTGTTATCGAAATTAGCAGTTAGGAGCAATTGTCACGATGGCTGAATTGGCAAAGCATCTGGACGGTATCCAGGAGATGCAGGTTCAAATCCTGCTCGTGACTGTTATTTTCGATTTCACATTTTCACACTTTGTATTTAATGTATATAGGGCACTTTAGTCAAGATAGGCGAAAGCTTGACTACGTATACCCCTGGTGTCGTCAATGATAATTATTACTTAACATGGTGGGCCGCTTGCTTATCTGCCCCCATTACTAATAAAAAAATTGGAGATTGACAGTGTTTTTATCAGTTTTAACATGAAGCATTTCCAAGTGTTTAGGGGTGTTTAGGGGAAAATAGTTACGGGATATAGGTTTTGGATCACTGTGGCACCTATAGTAGGGAAATTTTCCTCTCATTTTGAGAAGATCCGATTCCCAGTTAAATATTTATAGGCTGTAAAGTATATACCACCGAAGGAATGTAACATAGTTCCAGTGGCCCGCCAATGAAGGCGGAGAGACGGCACACGGCGGGTTTCTTTAGTGGGTGAAGGCCCCACACTACCCTGTTCGTTGCCCCGAGCGACGGGGTGTGCGGTTAGGAACATTTTTTGCCGCCTAAACAAAACAAAAAAAAAGGCTGTAAGGTATATAGTAGATGCACGAACCTCTGGCGTGGTCTGCACGATGAAGTGTTTGTGCTGGCCCCAGCACACGGAAAGAACAAGTTGTCTTGAATGATTTCTCGTCGTCTCTCTGACTAGGTAGTCTCCATCAGCCCGTAGTAGCCTCACCACTTCCTCTCTAGGAAGCACTCCATGGAACCACTCCTGTTCCACCAGCGAGCGTTCTGTCTCGCTCACACTCACCTAAACAAACCCCATGTTATTGTAAGTATTCAGTTTTAAAGTGATGCGCATTTTAATATGAAATTAGATATACGAGTAGGTATGTACAAATAAAAAAAGTATACCTATACATTTATAAAATTAAATTTTTGGTAACAAATAAGTACAATAAAAATAAAACATTGTTCTTTACAGCTCACTATGTGTACCTTCTGGGCAAGCCTGTTAATAGTGGCTAAAAAATTAAAAACATTGTATAGCTTAGAAAAAACAATATATTTCAACGCTCTGAATATCTGTTGTTAATAAATTGTGCACACTATATTGAGGTTTAGATTGATTCATTTGATAAAACATACAATAGGTAATCGTTAATTGAAATTGTGTTTCTATAATTGATTGTTTTCAAAACACAACACCGACTTTGCCTTCTAATTCGTGTCTACCGTTACTACCTTTCAATCATTATTTACCTAATCTTTCAATCATTATTTACCTAATCTTTCAATCATTATTTACCTAATCTTTCAATCATTATTTACCTAATCTTTCAATCATTATTTACCTAATCTACAAACTTTCATTATTTTGGAATAACATATACACATTATTTAAACATGGCTATCCGTTATTTCCATTCCGAATTCTCCAGTGAATTCTTTAATATTATTTTCAAGTAGACTATGAAATTGATAATATTAGAAATATTAGTAGCACGCCTAAACAATAAAATAAATAACACGTTGGTACAAACACGCCAATAACGCACATGCTGACACCGATTTAATTATATAATTTAGCAACACACTTAAGAAACAGAAATCACATACGTTGTCTTGTTCAAGCTCCAACTCAAGCTGAAGTTGAAGTTGTTTTAGTCGTTTCTTTCTCCGTGGAACCACTACGGGTGGTGGCAACTCGCTGTGAGTTATATACATTGCCCAGGGATCCATTGTTTAACACCATTAGTTGCACAACACAGCGAAACACTACTTTATTATCTCTTTTAATATACAACACTCAACGAATCTGATAGAAAACAGGGTGAACTCGATGTAAACCTCGCGATTACTGCGTACGCAGACTATGTGAAAGCGATTCATTTCAGGAAGGCCGCAAGCGTCTTCACCTTGATTTTGAAACTGAATTTTAAGAAGAGCCGGTGCTATTTTCATTTTATTCAAGCTTATTCGAGAGAAGTACGTGCGGTGCACAGTGACGCTAAAGTCCCAGCTAAATATAGCTCTGACACAATTTGACTGACGCTCGACTGGGAGCAAATTTATTGTGGCGTTTCCAGTGGTAGATAACAGTCATGCAGATAACTCCATGCCATGCGTGGGTGACGGATCGTTCGGTTAGTGACACTCACCACACTGTTAGAACAACTATTGGCTACAATGCGATTGCGTCGTCTCTTCTTGAAGAGAGTTTTATTGTGTACTCCGCAATGCACATGGATGTCCACACGATCACGGAAGCGTCGTCTCAGTATTCTACACCGCCTAATGTGGTATGTGTTTGACGTTACCGAGTCAGCAGGGCCTTCACTACTGCTCCTGTACGTCTTGGGTGGTAGTGCTGGGCTCGAAGGTGCCGATTTACGTCGGAATGGCCTTATAAACAGTTTGTAGAACGGCCGAGGTGGTATTATCGAATGAAGATGCAATCGTAAAGCGTCAGTTGAAGTTTTCGACCCGATTGAACCGCGATCCTGATGATCAATTTTACGTTAAGGTATCAATAGGTATGACACATTGCGGTAAACACGTTACCGGTTTGCGGTATTACTTATACTTAGAATCACTAGTCAAATGAACTGATGAATACAAATGTTTGTTAACTTCAATATCCTAGCCACAAAATAATACTGCTATTTGTATTTAAGCCGATAACGTCAATAGAATATATAATGTGAATCATCTTGGAATAAGTACAGAATTATTGTATACATTAACAGAATTATAACAACAGCTAATAATAATACTGCTTACTTGATGGTCAGGAGAGCTGCCATCAAGGCTATCTACCCCAACAGTCTCGGCAGACAGATCGGGACAGCCACTTGGAGCCTCCTCACAGCCAAGCTCTGCTAGAGCAGAGCGAATCATCTCCGCTTGTTTCGCACATTTTCGTTCCGCTACACGAAGTTCTAAGAGTTTGATAGGCTCTGAGGTGGTCACTGGGAGAGGTGGCGGTGAATGCCTAAGAAGTTTAAAAATTGAATAGATATTTTGTTCTGTATTTTAGCACTTGACATGCTCAGTTACTATAAAGAATAAATTATTTGTGAATGTGGAAAAAGAGAAGTTTAGTGCGAGCGGGATTCGAACCTGCATCCCTTCTAATGCGGGAAAGTGCTCTAGACTGCTAAGCCATTGCCATGACCGACGGCCTTTCCCGATCTTCACAATCACATTTGTCTTTACGATCCACTCTTTGTCCACATTCACAAATAAAGTGTTCTTTTAAAATGTATTAGATATAATATTTGCATTCAATGTACCTACTTATACATTGTATGGCAAAGTACCTATTGCTGATAACATAAACAGGTAAATACATAATTGTATGTTTGTGAGATGCCAATGTAAACTAATGTATTAAACAAAGTCAAACTATCATAAGTATTAAGTTAGTTCCTAAATCTACAGTAATTTTTGTTATTGTTTTCACGCTATGCTTACAAATATATATTACCTGTCAATACCGTTGACTCCATTTGTCAAGCTGGTGTTGTTATTTTTACAAACGCCATTTCCTATAATCTCGGGGCCCTGGAGCGCTGCCTGTTTCTCCCTGTTATCCTGCAGGGTTTGTTCCAGTTCAGTCAGCTTCTCTTTCAGCCATTCCACCGTAAGATTATCGACTGTCAATTGATTTGGCTGCAACTTCCCGCTTGTGTCTTCCACTAAGCTCTCATCAAAATTAAAAGAAATTGGAGTGGAAGGAGGCGATCTAAAAAGAAGGTAATAAATTAGTCTTCGTTTTGGTTTTAACCCAAAATTGTTATTTAGATTTTTACAAATATACAATTAACGGACACAAAGTATAGACAGACTCGGGCCAAATATTTGTGAATCACATAAACAGTTGTCCTGTGTGTGAAAATCCTAGAACATTCACATGGGCACATGATACATACAGAGACAATAAAGCTTCTAAAGAGCGAGCTAAATTTATAGATGTTTTGTTAGGATTGTCCCCTGAAGTAATGTTCCAGTGGTCTGCCACAACAGGCGGAGAGACAGCTTACGGGACGTTTATTTAGTGGGTAACGGCCCCACACTAGCCAGTTGTTTGCCCCAAACGTCGGGATGTGTGTTTAGGTACACTTTTCCCGCCTTTTTTTTTATTTTTTTTTGTTAAGGCGGGAAAATTTTTCCTAACCGCACACCCCGTCGTTCGGGGCAACGAACAGGGTAGTATGGGGCCCTCATCCACTAAAGAAACCCGCTGTGTGCCGTCTCTCCGCCTTTACTGGCAGGCCACCGGAACCATACTACATTCCTTCAGTGGTAGGTACACTTTTCCTGCCTAGAGAATAGAACCTGAAACCTCAGGATTTTATAGAGTGATAGATTGTATTTATACCTATTAATTTATTTGCAGTCCTCGTTCTCACTGCGAAGACAATGTTGTTCTTTATCAAGTTCTAAATTAACTTATTCATTACTAATTTCATTTTCACTAATAAAACCTTCCAAGAATAAAAACTAGTTTGACATGTACAATTAATACTTTACACGCTTTTTAGTTTGTATATCTACTTTCTCTTTTAAAGTTTACCCGAGTGTTTGTTTATATCCAGCTATTAATTTATGTATTCATTTAAATGTATTAAATCTTGTCTATTTGAAAAACGAGTATCGCATGTCTTCATTTAAATATGCGAATAACATAAATATTTTAGATCTATTTCTTTTAGCAATTGACATGCTCCGCTACTTTTTAAAGTACAAATTATTTGTGAATAAAGAAAAAGAGATTTTTAGTAGGAGCGGGTATCGAACCCGCATCTTTTCCAATCCGGGGAAGTGCTCTAAGCCACTAAGCTATCCTACTGATCTTTCGATCATCTCAATTTTTTAATCACATTTGACACATTTTATTATTATTGCATCATAATTTCGTTAACGTCAGCTATGTACATACAGCCATGTTTTTTTTAGTATTTTTGTTATTTAAGAATAAAATATTACATAATTTCTTACTGCTAACATCGACAGGTAAGCCAGGAGAGCTCATCTCATAATAACCGCCGCTATACATATAGTGGACTTTACTTACTCCTGTAACACAGGTCGTAATACCGTGGTATTATTTTTTTTTTACTACGTGGGTGGCAAACAAGGATCGGCCCCCTCAGATGGTAAGCGGTTACTGTAGCCTATAGATAGACGGTAATAACACCAAAGGAATTACATCGTGCATCACCAAATCCACGAAAGGTAGAAACAGGAGAGAGAAAGAGAGAGAAATTGTTAAGTAATAAGAAAAAGTAATGTGTTATAGGTATTATGATTATATATTTTTGTTTAGATTTATTATTCCTTTTTACCCATTGTTTATTTGATATTTTTATTTTTGCCAAGCTCAGATCTCATTCGGTAGAACCGTACGTTTTTTCGCCAGGTCCCAACAATAATAAGTGCGCAAAAATGTATTTCTACTACTATAAAGTAATAATTAGTAGTCATAATACTTTCTGATATTAGCGCGGATGTTACACATTCTGCAATAAAGCAACGTTTACGGAATCTATCGCATTACTTGATATTCTACTATCCCGACGTTTCGATTACTTATCTACTTTACAGTATTCATGGTCAGTGGTGGATAGCCCATCCGTGACCTTGAAAATACAGTCCACCAGTAACGTACAATACAATAAGTACGGTTTTCTACTACTATTAATTTTAACCCTCGATTGTTACATTCGCTGTAACACCAGCAACAAGGTAGGTATGTTACCTTCAACGCAATGCCTATAGTCGCCCGACCTTTAGATTAGCTAATGCATAAGCTAATAATTAAATAGAAATACTAACATAACACCATTCATATAATAGTTCCGATAAAGTTGAAAGTCGTCAGTATCACTTTACTTTCTAAGTTTCTATAACATTCCTAAAAGTTGTATCAATAATAATAGTCATCACTGATGATGTAAATATGTATGTATATGGTTTAATGATAATTGAAATTAGACACTTCATATATTTGCAATAGAAATGAAGCAATAATTGTTATAGTTTTTATACGTCTTCGTTTAGAAATCATGATTTTCGTTATTGTTACCATTTTGGGACAAATAATAATTGTTTTTAAGTTATATTGCTGCTCGAAAAGTGCCTACCTAGTAAACCTTTGAAATGAGGCAGAATAAACGTCATTATAATGTGTCATACAGATATGCGGGCGGAAAAAGTGTATGTTAATGTATTTGTCTATTTATGATACTTAGACACAAATGCGGGGCAATTCTCGGGTTCCATTGGGATAACCTCGAATGGGATGTCATTGTTCGAATTAATTGAAATGCTAAAAATATTTTAATAAATACTAACTTATATTTTTCAATGAATTCTTTATATTCATCTTGCGGCCTCAAATTTTGTATCGTCGTTTCGATTTTGGTCTGTATCTCTCTGAACTTGTCTGTGCTGTAGTCAGATCTCTGCACCACTTCCAGCAGCACACCTTTCCTGTGTCACACATTAATATATATTAAAACTTTGTTAGGTACTATGAAAGCCAAACCCACAGGGTAAGCGGTAACAGCTCATGGACTCAGCAACACCAGAGCTAAGTCCAACCACTACGCCTCGCTTCACGGATTATAACAATAGGCGAAAAAAGAAGACGTTATTTACCCTTCGGATCCTATCACTCAGTACTCACGGTATAAAACCAGGTAGAATATATTATTGACACTGAAATAACACTAACGAGGTGATTCGCCATTACACTCAGGAATAGGATGAACTGTATATTATGTTCGATACTAGCTACGCTACTGACATTATTATGTTTTAACAGTTTTCTATTTTATCATGACTATCAGTTCTTACCACAGTCGCGAAACAGATAAATCCAAGCCTAAGACGTGTGAGACCATACTTATTTAAAAAAAAAAGTATATATATTTTTTTAATGCTAGTAGTGGCAGACGAGCCACTGCCCAACTGTTGGTAAATGGTAACCGTCGCTCATGGACTTAACTATACCGAGAGTATTGTCAAGCCGCTACTCACCATTTCATTTCGCAGATATGAAATGAAAGAATAAACGGCTATCTCCTGCTACAGCCAAAATGCAACGATGTGCTTCATGGCCGGTCACACGGGAGATGGTGGTACCAACCCGCTCGGGCCTTATACCGAGTGAGTACTCCCACTTGGTACCCAGCCCTACCACCAGTCATGCAATGGATGATAATTGCTTACTTCCCTTAGTCGCCTCATACGACACCTGTGGGAAAGAATGGGGTGGTGACACTTATGTGCTTAGTCCGTCACCACATGGATCAAAGGATGTTATTGAATAGTGTTAGTAGTCCAGTTACGTAATAATTATCAGATAAAGTAACTAATTATAAATCTAGAACTCGCCGATTGCATATACCATTATGTATTTCTAATTGTAATTAACCAATTTGTCACGGTTTATAATCAGAAACTTGAGACTAGTGACAAGTGGTGCGCACGAACGCCTTGATTGAGAACCACGTGATGTAAATAAACGCGTGTACTCGTATTAATGTATTAAATGAACGCACTAATTAAGATACGCGTGATAATTTTTCTAGCTATAAATAGCAGTAATTTGGGCAGTTTCTGTTATTCCATGGGCAGAAGAGCCTTTTGGATAAGCTCGGCCGTTTCTCTAACATAAAGTGCGAAAATGTGAAAAAGAAAATGATATCCACCAGCGTTATCTAAAACTGCTTTTCTGGACTTCCAGACGCTCTGCCAACAGATAGATATCGTGATATTCGCTCTTTCTTTCAATTCTTTTTCCGTCCCATTACTGGGTATAGATCTCTCACTGTGAGAGGCATTAGGCCATAATCTACCACGCTGGCCTGATACGGGTTGGCAGACTTCACAACTCGTCGAGTAAATCTCTCAGGCATGCTGGTTTCCTCACAATGTTTTCCTTTAAACGAACGGATAAATTGTAAACCATTGAGTTATGTTATACATCAATGTTGTAAACAAATAGATACACACATAATTTTAAAAAGTCAGAGGTGTGTGTCTTATGAGATCTGAACCTTGGACATGGCATCGAACTCGATACCACTGCTGTCTTTTCAGTCCTTGGTTTTACCGCTCGGCTCCTGTGTGCTCGGGGCCTTCCCTCAGTCGGCTCTTACGACTCCCGTGGGTAGAGAGGGGTGGGACAATGCTAAAGCCGGCCCCACACGGCCACGCGTCTATCTCTGTGAAAATACACATGGCAATAAAGAAAAATTGATAGGAATTCTTATAGCTAGTATGTTAAGGCAGGCCAATTTTCTTTCCTTTATGAAAGAAGCTGGAGAGCAACAGTCTTATATCCACTAAGTATAATGAAGATTATTTACCATGACGTAGCAGTGGCCTCTCCTTGCCTCCGCTGCTGATCCATAAGGGTTGGCAGCGCGGCAGTACGCAGCGCTCGTTCACATTCGGTCGCCTCTGCCAACAGTAGCACATATTCATTGTGTGCCCGATGCAGTCGGCGACAGGCCTTGCTGTACTTATCACGAGTCTCGTCTAGCTTGCGACCCCCTCGGCTCGTCGGACCTGAAAAAGTAAATATAAAAGTGAAAGGTCTTTACTTAGATTATTCTCCCTTAAAAATATCCTACCTACCTATCTATCACATCAATGTGGTTGGTACGGATGTGGTATAATATAAGCATTCTTAATCCACAACCTATCTAAGTCTTAAAATGCCTATAAAATATAGAAAATGCAGGCATTTTTATGGCGGAGTTAGAATCTCGTGCTTTCCATCCTCATCATCGTTCATCCTTTTAATAATCATTATTATGGTAGTGCCACAGAACACACGTCACGTCACAGAACTTACGTTGTACTACTAGACTACGAACCAAGGTAAGTTATTCAATTCGATTGCTGTGCATCGTACTATTTATAAAACTGTAACATTGCTATGCTTATTGTTGTCATATAAGATATTTAACAAAAGAAAACTGTATTAGGCTATAAAGGGTGAACACAAAACAGTTGTTTTTAGAATTTTTATCTGTTTTTTTTATTACGCAAACACTACTGGATATTAAGTACTTATACGTTTTGTCCTGGTACTATATCGGGAACCTAAGGTTGCAGCGGAGCCAAGAAACAGAAAAGTTAATATAAGTAATGCTCTACTGGTAGGTAATAATAATTTTGCCTGCTTGCCTTATTGTTGCTGTAATTACAGTGATTCTAAATATTTTCAATGTGACAGATGACGCAGGCGTCACCCAAGGCATTAAGAAATCTAAATTCGCAGTCCCGAGTAATTGTTACAATGGCTGTATTGCAAAGCAAAGCAAAGCATCTCACGGTATTCCTGGCGATGCACCTTCAAATCTCGTGACTGGTAATTTCGATTCCACATTTTCGCACTTTGTGTTAATTTATATGGCTGATGTCAAATGCCTAAAAAACATATACAAATGTCAAAACTGTTAAATTAACTTACATTTCAGGTAGTTTTCCTCAAACTTGGCTCTCATCTGTTTGTAACACTCCAGACACTTTTGGTATTCGCTCTGTTTCCTCTGCACCTCTTCAGATAACTGTACAAAAGAAAAAAATATTTTAAAGAGACGATCAATAAACATCTTACATAAAATAAATTTAGTTACAATTTGATCACACTGAATGTAGAACAAGTCAGTAAGTTTTGAAATAAAACTTCGTTTACCGAATCAAGTAAACGCGATAGATTCCGTAAACGAAGTTTTATTTCAAAATGTGTAACATTCGCGTAAATATAAGAAAGTATTATAAGTCAGTAAGTATTTTAATACCTATAATCTGGAGCCAGAGTAAAAATATAGACAGAGGTAGGTACGGACATCCCCTATCATATGTTACTATAGATTCTGCCCGCGACTTCGTCACTATACGGATCTCTATTATTCTCTATAAAAGAATTAGTATCCCACAGGAACTATAGTTTTTCGGGATCAAAAGTAGCCTTAACCCTTTTCTTGATTCTGAATTATGGTAAATTTCATGATGATTGGTTAAAGTTATGGCGTAAAATCATGACAAACAAACAAATGCACTTTCGCTTTTATAATTTTATTATGACATAACTTTACTGCGAGCGGGATTCGAACCTGCGTCCCTTCCAATCCATGGGTTATGACATATTATTGTCTTTTTTTTTCTTGAACCCTTTTTCTGCCCCACTATTGCGCACGGGTCTATTCTCACGGTGAGAGGGATTAGGCCATAGTCCACCACGCCTGCCCAGTGCGGGTTGGCTTATTGCTTTAATGGTAATCGCAATATTAGCGCTGAGTTCACAGTTTGATACCTCAACTATCGCATCTTTATATCTGCCATGATAATATTCTAGTAACACACTACGTTTCATAATTTAGACTTCGTAAAACAACTTATTGAGGAAGCATTACATTTACATAATACTAACAGAATAATCTGAATCCTGTCACTTCACCAAAGAATTTTAAGAAATAGACTTTATAGTTTCTTTCTTAGTGTGATCAAGTAATCGTTATTAAAATATTAATAATAATGCATTGATGTATATGTTATAACTCAACGTAATAATGTTAATTTTGTTCATAGGCAACCTATACTTAAATATTGGTGGTTTCTTTCTACAATATGTAAAACTATGATCCTCTCACTCAATATATAAACAAACTAAAAAGTTTTCAGGGAACAAACACTAGTAAAACAGACATTCTGGATATATTTTAAAATTCTGGATATATTTTAAACATAAGGCAAAAGCATTGTAAGTAACAGTTTTAAAAATACTACAACTACGAAATTTATCGCATTTACTTGATTTTTTACTATTCGAACTTTTCGAATACTTTACAGCATTTATGGTCATAGGTGGATTAGCCTATCTTTACAGCACTAGTCCACCATGCTGTAAATTGTGTGTGTGATAAAACGAAATACGTAAAAAGTTTCTCTCTCGAATTAATAAATTTATACATTGATATAAAATCGCTAGCACGTCACCTGTTCGTAAACGGTAACCGCCGGTCATGGGTATAATACATCTAGGGTGTAACAATACCTGAAGCCATCGCCATATACAGCGATCAAGACAATACACTATACTCAAGAGAATAGCGAAGATAAGATCGCGAGGCTAACCCTGCTTCCTACTAATCTTACAAAATTAACTCCTGCTAACGAGTCCGTCTGCGTGGACCACGGAAATGTGTCGCTATAATATAAGTAATAAATGTACAACACACTATACAAAACATTTATTATCTCTACGCAATAATTGCTACCCCACAGATTTTTTTCGGGATAAAAAGTAGGTATATCTGTGTTGCAAGTACCATCCAAATCTGATACAAACTTTCACATTTATTACATTAGTAAGATGTAAAAGTCTGTAAACATGGTTAGATGTTTGCATGTTTGTCCTGGAACGTCTAAACTACTGAGTCTATTTGGTTGAAATTTGATCTAGTCTAGATGAAATGAGATGAGACACTAGATTAACCTAGGGGATGACTTTATTACCCAAAATAATAAAGAACTCTTACAGGATGGTTATGTTTGTCATCTAGACCTAAAGTAATTTGTGTGAAATTTAGTATACAGATAAATTATGGCCTCATTAAACACATAATATTTGTTATTAACGGGCCTCGTGGCTTAGTCAGTAGTGTAACCGACTTTCGTATACGAGGTCGTGGGTTCGATTCTCACTCAGGACAATTATTTGTGTGATGAGCACAGATATTTGTACTGCGTCTGGGTGGTTATATCCGTAATCTGGTACCCATAGCACAAGTTTGGACCAGAGGACGTAATGTGAAGTGTCCGTGAATATTTATTTATTTATTATTTATTTCGATATGGAACTCCTATGGAATATGCATAGGACTAGGGGCTCCATGAACCAAATTTTGAAAGATGCACAGATGAACTCGCGGGCAGAAGTTAGTATAGCTACAAAGAGCATAATGTAGGCAGTTGTTAGATTGTTTAGAAAACCAGTAAACACATCCACACATTTAAGAGTTGATTTTCTAGATTTGCCACAGGCCGGTTTGAGTCAATTAATCGGCTCCGTAATTTGTATTCAGCAACAGAATCCACCATTAGGTCGAATTTAAATTAAATAAACTCGCTGCTTGTAGAAAATAATAGAATTGCTTTTGGTATTACGACGTTTCTATGGTGCGACTGAACTTAATATAGAACCAAATGAATTAGATTAGAAGGATAACCAGAAAACCTAATTACAAACATAGCCCAGAGGGGTAGGTAGACAACGGATTTCTATAATTATGGCTTTCCGCTATCCACTTTTCGTCCCAATGGGCAACGTGACGAGTGGCGAACTATGTCACCACCATTAAACACAGCACTTAAAAACATTTTTACATAAACTTTATTCCTATATTAGCAACCACTTACTACCTTACTTTACCACATTAAACACAAAGTGAGGTCGGTAGAATGTATGAAAATACTTCCGACAGATGGCGCAGGCGTCACCCAAAAAGACGTTAAGTATGAATGTGTTATCGAAATTAGCAGTCAGGAGCAATTGTCACTATGGCTGAATTGGCAAAGCATCTGGACGGTATCCAGGAGATGCAGGTTCAAATCCTGCTCGTGACTGTTATTTTCGATTTCACATTGTTCACTTTGTGTTTAATGTATAGTGCTAAGCATGTCAAATGCTAAAAATATATATAATAACATATAAATATTTATAGGGTTTGCGTCATTGATCGGGGCGCTGGGGCTTAGGGTGGCCCTGGACAAGTCGGAGGCCCTGCTTTTCCATGGGCCCCGACGTCGGCCACCTGCTGGCGCCTCGATCACTGTGGACGGGGTCCAAATTGGGGTGCAGGCCCATATAAAGTATCTGGGTCTAGTGCTGGACGGGCGGTGGCGCTTTCGCGAGCACTTCCGTCAACTGTCCCCAAGGCTCGTCGGTGCGGCGTCCGCCCTTGCACGGCTCATGCCGAATATGGGCGGACCCAACAATGCGTGCCGACGGCTTTACGCGGGGGTGGTCCGGTCGATGGCGCTGTACGGCGCCCCTGTGTGGGCGGGGGCCCTGGACGCACTAAACAGGGCTCTTCTGTGGAGGCCACAGAGAGTCGTACGTACGCGGATACCGCACGGTGTCGACGGAGGCGGCCTGCGCGTTGGCCGGAACCCCTCCGTGGGACTTGGAGGCGGAGGTGCTCGCCGAGGTGTATCGGCGGGCATCGCAAGAGCGGGAGGGGGGTGGTCGGCCCCCACCCAGCGTGGTGGCCAGATGGCAGGGCGACGCCCGCCGAGCTGCCATGGCCAGCTGGAGGGCGCGGCTGGAGGCGCCCCGGGCCGGTCTTCGGACCATAGGAGCGCTCCAGCCAGTGCTGGAAGAGTGGGCAGGGCGACGGCACGGAGTCCTTACCTTCCGACTGGTGCAGGTGCTGTCGGGGCACGGTTGCTTCGGCAGATATCTGCACATTGTGGCAAGGAGGGAAGCGACTCCGGGCTGTCACCATTGCGGCTGCGGCGAAGACACGGCGCAGCACACGCTCGAGTCGTGCCCGGCTTGGGCCGAGCAGCGCCGTGAACTCGTCGCGGCAATAGGGGGGGACCTCTCGCTGCCGAGCGTCGTCAGAGCGATGCTTGGCAGCGACAGGAATTGGGCCGCGGTCGCTGCCTTCTGCGAGGATGTCATCTCGCGGAAGGAAGCGGCGGAGAGGGCCAGGGAGGAGGATTCTTCCGCTGACCCAAACCGCCGCCAGCGACCGGGGCGGCGCAGGCGCAGATACTTGCGCCTCATGCCGCCCTAGCTGAGGCTGCGGGTGGATGGACCGGGGAACGTCCGCCACCCGCAAGGCCTCTCGCGAAGGTGCGACGCTCCGCGTGCGGATGCGTCGCTCAGTAGAGGGTACCCGAAAGGGTAAGCCGCCGGCGGACCACCGAAGGAATGTAACATGGTTCCAGTGGCCCGCCAATAAAGGCGGAGAGACGGCACACGGCGGGTTTCTTTAGTGGGTGCAGGCCCCACACTACCCTGGTCGTTGCCCCGAACGATAGGGTGTGCGGTTAGGAACATTTTTTCCCGCCATAACAAAAAAAAAAAAAAAAAAAAAAAAAAAAAAAAAGGGTTTGCGTCATTATTAGGTAAAGATCTTAATTGTAAAATTAAGTTTACCTGGTGGGTATAATGTATGAAAATACTTCCGACAGATGGCGCGGGCGTCACCCAAAAAGACGTTAAGTATGAATGTGTTATCGAAATTAGCAGTCAGGAGCAATTGTCACGATGGCTGAATTGGCAAAGCATCTGGACGGTATCCAGGAGATGCAGGTTCAAATCCTGCTCGTGACTGTTTCGATTTCACATTTTTCACTTTGTTTAGTGCTAAGCATGTCAAATGCTAAAAATATATATAATAATATCTAAATTACTTTACAACTTTAATCACGTACCTACTTTTATTTGTGCGTTAACTTTTATTATAATTACTTAATACCTGAGGGGTAAGGAAATAACCGATGAAATTGTTAGACTGAAAAAAGTAATGCACTAGAAAACTAATAGTGGGTAAGTATATAGAAATAATATACTATGGGACAATAGTACTAACAAAGTCGTTATCTACACAAAGCACAAGATTTTAAACACCGACTACGATAAATCGTCGGTACAACGAACGTCAACAGAAACGTTTGAATAAAAACTTGGCATCAAAAATCGAGCTACTGTTATACGCTAGTATCTACATGTGGGTCACACAAATCACGCAACTAAAAGCCAAGATTTATTCTCTAACCTCGCCCAGTACCCCTAATACAACAATTCAGTGTTTAGTTTACATTTATCAAAGTGCCGACGTATTCATTTAGAATATTTCTGTTTGACGCCTACACAAAACTCCAATATAACGTTACGTGACTAATATTATCTGCCATAATTTCTGTAGAAAGCGAACTAACTGTCTTCGCTGTTATATAACTTTATAACTGTTGAGTAAATAATGGCGAAGAGACAAGTAGTTTGTAGAGGCGTCCGTCGCTACATACGAATCTTCCGTATCACCATCGAAGCGAAAGTATACAGAAGGTTCACTTGGTAACATTGCTGGTGGTAGACTTGCAGGGATCCAAATCTGTGTGTTTGGACAAGGGGAGAAAGGTAAATTTATCTTCACTTTCTTCCAATGTTTAAATACCCCGTCCTTGTCCGTAACCATTCCAACCAGCTGCGTTTGAAATGGATCGCTATTTCATCAATCAACATCAGCATTAAAATAAAATATTTATGTAAATAATCGAAAAAGAAACATGCGTAATACATAAATATAAAAAGTGTCCATAATAAATGTAAAATAATTATATTCTTAGTCAAAGATCAGAAGATGATAAGCCGCATCTTATAAGTAAAAACAATAATTATGCGCCTAATTATGCGATAAACAGAGCATGTAATGCTCAACTCCAAGGCCGAATTACGTTAACATTTTTAAAAGCGGCACATCTTGTAATAAAGCAATAAAATACTCACAAAAATATTCCAAAGTAAAAAGGCAAATCATAAAGACCAGTTGTGATAAAGGTATCCTAACCCTATTTACAGCTCGTTGATCCTAACTATAAAATTATAAGATAGCCAAACTCCTTTCTAGTGTATAGAACTTTACGAAACTTTGCCTTTATCCCAAAAGGGGTGTAAGTTTAGTGTACACTACATTTTACATAAGTATATTCTGATTTTTTATTTAGTAAATTAAAATAACTTTATCGTTACGTAAAAATAGTGTTGTAGTCTGAGTTATCCAATATACATTGCGAATTTAACTCTTTATTATAATACCTACATTTTCAGTTAGTTTATTAATATGAATTTGCGTTGATCAGTAGTATAAGTAGCGTTTTTTCTATACAACCTGGGTTGCAAGCGTACCGGCTTACCGTCCTGTTGGTGAGCGGTTACCGTAGCTTATAGACGCCAGCAACACCAGAGGCATCACTTGCGCGTCGCCATCTCCAAGGAAAAGATAGTAGATGGAAAGGAAGGATAATAATGAGAGGATAGGATGGATACTAAGGAGAGGATAGGATGGGTGGTGAATGTGAGCAAAACCAAAATAATGGTTTTTGAAAGAGAAGAAGCCAGAACAGATGTTAGAGTAGCAATAGGAAATGGTGTGCTAGAACAAGTTGATGAATTGTATATCTTGGATGTGGATTCAGTCGGGATGGAAGGTACACCACTGATGTAGAGAGAAGAGTGAATGCAGGAAATAGAGTGAACGGAGCATTGGGAGAACTTCTCGGCAGCCACCATCTCAGCCAGAAAGCACGCGTCGCAATACACAACGCAGTGCTTGTCCCAACGAGGACAAGTACTGTGTGTATAAAAAACAGTTTAATTAATAGATCAATGCTCGCGATACAAGAATTATACTTCAACAGGTTGTCTTTTAAAAAAAAATGTGTAATAATTTTGCCAGACATCACGTCAACATTCGTCATTTGAAAATATTTGTGATTACAACTAATGCGTGTCTTGTCGATGTTTAAATCTATTGTGTTGTATTTATGAATAATAAGTCTGTACACATATACACTGAAGACTATTGTCAAATATGTTTATATTTCCTCGATGATCTTGCTAGGTTCCGATTATATATACTGCAGGCAATTAAAATATTCACAAATAACTCTATTTCTTGCAACCAATTAGTTTTATTTTATCGATATATAATTGTCTTCACGTGTTGTATCATCCACCTGTTATTGTGGTTATATGCATGTACATTATTCTCTATTATATAGATAAGCCAACAAATATTAGCATAGGTAGGTACTGCTAGTGTCAGTCCATATCTGAATATTTTCTTCTTTTGATAACAGGCAGCTACATAGATAAATATTGAACGCGATACTTCACCTAAAGTAATTAAGTAAGTAAAGTTTGGGAATAAATAAAGGTAAATAATTCATTAAATTGATTAAATTATTCATTTAATAATCCAGAACAAAACAGCTGTAGATATGTATATAATACAAATGATATCCATTCATCATTAGATGACACACAGGCTTCATTTATTGCCTTTAGGCACATCATCAAAATTAATTTCAGGCAAATTAAAATCTTATTATTATGAAGTATATTATCCTTAACGGCAAGAACGTCTGTAATTTGCATTAATTAATCTTATTAAAACATTATAATTTAATTTTATCAGATATCCTTTCATTTTAATTTTATCAATTTTGTAATATCATTCGGCATAAATTACAAAATTTGATATTTTTCTGCGATAAACGATCGCGTGTGTGTAGATATTAATGAAGTATGTGTGTCATATTGTGCAAATATTTTTCAATATGACTAACCTAGATAATTTACCTACACGTAATATTTAAACTATTTATAGCATACAAGTTATCAAAACAGACAAAGCCACATATCATAAAATATAATGTACTTAGGTATTAAACACAAAGTGGTTCAAATCCTGCTCCTGACTGTTATTTTCGATTTCACATTTTTCACTTTGTGTTTAATGTATAGTGCTAAGCATGTCAAATGCTAAAAATATATATAAAAATATCTAAGTACTTAGGTATGTTTGAAGGATAAGAGTTTAGAGTGATTTTCATTATGGGATTGGCTGATTCGACAATTACATTAGATACTACTTTCAGACATGGGTGGGTTATGCGTAAATGCATCATACAGTTAATAGAATATTAGTGATTAAGGCCTTTAACCCGTTTTAAGAAATTTTTCATGATTAATTTGTACTAAAGACTTCAATTGGCCGCTTTTGACCACGTGTTGTAGACATAGACTGGATATTTTTTTGTCTAAGGTTATAAAGTAGTTATTCACCTATACAAAACCAAACGTAATTTAACAAAATATCACATAATATTATCATATTACGGACCTTTTTGATCACCTTAAATTAAAATAAAATATTGTAGATATTTAGAATATTCGACAAATTGCTAGCTAACACAAAATTTAACAATTATTGTACTTATCTGCGCATTCAAATGACATTCTGGCAATAAATAAAAACAATCATAATTTTATTATAATACTTTCTTGCTACAGAAATCAATAAATAATGCATTCTAGTCCGTCGAGAAATAAATACTTAGATAAAAAAATATTTATTCCCTATTGTATTTTTTCAAAAAGACGTTAATTCAAACTCAAAAATGTATCACTTATAATTGTCAAAAATTTACTAATAACTAAAACGAGCGCTTAGGAAACATAAAAGTCATTCATATTATTAATAATATTGATTCATGAAGTTGTAATATTCACGTGAATCAGAAAGTAACCCTTACTTTCATGTAGAATCTATTAGTAATCATAAAAGCATCTCGGCAATTTGAAAGTCTAGCTGCCTAAACATATTTCAAACATCGGTTGCATTCAAAGAAAAATCAAACTGATCTATTGTGTTGTTTATACTATGAACAATTGTGTTTACTGGTCAAAAATTCAAACATTATTTGAGTGTAAAAATTTAATGGAATGCTTACACAAATAGCATAAACAAAGGACACATGTGAAGTACCCTGCGGTAAACCACCTAACACCCGCGCAGTTCAATGGCACTTACCCTTTCACTCATAGATGTATATATATACTAAATATATGAAAGACCCTTCTAACCTTCTCGAAAGACGCTAAGTCATGTATAGAAATCTGAGTGTTGTTTACAGAGATTAGCTAAGTGTGTGTATGCTGGGACCACAAGTTTGTTCTATAGCTGGGACTAAGTTATATACATAGGCGATATGGTGTGGTACCTTTCTCTATGCATATATATTGTATATAATGCTATAGAAAATATTATAATATTTAAAAAATCGCGCCATCAAATAGTATGATTTTTAATTGCAAAATTAAACTTACTATATTCGATTAATGTACATATGTTGTTATTATATTGAAATAATGCATTCGATATGTGGCGTGCGTCGTAAAGACATCTAAAAACAACTGTAAAGTGGAGATTTGGTATCACCGTTCGTGACTGCGATAGCTTACCGATCCAGAGCACTTCCCCGGATTGAATGGGACGCAAGTTCGAATTCTGCTCGCAGTAAAGCTCTCTTTTTTCACTTTTAGATTTTAGATTTCTATATATAATTAAATTATAATATATAGATTCTCTATAAATTAAAAAAAATACTCATTCATAGTTTTAATAAAATCCATCGTACTCTATCTGCAATGGTTTTATAAGTTTATAAGTAAATAAAGTTTTTTTTAATACTGTTTTATATTTAATATGTTGTCACTTAAGTTTGTCCTAAGTATAAACTATAATCATCGTAAGTTCCTGAGTTCCTGTCCTAACTATAGTTTTAAGATTATTGTAAATTGTTATAAAGAACTAGCTCATAGGCTGTTCCTGAAAATAGTTTAACGTTTAGTTCTCAACTAGA
This sequence comes from Leucoma salicis, assembly GCA_948253155.1. Classification (NCBI taxonomy): domain Eukaryota; kingdom Metazoa; phylum Arthropoda; class Insecta; order Lepidoptera; family Erebidae; genus Leucoma; species Leucoma salicis. Next base: position 19,988,296 of record OX411814.1, on the reverse strand, counting down.
TTCTGCTTTAGTTGTCAACTAGATTCTGCCCGCGACGTTAAATACGTCACTCTAACAATCACAGGAACCGTCCATTTTCCGAGATATCTTCTATGTGCTTTCCTGGGTTCCGAACCATGCGTAGGCAAAATTTCATAAAGATCATTTCAGTAGTTGGGACATGAAATACGTTTTCCCAAACAAATGCACTTTCACATTATAATATTACCTAACCTAGTAAGGATATTTTAGTTCTAGAGAAATCATGCTACTTGGGCATAGTTTTACGTATCTATACTCGTAATACATGTTCGACAAATGCGTGGGACAAAGACAGTAACAATGTCACAAGTAAACAGAAGAGGTAACGGTTTCCAAGAATACTATGTCACAACTAAGCCTTATTTTATGTAGGATACGAGTTACAGGTGTAACTGTAAGCCAACTGTAAATAATGAACAGTTTGCAATAACGATTATTATAATTGCTGTTATAATTATATTTTGTTGCGTATGTGTTAAAACACACTACATTGGCCTATGAGTTCCCCTTAATGTCACGCTTTTAAGTACCATATATTTTCACATGGCTTTAGTGGAAATGTGACGCTGCCGAAAGCTACCTACGGCATATTGGATAATGACGTGTACAAGGTCAAGGATCGGGTTTTATGACAGTCAAGAAAGTGAGTGGTTGGAATAATGTATTTTTGATCCACCTGTGTCCACGCGAACAAACATAATTGTTCATAATTAAGCTAGTGAATAGCTTTTCGATGTTTAGTTCGACTACGAGCTGGTTCACATTAGAATGAGACTACAGTTTAACCATGTTGGCTTACAATTCAATACGAATCCATCCATCAGCCTTTCAACTTCCGCTGCTGGACATAGGCCTGCCCAAGAGAACGCCACAACGAGCGGTCCCGTTATGGGGGATAATGCCGTAATCGCCACGCTTGGCAGGCGGGTTGGCGATCGCAGTTGATGTTTTTAATACTCGAGGGAGTGCTGCTGCCCACTCCCCCGGTATTCCTTCAGTCGGCTCTTACGACTCCCGTGGGTAGAGAGGGGTGGGACAATTCTAAAGTCCCACACGGCACATAGGTACTCGTTATTTTACATTACACCAAATAATATACAGGACAAATCAATAAAGCTTTCTTTACATTGAAGATATTTGAATAAAAATTACTGGTCAACGTAAAAATTACGTTGATAGTAAAGACAAATGTGATGAGGAGATTGGGTATGGCCAAAGGTCAGTGAGATAGCTCAGCGGCTTAGAGCATTTCCCCGGATTGGAAGGGACGCAGGTTCGATTCCCACTCGCACTCAAGTTCACAAATAATTTGTACTTTAAAAAATTCTGCATGAGGCTATGGAGGGTCTCCGAACCAAAAACAATTATTTTTAAAAAGTTTGTCCTATTGATAATTCGCACATCACGGAAAAACTGCTGAACAGCTTTTATGTTTTTTTTTTGTTATTTAAATCTCTTAATTATATTAAAAACTGGCAGGTATACGTTTTATCCCGTTACTATATCGAAAATCTGTGATATAAGTAAGTTAAAACTATTAAAGGTTTAACCGGCATCTCGCTCAGAACTGTAGTCCTGACCGAATGTCTCATCTTTCTCATCTGGAAGCAGTTCACCAGCGTAGCTTTTACAAATATTATTTGTTGGTATGATAATTGTGCCTGATGCATATTATAAGGATATATATAGTATGGGTATCCATTAAACTGTTGCCAGTACATAAACTTTAAAAAAATGTCGACTACGACGCATTTACCGGATGTTGGAAAACGATTTAATCGTTGCGTCGGATGTTTCCCCGCCCGACCTTATATAAACCAGTTTTACATCGTCGCCACCATCTTGCATAACTTACTAGGTACCTTTATCTAGTACATCCATGCATTCGGCAATATCGAAATATATGGGTAAGTGTATTAGATGCTTTTGGAAAGAAGAATTATGTAACCTAATTATTGTAGATAATTATAATAATTAATTACGGAGGTATTCGTTAATCAAGTCCTAGTTACGCGCATCATAACATAAGCATATTTTGCTAATGGGACGGCAACAAACGAGGTTGAGTTAAATTTGGTAGGAAACAGTGTAAAGCGTCAGTTACTGCGAGGCATTAACACGAATGTGTGCTAGATATTTATAAACACGTAAATCTATTGTCTATGGTGACCCACATTGATGCCACGAACAAATGCCATTGCTCCTCAAGAGGATATCTTGATTTACTTGTACTCGTCGATTCACGTCATCGATTTAATGTTACATTGAATTGACGTCATAAAATAAATAAGATTCAATCTAGTTAAGTAATACATTGGTCCTAAGTACCTATGTAGTGATAATTTTTGGCTGTCTCACTCAACAGTCTAGTGAATAAGTGTGCAAAAATTGTTATTTGATTTTACCTGTTCAATAACGTCGGAGTCAGGCAGTTTCGCGGTGTATACCGCTTTGCCTAGGAAACTACGTTATAGCGATCATTTGTTATTAAATAAGTACACATCAATTTCGAATATTCTTAAAAAGTCCAGGGTGGCCTTGACCTCAGACTGCGGATCAAGCTCCTCAACACACTTCGTAGTCCTCGATTTTACGGTTACGATGATTACTGAACTTTGATTTGAGATTGGCTTTCGTTATCAAAATATGGCGAAATCCATTACATATTACTTTTGGTAGTTATATATAAGTAAGTAGGTATACGTTAGGGTACCACTTCTGTTTCTTTGAAAACAATATTTTCTGTTAGAGTTTTCAGTATTGTAAAGATATCTACTGGTTTTAAAGAGGTTTGTATGTACAATAAATCCTAATCAAACATGTTTTATAGGTACTTATGTATTTGTAATCAAGTCCCGAAGAAAACTTTCACAGCTGGGTAATAGTTCAAAAATTATGTATACATTCACATGTAATTAACCCATTTGTTTATTCCAAAAAGCAATAAAATTGATACATTATAATAGCACTAAAACCTTATTGTAAACAATATCTGTAAGCAAATATTGAAAAATCGTGGAATTCACAGGGCAGGTACAGAACGACACGACGGCGTATTAGAAATAAAGAATGCTTTTATGCATTGGACTACCGAGAATCGTTGGCGGGTCCCGTGTGAACATAAAGCTTCGACGCGCCCAATAACGACATTATTAATGTGATTTTTCTAAACAAAAATAGTAGTTAAACTGTGCAGGTATAATACATACATACACACTCTTATACTGATATCGTTTTTGACGCTTCTAAAAGATATAGGTACCTACTTAATCTTAAACTTGTTTCAAAACAATAGATGACAGTTTGTTAAAAAGCTAATAAAAAATATTATTATTCCAATTTCAATAATAACATCGAGAAAGGAGTTCGTTGCTCAAATATAATTTCATCAGCGGAGAGGAAAATTAAAACTGTGTCAATATGCATTGTACCAATACCGAGCAGTGACATTAACCAACGCTCTTTGAGCAACACCGTCAAGAAGACAGTAGAGAGAGCGTTTTCGTGGAAACTATAAAACATGATGTACCTACACTACGTAAAATGGCTGTCATGCTGACAAAATCATAGGAAAAATATTATTTAAATGTATATAATGATGTTAAACATAGCTGGCGAGTCGTGGGTGTAATACACCTCTGCCTACCCTTTCGAGGTATACAGGCGTGATGCTATGTTTTTTATAATGATGTTTAAAAGAATATGATCTATTACATAAAAATATCTTATGCCCATATATGTAGCTTATACCGTTTCTGCAATAAGTAATCATAAAATTTTACATACATGTAATCCAGTCTACAGAAAAGACAAAGACTCTTTTTTTTCGGAAAAAATGTGTTTTACCTTGTAGTATTAAGTAGTAGCTGACAATAATTAAGTCACAGCAACGCGCGGCCGGGCTTGCTAGTTGTGAAATAAAAAACACTACGATTATGTACTTAGAAGACTTGTCTTCATTTTATAAGTACGGAACACCTTGATGACTCGCTTCCCTGGACTATATAACGAAGATTATCTTTTAAGTTATTATTTATTTATTTTACCCTTTCCGTAACACATAGTACTCATTTCTATTTTTGATTGCGATCTATGTTAATTTACGATAGTCCACAATCACACACAGTAAAATTTTAATAAACTTATTGTACTTCTCTGTCAAGAAAGTACCGGGAAAAGATCAATAATACACAAAATTTTTGTTATTCATCCAAATTTATTTTATCACTTCTACCGATTGAAAACGGGTGCCAAGAAGTGGTAATTTGAGTTTAGGAAAAAGAAAGAAGTCGGCTGGAGCCATATCGTGTGAATATGGTGGTTGCTCGATGGTATTTCTTGAGTGTTTGGACAAAAATTCATTCACAATGATGGCTTTATGCGAAGGCGCATTATCGTGGTGCAAAATCTAAAAATTTTGTTTCCACAAATCTGGCCTTTTTCGTTGAATTTGCTCACTTAAACGCCGCATAACGCTCAAATAATATTCTTTATTATTACCGTTTTACCTTTTGGCAAGAATTCCGAATGCACAACACCGCGATAGTCAAAGAAAACAGTCAACATGACTTTGACTTTTGGTCGACTTTGGCGTGGTTTTTTCGGTTTCGGTTCAGTTGGAAGTCGCCACTCCGATGCTTGTTGACTAGTTTACATGTCAAACTCGTAAACCCACATCTCGTCACCAGTAACAATGCGTTTCACGAATGTTGGGTCGGAATTGACTTGTTCTAGCATGTCCTCAGCGACTCTCATGCGATTGAGTTTTTGGAGAAAATTCAGGTCTTTTGGGACTAGTCGAGCGGAAACATATTTCATACCCAAGTGATTATTTAAAATGGTACGGATCGACTCGTGAGACACAGAAAGTTCGGCGGCTATCTCTCTCAAAGTTGAATGAGGATTTTCAGTCACTATTTCCTTCACTTTTGCAATGTTAACTTCAGTTGCAGACGTTGATGGCCTACCAGAACGAGGCACATCTTCCATCTAGGGTTGCCAACTTTTTTTGTAAAAAATAACGTATCATATTTTTTTAAACGGTAAAAATAAAGTATTTGGAAGAAGAAAAAAGTATATAAAAAAACATCATTATTTATTTATTCAGTTTTATTACCAGTTTTTATTGTCCTTGAATTTTTGGAAGCTATCTTCATAATCCCAATTTAAATTTAAATGAAAAAATAAGTCACTTTTTCTCAAATTGATGAATGAATAAGAAATAATTTTCTTTACACAGGGTATTAGATGCATTTTTAATTTTATATTGC